>CM071877.1:23860287-25246970 GCA_036759885.1 Tetranychus piercei
TGTTGAAATTGAACCTATCACAACGTTCGTAGATAAACCAAAATTACCTGAACTAGAGTTAAATGTCGAAAAAGGTGTACCAGGTGGAGTAGAGCAAACGTTGTATCAGTTATGCAATAACTATAGAGAAGCTTTTGCTGTTACACCGCAAGAATTAGGAAGAACTAATCTTTTCATGCACCGAATTGAGACAGGTAACCATGCACCTATTGCACAATCACCTTATTCTCAAAGTACTCAAAAGCGAGAAATTACGAAACAAAT
The DNA here is from genome assembly GCA_036759885.1 of Tetranychus piercei. Taxonomy (NCBI): domain Eukaryota; kingdom Metazoa; phylum Arthropoda; class Arachnida; order Trombidiformes; family Tetranychidae; genus Tetranychus; species Tetranychus piercei. Next base: position 23,860,552 of record CM071877.1, read on the forward strand.
TGTTAGCGAACTATTAAGAGATGGCATAATAGTTGACTCATTCTCACCTTGGTGCTCACCTGTTGTTTTAGTCAGCAAAAAGACAGGTGATTGGAGAATGTGTGTCGATTATCGTAAGTTAAATGCTGTGACAGTAAAGGATTCATATCCTATTCCAAATATAAATGTTTCGTTAGATGCTCTACAAGGTGCAGAATACTTTAGTCTCTTAGATCTCAGGTCAGGTTATCACCAGGTAGAACTTGCACCTGAGGACAGACAAAAAAGTGCATTTGTGACCAGCTTCGGCATGTACGAATACGTAACCATGCCTTTTGGGTTATGTAATGCACCTGCTACCTTTCAAAGATTAATGAATTGTTGTCTTGGTGGGTTGAAATATAAATGTTGTCTTGTTTATATTGACGACATAATAGTTTTTAGTAAAACAATCAGAGAACATTTTGAACGACTACAAGCTGTTTTCGATAGCCTGAGAAAAGCTGGTTTGACTTTGAAACCAGACAAGTGCTTTTTCTTTAAAAGAAAAATTCTTTATCTTGGGCATATCATCAGTGCAGCTGGTCAAGAACCCGATCCAGAAAAGATACGAGCGGTGAAAAATTTTCCCGTTCCCATAACATTAAAAGACATTCGTGCATTTGTTGCTCTTTGCTCTTATTATCGAAAATTTATCAAAGATTTTGCAAAAATTGCGCAACCATTAACACAGTTAACAAAGAAAGACATTCCTTTTGTATGGGGTCCAAATCAGGTTGAAGCATTTGAGTACCTGAAGAATTGTCTAGTAAGAGCACCTGTATTAGCCCATTATGATCAGAATTTAGAAACACAACTAAGAACAGATGCTTCAGATGTGGGCTTAGGAGCCATCTTACTCCAGAAACACGAAAATAAATGGAAGCCTGTGGCTTTCGCAAGTAGACAAATCAGAGGTGCAGAGATTAATTACCCGGTTTCAGATAAAGAATGTCTTGCTATTATTTATGCTTTTGAGAAATTTAGGCATTACCTAGAGGGAATTACATTTGAAGTAGTGACCGATCACTGTGCATTATGCTTTCTAAGGTCTAAAACTAAATTACCCCCTAGATTAATGCGCTATGCAATGACACTTCAAGCTTTTGAATTCAAGATAACATATAAATCTGGTAAGGTTCATGCAGACGCTGACTGTCTAAGTCGTTACCCGACTAATGACCCTGAATTTAACAAAATTAATGACGATGATAAAGAACAGGGAGATGATATTTTCACACTTTTAATTAGTGAACAGGACGAAGAAAATATTAATCTCATTGAAGAACAAAGAAATGATCCGTTAACCCAATCTCAAATTCAACAATTAAACGATATAGATAAGTTAGAACCTAAAATAAAGAATAGAATCATACGTAATTTTAGAATGCGAGATGGTATCCTTGAGAAAAGAATTATTACGGATGTAGGAACTAACTGGGTTACAGTCCTACCAACAGCCCTTGTCAAAAAGGTTTTGCAATCGTATCACAATGACGTAAACTCAGGTCACTGTGGTATTTATCAGACTTATGCGAAACTAAAACCAAAATATTATTGGGCAAAAATGACAAAAGATATTACTAAATATATTAATTCTTGTGAAGAATGTCAGCTTAACAAGAAAGGAATTGGTAATGCAGTTCCGCCACTTAAATCAATCTACGTCACAGGCCCGTTTGAAAAAGTAGGAATAGATATCCTTGGTCCTTTGCCTCCTTCTTCAGGAAAAGAATACATCATTGTGGCCACTGATTACTTTACTCGGTGGGTAGAAATGAAGGCATTGGCAAAGAAGGATGCATTAAGCACTGCAAAATTTTTAATTGAAAATATTTTATCACGACATGGTTGTCCCAAAACAATCGTTAGTGATCAAGGTCGTAATTTCATCGCCGATACAATTAAGGAAATTTCAGAATTTATGAATACAAAATGGCAGTTGTCAACCACTTATCATCCTCAGACTAATGGTTTGACCGAAAGAGTAAATCGAACGATTTGTCAAATGTTAAGTCATTATTGTCAGGAAACTAATCGTTTGCGATGGACTCAAATATTGCCATTGATAAATTTAGCCTACAATAGTGCAGCAAATCAGAGTACTCAGTACTCACCATTCTTTCTCCTGTATGGAAGAGAAGCGAATTTACCGATAGACCTAAAACTGAATCCAGAAAATAAAGAAATTAGATTCACTGAATATGTAGAATTTATCAATAATGAATGGGCATCAGCTAAAGAACTTGCAAGAATAAATTCAGATGAATCGAAAGAAAAACAATCGAAAAATCATGAGAAAAAACATAAACTTAGAACCTTCAATGTAGGAGATTTAGTATTGTATGAAAAACAAGTACGAACGAGTAAGCTAGAATCAAAATATGAAGGCCCATACAAAATAATAGAGAAAATAGGAGAGACTACCTATTTCTTACAGAGAGACGACGGTTATGAACCGAAACGAGTACATGGTTCCCAGATTAAGCCGTATATTGCTGAAGAGACTAAAACCTCTTCTGGTGATAAACGGAGTAGTAAGCTATCAACTAGCTTGCTGCTATTACTCCTCTTACCTTTGATGACAACAATCTGTGAATCGATAACGATTTCAGATTCACTCATCTGGAAAGCTACGTCCAATAAATATCTAAAAGGTTATATCCGTGTCAACCACACAATTACTTTGGTGAATCCATGTAAACAAATTCCCGAATATGAAAGTTGGTTTGACGAAAAGAATATTGGATGGAAACATACTCACAATAGCACAATAGATTGTGAAATACAATGGGGGGTTCAACACGAACCTGGTGAAATTGTCTATGTTGATGAACTGGAAGTTAACGTTGTCAAAACTTACCGGGGTTGTAAAGAATTTATCAAAAGAGGAAACCGTACTCATTGTTATGATCGAGCTGACGAAATTTGCTTTGAATATACACATGTTAACGATATTTTCTACATTGCTAGACACACATGTTTGAGATATATCAAAGAAAAAATGCAAATGGTTGAAAAACTGTGCAGTCAAAAAGAAGTTTCGTCAAGGCAACGAAGAGACGGTGGTGTAACAGCTGTAATTTTCGTTGCGTCCATCCTGATTGTTGGAGTAAGCGCGCTGATCAATAGCTACAATAGCGGCTCACAAACAGTAGACCAAATCACCAACGACGCGCTCACCCAAATATCAGCAGCTCTGAAAGCGCATCAAGCAAAAATGATGCATATGTCAGCAGAATTAGCAGACTTAAAGATAAGAGTTGCTCAACTGGAACATAGCGCCTATGAGAACTCATTTCGAGCAGCTGATATATCCTTCCAAGTAAATAGATTGATCACAGTTATGCAAGAAACTATGAGAGCCATCAAGGCGAATAATACTATTCCAATGTCAACCTTTGACTTTTTCAATGTCACCTTGCCGTGCGGAGAAACATGTCTATTGACAAAGGTGTCAGATGCAAAATGTCGAGTAATCAAAAGGGAAAATCAAAGTTCAGAGGATACACAGTTGCAATTTACATTTAAAGTTGCAAGGATAGCGACTGATTTGGTTGTACGAAAAGCTGATCCTTTCACTCTACTTGAAAAAAGTAATGGTTCAGTATGTTTACTGAAATACAAAGGACCTCAGTATGTCACAGTCAACTTAACTTCGAAAGAAATGTGTAGTGTTGATGCTGACGAAGTGAAAGAAGAATACTTAATACACTTCCCTAATTATTGCGAGACATCGAAAGGAGTTGAGCTCTGGGAGAAAGAAAATTGTATTGAGGCTACGAAATTCAAAATACGAAAACCCCAGATAAAAATTGTTAATGATTATTATTATGTCTACTGTGCTGGACATAATTTAACTCAATATGGTAGTACTGGACCGTGTTCGAATGAAATTACTAAGGTTTCGATGGATCAGAATTTTTCTATCGATGGTGAAGTTTACCCTTTCAGTGAACTCGCTACGTTAGAACACTATGAAATGACACCGGTATCTAATTTAATAAATTGGAAGTTACTAAACGTCAAACCGGTTGTTGAAGAAAAACCGTATGATCTTGGTATGCTAGAAGAACTCATCGCACAACATAAAACAGAAATAAATCGCGATGAATCATGGTTATCCTGGATTAAAAGAAGCCTGATAACATTTTTGTTAGCCGTGATAACTATCTGCATAATATTACTCATAATATCGAAGATGTTTTTCACGATATTATATTGCATTAAAAAGCCTGTCATTGCAGTAAACATGGTTCCCGATTTGAATTATCCAGATTCTAAAACTCAATCAAATCCAATTGCGATTCCGATAAGCTCCTTATATTAGTTTAATGGTGCCTGCTGCCTGAAATAAAAAACAACTATAATAATACTCACAATAATACCTATGATAATAACTATAATACCTATTATAATGACTATCATTTAGACCTAACATATCTTAGAATTATATTATCTAGTATACGAATGTAATTCGATTTTTCCAAATCTATTTAAATTCTAGGACATAATATGCCTCGTCGGCGATTTATTCCCCTACCTGATGATCCAGATTATGATCCATGGCCACCCAGGAGACCATTTTCTCCAGCAGATTGGGGAGATCTTGTTGTTGCTCCAGATGAAGAAGCGATCAGGATAAATGCCGAAATAGTAGACATAATGAGACAAGCTCCACAAATTGAATTTAAAAGAGATTTCGTAGATAGTGAAGCGTGCAAGGATTTCGCATGCACTGTATGTATGGAGATTATACCTGACCACTACAAAAAGCACACCTGCGTGTTTTGTAGAGCTTGCATGTGTCCCGATACTTGCCTGAAAGCTTATAAAATTAGTATAGAACGGTTACCTGTAGATGGACAAGTATGTCCTACTTGCAGAAAACCACTAAAATATAAATATAGACCTCAGAGAGGTATTAAATCAATAGAAACCTGGAACACATTACAGGTTTACTGTGAATTTCCGTCGTGTAGAACTATTATTGATAATATTAATTATAATAATCACACTAATATATGCCCCCACAATGTTAGTAACTGCGATAGATGTACTTCCAAGAATTGGAATCAAGAGATTCACACTAGTTACTGCATGGAAGAACTTAGTTCTACCCAAGCAGTGCTAGCAGCTAAAGACCAAGAGATTATAAGATTGAATCAAACAATCGCAATTAGAAAATTAATGGTAGAAGGGGCAGAAGAAAAAATAAGAGAGTTAGAAACCAAACTGGCTCAAAAAGAACTAGAAATAGCAAATATTAGTTCTACACAAGGAATCCCATCCACCTCAAATCCTATGTGTAGTGTGAATGATCCACAAGGTAGATACACAAAATTCACAGTAAGATACTTAGATAGAACTTACCAAATAAATAATGTCTCATTAAATGATCCCGGCTCTGTTCTACGACGCCAGATTGAAGAAGCGACAAATTGTAAAGTCGGCGCAATACTGAGGGCAGACCATACCTTGTTAGACGATAACAAATTGTTAAAACAACATCAATATAGTTTCAAGCCAACTATAATAACCGCTCTGCCCGTAAACTTTCCAGTTAATGAAAGGTCAAGGCTAAAAATACAAATCTTCGACGCCGAGGGGATAGCTTAAATATTGTAACTGAACAGTGGCTGTTCAGAATGGCGGCCGGTATATGTAACAAATCTTTTAGAGATGTTTTAGATATAAAAATAGAAAAAATTGTACCACACCCTATCGATCGAGCTGTATCGATCGATAGGATGACTGTAAGATAAAACATATAAAGTTATATGTGAATAAAGAAATAGGGCAGTTCCATCCTGAACTCAGTTCTGAGAAGATTCTTTTCACATGTAATCTCACACTTTGTAGAAAAAGGAAACACGTGTTATTAAAAAGAGATATTTATATCTTGAGCTTGCTCATTCTATCTCATTCAAATTTATTCTATTTATTGTTTCTTACACATAATTTGAAAATAAATCAATTCGACAATCGTGTTCATTTATTCACATAATTGAATTAAATATGCCTCTATCTGGAACTAAAGATCTTATTGATGGATGTGAATTCCATATTCCAATAAGAGGTGAGTCAATAATAAGTAAATTTATTATTTAATATATTGTTTAATTCACTTTTTTCTTTCTTTATTTACAGAAGGTTATGTTATTTTGAAAGATCCTATATTGGAAAAAAAACTGATAAGACCAGCAAGATATTACGGCAATTATGTGCGAAAAATAGAAGATCTGATTGATGAAAGAAAAACTGTCGATGATGCCGAATCGATGGACGGAGATAAGTACGTTATCATTTTCTATGGTTCGCATGATTCAGCCTCCAAATTACTTGAATCAGAAAAGATGAAAGATCTTAGAAGAAAACAGTACATTCCGTCATCGCAAACCCTCAGTTTACCATCAACTTCAAGAAAGGAAAGTGAATTGGAATCAACAACTCGTAAATTAAGATCTCAAAGCCGAAATGTTACTGATTCAAGTTCTAAAATCAGTCCAGTTTCGACTCTCAAGTGAAATTGTTGAAGGATCTTGAGATAAAATTTGAAAGCATGAAAGATGATCTCAAGGAAATCAAAAATCTGCTTAATGACTTTATCTCCTCGCAAGATCTTCCAGACTTGTCAACTGGACCAACGAAAGAAGCTTCAATGGCTAAACAAGCATACAAAACAATAAGATCTTTCAGAAAACAAGGCTTTGAAAAAAAGTTGGCAACAGTTGATTGGGATAAAATTATTCAAGATCAGATAAAAGTACGAGAAATCAAAGATATATTGATGACTCAAGAATGGCCATCGAAAATGGTGTCTGATATTGCTGAAATCCTATACGGAGATATGTTGCTGGACCATATTTTAGTCAGACATGGTAAGAGAGATAGGAAAGCCAGAAGAGGAGAACGGCAGCTAACTATCTCAAGATCTGAAGAGGAAAAACTTCGTTGCATTCTGTCTGTTTTTGGAACTACATTTACGACAGATACAGCCTGGCAAATATTGGTACAACATTATGTCAATCAAGGAGGAAGAGATATGAAAAATCGCCTCGCTAAAGAGAAAGAGGAAGAAAAAGTCGAAATAAATATCGAAGATGACTCAAGTGATTCATCTGGAGCCAAGCGAAGCAGACTTCAGTATCAATCTGAAGATGAAACGAATATTGTTGAAGAATAGTAAAAATATTTTGACAAAGATCTTATTATTTAAAATTCAAGATCTGATACATATAAATTTCATTATTTATTAGAAGATAAAAAAGACTAATTTCAATTTGATTTTTTTCGAATTCAGAAATTTCGATTAATTCAATAATAAAATATTAATTAATAAAATACTTAAAAATTCAAAAAACGCGGTTTAAAACGTTATTTTGAGACAAATGAGCAAAGATCTTACTGCGCATGTGCAAGATAGAATTTTTTATCGTTCATTAAGCTTTGTTGTTGTTCATTACTTTTCTAGTTTTGTTTAAATTGTGATTAATTATTCAATTATAATGAGTTTTATTCAATTAATTAATCAAATTCGTGCTTCAACTGATCTACTAAATTAAGAAGATCTTATTAATCAAGGTAAGTTATTTGCTGTAATCGTAAATTTCAATATGAAATAATTTCTTAAATCTTAAAATCTTTTCAGAGGCTTTTATATTATCATTTGAGGAGAAAAATGAGAAGCTTTTCGTGCTTAAAGTCGAAGATCTTGGTGTTGACTCATCAACCATTAAAGTGGTAATGGAGAAAAACGAAGATCTTAGTGTGGATGGCAAGATCTTAAAGATTTTATTCCTTGGAAATGAGAAAAAAACTGAAGAAAAATATGTATATTATCTCAAAAAATTGAACGAGGACAAAACTTATTCATCAAAAGAGCAAAATGCTGAAATAAGCTCAAGCCAAGAAGGTATTTATTATATTTATATTAACTAAGTTATAAGAAAATAATCTTTATTTCGCATATTTGTTTTACTAATAGAAAAATTGAAACCTGTAAAAGAAGCGAAACGGAAAAATATAAGAAAAAAATTGAATTTAATCAAAGATCTTATTCATCAAATTGAAAAAGATCTTGATTACAGTGAAGAGAAAGGAGAAGAGGTTCGAAATGAGACTTCAACTGTTCATCAAATTAATTTGGAACCAACACTTACATCAAAAGATAAAGAAATTAGCTTAAAACAAGATCTTATCAAAAAATTTCAAATTATACTTGCTCAACGCCGAAATTCATTCGATTGGATAAAAATGGTAAATCGATTTCAAGTTGCTGGTGTTGAGACATCAAAGATGAAAGCAATTCAGAAAACTTTGACCACAGGAAGCAAGCTTCATGGGGCTGTAATCCGTGGTATTGCGAAGTATTTATTCGGCGAAAAGAAATTGATGGAAACTTATTTATTCAATCCTAGAGGAAAATCATATTTAACAAAGCAAGGGCAAAGATTCAAGATCTTCAGTCCTCAAGAGGAAAAAGATCTTAAGAGTAAGTTTCAAGATCTTTGAATTAATTATCTAATTCTAATACAAACTTTAAATCAATCTACAGGTATTCTGGATTTGATTGATAATGATTTATTCAATAATCAAGATGCGTGGCATTATTTAGTAAGAGCACCTATCAACCAACAAGGATTAGATCTCAAAAGAGACCTAAAGAAAAAAGATCCGAAAAGTGTCGGTGAAAATGCGACAAGTTCTTATGTTGATGATACATTTTTTGACGAAGATATGGACCTATCTCAGTATGAGATTGAAGATTGAGAGCTCATTCTTTCTTAATCCTAAAAAGATCTTATATGATCTTAACCTTTTTTCATCAAATTTCGTCAATATTTACATATTTTTTCTTTATATTTTTGACAAAAAGTTTCTTTGAATTATCTAAAAAATCTTTGACATTAATTACATTATACCTCAATTATGGTATATTTAAATAAGATCTTATCCATATTAAAACAGATTCGCTTCAATTCTATCAAAAATTTGTGTATTTATTGTTAAATTAAATGTTTTTCAAGTGTAAGAACTTTAAAAGTAATTCCATGATCTTATGTCTTGTTAGACCATAAATGTGCCAAAATGGTTAACAAGAGCTTACTTCACAGTTGTCACTTTTTCATTGAAATTTTACTCAATTTTAGACCCGGGAACTCTCTCAGACTAATTGAAATGTTTTGCCTTCCATTCACGACATTTACTCTCATCGATAACAAAGCTATAGTCAATGTTCACTGTCAACATGCTAGTATTAATGACTATTTGAGAAGTTAACATTGGTTCCAATCAAAAAGACATATCACACCAAATTACCAGAAATTTTAACCCAAAAGTTAACAGTAACTTTCTTAAAGATCAAGACTGATTTCAATCGCGATGTTCATTCCCCAGACAGTAACTGATGCTAATAAATTTGCCGTAATTAGGCTTCACTCAAAATAACCCAATTCCAAGTCAAATTTTATCTGAAATCGCAATTAGAGTTGGCGAATCAACTGGTGTTACCATTTATTCAATAGCAGTACAATGTGCAACTCCATTTAACTGGATAAAACAATATTTACCTTTTAAAGGTAGAAATTAAATTCTCACAATTAAATCGACAGATATTTATGTTTCCATTGAAGTGGTTTACCCATCGAAACGCGCAAAGTAACCAACTAGAGTCAAAAGTAGTCACAAATAAAAAGTGTAACAAAGTGTTTTCCATTAATTAAAGCATTTTATGTTCGCTATCAATTCATCAGTTCTTTATTTAATCGTAATGGCAAGCATGAAAAAGAAACTCAGACTTTTCCCTCAAACTAATTCTGTACTGATTCAGATTGATATCAGCAATAGCCAACTATGTGAGTGTGTTGGTGTCGTGAGAATGGCTTAACTTTAACCTGACATGTTCATCATAAAGTCATCCTTATGGTCACATTAAATTTAATTGTGATATTCAAAGATAATCTGATTTCTCAGTTGGGTGTGATTTTCATCTATTATTAAACTAAATTCATCTTCCCTGAGGCTCAATATAATGAGCACCAGTAATCATCCAAATCAATCCAAGAACAAATTCGTTGCTTTTTTGTCATCCACCTTCATCCAACCTAACAACCTCATCTTTATTGCCTTATTATTTTCAGCTTCAAATTAATCATCTTTACCGTCACCAGCCTGATGTCCAGGTAAAAGGTGAACTAAGTTGAAATTGAAGCACCAAAGGTTTAAGTGCGCAATGAGATTAGCGAAATGTTCATTTTTATTTGTTCAAATGGAAGAAAATGATTTCTCCTTTTTACCGTTTTTACCTAATTACTTTAATCAATTGATTGTTGCGCTTAAAGGTAGCATTTATTTCAGTAGCTAATTGTAATTGTTAGTGTAGGAAGAGAATGGTAAAGGCTATTTTGTGCTAAAAGAAGCAAAGATGGACACGATTCTAGACTGATCCAGTTAATATTCATGATTAAAGCTGGAAATGTTTGTTTAATTTAATCACCAATTGATTAATTTAAATGAACCATTTTGTTTTCCTAACCATTCTTTTACTACCTTTTAACCCACTTTTATCAACATTTATATTCATCTTTTTAAATTCATTAATTAATACATCTTCATTTATGTTCATTAATATTCAAAGTTTCTCTTTAATCCATTATATCGACTTGATTGTTAATTAATCAATTTTACGTTTACTTAATTTACTCAAAAATGGATTCAATTCTTTCCATCACAGGTTGAACATGTTTGCAAAACTGCAATCATTTAACGTTCACTTGAATGCAGTTTTTGGGTTTAGATTGTCATAAACCTTCGGCAAATTGAATGTTTAGTGGTGCGAATAAGCAGTTCAATTGTACATTTCGATTTGTTTTTGTTTCCAATTGAACTTGACAATTGTCTTTTCGTTTTTGTTCACTTTTCGCCTTCCATTCAGTGACCATGATTAAGATGATGATTGGTCTAATGACTGGTAATGACAGTTTTGTCCATTTCTCAATCAATTGGGAACCTTGAATTTCTCAAGGTAAGTTATAATTGTTGACATTGATTCTGTTTTAATAGGTTAAGAAACTTCAATGGCACTTTATTGGAAACATTGTCTTTCCAGTTTCATCTATTAATTGATTTCAATTATCATCAAAGTAAGAACTCAATTGCTACGATTACTGTTTTGTTTTTCTCATTGAAAATGAAAATCTTTTTAAAACACAAATAATTGATGAAAAAATGGGTGAAAAAACAATTGGAATGAAAGAAGAAATTAAATGAACAAAAGAGTTTCAAGAGTCAACCCAAATGGCCAACCTTGTCCAGTCGATAATCAACTGAATCACAGGAACAAATCAATTTACATTATTTGCTCATTTCTCACCAAACATTCACCAATTCCTATGAACCAGAGACGTTTACTTTCTAATTGTTTTCCGTTGTTTAATTTGAAAACTCAAGGATAAATGGTATTGTTTAATTGTTAATTACAATGTTGATTACAATTTCTGACAATTTTCCATTTATTCATAAACAGCAATCCTTTGTTGCACCAAACGCCTTTAAGCTTCAATATGGAAGTTTGATTGTTGTTGATTGTGTGTTGGTTTTGTTTCAACCTTGATTTACATGATGATACAAGCGAGTTGAATAATAGTCATGAAACAAGTCATGATTTATGAGGAGAAGAAAAGAAATGATTAAAAGTTGCTTCAAATTGTTTTAATCAATGAGAGTCAATCGAAGTCAATTGAAACATTTTTGGTAACTTCGTCTAACCAATTGTAATAATTATTCAAACCAAAAACCAAACACTTGCTTCGCCAAGTTGAACTGGCTTTTTTGGGCTCAAATCTGGTTCACATTTGTTGGTCAATTAAATTGTGTAATTAATTGAAGAGCAAACAATTGATAATTAAAAATGTTGAGCAAACTGAGTGACCATAATTATCATGTTAATTTACATTTCTCTGGTTTAACTGTAAATTGATAATTTTGATGAATTTTCTTCTTCTTATTCTGCTTTCATTATTTTTTCAGGTTTTCAGGTTGAGGCTGATAAACAAAGTGATAAAGTAAATTAAAACAGGTTAACATTGTTGTTGCTTGTGATGATGTTTTTGTTTCATAATGAAATGTCCAACAGTCCATTAACTTCCGGCTGTTTGAAGGACCAACAGGAGGTAACACAGTTTGCCTGCATTCAGATTGATCATCATTGATCATCTTTCATTATTCTCTCTCATGTGTTCCCAATTAACATGTAATCTCATTGATTTAACCAGACTATCTTTAACATTCATTTCATTCAAAAGTTCAATTTTAATTTGACCTCATTTGAGTTTCTCTTCTTGTATTAATTGTTAATTGTCATTCACCATTTAATGTAAAGTAAGTGGACTAACCTGTGGACTAAAATTTATGGACAAAAGTACCAACTGCTGAAGGTTTTAATAATCGGTTGATTCAATATCTGTTGGGTTTTGAAGCATCTGTATCGATTGCTATGGATTTTATCAAAATATGATTTCAGCAGTAATTAAGATTATACTGATTGGTCCATTTCAGCCCACAGGTTACTCACTGGTCTGATCATTTTGTTGATCAGTTGAACACAAACATGAACAATAGCAACAAGCATCAACAACATGAACAACACCAAACGCGAAACGTTAACTGTAACTAATTGTAATCAATTGGAGTTCACAGTTTTCCAGTTTTCATTCCGTTTAATCTATTCTGATAACATTGTCTTCTATTGATATTGTATTATGATTGGAATGGATAACGGAACTTTTAAGATGAAATGAAGGAGAAGAGAAAGAAAGTTTCTCGCCAAATTCAATTCAAAGCGATTCAATACAATCAAATGGAATGGTGTAAAAATCGAAGAAAAAAACAATTCAATATTTCAAATCGAACGGCCAATCTTGCCTAAGATTATCTGCTAATCACTTTTGACCCATTTAATCAAAACATAAATACAGATTCAATATTCATCGGCAACTAAAGTAATGAAAAGCGAGAAAGTAAACTTGTGAACAACGAAAATCGATGAACAAATCTGATCTTATCTCGAGTTGTTTTAGAATACAATAATCATTTGATTAATCTTTGATCGATCGTGATGCTTTGCACCCAAAAATTGCACCCAAAGTGAACATAAAACTTCTATTTTCCATTAAAAATTATTCTTTTCTTCGGAACTTCGGGCGAACGAAAATCACATTTTTTTCGTTTCAAAGATTCTACTATTTCATCAAATGACTGTTGACTTGAGATGACATTTGCCACTTTTCAAGGTCAGAATTTTTCGCCGTTTTTGTCGCTTCCAGTGTCAACAAAGTCGACAGTAGATTCAACTGGAAAGCTCTTCGATGGAAATTGTCAAATTGAATTGTTCCATGTAAAGGTGTTTCTCAACTTTCTATTATTTTATTTCCATGTGAAGTTGAAGATGAATTTGCTCATGTTATTAATGATGATGATAATCAGGTTTTAGCGTTTGCGCAAATGTTGACCAGGTTGTTGAAATGTTGAAAAAAAGTTGATGGTAACAGCAAAAAACTTGTTTCCCAGATGATAACTTGTTGCCGTTGAGATCAAACCATTTTCAACAGTTGAAATTAGTTGATGTTTCCAATCATTTATCATCACCAGCAATAAACAATATTCATCGACAGTTACAATTGTAATTCTGTAACATTGTGTCATTACAGCCATTAATTTGTCTCCAATTTGGTAATCAACTTGTGCTTCTCAATCAACTCCATGTTTTCACCCATTTTTGCCCATTCACTTCTTTTTCCTCAACTGTGCTTCCTCCATCCCAACATGGTTCATTAATTAACCACAAAATTAATCATCTTTTGCACATTAACAATCATCTCCTACCATCCTTCAGTTTTCAATTGAAATTAAAATTGGTCTGAAAATTGTTCAACCTAATGTTTACCTTTCAATCAATTGGAGTTATTTTTGTCTTTTGCTTGTGTTATTGTCAAAGCGTTTTGTTTAACTGATTAGTACATAGATCAATGATGAGTCCAAGATCACGTTCAGCCGATTCACGGCCTCAAAACAGTTTGGTTTTGGCACGCAATTGTCTGGCCATTTCATTTAATCCCGATCCAAGTCGTTCATCTTTACCCTGTAAACGGTGCTCTGGATTGGAATTTATTGATGACAATGAGTTTAGTGAGAAAATAAAGTGCCAACCGCTGGTAGTTTCACCGAGCACAACAGCTTCAACGTATTCTTCACCTTTCACATCTTTATCACCCTCTGAACCTGAAAGTAAATCATCGTCTATTCAATCAGCGCCCAGTCAACAGCCACCCGAGGAAACTGAGAAAATAAATTGTTCATCAGTCTCAACCACATTATCCGATTCTTCCGATTCATCGTCAGCCTCTTCCACCAGTTCAACATCTACTTCCTCCTCGTCACCCTCGTCACCCTCTTCATCACCACCAAACTGTCCTTGTTCATGTAAAAGCTTAACCGGACTTGAACTGTTCACCAGTTTCGTCCAACAGAATTACCAATGTTTTTGGAATCCTTCTTTAGTTTCAAGTGTATCAACCCTCAACTACACTGGATTTTTACTTCCCTCAACAATCCTCATGATTGGCTCTGAGTATGCATATGAAGTTATCCGAACTGCTTACGCACGGAGAATCCTTCATCCACCTTTGGGTTACATTATTCAAAGTTTGGGTAAGTTGAAAGCAACCAGAAACAGAAGCAAAAATTGGTAAACAATTAGAGTTACAATTTGCTTCGGAAAAACAGTCAATTTACAAGCAAAATCTCAATCAATTTTGTGAAAGCGCAATTTGATTAAATTGATAACATTTAAACTTTCATTGCTTTTGATGAAATGTTTTCTGGTTAAAATGAAAGTGAAAAAGTAGCCAGAAAAGAGGGAAAAACAATGAAAAAAAGAGCAGCAAATTGTGCCCATTATCTCGACATTATTTCCTCAAGATAACCTTTGAATCGTGACCTTTTCATCAAGAAAAAAAGTGGTCAAAAAAAGCAACAGCAAAAGTCTTGTTAAATTGTTTTCATGTTTGTAACTTGAAGTAACAAAAACTGTGGAACCCCAAAAACCTCAAAGATGCTGTTGTTTGTTTCATGTCTAACTTTTTTACCTCCTTTCTGCTCTTCCACTTATCCTCTGCCTCTCATCCTTCATGCCTTTAATGCTCTCGCCTGACTCTATCATCATCATTTCTTACCTGTCAATCTTTCCCTCTCTTTTTGCCTTCTCTTCAAAAAAAAACTCACCAATTGTTCTCATCATCTTCCTCTTCTTCCACTGTCTTCTTTTACATTAAACGCCCTTACTTTCTCTCAAAGGTAAGGATGATGATGATGATGATGATGATGATGCAAAAAGAAAATATTAGCTCACAGTTTTGTTGCTTGAATCTCCCTGCGAGTTTCCCTCTCTTTGTTGATGAAGAAGAAAAAATGATGAAAAATTTTACAACTAACATTACCTTTGACTCTTCTTTCATCTTTTTTACCCTCTTCACCATTGCAACCCTCACCATCATTATCATCATAAACTTTGTTTCTTTGATGAACATGATGAGAATAAGGTAAACCAAAGAACCTTTAAAAGTTAATTTTTAATTCAAACATTAAAGGCGATTGTCCAGCTCCTCCCTGTTTCCCTTTCAAATGGCCATTTCATCTGCATCATTTTCATTTTCAATTTTTATCCTTTCCATTGTCACTGTAAACCCCTGAAAAGCATCAGTGCAAATCGTATTCAACAAAAACTAGAAAACTTTTTTTTTCTTCTAAGAAAGGTTCTTCTTGTTTCATTCTGAATATTTACTTGATTTGAAAATGTTCAGGTAACAACCATTTTTCACCTTTTGACAAACACTCATCTTCATCAATGTATTACAATAATAGCTTGCCTTTCATCCATTAATCCTCCCAATTAACTCCTATCAACGATAATAATTGTTGCCTTTGTTTGAAAACTCCTTAGTTTTACCTTCACTCGGCCCTTGCAAATTATAATAACATTTCAATTTCCTGCTCTTTTCATCTCATTGTAATCAAAATTGACAAATCTTGCCGTTATTAACGGCCTTCCCAAGTCTAAAAAACTGACTAAATTATACGCGAAACTGTTTGGATAAATTTGGTTCCAATTGATTGTAACTAGATGTTAATACACTGAGCATCAATATTTTCCGTTACTGAATATTTTGTTTGATTTTAGTGCTTTGAGTCACAAAAATTCATCTTGCATACAATCTATTAATATGTATCTTCAATTGTTGAGTCTTGCTGGACATCGATGCGTAGCTCAATCCTGTTATCAAAGGTTCAATAGATTTTTTGACTGCGGACTGTCCATATTGCTCAGTTGTTGACTTGTAGCGATTAAAATATAAATCACAAGTGGACTTATCCACCTGAAATTGTAAAACATTAGAATGAACTCGAGCCTTTTAGCCATATGTTGCTTCCTGGTGAGTTTATCTCTTCAGACTGTTGTTAACGGTGTCAACATTCACGGATTTTTAATACATTTTTCAATTTAACACAGTTGATTGTTTAATTGTCATCTAAAGACACAAAACTTGTTCAACAATGTTGCTGTGAAACTTTTGTTTCTTACCAATCATCCAAATTGAATTGCAAATACAAATGTTCAATGCAACAATCAATGAAATTTATTTTTTATAAATGAAAATAAATTTTCAACAAATCAACATTTTAAGTACAAAAATACGACGAAAGAAGTGCAATTTATAATTTCAGTGAAAGGTATTTGAAGGCATAAATATTGTGTTTATCATTATTGAATTATTGTTCATTTGTTTCTCATTCAGTCCATGATGAAAGGAAATAAAAGATATTCAAATGATAATGTTTTCCATCTTTTTTTGTTGTTGCTATTTGAAAATGATGTAAAAATGGTTGGAAAACAAAACAAAGCAAAACCAATGAAACTTAAACGGCGATGATGATGCAGTATATAAAAAGGCAAGGAAATGCATATTTGGTTATAATGCATTTCAAATGTGATTGAAAACAGGGTAAGTTACAGTCGTGCTGATGAATTTTTCATCCAAGATGGCAACGATAGGCTGAAGATGGATTCACTCTCTTCTGGTCATTGTTACCACTTTCAATAATCGGCTAAAAGAGAGTCACCTTTTGCTTTTTTTAGTTGCAAAGCGATTCTTGTTTAAAGCTTAATTTCATTTTCAAATGAACATACAGAAACAATTGACATGATCATCATGCTAATAATGATTTTTATCTTGACACAACTTCTTCATGCACTGCAAGAGTGAAGATGGCGATGAAGATGATACTTACCAGGCGGTAACCAGCAACTGTTGTTGGCCATTTTGACCGTTTGACTTTTTAATGTTTTCCAGGTAAAAAGTGTGGAAAGAGAAAAGTGATGAAACTGAATCACTTCAAAGATTAACATGATGAATGAACATTGTGGATGGCAAATCACACACTGATAAGAAGATGAAAATTATTGAACAATAAATCGGTTGATTGATATCATAAAATGAATCCTTTTTTTGAGGAATTAAGTTAAAGCTCAAGTTTTTTTTCGCTTCTTTCTGTTTTGGTCAAGAAACTTGTACAACTTTGAGACTCTGAAGAGGGTGATAATGATGAGAATGTTGATGAGCATGCAAATGATCAGGATGATGATAGATTTATCCTCATTTTACTCTCAATCTTTTTAATCTCTTCTCTGGTTAACACTTTATATCAGGTCAGACTATTTGCTCTCAAAAAAGGTTCAATTGATTGAGTTCATTTATAGATTATTTCATGTTTTTCAATTTATCCTTCAATGTTGGTTAACTTTAATCAAATTTACAAGCTTTCACGTCAATCAGAGTTGATCAATAAATCACTGGAAACTCAATTTAATTTTAAGATTTTTCATTTTATTTTGTTTTGTTATTGCTATTAATATTTTCATATCTAATTAGCAAATTGGTTTTCAATTGCAATTTGATTTACATTTTTAAATGTTTTCTCGTTAAATTATTGCGCTTTCAACTATTTGATCCACTTTTGCTCAATCAAGGCTCAGCTTATTGGTTTACAATCAACGACTTTGAATGAAACCAATTTTGTCTTACATTTCAATTAGCTTTTTCATGTTAAACTTATTTTAAGCTCAAGATATTGTTATTCAAGTTGCCATTGCCTTTAGCTCAGATGAATAGTATTTCATTTCATCCATAAAACTTCCATGAAATATGAACAAATAGCCAGACCACACAAGTAAATGAATTTTCCGAATTCCAAGTAATTCTCAGAGAACATTGAAAGAGCAACATTCAAATGAAAACAACATTTGATCAACTGATTATCATTGTTTCCAATGTTGATTGTCTTTCAATAATTCTTGAGTTGATTGATTTTCTAACGATGGACAGGATGAAAACCTTGAATTATCAAGTCATCAATTGAATAGGAATCAAATTTCATCAATTGATTCTTTCTTTCAAGTTCATAGCAAAGTCAATGATAAGTTGAGCAAAATGATTGATTCAAACTTTTCAACCTTAATTTCAGTTCTTTGTGATTCTTCATTTGGTTGGATTCAACTTTTCTGATTACATTTTCTGATTCCAATCCAAGTTCAGGAAATGTTTTACAAATTGAATATAAAATTGTTTAAAGCAAAAGATGCTAAAAGTGAATCTTAATTACAACTTTACATTCTAATGATGATAATCGCTGTGATAATGATAATTATCTTCCTTTTGAATACTAATCATAATGAATTCTTTGTTTTCCATCGTGTTCATCATGAAATGATATAATTTCCTAAATGGATGTAAAAAAGTGAAACAATTGTTAACCTGAATACACAAATTAAACGTTAATTGTTTAAAAAATTGTAACAACTTTTTTTCCAACTTGGAGCAACTTTCACTTGAACATCTAATACCATTGAAACCTTAAGTTGACCAAACGACATTAGATCAAGTATTGATGAATGATTTAACCCAAGACTCGATTGTTGAAGACACTTGAATTGCTTGGCCACAATTAAACACTTGCATCTTAGTGCGAGTGAAAAAGTGTTTAAAAGGTAAAAATGTTGAACCCAACATCTAAATGATGGATTATCAGATTATCATGAGGAGAAGAAGAAAATGGTTTGAATAATTTCTCGATTCTTCAGCTTGGTGTGTTAAATGATTGGTTAATCAGCAATTAAACCAAGCTTACACGTTGAATATCCGAAACAAAAAGCTTCATCTTAAAAGGAATTAAGGTCACTTTTTTTCTCAACCAAAATAGCACTTCATCTCAATCTTTCCTTTCATTATTCATCTTTATCTCAATCTAAACTCCTCCGCACTTGGACTTTGGTTTATCTATTTTTCAACTCTATCCATAATCATGTGTGGACGCTTGATGAAGTCCAGTTCAGGCCAATTTCCATGATTTATGTTTCCATTTTTAATGTCGCTTTGGGTTCACTTTTCATTCTTCATTATTAAACGCTGATTAATCATGTTTTTGAAATTGGAAAATTTTCTCAACCAATATCAGTGTTGATCATGATTCACCCATTGATTGACCATTTGTTTCCATTTGTTGGGTGTAAAACCGGAAGAATTGAACATCTTTCAAGGAGAAACAATTATCATCTGAAATGTAACTTCAATTAAATCAATATAAGGGTTTAGGCAGTATTGATTATCATCGCTATTAACACAAGAAGAAAGCTTTACTTGATTGTCTGACAGTTGATTAATAAATAGCATTTATTTTGTTACCAGGAAAGCCAAGTGTAATAATACTCTTTTGGTTAACTTTATTATTAAATTTGTTGTCTTCATCTGTTCCTTGTTAACCTAATGGTTATTAAATATGGGTAATTATTTGCCATTTAATTGTATTCTTGATTAACCTGAAATTTTTTTTCTACTTTCACTTCTAATGAAACAATCAAAATGCATTTTCATCCATCTTTTCACTTTTTTTCAAATCAAAACATTTTCAACTCTTTCTGGCCGCGAGGTAAATTCAATTGTCTGTTTGCTTTCTAGACTGATTTACCCTCAGGAATAGTTGATTACAATCAAAAATAGTAAAAAAAGATAATGTAAGTTAATTGAGAGAAGGAAAGTTACCTTTTTGTATTGTCTCTTCATTTGAGCTGCAAAATTGGAATAATAATTAAGACTAATTATTCAAAAATGATTGAACAATGATGCAAATAGAAATGTAATTGCTTTTCAATCGATTATTGATTGATAAACAGATTGGCTGTAAATTGTTGCAACGGCCAAAGGTGCCATTTAATTTACTGGCAACACATTTGAAAATCTGGTTTCATCAAATTGTTCATAAGTTCAAGAAAATTTTAAACCTTAATTTTGATTAAAATCTAAAGATTACTAATGACCAATGTTAGACATTAATACCCAAAGATTTACTAATAACTGGTCTCAGAAAAAGAATCATTAATTAGCATTACAAGAGCTACCGAAGGTTCGGACAAATGGTACATGAGCTTGCATCAATCAACTATGGATTGTTTGACTCGGATTGTGACTTACATTGTAAAATCAGAAGTATGGTAACGATACCTTTAAGTACTCAGTGTGGCAATAAGCAAAACCATGTATAATAATCATGTTTACTTTTCCTTTTAATGGAGAGAAAGGTTTTCAGGTTTGGGTTGTAATCCTCAAACCGGCTATCATTTAATATTGACTTACCTGAGTTTAAAATAATTAGCAAATATAAACAGTTAAGATTTACCGTTTAAACCCAATGCATGTATTACAAGGCAGGAAACATTGGCAAGACCAAGTGAGGAAAAATGGTTTCCATGTAAACCCGCGCGCATTTCAAGTTTAATTTTTTAAGGTAAAATTGAAGCTTTTGCATTATAATAATCGATGAGGATGAAACTGAATGGTTGAGAAATGATTAGTGTTAACTGTTCATCACCCATTGTGTTTATTCAAATGGACAATCTCATGGTTGATTAGATGATAATTTTGACGGTCCTTTTTTGCCTCTTACGGACGATTCTCATCATTTCAACTGATGATAGTTTGGTTAAATGATTATTAGCTGAAAATGATGAGGAGGTTTTAAAAGTTTTTTACTTTAAAAATAAAAAACGAAAAAAACTGATGAAACGATAATTTAAATAAGCTGAAAACCTGCTTGGTCGATCAGTTGACC
This sequence comes from Tetranychus piercei, assembly GCA_036759885.1. Classification (NCBI taxonomy): domain Eukaryota; kingdom Metazoa; phylum Arthropoda; class Arachnida; order Trombidiformes; family Tetranychidae; genus Tetranychus; species Tetranychus piercei. Next base: position 23,881,789 of record CM071877.1, read on the forward strand.
AACACCGTTTCAACTTTGAAAGAAAGGCCGTTTTACTTTACAAACAAAAAAAACCTCAAGCTGTTGATCCTAATATATGATTACTATTATTATTACTATTAACTTTATTACTGATTATTATATTATATTGAAGATGATAGTTACTTTTTTAAACCTCCAACAACTTTTTGCTTCCCTCTTCACCAATGAATGAAATTGAATGATTATCGGGCAAAAAATTGTGAGTCTATTAAAGGTGTAAAAGGTGAAGATGATTATTACTCGAGTTGAATGAAAACTGTTGAGATGAAATAATATCAAATATAAATATAATGATGAAAGACCAAAAGAAGATGAAGAAGAAGAAAAGATGAAATAAAATAATGATTATCATCATATTTTTGACTGTTGGTTCAATCATTCAAGATCAACCAGATATTATTAAATGAACCAATCATGATGAGCAAATAAAAACAACTACAATCATAATCATCATTACTTTATCTTCTTCCGTCATCCATTTTAATCCATTTTAAGCATTCAACTGTCTTATCATCGTTTAACTCTTCCTTTTTCATGCTTTCCTGGCTCATCATTATACACAAACCTTTCCTTGTGATGATCAAACATCAAATGTTTGCTGTTGTTTGCCTTTTGTTTAATCCCAATCAACATCTATTTAACTTGCTTGTTGACTTGTTTGTTTGCTTTATTATTACACCATTCACTTGATTGTTATTAAAATTGATGCAATTTAGCAAAACTTGTCTCACCATTGACCTACAAAAATGGCGATGAGTTTTTTACCTTTTGTTTTGTGGGTTGAAGTTGCATTCAAAGTGTTGAACCTGAAAATTTTCAATGTAAAATGGTTTCAATTGTAAACACATTTTGTGAATATCGTTTTAATGGTTCACTTTACATGAAAATGTTTATCATTATGATGATGATCAATACTGTTGATTTAATCATCTCAGTTTCATCATTAATCTCGGTGAAAGTGAAAAATGAAATCACCATTTCTTTTGGTAAATTAGTTAATATCAAACAATATCTTTGACAATTGAAACCTTATTCAATCTCTCGTCAAATGATCATTTTTTTGTCATTAAACCATTCATTTACTTTCCATTAAATCATCCTTTTCAATTTTACCCAAACTCGAGGATTAACATTTTTCAGCTTCATTGTCAACATTGATTAACAATTGCAATCAACTATTCATATTAATCCAAATGTTGATGTATTTAAAGCCATTTTCAGCTCAATTATCTTGTTCAACTGAAATAGAAACTGTTATTGTTAGTTGATTGATTGGTTTTGTTTTTTAACCGTTTTTTGTTTGTTATTAAAAGCACTCAACTCATCAGATTTAACGATTATTTACTCAATTACAATTAGCTCTATTGTTTACCTATTATCTTGATTCATGTTTATCTTTTCTCTCTCATTTCGCCTTCAATTTCTTGACCAATTGTAATAGCCAGCCATTTGGTTAGTATAAAAACGGGTGAAAATGGGTAAAAACAGTTCAATGCTTGCATAATAAAATGAGATAAATTGATAAATATAACATCTTTCATTGAACATTAGGTTAAACCAGTTTGTCATTATTCATTAAACAAATGCATGTAATAATTAAAGTTGAGAGGTTGAGTTGTAAAATTGAGTTCAAATGACATGAATAAAAGGACAATGAGTTAACATTGAATCAATGGGTTGAATGGTGTACAATATCAACTGTAACAGTAAAGATGTTAAGGTCAGTTTCCTGAAGGTTGAAATAGGAGGCGACATGAGTGATCAACAATTGTTCATCTCTTATGTTACACTTGAAAATGAATTGGCCACTGGTCGGTGGATTTGAAGGTTGAATGGCAGGAAAATCTGGTAATCTTTGAAAGTCTGTCTAAAAATTTCTGTAAAGCATTTCTGTAAATTGTGATTCAGTGAAGGACAAAATTAGATTAAATTTGTAATTCATTTTCTCTCTCTCTTGTGCTAATAAATTTTATTTTTATATTTGTGTGTGTGCGAGTCAGTCAGTCAGTCAGGTAAAAGCAAGTGATAGGTAATGAGATGTTGATCAACCTGAAGGTTGAAATGATGGATGAACATCTCAACGTTAACCAACATACTATGTGTGTTTGTGTGTCTTCTTGTAAATAGTGTGACCTGGAAAAGGATGAAAATGAAGTTGATAATGCCTTTAATTGATCACCAAATGAAGACAAGTTAAATAACTTTTTCTCTTCACCAATCAACATCATTGATCTTCATCTTTCTTTTTCCCATCTTTTGGACTTCATCTATCAAAAGGCAAACCTGTTTACCTCCTTTAACCACCTCTCTTTGAACGGCTCTCCGACCATCAACCAAGGCTAAACAAAAGTCTAGTTTAGCCTGTTAATGGCGATGAAAATGATCAAAAGTTACACAAAAACCGTTTACATCTAATCATTGACCGTTCAATATCAATTCACTTGTATTGTTTACCAAGTTGGCCCACACAAAATAAAGTTATACCTAACACATAACCATTATTAGGTTGCCAATCAACATTGGAACTAAAAAGGTTACAGTTCTGGCCTTTTATTTGTTCACAGTTGCACCTAATTTATACAGGTACAACTTCACGATTCCTTGTTGATTAGTTTTTAATTGTATGGCAAGAGGTAAAAACAAAACAAGCAAAACTGGTAAACCTCTTTTCACTCTCGCAATTTTACCCTCTCGACCTGAAAAAAGGCTTTCATGAAACAACAAAAAACACCAAAAGAGAAGCAATTTTTATGCCTTTAATAACAATTTACTTGGTTTACACTTTTGTAATTTTAATCTGGTTAAATTGCATTTAGGTCAATTTAATAAGCTAATATTACATTCAATTGTAGAAACAAGTATGCATTTCTAGTCTATTAGGCTTCTCATTGGATTTTAATTTACACTTTAAGCTTTAGAAATGTAATTAAAGGTAAAACACAATTCTCAGGTTTAACAATTAAAATTACAAATGATTCCTAGTTAATTGCTTGACACAGCAAATTCAATCAAAATTTTCTAACCGTAAAATATTATTGTTTTACATTTTTCTTGCTTTCAAAGCATTTCTAACCTTTTTATATAAGCAAGTTTTCTGGTTGATTTTCTGGTTGTTTTTGGGTTGTTTTTTTTCTGATAAATTTGCGAGTTAATATTTGTTTCTTAAAAACATGTTACAATCCTTTTACAGACTTGAATTATAGTTAACAATTGGAATCAAATCAAGGTTAAATACATCTTATTTTTAATACCAACTTATTGTAATGATTAGCTTTAAGATGATGTTGATGAGTCAATTTCGTTTAATTTTTCAGGTCAACAATTTAACCATCCATTATTATTAGTATCACATTAAGTATAACAATGCAAATTTAATTTAATATTTTATGATAATCATTGGGATGATGATCATGAAAAATATCATCCTCAATCGTTTTGTATTGAAATGACTATAATATCTTGTAATCCTGATTGTGTACATAATGATTAACTGTAAATTGATAGTCAATAGTTAAAGCTGCTAATTTGTGACTAATATGGAAACCTTAAAATTAATGTTAACTCACGTTAAAGGTGAAAATAAGAGGTAAATTGCTATTACACAGGAAAACCAATTGATTCAAAGACTTTATTCTTCATTTGAATGTGTTGAGATTTGAATCTTTTTTTTCTATTTTAATTCAATTGTACTTAATTTTTATATTACATTATCAAGTATTGACTATTGCTTTGTTTTGTTGTTTCTTTAAAGGTTGATTAATGCAAATCTTGATTGTCAGGGTCAACAATTTGATTCACAATCATTGGTTAACATTTAGCTGCTTCAATAGCATTTTATTATCAATTCTTATCAAGGTTGACCGTTATTTTCAATCTTGATATTTAAATTATATTTTATTTTATATTGAACGCTTGATTAAAGATGCTTTTTATTTCAGTTTAGTGTTCATTGCGATTCTTGATTTTAATCAACTGTTAATGAAGCTTCCATCAAACCTTTAATCTGCAAAATTTATGCATTAATCATGAAATACTTTCCTCGTTTCTGCTTTTGTTTTTTTAATCTAAATATTATGCAAATCATCTGGTTAATATTTATAAGTTAATTTATTCATAATATTAAATGTTTCGTTTTGAGGTTTTAAAATCCTTTTTTAGATGAATTGTTTACCAAAATTTGCTTTCAATTATTTTATTATAAATTATTGCACAAAATTATTAATTTATGCTTTTAATGCTTTCCTTACGTAATGTAATTAGGCGATGTTCCCTTGGTTGAAATGTCTCTGGTTTGTCAAGCCAAGTTTACCCCGTTAACTGAAGCTCTTTGTAAATGTATCAATGATTTTAATAATCGATCGACCCATGTTTTTCTTGGAGATATTGCTGAAGCCATTAAACAATCTTATCCAAATATAATTCCACCAACAGCTGATATGATCAAGAAAACTTTACGTTCATTACAGCGAGCTGGTAAAGTGCGCTTCTCAATAAGTGAGGGCTACTTTCTGGTTAAACCTACTTTAACCTGCGAGTCATCCATTCTTGGAACCAGTCTTGAGCTTTCTTCACCTTGTGATACAATTAAACGGGAATCGGCTAAACTGTATTCATCTTTAATGACTCCAGATGAAGTAATTAGTCGTCTCCATGGGAGTCCAACATCGTCCACTGAAAGTGCCTATTTTGGTTCAAATGGAGGTGTTACTCTTGATACACCAAATTTAATGACACCAACCAGTTTAAATACAACTTTAAATTGGGACTTTGGTTTTAACAATGTTAATGGCGGTACTCTTCTTACTGACCAGATTAACAGCCACGAAGAAAGTGATTTAATATCATTACGTCGATCTTCATCACTTCGAGTTTCAACAACAGTCAAAGGAATGAACCGATCACAAGAGAATGATGATTCTGAAAAACCTTTAACCTTATCATCAACGCCAAATGTACCTTTTTCCCGATCCAAATCATTGAGAATGGTTAACAATAAGGAAAAGATTAAATCATTGACAATTGATTCAAGTGAAACTACAATTAAAAGTGAACCCATTACCATTGTTGTTAAAAGTAAGTTACTTATATTTCAATTTACTCTTAATATAATATTATGTGCCAGTACAATATGTATGTTCATGCATTTTTATGTCTATCCAATTCGGCAACTTGTATTCATATTCATACAGAATGACCATGCTGAGTTTGAGTTTTTATTTTTCAACTTCTTGTTACTTTAACTGTGCACTTTCAATATTTAATGAATACTTGTTATTTTATAACGATTTTAGGTCACTTTTGGCTTCGATTAGGGACTGACAACACTAGTATTGAATTTTGTAGTAGCAGTCTGATTATCTCCTTGTTATCAAATCGTTGATATATCCGGTTTTTGACTTCTGGGGTGTGACTCCACTTTCATATTAACTATTTAGTCTTTTGCTTAAAGTTTTAGCCAATTCAACATTATTGTGGCAATTATTCTAATCAATAATTCACCTATTTTCACTAAATGAAAAATCATGATATTCTTGTTCCCAACAATCGATCTGCTATCATATTTGGCTTGATTTCTTCTTTTCATCCAAACTTGACAAAAGTTTGTTTTCAAACGCTACAAGAGTCATTGATATCTTTATTTTTTCAAACAGTTATAATTTTTAATGATAGATGCATTACTGGCTGAATATTAGATTCTTGTGTGGCTAAATGGTCAGTCAAATATCTAATTATCAATATAATTGCACTTTATCATTGTAGAATTGTTCCAATTATCTGATCTTGCTAGTTTGTAAATTAAAATAGAGTTTTATTGGCAAGACGGAAACAATTTATTATTTTATTATATGATTGATGCTTGTTAATTCCGTTTGTTATTTTTTTCTGTTAATTTTAATTAACTTTTCACTTATTCACCCCTTAGAGCCTTCAATATTTACTAAGTTTTTTGCTCGATTAAGTTATAATGGTGGAAATGGAAATAATAATGTAGCTCCAGGAACTAAATTAAAATCAGAAGTTAATCGTAAATTAAGTAACAATGGTATAGATCAAGAGATAAATCGTCCTAGTCAAGAATCAAGATCAACTCAAACAATTTCTAAACCATCCTCTCCTGTTGTATTACATCGCCAAAAATCTGGAAAAGTGTATAGATTACCCGCTGTTGGTGGATTCAATGGTGGCTTAACCAGGAAATCATCAACTCTTGATAGTCGATTAAAGTGTAAACCTTATGGGAATCTAACTTCTTGTATGTACTGTGAATCGTTGCGAACACTATCCAAATCAAAACGTGTTAGTCATGTTCACCAACCAATGATCAATAATTGTTGTGATCTGTGTAGTCTCATTGTTAAATCAAATCCATCAACACCAGCTGTTACTGCTTCCAATGAATATAATTCACGCCCTTTCGGCCTTACTTCGATTGGTCCCATTGTTGATCCTAGTTGCGACAAATGCATATCTTCGTTAACATATTGTTGTTCCAATGCTGACTGTAACATTTCATCACCTAGACTCTATTCACATTATCCATCTCAACATGAACACAGTTCACCCTATCAACTGCCAAATGATCACTCTAATCATCATGACAGCCTCCATAGACAATGTCTAACTCTGTCTTCCCCAACACCATCATCATCATCACCTCCACCCTCACCTTATTCAAGGTTTACTCTCTCCCCAACCTTAAGGCCTAAAACTTATTTCTCACCCAGATTAACATCGTCCTCATTGGGGAATAACGTTTCATCGACTCCTTTGTCTCATTCTCCGAGCTCTACTTTACCCTTTTCATCTTTAACAAATTCATCTCCATCAACATCAACCAAAACTGCTACAACCACAATCAACAACAGCTATGAAAAATTAGCGCCTATCTCCATTCAAACCAATGCCGATACTGCTGAAAGGTTGACCCTCACTGATAATTTAATAAACAAAACTTTACCTTCGTTGATGACTTCTCAATCTCCCCAGAAAAGCTTGATCACTACAGTTGGCGATTTAACCAATTGTAATAAACTTCAAGAAGATCAATCACTTGTAATCAAGGGAAATCCGAACGATACATCGCTATCTTTTATAACTTCACAATCGTCCAACAACAAGAATGACAGTGAGTCTTTTAAAATAAGCAAAGATTTGGCCCAAGATAATTTATGGAATGAAATTGGTGGTCGCCAATTAGAGGCAGAGTTGAGGGAAACCGGTATTACCATTGGTAATTCATTTAATTTTAAAATTGAATTTGGTTCACCCATAACAACTAATCAAACCAAGCAATCAACAAGTAGCACAACTACATCGTCCTCAACGACTACCTTATTGTCCAACGGAGGGGCTAAAAGTTTCACTAATTTTGAGGAAAAATCAGCTGCAAACTTACCACAAAATGGTTTCTCTCCAACCACATCATCGTTTCCAACATCAACTCCATTACCATCACCATTATCAAAATCAACCTCTTGTAACAATCAACTTGTTAGACCTTCTTTATCAAACCCCATGAATGGACATTCATCGGCAAATGAAACATCTAGTGTCATCAATAGTACATCAACTGTCAATGTACGTACGGTTACTCGAACAGTTGGTTCAAATAATGAAATTGAGTGCAATAACATCTCACCATCATCAAATAATGATCATGAACAATTTACTGCCAACTATAATCATCATGATCCTGGAGTTAAAATTAATCAAGCATTTAATGCATCATCATCATTTGATGCAACGATCAGTGATAACGAAAATGAGAGTAAAGCCGATGAAACAGATAAACCAACAACAATTGCAATAACAACAACAACCAAAGTAACCGGAGCTTTGACCACTTCAACTGCCGATCCACACGAAACCGTTGATTCACTCGGAAGTAATTTAATCAAGAAGTCAACTTCCATTAGTAACATTAGGCAAAAAGTGGCTCAAGCGAAAGCAGCCTTTTTCAGTTCTGGTGACACTGGAAAAATTACCTCTGCTTGTTGAGTTCAACCACAACAGAATGAAAATCTTCAGAATAAAATCATCCTAATGGACGAAGGAAAAGATGATTATTGATGCAAAATAATGCACTTCATAACACGACTTTCACTACCAACGAGCTTCATCATCATTATTATCATCATCAACAACAACATAGCCAACGCCATCGCCATCACCATTATCATTAAAACATCTGAAGAAGCAGAAAAATGATTATTCTGTGTTGTAAACAGAATGAATCATATTTTTTCATTTGCTTCTAATATCTACTTTGGTGTGCAAAATGAATTAGGCAAATCAAATTAATGTTAACAAAAATTGTCTTCAACTAACATTAAATGTGGTCTGACTTGAAGTTAATTTATCTGAGGATCAAAAAAAATCATCTAGAGTAAAAAGCGAAAGCATCTCCAGGAGGAAAAAACATGGATTTCAAAAGTTGAATTTAGAATAATATACATTATTATTATAATTTATATTATTATACAGAAATTTTCAACACCGTGACTTTTTCATTGTAAAATAGCTTTTTTTTATCCATCATTATAATAGCTTTTAATGTGTTTTTTACATTTTCAAATCATGGAATATCATTTTTGAAACTTTCATTGATTAAATCGTTTCCCTCTCTCTTCAATCATGGTAATTCGTCAAAATAAGAAAGCAACTAAAATATTATATTTTCAGCGTATATTTACAACAATTTCTTAACATACAAGAAATCTAATTTTAAATATTCCAATCAATGTAATCAATTATTAACACCAAGACTTTTAACAATCTGAGAATTTCCACTTTCCAAAATGGCCGTTTGATATTTGCCAATTCTGTAAATTTTGATTCAATTTGTAACCATGAGAATTGTAATTGCCTTCACTTGTAAATACCTATTTTATATAATATATTTTATCTGTAAACAATTAAATTGACCAATTTTTGGTATAAAAATATTGGATTTACCAATCCTTCTTAAATAACTCAAACTTAACAGCCCAAGTCATTAATTTCTGTACCTATCTCTTGATTCTGAATTTAATTGAGTTACAAATTAATTTTTAACATGCCTCTTAGCTATTATAACTGTTGACTGGTTTATTATTATATTTCAAGTGTCAATGTACATTTAGTTAATTGTTTCCAAGTTGATAATTTTTCACAAACAAAACCGTCAACCAAACGATTTCAATTTACTGGTTGCTTCTTGTGACGAGAAGGGCTAAATCACAAGATGATTATCATCTGATTTTCGATTAATTCAAAGACAATTTAAATTGAAAAATTTACCCAACAACCAATGACCTTTAAATAGTTAACTTTCTCATGTTTGCCTCCACTAATATTAATAAACAATGTAACCAGTAAAATGGAGCGCAATTTTTCGTTTTTTGCTTTACTTGATTAACTCTACAGAGTTGGTTGAATGATTTGTTCTGACGACTTGAAAAACTCTGTATTACCAGTAGTTAACTAGATTGTAACCACTTGTTTCGTGTAAGATTGACTTATACTTTCAGCTTCTCAACCGTTTTTTTCAACTCTCCATGTTTTTCACCCCACATTTTTCACTGTTTCCAGTTGGATGGGAAATTGTGCAAAATGGTTTTAAAGGTTAATTTCAAGGCATTAATACAATTGTACTGTATTTACCTTTAATCAAAAACTCAACATTTATTTCTAACTTTGCGTCTTCACCATGTTCAAAAAAATTGTTCACAATCAACTCAACCATTACGGTTAAAAAGTAAGTACTTAGCCAAAACTTACCATTGATCTTTACCCATTTTTACCTTTTTTGCTATTGGATTTTTCTTGCTTTTTATTATTATCATCATCGGCATCATTACTTGTATTGTTATTTAATTTCATGATTTACTCATTTCTACCGTAAATTGTTGTTGAAAACGTTGATTTAAAATGGAAAGCTCAATAGATTAACCAGTTGATTGAATGATTGTATGTTTGTCTGCTGTTGTTTTCAATTACTCTTATGAACGGCGTTTAACCTGATTTAACAGACTATCCATTATCATCATAATTACCATTGCTAGTTAAACGTAAATCATAATCTTGTGTTGCTGGTTAATAATCCGGTTTAATCAAGTCCATGTCAAGAAGTGTTAATTTAATTCATTTGACAAGTACATGGTTTAATTTAATAATAGTGATTTCGTTTTCAACAAAGCAAAACTGGTTGAGTGAAACATGGAATAGATCAAATGAAAGAAATGGCGAATGTTGAATTTCAATTAACTTTCACTTTTACCTCTAAATTTTTAGTTAATAGATTGATAGATAAACAATAGTTTTAAAAGCAATTTTCATATTTAATAGTCAACACGGTGATTTTAATTAACGTCTGGTTACCATTTGTGTTTTAATATGCATCACCTTTGTTAACAATTGAAGAGTAAACGGTTCACAAATGGTTTACTTATGCTTAATGAATTTAGGTGTAAAGATTAGCCAAGTAATGATACATTTATTAATTGAATGAGATATGAACTTGCTATTGATTAATCATTCCAAGTATCAATCAATTTTACTATTAATTCATGTTTATTTAGGTTTCTTTACCAGTGAGTCGAAACATTTGCTGGGACACAACCACATTATCAAATCAAAAACTGGTTCAAAATTCACCATTAAAGGACCAACAACTAACCAATCTTGGCCTATGAGTGTTTCTAAGTCGAGTATAGATAAGTGTTCGAAGTTGCGAGTTCGAGCAAATATAAAATCACTGAATGAAAATGAATTGAAACAGTATACCGATGCTTTAAAACTTTTGTATGCTGATGGGACAATCGATCGTTATGCCATCTTTCATCAGACAAATTACTTGGCAACCCATAACCAGCCAATCATTTTTTGGTGGCATCGATATTTTATTTACGCATTTGAAAATGAATTACAACGGATTAATCCAAATTTAACCATTCCTTATTGGGTAAGTGTTTAAATTTAGTCTTTTTTTGTTAATTTTATCTTATTAACTATTACACTACTAATTACATTACCAGATCTAATTCTAATTATGCATTTTTAGGACACAACTGAAGATTCAAAGGAACCACATAAAAGTATTGTCTTGTCAGACAAATATTTTGGCGGCAATGGAAAACCACCATTTTATTGTGTTTCAAACAGTTTCCTTTCAACTGTTAATACTAAATTACCTGATGGGCAGAGTCGGTGTATTAAACGAATCTTTTACGGTTCTCAATCAGATACATTAAGCCCATGGAATGATACGCAATCTGTATTAAATTTGATCAGAGTCTCAAACGATTCGGAAGCATTTAGAGTTGGCCTAGAAGATTCCATTCACTTAGACGTCCATCGAGGTTTGGGTAATTATGAACCTAGAGGGGACATGAATTCACCCATTGCTCCAATCGAGTAAGTGTATATTCAATGATCACCTGTTGATCATCAACTGGTAACAAGCTTTTGGAAATCAAGTCAGATTTATAAATCAACAGGAGTAAACTGATCAAGTGAAAACAAGTTTGAAATCAAGCTAAATTACTGTTTACATACTATGATTCATTATTGGGTGCAATATGTTAACCATAAAAGTTTTAGGCTTGGTTTTCGTTTGAATCCAGGTTTGACAGATTTGCAAAGTTTTTTTTTCATATCAAAATTATAACGACTTGAATTGTAACCTTAATTTTAACTCTGATTATTTTTATTATCCAATCCAGCCCAATATTTTTTCTTCATCACTCCAATTTGGATCGTTGGTTATACACCTGGCAGCTGTCTAAATCAGAAAGGTTTGAAATGATTAATGGTCAACAGCGTCTTCTAAATAATTCAATGATTCCACTGACCAATGATTATATTCTAGACGGTTATGCTAATGTTTCTATGGGCACCATTTTAAGAATTGAAGAGTACCCACTGTGTTATACGTATGATTACCTACCGCTGGATAGATTGCAACTTGACCAGAATTAATGAAAGATGAATCCAAACTGAACAAATCTTTTCATTCTGCCTTTCTTGTTATAACCATCCTAATGAATGTTAATGATGATAATGATGATAATGAAGATTATTATTATCATCAATATTTCATTAATTCTAATCGTTTATTTTAAATGATCTCTTGTTTTGAATTTTATTTTTCCAATACTTATATTACATGAAAGATGATAATCTAATATTTACCGTGTTTAATAGATTTAGTAATTGTAGTAATCGTTAAATTACTTTCTATCATTAATCAAAAATATTTATCATTTAAACATCTTCTATTAATAATTAGTGATTAACCAACGTAATTCAGTGATTCAAAATCAATCAATAGATTCACTTAACCTGTAATTTAAATTAGATTAAAAATCATTGAAATACAGTTAAAGGTTTGAGGTTGTGAAAAATACTATCTCTCTACGGTAATTGCAGTTAATTATCCGTTTTCTCGTGAAACATTCATTTTTCAAATTTAAATGACACAATTTAAATTCAATTGTCAATTTACAAATGTTGATATTAAATGTTCATCCATATAATAATCATCATTATCAACATTTACAACATTAAATTAAAGAAAAAATGAAAGCCAACATTAATCGTTATCAAACTAACCTCATCATCTTGTAAAAGTAATTTATATTAACCTTTACCTTTTAACTGGTTCACTTTCATTGTAACACATGAAATGGCAAACAAATAAGCGTTGCAATCAACTAATCATCGCCAGTCAAGTCTAAAATAAATGAAAAAAAAGAGTTTCTAAACCTTGAAAACCATTGAAATAGGTTGAATAACCCAATGTTTGTCTTTTGCCATTATTTCTGGTTTTGAGGATTTGGTCCAAAATTTTATTCCGTTAAACCCAATTGTATGTTGATTTGACCAGTAATTTGATAAATAATTGTTTATATTTTATGTAAATTTGCTCAAGGAAGTGAATACAATTGGCAATCAGCTGATGATGAGATTTTAAGGACAACCACAATCATAAGTATCTTTAATGTCAGTTTATTATATGGTTTGACATTTAATTTTGATTGGGAACAAAAAGATTAAAAACAAGTGCAATTATTTATACAATGATTATATTACAAGATTTGGGATGAAAATAAACATTTGTAAACTTGAACTTGATTTAGTGAACTTACAAAATGATAGTGAATTCTGTGAGCGAATTTTTCTCAAAATTATTACCTTTAACTTATTTTTCAGGTTGCATTTCATTGTATACAATCGTCTAATTGTTGTAATAGTTAAATATTCAAAGGAAACTCTCATAATCTGTAGAATAATTCAAGGTACAATTTAAAGGCAAGTTTAAATTGATGCCTAAAATCAAGTGATCACCAGAAGAATGTAATTTCTTCCGCATCCTCAACAACCTTTCATTCATTTGAATTGGATAATCAAATGATAATTTCACAGCCATTTAAACGGACTACAAATTTAAACCTAATCTGGTTAGAACGGCCTAAAATTCAACCGGTAAAATTGCTAATTTTTCTGGTATTTAGAGTGAAGAGTAAACCTATTTTTTGAATGTGTGTGTGTGTTTCAAATCAAAGTCTAAATATTGCCAATTGATTATGAGCTAATGATTGATTAAGCTTATCAATCAATTCATCTTTTTGTTTAAAACTATTAATAAACAAAGATGATTATTGTAATTGAAGGATAATCGTGATTAAATAGAAATACTGTAATTAATAGATGCCATGTTTTCTGGTTGTTTCTGGTTAACTGGCAAAAAGGTTATCCTTAAAAGTATTCAATTTATCTCCAGCAACAGTTAAGATTACCTTTTTTATTTTTGGTTTGTTTCACCAATTTGGCCTCAAATTGTTTAATAATAAAATTTTCAGTTTGATTAAATATTATTACAATTGATTAAAGCGTTTGTTGTTAAACATGAATGAGAATCAATTTTTTTCTGACAAAATCACGAAGCTGTCCATAAAGGTTCACCTGACTGACCTTGCCTTAATTGTGATAAAGTCGAGATTTACTCATCAACACTCAATCTGATTAAGCTCATCAAAGTTGTTGATCGTGTATTAAAAAAGTAATACAGCAATTATACAGAAAAATTGTTGAGAGTAAAGTAAACAATTAATAAGCAAATGTTTTCAAAGGATGTTCAAAATTCAAGTGATTGTAATACGGGATAAGGTAAAAAACGAAAACAATTTATGGTCATCTATTGATCACGTTTATCATTATTAACTTATTGGAATGTTTAATCTTATTGTTGAATTTTGATTAACAATTGTATTAGCTGATTGTCAAGTAAAAACAATAACAACTCAAAGTTAAGTTGATTATGTTTTTGCGATCTAGCAAAGTATAGTAATATTATCAATCATTTAATCAACTGACCTTCCTTTAGGCCAGTAATAATTGTTGTTTTACCGATTAGTGATGGTTAATGGTAAAGATTAATAAATGAGGTTGATTAAGATTTAATTGTAGCTTAGGTTTATTTACTATCATTATAAATGTCATTTGTAAAGTGAAAATCTTGATCGATTTGTGTCAACATACATTTAAATGTCAACTTTTCGATGCAAGTCAACCCAAGAACGAGGGTTTGAAACATGGGCGGTGAAGAGTCAAATTTTGCGTTTAATAAATGCATAACATAACGAGCACTCGGCCAAATCTTCAAGCACATCTAAACCTTTATTTGTGATTGTTATACATTGTATTAAGATTGTCGAGCTTAGGCATTCATTTATTTCCATTTTTGCTATAAATTCATTGAACCTTTTTAGAATTGTTCATCAAGACAAAAAATACCAATGAATTGGGTTTCTTGTTCATTTTTAGGCATGGGTCAAGTCCATACAGAAAAACTAGTTTCTGGTTATCTTATTTCAATAATACAACAAAAATAGCGATAGTTCAAAATAATTGATTAAAAGACACAAGGCCTTTAAATGTCACTAAATATTGCATTTTTAAATAAAATGTAGAAATAACTACCGTGTTCCCTCACATACATGTATTAGCAAAGCACTTAAAAGTGAATAATATTCACTTATAAGCACAGAGAAAGAAAGAAAAGCGCTTATAACGAATACGCTAACTTATAAACGCTGTGCTTATATGTCAGTGAACACGGTAATCTGGCTTTTTGATTTCATGATTTGGTAAACGTCTTCAGGGGTTGATGTAGTTTTGTAAGTTTGGGTTAACTAAGGACTTATGATTAACACAGTCATTAGATGTTAACCACTATCATTTTTGTCTAAACTTCATTGTTGGTGTTGCTATTGTCTCAATTGTTTATCTGGTAAAAGCGTTTAAAATCTTTAATTCTGGTTTACTTCAGACTCGTATTAATTTGAATTGACTTTTTTTCGTGGCACATTTTGATTTATTAAACAAAGATTATTATTGTTTGTTGTTTGGTTTGATTGGGTTGTTTGATAATTAAGTAATTGTACAATGAATTCATAATAAATTATTATTAATAATGGGAAGTAATCGCAAAAGATTGATTAAGATAATGGGTAAATATTAACAGGTTTAGTATGAAAATGAAAACAAAATGCAACATTCATTGTTTTTGGGTTGAAATGAAAATTAATTGTTTCTATTTTCTAATTTGTGTTGATTAGTTGATGAATAATTTATCACTAAAGCAAATTTTTGAACAATAAGATTGTTAATTGTGATTTTGCTTCCATTTTTGGTCACTTGGTAGTTAATTAAACAGTGAAAGATCACGACCAGAAGTTTAGCTTAAGCCTTTGAGAGCTTTTTCAATTACTTTCAATAAAAATACAGTAACCATTTCGTAGTTGCATCTCACGTGAAATAGCCTCAAGTCTAAACATAGAGCAAAGTATCGTTTAATATAAAATGAACTTTTATTCGTCAAGATAGTTAACAAAATCAAAATGTGTTGACTCAATTAAGTCATTAGGGGAATAAAATTCAACATAAATTAATTTCAAAGCAGAGAGATTCAACAAGTTCATCATTATAACAATTATAATTGTCGTAATCCTGCTATTAACTTGTTCATTGCAGTTGATTGAATCAAGCCAATGACAGCCTGTGTAACGAGGTTTAGCTTTCTTCCACCACATCCATTACTTTTTAATCACTTTTTTCACCATATTGTCCACCCCAAATCTAACACTGCCTCATTCATCAAATCACTAACCAAAGTTTATAGAGACTTTTCTCAACAAAATTGCCACCGAATTGTCAACCTCACTTTCAATCAATTTTTTTCATGCGATTTTCCACCAGCCAATCCCCCAAATTGTTTCATGCTTTTCGGATATGATTGCGATGAATGGTGAGCTGTTGGATTTGAAGTCAAATACTGTTGAAAACAAGCCCTCGGTCGATGTTGAGCTGTAAAAAATCAAGATTATTTGTCAGCATGCAAATATTGTTATCTATTACAACAGTTCTAATAAAACAGTTGCCATATGAGTGTAATTTATTGAATTTATTATCCCTCGCAAGTTATACAAATTTTACCATTTTTCAGTCTGATTATGAAGTTCAAAGACAAAATTTCAGATCTTTTCGATGATTTATGATATTGACTTAAAAGTAAGGTTATTTGGCTAGAAAATATCTTCACACAATGTATTACTACAATGTAATACTACAAAATATCAACATATAGTATACCGGTCACCTTTCAAATAACAAAATTACCTTAAATTATCTTGAGATCTATGAAAAAACTCTCAAAAATCTTAAAATATACTGAATTAAGATCTTATTTGTTCTTAATTCTCGAGAAATTCGCAAAAAAAAATGTATTTTAGCTGTTATGCTCTGCTTACACACTGCTTATTTAGGAAAAAGTGTTAATAATTTTTTATTACAATTTTATCAGCAAATTTGAAGCTACAGTACGGTTAAATCAATAACTCGACTTTGTTCACGGATGGATTGAAAGCTAACTTTTTACATGACTATGATAGCAATGGAAAAATTCCTAAAATATTTTTTCAATTTTAATTCATTTCAAAACCTGAATGTAGATACAATTTTCTAAAAGTTCTGAATGACTCTGTGAGTCCTTTAGAATGCAAGGACTCAGTGTTAACTTAATCAAGTAAAGCATTGATAATGATGCCGTAGTATTGTATTTGCGTATAACCACTATATTTGGCAGGAAGTTATTGATGAAAATAAACCCTGAAATCCTGGATCTTGAAGCTAATACCATTGGATACACAAAAGAAATGTAAATTTAACAGATGCTTCATTGTAATGAAAATTTAATGAAATATTAAGTAACTTATTAACATATATTTTAAATTTATTTGTGAAATGCATTAGAAATGGTTACTAGATAACCGATTTGACTAGTGAGCTAGAGGTGTCATTTAACTACTCTTATGCATTAATACTAGTGTCCAATCCAAGATATTGTTTAATAATTTCATAAGTGGTAAATGAAGCAGCAACCATTGGAATAGCACGCAGATAATTAATAGACATGCCTCTGTAAAGTCCATTAACTATTCCATGTTCTTTGTAAGTTATTATGAGCGTAGAAAGAACTCCTTTACTGTATTTATAAGTTTCAGGTTGCATCATGCTAAGTTGCATTCTTCGTCGAGCCACATCTAATGGGTATGATAATGATTGGGAAACAGCGCCTATAAAAAGATATAAAAAATTTTGAATAAAATTTCTTCGCTGTAGTTAAAATTTTGTAACAAACCTGAAAGACCTCCACAAAGAAGTTTGGATGGAATATTTAACAACAATTTGTCATCTACATATGTTCCACACAAGTGAGGAAAGTGTTCCAAAACAAAACGTTTAAACTCTTCGAAAGTATAAAAATAGAGACCTAAAGGTAAAGAGAATAAAAAATAGAAATATTAAATGAAGATAGATATAATTAAATCAGTTTTAATTTACCAGAGTACGGTACAATTCCGAGAAGGGCTGGCGTCATTCCTCTGTACAAAGCTGCGAAACCGCCTTCATTCTGCACTATATTTCTTATACAAGTCCAAATTCTGAGACCAGGAGGAGATGAAAATAATCCGTTAGCTGCAGTGGCACCGTTTGCTGAGGCAAATTCAACTGAGAAAGATAAACGAGCTCGAACTAAATCTAATGGATAAGTCATGATGACTGCTGTAATACCGGCACCTGAACCAGCAAATAGTTTCAAAAAATGGTTGTTACCAAAAGTTGTCAGTAAATGCTGAGAATTAGAAGATAGCAAAATTAGTAACATATCTATAACAATCAAATTCGGCAATTTATAGGATATTTACCTTCTTATAAATTTCAAAAGTAAAAAATTGAACAGCTGCATAAGGAAAAACTCGCACCATTTGAGCTCCATTTCCTCTATAAAGTCCTGAGAATTTTTCTCGCCTGACAATATCTCGAAGTCCACTGAATACCCCTAAAATGAATAAAATTGATGTTAGAAATGTTAAATAAAACAGTAGACAATTTACAATTCAGCTTTAAATTGCTATTTTTTATAACTAACCAACATAATCTAAAATTCTGTAAAATTTTGAAAAGGTGTAATCTAACTTCCAATCCATCAGTTACGTTTTGTATGATGAATTCAAGTAGACATTGAAAAATTCAATCTTCGAGTAAAGATACTAAACCAGCATATCAAAGTGGAAAATTAAATCATACTGAACAAACAATTATTAAAACTACAAGAGCTAATACTCTTGATTGGCAAAACTCACCATTGTGTTTATAATGGGTGTTATGAGCTTGTAAGAGTATTTTGACTCGGTCCAATGGTGCTACTGTTGTTTTCGAAGCCATGCCAGCGATACCTTTGAAATAGAAGAAAATTTGTCTGAATAAAAATTCTAGAACCAGAACAATGGCGAGAACGCAATAAAAACAATACAAGACTTACCACCAGCCAAGAAGGTTTTAAGATGTTTATTATCTGCATCCTTCATGGTTTTGTTTGTTTTGTTTAAACTAATTTTGAATACTAAAGAATAATCAACAAAAATAGTACTTTAAGGTCAATCAAGAAAGGCAGATTACCGGGAAGATGATAAGTTCAAATAAAGCATGGTTCGTTACTTTTTATGATGTAATATGACAACACGTGAGAAGCATGCTTCTTTTAAATTAATACACAGAATAACATTTTCTGTATTTTCGTCGAAAGATTGGTGTACAAAACAGATACAAAAGTGAATCAAATCGAAGTTAATATTGAAACAGTATTTACATGAATTAATTTGATTATGTTTACTTTCAAATAAGTTACATATGATTTAGAGATAAAAAGTGAGGTAACTCTACTTCTTAAAATAGTTAATAGATGACTCTACTGATTGTTTTGATATTTTTTCCGAAACTGTAACTAAGAAAAATGACCAAAACAAATAAATCGAGCAATTTATTGTTAGTCTTTTTTACTCTTTATTTATTATATTATCTTGTTTATTGACTACTCAAACTTCAATATTCTGTGGTTAAATCATCATGGCAACTTCATATATAGAGTTTAACATTGACGATTCAAGTTTAATCAATTGTGAAATTGGTCGATGTTCTTGGTCTACCGTGATCCCTGTTTTAGCCGTTTCTGTTTATAACTCTAGTGGTACAATAAAACTTTTCAATGAGGATGGAATTTTCATTGAAACAAAAACTGACAATGATTTATCTTCATCTATACCTGTTAAATCATCAGCTCATGTCGCCGATTTCAAATGGCACCCAAAACTACCAGTTTTGGCAGTTACCTGGGAAAATGGTGATCTTGGTTGTTTTCTGGTCCAAAAAATAAATTGCAAATGGGTTTACTCTACAAGCAATGAAGATATTTTATTAAACTCTAAATGGATTGCTCATATGGCTTGGATTGACCCTGGAGATAAGTTGATTACAGGTAAAAGTATTAATTCTTGTTCTATTGACGCTTTGATAATTTATCTCTACTTATTTGCTTTTCTCTTTTTAGTCAATAGTTCTGGGCTTCTTGTTATTTGGGATTATAATTCAACGACAAATATGCTAACATCAACCTATAGCTATCAGATGGTCGATCGACCAACAGATTTGACTGTTGTTACCTCCAAATCTCGCTATCCTCGAGTTCTTATTGCCTGTAGTTCGGGTATAATTCACCAGTACACTGTATCAACAGGATCAATTAGTGATGTTATTCAACTTGATAACGGAATACGTCGAATTATTTATAATGCACATAAAAACCGAATTATTCTGGTCACTGATAACTTATTCCTTTGTCAATATTCTGTTTCATCATCCTCCTTTGAGGAATTTTCTGAAATATCGAAGATTAAACTAAGTGGACATGTTAAAGGAACAAATTCTGATATGGTTGCTGTAAACATGGTCGACGAATCAATTGGACTTATAGCCATTTGCACCTCAGGAGAGCGTGTTATACGGTTATGGCAGCTGGAAACCGGTCATAATGCAGCCCTTATGGTGATTGATTCAGTTGACTCTAATTGGGCTGGACTCAGTTGTCTGGATTGCAGTGAAACATTGTTGGTTGCAGGAACTACTAATGGGTTAATAATTATTTGGAAGCGAATCTCAGGATTAGATTTTAATAAGATAAGCCAAGTTTCTGTAAAAGGAAATGTCAAAACTCTTTCGATCTCTAATACGAATCAAATTTCTTGTACTACAAATAGCAACCAAATTTATCTTATAGAGGAACAATCAATAATAACATCATACAATTCCAATCTCGGCTTAGTTCAAGTAAGTACCTCAGAGACCTCAGTACCTGAGAGAAAAATGAATGTTAAAATTTTTTCTAATCAATTTTTTATTATGTTTGGTAGACAGGAGCTAAAGCTTTGAAGTTATTTTGGATTCCGGAAAATAAATGTTATGAACTTAATTTGCAAAGTCCAATTCGATCAGCTTTAGTTAGCACTGATGCATCTTATGTCGCGATTAAATCAACTGGCGTGAAAGATTTGATGATTTATCGAGCCTCTCATGATCCTGATCTAATTAGAGAAGCAGCGGCTCCAATAGCGTCTAACTGGTTTGCCTTGCATTATGACACAATTTGGACTCTAAATCAATCTAATGATGATTCTTGTACACTCCAATGTTACAAAATATCTGATCTACCTTCTAATAATCCATTCAATTTTGAGCTGGATACAAGTCTGTTCAAAGAGAAACCTTCTATTCACACATTTGATCTCAATCATGATTATCTTTTAATTTTACTTAAACTGGAATCGCTCTATGTATACTATATTTATCGAATTGATGGAGCCAATGCTCACATTTTATCTGGTCCTAAAATTTTAGATCTGCCTAATGAAAATCGTAAAGAGTCAGTTGATTTAGATAACTTAACGTCCACCAATCGCTCGTTTTCTTCACCGCCTCCAATGTCAGGGTCTAATTCATCATCAAAAACAACCATTGAACTCAAAGAAGTTAAATTGAACAACCAAGGAAGCCATTTTGCTTTTATTTTATATGGCATTGATATTTATGTTGTTCATGCTTCAAATAATCTCATAGCAAAAGTAAATCACGAGCTGAGTGAATCTAGCCGATTAATTTGGTCAATAAATGAAAGTCGTTTGTTTTGTATTCTCAGTTCTGGTAAATTAAATATCTTTCTTTGTAGTGGCGATAAGGAGGTTAGCGTTAAACTTTATTCTTCCAAGCTTGTTGATCCCGGTTGTAGATTGATTGGTTTTAAAGTTCCTTACGTTTTTTTAATGGATCCCCGACCAAATGGCAGCATCGTTCGTGAAGTTTTGGAAGAGTTTGAAGACTTGAGTGCAGAAACTACCCGAATAATGGTTGACTTTCTTACAAGTACCAATATTGATTTAAACAGTATCATTAAAAAGATTGGTGAACGAGAAGGTAACAACAACAAAATTTGGACCAACTTAGCTCGAATTGCTGTTAAATGTCGTGACATCAAAACAGGACTCTATTGCATGGCTAAAATGAAAAATGCTCGAGTTGTTCAAGATGTCCGAGAGAAACTATCCAATGAATCGGAAGCTTTAGCTTTACTCGCTATGAATCTTGAACTTCACCGAGAAGCGGAAGATTTTCTAAAGGAATCTGGAGATTCTTATGCTTTATGCAAATATTATCAAAATCGGAACGAATGGAAACGAGCCATTGAGGTAACTGATAAGCTTCACTTTAAAACTGTTTGCTACAATTATGCCAAAAATTTGGAATTGGAAGAAGGTAATCTAGAAGAAGCCATCAAATATTATGAAATGTCGGCAACTCATATTTTCGAAGTTCCCAGAATGTTGTTTGACATTGAAGGTAATACTTTATTGGAAAATTATTGTACTGGCCATTCAATTGAATCATCAACATCTGATAATTTTTCTCAACAAGACCGTATTCAATTGTGCCGATGGTGGGGCCAATATTGTGAAAGTCTCGGAGATAGTAATCAAGCTTTAGAATCATATGAGAAAGCTGGAGATTATTATAATTTGGTACGGCTTTTGTGTTACTCTGGACAAACAGAGAAGGCTAAATCATTAATGGCAGATTTAAATAATCCCGTTGGAACAAAGGATAACCGATCCAACATTTTGGAGGAACCAACTGAGAAAAAATCAAATAAAGATGCCGCTTTACTTCATTTGGGCCGACATCTTGAACCAACATCACCCTCCGAGTCAATTGGATACTATCTCTCCTGTGGAGCCATTAACCACGCTATAAGAGTTTGTAAAGCAAACAATTTAATTAATGAACTCGTTAAAATAATTGTTAATTATGGGAACCGGAAAGATGCCCTCAGTTTTCTTGAGCGTTTACCCAATTCAACAACATCAACCTTGATGCAAACACATGGAGCAGAGGAGCCACTTGAGACCAATTTACTGATTCAGTTGTATCATAAAGCAGATCTTGTAGATGGTGCAATTAGACTTTGCCTTGAAACCGGTCGATGGACTGACCTTCGAGAATTAATGACCAAAGAAATGGAAAAATTGGAGGCTGGTTTTCAAGTAACATGTGATATTTCAGAAGCTACAATTGTCTCAGCCCTTGAAGCGTTGAAAAATAATTCTGATATCATTGATATTGTCATTGATTTGGTTTTGTTAACAAAAGGCGATAAATCTTTAATACAAAATCTTATATTGGATTATAATATAGAAATAAATGAAAAATTAATGGAAAAAGTTGATCGTGTTTTGGCTAAAGAAGGTGATAATCGGTTAATTCAAGTTTTAGCGGAAACTGCACTTCAACAAGGACAATATTTTGTTGCCGCAAGGCTATACAATTCAATTGGTGATCGTGTTAGCTCACTAAAATCTCTAATACGAACCGGATTGACTGATAAAATTGTTAACTATGCCAATATAGCGCGAGATAAATCTGTTTACCGGATTGCAGCCAATTACTTACAAACAGTTAACTATTCAGATGATAATTTAATTGCTACTTTTTACAAGAAAGCTGGAGCCAAACAAGAATTGAGAAGATTTTTGTCCAGAGAAGATCACTCTTTGGACGTAGAAACATCTTGAAAACAAATGAAAACTAATCTGTGAAAAACATGGAAAGTTGATCATAGTCTAGTCGAAAGTCGTTCAAAATTAATTAAATCTAAGACCAACTTTAATTTTATCAACTAATCAAAATGAATTTCTGTCGTTCAACGATCCAATGATCTTATTTTATACACACATATTTATAATCACCTGAAGTGCATAATCATCATCTTATTTATACAACCATCACTGTGTGGAGGAGAAAAAAGTGATTAAACTAATTTGGTCGGTAATGTTAAAGATACTCAACAAAATTTAATCGCTTTATTACCAGTGATTAATATTTTTTATCAGCCAAACCATTTATTAATTTCTGTTACTTTGTTAACAGTTTTCCCTCTCCAGCTAATCTTCATCACACAAACCTCGCAACTAATGAAGGAACTAACAAAAGAAGATAAAACAAAACAAAACGTTCACCTTTCATTTAGATAATGAAAACGCTAATATTGTAAAGTTTACATGGACAGTGCAATAATTGCAAATAGACTATAAACTAAAAGTTTAATCACTGGGACAAATTGGAGTTACTGAAAGTTTACCAAAAAAACGGCTATTTTGTGCCCAAAAAAACATCAAATTTAACTTCTCATGGTTTTCACAGAGAGTAACTCAGGAACACACCTAATAAAAAATGGTTGCTCATTGAATTTTATGCTTCTCCACGAAATATCGATCACCATTCATGGATCACCCGGTTTCATCTCTCCCACCTCCTCCTCCTCCTACTCCCTCTCAGTTCCTCTCCCACCCTTCTCTTTCCTCCTAATCTTTCTTCTCCTACAATAGTTCTGTTCCATCTTTCTCCTTCTTCATCATCACCATTATCATCATTCAAAGTCTTTCCATATAGGCCTTTAAGTCAACGACCTTTTCAAACCAAGATCAATCTCATCTGGGTTCAACCTCCTAGGATCCATGATGATGATGAGAAGAAAGAAAAAGGGAAAGAGAAAAAAGAATCATCATGTTTGCCTTTATTCTTCTCCTTCTCAATCATCTTCGTTTTCACCATCTTTTCTTTGGTGTTATTTTTACCAAAGGAAAAAAATAGTACCTCTAGATCAAACCCAAACTAAGATTAACCTTGCAATAATATTGTTATTGCAATTTTGCTTATTACGTTTTAATTTTTATCGCAATCTAACTTGATTTCAGCTCTAGATCAATTTTTGTACTGACAATCAATGTTAATAATATCTGTAATATTGTTACTTTGATGCAATAATAATAGTTGAAATTATTTTTTGCACCAAAATTTTTGATTAAATACCAGCCTACTTTTTTTTGCTTTCAACTTTCACTTTCACCGCACACATATATTCATTCACTTGCAAACAGACACAATAATCAACATTTATCAAGTCATTTTACACTGATTAATTCTATTTGAAGGTCATCCTTGGATAATCATCATCATTGAGTGAAACATAATTTACTTTTGTTTTGCTATTTTCCCATCATCAACTGCACAATTCATTCAATTCATGATCAACTGTAAACTCAAATCTTTCTTCAATTTTGCATTGACGTAACCCTGATTATCAATTGCTAAATTTTTTAAACTTCACAATAAACCAACAACCCAAACATACAAACCAAATTAACCTTCGCTAGGATTCCAATTTGCTCACCAATACTTACAAAAATTAAATTGCAAATATGAAAAACCTTGATAATTTGATGAAAAATAATAACCTCAGCCCAATAGAAACCAATGAAACTCACAAAACAGGCAAATGTAAAAATACAATTGAACTTGTAAGACAACTTTCGTCTTATTATTATTAATAAAGTAATGTTTTGAAAATGTTTAAATATAAACTTGTATTGATCATCTAATTTAAGAATTGACAATTTAACTCTCATTATTTTATGATCAAGATTAATTTGTTTAAAGAAAACAAAAAATACCAGAAAAAAGTAAGCCACAAAATCTGGTAAGACTGTTTTATTTTGCCTTGGATCAATAGTTCGTTAACCTGAATCAACCTAGATTTTGTCTTTTTTTGGGTTTAATTTCATTTTTTCTTAAGCCTTTCCCTTGAACAATACAAAAATACCTAACCTTTATATTGTCAGGTTAAATTAAAATAATTGTCGGATTAATAACACGGAAGAGTCAACAATTAGCTTACTTCTAATAGTTGGTTCAATAATCTGGTTCAATGTATTGCTTCATTTAATGGCTTTTAATGTACTCCTTATAATATTATTGTTTATAATGCATTGCAACCCAACCCAGGATGAAAATTGATCAATACTATTAAATAATTAACCTTTTTTTAAAAGTTATCAACCGATGAATGAAAATAGAGAGACTCAATCTAATTGATAAGATTGGATAAAATACAAGAGCAATAATTATGGTTTACATTGCAAGATCAGACAATTGTTTAGATTAAACCAGGGAATGATTTAGCTTTGCAAATCTCAGAGTTACTGGTTAACCAGTTGACAATCCTAATTAACCAACCATTGAGTTATATTTGTAGTTAATTGTATCATAATAATGGTTAATGGCGTTGTTAGTAAATGTTGATATTGTTGGTAACAATAGGAAAAAAATAGTCAAGTTATTATTTTATATGGAATAGTTCAAGATCGATATTTTCATCTCTGGGTTGTTGAACTTTTCCTTTCTTTCTTCTTTCTCTTTCCTTTCATTCTCCACCATCTTCATCATCTTCCTCGTCTTTCTTGTCTTCATCATCATCATAATCATCCTGTGAGTGATTATTTTTCATGGAAGCGTATGAAAAAAAGTACAGTTAGTGGAGCAAGTTTAGGTTCCCTTTATCATCTCATAATATCTCCTGATTGGAAGCCAAGAGATATAACAATTAAAAGCTTTACGTTTAGCTGTATTTAATCAGTATCAATGTTTACCTAAATTATTGATTGCAATCATTCAATTATATTTAAATTTATATTTCCAAATTTAGTTAATCAAAGTAATAAGGAAACATAATTTTCTCTCATTTTTAAACATTTTTGTTTACATGCATTTTCATATTCAAGCCAAAAAAGTGTATAAAGATGAAAATCTTAACGAGGATGATGATGAAAATGATGAAGATATTCATAATTCTGTTGATGATTATGATGATAAACTGAAAGTTGAATGATAAATGACAAAATTAAGTAATACTTATAGTATGTCTTTACATGCCAATATTTATTTTCATATGTCAGGTCATTAACAACAGACAATTGTTTCCATTATTGATTAATGATTGACATTGTAAAAGGTATAATTGTGATTGTAGACAATATGAGTGATTAAAACTTTAAGTTAATTACAATTTTGCCCAGAGAAACCAAGTGAACCAGGCAAAACAAAACTAAAGCCAAGACGAAACCAGATTTTTGTACGAGATCTTTAGGTTATTTTAATCTTTCTGGTTTATCTTATTTTAAAATAAATATTATCACGATTTTAAATAAACTGCAACAAATAATCAAACATCTGATACGATCTAATTTATCGGAATATTTGAATATTAAAAAATAGTATAACAAGGTTGTATGCTTTTTGATTAAAGGTTTTCATTAGCAGATACCTGACAATTTGATTATGTCACTATGCAATCGAACTCGAAACAATTGTTAACAGTTAGTCAATTGAAAATAATGATCAATGATAATATTGAAATTTACGTAACAAAATGGTTTCAATGAATCAAGTTTATTAGAAACATTTTATCAATTGAAAGTGATTAGGAGTAGTTTTGTTATTATTATCATCAAAGCTGATGATAATTAAAGGAATAGACATTTGAACTTTTCACTGTTTTTTTTGTTTCATTGGCAAATTTCCGGGTTTCATGAACCTTACTCTGGTTCTATTAAAATCTTACAAACTCAGTGTAGCTCAACATCTTGAGCCTAAAAATGATCCAATAAAATGTTCATCTTTTCATGCATTTACATTGTGTTATTCATTAAACTAATTACAATACTAAATGATTACAAAATAATTATCAATTAGAATGAGTTCCATGCGAAAATACAGAAAAACCCAAAATTACCAGATTTTTACTTTTGCTTTACTGAGCATTAAGGTTTGTCTCTTTGAAAGGGTCAATCTGTTTGGCAATGGATAATTTATTCAAAATTCAACTTTATTAAGCTAGTTAAATACAATTCATGTGTGAATTAGGAGGATTAACATGAAAGTCATGATTATCACATGATTATTATGAATAAATTTCAATCATAATCAGATTATCCCACTCAATGACCAAGAGATTCACATTGATATAATGCTTAGTATAAAAGCTTTTGCAAAATTTTCAAGGTAAGCTTGAAGTGTAAAATGTAACAATAGATTTTAATTATATTTTGATAAAACAATTAACCAGAAAACATCAAATTAAGTCAGCTGTAAGCCAAAATATACCCTTTACAAGTAAACATGTAATAGCTATATAAGTTAATTACTTGATCATCTTACCAAGCAAACAAAATCAAAGGCGAACAAGAACAAAAGCCAAATTCTTTCATTTCCATCTTCAATTTAGTACCATCATCATTATCTTGACAATCTTGATCATCATAAACCTTCGTCTTCTCCATCTTCATCTAGATATTTCTCATCGCCTATGTTAGTCTGGTTAGAGGTTAAGTCATGAGTCTTTGAACCTAAAAACTTCGTCCCTTGAAATGAACCTAACATTCACAATATTTATTGACAAAATAAATTTCGTTTGCACAACTCTTTTCATCATCATCAAGGTGATAATGAGTGATGTTGAATTACACTGAAGGAAATTTGAATGTCATTGAAAGATCGTTCACCTTGTTCATCCTTCATTTAAACATTTATCCCTGAAAACATTTTCATGCCAACCATTTTACTTTACCTTAACATATATTGATTTGTATATTTTTTTCTTGTAGGATAATAAATTCAGATTCTTGGTCTTTTCCTGACTCCCAGTGAATCATTATTCATTGAGCCCTTGAAAAAGCCAAGAAAGCCGCAAATATTGAGCTTGAAAAAGGTAGGCTTTTAAAATCACCTTGATCCTTCTTGCATTTCAATCCATTGATATAAATATATTTTTAAATGATAAATTATCGCCTGGTTTTACCTCATTCTGCTATTTTCTGATTCTTAACGCCATTCATTAATTGAATAATTATCTTTTACAACAAAATGAATGCTCATCAACATCTTTAACATTCAACCAATTTTAACTCACTTTTCAACAGCAATTTGTTGACTTGAGGCCAAGTAATTTTTGCATCGTTTAAAATTGCATCTTTGCCTGCTCTTTTTCATCCTCATCATCATCTTAATCTTTATCTTTTTCTTCCCTGTATTTCATGGATGATGATGATGTGAATAGAAAGCAATTTATCGAAATGAACAGAGCAGAATCTGATCCAAGAATCTCCTGTTTTGGCAATTTTTTAGTCCTCTTCATCATTGTACAAGATGATGTGGATGAGGAGGAGGATGGGGATCAGAATGATGAGGACAACAACCTTTGCATTAGAATAGCACAGAATCTACTTATACACATTCACATAACTCAGTTAAAGGATCGATAAATTTAAGGAACCAAAAAGACGAAACCAGAATCAAGATTATCGCATTTCTATTGTAGATTAACAATTTTATAGTTGATCAACTAATTTCATTTTCATTTTAACAACCAATTCAATTATAATCATATTAAAACGCAACATCAATAACAGCGATGAAGGGTTAAGGTTGGGTCAATCAACTTTCACTTCTCTCTGCAATAACTTTCATTGATTGTCGATAAAAATTGCAAAAACTAGTGTAAAATTTGGGTCAAATCTGGTTCATGTTTATACGGCTATTTAGTCACTTTAACCTTAATTTTTCACTCGTTTTATCCCAAAATAATCATCCACTGTAAACACGATTCAATCTAGTAAACCCAAATGTTTGTTAAAACCTCTTCGTGGACCAATTTAACCCAAAGTCAGAATCTTGGAGTTTTAAAAATATCAAAGGTTAATTGAGAATACAATCAATTAAATTAATTTTTATATTAAATATCAGCTTAATTGTAAAAAAGCTATGAATTTACAATTTAACTTAACAATTAATCTGATACTTCATATAAAAAGTAAACAATTAATGCTTGTATTAAACGCAAAAACCAGATTTGAACCAGAAAAATATAAGCAATTGAATACAAAATTGAACAAAATAAAGATGATTATTATCTTAAGAAGGCTTTTAAAATATAAATTTTTATAAATGAAAATTGTATTAATTCTAATAGTTTAATAACCATTGGAACTCAAGATTTGTCTGGAAGCATCTAACATCAAGTTGGGTTCAAGAAACTGTTGTTTCACTGTTTCTTAACCAGGATAAATTTGATTATTAAGGTTGAATCTGATGTAAACTTTGCTGATAATAATTCTGAGCATGAAGATGATTGTGTTGATCTGAAACTTTCTTTTTCCGGTTCTTTTATGCCCATGATATTTGTCTTTGATATTCCTCTGTCTGCAACCCAATTTTATCGATCCTAATTTCATTTCTGCATTTCATACATAATACAAAACAAAAGACAGGGAAAAGGTTGTTGTCCTCTTTTTTATCATCCAAACCATTCTCATCTTTACCTGTCTCTCTCTTTCTCTCATTCTCATCATCACTACCATTATTTCATCTCTAATCTTAAACATACTTATTTCACTTTCATCATCATCATCATCATCGCCATCATCCTTCTCATTCTTATTCTGGTCTCTCTTCTTACCTCAAGAGTCTTTTCAATTCCGATGCAAGTTTCAGTTTCTTCATCTTTTATCATCCACATGAAAATGTCTCAAGTGATGATGATGATGATGACTGGGTTCGGGCTTTTCTCGGTTGAACATGCTCAAAGTGATAAAGATTAGAAGATGAAGTTAACCGAATTTCACTCTTCCTTTGCCTTTCTTTTGCTTCTTTGAACAGTATTTTTGTTCCACGATGATTGGATGACAAGGAAGAGCAACCATATTATGTAATATGAAAGAAGAGATGATGATAATGAAGAGAGAAAAATCAATACAGAAAGAGTTTTGACCCCTTAAAGATAGCTTAACTGCAAAGCAAATGAATTACCCAAAAAAGTAATGTTATTCAACTTTGAGTTGACTTTTTTGCCTTCACATTCAGACAAACTGTTCATTTGGTTTACCTTTCACAGATTGACCATTAAAGGTCAACCATAGTAAATCAAAGTTAAAGGTTAATTTAAATTACATTAAAGAGTTGAATTAAAAAGTAAAATGAAAGGCAAAATAAAATGTAAGAACAAAGAGGGAAACCTAACTATAAAAATTTGGTTGAAGTTAGGTTTTTAACCTGAAAATTGATTGATTTAGATCGCAAATTCAACTCAATTGGCTTATCAAATTGACAAATCTTACTTATAATGACTGTATTATATCAAAATTTAATCATAATTAAATTGAGTTTGCGTTATCATCAAAAGGTTAACCTAAAATGTTTGACATTGATTTACACTAGCAGGTTAATGTACTTGAATAACCCAGAATCTGAAGCTTTTTTTCATCTTACAATTCAATTTATCTACGCATTTTTTTCTTCTGGCTGATTCTCTGGTTAATTTTATTGATCCAATGATTAATCGGCCAATTATTATCCCTAAATAATGATAATAACTGTCGATCTAGCATATTATCAATTAAGGAGTGAAATTATTCTCAATGTTTGCCTTTTTGCCCAACTGCAGCTTAAGGCAACCCAATTGAACGTTTACGATTAATGCTTGAATTGCTGATAAATATAAAATGATGAGAACGTTGTATCATCTTTATCAGCTTTGTTTTCATGTTCAAGTTATTACATGAAAGTGATGAAGATGAGGATGGTGATGGTGAAAAAAGATGAAGAATCAGATAATCGATGAAAATAGGTTGACTCAGGTTGATGAACTATCGATCGAAATGCCGGTTCAATAAGATGCTGAATCTACTAGAGTTTGAAGCTCATTTGTTTCTCAGGATGTAACCTGGACAGTTGCTTTAATAACAATCGATATTTAGCAAATAATGAAAATTAAGAATTCAATTAAAAGGAAAATGAAAAAATTGAAATAAGAACAAGAATGAATGATGAAAATGGGAAACAAAGAGATACTTTTCCCCATTTTTCTGGTTCAACATTTTCAACAGGGAATGAATTGTTATAATGCTTGGAGTTGAATGCAGGGATGAAGATGATGATGATAAAAACGGGGGAAATGTTGGAATGATGAGTTGAGGAAGAGGAAAAGAGGATTGAACTTGGTTCAATAAGATTGATATTGGAAGGTTCAACAACCTTATTGAACCATAAAAATTTCAGGGAAAGTGAAGTTCGACAAAGAATCAGATAAATCAATATGGGAATATTAAATTTACTTCATAATTAACTAAGTAATGAATGTTAAATTGAGAAATTGAAAATTTTGCATTAATGCGAATTTATTTCCACCCTTTTCTGGTTTCTACTTCAACTTTTAGCTTTTGTTTTCGGTTGACTTTGGGTTTTTCTGGTTTCAAAGGATTTATGTTTAAATTTAATTTGATAACCACTCGATGCTAATCCTGGTCAGAACAAAACACTTAATTTTCAAGAGTTGATTAAACACTTTTGTCTCAACGTTTTCAATGTAATCACGTTGTTTAATTGTAAAATCAAAAGATTCTCATTGATAAACTCTTCAAACCAGATTTTATTACATTTGTAAAGCAAAGCCATTAAATTTCATATTAACAAAAATGTTTACCAGTCACTATGTTAACCGCAATCATGATTAAGATAATACTGGTGAAGTTCATGATGATTTAATTATACAAGGAAAAAAGGTGCATTAACATTTGATTCTCATAGTTAGGCTTTTAATATAAAATACCAAATTATGTTTACCCGATTTATCAACGTGATTCAAACTGGTAACATTCATTTTCAATGTTTAGTCACAAAATAATCATGTAACAACCAAAGAATCTCATTTTTAATTGAAGTCAAGTAAACCAGTAAACCACTTTTGCTACCGTCAAACACCCAAACCCCAAAAAAACTGGTTCAAAATGTTGACTCAAATTTTTAAACACAAAACATTTTTGCCTTATATTTTGTTACCATTGACTTAACAATGGCAAAATGTGGTTCAATGAAAAAAAACCAGTGAGAGAGAGAGAGAGGGAGAGAGATATTGATAATGAGTTCAGCCTTAAGAAACACAGAAACACACAAAAGGTAGGTTTAAAGAGGAGGAGGACAGGTAAACAAGAAAAGTGAGTAAAAAAGGTAAGTAAAAAAATAAGGCAAGTAAAAAGCGCGTAAAGGAGTCTGAAAATATGGCGACTTTGGCTGTGAATTTTTGCTTACTTTGTTTTGCTATTTTCTCGTCACAAGAGAGAAGAAGAAGAAGAGAAATAAGAAAAGAAAGAAGAAGAAGAAGAAAAGAAAGAAGAATAAACTTGAACAAAATTACATATAACCTTGAACCAACAAAAGTTGATTTGAACCGGTCTGACGAGACTTCGGTTCAAATCAACTTTGCTTTGGTTCAAGGTTATATGTAATTTTGTTTAACTTTATTCTTTTTCTTCTTCTTTTTCTTTTATCTTCTCTTTCTTTTCTTTCTTCAATTCTCCTTTCTTTGTTACACATTTCTCCATCTTTCAACGAAAAGCCTGAAAAAAAATTCACAACCAAAAAGTCGCCATATTTCTGTCTTTATCACAAGTTACGCGCTTTTCAATCCACCTTTCACTGTGTCCTCCTCCTACCTTTGTGCCAAAGCTTACACTCATTACTAACTCACCTTACTTACTTAGTTACCTTTACAATTTATTTGCATTACTTTACTTACTTACCTTACTTACTTAGTTACTTACTTTTTCAGTTTACCTGGTAAAAAACCTGGTTAACATACAAAAGCCAGTTCAAGTTTGGGTTTACATATGCATACAGTCTAGTAACCTTAAAAAGGAATTATTCACATTGCTTTGTGGTTGGGTTAGGGTTATAATTAGGGTAAATTTTGGTAATTATTTTGAAATGAATTGGAACAATATGTTGATTGTTTGTTAAGTTGATTTTAATTTTTGTTTTGTCTTTTTTGTCGGATAAACAACATTGAAAATAAAAATGAAAAATGGATTGACACAAGAGATCAAAAATTTTTGGTTGATTTTTTTACGTTTAGTTTTGTTGTTTTATAGTAATAAGTCAAGATTCTTGTTTTTTTTGTTGTTTTTCTTTGTTTTGCTTTTAAAGGGCCTAACATTCATTCAATTATAATTAATTATAATCATCAATTATTAATTTCATCATCTTGTTGTCTAATTTATACTTAAAACATAATTATAATTGGAAATATGCAGAAAAAATAATAGAAAAAAATTATACTTAAAATATTTTTCATCAGTTATTGCTTAAATATTTTTTTGTTCTATTGTTTGTTGTCTTTTTCGCCTTAAAGGTTATTTTTTGTGATGTCTTTGTTGTTTTTTTGCTAAATTTTGTTGAATTCTTTGTTTTTACTCTGAAAACATGATGGTATAGATCTTTGAAGGGTTCAATTAGAAGGGGAGAGAGACCTTGTATATGTTTTTAATGTATTTATGTAGGTATGTGTGTATGTATGTACTGTATGTATGCATGCAATAGAAATGCGCTAAAATTCGTTTCTTTATGTGAGAGATTCGAATGTTGGAGATTCACCAATACCTTCGTCTTTTTCGTAGAGTGCTGCAAATGAGGTACCATTAATGCCGTTAAAAGGGCTGTTATTGTTGAGTAATGAATAAAGTTCACCAAATTTACTGAATGAATCCAGATTGGTATTGTTATTAGATGATGTATTTGAATGGCCATTGAGATGGTAGTTAAACAAATCCTGAGTACTTGGAGAGATGATATCCGTGTCGCGGGATGTAGCTGAGAATGCGGAGAATGGGTCAGAGTCAAGTTTGGATAATGGGCCAAATCCATTTGTTGTTGTTGAGGAAAAAGCGTTGAAAAGTGGTGAGTTGTTAAGAAATTCTCGTGAACTAGCCTCTGAATCACCTGAGCTTGAATTAGCGGTAGATGAAGTGGCACCCGTTGTTGAATCGATTATACCCCCGGTTCTGATGGCGATGTGAGCTTCAATTTCTTTCCTGGCTCTTTCTACATTTTCAGGTAAACCTGTAACCTCGAAAATGGGTTCTTTATCCCGGCTTGGTGTTATGATGTAAGTATTGGTCTCTTGTTGGATACGTTTGATTGTGGCACCCTTAGGACCCACAACGAGACCAACAACTCTGTAGGGAACCCGAACTTGAATGGTCATTTGACCAGGTACATTTGAATTAGGTCCTGGACCTCCGAGACCAGTACCATTGAGATTGCCCTTACGTTGAGCCCTGATCTGGCTGAAATGTTCAGCTGCGGATAGAATTTCTTTCTTAGCTGCATTCACATCCTCCTTTCGACCAGTTACCACGAAAACCGGCTCCTCACCTCGTACCGGTGTCTTTATGTAAGTATTTGTCTTTGCTCTCAGGGCTTTAATTTTACAGCCTAAAGGAATTGCAGGGAGAAGAGAGAAGAAATTAATAAAAAACCTTGGGTTAGTGATTCACGCTGACTAAGATTTGATGAGGGTAAAATAGAACGAGAAGTGAAAGTACAAAAGAAAGAGAAATGAAAGAAGTAAGGAGCAAGTTGGTGAAGCCATGTGGCTTTGAAGCTCATATAGTGAATCTATCTTTTTTCCTTTCTCTTTCTCTTTCTTTTCATGTTGAAACAAAAAATCTCATACCAATCCTTAAAAAATAATATTATTGTCAGTAATCATCAATATTCAAGGATGATACAAGGTAAAGATAATTAAAATAAAAATGTTTAAATACCTTGTCGTCCAACTATTTCAGCAACGTGCTCAGATGAGGGAACTGGAACACATTCTGTGGTGTTTTGACTTTTCTTTGTCCTTGCTTCAGTCTCAAAATTGTGATTAACATTATTGTTGTTGTTGTTATTTGAAATACTGTTGTCATCCTCGTTGATTAATCCCAACATGGATAATTCAAATGCAAGTTGTAGAGCTCTTTGGTCCTCCAATCCATTGTTATTATTGGAATTGTTAGTTGTTTCACAGTCGTAGAAAAAACCAGCAGGCATGGTTGATTTTGTCTCGTTAAATCTTTAATTGCTTTGTTATAAAATAAAAAAACGTTGCTTTTAGGTTACTGCAGTTGTCTTTAGTCACAGTTTAAATTTAAATTGAATTGGGATGGGAGATAGAAATACGTCTGTTTCTTTCTTTGAAAGTAGCAGACAAAATTTGTGATAGACTTTCTTGCACCAATGTAAAGATGTAAAATTCAAATATATCTTTAAATATACTTATAAATATATGATCACGTTAATATCAATAGGTATAATAGGTTTTTGCGATTGTTACAATCAGCGTAGGGAAAACAAACCAATATAAATATCAATTTTAATAATTTATATCTTTCTTCAGGTAGATTGACAGTCAGAGTCAAATGATAAAGTTGATACTGTTGTTGATGATTTTAACTGGAGATGATAAATAAATTCGTTTTAAGGATGTAGTTGAGATGTCGATGGATGAAGATGATAGTGGCGATTGAGAAAAAAACAACAGATGACAGTAGATTTTCCTTCACTATTAGTGTATAATAAAAATTTTGGTATATTTTGTCGAGATGTATAGAATGGGATGTATGTATAATATGTAGTAGTGTACTGTAGAGTTAGAGATGTGATTTACAAATTAAAATTTTCCTCTTTAATAACTATCTTGTCAACCAATGACCTTTAATTGTAACACCTTGTGAGACCAATTTGACAAATAAAATTGTAATCCAATGTTGATAAAATAATAAGTAAATAAAAAAAAATCTCTTTGTTGTTAATATATATATATTTTTTCAACAAGACATAATTTTCATTGCAGTGAAACAAAGTCTGCTCTGCTGTTGAGAACCAGAAGCAACACCGAACAGATAATGTAGTGAAGATAAATACACAGAGTAGAGAGAGAAAGAGAGAGAGAGATAGAGAGAGTGTGTTGTTCAGAGAAAGACAGGGAAAATGAACAAGATTCAGAATGATTGAGAAAGACAAGAAAAACACAAAGAGAACGAAAGCTCCATTCAAAAATCGTGTAGACAGGGGCGGCGCTACTGCTCGAAGGTGGAGGCAACGTTCAACCTTAAATAGCAGCGAGTAACTATGGAAACCATAGGCCAATGTCCGCAAAATGCCATTGGATTCGAAGGTAGTGACATCTTATGATTAAATAAAACGTTTTCTTTGTTAGCCACATTTTTCTCTGGATTTTTTTTCAGTTGTTTATTGTTCCCTTTCTTCACTCTCTTTCTCTCCCTCTCTTTCCTCACCTCAGGGAAATGGGCATTTTTAAACATTTCAACACCTAATATGGTGGATTTACAGCGATCTAAATTGGCCTTGAACTTTCAACTTTTGGACTGGACATTATCCTTTCCAGCTTTCTTTTCACCAATCCTTCAATACATCTTAACTTTGTTTTGTATTCTGGAGTAAACAAAAGCTTTAAAGTAGATGAAAGGTTTTAGAGACAAAGATGGTCAGTTTTTGTCACACTAAGGTAAGTTTGCAAGTGTGCCTTAGAGCAATAATGAAAAGTAAAAAAATTAAGGGATGAGAAGGATTTATGGTCATTAGCTTAAAACCATAAAACATAGATTAGCCTGAGTTGAGCTTCAGTTTCATCGATCCTAATTGCTAATTGCTTGCATATATTGGGCTTGTGTATAGATATATACACTCAATGAGCTCAAGGTAATCTACTTTTTATGATTTTAGTTTCAATTTCTTTCTTTTCTTTTTGTTCTTTTTCTTCAACTTCAACTTCAATTTCATCTTGAGACACTTGCTTTTAATTCTTTGGTTCACTTGTTGGTTGGAAAAAGTACTTTCATTCCATCTGCTTTTAAGCTTTTGTCTTGTGCTTAATGGTTTCCATATTGAACCTATTTTAAGTTAATCAAATTGTCTATTTTCATTTGTTTTGATATTTCAAGCAAAAAAATATAGTGGCTCTTTAAACTTTCGTAATTGGCGCCTGATTCCGTTAAAATCCAAGTTTAATTGGGTTTTATATCGATAACTGCATAAGAGTTATCGATGTATTGCATACCCAGAAATATCGATGACTATCGATATTATTATTGTTCAACTCTAGGGTTTTCAATGTTAAGACCTGGTTTAAAGTTTAAATGAAATATTTT
Source organism: Tetranychus piercei (assembly GCA_036759885.1). NCBI lineage: Eukaryota > Metazoa > Arthropoda > Arachnida > Trombidiformes > Tetranychidae > Tetranychus > Tetranychus piercei. The sequence goes on from CM071877.1 coordinate 23,919,615, forward strand.
GGCAACTAAATAAAAGTTTAAGAAGTTATCTCTACACTTTTAAATTGTATAATTAGTTTTTAAATTCATATTTGTATTTTAATTTATAAAAGTAAAGATGAAGATTAAGATCAAAGCTGTTTACAGAGGTGTGATTATGGTAATATATGTTGAACAAACTATCAAGTTGGACCCTTTTTTACACCAAATTAGAGATACTTTCGGCTTTAATATTGAAGATGTGTTTACAATTAAATTCATCGATGATGAAGGTGATCCGTGCACTATATCATCTGAATTGGAATTTAAGGAAGCTTTGAGGCTAACATTGGATATCGAGACAGATAAACAACCCGAAATGATCATTCACATTTTCCCTGGGACACCAAGAGAGCCAGGAGAGCCTTGTCCAGGAGAAGACAAGAGCATCTATCGTCGCGGAGCTCGCCGTTGGAGAAAAATATACAAGGTTAATGGTCACTCTTTTCAGCCTAGAAGATTTAATAAAGTTACACCTTGTATTTATTGTGGTGATCAAATTTGGGGCTTGGGAAGGCAGGGATTCAAATGTCTTTCATGTAAGCTTATGGTTCACAAGAAATGTCATAAATTACTTCAAACAAGTTGCACTGGTCAACAAGTAAGTTTTTTTATCCAGTTTTTCATCTTTTCATCACCAATTTCATCTCATTGCATTCTTTTATCTTCAATTAGATCACAAGATCTACCAATGGATCCTCAATTCGAAGTTCTACAGATTTAAAAGCAGAGCGATGGAGAAATAGAACACCTAAAGATCGCGCAAGATCTAGAAATTCCAAGCAATCACATTCATCTGATTCGAGTACTGCTGAAAACAATCGACAGAAATCACCAGTGCCAACACCAACACCACCTGCAACAGCAAATAATGATCAAGCAGTTGAACTGATCGTTGCCGAGAATGGGGCTCGTCATCGACCTTATAGGCTAGATGATTTTGATTTAATCAGAGTTATTGGTCGAGGATCATATGCAAAAGTATTACTCGTTCAACTTCGAGAAACAAAACGTCCCTATGCAATGAAAGTGATAAAAAAAGAAATTGTAGCTGCCGATGAAGATATTGATTGGGTCCAAACGGAGAAACATGTTTTTGAAATTGCAACTGGCTGTGATTTCTTAGTTGGATTGCATTCCTGTTTCCAAACTGAGGCTAAATTGTTTTTTGTTATTGAGTTTGTCAGTGGCGGAGACTTGATGTTTCACATGCAAAGAAAACGTCGATTGCCCGAGGATCATGCTAGATTTTACGCAGCTGAAATTTCCTTGGCCTTGAATTATTTGCATGAGAAAGGAATCATCTATAGAGATCTAAAATTGGACAATGTCCTGCTTGATCAATACGGTCACATCAAACTAACTGATTATGGTATGTGTAAAGAAGGCATGCGACCAGGAGATACAACGATTACCTTCTGTGGCACTCCTAATTACATTGCTCCTGAAATAATTAGAGGATGTGAATATTCATTCAGTATTGATTGGTGGGCTTTGGGCGTTCTCTTGTATGAAATGTTAATCGGTCGATCACCATTTGACATCCCTAAAGTATCTGATAGTGGAAACAATGGAGACAGTGGGGGAGAGAGTAGTGAAGATGCATTATTTAAAGCAATAGTAACCAGAGCAATTCGAATATCTAGATCCATATCTGTTAAAGCCCAAAATGTATTGAAAGGTTTTCTTGATAAAAATCCTGAAACTCGTTTAGGATGTAATCCTGACGGGAGTGGATTCCAGGACATCAAAAATCATCCATTCTTCAGACCATTAGATTGGGAACTTCTAGCTGAGAAGAAAGTAATTCCACCATATATTCCTAAAATTGATGATGACCCATTAGAACATTTCGATCCTGCCTTCACAACCGAACCTATCCAATTGACCCCACCTGATTTGAGTATTATTGATAAAATTGATCAATCTGAATTTGAAGGATTTGAATTTATCAACCCAGAAATCATGACAGTTGAAGAAGCAGTTTGATTGAATTAAAATGAGAAGACAAACAAGTATAACTTTAAACAAAGGTTTTGGCTGAGTAAATTATTTGGTTGGAAGATGTAATTAATTTGAAAATTGCATCACCTGTATCATTTCTTAATTCAATTCAGTTTATATGTTGATTTAAAGTAAAAAGATTTTCAAAAATAAAAACTATGACGACTAATGACGATAAAAACTTGAAATAAAGTCGAATTGTTGATTGGAAGTTGAATGTGAAAGTGTTCAGTTTAATTAAGTCCTTTCGCAAGAAAATAATGATTAATTCTTTCAAAAAATTGTTAAAGTGATGAGATCAGAAAGAATAGAACTCATTAAGACAAAAATAAATTAATTCGTTTCATGTCCTGTTTTCAACAAGTAAAACAAAAAATTTCATTTAGCCATCCAATGAACCTTAAATAATTGTGTTTCTCTTTTTGCTGATCAAAATTACGATCGGTACAATAATCTTAAATCTTTTTATCATAACAAGTAAACTTTCGAGTTTTTGAATGAAAACAGTTTTATCGCCATCAGTCAGTACATTTCGAGTGAGCCTACTGCAACAGTTTAATTCATCAGATCAAGATAGAGCCATGAGCTGTTGATAGTGAAAGTGATTCGATTGTTGATAAAGTGTTTCATCAACTCGAATAGCAAAAACAAAACGATGGTCAAATTGATCAAGCTAATAGCAGTCCAAGTGACAGTGGTGTCACAATTAATTTTAACAAGTGAAGCTGGAATCGCTGGTCTCATTGCTTCAGCTGCTTTAATGTCATTGTTCAGGTTTGTCTATTAATTATTTCATTAATTTATTGATTCTTCAATTTCTTGATTTCTTCAAACTTTCCAGGCCTAAAGTGATACCAATTCCTTTGCCATTGCCAGTCCCGGTACCAGTTCCAGTTCCAATCCGATCAAAATCACCTCTGAATCCATTCAACACGGATCATTCAACTTCAAATAATCATAATATTCCATATCAAAATCTTCCGTATTCCCAACAATTGATTCCATCATCGATATCTTCTCCGATGGCTTCTCAAATGACATTACCATATTTACACCATTTCCATTCACCTTTTACCTCGTTTTCTCATCATATGCCTGCTCAGATTCCTTATCATCATTCTCATCATTCACTAGGACATTTAATGACTTCTCATCCAATGCCTCAACGTATGATTTTACCAATCGGAATGTTACCTCAGCCAGCATCAGCATATTATCATGATCATCATCCAGCCAACTACCGAACACATCCTTTCTTTGATCATCCAATATATCATCAAAATCTTGTCAATCCAACACTTTATCCGGATCCATTTGTAGTTTACGTTTGACCATCTTACAAGCTGTTTGAGCCACAAAATAACAGTGTTGCTTTGTAGTTTGAACGAAAGTTTCTTAAGTTAATTTTATACTTCATTGGAACTTACAATAAAACTTCCAATTTTACCTGAAAAACTAACAATTATTTCAACTATAAAGATCGGAAATACGATTGACTATGAATGAAATTTCCGTTAAATTTACTAATACAACAAATATTATGATAATGTAACAAATATTTCGATCTTGTTGATTAAAACGAATCGTTTTTTCAAAACACTCTACAAAAAATGAATTGCTAGATGGCAGCATATTGAATTTGTTAGTAGTTATTATAAATTCAATTTAAAAGTTAGACTCGACCTTGGTTAACTATGGAAATAAACATGAAAACTGTCAATTCTAATGTTTCCTTGAATATTCCATTAGTCAATAATTCAATAGTATTTCAGTGTCATTTCGAAGTAATTGTTTGTAATCGACATGGAAGGACCTAAAGATGAGGGAAACAAAGATCAAACAATAGATAATCGAGTTAGGAAGCGGTACCAGCAGTTGATTGAAGAAGGATCCCTCGAAATTGGTATTTGTCCTTTCATTGATCCGAATGTTCCTCCAGAATGGTTTGACGAATCAAAATTTAAAAAGGCTCAGAAAACTACTGATAAATATCTGATCAGGTTAGAATAAATTGATTGTTATAAATGTGAAAAATTAAATACTAGGGAAAAGGTTTTCTGTTTCTGTTTCTGTTTCTATTTCTGTCAGATCTAATTGTAATTTAATAAATCTAAAATACTTTTTTGACCAATAATAGTTTAAAATGGGCTTCTTTTTCTGGCCTTATACTTGGAATTCAAATTCCACTGCTTTTGGAACCTCTTTTAATAAATGGAAACCATGATTCTGTTGCCAAATTGTTCAAACGTTATTTGGATACAGATATGAAAGTGTCGTCCTGGTAAGAAATAAATTAATTCTCTATTATTATTATAATATTATATTTACGCTTCAATGTATGTTGATTATAAAAAAGCAATACTAACAGACTTCAAATTTTTCCTTCATCAATAGGTATGAAAACGATCCTTTTGATGAATCCAGTGAAGCATACAAATCATTGAGGAAGGTACGAGGAATGCATAAATCAATTTTCAAAACAATGAATAGTTTAACCAATCGTTCCATTGGATTGCAACGTCTCTGGGTATCTCAATGCCAAATGGCGTTAACTCAAGCAGGTTTCTTCGGTCTTTTAATAACTCACACCTCATCTTGTTTTGCTCATGGAATAAGCGACTCTGAGTTGGAAGACATTATCTATGTATGGCGAGTATTGGGTTATCTTAATGGGATTCAAGATAAATACAATATATGCACAAATGATAATTTAGAGGAAACTCGAGCCTATCTCTCATACATAGGCGATCAATTTGTAAAACCACAAATTTCTTTGACTCCTCATCATCCCTATCCGATCGGATTCAGAGTCGCCGAAGGTATTACTCAAGCATTCCTCCCTATTAATCGTATACGATGGCAAGTGTTGATAGCTTACTGGTATAACATTTTTGGATTATCTTTTTCTTCGGCATTCAAGCTATCTTGGTTTAACTGGATTCAACTCCAATTTACTAAATTTGTTTTCAACTGGGTTTTAAGATTTCGCTTTGTCTATCGCCTGGTAAATAATATGAGCAAAAAACGGATGAAATGGGCCGATAAGAATAGCTCAATGATTGAAAATCGATTGCAAATTAAGTACAATGGTAAACATTTTTCACCTGGTTCCTGTCCTTATGCAGTTACACTAGATTCGATCGACTGTAATGAAGTCAATCCTTACAGCCAACATTTTAATAATAATCAAAATGAAGTCATTTTACTAATTGATTCTGCTCAATGAAATATGCGTTTAACTTGATGATAAAATCAGTTGAAAACTGGGAAGGTGTATTGAAGATTTCATCTGAAGACATCATCTTAGTTGATTTGAAATTTAAATGCAATACTTGTTTTGATGTAGTGTTTTGGGAGCATATTTTTTAAACAGCTATAATACCGTTTTATCAACTCATAGGATTATAAACGAGATCATTCAATTTCATTGTCAAATCGATTTGTTTCATTTGATGATTCAAACAATGTCTAAAAAATATCAAAAACTGAAAACTTTTCAGTTGACTCATCTATTATATCATAATGCACTTTTTAAAATTGACTGTTAAATATTTATAATTTTAGTTTTTGTTAACTCACTCATATCTTGTTGTGATATTTTGTTGTTTAATTGTGTTTTAAAAACAACTTGATCAATTGTTTCAAATGCTAATTTCAATGAGCAACTTGAATTCTGGTTCGCTGGTTTGAGCCCAAAACAGCCAAGTCCAAAATAGTCAAGTCCAAAACGGCCAAAGTCAGAACAGCCGAATAAAAAGCTGCTTAAATGATCAGATTTATTAAGGGTATCAAAAATACTTTTGTTTTTTTACCACTGACTTTTGCTTCAATTTTGAATAAGTTTGACGCAATCATTTGACGCAATAATTTTAAGGCCACAAGAGCATCGATATAGGTGTATGTAGACCATTTTTTGATTCAATCGGAGTTAATTAACTATAATTAATTAGCTTATCAATACCCATAGAAAGGTTTTTTTGGACTTTTTTGCAATTTGAATTGATATGATTTAAGCAGCTTTTTATTTGGTTGTTCTGACTTTGGCCATTTTGACTTTGCTATTTTGAACTTTGGCTGTTTTGGGCCTTTACCCTTCTCGCTTTTTTTGTTCAATGTGTTTTCCTAATTGATCTAGTAACTTTATTCACAATTGCTCGGTTTTTCCGAGCTTATAATGGTCCTTGATCCTTTTCTTTTTATGCAAACTGAAAAATACGTTTCACAAGGTCTAATTACAATCTCGAAAAACCTTTTGACACTTTAAATAAAATTTCAAGTCTCTTGTAATATTTATTATAATTTCTTCATCTATGTTTGTTCAGATATCTCGCTAATTGACGTTTGCACCAAATATCATAAATTAACATTATAACCATCATTCATCTCGCTTTTTTCCCTTTTAGCTATCAAATTTAAGTCTCTCACCAGATATCGAATAGTCTTGTAATTAGCGTTTCACTGTTTAATTTTCAATTTAAATGAGCATCCAGTGCATCAGAAGAACTAATTACGGGTGGGATTCTTTTTGGCATGTTTTTCTTTGGTTCATTTGAGATGCACAAATTATCAAATTTAGTTTACATTACTTTAAGATTTCGGTCTATTTTTCACAATAGTCCAGTCCAGCCTTAGTAAATTACAAAAAAAAGGCATAATTGATCTAATAAAAAAGCTAAAAACTATGGTCGAAAAATGTAATCATTTGCAACGTAATCACGATCTTCGTATTTCAGGTTCAATTTAAACCAAAGTCCACTGTCGTAATAGTTGATGTTGATTGAAATGTTCAGATTTGAATCTATGGCGATGAAGAAAATGATGATCACGATGATGACTTTGCTAGTGATTGAAGAGTAAAGATTTCGTAGATAACATTGTAATAGATTGTCAGGCTATCAATTCTAGTTGAAGAACTAAGGAAAGGCAAGTTGGAACGGAAGTTTATCTTGTGTAAAGAACATCGTCCAAATCGGTTTGATTTATAATCGTCGGACCAGCTGGATGATCCATTCTACGAATAACCAGGCTGAGGCCAAGTGTTAATAAGATTGTAGTAAAATTAAGACAAAGCCAAGTTATTAACGGTCTCTCTCGAGTTTCAACAGACAAAATGATGGAGAGTAAAATGAGTGAAGCAGCCAAGCAATAGCTAAACATGAGCTGGTAGACTTCACGTTTAACCGAGATGAAGCCAAGGGTATGAGTTCCGATGGCAAAAATAAGGAAAATAACAGCGTAAACAGAAGCAGCAAATATTGAGGCACCGCCAAAATCATCATGATTGGAATGATCATTGATATAAGCGAGAACAATGGGGATTAGTAAGAGACAGATCATCACATTTATTGCTAGTAATAAAAGTATCACATATTTGATAAATAACCATCCAGAAGAAAGGTGGTAGTTATTTGGTTTATTGAGCCAGGTATAAAGCAAAGCCATTTTTAAGTCTTAATCCAGTATAGGCACCAATATTAATAATAAATCCAATAGATTATATTCAGGAAAAACACAAATTACACAGGTTGTTGAAATGTTGGAGAGATGATGGTACAGATTGTTGCAGTTGCACGATGAAAAGTTGTACACTTTGTAGAAAGGTCCAGAAAGGTGTTCATTTAATAGTAGAAAATAGCGTCAAGAAATGTTAAAAGGCACTAAAGACACGATATTTAGTAAAACAAAAACATAGATTAAACGCAAAAAAGCCAGAGTAACTAAAAAATGGCGAAAATGTGAAGACAAAAAGACACTCTTTTCACTGCACAACAAACTTTGACTCATAGAGAGAGCAAGTGAAGACAAAACTGAGATACAAGATAACAAAAGCTGTTGCTTTAGTTTAATCTTAAGTCATTTAACTAACCGTCTCGATAGAAACTCTCATTGATTCCGTATGAAATGTTGATTGCTCAGCGTTATAAATTAACTAAGTTACTTTTTTCCATCATCATCTTCATTTTTCATTTTCCTCTCAGTTTTCTCGCTCATTTCTTCTTTCTTTCATATTATAATAGTTTCAAGTTCTCACCACAGTATGCCTTTCTCCTTCTCTCTTTTCTATTTCTTCACTGTATTGAGGTTGAACCATCTAGTTTCTCAGTCAGTGTTTGATTAAGTCAGATGATAAAAATTATCAAATCACTTAGCACTTTTGCTGCCTTGTTTCATCATTGTCTTCTTCTTCTTCTTTCGTATGTTCTTACAAAACTGATTGTTGCTTAGTTAAACTATCAATTAGGGGATCATTTGATTATTAGGATGGATTATTTAACTTAACATTGTGATATTTCCAGAGGACTGTTACCAGTTAAATCGTTTATTTTCATTTAATTTGGCGTCAATTTACTGTTCTAAATGTTTACATTTAATGTAAATATGTTTGATTCACTCACGGATTTATTCATGGTTTTTTATTTACAATTCATTACGACCATAACTAACCTTTGTAGCTTTTGCTGATTTTTAATTTGTTTTGATTAATCTCAGGTTATTCTCGCAAATACAAAATCTATGTAACTCTATCTAAAGTTATTTAGTAGCTCTATGAATAGCATATTTTGAAAACAGGCTAAATTGACTACTTCACGTAAGTTCTGGATAGTGCCAACAAATGATTCGAGAAAAGATTTTGTTATTTAATACTGAAATTGTGTTTGCTTTGGTTGATAAAACTGTATTTAAACATAATTTGTCAGCTATCCAAATTTCCTCGATCGATCTGTTGATTACAAACATAAAGGACATTTTTCAAAGAAACTTGAGAAGTCAAACAGTACTATTCAAAGAGTTATCATTAAATATATTGTATAAGTTGATTAACACTGGAAATCATCTGTGATTACGCGCAAAGATTTGGAAATTTATTGAACTTTATCACTCGAATCAATAATTAAATCCTAAACCATGGCTTGCAGGAACAATAAAAGAAGGAATAGATGATTTCCGAAAAATAAAAATGTTGATAATGATAATCAGAATTACATAGGACAATAGTGATTGTGAATTAAAACTCTGAATAGTGGATAAGTTGATAAATCTACTCTATTGTTATTGTCTGCCAATTCAGTATAAATAGTTTTTATATTATAAGGTTATGTTTTAATTATTGTCATACGAGGATAATTTTCAATCCACATTATGATATTTTTTCAATTATTAACAGTTTTTCTCGTTCTAAACATTTCTTTAGCAAATGATTGTGTAAAAAGGACTTATACAGCCGATTCATTTGTTTGTGTTTGTGATGCTGATAAATGTGATACTTTGAATATTCAGAAAACTGTTCAACCTGGTTATATAGCAATTTATGATTCAGATCAGAAAACAGATCGTCTTGATAAAACGATTGTACCAGTTGGTCAATTAAAAAATCGAATCCATCAAACTAAAGACAACCAATTTACTTTAAATGTAAATGTTACAGATTTAAAACAAAAGATACTTGGCTTTGGTGGTTGTTTCACTGATGGTGCTGTTATCAATATTGCCAGTTTATCAAATGATTTGGTTAAATCATTAATGTATGATTATTTCGGTGAGAATGGTCTTGAATATAATATTGGACGAGTACCCGTTGGTGCATCAGATTCATCAACACATGCTTATTCATTGGACGATACTGAATTTGACTTTACTCTATCACATTTTGCTCTTGCTGAGGAAGACACTAAATACAGGGTTTGTAAAAACATTTTATAAGTTTCTTACTGCAATGCTGTTTACAATGATTTTAACTTTAAAAATTTATATATAACTATTAATACTAATATTAATACAATAGATTCCACTGTTGAAAGTAGCAAAAATGTTGAATCCTGAATTTCGGGCCTTTGCATCTGCTTGGTCATCACCAACTTGGATGAAAACAAATCACTTATTCCATACTGCAGGTGGATTGATTTGGAAACCCGGTGATGTTTACTATAAACTTTGGGCTCAATATTATGTCAAGTAAGTTGTGTGGATTAGGAATGAGAGATTGATTTTTTATCATATTTATTAAATATTATTCCTTTTCAGATATTTAAATGCTTACTTGGACCATGGAGTGAAATTTTGGGGTCTAACTACTGAAAACGAGCCAATCGAAGGAACCAGAGGACTTCCTTGGGGAACTCTTGGAATGACTCCAGAAGATATCAGGGATTTTGTCAAACTTGACTTGGGACCTGCTTTAAAAGCTGCTGGTTGGGGTAAAGATAATCTAACCATCATGATCAACGATGACAACACAGAAGACATTGAAAGTTATTCTTCGACCTTGCTTGATGATCCTGAAGCAGCAGCATACGTAAAGGGTATTGCGTATCATTGGTACACTAGAAACTATCCATCGTCATATCAAATTTTATCAAAAGTTCATGATAAATATCCTGATTATTTCCTATTCTCATCAGAAGCTGGTAATGGAGGTGTTGGTAAGTATTAATTGAAATAATGATTACATGAATTACATTTTTTAGATTACATCTATTATAATTTCATTTATTTCCATTTGTTTCTTTTCTGCAGCTTCTGAGCATTTAGGTGATTGGGGACGAGCCGAGTCTTACGCCATTGATATACTTGAAGGTTTACAACATTGGTCAACTGGTTGGACTGATTGGGCTTTAGCTGTTGATACCGCTGGAGGACCTAATTGGGCTAAAAATTGGGTTGATGCTACAATAGTTGTAAATGCAACAGCACAAGAGTATTACAAGAATCCAATGTATTATGCATTAGCACATTTCACTAAATTCTTGCCAATTGGATCAACTCGTGTTGGATCTAGTGTAGTAAATGCTCCAGCAAATGTTCATACAACTTCGTTCATAACTCCTGAAAATACTTTAGTATTAATCTTGTTAAACATGAACAATGATTATATTGATTTGACTATCAATGGATTTGCCAAAATACCCGTTACAACTACACTTAAACCTAGATCCATTCGTAATATGCTTATTGCGGTTGAATGAAATTTCTGACAATAAACTGTAATGAAGAATGATGGAGTTATATGTTATTTAATTCATCTAATATTTACAGAATTTAATTAATCAAAATGCAGGTCAAAGGTTTGAAATAGAACAGATAATTGCATTTTGAGTTGAGGCGTAGTTGGCTTTATTCTAGGTTGTTGATTTTGTGAACGTTGAACATTTTGGCTTTGATTAACTTGTCTACTTTGAGATTGTGTATGTTGCGTTTGTTGCTGCGGCTGTTGTTGTTGTTGTTGTTGTTGTTGTTGTTGTTGTTGTTGATGTTGTTGTAAAAGATGTTTAGGTTGTGGAGGAAGCGGTGGTGGTGTAACATAATGTGGACTTGATGGAGGTTTTGGAATAAAAAAATTTGATTCACGATTTAATAATGGATGGACCTTTGCATATGGAACTTGTGATGATGATAATGATTTACGTGGTGGTATTGAATTGCCGCTATTTTTTGAACAACAACTTTCACATGATGTTCCAGGAGAAATTTTAGATTTACCAGAAATTAATGAATTTTTACCTTCATCGTGTGAAACAGTACGTGACCATAACTAACCTTTGTAGCTTTTGCTGATTTTCAATTTGTTTTGATTAATCTCAGGTTATTCTCGCAAATACAAAATCTATGTAACTCTATCTAAAGTTATTTCGTAGCTCTATGAATAGCATATTTTGAAAACAGGCTAAATTGACTACTTCACGTAAGTTCTGGATAGTGCCAACAAATGATTCGAGAAAAGATTTTGTTATTTAATACTGAAATTGTGTTTGCTTTGGTTGATAAAACTGTATTTAAACATAAATTGTCAGCTATCCAAATTTCCTCGATCGATCTGTTGATTACAAACATAATAGACATTTTTCAAAGAAACTTGAGAAGTCAAACAGTACTATTCAAAGAGTTATCATTAAATATATTGTATAAGTTGATTAACACTGGAAATCATCTGTGATTACGCGCAAAGATTTGGAAATTTATTGAACTTTATCACTCGAATCAATAATTAAATCCTAAACCATGGCTTGCAGGAACAATAAAAGAAGGAATAGATGATTTCCGAAAAATAAAAATGTTGATAATGATAATCAGAATTACATAGGACAATAGTGATTGTGAATTAAAACTCTGAATAGTGGATAAGTTGATAAATCTACTCTATTGTTATTGTCTGCCAATTCAGTATAAATAGTTTTTATATTATAAGGTTATGTTTTAATTATTGTCATACGAGGATAATTTTCAATCCACATTATGATATTTTTTCAATTATTAACAGTTTTTCTCGTTCTAAACATTTCTTTAGCAAATGATTGTGTAAAAAGGACTTATACAGCCGATTCATTTGTTTGTGTTTGTGATGCTGATAAATGTGATACTTTGAATATTCAGAAAACTGTTCAACCTGGTTATATAGCAATTTATGATTCAGATCAGAAAACAGATCGTCTTGATAAAACGATTGTACCAGTTGGTCAATTAAAAAATCGAATCCATCAAACTAAAGACAACCAATTTACTTTAAATGTAAATGTTACAGATTTAAAACAAAAGATACTTGGCTTTGGTGGTTGTTTCACTGATGGTGCTGTTATCAATATTGCCAGTTTATCAAATGATTTGGTTAAATCATTAATGTATGATTATTTCGGTGAGAATGGTCTTGAATATAATATTGGACGAGTACCCGTTGGTGCATCAGATTCATCAACACATGCTTATTCATTGGACGATACTGAATTTGACTTTACTCTATCACATTTTGCTCTTGCTGAGGAAGACACTAAATACAGGGTTTGTAAAAACATTTTATAAGTTTCTTACTGCAATGCTGTTTACAATGATTTTAACTTTAAAAATTTATATATAACTATTAATACTAATATTAATACAATAGATTCCACTGTTGAAAGTAGCAAAAATGTTGAATCCTGAATTTCGGGCCTTTGCATCTGCTTGGTCATCACCAACTTGGATGAAAACAAATCACTTATTCCATACTGCAGGTGGATTGATTTGGAAACCCGGTGATGTTTACTATAAACTTTGGGCTCAATATTATGTCAAGTAAGTTGTGTGGATTAGGAATGAGAGATTGATTTTTGGATGTTAAGGTTGGTTTTTTATCCTATTTTAATAAATATGATAAAAAATCAACCTTATTATTCCCTTTCAGATATTTAAATGCTTACTTGGACCATGGAGTGAAATTTTGGGGTCTAACTACTGAAAATGAGCCAGTCGGAGGAACCAGAGGACTTCCTTGGGGAACTCTTGGAATGACTCCAGAAGATATCAGGGATTTTGTCAAACTTGACTTGGGACCTGCTTTAAAAGCTGCTGGTTGGGGTAAAGATAATCTAACCATCATGATCAACGATGACAGCACAGAAGACATTGAAAGTTATTCTTCGACCTTGCTTGATGATCCTGAAGCAGCAGCATACGTAAAGGGTATTGCGTATCATTGGTACACTAGAAACTATCCATCGTCATATCAAATTTTATCAAAAGTTCATGATAAATATCCTGATTATTTCCTATTCTCATCAGAAGCTGGTAATGGAGGTGTTGGTAAGTATTAATTGAGATAATGATTACATGAATTACATTTTTTAGATTACATCTATTATAATTTCATTTATTTCCATTTGTTTCTTTTCTGCAGCTTCTGAGCATTTAGGTGATTGGGGACGAGCCGAGTCTTACGCCATTGATATACTTGAAGGTTTACAACATTGGTCAACTGGTTGGACTGATTGGGCTTTAGCTGTTGATACCGCTGGAGGACCTAATTGGGCTAAAAATTGGGTTGATGCTACAATAGTTGTAAATGCAACGGCACAAGAGTATTACAAGAATCCAATGTATTATGCATTAGCACATTTCACTAAATTCTTGCCAATTGGATCAACTCGTGTTGGATCTAGTGTAGTAAATGCTCCAGCAAATGTTCATACAACTTCGTTCATAACTCCTGAAAATACTTTAGTATTAATCTTGTTAAACATGAACAATGATCATATTGATTTGACAATCAATGGATTTGCCAAAATACCCGTTACAACTACACTTAAACCTAGATCCATTCGTAATATGCTTATTGCGATTGAATGAAATTTCTGACAATAAACTGTAATGAAGAATGATGGAGTTATATGTTATTTAATTCATCTAATATTTACAGAATTTAATTAATCAAAATGCAGGTCAAAGGTTTGAAATAGAACAGATAATTGCATTTTGTGTTGAGGCGTATTGTTGAAGTTTACAATAGAAAATTATTGCAACAAATTCATACTATGCAATATAAGGAGTAGGATACTCGCAGGACTAAATCATGTAATTATTGATCAAAAATAGATCGTAATTGAGTCTTATGAGATTTTGCAGGCATAGTTGGTTTATTCTTTAGTCTATCATTTGGTGCATCTCCAAAACTGATTGATTGATCATTTATTGCTAATCATAGATTTTGCAGAATCGGCGCTAGAATCACTATATGAAGATAATTGTTGAGATTTATTATCTCTATTAAAAGGTTGAGTTGATCGAGCAACACCAATAACTCTTGGAAGTGGTGGTTGAGGACGAGATGTTATATTAGTTGATGAATTATTTTTATTTGTAAATGGTTTTGGTCCAGTCATTGCTGTTAATCTATTAACACAATCAAAACTATTTCCTTCCTCTGATTTTCGTCGGGGTAGAGTAACATTTCTGAGAAGATCATCGATTACTCTTTGTCTAGGTGCTGGTGCTGGTGGTGGAATTGATTTAGTAGATGTTGGAGTTTTCGGTGGTGATGGAGGTAATTTTGGGGATGGAGGTGGTTGATATTCATGAAATTCCGGGTCATTTTCAATATCATAACTTGTTAATTTGATAGTTGGCTTTATTTTAGATTGTTGATTTTGTGAACGTTGAACATTTTGGTTTTGATTAACTTGTCTACTTTGAGATTGTGTATGTTGCGTTTGTTGCTGCGGCTGTTGTTGCTGTTGTTGATTTTGTTGTTGTTGTTGCTGTTGCTGTTGCTGTTGCTGTTGCTGTTGATGTTGTTGTAAAAGATGTTTAGGTTGTGGAGGAAGCGGTGGTGGTGTAACATAATGTGGACTTGATGGAGGTTTTGGAATAAAAAAATTTGATTCACGATTTAATAATGGATGGACCTTTGCATATGGAACTTGTGATGATGATAATGATTTACGTGGTGGTATTGAATTGCCGCTATTTTTTGAACAACAACTTTCACATGATGTTCCAGGAGAAATTTTAGATTTACCAGAAATTAATGAATTTTTACCTTCATCGTGTGAAACAGTACGTGATAAAATCATATCTCGTCTATTATAAACATCTTCTATTCTAGTTGGTGGATGTGTAGCAGTAGGTGATGATCCACTTATACTAGACCTTCTTCTTACAATACGAGGACGTCTAGGCATAATTGTATTTATTGGATTCTCTGGTACAGTTGATCTTTCTTTTATACTTCCATTATCACTATCATTATCAGAATGTCCAGTTGTTGTTGATGCATTTCTATAACGACTACCAGATGATTTTAATTTACGATTAACAATTTTAAATTGTTTTAATACAGTTATCTGATTACTATGACGAGGTCTTTTCTTTAATGTTATAGCAATTTCTGTTGAAAATTCTTTAATAATGTTTAACATCTTTTTTAAATGCCATCCAACCACAGTTTGATAATTTATTTGCACAATTTCATCACCTTCCTCAATACGACCTCTATAAAAAATAGATGAACGATCTATTTTCTCAACAATATGAATACCAGAATAAGATGATGAAAAATGTAAACCAGAAAAAATATCTTCACCAGTTTTCTTTTTAATAGTGATTACTTCCAAGTATGCTGGTTGTATAGCAAGTGGATCATTGAGATCTTGAACAATTTTATCACATGTTTCAGCGAAAATGGCACAATTTTCTTTTATAACCTCATTTGGCTTTTCCACAAATTGATCACGCTGAGCTGTTGATGCTAATTCAATGCTTAATTTTAATATCTCTTTACGAATTGATATATATTCTTCTTGACCTCCAAATGGATACCTATCAATCCAGGATACAAATAATTTAACTGATGTCAATATATCACAAACACCAGATAAAGTTTTTGTTGTTACACGATCACGAGATTTTTCTTCATCATCAGTTTCACGTTTCAATATATTAAATAAACTTCGCGCTTTACATCCTAAACGAAGTGATAACATTTGCAGAGTCTCCGAGCAAAAATTGTAGTGAAGATTTTTCAAAAGTTCAACTGCTTCTAATATAATCTCTTGATGGCCAACTTTGGTTACATTTAAATTTTCCAAATCATCACAGGAAAGAAGTAATAATCGACAACCATTTATATTATTGTTCAAGAAAAAGGCAACATACGGTAATATAGAGTCTTCCAAACCTACGTAAGCAGCAAAAAAATAAATAAATAAATAGACATAAGAAAATTAATATAAGGAATATTTTTAACAATATTTTAATATTTTAATATTATTAAATGAATTTTTATAATTTTACTAACCTTGAAGCCAACTGACAACATTTTGTGGAGTCCATTCAGCAACATTTATAAAGGCCATTTTGGTTTTGAGTAAATTTTTTTTCTAAGATGTCACACAAAAAAACAAGTTTAAAGATGAATCACAAAGGCACATAGATACCAAAGAAAGATGGTTGTATACAACAATATAAAAAGAAACAACAAATCTTTATCAACATGAATCACTAAAAATATTGTCTAATTAATAGCAGTCCAATCAGATGTAATAGACTAAAAATTACGATACAGAGATTATAGAAACTAATGCATAATATTCAACCTTAGATTATATTCAACAAAAACAGAACAAAAGAAGCATTCAGAAGCAGAAGCTTAATCAAAGAGTAGTTTAATTCAAGTAAACTATTAAATGCGCCAGATTCAAGCTAGTCATAGTCAGACATGCAATGATTTTACAGAAGTCTAAATGACTCTTCACGTCTGACGAACTCAATAACTATGTCGAAATAAATAATATATTTATTAAAAACTCAATGAATTTCGTTTAATAACGGACAGACATAGAAGAGTGGACGAAAGTGAAAAATGAAAAGTGGAAGGAGGATTACATTAAACAATAAGAAAGAGACAAGAAATAGATTTTAGACACATAAATGATAATAACGATGAGAAACAAGTTTGGTTAACAAGAAGCAACAACTTGTTCCTTTCCTCTTAGCCTTACATTGTCTGATGATTTCGGGAGCAACCCTTAAAGCTTTAGCCCCTTGTACTGCTTTTTTACCTCTCACTTTGACAGAAAGAAATATAAGGAATAAGAAAGGAATACAAAATTAGGCTTTCCTGTCTCCTTTTTCTTTCCCTTTTCTTCAACTTCTCTTTCTTTCAACTTCCTCTTGAATAAAATAAGATTCCCACGATCTTCGGTTCAAACACAAGCTAATGCAAACACATGCTACGGTTAGATGATGGTAAACATAAGGCGCGAATATAAAGTATCGAACATCATTTGACTACTTCTACTTCAATTTTTACCGTTTCATATCTCTAAGTACAACTATCTATCACTTAATGACTGGATGCATTCAAACTGGAAAAACATTTTCTTCATGGTTCCTCAGTCACCAAAGGAAGTTCTAATTTATTTTGAAGGTCTTCTTTTGGTATTACTGTGCTACTATGCTATTGTATCAACGTTAACAATGATGCCATATAAGCCAAACAGTAAGAGAAACAAAAAGTTTTATTTTTAAAATATAGAAAGTAAGACTTACCTCATTGGAATATGAAATCCATGAAAGCTTTTTACATCAAACATCAAAAATGAAATTCACCTCATAATGAAAAGCTTATGTTTTGTTGACAATTCAATGACTTATCACAGTTCATTATTTTCCATGATACTTGCTTGAATTGATGTAAAATTCATGTTCTAGAGTAACGACAATTGGTAAAAGCTAATTTATTGTAAGTAGTTTAGCTGAATGACTAGAGATGAGATCGGATCTGGGATTCGATACTTATCTATTGTTGCAAAGTTGCATGAAATTGATTGATTTTGTGACTTTCAAAATCACATTTTAGTTTGAACGACAACGGTTCTTAAACAATAAATTTATAGGGAAATACTGGTTCAAGTTGTGAATGAATTTGCGAAAAAAGCAAGTTTAATTTACCTCAACTCTATGGTAAAATAATCGTTGGAGATTGCATCACTAGAAATTTGAAGCCATAAAGCTTATTACTGAATCAATCACAACTTTTACTTAGGGCAGGGTCATCTTTAAGATGCTCATGTAGCCGTAAATTTGTACACTACCGACACAAAACTGACCAAGTCTTGACTTCTTAACTCTTAACTCAAGAGTTTGCATGAACTCTTATTATTAGAATAAAAGAAAAACAGAAAGAAAAGAACAATTTGAATCAATGGCAACTAAAGTCTGGTAAAGTGGACCGAACTCAACCAAATTTCTATCAGCAATACCCAAGAATCTGCAGATGTTTAATATGAAATTTGGTTGAAGTCAGTCCAATGATGTTTGCTCTAGCGGTGGTAATTTGACTTTTTTCGTCTTGAAGTCTTCGCTTACGCTCAGACTATTCGTTTTGATGCCATTTATATGCAACAATAAATAACGATTATTGAGATCATTCGCTTTATTAAATGAAGACCTGGTCATCCAGCATCATCCTCCTCATTTTCATCATCACAATCATAAACAACCCTACGATTCATCTTTTAGTTGAACAGTTTCTTTCAATACAATGTAGACTCAAGAGTCAATCACTAAAAAATTTGGTTATCCCTGTTAACCAACATTTAAACTCTACCACCGACCCAAAATTTTCAATCTTGCTTAATTGGTTTAACCAGTATTTCTTAGGTAAACAGAGATACCGGTATCTCCTAGGTTACTATATTGTCACCAAATATGAAAGACGAATTGGATTTTGATCCTGAACCGCGTTCTGTGTTGTTTATTTTGGTTAAAATCTTATCCTTGTTGACAATCATGTGTTTGATTGTTCACAAAGTGAAATCTATTTCTTGAAACAGGTTGACTTTGCTTTATTTTCATCGCCGTTTTATTCAGAAGCCTTGGATTACATTGATCGAGTTGAAATGGAGAATGCTTTACTTGCCATTGGAACTACATTTACCTTTATCATCCATGTAATTGGATTATTGACAGTTATTCGTGAACATCATTGGCTTTTATTTATATATTAAACTTATTTATCGTTAACTGTTCTCCTCAATGTATTACCGGTTCTTCAAAGTCCACCGTTAATGGTAAACATGGCTGTTAATCTGGCAACCGGACTGTTAACCTTTGCTTTAGCATTAATGTCAAGGAATCGATTTCTTCTTCCCTTTTTATCAGCCGAGGAATCCATTTGACACAATTAGTTGACTACGGTTTAACGTTAATCAACTTGAACACCTTGACAGTTAAATAAACGGTAAACTCAAAGTGTAAAGAGAGAAAAATTAAAACAAAAACAAGGCAATTAAAGTGCGGTCCTAATGATGGTGATGGCAACAAAATGTGGTCAGTCAAATTATATTAGATTCTTGTTAACTACTTTTTTCAAGAATCAATTTTTAACCAAAGAATCGATTGAAGGATAAATATTCACTCTTCAATTTCAGGCTTTCAAGGACTCTTCATTATCATCATCTTAACCCAATCATCCACTCATTGAAGAGATACAATGAGTAAAGTAATATCAAAAGTTTTAAACTTTAGCTAAATACTTAATTAATTATTTTTATTTTTATATTCACAATTTGGTAATAATTGTTAATAACTAGCTTAACTCACTGCCACTTGAAAATTTGATGCGTTTAATTTTCTCATCTATATTATCGAATAATTGCTGGAAGAAATGAAAGTTGAAAAATTAAGGAAATTATAAGTGATCAAGACAAGGTCTTGAAGAAGGAGAAAAAGTGAGAAAATGTTTAACTATTATAATTTTACAATCAAATGTTTCATTCGATTTTAATTTTTATCATTTTATACATTTTGATTTAATTTATGATTTTAATCTATCGACAGTGTTTACTTTTTTACTGTTTCAATTAGTATTCACTTTTGAATCACTGTGCATCAAATGTCTAAATTAACCATTGATATTGTTTCCCTTCACCTATTCCTATTAATTGTTACCTATCAATTCAATTGCATCTCATCTCTTTGTATAACCTCAACTCCATGTCACCATTTGACTCGTTCAAGATGTACAAGTTTCAACTCAGATGGACAAACCTATGTTTGGTCGATGTTTGGTCGAACCTGTAAATGTTGTTCTTTCGAGGATCAAGAATATGCCGATCAGCAGTTAACGAGGAAATCAACATTAAAAATTAAACCAACATTAACACCAATCGTTTCCACCTTGATTGATAACATCGTGAATACAAATGATACTTCATTGTAAATAACTGATCAAACCTAGAAGTAGTTTTATTCATATTCAAATTGTATAATCATCACTCAGAACTCATCTTCGTAATATGTTTCTTACAATTGTTTTTGTCCTTATGTTTCTCAGTGAAGTTAAATGCGATATAAATTTCATTATTTTAAACTTACAATAAATTAGCAAGTTTTACTAACTACGCACCTTATCGTACTCCCGACAGAAGTTGTTGACTTTCCCTAATTTGACTCAATATGATTTATATACAAAATTTCATTGAAATTGGTTGAATGGTATAGCCGCAACCGTCAAAAGATGAAATTTATTTTTGTAGAGCTTAGTCTTCGCTTCGCTCAAAATATTGACTTCGTCCGTCCAATCAGTAGCTTTTAACTTTAAAACAAAAATCAATTTAAAAGATTATCATAGACATTCACATCAACATTATATTGAAAGAAATGAATATACATTTTATGAAATTACTAAATTGATTAATTTTAACTTTACAGAGCAAATTGATAGATTAAAAAATTAATCGAGAATGAATTTTATGAGATTTTGGAGGTATAGCTGGCTTAGTCTTTTGTCTATCATTTGGTACATCTCCACAATCACTTTCAATTGATTTTAAAGAATCGGCGCTAGAATCACTATATGAAGATAATTGTTGAGATTTATTATCTCTATTAAAAGGTTGAGTTGATCGAGCAACACCAATAACTCTTGGAAGTGGTGGTTGAGGACGAGATGTTATATTAGTTGATGAATTATTTTTATTTGTAAATGGTTTTGGTCCAGTCATTGCTGTTAATCTATTAACACAATCAAAACTATTTCCTTCCTCTGATTTTCGTCGGGGTAGAGTAACATTTCTAAGAAGATCATCGATTACTCTTTGTCTAGGTGCTGGTGCTGGTGGTGGAATTGATTTAGTAGATGTTGGAGTTTTCGGTGGTGATGGAGGTAATTTTGGGGATGGAGGTGGTTGATATTCATGAAATTCCGGATCATTTTCAATATCATAACTTGTTAATTTGATAGTTGGCTTTATTTTAGGTTGTTGATTTTGTGAACGTTGAAAATTTTGGCTTTGATTAACTTGTCTACTTTGAGATTGTGTATGTTGCGTTTGTTGTTGCTGTTGCTGTTGTTGTTGTTGTTGTTGTTGATTTTGTTGTTGCTGTTGCTGTTGATGTTGTTGCTGTTGATGTTGTTGTAAAAGATGTTTAGGTTGTGGAGGAAGCGGTGGGGGTGTAACATAATGTGGACTTGATGGAGGTTTTGGAATAAAAAAATTTGATTCACGATTTAATAATGGATGGACCTTTGCATATGGAACTTGTGATGATGATAATGATTTACGTGGTGGTATTGAATTGCCGCTATTTTTTGAACAACAACTTTCACATGATGTTCCAGGAGAAATTTTAGATTTACCAGAAATTAATGAATTTTTACCTTCATCGTGTGAAACAGTACGTGATAAAATCATATCTCGTCTATTATAAACATCTTCTATTCTAGTTGGTGGATGTGTAGCAGTAGGTGATGATCCACTTATACTAGACCTTCTTCTTACAATACGAGGACGTCTAGGCATAATTGTATTTATTGGATTCTCTGGTACAGTTGATCTTTCTTTTATACTTCCATTATCACTATCATTATCAGAATGTCCAGTTGTTGTTGATGCATTTCTATAACGACTACCAGATGATTTTAATTTACGATTAACAATTTTAAATTGTTTTAATACAGTTATCTGATTACTATGACGAGGTCTTTTCTTTAATGTTATAGCAATTTCTGTTGAAAATTCTTTAATAATGTTTAACATCTTTTTTAAATGCCATCCAACCACAGTTTGATAATTTATTTGCACAATTTCATCACCTTCCTCAATACGACCTCTATAAAAAATAGATGAACGATCTATTTTCTCAACAATATGAATACCAGAATAAGATGATGAAAAATGTAAACCAGAAAAAATATCTTCACCAGTTTTCTTTTTAATAGTGATTACTTCCAAGTATGCTGGTTGTATAGCAAGTGGATCATTGAGATCTTGAACAATTTTATCACATGTTTCAGCGAAAATGGCACAATTTTCTTTTATAACCTCATTTGGCTTTTCCACAAATTGATCACGCTGAGCTGTTGATGCTAATTCAATGCTTAATTTTAATATCTCTTTACGAATTGATATATATTCTTCTTGACCTCCAAATGGATACCTATCAATCCAGGATACAAATAATTTAACTGATGTCAATATATCACAAACACCAGATAAAGTTTTTGTTGTTACACGATCACGAGATTTTTCTTCATCATCAGTTTCACGTTTCAATATATTAAATAAACTTCGCGCTTTACATCCTAAACGAAGTGATAACATTTGCAGAGTCTCCGAGCAAAAATTGTAGTGAAGATTTTTCAAAAGTTCAACTGCTTCTAATATAATCTCTTGATGGCCAACTTTGGTTACATTTAAATTTTCCAAATCATCACAGGAAAGAAGTAATAATCGACAACCATTTATATTATTGTTCAAGAAAAAGGCAACATACGGTAATATAGAGTCTTCCAAACCTACGTAAGCAGCAAAAAAATAAATAAATAAATAGACATAAGAAAATTAATATAAGGAATATTTTTAACAATATTTTAATATTTTAATATTATTAAATGAATTTTTATAATTTTACTAACCTTGAAGCCAACTGACAACATTTTGTGGAGTCCATTCAGCAACATTTATAAAGGCCATTTTGGTTTTGAGTAAATTTTTTTTCTAAGATGTCACACAAAAAAACAAGTTTAAAGATGAATCACAAAGGCACATAGATACCAAAGAAAGATGGTTGTATACAACAATATAAAAAGAAACAACAAATCTTTATCAACATGAATCACTAAAAATATTGTCTAATTATAAAACAGATCGCTTGGGTTACAAAAAAATATAACCCACAGTATACAAAAATAAAAATTAAGTATGTAACTTGCAAAGAAAAAATAAATAGGTTGAAAGCACAAGCAAAGTTTCATGGGAGTCACTTCACTTTCTTATTCTTGTTTCCAAAGACTTTCCCAACTTTTTGTTAACACCAAAAATCAATAGAAATCACTGGTGAATCGAAGATATTGCTGAATTCTCCTGAATTATTGATAAGAACTTTCAACTAACAAAAGATGAAAGTAGAAAGTGGAAAGTGGAAAGTGGAAGGAGGATAACGTTAAACAATAAGAAAGAGACAAGAAATAGAGAAGCAGAGGGACACATAAATGATAATAACGATGAGAAACAAGTTTGGTTAACAAGAAGCAACAACTTGTTCCTTTCCTCTTAGCCTTACATTGTCTGATGATTTCGGGAGCAACCCTTAAAGCTTTAGCCCCTTGTACTGCTTTTTTACCTCTCACTTTGACAGAAAGAAATATACGAAAGAAAGCTTGTCTCTCACTATTGGAGAAGGAATATGAAAGGAATACAAAATTAGGCTTTCCTGTCTTCTTTTTCTTTCCCTTTTCTTCAACTTCTTTTTTCTTCCAACTTCCTCTTGAATTAAATTCCCACGCTAATTCAAACACATGCTACGGTTAGATGATGGTAAACATAAGGCGCGAATCGGACTCTTAATTGAACTAAGTGACGGGCTTTTACTAGTTAATAAAGTTTTCAGTTAACGCCACAGCCTTCTTTCGTTTGACTTCTTGAAGCAACTCGTGCACAGTAAATGCTGTAAACAATTTTTAATGATAAAAAATGATGTAAAATAAACATTTAATACTTTGAATAAGCTTTCATTCAATGAATTGATGTAATATTAAAATTTGGACACTTATTTCATGGTTCCTCGGTCACCAAAGGAAGCCAAATTTTGAAGGTCTTCCGTTTGTCTTTCTTCTAGTGTGCTATTTATTAAGTGATAGTTAAGCCAATGCATCGAGAAGTTATGAGATATAAACTCGAGGGCGAAGCCCGAGTGTTTCATCCAGAGAGTAAAAAATGTATTACTCTTTGGTTTCAGCTCATAGCTCGGAGTATTGGGGTTTAGCCAATAGGTAATCTAATCTCAACAATTTTTTTATTTTCAGAACAAAAACGCTTGTCTTAACTTTCCATTAATTTCAATAGCTTTCCCATTTCATTTTGACTTTTTATCAGGTTTAATCACTCTCTTTATCGTTGTCTTTGGAGTAAACTATGCTTTGTTATTAACTATTAAACCAATTTCTAAACGGTTCCATTTAATACAATTGAACCATTTGATTGCATACTGGTTACCTTCAACATTGTGGTTTAAGCAATGTTATTATATTATACAAGTCATTAACAATGATCCTATCAAATCAACGAAGATATTAGCTCAGGTAACTTTGTTAAAAAAGCTGGTTTTTTTTGCACACGGAACGATATCCACTCACATCTTTAAGCAAGCTCTCTGTCTTCATCAGTTAACTTGATATTTATTTCTTCTAGTTTCAATAAAACACAATTTAATCATATCAATCAAGCCTCCACTGGGGATCTCCTTCGATACAAGTTGTCTCAAGAAGCAATTGCAATCGTCATCCAGAAAGTACATAATATTGTTACATCTTAAAATAATCCTTTTTAAACTCTCGCTCGCTCACTATTAACTTGTGTGTTCTTTATATTAGCTGTGAACCTTTCAGTATTGATATTTATAAAAGTTAAATTTGTGTCCAAATCGTTTATAATTACCCAAAAGCAATCATGGAGAGTAAAATGTCATCAATTCGTTCCCTTGAAATGAAAACATATGATTTAGATCAATTGCCGTTGAACGAGTTATCATCAACATTGCAAGATCATCTTTCAAAATTTTATGGTCATGTTGAGGTATCAGTTGTTGATTGTCCTGATCTATCCAAGGAACCATTCAATCTAGCTGGTTCTGGTCTCGGAGGGAAAACTGCTTTAGCTGACATTGGTGGTGTTCCTTACTTAATGCCAGTTCCATTCCACCCAGCGCCAATTTATTCATTTGTTAATTTGGGTAAAAGAATGGGTTAGTATTACTCTTATCAAAAAAAACAAACACAAAAATCTATATTTTATAATATCTTTATGAAACTGTTATGACAAGTCACTTTAGGATTCTGGCGCAATAAAAAAGACTTTTTATCTTCTTTTGCCATCTATTTTAACCTTGTAATATCATCTTTTCATTATGAATGAATTTTTATTGATGTAAGACCTTATTTTTTTCTTCATTTAACAGGTTTCACTGATGCTCATGTTTTGGGTGCTGCTTGTGTCCCTTTTCAAATTACCGGATCAATTGCTGAATTTATGCCAAACATATCTTACTCAACTGATGCACAAACTGGTAAAACTTTGGTCAATCATGGCTCTTATTATTCAGAAATGGTTGATGATAAAAAGTATATAATGCGGCCTTTAGCATCTGATTGCACCAATATTTTGGCGAATGTGTTCATCAGTGAAAATAAGCCTTCGAAGGTAATCAAGATTGTTGCTTCTAAGCGAGTTGACAAACGAGGAGAAAGTTTGACCATCGCTATCCGAGATATATTAAGAGCAGCTTATCCTGAAAAAGCTATTTCCATGGGAGGAATATTCTTGGTTCGCAAGGGTAAAATCTGGATTCACGTTATGCCAAACGATTTCTCAAAAACACCTTGTGATACTGAAGAGAAGGCCAATGAATGGTTGAACTTTTTTGAAGCTTCGGCGCCAATTGTGGGTCTCGTCACTATTCATTCAAAAGATCCTGGTCTTAATTTGAGAGATGAGCACACTCATTGTATTGGTAAAGGAGAGGGAGGACATTATCATCATGATACTACACCAGATACAATTGAATATGAAGCTTACCTTAATATTGCTCAACAAATAGTTAGAGTTGATCAACCTGTTGTTGGCAATGAAATGCTCAAAGTAAAATCAAAGGCCGGTAACCATTAAGTCACCAAATGAGAATCTGGATTTCCATGTGTATTGATAAAGTTATAATGAATTATTTTTTTCTGCATCAAACAGTTATTGAAAACTTTCATGAGGTAATAAGGTTAAAATAGAGATAAATTGGAAACTGATCAAATTGTGAATAAAGTGTCTGAACTTGGGAAACTAAATATTCTCGTCAATCAATTCAGCTCTACACAAACGGCGAATACAGACTTCTGGCATTCAACCATATCATATTATTGAAATGAAATTATCAAAACAAAAATTTTGATTGGAATTACTTTTCATTAGATTAAGTCCAGAACGACTATCTACTTTTTTCAATGATTTCACCCAAT
This sequence comes from Tetranychus piercei, assembly GCA_036759885.1. NCBI lineage: Eukaryota > Metazoa > Arthropoda > Arachnida > Trombidiformes > Tetranychidae > Tetranychus > Tetranychus piercei. The sequence continues at coordinate 23,946,388 of CM071877.1, forward strand.
TATTTCTGAATTCGAAGCTGAATTTTTTTCTCGTTATATTCAGCTTTACATATTGCCCAGAACTTCTCGTTAGCGCAAACTTTGGGCAAATTTGGAGATCATTCCTCTTTTCTAACAAATTTAAGGCCATTTCCAGCAAACCAGTGAAAACAAAGTAAAAATCAGCTTGAGTAATGCATTATTTTCCCATAAGGTTAAATTACTCTCTTTAGCGCATCGTGTTGTGCTCTATTAGCATGTTTGATTCACGAAATTGAGTCTACTTTTGGTATTAAATTAACCAAGAAAAGGAAATCGTTATTTCTTAACTTCCCTTTTAATATCCTTATTAAATAATAATTACAGTTTTAAGAACCGTTATTTTACATTTGAATTTAGACCACTATTTCCTAGAGACCCCTTTATCTAAAATAGTAATATTTTGGTAAAAAAGCATCAAATAACAAAGTTACTAAAGAAACAAGCGAGCCTTCGATCTTTTTACTAACCCAAAGTCAAGACTTAAATTCTTAATGAAAAAAACATCGGAATGAGAAAAGTTGAAGAATAAATAAAATCTGGTTCTACAACTAGACAAAATGTGGTCGAAGTGGGAAATTTGAAAGCAGTTCTATCAACAATCGTTAAGAAATTTTTCAGTTCACGAATGGATTCAGTTATTATGTCCTTGTAAGTCTATCGTCTATCTAGTCGCAACACTTAACTTCAAAGTCAGAGTTTTTGCACCTGTTAATCATGTAATCATAACGTCACCAAACTAAAAAAATAATTTTTACTTTTTACAATGTTTTAGAATACTGATTCTGTTTTTCCTCTGCCCTGGTAGAACGTGGATTTCTCAGGGACCTGAACTCCTAAAAACAACAAATGTTTTGTCGTTCTTGTCATCAGACTGATCGTAGTTTTTCTCACCAATCACAATCAATTGTAGGATACAATCAATCGACTGAATTATTTATTAAAAAACTATGATCAGAAAAATAAATCCAAAAGTTTCATGATTATGTATGGCATAAAATTGAGTTAATTTGAGCAATTAAAAAGGTTCTGGTGGAAAGTCTTTGGCGAAGTTGACACTTCGATCACCTTCTGTACAGTTGAGCCACCAAAGGCACCTTTACTTGAAAGACAGAGTTTTACTTATAAGGCCAATACAACAATAGACCATCAAACTGGACCAAAAAGTTTTTCCCCTTAAGAAAGTTACAACTAAATATGATTGTGGTTTAACCATAGCTTTCATGCTATGTAAAACTTTCTTTAGAACCCGCTCAGTTTGGCCACAATTTTCCCGCAAAAATTTCATGTTTTTACTTGATTGTATGTATGGGCGTATGGATTGGCATCAGTAGTCGATACATTTGGAAACAGTTATTACAGTTACCGAAAAAATACCGGTTTATTCGGTGATAATGTCGTAACGGTTCATTACGACTGCTTTTTTAAGTTTTAATTCGATTTTTCATGAGAAATAAATTTCTCTGCACTTCTCACAGTGCTATGTGATATATTTTACCATTGAATTCACCTGATTTATGATTGATTATTGGATTTATTGTACTGCTATATTGAGTTTATTGCAATTACATGATTACCGCAATCGTTTCCAAATAAAACACTGATTTCAATGAGTTGAGCAAATGGAAACCACAAAAGCTTAGTTTGAATCACAAATGGAAAAGGCAAATGAAGTTCATGGATTCGTAACAATGAAATAACAAGAATTTGAAATATCATTAAGACTGTTATAACTTATAGTAATGATAAATGTTACTTAATTGAGACCATAATGCATTACAAATGGAGACTGAATAATTGAACCTTATCGGTATGGATGGCAAAAATGCTCATTCATTTTCATGAGATTTCCACAAATTGTGTTTCAGTCCGTTTAAATTGAAATTAGACATTCTTTCTAATTCGCTGGAAAACGATGCAAACAAATGAGGAAATAATCAAGAAAATGGATTAAACTGAAGACGAAGCCAATCAGTTGATCATTGAAAAGTTGTCATCGTCGATATTGATTTTACACATTTATTAAAATGGTTCGCCAATCTCTTAGTTGGCAAAGCAAACATTTAAACAGCCTAAATGGCCATTATTTGTTGGTGAAAACATTTTAATTATCAATCAAATTGGAAATTTTGATTTCTATTGTATTAATATAAATGACAAAAAGACAACAGTTATTCAAGTTATATCCTAACCAATAGACAATAATGATTAAAATTATCTCTTCTGTAACAATTGATATTGTCATGTATTTATGAATTAAATAAAAATGTTATTCAGGTCATATCTACTGACCATATAAATAAGGAAAAGCTACTTCATGGTGTTGATATGATGATTAACTCTCACTTTTAGTTCACATAACAAAATAGTGGATTGTAAAACACAAAACTGGTTGATTAAATAACATAAATTGTACCTTAAAAATGAACCAAATCAAAGCGAATTACAACCTATTGATTGATAATCAGAAACTGGTTTTTGAAAGATTCATTGATTGGTCATGTGTCCATAAATAACAATAGAAGCAAACCTTAATTTTAGGCGAACTGTAAGAATTGAATTTAAAAATAAAGCATTTCAGATTGTTGACTCAACTCATTGTTAGTCAATAATTAAGATAAATTTGTGTCAAGGAAACAGGTTGAAGATGTTGATGGTTAAACGATGAAGACGCTTTACATTTTGTAATATTCAATCAATTAATCAGCCCTAACTAACTAACTTGGTTAGTAGAAATTCATGGAAAAGCCTTGAAAAATCAAAACCATTAGATTATTTCAAGCTGAGCTTTTAACTTGTGAAATAGTTAAACATCGATTATTAAAAATTATATTGATTCATAAGCAATTTGAACGAAAAATTTAACGATGTTGACTGAGTCATTTCCCTTCCAGTTGACTAGGATAAGTTAATTGAATATATCATCTCTACATTACAAAAATCTGTGGCTTTTTTATTATTAATATATTCATAATGATTTCTTAAATATACAAAAAAAAACTCACAATTAATAATATTAAATACATTAATAAATGGTTATAAAACTGGAACTAATTATAATTACATTCATCAACATTGGTTAATCTTTTGGTTTGGTTTTTAAAAAAGTGGTCAATGTGGTTTAATTAAAACTATACATAAAATGATTGGCAACAAGAGTGAAATGACAGTTGATGGCGATTGAAGTTGTTTGCCATTACCAGTTATATAAACTTTTTCCCGATGTCCATAGGAAACATCTGATTCAATGTCTAAAACATATTGACCTTCCTCAATAACTATTGATCCTCGAGGAGTTTCAAGTAAAACGGGAAGAGTCCAGTTCAGCCGAAAATCATCAAAAGGATCTGATCTTCGAGGGATTCGAGGTAAGGTTAGATTGTTGAGGACTGAGATCCATTCACCATCAGTTAATATTGATACATTGAAGTAGGAATTGGAAACGTTTACTCGAAGTGATTGTTCACTGGGCCCGGTTAGTTCAAGAATTACTGTCCTAGGAATGGGCGAATAGGCTTGAAGGTAAAAATCGATCGCGGGTCGACGTTGAATAAACGATGATGAGGTTAAAGATGAATAAAATGATATTGGTGTTGGTGAAGGTTCAATAATAACTAGATATTTAGATCCACCATGATGTCTATGGCAACAGCGAAGAAAAGCCATTTTATGTAAAGGCAATGATTCAGGTCTTAGGTCTTTGGTTATGTCATCATATCCTATGGTTACCGTGAAATCACCATTGTTTATTAGATCAACTTTTTGGTGAGTTGAAAGAGTAGGCCAAAGGTAATCATAACGATTGAATATGAAGCTACATGATTTAGATGAATTGGAAACATAACTGTATTTTAATCCATTTCCTTGAATTACTTCGGCAATTGCATTGCCAGTAGATAATAGGCGACAAGAATAATTGATTACAGTGGCTTCTCGGTTGTAATTTTGATTGACACCAGGTTGATGGTGGCGATGGTTGTGATTAGATGAGTAGCTGTGAAGATATGAGTTAGCTGAGTTGACTGAAGAGGAGGAAGATGATGACGATTGAGTTAAATCATTGTAAAATCGATTGTTTTCACGTTCATAAGGTAATAAACCATTATTTGACTCTGTATTACTAAGGTAACCACCATTGGTATTTCCGCTGGTTGGATTATTTATACCCTTATCATCTTTAATGGTATTATGAGAGTAAGATGTTGATGAGGATGAAGAGGACGATGGTATTGATGAACGTCCATAGCCGGGAAAAATTAATGTAAAAAACATTACATGATCTCTTAAATAATCGCTTGATGTTAACTGTGTTAAGGTTATGTTAACTCGTTCAAATAAATCCTCTGTTGGGTCAACCGTTATGGTCGCCTCCATAAGGCAACTTGATTTACCAGTTGAACATTGTGAGTTACGTGATTGAGGAAGGTAAAAGGTAACTTGTGAACACGATCGGTGGCATGATTTGTGGCCAAAATGACCGAAGGTCATAATCAAAACTGAGGTTAGCAACCATAATGACGGTGCAACCATGGCGAGGTTATATGATGATTATCCTGATCGATCATTAAATCATTGAGATGACTCTATTTGAGCATTAAAAGGAAAATTTTTAATTAAGATTGGAAAAGTGTAAACTTTAAAAAAATGATAGATTACTAGAAATATAAAATAGAAAAATGACTAGTTAAACTTGTACAATCAGACAATCGTTAAAAGGACAGTTACAACTACTGTATATTTTACAGTTGACAGAATAAATTAAAAACATTAGCCTGAATTAATGTGACATTAAAATCAAGATTATACAAATGTATCAATAACTCATTTAAACAGTTGAAAGTGATTTAGCCTGAGAACGTGAGACTCGCAAGATAAAAACAATTGAAATTGATAAACTTACATTTGAAATACGTGATGATTTGCATCACTCAATAAAGTTGTCAATTGATGGTTTTGTTCAGTGTTTTCAAATGTACACTAGATGAAGATGACACTGATAATGATAATGATATTGATAGAGATGATGAATGTCAATTTAAATTAAAGCCAGAAGACAAATAAAATAAACAATTAGGATTCCCTTGAACTTTGATGAGGAACCAAGTTAGGCCCGTAAATATTTACTTTTTATCAGGCAAAACAAAAAAGTGGATGTAAAAAGTCAATGAAATGAAACGGAATTAGTTACACAGGTAAAACATTGCAAATAGAGTTGCTTTGAGTGTGTAATAATGTTGATGATGAAGATGAGTGTAAAAGTTGGAGTTCATTTTAACTAATAATACTGAAAATTGATGCTGGCAAACGAAACACAAGAAGAGGAAATTCAACTGAAAGAAATGAAAAGCAAATGCATTGGTGATGAGGAAGGAGTCAAGGAGTCAAATATGATGATGATTGAACCAAATGAGGGAAAGAATGAGTAAGATGATGATGATGAGATTAAACCATATGATTGATAATTTACATTGATACGTAAATTAGATTAAAACATCGAGACCTTCATGTTTCCTGCCATAAGATAATTTAACACCATAAACGAGTCACTAAGAAAATGGAAAATAAGAAGATGAAGAAACAAATTATCAGAAGATATTAACAATACTAAATAAGGTCAGTTGTTATTGTTTTTTATTGTTGTTAGTAAGATTTAAAATTATGAACTGGTAACAATTACAATTGTATTTGAAATTAAATTTAATAAGCAAAAAATTTAATACTTACCAAAAGATGAATCAGAAGTTACAGCAAAATTAACACCAGTAACCCAAAGCAATATGGACGAAAGTGAAAGCACAAGTTTAACATAAAGAAAGAAAGGAGAAAAAAGCTAAAAATTCATTGTTATTCAGGGTTGATATTTTCACTAAAACATGTAACGTGTTTTAAATTCATTTCATTTTTCATGCTTAACAATCAATTGATACAGTGAACAGGATAAAAACAGCTAACAATAATATGCATTCACAAAAAAAGAATCAGTTTTATGTAAAGAAATACAAAAATGGGTAAAAAGAGCGTTATGATTTGTCAGAAGAAGACATTAGACGTTGAAGCGTAGAAACAACAATTGAAGGGAACAACCAGAATGGTTAAATTTTTTGGACAATTGGGATTAATAATTCACTATTTGGTGGTATTAACATTATTGTATAAGGCACATTAGGTGAATCAAATGCTTGGACCAGTTGATGGCGGAGTTGATGGTGTTACCGTTTGATATTGTTTTTGCTGGTTATACAAAGATACAGATTTTTTTGAAAAACAAGGTTTGTCTCACACATTAGAGTTTGCTGTTGTTGATGTTGATGATTGTTGGACAATTAGTTGGTTACCAAGGAAGGTCAAAGTCTTTTAATTTTTATAATTTGATAAACTGCTATTAGATAGGACTGATGATTAAATTGGTTGATCGTCTTCCCTCTCGGAACAAAATAATCAGACAATTTGAATAACTTCAAATTTGCTAACCAACGTTGACACGACAACAATTATTTCAACTGCACATTAATTAATGTTCAAATAATGAGAGTTTATCGTGATTTGCTTACCGTGTTAAAGTCAATGATGAGAAGGTAAGTTGTTGTCAAGAGTAGCAGGGTGTGTAAGTCATGGAAGAGGATGAAGTGGTTGAGGAGGTAGACCTGAAGGTGGTGGTGAGATTCCGGATGCTGTGTAATATTGCAATAAACAGGTTGAATGTTTGTTTTTATTTAAACAATTTGAATTGTTGCCATTGATTGAAGAGATGTTGTTGAGCGGTTAATGCTGAACAAGACTTTTGAACACTGACTATTGAGCTTACCATTTGATGGAGCGTTCAAAGGATAAAGGCCAAAACTGCCTATCAGGAAGTTTTTACTATGAACATAGCGGATGTAAAATTTTACACTGAATTCATTACTCTAATCCATTTTCGGAATAATATTTCATCTTCGAGAAAGGAGTAGTGCCAAAAATTTTGACTTTCGAGTTAAGAGTTGAGACTTGTAGGGTTTGTATGGCATAAAAACTGAATCCAATAATGATATTGAAAATTTTCTCCGATCGACAGTTTTCGAGAAAATCGAGGTCAAAGTTGAAACTTCGATCGCTTATGCTGTCAGATTTGATACTTTGATATAATGTGATTTAATACCGAAGAAAATCTTTTTTGGTTCATTTAATCATGAATATTCTCATAACAAATCATAAGATTTGTGTTTGTGTAACCATCCGTCTCTATGAATCAAGTATCAAATTTGACAGCATAACTAATACAATACTATAGCATTTTTTGCATCATCTTGAAAGATTTTTTGTTTAAATATATCAAAGCCCATAATAAAATCTAATGATTGGCAAAAGAATGATGATTGTAGGTAATACCGTTCTCGAAATATGAGGCTCAAAGTTTTAAGGCCAATGGCCAAAATCAAGAGAACTGCTGATAAATTGAAAAAAGTGTTCGACAGTTGATGTGAAGCAACAGTTTTTGTCGACGAAAAATTTCGTCTTTATCTATACTTTCCCACTTCTCTTGCTATTTTGGGTGTTTCATAATCTAAATGAGATCAAATCGACAGAAAAACAATTCAAATCATTTGATTATTTGAGCACTGAATTATTCGCTTTTTAACGAAAATTATTCAATTCAATTACATTAACTTCTTGGTTGAGACACGAATCTGATTCAAAAACTGAATACTAAATATTTCGTTTTAGATTGAAAATAATGATTTACAATATAAATGTAGCAATCGAAATTATTTGATAGATAATTTATTTAATAATGACACTTACATTTTTACAGTATAAATCAAAAACTATACATAAAATGGTAAACATTTTTATTTGCTACTTCATTGAATCAATATTTGCAAGAGATAATTTTTTTGTCCTCAATATAGATAGCCATGTCTTGAATTTTTGGATCATACCGGAGTAATTCCAATTTTTCAGCATTTCTTGGCCTAATAGCAGTCCGCGTATGGCCACTGACTAAACTTTTCACCCAAACCATTATGAATCTAGAATATAAAAAAGATTAGCAATTAATAAAGGTAGGAATGTATTCGTAACCGTGCAAGTTCTGGTAAATTGGTCCGTTTAGATATTAAATTAATATTATTCACTTACTTTGATTTTCCAGCCATTTCAATGTAACTTAAGGATTAGTGATTTAATCAAGTTAAGAAGATAATCAAAAAGACAAATCACAAACAATATTCGTTAACTACAACAATAATGAAGACAACACCAAAAATCAGCTGGAGCAACGTAACCATAGAGACACATGGCATGTTTTTAAAAATAAAAATCATTTTTAAAAAATGTTTTGAGATTGGCACAACTTATCGCTGTTACGTGATATTGCTAATAATACAAGTTTTTGTAGTAAAAAATTAATCAAATATGGAGCAGAAATATTTTATTAATTTATTAAAATAGAATTTTCAGTTTGATTGTGATTTCTCCATGCTTAGGGAATCAATAACCTTTTGTACAATTTTGCCATTTTTCGATAGTTTTTTCCGACTACGCTTTCTTCTTCTTTTCGCTTCATCTTCGTTAGCTTTATCATCAGGCTTTTGATTAACTTCTACTTTCTTTTTCTTCTTTTTACATGACAACGGGTTTGGTCCTTTCGGGCCTTTTCTCTTTTTCTTTTTAATTTCAGTTTCCTGTGGACCCAAAATTTCTTTTTTCAATTCCTTCAATCTTTCAATTTCACTCTCATCGGATCCAACCTGTTTACGTTTTATTTCATGGCCACCTTCAACACTGGCTTTTGATGGTGGTTCCAAATTCAATGTATTCATTTTAAGATACATTAATGGACATCCAGGTATCTCTCTGAGTTGCTGAGTCAAGATCAAATCCGAGGTTGCTACAATGTAATGGTCAGCGTTTTCTTTTCCAATCATTGAACGAATACATTCAGCTGCTTTCAAAGGATTTTTTGAATGGCCACATTTGCGTACATCAAATTGTTTAACAATCAAAAATGCTCCATAAACTGATCGACCTAGAAAACCCATAAAGAAATTAAATATTAACATGAGCAATAACTCTCACAAACTACGGATCTAAAGAAATGAAATTACTTACCGATGTTTTGAGTTTCATTAATCACACAAACAGTTGTAAACATTTTAACTTCATCACCCATATATTTAGGCAATTGTTCTTTTATGTTGACTTTATTTTTCAGAGCTCGTTGACAGAATGTACCATCTATGAGAACCTGGTAAGGAGCATGAAAACCATAATTTGTGCGAAAGAATTGTAGATATTTATTAACTCTCTTATAACGTTTTATCTTCATTATAATATTTTAAATAATTATTCACAATAAAACAAAATCACCACTAACAATTATTTACAAAACTTGAAACTTGCTGAAGCTTTAATTTTTGTTTCCATGTGTTTAAAGCGGATTAGTATTTTTGGAGCCAAATTCAAATTCCATTCCGCAATTTTACGGCGTAAAATGATTTTAGCGCATAAAGTCAAACTTGGATCTGCGGAAGTTTTAAGGATAGAAAAATTATCACAAAAAAAGATTGTTTTCGGTGATCAATAAATAATCATTATTTGCTGATTTTTTACCAATCAAAATTTCAAAGAATTAAGTTTGGTCGTTAGCTAGTATGTTCAATCAATTTATTCCTAACTCATTTCTTTTACGGCAGACATGTTTCTATCGACTTTTAATTGATAAAATAACTATTGATAGACTTCTCTATTAAATTTAAATACTACTAAATTTAATGCAAACCATTTGTCTTTATTGTTGCAGATGTTATTATAATAACTGGTTTAGTTTTCATTCGAGTTACTAATCGATCAATTTGGGTTTTTATTGAGCCTAGTAGATTGAAAAAGTCAACAGTCAATCTCAAAAATAACAATGATATTTACCAGCAAATTATTCTAATATAAGATGAAAGATTTGCTTTAATTTCATTCTAATCAAGATTCCGTCATTTTTACATTATAAATCTTGCACCTAATCTGTCTCCATGATTTTTCATTTTTCTTCGAGCTTCTCTTTTTTCTTCAAACCACATCGGTTTTAAGCTCAAGTTTAAGTCATTAAGCTTCAATGACTCTAAATTTAGAATTAATAACTTCACTGATACAATGGGTTTATGCTTTAAATCTAATGTTACTGACATTGAATAGTTAATCATGCCCTTATTGCTACTGTTGCGTCTCTTTTGGTTAATTGATTGCCTTTTGTCTTTACTTTTTTGCAAAAGTGATTCTTCTCTTTGAATCATTTGAATCGTAAAGATCACTTTTCAATCTTAAAAGTAATTAGGACATAAACCAGCCAGCTCATTGTGGCAAACTAGTTGATAAAAAAGATGTAACGAAAAAAAATTTAATTTAAAGGTGGGTTTCATTTATTATAGCATTTGCATTAACATCGTTTCTACATTCAAGGCAAAGCTTGTATACATGCTTTACCTTTAAAATATGACAAAAAAAGGATTTGATATAATATAATTGTAATTATTATTTGTATTCACGATTTATATTTAATTTTTTCAATTTTCTTTCACTTTTTCAGGTTCACCGTTTGGCTTTTTAAGGTCAACATTAATTCGGATGTTAACTCGGTTTAGTGTGTTATGGATCATCTGGTTGACACTATTGAGACCTTGATTGATGGTGTTCAAGGCACGAACAGCCATCTCAGAAGTTGCTGGTTCTTTCAATATTTTATCAGCGCTGGTTCGAGCTTGTTCAAGTCGAGTATTCAAATGTTCCAAGATTCTTCGAACCATAACATCACCTCTATCACGCATAACTTCAATGGCTGAACCAACAATCTTTTGCAATTGTGCAGTTCTTCTGGCAATCTCCAGTCTCAACTCTTCGGCTCGTTTGTTGTTTTCTTCCTTTTCTCGGGCAGCACGTACGCTATCAGAAGCAACTGATCCTTTTGGCGATGAGGATAAAGCTGTTAATGTACTGTTCACCAAGGGTATATCTAAACCTAGGGAGGATCGTTGGTTCAAGGAAGAATTCTGGTTTTGGTTGATCATTAAATGAATGGCTTTGCCAACACCACTGACCAGCTCTAATAAATTAATTTTCATTTTATCTGGTTGAGCTAAAATACTACTGATATCCGCAGGTTTCTTCGTGGTCTCAGCTTCATTACCAGTTTCAGATCCAGCATAAGCGAGTGTCACTGTTAAACAAAGGCAAAAAAAGTGTACAAAAGGCTTCATTTTGATGACAATGAGTGTTGATTACGAGGTGAAGTTGGTTTAAGGTTAGGAGTAGTTCAAGAATCACTCTTAGGACTATGGAAATGCACTATTAGATCGAGAGAAGACACGAAATGTAGTTGATGTTGACGATCACAGTACCATCAGTTGGTCTGAGAATTGATGAGACTAAGTTTGGGTTTTATGACCTATTCTAGTTAATCTGTTTTTTCAGGTCGATACTCCCCATCGTTATCGTCATTTCTTCATCCAATCTAAAGCCGAATCTTTATCCATCTTTCTCACTCTTTCTCACTATTTCTTTCTTTCCACAACATAATCTTTTCTCACTCACCAGTTTACGGGATAAAAGGTTTGTATACCTTTCAAACTGCGATAAGTCACTAATGACCCAAATCTTCTCGTTTTCATCTTTCGAGATTCAGAGGGAGCTACCTTTTTTTGTTCAACAGAAACAATGACAAGAGACTTTACGAGTAGGTCTCATCTATTCTCGGATTACTATCACAATTTGACAACCTTCAGGTCATTTAGGGCTTTCCCTTTGCCTCTTTAACTTTCCATTCAACAGGTATTATAAACTGAAACTGAAAGACCCGTGATTTACCTAAAGCTATCATCCTGTAAAACTTTCTATTCTTATTAATAACACACTAATATCACTTTCATCATTAGTACCATTAACATGATTATTATTATTTCATTTTATATTTAGGTCCGACTACACTCAAGCAAGAAAAATGAAAGTTAACCAAGTGTCAGAATTGTTCTGCATTTACAATTATTATCGCTTCTAATCATCAACGCCAACAAAGTTGTTACCATGAAGAAGAAGAAGAAGAAGAAGAATTAGAAGGGGAAAAGATTTACAACAAACCATGAAATTGGTCATTTTCAATTCCTCTCATTTTCATGGATTTATGCTAAGCTGCATTTCACCTCAACGAGCAAAACATTAGCATCCTTCAATATGTTGGTCAATTTATATTGACTACCAATCGAAGTGTTATAAAGTGTAAACAAAGATGACCTCAAATCCATGATCCATCTTTTGTTTGGGGAAAACAGTTTCCAATCTTATACCAAACATATCATGCTAATGGTTAGTCTTATCCTATGTATTAACATAATCACTGATCACGTCCAAGAATACTTCTGAGAAAAATCTAGTACCAATTTATATTCAACGGAAAGGTCTTAATGTATTTGCGCCTGAAATATTCCAGAAATTAACTTTAAACTGTCCAGTACTAGGTTATCTATTGATTTCAATTAATTGATGAAAGTAAAAATGTTTTTCATGAAATACAAGAGTTAAAATCATTTAATTTAGAAATTTCAAATGTTAATACAAGCTGAAATTGATTCTTGAAGATGACCGTTTTGAAGTCAGCTAATGCAAAGGAAATATTTTGGCTCCTAATTATCAAGTAATTAAGAGTCAAATAATGTTTATTTCCTTAAGACTTAGTAATATTTTAATTTTGATTCACGCTTTATTTCTGAGCTCAAGAAACTGTCCATTCCGAAAGAAATGGAAGACTGATTTTGCTATCTTGTTCATTAACCGAATCGTCCAGATTTTAAAAAGTTTGTTTTCTCATTTTTACCTCTCATCTTAATTGTTTCAATTGTCCAAACATAACCGTAAGTAGAGTAACAATCATTTTAAAACTAACTTTTTCAACTAACATATTGCCGTTGTATCTCAAAGTTACATTTTGTGTTGTTTCTGAGTCCTTGTCTCTAAAAGAGAATCAATAACTGATGAAGATGTACAAATTTGTGAATTCTTTATTAATGATATCGATCATTTCTTGGAATTTAATTGCTCTAACATCTGGTGAAGGTAATTATCTGTTTCGAGTACCAATTCCACATCAATTAGGTAATCTAATTGATTTGATTGCTCCAATCCATATACGTTTTGCTACTGATGGAGTCAAACATCACCCGTAAGTATTGATTCATTAATTATAAAATTTTTCATAAAATTGCCAATTAATGAAGTTTACCTCTCAACACCTTGCAGAGTTGTTCGTTTCCCCATTCTCGATCTTATAAGTAGAGGGCAAATATTCAACAAACCAGGCATCCATCATTTAGTTCATGGACCAGGAATACCATGGTAAAACTCGTATTTCAAAGCAAAAGCCTACAAAAAAATCATTTAATGCAATTAGTACCTCACGAATAAAGATGTTTGGAAACACAGGTATTATGAGGAAATCCTTATCAATACTATGTAACCATTTCTGCAAATTGATCATGAATAAATGTTAAAAATTAATATTAATTTAATAAATGTACCCTTATTATCCTTTGAATAATTGTTTAATCGTTGATATTACCGTGATCTTTGTAAGTGTTAACGTAGATAAAAAAACTTAAGTTTTGATGTAAGAGTAATTTAACTAAGAAAACGTAACAGATTCCAGTCAAAAAATTGGACATTTAGTCCATTTTCGAGGATATGTTCAAAATGTTTTTAGATAACCACAGCTTCATCTATTATTTAATGGCATTGATTTTATACATTGTAGTTACTTGTTACTATTGAAAATGAGCGCCCTTCTTAAACATACGTATAAATAATTATCAAATTATCTTTTTGACGATTAATGGTTATAAACTAAATTAATAAATTCTTAAATGTGAAAGTTAAAAAATAATTTAACTTGGAACAGTATGGGTGTTGGTTTTGAATCAAAGTTTCTTCAGTTTACATACATGTATTTCGAATCTAAAATGAAATAAAAATCAGTCTAATGACTCAGTGGCACAAAACTATTTCATGCATTTAATACAATCATCAAACACTGATCCGATATCAATAATTATCGTTCCTCCATTTTATCAAGACAGTGACATGATCTTCCCGTTCGAAAGTTAAAATTTCTCAGCGCTAATCAATAGATGATTCAATGAAAAATGTTCAAAGAAAGAAAGAAAATTGCGGAATCAAGGCAGAAATAACGTGATAAATAGTCATTCTTTTATCTTTTAAAATTGAATTTTGTATAAAACTAAAGATTTTTCAATTAGAAAAGTTTAAATGTCCAAAAAACTATTTATAATTTATTTTCTGCTCTTAAATCAATAATCGCGAAATAATGATCTGCATTGGAGAAGTCAATGGTAGATCTAATTAATCATTGAGTCAATCATTGGTATAGAGAAATAGTTTAAGGATGCATATTAAAGTTAATTGATCAAAAATAAGATTTATATTTCATATTAATTTCATTTTTATTATGTTATCATTGTTAATTTAAATTAACTGTTGCTATAGCCAACAGGTGGTGGCACCGAGGGCTATTGATAAAAAAGTGTTTGTATTTTTATTGAAGAGATATGAATAACTAACTGTTGACATTTGTTAATATCCTTAACTTAACGTTTTCATCAATCAATCCAGAGGATTAACTTTTGTTTCATGTCCTGAATTGATCAACTGAATATGGTTAGTAATTGCTTGTCCTTTTTTCTATTTTGTTTTTCTAGGTTTAGTATATTGAATTCTTTCTTTCTAACATGGACTTGTTAATTTATTAATCTTTCTTCATTTTCAATTTATTACCTTTTTTTCATCTTTATCTTTATTATTTAAAGGAGGTGGCTGAAGGGATTGAGAAAGAATCAAAGACTGAAACTACTGAAGTTAAATTTGGATCAAATGACGGTGATAACTCGCACCATGAAGATGTTGCGATGCTAATGTGCAGAAAATACCTGGATAAAGCCTTTGAAAAGGTATTGTTTATGTCATCTATGAATGATAACCCATTTTATTGATTTGATATGCATGCAACTCCAGTGTTCATTTTTGGGAATACCTTCAAATGTTATTTTACTATTAGCCATATTTTAGCTTCTGCTCTTATCATCATTTACATTATCTTTTTTGATGCTCTATAAGTACCATTCTTTAAGCTAACAATTTCACTGTTTCTTGTTTTTCCCGTAAATTTTAGAGAAGAAACAATTGTTTTGATTTAGAGGCTTATGCTCTATCCAGTTATATTCTTGATCATAATTCAGATTTTCATGTAATATGGAATTTCCGAAGAGAAATACTAACTCATTGGAAGGAACATGGAACTGTCACGGAAATAGCATCTGCCGAGTTGGAATTCCGTGAATATTTTGCAGGGTATGAGGATTATGAATTATTCTCAATACTAAACTCTGTTAAAGCATATATCTTATCAGAAGAACTTAACTTCGACAAAGTTCTTTTAAATGAATTGTCTTTCACAACAAAGTGTTTAATCAAACATCTCAAGTCCTATGCTACATGGCATCATCGTACTACGATCATTAAATGGATGAAAAAACCCCCACTTGAGTCAGAATTGGATGTTTGCTCAGATTTTTTCACTTTGGATCCAAGAAATTGTAAATTTTAAAATTAACATTCCGCATCCAATACCTTTATCCAAATAACACCTTTTCCGTTTTTTTCATTAGTTCATTGCTGGAATTATCGAAAGTTCATTTGTGAACTTCTAAGTTCAGATGGATTCACCTCTCAGTTGAATTTTATCGGAAATATGATTAAGAAGCATCCCGACAATTTTTCAGCTTTCCATTATCGAAGTGTAATACTGAACAAAGCCAAGGAGAAAGGATCGTCACTTGTGGAGCAACCATTCTTGGATGATGAATTCTTGAAAATTCAAGAAACTTTAACAAATCTATCTTCCCATCAAGGTCTCTGGTTATATTTCTGGTGGCTTTGTTTTATGAATCACGATATGCTAAATCGCAAGTCTTCTGAATCTAAATTTTTTGTTTGCCGTATTATTTTGGATAATGATAACCATAATCTAATCTACCAATTTAACCAATGTCTTCGTAAACCACCTTTTGATGAACTCCTCATAATATCCGATAAAGGTGATTCGTCTTCCATTAAAATTAAAGATTGGTATTCTACTGGAGCTCTCACATCAGATATTTGGTTTCACAAAATCAACACAAATGACAATATCGGGGAAATTATATTTACTTATTCTAACAAGATTTATAAAGTTAAGATGACCAATCAGCCAAACCAATCCAAGCTAGTTATTAGAACAATTAATGAGCTTCCTAAAAACAAATTTGACCTTATTCACAAAACAGATGCGTTAAACAAGATCAATGAGCTTCGTGATTACTCGCACAGAACAAATTCCCAAATCATAATGGAACAAAATAAATGTAAGTCTAACTTCGATCTCTTTCTAATTTAATTGAATTCAAATGTTGTCTATTCATCTCTAGATTTTAATCTGACAATGGCTTTACTTCACGATGTTACTTATTTTGACAAATTGATTCTACTTGATCCTCTTCGGCGTAGATACTACCTTGATTCCAGTAAGTTTTGAAACGATGAAGTGTACTTACGATTTCATTTTTAATTTCCTTTACTTACAATTCTGTTTTTGTTTAGAATCACGTCACATTATCTGTGGAAAGTTAAAAGGCCAAGAAGAAGAAACGAACCTTAATTTAGAAAATTTATCTTTAACTTGTTTACAACCCGTTTCTCGTCTTACACATTTAAGATCTTTGAATCTGAGCAATAATCAACTGGCCCGAATCAATGGATCATTCAATTCACTCATATCATTGCAGTCATTGATTTTAGATAACAATCAGATTTCTTTCATCGATTCATCATTCAAGATGTATTCACTAAAAACTTTATCGTTGAAAAACAATCGTAAGTGTCAAATTTTGATTCAACATGTTTTTTACGTTGAATTAATTTCATTCATGTTTCTTTGTTATTCCAGAACTTACTGAGAAACTATCACTTAAGCCTTGCAATAACTGTCAACAATTAGAACTTATTATTATCGTTGGAAATTTGATTGCTGAGTTAGAACAAGCTGATTTGGAGCTTGACAAACGCATCACAATCCAAAGTTGAATGTTTAATGTTTCATTCTGCTCGGGAAAAATTGGAATTTTTTTGCACTTATACACTTTAATCACACAATTAAATGACGGAACATTATCAACCGATTTTTGCACCACACCGTATGATCAATCTATTAATCAAATAGAAACATTTCCATACATTTTTATTGAATTAATGTTTTCGTAAAATAAAATCATTTTCAAACGAAATGACTCGCTTCACTTTTACAAGATAGCTTTGAATCAAGATGTTTTATTTACCTATCTTTGCTGAAGGTTAGTGGTATTATTTTGAAAATGGTAAAAAAGTTTTACTTTAATTACAAAATGTTAATTCAGATGTTGATTACTCGACTAAGCTTTTGAATACGGTTCAATAAAATATCACCTTGTTTTATACAAGACTGATATTGATAATTTTTTACATCTGGTCTGTTAGTTTCAACAATTCCGTTTACTTTATCGATTTTACAATGGAGGCGACCAGCAGCAATGAATCTGGCGAGTTCCATGTCGATAAAAGAAATAGTTACACCAAAAACATTAGCCATGTACTGCAAAGTTAAGCTTCTATACGATTCAAGAAGTTGATTGTAAGCCAAAATTCGCATCTCACGAATAAAGTAACGACAATGAGGAGCAAAGAACCGATCAACCTTCATGTAATCCTCGACCCATGCAAGTTTACGGAAAAAGTCTCCATATCGACAATTGTAAAGAGAGAAAAGTAGCTCTTGGATATTGGGAACACTATGAAGAACTTCCAAAATTTCTGCTCCTTTGATAACTTTCTCCCGGAGATCAACCCTTTCCAAAGATATTAAACTGCAAAGGACAGTGTACGTAACAAATGTTTTGTAGTCACAGAGCTCATAGCATGTAAATGTTGATACAGTATCCAAGAATAATTGGGCCGCTGTTTTAAAGTCTCTGATTGCCAGACAGTATAATCCTTGATAGACTCGGAGTCTATTTCGGCGATCCCAATCGCCACCTTCCTCAATAAGCGACTTAGCCTTTTCTATGTTCTGAGAGATTAGATCATGGTCAAGATAAAACAAACCAATTCTAATAACATGGAAGAGTAGATCCAATCGATGTCCTAATGATACAGTTTTTTCATAAGTCACTTTGAATGCTTCCAAAGCATTTTCTTTATCTCCAATCAAACTAAGGTATTCAAACTTTGCCAAGTTAGCATCTCTAACTTCCATTTCACCAAGGTTTTTATTCGCGTCTTCAATAGCTTCCTCCAACTTTTTCAATTGTGTTTGATTTTCTGCCCTCATACGCTCCAGTAGTTCTTTGTCAATCGGCTTGTTAAGCGTAGTGCTAACCTATGAATAGATGTAGTTTAAATATCTAGCTTATACCGACAAATAATGATTGAAAAAAAGTGTATATTGATAATTAATTTACCTGTTCATAAAAAGGAGCCATATTGTTCTCCTTAATTGCTTCCTGTAACAATCCTAACAATTTTGCATCATCATTCCGAGACTCAGTGGTCAGAGTAAACAGATATTGAGCTAATTCAAGGTTAGGATTTTTGGCAAGACTCTCTTCAGCTAAATCTTCGATAGGCATGATGGAAAAATTATTAACTTAGGTCCAATATCACGATAAACAAAGTAATTAAGGTGAAATTTTTAATCACAATAGTATTTAAAATTGTAAACCTCTATTAAGTGAGAATTGATTCAACCGAGTTCAGAGCCACCTATAGAAGAAAAAAGATACTCAGTATTGTAGCAGATTTCAAACTCATAAATAAAGTCAGTGAATAAAAATAATCAAATTTTCTTACGTATTTAAAACAATTATCAATAATTAATGTTAAAATTGTTGTTAGCTGATAACAATAATCTAGTGCATTTTTAAAAGATTGTATATAGAATTACAGTAAAAATTTTTGCTACTGTAAAACATGTAAATTACTGTAAATTATTCTGTAACTTTTCATTAACCATTGGAAAAAGTTATGAATCTAATATTATATTACGTTAGGTTGTATTACAATGAAAATAACATTTTACGTAAATTAACCTAATTGAGCGTACGATACAAGATTAATGGTAGCGAGAAGTTTATTTGTTACAAGAAAAGGATAGGATTAATTAACAAATTGTACAAAAAAAGATACAAAAAATGAAAGTTGGTAGTGAAGCATAATACAAAAAGATATTTGTAAAGGCGCACTAATTGCACATTAAGGTGAAATGAGAGGATAAAGATAAAATCACAAGGCTAGTTTAGTCAGTTTAACAAGAAAAAGATAATAATAATTAATATAAATAAAAAAAACGATAACATGATGATCATCAGTTTGTTGAGTCCATTATCTAGAATTAAATCAGATTGCAGCCAACCTTCACAAACACATTACACTGTATTATTCAATTTTAATTTTTACAAATAAAAAGAGGATAATATTGATGATAGTCACGATTCCATTTAGTATAATATAATAGCTTTTGGTTTTTTGTTTTCTCAATTTAGTTCTGATTTACGCTACAATCTCCTTTTGACTTCTCTAATCAGCTCTTAATTGAACCAGTTACAATAAGACAATTGATGACTTTTTTGTTCGAAACTAATCAATCCTTAATCCAATCATTCTTAATTTTGTGGCAGTGTGTTGAGTGTTCATCCCTTTAATTCTGGTCAGCCATTTTCTTTCGTCGAAAGCTCGATTGTTGTTGTTGATTCATGAAATTGATTAGTTGTGATTAAAAGTACTAAACGAAAGCCCATTTATGGTCGTTTTGTTTTCAGCAAAAAATAAAATTTAAACGAAAGAATGCTTCGAGTTCAAGTCGTTTAAAGGACAACTTTCAATCAACAAACGCTGCCATAACTTTTGACTTGTCTGGTTCTTTGCTTATTATAACATTTAACCTAATCACCATCTTTAGCCTTATTTTTGGTCGTTATTTTGTTAACTAATCAATTTAATTATTTTTCAATGTTTCTCTTTCTATTAGGCTCTTGCATGTAAAACTAACCACAATTGGCAAAATTAATCATACGAATCCATCTTCTATTTCATCTGCAATTACGGTTCCTCTGGTTACTGGGTAACTCGTTTTTTTCACCCAATTGATACTTAACACAAAAAACATGCAATAATTTTTGTATTAGTTTGAACAGTTCAGCTAAACTATGACAGCTATTACGTTTAACCCTTCGTTTTCTTTCTCGTCTCAGCCGAAACTGTCAGAAGCCATCATTCCTTGTCGAGCCGATGCTTCGATTGGCAAACTTATGAGAGAAGATGGATGGAAGAGTTTGTACCATCCTATCACAATATTGGAAAGATCAAGATCATCTAAAACAATTTGAACGACACCCATGAATGCCTTCTTTTCAATTCTACCATAATCACCCCAAACGGTAACCTAACATGACAAGCGAATAAAAAATTAGAATGAACCAAAAAACTCAAGAAAATTTCAGTTTATATTGAATACAAACCTGTAGAACACATCCTCTATAATCTTCATGAAATATTAATTTCTGTTGATAAAGAGGATCCAAAGTTCGGCGAGCAATGCTAGTTTTGGCCTTTGCTATACACTTTCTCCCTTTAACCATATATACTTTAACATAAGTAGCTGGGGAAATTAGATTAAAAAAATTAGTTAATAGATAAATTATCATGGCAAATTTGCAATTTAATGTCACTTTGAAACTCACCGGGTGACATTTTTGATCCAGGTTTAGTTTGAAGACCTCGAGCTCGGATCACTTCAACTTCAAGATTACCTCTACTATCGCAAATACTCAGCTGAATATCGCCCAAATTAGGTGAGGCTAAGGCTTGACGACCCACTAATTGACCGGGTCCAAGACCTTCCACAAAATTGGAGACTTCTCCTTCAGCAACAAAACGCATTTGAGGTACCCATCTGAAAGATTAAAAAAATTAGAGCGTTAATAATAATTTCTGCTGATTGAAATCAGATTTTGTTCACTTACGTTGCTGAACTTTCACCGCTAAGACTACCTTCGCCATCGGATGAAATACTACTTCCTTGTTTAACTAAATGCCGAATATCATCAGGGGCAACTTCTTCTGATCTATGAACACTAAATGATGTTGCCTGTTTCCGACGGAATCCAAGTCTTTTCTTGGTGCCTTTATTGAAATAAGAAAAGAGTAATTTGATTAGATGTATTGAAAAGTTGCTTTAATATAATAATTTAGTAATTGTTTAGATACTGACCGGTAACACTTAATTGTGATGTACTACTACTTTTTGCTTTAGATAAAGCATTCATTCCCGACTGGTAAGATTTACCAGTTTTTGTAGTAGCACTAGATGCTCCTTGATTGGCGTTTCCTTGTTTATCACTTGTTTCTGACCTTATCTTACTTGAGCTAGCAGGTTCGGAAGACGCTCCATCTCTTAGAATGGCTGAATCTGACAAGCTGGCATCAATTTTATTATCTTGACTATCTTCTTCTTCATCCATTGAAATTCGCAAAGTCAAACCATGACCCATGGCCTCTGATTTACCAGATATACTTTCTCGATGCGTTCGATGTTCACGGCTTTCTCTGTGATCTCTGTGGTCTCTATGATCTCGATATTCTCGATATTCTCTTGGCTCTCTATGTTCTCGATGTTCTCGATGTTCTCGATGTTCACGGTATTCCCTAAAGTCCATTTAAAAAGGCAAATTGATGTGAAATGATCGGTAAATAAGAAATTTTAGAATACATACCCTTGAGTTCGACTCATTCGAAGTCGAGAGGAAATATTAGAAAAGGCACTATTATCGCTTGCTTTAGAACTTGACTCAGATTCATCTTCACTTGCGACATTTCCTGGTTTAACTTTAATAGATCCACGTTCTTTACGATGTCTTACTCCAGTTCCAGCTAAATTATCACTTCCCGGTGCATCTAATTCAGTTCGCACAGAAGTGTGCTTTTGTCTGCTGTCTCGTCTTTCAACTGGTGCTTTTTCTCCGGCATAAACATCAGATGATTGATTTATTTCAGATGCTCGACGATTACGGCCACGGCTTGAGGTTGAGCTTCGATGTGGGTGGGCATAGAAGAGTCTATCATATGGTGGTCTATTGACGATCTCACTGTCAGAATACATTCCGCCTGAAGTTAAGGCTTCGGTAGAGCGACGTTGATGAACCGATGTTTTGTACTGTTTGGATCGACCAGCTAAACTGATCTCAGGTTGTAAAGCATATCCTGATGAGCCAATGGCTGAATCATACCCTTGAGCTTCCTGAGCAACAATATCACGATCACGACTCGCTCTTCGAAGGAATGGAACTGCAGGAAGGCGACGTTTTTTGATTTGAAATGGAGAGCCAGTTGGTGTTGTTGGAATGGGCTTTGAATTGCGATAGAACCCTTCATCAATGGAAGGCGAAGCAAAACGAAGTGATGGTGGTGACAATGAGCGAGAAGGTTGACTTGAGCTTTTACGAAATTTGGGCTTCATTCGGTCGAGTAGATGAATTGAACTACATGGAAGGGATGTGGATGCTTGAAATGGATGAGCGGCACTCAACAGTGGACCACGGTTAAAGTCATCAAGAGCCTTTGTTTGAAAGGCACGACGATATGCTTGGCCTTGATAACCAATTGATTTGTTGGCTGATCGACGAAGCTGACTGGAAGCATTTCCAGCTTCAGCACCACTTCCTACCATTCCTGCTCCACCAGTCTCATCGAGAACTAAAGGTGGACTGGCTGTACTTCCGAAAGAGCTCTGACTAGTTTCCGCCAATAGTCCATGCCAAGATTCTGATGTCAAAACACCCAACAAATGAAAATTAATCTGATGCGTTAACTAGCTTTGGATTAAAACTTACCTCTGGAAGCATTTATATCGATTTCTGAATCATAATCATATAAATCTAATTCAGAGGTATCACTATCTGAGAGCCTTGATGATGGCGAAGGTGGAGAAAACTGATCAGATGGAAGAAGGTAAAGTTTCTGTTGAACTCTCTGAGGGCAAAGGAAAAAATATATTAAATTAGCGATTAATTAAAGTTACAAATATGTTGGTTTTTTGAAAAAATTGAACAAACCAGTTGAGCAATCGTTTCTTCATGAGTTTCAAGAAGATACCATTCAGGTTCATCATCAAGAGGAGCGGTTGCAAGTTCAATTATAACTTCACCGAGAAATTCGTTGCCTGCATGCCGATCATGATCCCATATCATAATTTCAAGGGCTTTTGTTTTAAGATCAGATCTTCTTAGTGGCGAGTAAACAAAACTTTTGTCCCAGCGAGGTTCATTAGTACCAGGAATTGCACGCGTTCTACGTTTGCTTCGTTCTCTGTCATAGAAATTTGAATATGAAACAAAGATGTTTAGCTTTTTTCTAATGACTGATAATGAATGTTATTTTAATATTTTGTTGACATACCTTCGTTCTGGAAGTAAAGCTATTTTACAGAAAGCATTTCTCGGTGATCCATTGCTTCGAGGAGGAAGCTCAACAGCACTAATAATTGTAATCATTAATTGCAATGACTGGATATCGTACCATAGCTTGACCTGTTTGACAAATAGTATTTTACTGTTATAAAGTTCACAAATTTAAGTGATTTTTGCATCAACATACTTGTAAACGGCCACTTATGGTCGAAGAACGACTTATTCGTGTCCGAGGTTTAATTATTTCATCTCCAAGACTTGTTTGTCTCAACATTAATTCTGAAATTGAATAAATAAAAATTTTGTGATGAACAAATAAATAGAAGTTTTAGAAGAGTTTTGAAGCTAAGTTATGTAAAATTCATTATTTACGTTGTTTATCATAATGAGGATCAATTGGTAAATCAACATCAGTAAAACGCCTGGAGATTCGAGATCTTGGTTCAAAAGTTGATCTTGAAGGTTCACTTTGGTAAACAGTAGCTGGTAGTCCAGCTGGTCGTCGGATTGGTCGAGAAACAATCAATTCAACTTGTGGTTCTTGTTTAGATTCAGCAATAATATCATAAACTTCTTCATATGTTTTATGGCGAAGAGATCGTCCATTCCATTCGAGTACTTCATCACCAGCTCGTAATCGACCAACTGTGTCTGCAATTGAACCTTTTTTAACTTTTTCAATGATGGCACCAACAGTTCCTGATTCAGTTATCCTTCCACCAATAACTTTGAGACCTAAAATAGCAGCACTTGATCCAGAGCCAGGTTCATCAGAGAGATTCTTTTTCAATATCATGTGTCCAATCAATCTTTTACCATCATGAGACGGTTTCCAGGTTATTGGATGCTAAAGAAAACAAAAGTGAAAAAGATAATCAATATTGCAGTGCATTTGAGAACTCGAATATTAGCAGCAATTAAAAGTTCAAGACAATTAATAATGGAAAGTAAACCAGTTGAAAGTGATTATATTTCATGAAAATTATATAATTTTGCTAACTTCAAAGAGATGTATTTAATGAATGCTCACCGCTAGAAACTTTTTGATCTTAGCATCCAAAATTTCTTCACGCTTAAGGTTTCTTTGGCACTTTGCGAGATCACCATGGAAGCCTTCAAAGTTAGTTTCTTCGGTTTGAAAATCTGGTGTTGTTCGGAAATCTTCGTCAGAGGAGCTCAAAGAAAATTGGTATTGAAGTTTTTTACATTTACTTCGGGTTCGATGGTGCTGAGTATATCGGATAAGTGGTGAAGATGCTGGAGGTTGATTTGTTTGTTGACGGTAATGATGATGATGTGGATGACGATGATGGGTAGGAGATGATCCAGGTCCAATTGGTGAGCTTGATTGGTCAGATGAGAGAGAATCGTTGCGTAGAGTTTCAAAAGCACTTCTATGATGACTATGGTGTTGAACTGGAACACCCGACGGTAAACCAAGGTTTCTTTCAATTAGGTCACTTTCACCGGATACCGGGTAAGTTAAAGAAGAGCCTCGAAGAAGAGGTTGACGATGGCGATAAGGAAGAGCAGGTCCAAGAACATTGGTAGCAGCAGCTGAAGATGGTTGAGGATGTACATTAGGAAGAAGAGGAGCTGATGAGTGCAGATTATGACGCTGGTGTAGATGGTGAATGTGAGAAGTGGAGGAGGAATAAAGAAGAGGTGGAAGAGAATGATGATGAATCATTGGTAAGTGATGGTGTCGTCCATCTCCTCCTGGGACGAGATTTGTATTTGATGATGAGTAAGGATTCGATGTTAAAAATACTCGTGATGACTCCGATGTTCCGGGATTATTAGGCACTGTGTTTGCTGCTATTGAAGCTGAGGCTGATGAATTAGCCAAAATTTGTTTACCCGTGAAAGGTACAGCTGGAAGTTGCTTGTGATGTCGTTGTTGGTATCCACTTCCACCAGACCCCTCACTATCTCCACTTGGCCTGACTTCACTTCCATGTAACATTCCTTCACCTGGCCCAACATTACCAGCAAGATTCCAAGGATCATTCGTTAAAGGCTGACCCATACCTGGTCGAGAGAGAGGATCACTTCCTGATGCTGATGATGGTACCATTTGATTCGAGAGACGTCGAGTTGAACCTGATTGATCTAAATCAGATGATTGTGGTGCCATTTTAATGGCTTCTGTCAAAGGTTGTCCAGACGAATCAGGATGGTTAATATTTTGACTTGGATTATGATGTGGTAGAATCATTTGTTGTTGATGTTCATAGGAATGGTCAACAGACGGTCTTGATCTGAATTTGGATAGATCAGGCATTAATCTGCTGGTAAGGGCACTAAACGCACCAAAACCCACAAACGATCGAGGAGGTTTATTCGAGGTAGTTGGGATTTGAGGTAAAACACGTTCAGTTGTTTCAGGTCCATTGCCGGTTGCTCGCTGATACCATGATCGACCAAACAAGTCTCCACCAACAGCACCGAGACTACTTTCAAATGCATAACCAAATCGACTATCTGGACGGTTAGCTTTACTTCCAGGTGTATCATGAGAGTATTGGCGCCGCAAGTCACGGAACATTGAGGGTCTTATTGGTAAACCAAGCGAACCCCTTCGCTCTCTTGAGTAAGGCTGATCATGATAGTCATAGAAGGATCTTGAATAAATCAAATATTAATAAAAATAAAAGATCAGGCATGTACAATACATATAACGTTTAAATGATAACAAAATTTTTGCTAAACCGAGTGCTAAATAGTAAATCGAATTGATTCTTACCCATCTAATAATCCCATTTCTGCTTCCAATTCCCTTAAACGAACTGCCATTTTACTATGAATCCAATCTCCAGTTTTTATTAAAATTTCTTGCCTCTTTCTGCATAATATACATACCCAGAGAGACTAAAGAATTGATACAAATTTGAAATTAGAAAGTAAAGAAATTAAAGTTAGACCATCAAAACGCTTAAAAAAGTTAATGGAAAAGGTTAAATTGTCTTCTCAGGTTAATTTTGGACAAACCTAGAAGAAAAATCTTGTTTCAAGCTAAGAATCTATCCGTTTACTTACCTTACAAGATCTAAGATTAACTTTGCCACCACATCGCGCACAAACCCGTACACCGCAATAAACACATGTGTGTCCAATACCATCAGCGAATTTTGTTTTAAGGCAAATTTGACAAGTTGCATCCAATTCAAAGCCCAGTTTGAGTTGTTCCTCATTTCGCTTACGAATTGCATTTTCAAGCATGGCGACTTCATCCTGTTGTTTTCTGGAAACATTAATTGAAGGAGGATCAACAATGAAAAAGGAAATAAGTTATTCCAATGAATTATTACAATAACCCAACAAATACAGTATACCTGTGCATATAAATATAATAATGAATATAAATATAAGCTTAAACAAGCAGGTAAAACAAATGAGGCCAAGTGAATCAAGAAACAATAAAAATCAAGCATGAACATAGGAAATGGATGAGTTAAAACAAAAAGATGCATAATTTGGGGCTTTCAATAACAAAGGGTAAGCCATGCATACATATGACTGAATCAACTTTCGATCATCACAAAGTTTGTGATTTCAATTTCATTGTTTTCGTTTCGACTGTTTATCAATAGTTTTTTTTATTTGCTAATAGTTCGGGTTTAATCTAATGTCCAAAAAAGCGTTTAATTGAGATAAAATGAACAAGACAAGAAGATAAACTATAAGAAATCATTAATTAAAATGCCATAAACATATCAACATCTATGAAGTTTATTGGCGATACAAAGCTAATTCATTTCTTCTCAATGGTAAGTCATACAAATGTTACTGTGAATAATTAATTTGATCTTATCAAAGCTAATAATATTGGCATCTCTGTATTGATGTAACATTTTATCCCTTTGGTGATATGAAATCAACAGAAAGAGAGAGAAAGAGAAATTGAGAATGCGAACGAAGACTCAAGTTGTCCATTCTTTAGGCATCTTCGTAATGATCTAAAATAACCAATACTCTGTACAAACCTCATCAGACGACATTATTTCACATAACATTATTTATTATAACGTTATTTTGACATGGTTCTGATATTTTGGTCGAATCCAGGGTAAACTCTTGATGGAAATTCAATGGGAATATCATTGAAACATGAGTTCTCTCAATCTATTTAGGTGGTGAAGATGATCAACCCTTGAATGTTTACCTTGGCTTCGGTCAAACCTAGGCTGGTTATTTGTATCCACTTGAGGGTATTGAGCAACTCTTAAATTTAATTCTTTTATTAATTTTTATTGTTTTTGTTTAAATTTGATGCATTGCTAGTCGGAGGTGGACTTAGCCATCTTGACTCAGACTCAGTGCTATGACATGGGAATAAATATACATTATCAATGAAATGAATACAAACCAATTGATGGTTGTTGAGACTCACAATCAAGGTGGTGAAATAGATTCCTTTTGATCTCATTGTTCAACCATGTCAAAATGAATAAGAAGAGAGGTGAATGATCAATGTTTTGAATCATCTAATAATAGATTTATCTATTTAAAAATGTGATCACGTAATCTCATAGATGAATATGGTAACTTAATGAACAACGTCAAACTACACTAGCTTTTTTAATATACCTGGTTTAGTCCAATTGCTAACTAATTTTCAATCACTGTTTCGTAATTATAGATAGTAATAAATCAACAATAATTCCATATTCCAGCCAAATTTTGCACTCTATTTACGGCCATGTATTTACATACAGAATTGGGCTTTATTAATAATGTAAATCTGGCAAGATGACCTTTCATCATTGTTATTGGTAAAATGAACTCAGGTAAAGTGTAGATTAACCTTAGAGCAGGCTTTCAAATTACGACAAGTTTAAGGTAATGTAAAATTGGAATTAATATCGGAAAATTGCTAAAATAACTAAATGAATAACAATTTCAAAATTAACAAAATCAATCATATAAAGAACAATGTAAACATAGATCTTATTCAAGTCTAGCAGAAAGCAGCTATTAAACACACATTGAAATACATATATCATTCATTGTAATTAAACATTATAAATTTAATTGACCAAATTTGATGAGTATTAAGATTAAATGTAAATGCGAAAATTGATATTAAAAGGCAAGAGAAAGCAAAAATTTTACATAAGTGTATGGCTTTTGATGGATTAACAGTGCAAGGGAAGGTTAAAAAGCTAAAAAAATAGGAAAAGATTTGCATTGATTTATAAATTAAAAAGATTTGGAAATTATTCAAAGGATAATGGTCAGGGTAAATGATCTACTCTGAACAAAAAACAGGTTAAAATTAATGATAAAAACAAAATAATGTGATGCGATGAAAAAGTGGAGCAATGATATTTTAAAAGGAGTACAATAGATGTATTTATAAAATAGGAGATTCTGAACAGTCAATGTTGGAGTTAAATATAAGGACTTACTTGAGGATTTCAGCTTCTTTAGCTTCTTCCTCTCGCTGTCTTATAATTACGGACTCAATTATTTTTCTTTCTTCTTCAGTAAGGTGACTTAAATCAGGAAAGGATGAGTCCATATCAATCCTCCCTGGCTGGAATGGAAAACAATAATTATTATGAAGATTTCAGTGATGATTGGTGAAATATGAAGAGTGATAGAGATGTTGGTGATGGTGATGGTGATAATAAATAACAATGATAATAATACATTAATATTGATGATAGTGTATACATTGAACTAGATGATTATAATGGTAACAATAAAAAAGGTTAAAGAAAGGTTTATCAGAGATGGACTTGGTTTTAATTGTGATTAAAATGAACATTGCAATGTTAAACAAAACAAAAATTATTTTAAGAGTAAAAGTGTAAGAGGAAAGAGAGGGAGAAAGATATTATATTCATTCCCAGTTCTGAATAAGCAGGGAGACAAGAGCATGCTCATGAAAACAACTTTACTCCCATGTAACTCCGAAATATAAAAAGGTTAATCTCATTTCAGCATTTTCTTTTTCTTTTTCTTTACTTTCTTTCTCTTTCTTTCTTTTTTTTCTCTTCCTTCTCCTTCCTTTCTCTTTATTTTCTGGTTCATCATGTCAAATCATCTAATTTGCTTAGATTGATGCAATTGAAGAAAGATTTACAGTATCAAAGATAACTCCAATAGCAAAATGTAATGTCAACAGTTACAATCAAAATTACGTTGTAACTTGAAAAAATGTGAGCAAAAACAAATTACACAATGAGAAATATATTTCTCAAGCAAGTTAATTATAAAATTGAATTAATTATTATACAACGATATGAAAATACATAAAAAATTGTTTCCGAATTTTGTAAATTGGAATTGCATAGACAATTTAGATAATGACTAAAAATGATCAAGGAGAACTGTAAGATAATTTTTGTCCATATTACTGGCTGATATCCATTCATTAGTTCCTAAATTGATGTTTTGCCATTCAGTTGGTTTACCTGGAAAAGTAAATGCAATTCTTATTAAAAGGAGCAATTTTTTATTTATTTATAATCAAATTTTATTGCAAATTACCGTTTGGAGTGTCACTTAATTTCAGTGAAAATGAAGCTGTGTCGGGATTTAATGATGTACAATGAGGTAACCTCAATTCAACTGGCACGTTAAATTTGATTCCATGTGGTCCACACATGACGATGGGACTTAATAGAGTTTCATCTGAAAATAGATAAGAACACAAGAACGACATAATGAAACAAAGGAACAAAGAAAAATAACATGATTCTACAAGAGATGATGGATCTATTATAAATTACCTTTATCTTCATCGAGAGGTGGAAGCATATTTGTATCATGGCAAACTTTGAAATATAACTCTTGTTGAACATTCATAGGAATTGCTCCTTCAGGAATGATTAAGGTAACTCCGGTTTCATCACAATGTAGGGTTCCTCCTTTATGGTCAAAAATTCCTTTGGCAATGGCTAATACATTTTGGTTACTGTCGACGGACAAAGATGGACTTGCTCTGAAAAAATCAAGAAAAAATGATAAATAATAGCAGATTAGAGAGAGAGAGAGAGAGAGAGAGTACTAAAAATTGATTGCAGTTGGACAGGAATTATTAATGCACAGATGATCAGCATGGATACAAAGGAACGGGAAAATAGATTAGTGAAAAACAACCCGCCACCAAAAAGATCTTGTAATAAAAGGACTAAACTTTAATCCAAATATATTGTTAATTAGAGTCAAATTTAGAATTTGATTGAGTTATTAGTTAGAAGTATGGGTTAAGAATGAATGTGATTTTAAATGTTAAAAACGAGGAAGGATTTCATGTCAACTTACGTATAGGATTAACATTTGGCATTTTTCAGTAACAATAACATTGAATATTTATTCAAATTATCCATCGTAGTTAATCGGAATAACAATTAAATAAGAATTTAAATACGATAATAAATTATAACGGACCAAAAATATAGTAACATGAGATCGAGATTTGAGATCGTTCATTTGGTTATTCTCACAGAATTTTTAGTGAGTTTAGCAAATATTCAAGTTTGTAACACTAGAGTTTTAAGTTTTATAAGAATTCCCGAATAAAATTTGATTTCACGAATTGCAAGAATTGAAGCATAAATTTCAAAGTACCATAATAATTCTGAATTATTGTTTGCAGATTATCAATAACTGACGTAGAAATTAATTACTATATTATAACTGATAGTAATATATAATAGGAATAATTTTTGAAGTTGAAACATTTTTGCTGGTTAACCGAAGAGAGATTTAATAATTTCATTTACATTTCAAATATTTAAATATGCTGATTATTTAATTCAAATCATAAAGTTATAAATAAAATTGGAAGTGGCAAAAGAATAGATTAAAATTTAAAAAGTAAAGAACATTCCAACAAATTATCAGTTGGTGGCGAATTGTTAATATTAAAATTAAGGCGAAAAGATTCGATTGGTTTGTTGTACAAGCGACAACTAAAGAGTTAAAAAGTAGCTGAGCAAGTGGCTAAGCAAATAGTTTAGAAAAGGACTTTATACAGTGCTCGATGCTAACATTAAAAAATTCAATCTGGATGATAACACTAACAAACGATTGTAAGATTGAGAAACGATTTTTGATGAAGTAATGTATAAATATTGTATTATTGATACCCTTAATACAATAATTACATGATGTTGCGTTTGTAAGTATTAATATATTAATACTATCATGTCAAGTATTATTAATTGTGAGTAAATGATGATGAAATCAAATTAATTGAAATGGCTTACGTCAATCCAACTAAAACTAGATTAAGTGAGCATTTAAGCAGAAATGTAAGCTGAGCACTGCATAAATCTAGTCAATTGACAAGTTGTCGAACTATTGTTGTCGTAAGTTAATGCACAACATAGAGTATTGCTTACTTTACTTCATGGTCAGGTATTAAAGGTGGAGGAGGTGGTAAACTATGGAGAGGATAACCAGTTCGATTTAAAGAGTCTCCTGGTTTTCGGTACAATTCGAAAGCACTTCCTCGATTTTCACGATTAGAGGAGAGGTCAATAAGGCTTGAGGGAGTTTGAACTTGTTGAGGAGTTGAAGGTAGTCCAGAATTTATATTATTAATTTGCCCATTCCCAGAACAGGCAATCGAATCACGATTTCTTGGAGGAAAGGGAATATTTAAATAGGCATTGTTTCCATTAAACATTGACGATGAACGGGAAGATACTTTATTTGCAGAATAAGGCGATCTAAGATCATAATTGTTTTTGCCAGTCATATAGCCACTATCAGTATCTGAACATGGAGCCCTGTGAATTAGACCAGAAAAAAAATAATACACGTAAGATAGAAGCCAAACTAAAATCGAGAAGAGGATCAAATCTGACTCTTTCACTACTTCATCTCACACACAGTGTAAAGGGAGCATTGGATTTAGTCCACCTAGCGAAAAACTTGAAATCTCGTAAGTAACCTCGTGGCCTGGTAAGTCAGTTTCGAGTTGATAGCCTTGATTCTCATAAACAGATAATCTGAATAAAGAGCTGGATTGTCTACAACATTGTTATTATAAAAAAAGTATCAAATATAATCTATAGTCTAACTAATGACACTTTCGTCCCAACAAACCTTCTTGTAGGTGAACTTAAAGATGAATGATTTACATAAGAAGCAGTTGGCACTTCGGGAGCTCGCGTGTTTGGAGGCTGGTCCTGAGTGGGTGGAAAGTAAGCAGGAGGTCCTCCAGACATATCTATTGCTGATGAGTTTGATCTTTTCAGTAATTGAAATGAATTGTTGTTCATTTGATCTTTTTCCGATTCAGGTCTCCAACCTGATCTAGTCTGCTGATAATGCATTGGTTTTGGAGGAGGTACAGGTCTTCCATCATTCATCCGTCTGCCAGAGTTAAGTGAGAAGTTCAAAATTAGATTTTTGCAAAAATTTGAAAATTCAAAATCATTTTGATAGTAACTTACAGTGTTTGATAATTAGGTGGTTTAGGGGGAGGAGATGGGGGTAATTGTCTATAATTATCTCCTGAATATGTGTTACCAATTAAATTTGGTATGACTTTCATGGAATCAGGATCCATTGATTTGGGTGAACCGTTAACTTGTTGTTTAGGATTACGAGCATACATGTAAGTATCATGGTTTTGTCTTGGATTTGCGTTTAAAGTTGAATTGGCTGAAGCGATAGAACCATATCTTCTATCATCGAAAGTACTGGTAGGACTAATATATTTGTAAGAATCACTGCTGTATGATGAATTATCAATCAAACTGCTTCGACCATTAACCATGGCTGAATGCCTGTCCAAGGAGCTATTTTTGGTTCCACCATTAGTTGGAGGAAACGTTTCGGCAATTGTAGTATTGATATAATCTGGAGGATTATTCGCGTCACGATCAGAGATTCCAAACAATGCCTCATGAGCGTTTCGGAAACGATTAGGTTTATTGGCACGGTCGATTCGTGGAGGGGGCTCAGGACCATTTGAGACAGGATGGCCAGAGGTTCGCATATAAATTGGTTGGATATCAGCCATAATGGTATTACCGTTGGAAACTGGGACGTTACCGTTTGGATACCTTTCATTGGGATATAGTGCATTGTATGGGTCTTTCATGCTAGCAAAATACTCATCTCTTTCGAGGGCTTCTTTTTTCTTGCTGTACCCAGGTTGCTGCATGGATTGATTTAGATCCTTAACAAAAAATGATAAATAAAAAAATACTTTAATTAAGCAGCTGTCTATCTAGTTTGGTTATAAAGTTTGACGCGATTTCTTAGAAATCAAATAATTAATAACGTATGAAATTGATTTACTTACTTGACGATGAGATCGTGAATTATATGGCGGAGGACCGAAAACATTGGATTCTTCTACTGTTGCAATAGAAGGGTCACTTGATGCTTTAGCTAATCTAGAAGATCCACAAACATCCTCTTTCCTTCCTTTTGATTCGTTGGCTAAATCAAGATCACTTTCAGGAGATGAAGCATAGCTTAACCGAGAAGTCATTGGTAACAAAAAGTCATCTGTAATAGTTTCTGGAGGCTTAGAGTCACTAATCCAAATGTTGATTTGTTGTTGTTTCTCAATTGTTTCACGTAACTTTTTGTACCACATCTCAGCAGTTCCCAAGTTGATTATTGAGGTAAACAAATGAGAGTACATTTTTTCCAGTTTAACAGAAGATTCGTACAATTTACGTGAACTTTTTTGACTTGGTTTAGCGTGTCGGGATCGCAATTCTTTCACAATTGACTTATTTTCTGCTCTCAAAAATATTACAATAGGCGCAAATTGTGCATAATTAAGACGATCTACGGCAGTAGGAGTGACATCAAGCAAAGCGTGTTTGCCCTTTTCAATTATTTCCCTTATGGCACTCAATCGAACAATTCCAAGTGATTTCTGGCTTTTGCATGGACTTTCTGGATCCTCGGGATCTTCCATATGAGGTGATGCATATTTATCAGGATAATCTTTTAACAATTTATCTCTCGCTATATCCGAAAGAGCTCCAAACATTACAACAGGGCGAATGAAGCCTGGATGTTTGAGAGAAACTTTTTCATAAGCAGGGAATTTATATCCTTCAGATAGTATAACATCCTCCCAATGATCTTTGCCCAAAGATTTTGATCGGCGGGCACTTCGACGACGGAAAAATCCTACTCGAGATGAGCTGCCTAAAGTGTCATCTTTTTTGCTTTTGTCAATAACCTGAGTAGCGGCAAATTCTTCTGCGCGACTCTGATTGGGAATGATTCCCTTTTGAACATCAGATTTGCCATTTACACGATAAACCAACCAAGAACCAACTACACCATTATGAAGAGTATCTACAACATGAAAAATTTCACCTCGTTGAAAGTCAAGTTCTCCTTTTGATGAACCATCATACTTGAAATGGGTTCTCACGTAAAAAGAATCTCCTTTTTGATTTGCAAGAATTTCTTCATACTCTTCTTTACAATATTGAACAATCAGGTCAACTTGATCTTGCACACTAAGCAGGAAAATCACAGCTTCTTCTTTCGTTAAACCTCGCATTTCCTTGGCATTGACTTTCAACAATTTATCCCCTGTTTGAAGACCCTGTAACGAGGCAGGACTACCAGGTTGAATGGCACAAACAAATATTCCAACTTGATTACCACCAGTTAATCTAATTCCAACAGACCCTTCTTTCTTGAAAGATATTAAACGAGGCTCGCTTGAAATATTGGCTCGTCGCATATTCAAAGTTTCATCTTCTCCATAAGCTCCTTTGCTAGATCTGGACATTAAAGGTCTACTGGATGGGGTCATTTCATTGAGATCTCCATTATTATCACCTCCAGCATGAGAATTGTTCATCACAGGATTAACAGATGAATTAGGATCCAATTGAGTCAAAGATAAATCAGTAATAGGGCCTCGATGTCGGCCAGAGCTATTGTTGACTGGTTGCATTCGATTCATACTGCTGCTTCTATCTTCGGCAGGACTAGCTAACCTGCCAAAAGTTCCCCGAGTAGGTGGTTGTACATAAACATTTTGATTACTCCAAGCCGATCTTTGATTACTTATATCACCATTAAGTCCATTCTCTTTATAATTGTTGGATATTGGAACATTGAAACGTCCATTATATTCAGAAGCATGATTGACATTGTTATTGTTGTTTTGTTCGCGTTTCAAAACTAAATTAAGTTTATCTTTACTAGTGTTTATAAGTTTCTTTGCTTCTTTGAGACTCAAATTTTCACAGCTTGTATTATTAATCTGAAATTAAAAGATAAAAACAGGTGTTTAATTGAATTTGAAGCATCAAAGGTTAAAAGAAAGTTTTGAAATTGACTTACTTTTAATACAATGTCACCTTCGGCAATGTTACAATCCTTGTCAATTAAGCTACGATTTGAAATTTCCTTGATATATAACTGGCATCCCAAAACTATCCCAAAATCTGTTCCAAATAATCATGAATAATTAAATGAATAAAAATAATAATTGATAAATTAAAGGTCAGTAGAAGTATGCAAGGCTAATTCACCGAACAAGCAATCTATTATAATGTTATTATCGCCTTAGAGGAACATAATAATAATAATAATAATAATAAAATGAGATCAGTTATTCGTTTGATAGTGAATGCTGTTAATTTGAATAAGTATGTGCGAAAGAAAAGTGAATAAATTAACTTTTGATTACCATCTTTCTTGTTATTTCGAGTTAGCGTCACTTTGAGAAGATCATGGCCAGGCAGGACAACCCGTCGCTTAATCAATAAATTGACTGTATTGCCACATTCTCGTAATACCTGAACAGCCGTGTTGTAATCAACACACTCCAAAGATACACCATTGACGCTGATAACTCTATCAGAAGGACTGTCAAACAGGAAAGGGAAACAAAATAGAGACACACACAGAGAAAAAAGAAAAAAAAGATAAAAGCAAGAGAGTTAATTAAAGTAGCAAACCAGTTTGCGGCCAAAACAGCATCATCTTTCGTTTTTCATCTTTCTCCTCTTTGACCCCCCTTCTCTAACTAAATTCATCGCTATCTTTCTTTCTTCTCACTCTCCAACTGAATCTGGGCCTGAATTGAGTATTTCAAGGTTTTGAACCTCAAGCTATCTTTTAAACAGGTCTTAAGAACTTGCCTTTCATTCAATTTGTAGCTGTGTGTGTTGAAAATAAACCGGCGCGGTTTCAAGAGTTTCTTTTTCAAGTAAAACATGAAAATTAGATAAATATAAATTTTTGAAAAAAACTAACAACTAACAGCAAGAGAAAGAAAATCAATGAATGAATAAAGCAAAGTTATTTGCTTAGGTTCGGCTATTTTACACTTAACTTTACATTAGCGCTCGCCTTTATAATTTGACTCTCTGAGAAAAGAGCTGTCGCATTAAAGAGGTTAACAAAGTGAGTAAACTAAATAAATTAGCGTGAAACAAAAGAGAATAAAGGAAACACTTTCAAAGAAGGAAAAACAAAAAACACAAAAGGACAAGATGGCCTCGCATCTTTATTTCATGTATATTTGACTCTTCTCTTTTTCTCATATTCATTTAGCAATTACTTACAGTAATTTTCCTTCGGCTGGACCATTTTTAAGAACATCAGAGATGGCAATGGAAGGATCACTGGGAAAATGTGGATTATCTCTTCCTCCACTTACAGCAATACCGAATCCAAAGCGAGGTATCCTTGTTAATGTAACATCTTTGTACTCCCAACAAACCTTTTCATTACTCTGTTCCATGAATAATTGGGTTCAATTGGTTAAACAGATGCAGAAGTAATCACATAAACCGAATTAAAATGGTTTGTTGATGGAAAAAGTTTATATGGTAAAAGTTGAATAGTTGAATCAAATGATGAAGAGAAATGAATAGCAAGAAAGAAACAATATCACAGAGATGAGACAAGAAAAGAAAAAAACAGGAGAAAGAAAAGAGAATTAATATGTTGTTATCGTTGAGTTAATCAGTGAGTTAATGTTTATAAGTTTCACTAATAGGAGAAATGATTGAGCAAGTAAACAGATCTACAACTGAGTTGAGGTTAACTTGAATGAGAGGGAAAAGAGTCAGAGTTTTCTAGACAAACTAAAGTCGCACCGATAATGAAGATGGTCCATCATCATTACTGTTAACATCCGTTGAGTTCATCAGATCCGGTGTCTCTGAGCAGAGTGATTTGAAAAATAAATCGAAAAAAGCAGGAACCTCCAGGGTTGGTTACTAAATATTTTAATGGCCGTCAAC
Source organism: Tetranychus piercei (assembly GCA_036759885.1). Taxonomy (NCBI): domain Eukaryota; kingdom Metazoa; phylum Arthropoda; class Arachnida; order Trombidiformes; family Tetranychidae; genus Tetranychus; species Tetranychus piercei. The sequence continues at coordinate 23,984,174 of CM071877.1, forward strand.
AAATTGAATTTAAGGAGATATGTACTAGTAAATAACGTTAAGATGACAAGTGTGATGACAAAACGTGACGGTGGTTAAAAGATGAAAAGACACAGTAAAAGCCAAAAAGAAAAGTTCAAACTTAATCCAAACAAAATGGCAATGATGAAAAGTATGACACTCAACTAATCAACAATTAACGATGATACAAAACTAGGTAAATGTATTATCAAAAAAAACAATGAAACTGATGACACAAATCACTGAAGGGTTAGAAAGAAATTGTTTTCATAGATGACAAAAGGTTGACAAAACCCAACTAAAAGCGTTGAAAACAATAATCAAAGTATCATGAATATAGTCATGTTTACTGTAATGTTTAATGGTAAAAGTTGCTAATTGGAATGGAATAATATTGAAAAATAAAAAAATTTAGCAAAAATTTGCCACAAAAACTAACACAGTGTCATTTTAAACCAGGAGAAAATTTTTAAAGATTTTTCTGTTCAACATTTTCAAACAGAGAAAGAGTGAGAAAGGGGAAAAGAGAGAGAAAGAGAGAGAGAAAGGAGGGGAAAAGGAGAAAGAGAGAGAATGAGGCAAACAAAATATGTAGACAGAGGTGGAGTAAGAGAAGGAAAGAATGCAGAAAGAGAAAAAAAGAGAGACGAAGAAGAAGAAGCTAAAAAAAAGAAAAAGTTTAAGATCAACAAGTTTGAGAATTCAAAGGTGAAGAAGGAATGTTTTAGGATGATGAAAGAAAGAAGATGATAAAGAAACCAGTCTGAGAAGAAAAGAAAGAGACCGGATGCGAAAGAGAGTTTGGGAAATCTCAGAGAAAGAAGATGATGAGAAGAAGAGGGTGAGTGGATGAAAAAAGATGAAAATCCAAAGTAAAAAACTTTTTCTTCCCTACGATTAAAAGGTATTTTAGAAAGGATTCTCATCATCTTTCTTTTAGCCTCTTTTAAACTTTATCTTCCATTTTTCTGAGTTGCCTCTGGTTTTCAACTTGACCGTTGGAAACTTAAGCATATGCTTTCAACTTTCTCATGTTTTCTCATCTTGATATAACAATGTTTTTCTTTTGGCTTTTTATTTTTTCTTCAGCTGACAATCCTTTTCTTTTGCTACATAATCAATCAAATGTATTTTTTCTTCTTCCTCCTCTCTTTCACAGCTAATTTTTAAGACAATGTGTTAATTAGTCAGGGAACAATTTAATCATTTCAAGAGCAACTGCATGGAAATTGAAACAAGTATTGGTCAGTGTTTAACAAAAAAAATTCTTACCTTATCATGTAGTCTTTTACATTTAACCTTGATCCTTTGGGTCGACATTTTCTCGCCACTTTTTACCTTTGAATCATTCGGTTTAATTTTCTTTATCTTTTTATCCGTAACTTTAGATGACGATGATGGTGCTGCTACTATAGCTGTTGGTTTCGAGGATAATGAAGATTTTTTCATGTAATTGTTATGTAATTGCTGATATTTTAAGGAATTTTCTTGTACCTTTCGCGTTGATATAGATGATGACACTCCTTGAGGTGATTGCAGTTTAATCACTGGATTACCTTGACCATTGATACTGGTTAAATCACTGTAAATTGTGTCCAATGTATAAGGTAAGGCGTACCCACTACCACCTCCTACTCCTCCTTCAACTCCCTCTCTTCGGTGTCTTCGTCGTCTTTCATCTTCCATCGACCTTCCATAAAAGTTTAATGATGGCTGATGGGATTGTTGATAATGTTTCACTGACTCCAGATTATTATTACTATTATTATTGTTGTAATTATTTACAATCCATTTGGCTGTTGAAGATTCTTGAAGTTGGTGACTCTTTTCATGTTTCACATCCTTATATTTTGATTTCTTTGATTTACTTTGCTTTAATTTTTCCTCATCACTTTTTTTTGATTTTAACAGTTTCAACATCTTTCAATTCAATTAGATGAGTTTGATTAACGCTTGATGATGGCAACTATCTTGGATCACCAAACTTTTACCACTGATTTGCATCAACAAAAAGTCTTTTCATTCCGGAATATTTGATTTACAGATGGAAGTCATCAACCTGTCAGATTTTGATTAGAGCCAATTAGTACCCAATCAAAATATTAATACACAAATGTTAGTCCATGGTATATAACTAGTCATTTATGGGTGTTTATTTGTATAAATTGATCAAAATAAAACATGTTTAAATGTATTATATTTTACTGTAGGTATAAATCGTTTCAATTGAAACTAGATATGTAAAGGTTGTTTTTCAATTGTCCCTGTAACTTTTTATATTAATTTCAGTTAAAGTATCATTGAAGAGATCCAATGAAAATATCCTTTCCCCGATTTGACAAAAGATTCATGCAGGAGGAAGTCAAGTATATGCTGTGAGATGTTTTGCTATTCAGTTGGTTGCAATTTTTTATTTATTATTATATAATCAATGAAACAAAGAAAGATAGCGACTCTTGTTGAACATTCATAGGAATTGCTCCTTCAGGAATGATTAAGGTAACTCCGGTTTCATCACAATGTAGGGTTCCTCCTTTATGGTCAAAAATTCCTTTGGCAATGGCTAATACATTTTGGTTACTGTCGACGGACAAAGATGGACTTGCTCTGAAAAAATCAAGGAAAAAATACGAATACAAATATAAATTTCAAAGTACGATAAAAGTTTGGACCATTGCTTTCAGACTACTTACATAATAACGGTAATAACTGATATAGAAATTAATAACTCTATTGTAGCAGATAATAAAAAATTGAATGAATAATTTTTGAAGTTAACTAAAAATTTATCCAGCACAGACGGGAGTAATTATCTATAATTATATCCTTAATATGTGTTACCAATTAAATTTAGTATGACTTTTATGGAATCAGGATCCATTGATTCGGGTGAACCGTTAACTTGTTGTTTAGGATTACAGCATACATGCATACATCATCACAACATCAGACAAACTTTATTGTTGATTTTGATGGCGATGGGAATGGTAACAACTGTCCAGAGCAATATAATGAGGAGCAAAGTTTGTATTGGAGAGTTTATATAATCTTCCGAGTGAGCTTGTCCGATTAATTGGAATCTTATTCTCATAGATTGGACCATTAGATAATTGGATCAAAATCAAAACAAAATCCCACAATTAGATTCATTTACGTATTGAGATTTTGTCTGGAATGGCTCCGAATAGCAATTTTACCTCCAAATAGCGTCCGATTGTTTGAAAAATCAATCGCTTTATCCGAAAAAAATTCCTTATTTTATTCATAAAATCGAGCAATCAAAAACAGAAGTTTGCTCGGCTAATTAATCTCTTTCAGCAGATGATTGTAGCAAGATTTTTAAGCAATTCAAGACTTAAAACAACATATTATTATGAGCATTTTTATTTGATGATTTTTACTTAACAAGAACAATGTTGACTTAAACTAGCATTAATGATACTCGCTGTACAAGTACCTTAACAATTATAATTTTAACGATATTGTGTGATTTGAGCTGATGCATCACATGAAAAGACATTTTTTACTTTTTAAATAACTCACTGATGGTTTTGGAGATTTCATGAGCACCACTCTCTATTTATAGCACATTTACCTTTGAACCAATCTACTTGGATTTGATTTATTGTACTAGTTGGGTTGACTGAGTTATTTTTCGTTGATGGGATTAATCTTTTAGAGTTCCATTTTGAACTGTGCTCCAAATAAGCATCTTTGAGATTCAATTTGAGACTATCTGATAAACACATGTAACAGGTTCGACAAATTTCAGAACGACATGACATGAAGCACTCTTCAGATGTGCATAACTCTTCATTAAGAGCTAGATCTTTGTCAGAGACTCGAAGATTCCAAGCATCTGACTCGTATTGAGGCCAATCCTTCATTCCATCTAATCGTGTTAGTCCCACTAGAGAGAATAAATTGTATATAACTTGCTCATAAAGTAATTTGTTTGGAGCAAAATGAGCCGATGATAAGTTGGGAGACATGTTAGCTTCCATAAGATAAACATTGAGATCTTCATCAACTAAAAAGTCGAACCGAACCATTTCGAAAAAGTTTCTAAATTAAGGAGAAATAATAAACAGTTGAAAATTAAGTTTTTGAAAATAAAATCTAAACAAAGTAATCTTTCAAAGTAAATTACCGATTTGATTTGGGAAAAGTCATCGAAGAAAGTCTTGCCATTGATGCATCTTTCTCTTTATAAACATTCGTAATTGCTTCTTCAATTCGATTCCACATAATTTCAGGGTCTTTACCAATTGACTTGAGATAGATATTTAATGTTTGCTTCATGTTATAATTCAGCTCGGTAAAATATTTACTCAAACTTGGCATCTATTGATTAGAAAAAAATTGATATCATTTCATTAGTACAATGAATATTTTTCCATATCATAATAATTAATAGTCAATAGAATCGAGATATTGCAGGAGTGAATAGCTCACCTCCCATATCGGTGTATAATCATCTCCAACAACATAAGACTGGAAATCACTGGCATTGAATGGATGGTATTTGTTGCCACACCACCGGAGGAGTGCATCTTTATCATAAATGTAAACTCTGAGAGGATTGATGGAAGTCTGAATGACATACAAACCAATATCAAATTTTCTGAAACATACAAAATGAATCAAGATGTAATTATTCGAAACATGATAGCAAAACATCAACTACTTTAGCATGTTAAATTAAATAAATAATGAAAATTTAAAATCTACTTACTTTCCGTCAATAAGAAGAGGATTTTGAATGTATTCTTGCACAAAGTGTCCACTGTCATCTAAATTAATTTCATCAATCTTTTCAATTCGGATTCCTCGATGATTGTTACTCTTTTTGACCCAAAGACGATCAGGATTATTTTTAGCCTGTTGAAAAATATAAGAACAAAAATAGTAAACAAAGCAAGTCATCAAGCATAATGATCAACTAACGAGTTGTGAGTTCTTTTGTTGCTTAAGTGGTTTCGAAGATTCTTTTTTAAAATTGAATTCATTTGAGCCTCGACTGAAAGCACAATTAAATTCAATGAAAAAAAGCAAATGACAGAACAAACAATTAACTCACAACACAAAAATATATTGTTACATTGTATAAAGTCTTCATTTTAATTGAACAAGTGGAGGGAAAAAGTGATGATTAAAAGGGTGAAAACTTACATATTCAACAAACTTATCCTTTTCTTTAGGCAAATGGAAAGCTTTCGGTATATGATCCATAGATGTTGTTGCAAGACTAACCTTATTAGTAATATAACCAGAACCAGGAAAATGGTTAACCTAAACCAAAAAGAAAATTGAAAGATTAAAACAGATTTAATCATAGATCATAGTTTAAAAATTGTACGAATAAGTCACAATTGTTTTCTTCCAGAAATTATTTTATCAAATCTATGATGCTATTTTTTCGTTTTACTCAACTTTTCATTAACATATTGGATTGAATTGATTTGATGATTTAATTTAAAATTACCTTTTGGTGTGGCCGAAGAGAAGTGAAAAATTCTTTACCAAATGGATAATCATGAGACCACAAAACATCCCATTCTTCATTGAATCCATCTACTCGTTGATAACCAATACGGTCGAATGATTCAATAACGTGGCGAAGGTAGCCAGACTCCATCTATCAAGGTAAATACAGATTTGTTTGATTGAAAAAATGACAAGTGTGAATAACAAGATCAAATATATTTACATTTCTTCCAATTATCCAAACTCTAGGCTTGTCACTGGTTAATAATGCTTGACGAACTTGGGTTGAGTTTTTATCAATCAAAGATACTTCCTCGTCAGTTAAGATTGAATCTAATTTGGAAATGTCTATGGATCCATCGGAATTCATTTTATACACCGTTCCCAAATTAAAGGCAGTTAAAATTAAAACAATTGATAATAGACTAGTGATCAAATTCAAACGAGATTTTATGTATGAATCCAATTTGCTGTTACCAGATGACTTGACTTGTTTTGAATCTCGGTCACTTTGTTTTTGGGTAGACTCTCCATCTGATTTCTGGTAAACCGAATTGTTGAATAGATTTTAACCGGTATTAGTGAATTGTTGATTTTAGCTTATGAAAAAATAAAGCTTTAGGAACATAATTTCTTACCTTGATTGTCTCTTTACGTTGTCGAATCATTTTAAACAGAAAGAAAATAAAAGTTAACTGCTAACACAGAGTTGTAAGGGCAAAGTGAAATGAGGCCGAAGTCGTTTGAAATGAAGAAATGGTGTTGACCCAAAGAAAAGAAGATGGTAACAATAATATAATACTGATGATGATAATTTAGTGAATCATGTAAAGGTAAAAAAAGATGATAAGATGTAGCTCCATCCAAATCTCCATCCTCATCAAACTTGATTTTCAACTTTTAAAGAGTCAAACAATCTTCGTTATTCTCATTCTCACTTATATTAACATTTGAATTTTCTTAAATTAGATTAGTATTTCATTCGATTATGATTACGCTGATGGTGATGATGATGATGATGATGAGACATGCAAACAAAGACATTTTCTCTTTCACTTTCTTTCCACTTCAATAATTTTGGAATCAATTGATGATTGATTTACCCTTTATTTAAACTATCTGAATGTTCACTGAGTTATCAAAATTTTTCAATATAACGAATTATTTTCTTGAAATTGTTGATCAAACGTCAAGGAAGTCGCAAAGGAAGTCAATCATTGTGTTTATACTGATAAAAATTTATTTTTATTACAATGCAAATTATGTTTACATTTATTTGTGATTCAAGAATCAGTTAAAATTCATCGTTCATTTTTAAATGATATTTAGATGAATCATTCCAAATGAGTCTCGAGTTAACAGTCTCAAGTAGTTTAATCTCTAGCTCATAGAATAGACTGTCTTGTGATTAAGTCTTTCAACTTGTGGTCAATCTGACGACTAATTATGTTATGAGTTGTACGAATAGTTAATAATAAATCAGTCGATAGCGCTCAATGCTATTTATCTTTAAATTGTTTAATCTGATTTTGCAAAATCTATACATAATTCTGTTATATAATAGAATCTTAAATTTGGATTTACTCTACAAATGTGCAGTCATTTCAATTCGTAACTTGATTAGTCTGTTCTGAAAGTTTGGACTTGAAAATAAAATTGTGAATTTAAGGTTTGAATGCGAACCAATAGATAGCGCTATGAAGAGTATTGATCAGAGATTTAGTTTGAGTGAGAATGGGAGAGCAAACAGGTTGATTCTTTACAGGTTTATTTTTTATTTGGCAGCTTGTTATTCATAGTTTGGTTTTTTGTTAAATTTGTTAATTAATTGTGTAATTAATTTATTGTTAACTTTTTTATGTATTTAATTTGTTTTATGCTGTGGTAACTGTAACCGTTCCCAACGTGGATTTTTTAGATTTGACTGTTTGTTTACTCTTTATCTTCCTTCTGGATCCTCCGTTTCTTTCAAAGTTTGATCAGTTACAACAGTTATGGGTGACTGTGAAAGCTGGTTGAGTGATACTATAAAGAACAGTAGCAGCAACAAGTGTGATTTCATCAGAGAATCAAAACAACATAAACTACAATATCAAACGTACGAAGATCAATACAACAAATCTGTTCAATTATTAGAAGATAAAGATTGGAAGCAACAGAAACCCGAAAAAAAGCAACTTGAGCAACTGTTTACAATATATTTCAACTTATTTCCCTCCATCACTCTTATCAAAGATATTATTTACTTTATCCAAATTATCAACTTTCACGAGATTACCACCACTACCTGCATTGTCAATTTATTCAAATTACCTGTGTTCTCGTAACATATTCACCTAAACAGAAGAAAGAGATTGAAATTGCGATTTACACATACTTTTCTCTTGTTCTATCATCTTAATTCTATACATTTTCTTTTTCCGTTTCGCTTTGTTCTTGACTCACTCACTTTTTCCTTTTTTTTCTGTTACCATTGCCACCTAATCTATCATAAAAATTATCATCATTTATAATCGCTTATTCTTTAAATTTATTAATCTTGTCCTTACCTGCATTCCGTTGATTTGGTTCTAACTAAGCAGATTGAATGGTAAAAAAGGCCAGATTAGAGATTGATGAGAGGCTTTTACTAGGTTTGGTCGAAGAAGCTGATCAAATAGAGCATCTTCATCACCGCCACTCTCATAATCAAACACAGCTTCAAAATAATCATCATCATCATCTTGACGAAGAAGAAGATATTGAGGAGAGAAGGCAAAGTAGAAGTATGAGTAGTATGACCGGCACCAGTAACTCAAGTCCTCCTAACTCATCGGGATCATCACCGTCTCCGGTGGCCTGCGGGCTTACAGTAAACGGATCCAACTCAACAGGGAACAACCACCTTTCAGTATCTCCTCCATCATCATGTGTTACCCCGAGCACCAATCACCGTGAACCGGACCCCAATACCATTAAGATGTTTGTTGGACAGATTCCAAGGGATTGGTCTGAGGCTGAATGCCGAGCTCTTTTTGAAGAATTTGGTGAAATTTATTCCTTAAATGTACTCAAAGATAAATCCTCTGGACTCAGTCGGGGCTGTTGTTTTGTTACTTTTTTTTCGAGAAAGTCAGCTCTTGACGCTCAAAATGCTCTCCATAATATTAAAACATTGCCTGGAATGCATCATCCCATCCAAATGAAACCAGCTGATAGTGAGAACCGTAATGAAAGAAAACTTTTCATCGGTATGTTATCAAAAAAGTATTCGGAAACTGAGGTCAAACTCATGTTTGCTCCTTATGGAATCATTGAAGAGTGCACAGTTCTTAGAGATGCTAATGGGCTTAGTAAAGGTAATTTTTAACCAAATTTATCTTAATTTTAATCTAATTTAAAACAGTTTGAAGTTAATGCCAATTGTTATCTATTGATCATGATATACATGAACCACTTCACTTTCTACAATGTCTCTCATCTATTACAGTTTGATGATGATAGTAATGATGTTGACAAAAACTGCTTTTAATTAAACAATTTAACTTTCTAGCTTTTAACATGTTAAATATTCTTTTCTTTATCTTTCATAGGCTGTGCTTTCGTAACCTTTACCTCACGACAATGTGCAGTTAATGCTATTAGAGCAATGAATCACAGTCAAACAATGGAAGGCTGTTCTTCGTCTTTGGTTGTTAAATTCGCTGATACCCAAAAAGATAAAGATGCCCGAAAACAGCAAGTACGAATTATTTTCTTGAATACAAATCCTGGAAACCAGAAAATTTACTTTAATTTAATATCCAACGCTGTTGCAATCCATTTTCATCACTTTTCTTCCTGCTCTTTATACTATCGCCTAACTCTAACCATATGCACCTTTTTTCACTCAATAACAACCAAAACAGACTCAGCTGATTATCCGAAAAATTTGTTTAATCTACCGTGTCTCTTATGACAGTAATATTCAAGGGCGAAAGTAATTTCTGGTTTACCAAGAGCAGAAAAAAGAGTGCTAAAAAGAAAAAAAAGAGAAAGTATGAAAACAATTGAACAATCTGAGCAGGAATTGATTTAGCTTTCCTAAAAGACCTGGAAACTTTACTGATAGTTATTGCGTTCATCTCTGATATTTTTATACATAAATATGCGTTGATGATGATAAATATGATGGATAGAGGTTAGTAGAAGAGGAAAATGATAGGTAAAGATAGTGATGGTAATTCAGTGGGAAGAGCATTAATATATAATAAACTCTCTCAGTTTTCTTCTCTCTTTTAACATGTTCATCTTTAGAAAGTTAACTCAGACAATAATCAACAAAACTTTGCTTGAGTAACTGAAAAACTGAAAGATGCTTGTTGCTTCATTTATCGTCTTGATAAGTACATAATTTATGTATATTATGTTTATCGACACATATTTTTCATCAGACTCTTTCGATTGAATATTTCATCCATTTCATGCTTGTTCCTCGCCTCTCTTTCTCCCATTTTACCCTTTTGTTTACATTTCAAGTTAATTTTTCAGGATACAGAACATCATTAACATATTGAAATTTCTTATCCTTATCTGTTTATTTTTCTTTTCTCTTTCAGCAAATTTTAATGCAACATCTAGCTGCAGCAGCGGTTGTCCATCAACACCAAGCAACTACACCAGCACCAGTTGCTCTTACAACAACCGCAACTAACCCTTATTTAGCTTTAGCTGCAGCTGCAGCCACAGCTCAACAGCACCAAGCTCAACAGCAACACATTGCTGCAGCAACTTTAGCAATGCAACAACAGTGAGTAAATGATTATCCAAATAAATTACAATTTTAACCATTAACAGCAGCATCAACACCATAAAAGTGATAATTTGATAATGACAGAATAAGTATTACCAATAATAGAGAGTAACCCTTCTTCAACCTATCTCTCTATCTTTTTGCTATTGGTTGGTCAATCGATGAAACTACATAAGCAAAAATGGCCAAAAAAAGGAGAAAGGGTTAACTTTTAATCAATCTATTTTCAACCCATGATTTAACCTTTGAAATAGAGATAGAGAATGGTTGAGAGGAAAAAATAATCTTACCCAAGAAAAGTGTTTTTATAGATATATTTGTATAATAAGATGAAGGTTTAGTCAGTTAAATGAATTATCGATTGGAATCTTGTTGTTTGCTCCTTTGGAATGCTTTTCAAGTCTCATAAGAAGAGTAAAAACCATTGTGTAAGTAAATTCATTTTCTTTACTCCCTGCAATCCTCCATATCTTGAGTTGCCTGTTGATTTCACCAACTTCTTCTTTTCTATGGAAAGGCATTTCTGGAATCAATTTATTGAAACCCATTTCCTCTACTTTTTTTCATCCACATTCACACATATCATATGTAGTTAGTTTCCTTCTCAAATTCATCTCTCATCTCCCTCTCTCTCTCCCTCTCTCATTTCATCTCTTCTTTATAAACTCTCTATCACCATCTTCTCATCTTACATTTTATCTAACAAGCACATTGAGAAGAAGCAGGTATAAAACGAAAAAAATATGCACATAAATATACATGTCTATTGGTGAAAAAGATGATGGGGATGATGATTGGAAGAGAAAACTTCAGAAGAATTGAATTGAATTACACGTGAACATCTTGAAATCATTGTAAATATCAGCTTTTATTGAATCTACTAGACAATCAATTGAAATAAACTACCTCATGATTGAAATGAATAAAAATGATGGATTAATAATTGTATTAGTTAACAGGTTCACATTAAAACATAAGTTGATCATAAAAATATATGTTATAATTGACACGCTAACCATTTTAACATCATTATTTAACCTCAATTAAATGCTAGTGAAGCTGAAACAACTGATTATTAATTTTAATCATTCAGTTAAGTCCATCATCATCATTATCACCATCATTTTCATCCCTTTAGTTTAACAACAAAATAATTTTACAGTAACAAAAAGAATATGTTTAAAATTTTTCAACTCTTTCCACTTACTTTTCTTCTTATTCTTTCATCCTTTTCATCTTTTTCTCTCTCTTTCCTTGAAATAAGATGAAGACGAAAGCTTAGAAATTTGTTAATTCTTGTTAAAAAATTCAACTTTTTTTGTTAAACCAGTACTTTTACACGCAGTCTCTTTATTAAGGACAACATGATGGAAAACAGATGAATTGATGACGATGGTGATTATGTGTGTGGAGTACGAGCTAAATTGTCATCATGTAATTGAGAGAAACATTTGTGATCGGTTGAATGGCAATTTCAATGATTGGTATATAACCATCATCATCATTATGATTATCATTATTATACATGTTTATACCATTTTTTACTGGTTTCAAGTATATAATCGCTAATTTTTTCTTTCCTGATGCTTGTCTTATGAACTTATTCAGTAACTTATCTCTCTCACTCTCAAACCTCTTTTTTTCCTACAAACCCAAGAGGGGTCCTAAAAATGCCTCCTTCATTGATAGTCTTTGCTTTTTGTAAATTTTTCAACTGCTTGAAACATTGAAACCGGTTGGCCCTGAAAAACTGATAACTTGCATAAGATGATGATGATGAAGAGTCGAAAGGGGAGCAAAAAATGCGGAAACAAACAACAGTTACCTTTCAGATAATATGATTACCTTAAAACTAACATATTTTCACTTGTGTGAGAATTAATTTACCTTTAATATACCTTGGTTAGTCTTCTTGTATATTTGAGACTTTAAATTTGATCATTTGGTAACTCAATGATTATCATAATCAAATATACACTTCAATTCACTTAAACTTGATTACATGCAAATTAACCAATTGACTTTTAATTTTCCTCTTTTTTTCTACCTTTCATTCAATTAACTAATCATCAATATTTTACATACATAAATCTGTGTAAAGGTTATATCTTTAAGATCAATTTGTAAATCTTATTTATTTGCCAGGTACTGATCAATATCATGTTTTTAAAATTAACCCTTCTGATCTGAAAGTTAACAAAAACTAGTTTAAAGGCCAAACAGCTGACAACCAACAAGGTAAAAATCAATGTAAATCTATGTTAATTTTTTATGATTAATGTTTGTTTATAATCAAAGGCAAACTTTGGACAACGTTTCACCTTATTGTTGTCAAAAATCTTGTTTGATGTTCATTTATGGCCGTTTTATTCCCGTTTCTTGTCATTTAAAATTATCAACTAGTAAACTTAATTAATGTTTGTTATATTTTCAATTGCAACGTTTCAAAATGAAGACTGAAATATTTGGAATTATTGTATCATATTCAATGAAAATATTTTATTCGTCAAAATTCCCATTTTACTCAAGTCCAGTCTTTACAGAGAATTGATCACTTTATTGATTAAACAATTATCAAAGTTGTGCCAATTATTATTAATAACATCAAATTTTGCAGAGATATTGTTAAAAGCTATTATTTAATTACACCTATCAAAGCAGTTTGAATTGAGCACTCATTTAATAGAAATATTTTTCACTTTTTTCTATTGTATCCTTAATTTCTCATTCAACTCATAGGTTAAGGTCTCAAACAATTAATAGAGTGTGATTAAATTGCTAACTGACTAAATGAAAGTTTAAATGCAATTAGCTTAAACAACTACCTACTGTAGTTACAAGTTTATTTCATCAATCAGCTTTAACTTGATATAATTTTGTTTCTACCATTTATATTTGATACTTTCTTGTTGTTTATTAGGTTTTTTTGAGCTTATCTAATACCATGTATTAAATAACCTTTCCTTGCACCGTAGCAATTGAATATCTGTTAATTTGATACAGTATAAATGCACATTTACTCGTATTTTCATGTTACAAATGTAATATTACTTGAGTTTAAAACGTTTCTCAAGAAAACAAAATTTAAATGTTTAGTATATTGTCGCTTTTTGTGTTTGTTGCTTGCTTTTTTGGGTATTTTTTCCCTCACTTTTGCATCTTCTGTGAATTCATTGGAGAAGCAATTGATCAATTACTCTATCGACGCTTATTATGGCACTGTGCTTAAGAGTACCTTTCTACATATACGCAATCGTAAACCAAAAGGGCACAATTAACCAGTTTTATTGTAAAGTTAAGAAACTCGATTATAATACAATGTAATATCGCCCAGTGCCTCTACTGAACAAACTTTGCGCTTTTAAAATTTCATTTTAAAGCGCGGCGCTACTATATGCGTCGATACGGTAACATATTTTCAGTCACAATTAAAGTCCTGGTGAATATTGTGAGTTATTTATCAATACATTTCTCAATCTATCTCTGCAATGTTGAGCAGATTACCTAAAATCATTGATTAACAACACTGGACAAATGCTATTTCAGCTTTTCAACCTACCTATTGGTTTATTGCCAACATAATACCTGCTAGACCATTTAAAGTGAATGTTTTTATTGAAGAATAACCTACTTAATGGACATAAATCATGGAAAACTTTGACCTTTTTTCACTTTATATAATGTCATAAAGTAAATTCTATAAGCTCTTTAACTGAACTCTTTATCGATAGTTTTCAATGTGTTAGAAGTAAAGCAAGAATTTTTTCCACTGTTTTCGCTCACTAATTTTACTGAATATTCTGTAAATTTATTTCAATGTAATCAACAGTGCAGTAAAAAGAAAAATAATATAATTTAAATTGATTCTTACGCATCAATTCAGGGTTTAAACTTTCTTGAACATTTTGAACTGTTGAGCATAAAAGTGGAATTGTTGAAATTTTATTCAAAGCTTGATTCAAGAAGGGAGACTCGAGCAAATTTCAGGCTTTTATTTTGTTTTGAATCTGCTGTAATTAACAATCTAATTAATGTATTTTCTCTCTTTATCTGTTTATTCAGATGTATATATATACTTATGCGTAAGAAATACGCATGTGAATTGCATTTAAACCTTCGATGAACAATTAATTTTGGCTAAACCTTTTCTCTAAACCAAAATGAGAGTTCAGTGTTGGGATGAAAGCTAAAGATACTTTTTATCTACTAGAATCGCACAGAGAAGGATTATCAAGTTATATGGACTGAAAGAAGTGAATTACAGTCAATTTGTAAAGCTGATCGTTAAAACTCAAAAATTAGGACACAAGTATGAGTTTACTGAGATATTTCTTGGCCTTTGTATTGGGCAGATTAACATAATTAGGCTCATTATCCTGCCTTGTTTTACCTACTTAACTTATCACTTTTGAGTTTCAAACATTTGAGTGGTTTTAACAAAAAAAAGTGGTCACTAGATCACTGCTTTCAGACGCCATGAAGCTAATTATCGTGATTATTTTATCTATACTTTACAAATCAAAACATTCACGTTGACATTTACGACATTCTGTTATGATTGATCACGATAAACACTCCTTTGAAACATGATATCTTTTTAAGGTAATACAGAGAAATAGGAAATGTTTTGATAAGTAACATTCACTTTTTAATGTGACTTTATGTGACTGAAAATTGGCTTCAATTGGATCTTCAAATGGTTCATAAGTTGATGTGAAAAAGATCCGTTTTGTATTAGTTGAAATTTGTTTCTTTAAATGTCTATTTTGTTTTATTTTTTACTTCATTAAACAAAGCAGGCAATTGGCAGCATCTATTTCTCAAGGAAATGATCAATTAGCATTGGCAGCTGCTGCAAATCTAACTCCAAATCCTGTTATGCTTGCAACCCTTTGTCCTGGTGCCAGGTAAGACATTAATTTGGTTACCTATTTCTATCAATTGAATTGAATTAATTTAAAATTAGGAAGTCGTTCATAGACAAATACAGATATTAAACATGGATAACAAATGGAATGATTTAAAATATTCGACTTTCCTAATTTTTTGTTGATATTTAATATGAAAACCAAACCATCAATCTCTTAATAACTTATTTATCTCGGTTTGATAAAAAATTTAATTTATTCATTGTTTTTTGTTTTGATTTATTTTTAGCACCAATGGTACCCATACAGTGACATCAGTCCATAGTTATCCAACAGCCACTCCTCAAGCTTCCATAACCAATGCCACGGCTGCGGCTGCTGTTGCTGCTTCTGGCCTTCTTCACGCACATCGGACCAGTCTAACTCTTGGTGGTAAACCCATGGAAGGTCCAGAGGGAGCAAATCTTTTTATCTACCATTTGCCCGCTGAATTTAGAGACGATGATCTGGCTCAAATTTTTGCTGCTTTTGGCCGTGTTTTGTCAAGCAAAGTATTCATCGATAAACTTACACATTTATCAAAATGTTTTGGTTTTGTCTCCTATGATAATGTTATTTCGGCACAAGCCGCCATTCAGGCCATGAATGGTTTTCAAATAGGAGCAAAAAGACTTAAAGTTCAACTGAAAAAGTGTAAAGACAAACCTTACTGACGACCTACTACCGATTGCCGATTTGAATACTGAATCGCTTTTACTGTTTACTCAAAATACTCCTTAGAGTTTTTTTAAATGAAATGATAGTGAAAACGATTTGCAAATTACAATGTAAAACAAAAGTAAAAGTGATCATACTTTTGAATTACTTTGCTTCCTAAAACAAAATCAAACCTCGACCTTTTCTACTTTTTAAGTAGACCTTTTATTTGATGATATATACGTTCTTAAAGACCGTTGATTAAAAATTGACAAGAACAACCTGTTTGATGACAGTTATTCCAATTCTGTTAATGTATCATTGCTGATTGTCAACCGATCTATTGAAAAATAAGTGACTAAATCAACTGATAGCTTAATTTTATTTTATGGTTAATAAAAATCATTGCTATAAATTGACTTTTTTCCTTTCATTCAATAATCAAAAATAAAAAATACAATACGTAAGAGGAGAAACGCGTCTTGGTTTTCAATTTTAGATTAGACTAATCTGGATCATTTATTAGGCGTTATATAGTTATTTAATTTCAGAGGATTATATGAAAGATTTATGATTATTGGCTTGAATAAATAGTCTTACTTAATCGTAATCTTAATTAAGATGATGATGAGGAGGATGATCTTATGTACTTTTTTATACGATTTCGATGACGATGAGTCTCTTCAGTACAGAAAAATAGCTTGAATTGATGAGGTGGTTAATTGTTTGGATGTAACTGACACTGATTAAATAAATAATTAATAAACAGGTAGTGAATGATGAACAATGAATGACTAATATAAATTAACAGTAGTTTAAGAGATTTTAGTTTTGTTTGTTAATAATTTCTGGTTTTAATCATTTGATAAACAATTATTTCCAGCAGTCTGAACAATCTAAGCTTACAGATGCAAAGAAAAAAGTGAAAATAACAAAAATTCAAAACAAAATTGCTTAAATTTCAACGATGTTATAAATATTAATGAACATTAGCGTTACAATAAATGTCGTATTAAATCATTTTTCAAGTCAAATTAACTACAAAGTCTGAAATTTTAATCATATTAATGGCTTATTTTTTCATTAATTCAGTTCAAAGATTAATAGGTAACATAGACTAAATTTAATTACTAAAATGAATCTTTTTGAGCAGAGAATTGTGACCATTTCAGAAATGAATTTCCAAGTATACTTTAAGAATAACAGCAAGTGACTTCAGATGGGCAAATTTGAAACTTTTGCTGAATGTATCCATTTTATCTGATGTCAAGGAAAACTGGAGAATGGCAATTTTGAAAGTCAAGTTGCACCTTCTAATAATTTGTATTCACTTTTAGATAATCTGGTATTATAATAATTCAGTTGATATATTCCCAGATTCTGACATTTATACGTCAATATTGACTGAGCGGTTACCTTGAAACTTCGAAAAAAATTAACTTGAAACACTCTGACTGATAAATTCAATCCTTCTTTGAATCGTTCGATAGTATTTCCTAAAATGAGAAACAGATAAAGAGATTCACCAAGATGATTTGAATGAATTTTTTTGCCAACGTAAAAAAGTGTGTCTAGACAAGCCAAATTTATGTAAATTGTTGGCTTGGTCATTTGTTTATTAATAGTTTAACTTACCTTCTTAAGCAACAGTTGGTGCCAATTTCAATTGAATTCCGATAATGCACGTAAATAAACCTTACAGCAAAAAAAACCTTACAGGAATTAACTTTTGGTTCCGTTTAACCTATTAGCTTCCAAATAAACAGTATTTTCCAAACGAAGATGTCACCATTTTTTGTCAGTATAAGACGGTCAAAGAAGAGACATAAAAACAAGAAGAAAAACAAGATTGAGTGAAAGGGTGAATACAAAATGAGTTGTGACAAGTAAACCAATCTAAAGGAAAAAACTGTTGAATTTAACAATCAAAACAATCTAAAAAAAGGAAGGAGACATTGTTGAAATAAAACACTTTCTTATAAAAGAGAGAATCTTGGTGATGACTTCATTAGTGAACGGTGAAAACAAACATCAACAGAACGGATTACTTCTTCATTTACACCTTTTTCTGGATGTCATGAGTTACTGAGTAGAATTAATTTATAAATTTAAATTAATAAAAGCTTTGTGTCTCTCATTAGTACTTTATTGATATTTGATAATTTTTGTTATAATATTTTAGTTTCCTCGTTCTTTTTAAAATGCAATTGTTTGCCCATTTGTTCGGATTTATTTTACTTGGTTTGGTTTGTGTTTCCCTTGGTCAACCAGACGATCCTTCTGAGGGCAATGTTTTTCAAGAAGACGAATCCTACTTTCTAGATGATGACTATGGTACTGTACATCGAGGATCAGCAACAAATTTTGTGTTACCGTCATCGCATTCATCTAATCAATTCCAGAGCGCTGAAACCTTTTCAAGGCCTGTTATAATTGTAAGCGGACGCAATTTAAAGGATCAAGTTGGTCTTAAAGATAAGCGAATTGTTTCAAGAAGTAAATATGACGATGAAGAGGATGAAAGTGAAGAAAGGCCAGTCATTGTTGAGACAAAGAAGAAGAAGAAAAGAGTTGACCAGCCAATTTCAGCTTACGTCCCAACAGCCTATGTGATTGGGAACCAAGGAGGTGGACAGCCAGTAAGTCGAGTAAAACAGCCCGTTGAAAAAGGTGAGACTAAACCAAAAACAATTACGAGTTGAAATGAAAAGTAAAGATTATCACGATTCACAATTGACTTGTAAAGATGAGTTATTCAGTCAGCGCATCTAGATTCGTGGACCAAGTTAGAATCTCATGCATCGAAGTTAAATTTTTGTACTTCTTCTACTTGTAAAGCTCTTCGACTAATTTGTGTTCTTTTCTCATCAGACCAAGAATATGGAATCATGGTAGTTTCACCGAAACAACCCATCAATGAAAACTATCAATTAATTAATGCAGCAAATTATCAAGGAGTAAACGAAGAAATGCTCGATAGAAACACCATTCAACTATATCAAGAGCCACAAATCGTGGAAGCATTGTCAGTTGATGGACAAAACGAGATCAAAGGTAATTTTATTTTATTAATAAGCCACCAGCTTCCAAACAATTCATTTAACATTTGAATAACTCGGTGCTCAATCTGAACAATAAGTAAAATAGTAATAGAATTGTAAAAACATGGAACATGGAATTGATTTGAAAAGCATAATCTCCAATTCAACTCAATTAACCTAGTCTTCTCAAATGATGGATTGCCATAATCGAAGCAACTAATCAATTTGATGATTTGATAATTTTTTCCAACTAAAAATTGACTGAAATCACTCACTTTTATGCTTAGAAGGGATTTTTTTCAAGTTTAGATTTTGCAAAAATCAAAAGCTTATTTTTTCATCACCAATTATTGAGTTTGGTAGTGTGTTCAAGAGTCTTCCAGTTCATTTAGAATCTTTTGTTGATATTACACTTTTCATTAACGCAGCCATTAATCATAAACTAGGAACTGCTTTCGATATTGCATATTTTCTACTTCACTTTCTCACCTTTATTCACATTTTTTCTGAATAATCTCATTACAGAAATAACTGGTGATGATAAAGACGATTCCATGGAAGCGCAAAAGTCAAAGTTAACTCTACTCTTCCTTGGTTATGAGAAATTCTGATTTCAATGACTGCCTTATTAAAGAGGAAAGCAAAGTTTAAAGTAAATTATCAAGTGAATATAATTCATTTAATTTTTGTTCAAAGGATTGCCTAAAAGGAGTTGTTAATTACTTTTCGATCGCTGATTGTTCCCAATTGAATCTAATTGTCATCAAATTTTCCTTCAAACTTTTTGTCCAATTCAACGTTAATTATCTTGTATTGAATGCTCGTCTTTTTCATCATCTCTTATCATTATATATAACTTGCATTGGTTTCATTCAATTGTTACCAACAGCAAAAACTCCGAAACGATTACAATGAAGAGCAGCAAAAAAAGATGAACAAAAACAAGCAAAATTAGACATTTTGATTAATTTGATCAACTTTATCATCAAATATTAATTCGAAGCTTAAATCAATAAAAAGATGATTATGATGGGAAGTAAATCACAATCATCTTGATCTCGAATTTTTTACAAATTCGATTTTTAATCTTTTTTAATTGTAATTTTGTTTAGTTTGCTCTTATTTTCATATTCATTTTTTAATTCATTACAATGTTTAAAGACAACTTGATTGTAAGAGTTAAATTTCTGAGTTGATTAAAATTGAATCTCAAAAAATTATGAATTAGGTTAAATTTAAACTGACTCGAGTACAACATTCACATGTATTTCAAAGCTACCAATATTGATGTTAAGATTATATTTGAATAATTAATTTGGATAATTACTTTATACTAAATTGATGGTTTCCTTTTTTAATTGATTTCCTCTTAAATTCACTGAATTATTAATAAGACAAAGTTATCTAAAAGCTAATCTAAAGTAATTGAATAATTGGTGTTAGCAATCAGCAGTGATTGAAGGTCTTCATTTTATTGGTTTCATAAGCCAGATTGTACTCAATCACAACTGTTTTTATTCATGAGACATTTTTCATATTCTCTGTCTTCTTCATGTTCATCTTGATGATAAAAACTACTCAGGATTTCAGGTAATACACACTGTGTATTTCATTCATTGAATAAGCCTTATCATCCTTATTTGACGTCAAACTGTTGATTCTCTCACTGGGAAGGAGATGAATAGCGAAGTGGAGTTTGTTGATAATAGTATGTTGATAATTATAATAATTTTAGTTAAATTGTTGGCTACAAATTGAAATGCGCAGACGTTAGTTAACTGGGAATTAATGTTATCAAGTAATACAAATGGATCGATATGTTTACCAAAGAAACCCTTGGTTTTTATAAAGCGCCAAGTCACTGTTGAGTCAATGAAAAGTGAATTGTTGCTGGAATGGAAATGATGACAATTATTTACAAAAAATGATTCTTATTTCAACATAATATTATAAATGAAAAACTTCAAATCAAATTATCGATACTAACCGGGTGTTGAAATTAAATTTAAAATCTGGAACAACCAACCAAACCTATTCAAATACAACCCATTTTGTAACCAATAAATAAACCTTTGACTCAACAGTCAACCAGATTTTAAAACTTACGCTTTTGCTTATTTACATTCGTCTTCATTCTGCTTCATCATCTTTATTATTATTATTATTGGAATTTTATTTTCATTTCATTCTTTTGTTGTATTTAATTATTGATTCAGTTGTGTCAAATCTTTAACAGCAAAATATTTCACAATCTACTTTATTCAGTTCACCTTCAATGTGATTCCTTGCTCACCATGTAATTTGATTGTGATCTTCTTGTTTTGTCTGTTGTTATGCTTAAACATCCAGCGGCATCAGATAGACAATCACTGACATCGTCTGATGATCAACTTAAATTCATACAACTTAATCGGAATCCATCATTTTAACATCGTAATAATCCAAAGCTTAATCTAGATGTCTAAGATATTAAACGTTTTCCTGATATAACTTGGTTGCATGAGCTTGACACTCAAAGCATCTGAGGATGGCATCTATCTGTCATTGAATTTTCTGATAACCCAAAAAGACATGAATTTTGTAAGTTCAATCTGCTCATTCGATGTACTTCTATGTTGATCTATTTCGCCTAGATCTTATGGACTGGCCAAGCTGCTGCAAGGTAGTGCAGAAAGATATGCACCTTCACCCTAAGCCGATAGTTCAAGCGTAAAATTTATTAACTTAGCCATTTTAATAGTGCGTCTTCCAAGAAATCAGTAAGCATACAAGAAAGTGACCACTTTATCCGTACTTTTATTTCTGATTGTAACTAGGCTGTGATTTCATTTTTCGTTTCTTTCTAGGCAACTGATGGTCGAGAGTAGTATATAACCGGCCAAATCTGGCCCAATACTATTTCCTACCGGCTGGAGAGGGGCGAACTTTTTGATGGTGGGCCAGGAAAATGTTTGGGTAAAAATGGTCAAAGTTTGACTGATGAGTTTAAATATGAACCAGATGAAGATATTGGTGAATAAGGGCTCACTAATGGCATGGTTCAGAGTTTATGGTGGAATGCAAGATTCCAATTATCTAGGATCTAATGATTATGTGATAACATTGGAATTTGGCTTTGAAAAATCAGGTGATAGTCTACCAAGGGAATGGAGAGACAATAAAGCAGCTTTAATTGAATGTATTTGGCAGGTAGGACTTTGTGATTAACTTTCATCCAAACTCGACTTATAATATGTTATGATTACATTTAATCAATTTTTTAACCCTTAATTCAGTCTCATATTGGTATTGAGGTGATTTTTGATTTAGCCAAGCCGGTGATGTCATTCAAGGAGCCCACATCAAGCTTTAAAATGTAACATCCGGAAGAAACCATGAGATTGATAATGATGTCTTTTCAGGTAAATAATGCTGTTTGCAGATAAACTGGATTAAAAATAAATCATTCTCTTACTCATCTTATCATTTCAATTGAAAGAAAAAGAAACATAAAATTATCATTTCATCATCATTATCATCGGAATCTTTTCAAGCTCAACCTTGTCTGCATATTTTACCGTTGATTTCTTACCCTCTTACCCTACAACATTTCATGAAATATCTTATAATCTTTCACCTTTATTTATCGCTAAATCATTTCTTTATTTAATCCTCTTTCAAATTGATACACCATCAACGGATGCCTTCCTTGCCATTTGTTTCATTCAATCAGTCCCATGTAATCCACTTAATTTTCACTTATGGTTTCTGTTCAAATCTTTCCATGTCATTGAAAAGGGGAAAATTGAGGGAAAATTATCGATGTTCTTATAATTTCCTGTTTCCTTTCCTTTGCCTTCCCAATCTTTATGCATTTCAATATTGATTAATTGCCTAATTGTTGCTCTTTTTTCACTCTAATTCAGTTGCTTTTGGTATTATTGGTAATTGTTAACTTCAGCTCACTGAAACTCATGATGAATATGAATCCTCAACTACATGTAAGGAAGCTTTGTAAGGAAGTCCAGCGAGTTGATTTTATTTAGACACCAAGCTCAGATAAATTTGCACTGGAAACGATTAGAGGTCGAATCCATGGACCTATCGATGGAAGTATCCATTCGGAATTGATTGCAATGATCCACAGATGCTTAAATATTTACCTTGAATTAAACCAGATGGAGAAAATATTTTTACCCATGAAATTAAACTGCAGCTTTCATTGAAACTTTTCGTTTCAAACCTACTTCGAATTATTATGTTCACATCAATCAATTATACCTTTCATCATCATGATTATTTCTTAAAGAATCTTCACAAAAGATGGAAGAAAACAAAGCATATATATTATTGTTTCGACGCGTATCGTGGCCCTGCGCTTATAAAACTGTTTGCCATCATATAAGCGCCTTTAATGTCGAGACTTTCCTGAAATTTGAATGATTATTCGGTTATAAGAAAATTGAGACAGTTTCAATTTTTCTGTTGACTTTTAATACTTACAATCACAACATAAGAATCGGTAATATGGTCGAAGTTTCCATTTTATATTCTGTCTTATTTTTGAATCGAGAAGGCCAAAAGGTTACTTGGCGTCGCTGAAAACAGTGATGTCTCAATTAGAAATTCAAGATGAAAAATTTAATTCATAATCCAGGGTTAAATGTCTAAAAATTCCCGAACCAAGTTGGCTTGACTAATAATTTGAGTCGCTTCAAGTTAGGTTTGTTCTTTGATTGTTTGATTTGTTGTTGTTTTTTTGACAATGGAGCAGTGTCGCCATCTAAAGGGACTTTACTTTGAGTTATAACAATTTTCATTTCTTCATTTACTTTTTGTCTTATTGCAATAAAAGATAACAACTTATTTAACTTTTTGATTTCTTCATTGTAATTGTAATTTTAGTTTTAAGTGTTTGAAGTAATGGCTATCGGAATTCGTATTGAGAAAACTGACCAAGATGGATCGTCTCGACAACAAATATACATCACTCGCGGTGGACAAAATCCCGAGCAAATTGTTTTGCCTTATGATGCAACAGCGGCAACTGCTCAATTGGTGTTTAGTGATATTTACCATCGCACTTTCACTAATGAAGGCATTCAACCACCGGAATCAACAATCGATTTCCTGAATCATTATGAAGTTTGTGCTGAACAGATGATGACTAGTGTTGGTGAAGATTTGAGACGAATTGCTGCTCAAATTGAAGCTTCAAATGAACGCGAAATAATTCGCCGTCGAGCTCAAAGTGTTAATTTGAGAATTGATTCATTCGAAAGATTCAGTGCTATGTTGCAAGGACTATTCCCCGATAATCACATAACTCGAGAAAGGATTGTTGTTCTTTTCTTCTTCTGCTCAGACATTGCTCTTCGCGCTTATTCCTCAAGACCAATTGCTCATTTCCATAAACTGATTGCATGGACTCTTAAATTCATTTTCAACCACATTTGCTCATGGGTTAGAAGACAAGGAGGATGGAATAAAGTAATCTCAAATTTTGTTCAAGGAACAGCAATTACAGTTTGCGCCATTCTTGGTTCTGTTGCATTCGCAATGTACATAAAACGAAATCTTTGATTAACTTCTTATTTAACATTGAATCAAATTCTTTTTCGCCATTCCCACCATTCATCTGTGTAAAATATTGATTATCATTCAATATTCACAAGCTACACCAACCCCGAATGACAATTTATGCAATCAATCGACCTTTCTGGATGATGAATTTCATTTAAACAATTGCCAACAATTGCAGCAACAGATAAGGACCTCAATTCAAGATTCCCAAGATCTTCAATTCTCTTCCGTAAATTTTCTTCCTTATTATATTCAAATCTACAGATAACTCCTTTGGACTAAACAATAAACATCAGCTGATTTTGGGACTGTATAATAATATCACTAGGACAAAAGCAACTTATCCAGGTATCGAGATTATCGAGCTATCCAGCAATCCATGCCGCAAGATTTGAGTATAACAGTTGATCTGCAAATCTACCCACCTTAATGAACCGATGACGCAGAGTTCACTTAAATAATCTTGTGAACTACAAATGGCTCAATTAACAGTTTATTATCTTATTTTTATAATCGATTGGAAAAAAGTATTGCTAATTGATGTCACTGCATGAATATCAACTAGCTAGTTATTTGTTTTTCACCTCATTAATTTTCGAACTATGGATTAAATTTTTGGTTGTATAAGTGATTCAACCAAGTTTCATGAAAAGCTAATCAAATACTTAGCAATTAAGCAGTGTTTAAATCATCTGACTTTAGTTGGCTGGATGGAATGTTTGGAAAGGATGCTATAAATTGTCAAAAGTTGATTTGCTAATTATCTATTAACCATTTGTGGGATCGTACATGATCAAACATGCATAAGATTATTGCTAACCTTTTTGTCATTTGTCACGAGTTTTTGCTGGGTTTTATAAAGAGGGGATTAACCTCTTTTTTTATTATTATTGTAATCCTGGTCACAAGTTATTGTCCACAACTTTTCACTGCCATCTTCAATTTAACCAAACATTTTTTAATTTATCTTTTGACTTATTTTTGCTTATAATTATCTATACCCTCTTCAACCGATCTCAAAGAGGATTCAAAATTGATTTCAACTTCGATCGATTACTTAAATTAACTACATAATATTAAATTTTTTGTGCCTTTATATTATTATATCTTATTATGATTATCGCTTATATTTTACATATTAGTACATGACTTTTTTATAATTAAAATCTTTGATTTAAGTCCAATAAAATGATGTTATCAATTGAAATAACTTGTCGGAACTAGTATTTTGACAATTGCTGATCAACATTAATAAAAAATATGTCAACAAACCATTAAAATTAATGAAACACTTAATAATCGATATCATCTTTAAATAACACTTATCAATTCCGGAGGTTAACTAATGAACAAATGAAGTTTCTATTAATTATCTACCAATGGTTGAATATTCTCATAAAAAATACAATTATGAATGTAATTTAAGAAGAAACATCTTGAATGATTCTCAACTATTGATTTTATTTGATCTTGATCGCATTAAGGTTTCGTTGAGACATAAGTTTGTAAAGGTAAATAAGAATAATAGGAATAATTATAATTAGAAATTATTCATAATAATATTGTTGGTCATTCAACGATTAAAGGTTACAGAAAGATTTGTTGATTGTCTGAAGTTTGAATCAAAACAAGGATTTTGCGTGAAAATAAGGGATGAAGTAAAAGGTTTAATAGCTTAGATAGCCATTGAGGTATTGTTGATGCGGCTAAATCATCAATAAGCTAATCATCGAATGTCATGTCAATAATAATAATGATAATTATCTAATGCACCAACTTTAGACATTTGAAGCAAATTTAAAAAGTAATTTTGTCTCCAATCGACTCTCAAAATGTCACAAAAGGCCAACAAAAAAGTGTGAAAGACTATTATTATATTTGAGAAGAAAAGAACAATTTGTGAAAATTGAGAGAGTGATTAAGTTAATCAAGAATTAATTATTGAAAGTAAGAGGAAACGTGTAAAGGTCAACAACAACGAAAAAAGATGAGACAAAGAGTTATGAACATTGAAGCAATAATGTAATAATAGCAAGAGTTAAAAAGCAATGATTAACTTGATTGATTTGGTTTGCTCCAAGAAATGGTGACAATAATGAGAAATACAAATAAGTCAATATCTAATTGTCGAGAAGTATTGATATGCCTATTGGATAATCAAGTATTGCTCGTATTGAAAGGGACAAAACAAGAAGAGATGAATCTTAAAATTAATCGGTGTTTTTCTCTTGATGATTTACTTTATTATGATGATAATGATGATAAGGGCGATGATGATGATTGATAATCGTTGCTTGTTTTCATTAAGTTTAATTGAATATTTGAGAGTTATGTCTGTAAGTGACAAGTTAAAAGCTCAGCTCTGTTGAAAATACTCAACTATTAAATAATAGAGACAATCTTGAAAGTTGTAAATTTATCTAGATTAAAACAAACAATTTAACAAATTAAAGTATTAACAATTTTGACTATTTTAAATATTAAACTGTTTAACGGTGAAATGAAACAGTTGGGTGTAAAATTTAGAAATGATATTTCAAAGTGTTACAATTATCGTGCGTTGAAAAAGCATTAAACATAGATAAATGATTACTTGTTTCAAGATCATCATGAAAATCAAAAGTAAGTTTAAATTAGATAATGTAGTAACTGATATAAGCGCTTATTAAATTATGTAGAGAAAATTTTCTGTTTTGTTCTGAACCTGGTCTATTTCAACGGGTTAGTTTCATTTTTTTTTGTTGTGTCGCCTCTTTTCCCTCCTTTCCAGAAGTTATATTAAGGAGGTAAACAGATTTTTTTATTGTAGAGGAACTATCCATGTCCTAAAAAGGTCATCTCTCAACAGGTGAGAGATTTCCTTTCAATACCTGTTAGATATTGTAATTCGATTAGATAGGTAGGTAAATGAGTGTGAGTACGATTAGTTAGTAATTATAAGTAACTACCAAGACTGAGAAGTTGAAAAGTAAGAAAAATGAAAATATGAGATGAAAGTGAGATTAGGTGAGCGAGTGTGTGAGACTCTCGCAGCGAGAGAGAAAGAGAGGGAGAGAGAGATTCCTCCATGAAATGATGATTTTGATTCATAATCTAGAATCTGAATATCCCAATGAATATTAGAGAAGTATATGTGCAAGTTAAGAGGGAATGATTTAAGAAGGAAAAGTGGGATTTAGTAGAGCGGATTGATGAGGTCATAACATTATTTGAATTCTCAAAGAGATATTAGGATTTTGAGCTATGCATGTATATATATTAAGATGTCGTGAATGGAGATGAAGTGAAAACGTTTTTCATTTGAATTCTCTTGTTTTGTTCAACAAACGAACAGCTCCGGAAATTGTACAGCAAATAACGGTGGTTTCCTAGGATTGATTGTTAGATTGCATAAACCAGCAAACGGGTTTGTTGTGATTTCAATTTTTTCTGAACAAACTTCATTTATCTTCACATTGATTTTTTCATCATGCATCACGCGATTGAAAATATCATTCAATTGATGCTGGAAGTTAAGTCCCTGTAAATAAAGATGATAAAAAAATAAAAATAACATTAATAAAATTTATAAACATGAAATAAAAAAATATAAATTGGTTGCATACAAACCTTATCTTCAGTTTGAGCAATCAAGGATTCAAAAGATTCAGTTTCAAATCTTTCGAGAATCTGAAGACGTCTCTCTTCTCGTAATTCATTGGCAACACTAGGTGGTTCATAAAGTATCCTTCGGATCGATTCAAATGTAATATCTTCACCAGGAAAACGCTGAAAAAATAAATGAGGTTTTATGCATTATAAATCAAGGATGAACTTAAAGGAGATCTTTATGATTGATTTAAACGTACCCTAACAGCCCTTGGGGATGAGTTATTACTGTCAACTTCAACATTTATTGAATTCAAATCACTGGCACTTCGAGACATACTTGCGTCAACAACTGAAAAAGGAAAAGAATTCAGTAAATAAAACGCATGATTTTAGATTTAACCGATAAATTAGTATGAGAGCTGAACTTACCGACGTTGCTCGAGACAAAAGGTGTTAATAAACGCGTAGTATCATGACCGCTGCTCCTCAAAGATTCAGCAACGATACTTTTACTGAATAATAGTTCTTCTGGTATTTCATCAGGCGTTTTCTTTTCCTTTTCCGGCTCAAAATATGCGGTTTTACTAATGTGATAGTATTCAGGTAACATATTCGGGCACTTTTCTGCTCGCGCTGCAATTATTTGCTCAACATGAGAACAAAGGAGTGGAATCGCAGTAAGTCCAGCTGTTAAATGGAAGAATCCTGCAACAATTCCATGAATAGCGGACTTATGAACCTCTGACAAACCCCTGGACTCTCCTAAATTTGAATTACCGGAAAGACACAAGTCTTGTAAGGCAAAAGTAACTCTAAATAATTCTGATAAAATTTCTTCCGAACTCATTTCAACACAAAGAAGGGCTAAAGTTGTAAAAATGGCATCGAAATGATCTTGAGTGTTGTTGGAAAATTTGGCATTTTCATAGATGTGCATTAACAGATCGGAGCCATGTTTACTCATAAACATTAAATCCTGTCGATGAGCTTTTTCCATAGTCAACTCGGGACATTCAGATAGCGATATTGGTTTAAGAAGTTTAGGAAGATTATCATGACGATCAAGAAGTTGATGAAAAATGTATTGCACTGTCAAACGTATTTTAGCATCAGCGGCAAGTGACATTGAGAGTAGAGGGCGAAGGAATGAATATTTAAAGGCTTGAGCCATGTTAACTGTTCTATACTTGGAGCTAACTTTAAGCAGACTTTTCAACAGTATATCTTGAAGCTCAATATCAGCCGGATTTTTGGATGATATCGGAGGTACTTTATTTATAATTACGACCATGGTCTCAATTTTTTGGAAATCAGGTAAGTTATTTGCAAACTCGGCTAAAGTGTTTATAACCGAGTCCTGGAATCTTTTTTCATCTTCTGTACTTTCCATCCCGTTTTCACAATTATGAATGGAGTTTCGTAGATGATTAAGCAAAGAGTTTATTGTTACATGAACAGATGGACCTATCGATTCTGATGCTGCAATAGCAACGATCTGTGAAAGTACATTGACAATGCCGGTTTTCTCGCGAGTTTTCATTGCTGTATCATCCATTGTGGCTCTACACTTTTCATCCAAATGATTCATCAACTTTTGTATCACTTCATGGTAATGTTGGGGTTGTATTGAGTCCATGATGATCTTGAAAATAACTGGAGCAAATCCGTCCGGATACGAAGAGTCCCATAACATATGATTGTCAAGGTGCTTCAATACTGGCCTAATAACAGATTCAATGTTACCGAATGAAGCTCGACCAACAAGCTCTCTCAGACAAACTTCAGCAATCTTGGCTGGATTTTGCTCATTTTCTGATAATTTTGAACCATTTGCTTTAAGATCGGCTAAAATATCTCGATCTTGTATATTATAAAGTAATGATGGAACTATTTTATCCATATGATTTTTATCCCAAATGTCTGCTTGAAGATCATCAGAAACTGTTTTACGGATTACACCTTTAATACCATTGAGACCAGCTATTCGTAACATGCGGCGTATATTTTCATCATTGTCATTGTTATGGCAAAGAGCCGAAAATTTTGAAACGAAGAAATCGTATCTTCGATGATAGGATGGAGTATCCTCTTCAATATTGGCAAAATTAACGAACTGTGCATTGAATGGTTAAGAAAAATGAAAAATGAAAGTTACAGTAAATTTTCATTATATTTTCATCAAAAAAGATAATTTGATTACCGATTGGGTTGCTAAAAGTTGCATGTGAGGATCCTGACTTTCCAATAATTGTTGTACAGTTTTCAGGAAGCTTTCAACAAACAAATTGAGTGATTGAGCTCGACACGCAACTAATATTTGATCCATAACTTCCATAGCAAGTTTGACAAATCTATGAGAAACAGTTAAAATGTGGGTTAAGATTAAATAATTGAATTAAGCCTTATCCTGATTATATTTGTTCATTCAATTAATATAAACAATAACCAACGGCCATAAAAATTGAAAGAAAGCCAAAATCTAATGGAAACCATTAATGCAATGATTTTACGAAACTTACTCCATTCGATGCCGGGCAAGATCCCGAGCTGTCTTTTGGGCCAAATAATCACCAATTCGGTCCAACTTTTCTGGTGAGGATGAAGCATAAAAGGTAAGCTTTTCCATATTACTTTTAACCAAGCCATCCTGAAATTAAGGCCAATAATAAGGAGAGAAAGTGAAATAATGCAAAACAGAAAGAGGAAGAAAAAAAATGAAATGAGAAAACATTGGCATCATTTAGGCAAACAAAGCTGTCAATTTTGCATGACAAGAAACATTGCACTAAAATAAGTGGAAGAAACATTATCAGTGATTTGACTGATTGATCTGCTTATATTAGTTTTTATTATAACCATTGTGTTGATTTATTTTCTACGCTTTCATTAACAGTTAATTTTTATATGCCTTTCAAGCTTAAGCTTTTTCATTTCATACAATTATCTATGACAGAAAATTGCAAGGAAATATTATTTTAAGCATGTTTAATTTGATTTTTTAAAAGCAAGCCAATCGAGGACGACTGTCAATGATAAGTTAAACTTAAACACATCTTCATTGATTTAAGTTGGCTTTGCAAAATTAACTGGCCTGTTATATATTGTACATTTATGCCAAAATAACAAGGTTATGAAAATAAAAAAAGGCTTGAAATGGTTTATTGAAATTGAAGATTTAGAAAGTGATGTAAAGAGATTTTAAGAAAAAAGTAAATCAGTGAGGTTTAGAACTGAATCAAGACTTTAGCTATAAAAAACTAGCCTACGCAAAAAATGGAGATAAATTATGAAGATGAAAAAAACTTGTCACAAAGATGATGATGGAATAAAAGATATGAAGAAGAGTGAAGAGTAAAAATTGAAAGAGATGAAATAATGCTGATAATCATAATTATAATTAACTTATGAGTTATTATAACGAGATTAACAATAGATCGTTGAGTAGTTTAAAGGTTTAGAGGTTTAAAGAAAGTGAAGACAAAATATACATGTGAATATTATTTAATAATATCCTTTGATCAACAAAGATCTGGGTCATTTATGAGCCTTTGAAACTATTGTCTATCGGAATTATGAGGGTTAGATAAAATTGATTGATTGAATGCTTTATCATTATTATCATTAAGACTCGATTTTGATATAATTACCTGAGGGTAGGCTGGGAAAACATTGTCAACTAAGCGTTTATATCGAGGCCGCAAAGCGGAGCAGCAACCACAGCAACCTGTCATGAAAAATGAGAAGAAACAATTGAATTAGAAATACAATTGAACAATAATTGCGTATTAAATTACAAAAAAAATTAATAAAGCACGAAGCGAGATGTAAATCAGTTGAAAATAAATATGGAAATAAATAGATGAAAAAAAGCAGCAAGAAAAAGGAAATTTTTATAAACAATTGTTATTGTAAATACAAAAGAGCTCTTTAAATAGCTTATTTGCACTATTCAACAGGCAGCAGTTAATTTTATGATTTTCAATTTTTCTTATTAACAATTTATAATGTAAAGGCAACTTTGCTGGCAGACCAACAGGCAAACAGTTCATAAATTATCGCTATGCGTGATTGATTAACTTTTCCTAAATATTGATCAATAAATTTATCATTGAACTTTTTGTTCATCTGATTACTTGTTTTGATTGACTAAAACAAGGATGAAAAAAACAATTAATATAGCATCAATTGACATTTTAATTTGATAGATGGCAATCAAGCAGAATTGGGTTATCAATTTAAAAAATAGATGCATTAAGGTGGTTTCTGTATTTAAAAATACATTAGACCTTCCATTGTGACTCAACCTTTTATACTAATAAGTTTTCTAGGACAATTATTGATCAATACTAGGTGTGTTTGGTGATAAAAAGCACGTTATATGAGTTTACAAAGTATTCAAGATTAAAACAGATAAATAATAATATATTGTCTAATGCATGGTCATTTGGTGTTTCATGTCTTTTTGATAATGAGCTATTTAATATATGGTATTTTTAACCTTAACAACTCAACTGATGAAACAATGAAATGAAGGTGAAAACATGAAACATTTTTCATTGTTAATATAAGAGTATGGCAAAGTTACCATGATTTTTGCCCAATAATGAGGTCGAGAAACGTAAGTCATTGACTTGATACTAATAGTTTGTTATCAATTGAATTGCAATGTAAATATCAATCTCCAAGTGAATCAATCAAAATTGAAAGTGAAATTTGTTTCTGTTTTGGTCATGGGAGTTTTTAAATATGGTGAAATGTGAAAATACTATTAATTATATTGATGGGAATCTAATGAATTGAAATTACCAATTGTTACAGAAGATATAAACAAAACAAAATATACCAGCTAATTCAAAGTTTTCAAGCTTCAATCATTGATTTATTATTTTGGGTTTGAGGTTCACTCTTGGTATATTGTATTTATATTTTATATTTGCTTTCAAACTGATTAAATTCAATATTGTTAAGAGTTGATGGTTTAGTGAGGAGAGTAATTATTGCTGAGTTAAGCTGTAACTAAATACAATATAATTGTTAAAAGGTGTATTAATTTATCAATTAAAGATAGGTATACAAAAAAGCTGAGTGAAGCCATGTTATTGTAAATGAAAAAAACAAAATATCCATTAGATGCAAGATTTATAATCAACTGACAAGAGACAAGAACGTAGATGCTAGAGGCAAAAGTATTCAGTTATCAAGCCTCTTTGCATTGTCACTCGAAGGAAGCGATATAAATCAATTTAGCAAAATAAAAGACTGACAAAATAGTGATTTAGCTGAAAACGGCTTCCAATTGTCGATTAGAGAGTGAGAGAGTGGGAGAGAGGGGAAGAGATAATAAGGCTGAACTTTATTCTGAGCGGATATGGAAGCCTTTGGAATCCTCTTCGATTGACAAAGGTTAGGTGAAAGGGTGAGGAAGGAAAAGGCGTTTCAGCACTATTTTAGAGACATTTCCGTCACCAAAAAACATAATTGATAACATTTTAAAATATACAATGTATACTCTGAATAAAATTGATAATTATCACCTTCAAAGTTGACAGAAACAGATGAAAGGACAAAAATAGTAAATTAGTTTTGAGCAAAAATTGCTTGCTAAATATGATATTAAAGGTGAAGACTCACAATAACATTAAATCTTGTGATAGCCAGTAGGCAACCTGGCATGATTAGATTGGCAAGAGAACCAGAAGAGTGAAAATGTTGAAAATATTCATTTATGTTTACAGGAGTGAACATCATTTTGTCTCTCATTTGGGAATAAAAACTAAATTTATCTTTTCAATGTGAGGACTAATTGAAACTTGGAAAGATCAAAAGTTTCGGCCAAAAATAGAGAAGAATAAAAATGACTGAAAAGTCAGAAAAGTGTGGATAAATGAAGACAAAATATCTAATTAAGATGATGACTGTAAAAACGATAAACAAGTTTATTTGATCAACAGTGATGCCAGAACAACGGAAGCTATCAACATGTTTGAGGGTGAAAATCTTAAGAGTCAAATGATTGCTAAATTGATAAAAATTGAAGCTCGGAGTCAAGTTTTCAATAATATCAATGAAAATGTATTGTAATGTTTATTGAAGCGCCTAACAAAAAGTTGATTTGATGAGTGAAGGGGCGAGCAAAAGACCGGAATCAAAATTGATTGTGATTAAGCTTGAAAATATAAAATGAGGCTCCATGTTGAAACTATCTGATATAATTTGGTTTAATTTTCGGAAATCTTGTAGGTTTTTGAAGATAGTTTTTGAAGATCGTGGCTAAGATAAGTTGACAATTAAAAGACGACTCGTCTTAGAGGAGTATTTAAACCAGATTATTGTTACAATTGCCATTAATCAGAGAGGGTAAGGAACATATTTAATCAATCAATCACTCAAATCATAGCTATAATTAGAGATTGTTTTTCAACCAGAATTTAGTTTATCTGGATTCACATTTTGAATGACAATGCAACAGAGATAAACAGCAAAGAGAGGAAATTAAGTCAAGGATAAATTACATTTTTGTTTTGAATTGTAATTAAAATTCTGATTGGTTTTTAACACGAAAAGCATGAAAAATTGAATAGATACTTTAATAGGATAAAGTTAACACCGATAAATGAATCTTTGATTAAACCGAAAACAATTGAAGCATTAAGCAGTGTTGATAATTTACGTAATTATGAGACAAAATGAAGGCAATGAAAGACAATGAAACAAACATGAATGGTAGACGAAAAAGAGAAAAATTTGAAAACCGAAAAAAAGTAACATTTGATTGAGATAATTGTTGTGTCTTTATCAAGGGAAACAGATGATAAATAGTGAAAACAATGGGATGCGATTCAATGCAAAATGATATCTATTAAAATAATAATAATAATAATGTTATATTAAAAATGAAAGTAATAAGAAAAGCAATAAAGTAATATAATTTAAAAATAAAAAAAAACAAGATTGTAAGGCTAAAAACATCAACTAATTAATTTAATATTAGATGAGTTGAAAGCTTACATTCCGGTGGCTCACAGTGCTTGAACCATCCGCCAAACCAATGTGGCTGAAGTCCACAGCAAGTTGATCGAATCAACGACATGTTAATTAGTGAACAATATTACGATTTAAATTTAATTACTCGTCTTGAATGTTTGAATATGTTAATATTAATCCATTGAGAAAGTAAAAGGTGAAAATTTGAACTCCGTAAATCCCAGAACTCAAAGAGAAATGTTTTTCAGCTAAGATTTGGTTTTTGTTTGTTATTTCAATTGCACAGTTGATGTCGGTTACGAATGAAGATGTTGATCAACGGGATTAAGATATGTATTTTTGCGTTTTTAATCGAATTATATCTTTGTGTATTTTATATTTTGTATTTCTTATTGTTTCAATATATATATATGTATAATTGTATATATCTTTTAAAGATTTCAACAAAAACAGAGATGACAAGAAAACCAAAAATAGAGACAGAAATGAGATAGAGACGGATTGCAGCGAAATTTGTAGATATTTATGCTTATATTTGGTTAGTGTTGGGTTTGCGATGGGTTTATTGACTGTTCATGGGATGTTATTGGATTGTTACTGACGAAGACAAAGACGGAGATGAAGTAATAGACGGAGACGATGAAAAGGGACTTAGATGCTAGTTAAGGCTGATGGAAGGGCAGAGAGAAAGTAAAATATGACTTGATAGGAGAAGTCAAGACGAAATGAACAGCTTGAATGACTCAAGTTTTTCTCTCTGCCCTGACCACACAATCAAGGATGGACTTTCACTGGACTATTGAATTTAATCTGGATATCTGGTTGGTTGTAATAATTTCGAATACTGGTGAAAATGGTTGGATCTCTCTCTTTCTCTTTTCTCACACACTCGCTCACCCTTTTCACTTTCGCTCTCTTGAAAGGTTTCTAATGAAGAATCTTAGCCAAAGTCCAAGCAGCTTTTAGGCTAGTAAAGCAGCCTAAACGTCCACGATTGTTGGGTCGCCTTGAAGTTCCACAGATATTCAGCATTTTGGGTTTTCTTGGAGATAATATTGGAAGCATTTTTAATGAAGAAGAGGAGAAGGAAAAAACGATGAAAATATGACGATAACAATCAGAAAGAGGGTAAAACAACAAATTAACGACGAGAGAATAGGAAAGAGTGAAGATCACACAGGATTTGATCAAAACAGTTAATGAACGAACAAAAGGTGACAATAAAGTGTTCAACGGCAAGGAGATCAGCAAGAAATAATAAGCAATCAATAAGTTGGAGGTAAATTTAAACCACAGTTGATCAAGTATTAAAAATACTAATAAATTAGAATTCTAATAAACGAGATTGTTTAGTATCAGGCAACAATTGAACAAGATTTAACAATGGGTATATTTATGTATTCAAATAAATATAAAGTATTTATATAAATGTTTTATAAGTGCGGATGTTAAATGGTTTTGTTGGTTGTTTGTACGCAGAACAGTATACAAATTTAAAATAACGATAATGATTGAGAAGAGGTAGAAAGAAAAATGAATGACGATGAAGATCGGCAGGGATGCAAGTTATGAAATAAAGTTGCGACAGTTTTGCAAGAACCAGAAAAAAAGATAAACAGAGAGTATAAAATTACTAGGCAAGGGTAAATGAGAAAACTAAAAGTGTTATAAAAGATAGTGAGTTGGGAAGATGATGGGAGAGAGGAAGGAGGACGATGCAAGAAATAGATAGATAAGTTGAGATGGAAATTAACAGAGGAATAGAGTAACAGTGGTTCGATGACTTAGCCTGGTTAAATGTAGAATAGTTAAGGTCAAATGGAAGGTTGCAATCGTTTGATTAAAAGTTATAACGCGCATTTACAGTTTATATTGACATTCGAGTAATCGAGAAAAACATAACAAACTATAGCTCCATCTATGAGAACAAAAAAAGAATTTTTTTTGCGAAACAAAACAATTCTTTTGGTATAATCCATAGATATAATAGATTTTTTTGGTCTAGTAAGTTAGTAAATCGTTTTGAATGGGAAAATGATGAGCGAATGGTCAGAGCATAACAAATGTACAATAATTAAGGTTATAAGCGCAGCTTTTAGGAATAAATAGCCACGATAAATGAGTGAGTAAATAGAGGATAAGAGAAAGGCTCGACAAAGTTGAGGAGAAAGAGAGAGAGAGAGAGACATAAGGAAATGTCATTCTGAATTTTTTTCAGTTCGATCGATAAAAACATGGCTGGATAGCAACATGCACAGTTTATCTGGTAGAGTAAGGATAGTAAGTGTGAAAGAGTGAGAGTAAAACAAACTATAGAGTTACTAGTGTGTGAGAGTGAATGGAGTAAGGAAAAGGTTGAGAGATGAAAAAGAAAGCAATTTACCTGTCATAGACTCTTGATACTTGTAGTGATAATAATTGTTTGAATTAACTTTGCTGGTTAGCAAATGATGATTTTAATCACAAACACAGAATTTAAAGATATTGGTATTGATATGGATGAAACGGTATGCTTTATAGTTGAATAAAACTATTATATTAAGTTATATTTGGCTCAAATTTTTGACTAGCGTAACACAGTTTACAGTTAAACTTCAAATGGAAATGCTTCAAGCATTATGCTTCAGTCTGAATCAAATGCTCAACCAGCCAATCGATATATCGTCAGAGAAAGTAACAACGATTAATCGGACCAGCTGATCAAAGGTATTTTGTTGACATTGTCAATTTGACAGATTAGCTTTAATGATTTAGTCAATCCTTCTTTGCATTTTATTTTAATAAATTGGTAATGCAACTGAAATCAGTACCATTGAAATTTATTTAAAATGTAAGATTACAATTATTGTCAACATTTCTTTTGGCATATGGTTAATTATAGAAATATTCGTGTGCTTACTATCTCGGTTCAAAAGTACATCAACTGATTTCTTCGTTTTCATTTCTTAATAAGGGACTACTTATTTAATGACAACTTTTGATTTACAGCCTTGATCTTGGTTAATCAAACATTGTACAAAGTAAACAAGTTTTAGCATAATTTGAACATCTGTTGAGTTAGCAACAAGTGACTTGCTCTAGATCAAACTAAAACATTTTACAAGGCAAGTTTCCCTGTACTTCAAAGATGGAAATGAGAATTATAAGATATCAGATTTATTTAATGATAAGATTTACAACATGGTGGGTCAAACATGATTTTTGGTAATTAGAAAGTTATGTTTTGCTTCCATTGGCAAGATGTCATGTTATAAAATCAACTGAGGTTAGAGCAAGGTACAAAGTTTTCCAATTGAAAGTTTAGTTTAGATAAAATTGAGAAATTGATTTAATTCAACCATTAAATAAGGCTTGATACTTTTCTTGGGTTAATGTTTTCATGAAACTGTTTAACTGATCACAGATTTTTGTAAAAAAAATATAAATTCGCTGTTAAAAAAATGTTATATGACAATAATTTCGTTCTATTGATGCATCTTATCCAATACTTTAAATGATGGTAATGAATAGGACGGTATTATAATACAGCCATCTAAATTGAGTTTTGCACCATTTTCAATATCTTTTACTCATAGCCATTCTAATCAATTTAAATATGATAAAACTTACATTGATTTATCAAGAAATCAAAGATTAGATTATGTTTATATAATTTACCTGCGCAAAAGATACAAAGTTGGTGCAAAACTTAATTTAGAAGCCTGTATAAAATAATTATA
Source organism: Tetranychus piercei (assembly GCA_036759885.1). Classification (NCBI taxonomy): domain Eukaryota; kingdom Metazoa; phylum Arthropoda; class Arachnida; order Trombidiformes; family Tetranychidae; genus Tetranychus; species Tetranychus piercei. The sequence continues at coordinate 24,022,893 of CM071877.1, forward strand.
ATGATTACATTAAACATAAAATGAATAAGGCAATGATTTCAAGATGATTGATCAGAAAATGAATAAGGTGGTAAGACTAGGTAATCCTTTTTAACATTTTCCCGTATAGTTGAACTTGTTAAACAACATCTTTCCGTAGCTCAGAGGTAATTGGCACTGAAAGGCTATTAGAACTATGACTTGGCCTCTTTGGCAAAAGAGGGGGTTCATTATCATCAGGTGATCCGAAGGCACGCGAACTTGATCTATAACTAGGAACTGATGTTTGACGAGCATGAGAATAGTATACAACAGGAGGAGGAGGTAAAGGCTTATTGAAAAAAGATGATTTTGATGGTAAAGAACCTTTACGATTTCGTGACAAAGAAGTTCGATCATCGAGTGACCCATCACGATCAGGACTTCCAATGCTAAGATCAATGGTGGAATGTTGTTTGACTGGGAGTGGCGGTGGTTCAGGGGAACTTTGTAGTATATCTGAAGATTCGTTGTAATCTGGTTCTGGTTGCATTGGGAATGTGTTTAAGCATGTGGCAGAAAGAGTGTGATTCATTGGACTTCGACCTGGAGAAGATCGGATTTGTCCCCCACTTCGTGGTCTAGGAGCTCGGATAGCAGCAGAACGTACCAATAGCGAGTCCATCGAAACGTCTGTAGAACGATTTTCAATGTCACCCATTGAACTTCCAGTGTCATTGACATCAAACCATTTAGTGCTACTTTCTCCTTTCGCTTTACGACTTGCTCCACTACTAGATGAACCTTTCTTAGTTCGTAAAGTTTCTTTCATTGTTGCTCCAGTTGGGAATGATGCCCAAATATTCGGTGGGTTTGTAAGACTGAAGACAGATTTAGATCTTCCTTTTCCAACACTTTGATTCAAGCTAAAAGCGTAAAAAAGATTCATTGATTATTCAATTATTATTAAAATTCAATACTAAATTGAAAGAATTAAATTATCGAGCAATTTACCTGGATCTATCTAATTTTTCCTCCCCTTCAGTAGAGGAGGAATTGCGTTTATTAATCTCCTTCAATAGGAATGTTAACTCTTTAGGTGGAGGTCGTTTACTATAAGCAACTTCACGAGTTTGTTTCATTTTTCGAAAAGATTCCTCTAAATGTTCATACAAAGGTTGCAAGTCTGGTGTAATATATGGCTTAACAAGTGCAAATGCAATCTCGAGAACAGGAATAAGAGAAGCAATTGAATTGATCAATTTTTTGATGAGATCATCTTTTCTCCCAATATCGATTCCGTCATCAATTTGAATATATTCTCGACTTTCAATGAATGCTTTTTCGTAGTTGACAATGCCACCGTTTACAGCAGCTTCAACGATTCCTTGAATTTTCATCAAAAGTACTTCAGCAATATTCAAATTGGGTAAACGGTAATGATGAGAGCAAATGGCTCGAATAAGATCACTTTTAGTCTTTTCCATATCTTCAATGGCGATTTCAATCGGAGATATTTCAATTGAAGTTACTTCTGTGACCATAAAACAGGTTAAAATTCCTGGAAGTGGGTATTGAGTTTTCATAAGTGTTCTCTCAACCCATCGTGACGCAAATTCACTTTCTCCCCAGTATGATTCTCGTTTGAATATCCTTGATAAACTGAATTTTTGAACTTGATTACCTTCGTAGAAAGTAATAATATGCGGATGAAGTAACTTCCCTCTGAATCTCTCTTTTAATTCCACAACTGGATCAACAGTTTTAATTTGAAGATATTGACCATCTGACTCCAAAACTTCTTGAGTAGGTTGTGCCAACGGATCTAATTTAACACAATTCGGAAACATGTCCATCAAACGTTTGGTGAATTCACCAAGTCGTTCATAGGGTTTACCTCGATGAATGAATACTTTGTTTCTGAGAAATGCTGGAAATCCTTTGCCATAGTATGCAACTCTATAATAATCTCTCTTGATTCGAATTTGTTTGACAATATGATCGTAAAGAGTAGACATTTTTTGATATAAATGAGAAAGTTGAACATAATCCAAAATGTCTTTCTCGTACTTGATAATTAAATCTTTACAAACTTTTAAACCTTCTTCCCATTGTTGACCTTTTTCAAAATAGTCGATAATTGTCTTATAAAGATTCTCTTTCAATTCTCGGTGGGTTTTACTGTCAGGATATTTTTCACTTCTCAATTGAGGTGGTAGAGGTTCATCAGTCCAATGAAGAAGAGTAGCGTGTAATAGAAGAGCGTAAGCGGCTTCAGTATAGTTTTCACATGCTATATGAAGATCAACTAATTTGTAGAGGTATCTTAAATACATTTCTTCACGCTTGTTTTTGTGATAAAACTCGAGAAGATTGACGATACAAATCATCAGACATTCTTGATTTTCTTCGACATCGTCATTGAGCATTGCTCTGTATTCCAACAGTCTACGAATCAATTTGTCAACCATACTGACAAATTTAAGTCCTTTTTCTCGCATATGGGCATGATTTTCAAATTTATCTTCAATCTCACGTTTCAATAGTTCACGGAAATTGATATCACCTTTACCAGATTCAATCATTTTATCTAATTGGGTAATCATTTCATCCTCACATCCTTTAAATGATCGTTGGTTTGACATACGTGTTGAATAAAATTCACATTGCATCATTTCAAAAAATATAGGAATGATTTCTTTTCGAAGATGTTGATCTGGAATCAGAGCGACCTCTAAAAATGGACCAATCAAGTCAGGAACAAATTCAATTGTATGAGTATCTAAATGGAACCACATACATCTTATTTCAGAAGCGGCTTCTCTTCTCATATCACGATATTTTTCGTAAATTTTATTTCTTTTTGTGGTAGAAAAATTTTCAAGTTGTAAAGCTTTTTGGGTTAGGAAAGCGATTGCACAGTGGAAAAAGTTATTCCATAGTTGATACTCAAAATGAGGTCCAACAAAACGTTCACGAATTTTCATTGCAAATTGTTTTAATGATGTAAGTATGACACTGTTTTGAAGCATTAGCATTTCATTCCAATCGGAGGGGTAAACTGGGGCACACACAAGATCTTTAAATACCAGAAGAAGTTCAATAAGAAATTCCAAAAGTTGTCGGTGGTTAGTGTAAATTTCCATATACTTATTATAATGACTTGGAGTCATTAAACGCAGTATGTCAATCATAATGGCAACTAAGTTACCAGTTAAACCTTCATCCCGTCCTCTGCCAATAACTGTGAAGATGACAGTTCGAAGAAGAGATAGACTGAGGTCAGCAATGTCGGCCTCAATTTCATCCAATGGACAATGACTTAGTACAGTTAATATTTCATTCAAAACTTGGACAGAATAATCCATTTCAGTCTTTTTCTCCAGAAAATGATGAATATGTTCACTAAAAACTGGGAGTAAAATTTTTCTTGCTTCTGGATCACTGAAAAGACAATCACACTGGATAATGTCTGACATAAAAAGGAGCTTTTGTTGCTTCAATTTTTCGTAAGGCACTCGAGTAATTAGTTCAATTAGTATATGGCTTAATGTTTTCCTTTCGAAAACAATTAAAATATCAGGTATTGCAGATGGAAGGTATTTAAGGCACAGAGCTTGAATTTCAATACTTGCTTTACTTCGAGGTGACATGAGAGAGGTGAATGATAGAAGTAGATCTTGCATAGATGTAAATTCAACCATATTATCAAGTGGAGCATCAAATCGCTGAATTCTTTGTGACTCTAGGAAGAGGCATCGTGAACGGACAATGAACTTGAAAAGAAAGCCGATGCTTTTCATCATACTTATGACAAATTGACTGTCATTGAATTCATGATAAGATCCGATGGAGGCATCTAAGGACAAAGATCCATTAAGTTTGTCACATTGTAATCGTCCAGCTGATAATTTGTCAATATAACGACGCAGAGCAATAATCAACTTGTTGTAAGCTAGAGCAGCAGAAAAAGTTTTCTCAATGTAAACATTAAGTACTGGACGGAAATGTTGATACTTTGTGTCTGATATAAGTCCTACAACAAAAACTAGAGCTTTAAAAACTAAATCTACAAATTCGTCTGATTCTTTGTCAGTTAAAGTTTTAAAAAGGGAGTCTAAAATATCTTGCAAAAATTTGACAATATCTTCACCGTCAACTTTCATAAATGCAAGAAGACAAGCTTTGAGTTCGTCGTCGTTTGATGATGGTGGTGATTTAAGCAGTCCAAGCAGATCAATGTTTTGAGTTAGTTTAGTTGAACAAACTATGGAAGAAACAAGGCAAACATCACGAGGATTTAGTGTTAGTCCAGGCACACTGATATTGGAGAAGGCCAACTTTAAACTGGAACCAGAGTTTGAATAAGTCGCTTTTGGTATTTTTGACTCGAGTTCACTTCGAGTGGATGGCAATTTAAAGTAGCTCACGTTACTATCAGTTTCATCATACTTTTTGCCATCAATTTTATAAATTAAAAGTTCGTGAATTTCATCTTTCAGAGTCGTACCATTTTCATTCATTAATCTGATGAAAGAGAAAGCAAAAGGTTTCTCGTTTTTGTCCTTTGATTCATTGCTTGATCTATGTTTGTAAGTTATTTTGAGATGTGAAGTACGAAAATCTTCAATATCTAACGAGATTTTTATGGTTTCCATCCATTTAGGTTTTTCTTCATGGTAATACACAACTGATTTGTATTCAGATCCCAATGATAAGCCAGGACCTACAGTAATTGCTTCAGGAAGGATGTGACCTTTATCATTGCACACTCTTATAGTAACTTCGATATTCTTAGCATTGCTTGCTTTAGAGCTGAAGTCACCAGAAATCAAAGTTAAATAAAGATCATTACGAACGTCACCAGGTAAAATTATCTCAGGAAAACCCATTCGACGTGCAATTTTTGTATATTGTGAAATAAGGTGAGGCGAGTCCCCACGAGCTTGCTCTAAATCACCAAGCAGTAGTTTATATGAAATCCATAAGCCTTGACCTTTGTGATCTTTTTCACTGATTTCACCTTTGAGTGATAAAAGTTTTCGTATTGTCGAATCAAGTGTATCTTTATCCATACATTGCATAAAAGGTATGAAAAAGTGTTTCTCTCCATCACTTTCTACTTTTCCTTTTAGGATCTCTGTAACATCAAAAGCAGCAACTCCAAATGGACGTCTGATTCCTTCGTTTAGTCTTTTATTTTGATCTTTTTTAAATTGTGATAAACCTTTTCCACGATGACCTTGTTCGTTTTCTTTAAGTTCCATTGCACCTTTACGAATTATTTGGCAAATAATATAAACCTTTTCCCTTCTCAAATCTTTGCTTCCGAGATCCTGCAAACAAGTGAAAATTCTTGGAATTTAGTAAAAATAAACAAATTTCGTTCCTAAAATAGATTTGTTTTCAAACTAACTGTTAGAATACATTTATGCAAGTATCGCAAGTTTTTATAAAAAATTGAAAAAACATCTGTGATTACAAGAATTAGCTAAACCCCAAGTGTTAAGAAAATAAGCAAAAACAATTAACCGATTTAATAAAGCTAAATCGTGTAGTTCAGTGAACTCATTTTTCTGTCATTTTCAGAGGCATTAGCCATCTTCCTTCCTGCTTGACTGTGAATTTGATAAGCTCATATCAAAAGGAATAAATTTAATAATGAAAAAATTAAGAGACTTACACAAAATACAACTCGCCCTTTGTTTGATTTGGCAAATTCTTTCATTAATCCTTGCGAGCTCCAGGGTACGACATAATTTTCACTGATGAATTTGGACTCTTTGCTATCATAAAGAGTTATCAATATATCTGCATCCTCTCCAATGTGACAAGTGCAATTATTCACGGTGACATACAGTGAAAAGTGAAGACTGTTTACACCTTTCATAGCTAGTAAAATATCTCTATTGTCATTTTCATGGGTTAATCCGCGCGATTCGTGTCGAATTTTTTCAGTGGAACTTTCATGAGCACGATAAAGCTCAATGGCACTACATTCCTTTGGGTCAAGAACATTACCAAATTCATCACGGACAATCATGTCAAATCCAAGTAAACTAGAAAATAGAATGTTAAATTAGTGTATGGTAAAATATTTCTCACATTATAAGTGCAACAATAATATCAACTTACACATTGCCCAAGTCAATTTTTGAAGTGATAGTTTGTTTCAAATTTTTGAGTTCGTCAACAGGTAAGGTACCAGACATAATTTTACTTCTAAGTTCAATCATTTCGATCATCATTAGCCTGACAGTGTCAAAATCCTTACTTCGGCGCTAAATTACAAAAATAATATAGAACAAAAGTTATGAAAAAGTCAAAAGATGGTAAATTTATAGCTTACAATATAAAGTTGTCTCCATTTCGTTTTCCATTCCCTCAAAATAACTGTGACTTCTTTTGTAATACTTGGCTCTTTCATCTCGGCACCGCTATAAAACAGACATAAAAACATGTTGATCATTAGAATGTGAAGAATAAGAAAAGGAAAAATAGCGCAGATCCATTTGTAGATAAAAATGACGAAATCAATGAAATATTTTCATATGACCAATGTTGGCAATTGAAACTCACCCGATCTTTTCCTCGACAAGATCTTTGATTGCAATGTAACTTTTGGGAAAAATTCCTCTAACATTATCTCCCAATTTGTGTCCGTAATACCAGTCTTTTACAGAAAGAAGGATTGCAACAGTTTCACCAACAACAAGGTCTAAGGCACTTTGAATGACGACCGAAGAGTCCGATGAGAAATTGGATATAGCTTTGAAATGGGATCAATGAAATAAAGTGTTAATAAATGACACCACAAATTGAATTAATGAAAATAACTGAATGAGATAAACAATATAATTTAAGAGATCTTACCGACTCCATATTTAAATCTATCTTCAACAGGGGTCCATTTGTCATCCATTCTTTATTTTAAACACGCTTTAACTTTAATTAAAATATCATCTAGATAAATAAAACACAGAGAGCTAGAAATGAGAGGATTGATGTGTAAAGAAGCATTGTAAACACATAAGAAAGTAACACAAATAAAACTATTCCAAACAGACTGACAATTTAGTTCACACACAATAGTAAATACACAATAAGATAAGGTTGAAATTTTAGATTAAAGATTAGGAGAAAAAGTGAGGGATGATATGGCCTGATGCTGAAAGTGATGAAAGGTAGACGACAAGTTAAACTCAAATCCAACTAAGGCAATTTGTAAGATTTAAGTTAGACTAGTTTTAGCTTATACTTTTGTCTCAATTATTTAAAACTCATTAGCCCAATAAAAGATTTGAAATATATTTACTGATAACTGTTTAGTCATTGATAGATTAATATTTATAAATAAATGAATTATAAATTAATAGATAGAAAAGAAAGGAAGAGAAAGAGAGAACATGAAACAAGTATTTATGATGAAGTCAACAATAGAGATGCACTTGTTAGCAATAACCGGTTAGTTTTGGTTACATTGAGTAAAAATTTGTTAGCCTAACCAATGGATAAAAGTGAAATTGTTTCAACAAAATGTTTTATAATCATTCATTGAATGAACCATTGAAGTAAATGTAAAACATTGAAAGAAAAAAAATGACAGCAATTAAAAACAAAGTGTCAATACAAAAGCATAGTAGATTAGAGTATAGAGTTGATGAAGCAAAAAGGTTGAGATATGGGAAAGCAAAATATTTACCTGTCATAGACCCTGGATACGAATTCTGAAAGAATAGAATAGTCCGAATTAGATTTTTGAATGATTGGGAGAAGATTGGTCCAAAAAAGGCTTAAAAATATTGATAGGCGAAAGTAACTTTAACAGTTGAATATAACAGTTAATTCAAGGCAATTTTGGCATAAGGCACATAAACATGAGATTTTTTGGAGAGATGGAGAGAAAGTAGTGATGTGATGATATATCGAATCAACCGATACATATCGATATTCATCAGCAATGCAATACGAGTTACGATATGGTATCGATATAAAAAAAGGAAAAGTCTATTTATCCACACTCTGTGTGGATACTCAGATTGAGCCTCTTTTTATCCACTCAAAGTGATGCCCTCTATAAAGCTTTTATATAACTTCACGTGTCAGACGATAAACCAAACACCGTTAAGTTATTCATCAATTGTTCACAAACTTGTAACTCTATTTCTAACTTGAGATGTCTGATCAAAATAGTTCTTTTTTTATCGGGCAATCATTTGCTGCATATTCTGAGCTTGAAGAATTCATCAAGTTCTATGAAACAACAAAATATGAGCAACTTTACAAGCGGACAAGTGAGAAATCGAAATGTGAAAAGTTGCGATACTCAAGACTTGTACTTTGTTGTAAAGCTGGTGGTAGAGCCTATGTTTCGACGTCAAAAGGGAAAAGAAAAACAAGGTAAGTTATGTGTATCAAAAAGAGCCCCGAAATTAGTCTAATTAATTTCAATATCATTTCAATTTTTGTATCACAGATCATTCAAAACGGATTGTCCATTTAAAATAATAATAAATGAAGACGAAATTAAACAAAGATTGGTGGTGACAAACGCTGAGTTGGGACATAATTGTCTCATCGCTGGTCATCCAGAAGTTTTCAAACATTTACCAAGACAGAGACGACCAGATGAAGCGGAATTGAAAATGATACTTGATGTCAAAGCTTGTCTTGGTAAAACAAAAGGAATAACAGCATTGATTAATAGCAAATGTGACAAAATCATCACCTCAAAAGATATTGAAAATGTTGTGGCTCAATATAAGAAAAATAATGTTGCTCAAACAGATTTGGAGTCTTTGTTGTCTAAAATGAGGGCTCATACTGGGAATACAATTTTTGTCACTCATACGAACCAGGTTATAGACACTATTTTCTTCCAAGACAGTTACATGAAAAACATGTATCAAAATTATCCTGAAATTTTGTTAGTGGACGCCACATACAAAATGAATCAAAATCGTATGTGCCTATTAGTCCTCATGGTTATTGATGGGAATGGTGAATCTGGTGTTGTTGGTTTGGCACTCATGCGATCTGAATCAGAAAGCTGCACTGTAGCTGCACTATCTAATTTCAAGCAAGCTGTTGGTGCATCATACGAGAATACTGAAACCATTATGGCTGACAAGGATATGGGCAACAGAGCCGCTTTTAGTCAGGTAAGTTTTCGTAACATAATGAGCCTCAGTTTGTGTCTAATATTTATCTATTTCTCTGGCTCTTTTTTTAAGGTTTTTCCACATTCCAAAGTTCATATTTGTATTTTTCACGTGCTACAGACTTTCATTCGTGAAGTTACATGCTCGAAAAGATCAATAACTTTTGAGCAAAAAGAAAAGGCTCTTAGCTGTTTGAAGAAAATGGTATACGCTGATACAGAAGAGAAATTCATGAGTTTATATTCACAATTGGCTGAAATAGGGGCTCAAGACGTGACAAACTATTTTAACAAAAATTGGTTTGAAATACGTGAACAGTGGGCCATGTATGGTCAAAACTCTATGTTCCACATAATGAGTCGAACAAACAATAGACTCGAGCGCTTTAACAGGGACCTCAACGAAATCACCATTAAATACCAACAAATAAATCTCTCCTTTGAAAACATAATGAAAGCAGTTATTGCAGCCAGAATTGAGCGTGATAAAAGAGCCGTAGACATGATGTGTAAACGAAAACTCCAAGTTGATGACTACCCTATTGCTGAGTACTCAGGTTTCTTGACAGATTTTGCTTACAAAAAAGTGCTCAACCAATATGAAGTTTCCTCCAAACTGCGGATGAATATTCCACCAACTGAGCCTTCAATATTTGTCTCAAGAGAAAGAACATATAATTTCTCATTAAGTGAATGTGAGTGCTCATTTTTCACCATAATGAGGCTCCCATGCCGACATATTTTTGCTTTAGCTTGTGTTATGAACAGAGAAATTTTTCTACCTGATCTTTGTGCCAAACGTTGGTTAATGTCCGACTTCAGGAAAGTTAAGGAAAATTTGCTCAGAACCGAGAGGCTCGATTCGAGGCTTCTCACGAGCTCGCCTTCTGAGCCTCCAAAACAATCGCTAAATAAGTTTCAAAAATTTCGTGAGCTGAAACAGTGTGCTCTGGATTTAGCAGAAATTGTATCTCAGCAACCTGAACATATTTACAACGAATGTTTGAGCAGATTCAAGGTTTTCAAGTCAGAGATAATTTCGCAGCTAATAACTGAGTCCTTTGATGCGGCAGTAGATGAGTCTCAAAGTGAAACTAATAGTGTGCCTCTGAATGTGACCAGTGATGAGCCCCAACATGAGCCACAGACAGATGAGGGGTCTATGAGCAACAACTCGTATCAACAAAATGAGCCTCAAAATGAAGCTAAAATCATTAATGATACTATGGGCTCAAAATTTGCATGTTTTTGTGGCTTCAAAGATGCCTCATCAATTGACACATTTATGTGCTGCCATTGTCAATTGTTTTATCATGCTACGTGTCACGGCATACTAAATTGTTATAGAATGTATTATGATTTTAGATCTGATCCTGATGCCTCTTTGAGCTGCTACAAATGCCCTGATCAAAAGTACTCTGATCCATCCTTGAAAAAGATGTCCCGATCTGAGCTCAAAGCAGTGGCTCTCAAAAGATTAGCTATCAAAAACATCATCACAAATGGTTCACTGGACGCCATACCAGGTGTAAAAAATGCTGAAGCTTCAATAGATTTACATAAAGTGGAAGAAATGATTCATAAAAACTTCCTCAGAATAGACCAAATCAATGATTTGTCTTGCTCTGGTTTATATGAGTCAGGCGAAAGTGAAATACATATTGATGATCCTCTTTTAGAGACTCGTATTGAGCTTGTACAAACGCCAACATTACCAGTAATGATGGAACACGCGTATACCATGAGTACAGATTCATTGAAATTACCACCGGTTCCAGTGAACAATCCAAAACAGATAGCGAAGAAGAGAAAAGCTCAAAATGTTACACTCAAATATTACAACCAATTGAGCACTATTCAAAAACGCAAAAGTGAGTATCTAAATGTGTTATGTGATGAGCCTCATTTTAATGCCTCACTTTTTTTATTATTTCAGAGTTACTAAATTGGTTAATTGGCAGTGACAATATAAATAATATTTCACTTGAGCAAGAATTATTGAGCTGTGATGACGTAAAACGCATCGATAAACTGACGCTACAAAAGTTCAGGAATAAAGAGATAGATACATCCATCATGGAAAGCTTTTTTGAGACAACAGCTTTCACACTTTTCAATAAAATGGTTTTGGGGCTCAAAAGTTGGCTCTGTTTCACTTGTAAAACATCGACCAGCAAAACAGGCTGCGTTTTGTGTGACATTTGTCTCAATTGGTATCATATACGTTGTGTTGGTTTAAGGTCAGCACCTAAAAAACAATTTTATGCCTGCCCTGATTGTGCTAATTAAACTTTTTTCATTGACATTATTATAATTATTTTATATTATTATCAATATTAACATTAATATTGTCACCTTTTAATAATCCTTGGCAATATTCATTTTCATTTCTAAATCATCATAATATCCTTTTCTATTATTAAAATAATTAAATTACATTTCTTATCCTTCATTTATTTCGATCACAACTTTTTATTGATCACCATTTATTCAATATGCCTTCTTCATCATCATCAACTCAGCTTAAAAGAAAAATTTTACGCTTGAAAGCTGACCTTAAAAGGTCAAGAAAGGCCCACAGAAGGACTAGCAGAGAGCTAAGAAGAACCAAAAGAAATTTAAGGATATTATCAAAAAAATTAACTGATCATTTTGTGTTTATTTGTGATAATTGTGGTTACCATACATGTAAAAGATATAATTTCAACCGTCATCAACTTTCATGTGAACCGCGGAACAGATTTCGCCGAGCTATGTTGAGATCCGATCCTCTATCTTTATAATCCAAGAATTGAATCTGTGGACATTTAGGGTTTACCATAAAAAAAATAGTAATAATTGTCCAAGCTTCACCTTTGCCCATTAATGTGTCCATTTTTTTCAAATTTACTCGTTTATTAAAGTGCACTCTTTCTCGTCTGAAAGACATTTGTCTAATGCAACTGACCGAATCGAGGATAAACATGTGATTATGTGACTAAGTGGCAATGAACGTTTCAGTCAACAAAGTCAAATTTTCAATACATAATCTTATTTGTTGATATTTTTATTTATCGATATTTAAACTTTTAATATCAAAAATACCAATATGAAAAATATTCATATCGACCATCACTAAGAGTCTCTTAATGAGAGAGAGAGTTAAATGGATTCCTCTTTCTTCAGATTGAATTCAATGTTCAATCAACTGGTCGATATATCGTTCGTATACCCCTGTTACGATTAATCGAATCAGCTGATCAAATGTTATTTGAACTGATTTTAAATGCAGAGTAACTCGTTGTATCCTCTTTGCTTTAAATGTTATAATTAGCGATTATCTAATATGATAATGGCTGATGGATTTGCAAATTATCTTAGGTATCAAGATTTAAAGATGTCCGATATGGTGATATTTTGATTTGTTATTAGCGTTTCAGCAATCCTGATTTGAACCTCATTGCATTAGTCCCTCGATTGGTTTTACACCCTCGGTTTATTTACGAAAAGAGCCATCTAAAATGTACTTTCGAATAGCATCAAACAAAAATATATTTGACGTTGACATAAAGACAAAATACAGAAATCTAGCGAACAGTTCAAACTATTTCAATCTTTTTTTTACTGTCGGATAGTTCATCATACCTCGGTCAAGTTAATTTTATTTTGATTACTTTTTTGATTCGCAATTCCTGGATGGTAATTTGCAAATGGATGGCCATACAATTCAATAATATCTAATACTTTTGTAACAAGAAAACTCTTCTCTTGTTCGATCCCACTATCAATAATTATAAATGAATCAATTGAAGTTTATGACCAGAAACATTGCCGCATTTATGCTTTGCAAATATTAGGCGATGGTAAAACTTTGTATACATATAAGGGAATAGCGCTTAAAAGTTCAGGCTCAACGCAAATTATAAATATATTTGTTATATTTTCAACTTTTTAGTTGCACCAGATGATTATTTGAAACTGAAAACTAATTAACCATACTTAAGCTAATCAATAATAATGCTCCATAATGTAAAATGTATCACTCAACACTATTTACGCAAATAAAAAGCAAAATGTACTTTTGAGACTGAATATTTTACTGTGCAACCAATTGCTTCGATTTTGCTTAAATAGTTCAAAATTATTTTTCAAGGTTGTTAAAAAAGATGTAATTTGCCTAATATAACTCAACAAAGATCGATTTAAAGGTTCAGGTCACCATCGGAACTAAATTTTATGGACATTTGAAAAGAAAACGATTTTTCAAGAGATTAACCAGAAATAAAAGATCAGTAATTCGTGAACGGTAGCAAAGTGTCCTTCTGATTGTTTAATTTCTATTAATATCTTGAGGTCAAATGTCACCTTTTTTGGATTAATCAAAACCCTGGTATGAAGTTGAAAATATATGGTTTTATACGGCAAAATCAGATTTTGACGCTTTTGTTCATTTAAGATCATAACTTGACAAATTTTGATCATTTTTTTATTTTTACACAACGTAATCTTGAGAAGTGTACCTTTATTTTAATGATTTAATGGTGTCTGTAAGTCTAGTCTAATAGTCTAACTGTCGCAATTCAATTTTGAAACATTAGTCAAAACATTACTCGTCATACCTTAGTTCAAAATCCGGGTTAATCACAGAGGGTGAATAACAAGCATCTGATACCATAATATTCATTGAAATGGGATTATCTAAAAACAAACATTTTAATTGTTACTACTGATTCCAAAATATAATAGATTTTTTTTGTTTCAAATATTTATGAAATATTATTATCCATGTTGAACATATTATGCCATTATCTCCCATAGCAGATGATAACAGAAAATTATCTTCCCTCAAATGATGAACAATCATGATCAAGAATTTTCTGCAACACTAAGTCCAAATTATCCTGTTAATTTTATTATTTGTTTTGGTAAATCGTTTGCATTTTAAAGATATGCTAGGGTTCAGTTTTAAAGCATTTGGAAACACTAATTCAAGTAACCGTATAAATGGATTTATTAGGTGACACTTTTGAGTCCAAACGTTTCATTCAGGCTGATAAACTTCATATATCTATCAATGAGATGAGATATGTAACCCATGATTTTAAAACCAGATTATTGTGTATTACATGTGTTAAGGTTAATCAATTAATCTGATTTTTTCTCACATACAGTGAGTTTAATTTCCAGAGATTGTGATTTACTTTTCATGTTATTTTGGTACTTCATTTGAGTTAAACGAATATTAGAATCGTCGTTCGTTAAAAATATGCGCCTAATTATGATCTTAACTTTTATAATAAGCTGTCAAGCCTGTGATTATAGTTGTTTAACTAAAAGTTATTCACTTAATAATAATGTCAGTGTTACTTTTAAAGCAAAACAAATATCAGGAATCAATTATTTAACCATAGATCTTTCTGGATACAATGTGAACCTAAAAGATGATCTTACAATAGGTGTTTCGATAATTAGTGGAAATTCCAAGACAAAATTTCTCTGTTACAAGGATACAATTGGTAATATTGCTGCGTCAGTCATAAATAAACATGAGTCATTCCCTGATGGATCATCAATGTACCGAGATAACACTATGTATTGCTCTTGGACATTTACTAAAACTGATCGCATTTGGCCACTAGATCAATATTCAGACATAATCAATTTTGAGTCTAAATCTGATTATCAAATAAATTTAATCAGTGACTCGACAAGCACTTTGGTCGCTGAAGATACTAAAGATTTACCAATTTATCAACTTAAATTTTTGAAATGCTGTTCTAAGGCCCATGGTAATAAGGATTTTCAAGTGTTTATCCAGCAAACTGAAATTTCAAATGATTTTACTCTCCAAATGATGAAACCTTCAACGGTTGTTCAGTATAATCAAGTGGTTTTGACCAAATCAGATGGAAGTCAATTACAATTTGCGTGTTATTTACAAAGTGATTATATGACTGCTTATGCGGAAATCAATGGATATCCA
Source organism: Tetranychus piercei (assembly GCA_036759885.1). Taxonomy (NCBI): domain Eukaryota; kingdom Metazoa; phylum Arthropoda; class Arachnida; order Trombidiformes; family Tetranychidae; genus Tetranychus; species Tetranychus piercei. Next base: position 24,037,973 of record CM071877.1, read on the forward strand.
GGATGGCCATTCACAGACTCAATTTCCAATATGTCAGTCGATCCTAACGGAATATGCTCTTGGTCATTTCCATTGACTATTCACTCTACGATTGATGATACGACTTTTGAAACCCGAAATGGTGTCTTTGATTTAAAGATATATCAAGAAGAAAACCCTGTTTACACAGAACATAATGTGAAGCTGAAGAGTGCAGCTTCAAATATATATTCAAATCTTTTTCTTTTATTTTCTACCTTTTTGTTAATCCAAATGTTTAATTACTCCACAAAGTTTTGATATATTAATCTGCAAAACAAGATTTATAATTGAATTATATTCATAATATTAAAGCACAATAAAAAGCTTATTTTTCATAACCAGAAAAGTTCATCATTCTGTAAAGCAAACATCGGTTATTGAGTGATGTATCTTTTTTCACTCTTTAATCATTTTAAATTCTGGTCAATTAATTTTGGCAGTTTTGATCGTGATGTTAATAAATACACTTGTAAACGCAATAATCGCATTTTTCACAAGTCCACTTGGTGAATATACCAGTGGTTCATAAATATACCGAGATAATACTTTATACTGTTCATGGACAATGTCTAAGAAGGAATTCTGCTTGAGCAAAAAATTTAATTGAATGCATCTGATATGAATTTGATATATTTATACATGATGTCGTTAAAAGCTTTATGGTCGCTACAAATACTAAAGATTTACTAATTTATCAGATGAAATTTCTGAAGTGCTGCAACAAGGTCCTTGGTAATGACCAAGTACAGTTATTTGTAAAGCAAACAGACAGTTCAAATGATTTAAATCTTTTCTAATTGCGGAATAGCTCATCACCAGATTACACAATTAATTCTGTTTTGTTAACTGGATCAGACTTTCATTTTATTTCTACTATTCAAGAAATGAAATGAATTGTATGTTATGGGCTGAATGAAAATGGATGGCCAAACAACTTCAATTAATTCACAGATTTATATCTCGTCTAACAAAAAGCTTCCCAATCCAGGTCGATCACTATATCAATTATTAATGAAGGATCAGCTGAAATTAATGATACCAGAAACCTTGTTTATGCTTTACAAATAACACTGGATGACATAACTTTGTATACAGAGAAGGAAATATCGCTTAAAAGTTCAGGTCCAAAGCAAATTACAAATGTATTCGTAATATTTTCAGCGTTTTTGTTGCACTAGATGATTATGTGAAATTGAAAACCAACTAACCATTATTGGACTAGTTAATATCCCTCAACACGTTCTACATATGTAAAAAGCCATAATAAATTATTTTGAAATCAGTAATCACAACTAAAAATTAGATTTACCGATTGTTTTCTTTCGATAACACGATATTACGCGATACCAGATGCTTGTAACCACTCCATGGGAAGGCTGAACTTTATTGAATTTATTAGGTTGTTTCATATTGAACCGACCCCGAGTTTATAATTGTGTTCCCTATGAGGCTGGAGTCATTTGAGATCTAGATTTAGGATCTAAGTTTTCTTTAACATATTAGACCAAAATGTTAATTTAGCGCCGTGTTTCGATCAGTGATCATCTTCGCTCATTTTTTATATAAATACATGAAAATGATTCACGAAAATTTACATCATGAGCTTTAGATGAAAGAAAGTACAGTAAGGTAGTGAATCTAAGAAGGTAATTAAACATTTGAATCATCAAAAAGTTAGAGGATAAAACGAACAGATTTGGATATTGTGTCGAAGCTGTACTCTTCAGCTGTACATTGTCTTCTGAGTAAACAAGTTTTTCTTCTTGATATATCTTTAAATCAAAGACACCATTTCGGGTCTCAAAAGTATACCCAGTCGTAGAGTGAATAGTCAATGGAAATGACCAAGAGCATATTCCGCTAGAATCGACTGAATGAGTGAAGAGTGAAGAGGTGAATACTCATGGTGAACGGTATAAACATTTTATAAACATAAGCATCAATTTTTTTGCTTTTTAAATAACACGTGAAGTCTAAATGACTTCCATCTGATTTGGTCAACAACAATTGATTATATTGTACTTCCAATGAAGATTTTAACATTTGGAGTGTAAAATTATTTGAACTATCAGTTTGCTGGATAAACACTTGAAAACCTTTATTACCATGGGCCTCATAGCAGCATTTCAAAAATTTAAGTTGATAAATTGGTAATTCTTGTGTATTTGAAGCAACCAAATAGCTTGTCGAGTCGCTGATTAAATTTATTTAATAATTAGATTTAGACTCCAATTTGATTAGTACTGAATTTTGATCCCGCGGCCAGATTCGATCAGTTTTAGTAAATGTCCAAGAGCAATACATATCCACGTATTTTGATGATCCATCAGAGTATGTAACAAGTTGATTCGCGACTGACGCAACAATATGTTGCCTGTTGAATCCTTTTCACAGTAATATTTAGTTCCACTAATTACCGAAACACCAATTGAACGATCATCTTTTAGCTTCGCATTGTATCCAACAAGATCGATGGTAAAATAAATGGTTCCAGATGATTTCTTTTCTGCTTTGAAAGTAACTTGGACATCGTTTTTAAGTGAATAACTTTTAGTTAAACAACTATAATCACAGGCTTGACAGCTTATTATAAAATTTAAGATCACAATTAGACGCATCTTTTTAACGAACCAAAAAATCATCAAAAGTGCAAATCGAATCAATTAACTGCAATAAAATGAAGAGTAAATTACAATTTCTAAAGATTAAATTCTCAGTATGCGAAAAAATCAGATTAATTAAAAATATGTAATAGACGATAATCTGTTTTTATATTCATGGGTTGAATCATCTTATTTCATTAGTAAATATATAAAATATTGAGTATCTTAGCATCAGCTTATTGAACTGTTTGAGTTTTAAATCATTGCAATTTCAAATCAGATTATTCATTTCAATTAATGAAATGATTGGACGTTAGATGCTGGACAAAAAACAAAATACACATGAGGTGTGAATCTAAATTGATTGTTATAAATGATTGGAAACTAGAGTAACACAATTAAATGCAACAGATAAGAGCTCGGATAGCGATATTAATCGTGAAAAATAACGGTATTAACCATCTGCTTTCACAGTATAATGTTCAAGTGCATGTGAACAAAAGTGACATTTTTCAAGTTTAAAACACAAAAGCTTAAAAATATCAAGATATAATAATTGCGACTGAATTTCCATTGCAGAAAATTATTAATCATAATTGTTCATCATCTAAGCGAATTGGAATTATGATATGAATCGATATCAGATGTTTGTATCCACTCTCTGTCCAGAAGTGAACTTGATTGACCAGAATTTTGAAAGTACTTCAAAAAAATAAGTTTGAATAAATAGCCGTGTATTTATTTATTAGTTTTATTATGATTGACCGGTTTTCAATTCTGAATAATTATCTGGTGCAACAAAAACGCTGAAAATATAACAAATATATTTAAAATTTGCGTTGAACCTGAACTTTTAAGCGATATTCCCTTCTCCGTATACAAATTTATGTCATCCAGCGTTATTTGTAAATCATAAACGCGGTTTTTGGTTTCATAAACTTCAGTTAATCCTTTAGTGATGATTGATAGTGGGATCGACCAAGTGCAAAGTTTGTCGGCTATAAAATAAGTATTAGAAATTTGTGAATTAATTATTGATGTTTCGTTATCCATTTTCAAGTTACCATCCATCCAATCGCTTGATATATAACAATCAAAGATGAGTTGACTCGAATCCGATCCAGTTAACACAACAGAGGCAAGTTTGTAATATTGTGACAAAGTTTGCTCCATAAAAAGATTGAAATAATTTGAACTGTCTGTTTGCCTTACAAATAGCTGTACTATGTTATTACCATGGACCTGGTTGCAGCACTTCAAAAAATTCATCTGATAAATTGGTAAATCTTTAGTATCTTCAGCGACCATAAAGCTTTTATCGAGATTGGCTAACAATATATTATAATCATAATTGTATTCCAACTTAAATGCACTACCATCTATATCGACTGGCCAAGCATAATCTTCTCTAGACATTGTCCAAGAACAGTATAAAGTATTATCTCGATATATTGCAGAACCACTATTGAATTGCCTAATTGGGCTTTTGACATATGCGGTAGTAGAACCTGAAGTATCCCGTGCACAAAAATATGTATTGATATCAGAATCACTGGTTATTAAAATAGAAACCGACTGATTTTCCGATTCTTTGATGTTGTATCCAACAAGATTTATGGTCAAATAGTTGATTCCATTGTTTTGTTTCGCTGTGAATGTAACACTGGCTACATCTTTGTCTCCATCCTTGTAAGAATACGCTTTACTCAAACAAGAGTAATCACAAGTATCGCTGGTCTCACAACTAATTGTAATGAAAAGTACAACTAAAACTAATTTTTGAACAGGAGAAGAAATCATTTTGGTTTAAATTTGGAAATTGAACAGAAAACAAAATGAATATAAAGTTTAATTCGTAATTTATTGTTAATAAATGATTGAAAATTAGAGTTACTCAGTTACATGAAATAGATAAGAAAGGAAGATTAATCAAATAGCGATATCAATAGTGGAAGAGGGTGTAATTCCCATTCCCTCAAATGTTGAACAATCATGATCAAGAACTGGTATGAACTGGTAATCGAGTTTTTTAATTAAACATATATTTTTAGATAGCGAACGAGGAGTACATAAAAAGTGAAAAATAACATTGACAATTAATTCAAGTAACCGTATAAATGGATTTATTAGGTGACAATTTTGAGTCCAAACGTTTCATTCAGGCTGATAAATTTTATACATTTATCAATGAGATAAGATATTTAACCCATGATTTTAAAACCAGATAATTGTGTATTACATATGTTAATGTTGATGAATTAATCTGATTTTTTCTCACATACAGTGAGTTTAATTTCCAGAGATTGTGATTTACTTTTCATGTTATTTTGGTACTTCATTTGAGTTAAACGAATGATAGAATCGTCGTTCGTTAAAAATATGCGCCTAATTGTGATCTTAACTTTTATAATAAGCTGTCAAGCCTGTGATTATAGTTGTTTAACTAGAAGTTATTCACTTAATAATAATTTTGTTACTTTCAAAGCAAAACAAATATCAGGAATCAATTATTTAACCATAGATCTTGTTGGATACAATGTGAACCTAAATTATGATCTTACAATTGGTGTTTCGATAATTAGTGGAAATTCCGCGACAAAATTTCTCTGTGACAAAGATACAATTGGTAATATTGCTGCGTCAGTCATAAATAAACATGTGTCATTCCCTGATGGATCATCAATGTACCGAGATAACACTATGTATTGCTCTTGGACATTTACTAAAACTGATCGCATTTGGCCACTAGATCAATATTCAGACATAATCAATTTTGAGTCTGAATCTGATTATCAAATAAATTTAATCAGCGATTCGACAAGCTACTTGGTTGCTTCAAATACACAAGATTTACCAATTTATCAACTTAAATTTTTGAAATGCTGTTATAAGGTCCATGGTAATGAGGATTTTCAAGTGTTTATCCAGCAAACTGAAAGTTCAAATGATTTTACACTCCAAATGATGAAACCTTCAACGGTTGTTCAGTATAATCAAGTGGTTTTGACCAAATCAGATGGAAGTCAATTACAATTTGTGTGTTATTTAAAAGGCGAAGATATGACTACTTATGCGCAAATAAATGGACATTCAGGATGGTCATTCACAGACTCAATTTCCGATGAAGCAGTCGATCCTAGCGGAATATGCTCTTGGTCATTTCCATTGACTATTCACTCTACGATTGATGATACGACTTTTGAGACCCGAAATGGTGTCTTTGATTTAAAGATATATCAAGAAGAAACACCTGTTTATATAGAACATAATGTGAATCTGAAGAGTGCAGCTTCTTATATATATTCAAAACTTTTCATTTTATTTTGTACTTTTTTTACAATCCAAATGTTTAATTACACCACAAAGTTTTGATAGATTCATTTGCAAAACAAGATTCATAATATTGTAAGGATGCATATATTATTTAATACTTCTGGGAACCATTAAAAAAATCAGATATAGAATGCATTGATCTTGATTTATTGGAGCGTTCCTAAGAAATTGAAGGCCTCATCAGGCCCGGTAAACGATCAAAAAAGATCAAAGAAAATGTTCAAAGATAATAATAAAATATGCCAGGCCATCTGGGATATAAGCCTAATTTATGTGAGAACGAAGAAAAAGTAACCAGGTCATTACATCAGGTCAAGGTATAAAAAGAGAAAAAGATAGAAAAGCAGGCAGTCGATCAGTTAGCAATGGACTCAGCATTATTCCTTTATTTTGTATTTGTGAATTAAACCAGTAATAAAAGTTTTTGAAATGAATTAGTTATTCTTCTTTTCCATATATCTGAAAAGTATATTTGTTTATCCCTTCCATTTTTAATTCATCAGATTCTTTCATCATTAAGTTTTTCATCAAAATAATCAACCTGACAATTATGGAGGTTCCACCGAGAGGCCCCTCAGGCTTCTAATTTCGTTCTTTCCGAACTCGTGTTTGATAATAAGGACAATATCCATCATCATTTTGACTCTAGTTCGCTAGTGAAATTGTGAAATAGACACTATTAACTTGGCCTGATCAGTTAACTCTTATTGTGCATCTATCTTCTATTACTACATATCCGTTCTATAAAAAAAAATCTTCAAATCCGATTCCATTAAAAACCTACTCAACAATAAAAGGTAAATGCCAAATTCCCTACCCAATTCAGATCATAGTTCCGATCCTCCACTCGAACAACTTTGTGTTCTCACTCCGGAAGAATTGAGAGTAATGCGTTCCACATTACCCGTATTGAGACCACCAAAATTAGCTCCATTTGATGGACAAATCTCAGCCCAAGTAATTAAATTTTTAGACGATTACAATACCTTCGCTAGTTCATACGAATGGACTGATGATGAAAAAGTTAAAAGAATTGGAAATTACTTAGAGGACTCTGCAAAAGCCTGGTTTAAACAAGAAATTGAACCTAAAGTTCAAGAAAATAAAATTACTTGGCCTGAGTTTGTCGAACAATTAAAAGATACCTTTTTACCTTCAAAATATGAAGATTTCATCATTGAACAACTTAATAATAGAAAACAGCAACAGAATGAGCCCGTTACAAAATTTTTTATCGATATTAAGGACCTTTGTCTTAGGTTAAATAACAAAATGGAAGATAAAGAAATTTTAAGGTACTTATTTAGGGGTATTAAACCAAACCTTAAATCCGCTTTGTATGCGGCTAAGCCTGAAACCGTCACTGAGTTTCGCGAACATGCGAAAAACCTAGAAAAGGGAAACCCACTCAGCTCAAATGATGATGAATTGTTCAAATTGAAAGAGATGGTTAATGAGCTTTATGATGGTTTTAAAATAAGAGGTCGATACCGTGAACCAAGAGTATACCAAACTTCAATGTTACAGAATACAAGAACCACAGATAATCGTCCTATTTGTTACTATTGTAATAAACCTGGGCATGTAAAAATTAATTGTCATAAAAAACAGTATGATGATCGGAATAATCAATTCAGGCCGAATCATAATCAATCAAGAAATTATCCCCAGTTTGGTCATTCCAATAGTCAAGCCTATAATCGACCTACGCATGCCTATAACCAACAATATGACAGGCCTGAAAATGGTTACGGTCAACGGTATTATCGGCCTGAAAACCAATATAATCATGCTCATCAACCTAAATACTCACACAATCGAAATCAAAATGAGCCGAATCAAGCTTATCCTCGTCCCTATCCTCATCAAACCCCACGACCTAAAATTGATCTTGGACATAATCAACAATCCTCAACCTATCCAAAACAACCTCAATTCATTCCACGTCCTGTTCAAGCACAAACACAACCTCAAAACCCTCCAGGCCAAGTTAACGACCATCAGGTCCAGTGTTTATCGGAAGATAAAAACTATATCATTACAACTGCATGGGTCAATGACCAAAAGGTTGAATGCTTCATCGATACTGGATCTGCAATTTCGATTGTGCGCAGTTCAGTTTTGAAAAATCCTCAGGCCATCCAACGCTATGAAGGCCCTATGATAAAATCAGCTACTGGACATTTCTTGGAAATATTGGGAAAAACAAGATGCCTGATTAAAGTCACTGGGGTTGCGCAGTCAATTTGGATCAACCTCATTGTTGCCAGTGACCAATTTTCATATCCATTGCTGTTGGGTAATAACTACAATCGAATTGCTGACATTCAAGTAGACTGGAAAAACATGACAATCCGACCTCAGGCCACTGAAAAAGAAATCGATAAGTCCCCTTTTTTCTCAATTAATAACACTCAATTTAACTGTGTTAACCAATGTGGTTTTCATTATGTTAACAATGAAGGATTAGTTCCCCTCGACTTCTCAATATGTTTTGATGAAACTGATCATCGATGTGTTATGCTAACTGTTGATTATAATAATGACGATGATAGTCAATCCAATTGTGACATTGACTTTCATGACGTCCAAATAGTTGATAAAGATTATGATTATCCTTACAATAATTGTGAAATGATGAGTCCAAACTTTGACTGTTATAATGAGACTGATCTGCTTACTAGAGATATGCGCAGAAGAGAGATGCGCGAAAATAATGATGCGCATCGACCTGATATTAGTGGAGAAGAATTGATTGATCCCTCTATATCTGATATAATGGTTAATCCTTGTATGAATGGTGGAAAGGAAAATTTGAACTCCAATTTGAAAACCGAGGCTTCAATTGAAAGCTTAGAGTTAACTCACTTAGAACGCGACCAATCTGTTAAAATTAAGTCCATGCTTAAAAAGTTTCTCCCTACATTGGCCTTCAAGAAAGATAACCTAGGTCATTGTACTCTCTTTTACCATTCTATTGATACTGAAGGTCACGCCGCCATTAGATCTCACCCATATCCAAGGTCAGAAATAGAAAGGAAAGAAGTAAATAAACAAATAGAAGAGATGATAGAAATAGGCGTAGTTCGGCCTTCTGCTTCTCTCTGGGCTAGTCCCATTGTTCTGGTCAATAAACCAGACGGTTCGAAACGATTATGCGTTGACCTTAGAAAGATCAATGCTATCACCAAAAAGGATGTTTATCCTATGCCGAATATTGACATTATTTTGTCATCATTAAGAGGTTGCTCTTATTTTACTACTATTGATCTTAATTCTGGCTATTGGCAGATTTCAGTCAATCCAGAAGATTGTAAAAAGACGGCGTTTGTAACCCAAGATGGGTTGTACGAGTTTGTGCGCATGCCATTTGGTCTTACAAATGCACCAGCTACCTTTCAGCGTACAATGGACGTTGTCCTAGCTGGCTTGAAGTATAATCAATGTCTTGTTTATTTGGATGACGTAGTAATCTTTGCACAATCGTTTGAAGAGTTATTAGCCAGAACTGAAAATGTCTTACAAGCCTTGCAAAATGCAGGCCTGACGATAAAAGTTTCTAAATGTCACTGGGCCGTAAGAGAGATGCTCTTTTTAGGCCATGTTGTTAATGCACAAGGAATTAGAACAGATCCGAGAAAAATCGAAGATGTTAAAAATTTTCCGGCACCGAAGGATATTACAGGAATAAGAAGTTTCATGGGTATGGCCGGATATTATCGAAAATTCATTCCAAAATTTTCAGAGATTGCTGAGCCAATAACTAGACTAACCAGGAAAACTGTCCTTTTTAAATGGACCGAAGAACAAGATAGGGCTTTTAATAAAATAAAAGAACTACTTTTGAGTGATCCAGTGTTAGTACACTTCAATCCATCCGATCCTATTGAAGTCCATTGTGATGCCTCTGGCATTGGAATCGGCGCAGTCTTGATGCACAAAAAGGAGAAAGAAGAAAAACCTGTTTGGTATTTGAGTCGGCTATTACACGATGCAGAATTACGTTATTCAACGACCGAAAAAGAATGTTTGGCTATAGTCTTCGCCTTGGAAAAACTAAGACCCTTTATCTCTGGCCTCCATTTTACAGTTTATACTGATCATCGAGCGTTGTGTTGGTTAAAAACAAAAACAAAACTACCAGATAGACTCTTAAAATGGGCCATTCAGCTTGAACAATATTCTTTTGATATCATTTATCGAACCGGTAAATCAAACGTAGTTGCAGACTATTTGTCAAGAAATCCCACTAGGCCAATGGGCCAGTTCATGGAACCAATTGACAAATACAGTGTTAATCTATTGGAAACTGATAAAACGATCAGTCGTAAACAGCGAACTGACCCATTACTTAATAAGATCATTCGCGCTTTAGAATCACCGGAAGATTATCCAAACGTTGATGGTGCACAATTTGTTCTGAGAGATTCCGTATTATATAAGTTAACTGAACGAGAAATGGGACCTGCGCTGGCGCTGTGCATTCCCAGGAAAATGGTCGAAGAAATTATCTCCTCGTGCCATGATGACGTGATTGCAGGACACTTAGGGTTATTTAAAACAGTTAATAAAATTAAAAACCGTTATTGGTGGCCTGACTTACAAACTGATGTCAAAACCTATGTAGAAACATGTAGAGATTGTCAAGGTAAGAAAGCCGAGACTAAGGCTACCGCAGGTTTACTATGCCCCATTACAGTGGGAGGTCCTTTTGAAATGATTGGAATGGACTTACTTGGTCCGTTCCCATTATCAGAGAAAGGAAATAAAAATATTATTGTCGCAACCGATTATTTAACAAGATGGGCTGAATGCAAGGCCATTCCCAACGGTTCGACTCATGAAGTTGCGAAGTTCTTTGCCGAATCTATTGTTTGTCGCTATGGTGCGCCAAAAAAGGTTCTTACTGATCGAGGAAAATGTTTCGACAGTCAATTCATGGAAGCAGTTTACAAACTTTTTGCTTCTCACCACACAAGAACTACTGCTTACCACCCTGCCACAAATGGCCTGACGGAGCGATTTAATAAGACCTTAGCAACAATGTTGTCTATGTATGTTAATTCTAGCCACTCCGATTGGGACAATTGTCTTCCGTATGTTTGCTTTGCATATAATACATCCGTTCAGGCCTCCACAAAATTTTCACCATTTTTCCTGCTGCATGGTTATGAAGCAATCTTACCAAGCACTGTCAATAGTAGTATGACCCTTGGTTGTGATAATGCTATTGAATACGCAGAATTAATTAGTACTTTGTTGGAAGTTAAAAGAGAAATAGCCCGAACCAATGTTGAGAATAGTCAGGCTGCTAACAAAGTTCGTTATGACGCGAGACATCGACCTGTTGTTTATGAAGCTGGAGATAGAGTTATGGTTTATACCCCAAGGAGAAAAGTTGGGAGATCAGAAAAATTACTTCATTTCTTTTATGGACCATATACCGTTCTTAAAAGATGTGGCCTGAACTCCTATCAAGTAAAGGGTGACAAAAATACAGATCGGCCTGATATAGTTCATGTAAGTCGGATGAAGCCATATAAAGACAGAGTTAGAAGGATGAGCGAAGAAAATAGCGAAAATGAAACTGAATTGATTGAACCTCCAACTTCCGAACCAGAATTGGAATGGGATGAATTCCCAATCCAATCAAATTGCCAGCCGGACCGCGTAGCAAGGGCACCTAACTTAACTGTTACAGGCAGAAAACGCAGTATTTCACCTGTCATTACTACCCATAGTGAAAGTGAAATTTCGGACATTGAAGAGACGATTTATCATCGTTTTCCATCTCCTCAAAATACACCACCAAATTCACCTGAACCAGAACAACAACCTCGAAGAAGTCAACGACAACGACGACCTCCAAATAAATTAACTTATTTGCTGACACATGGATTATTTTTACTATTATTTTGCTCATTGATGAAGGCTCAGGCCGCCTTCATAAAAGCCAATCCAGTTATTTGGAGACCAGCCACCACTCCCATTATAAATGGAGATATTGAAGTTGATATCGACACTAAGTATTTAGAACCTTGCGCAGGACTAGCTGAGGCTTTAAAACAACACAATATGCAACCGGATTTCCTAGATCACTGGTGCAAGAGTGCATTTGAAATTTCTTTTCTTAATCCTATTTCCAAAATGTGTAAAGATGTAACTGCTGAAGCGGACAGCAAAATTAAAACTCGAGATAAGAGAATAGTTGTAACAGGAATTGCGATTTTAATTGTTGGCGTCGTTAGTTTAATTTCTTTGGGAATTGGGGCTGTTAGTTTGGCGGTTACTGCGAAAACCCAAAGTGAAATGGAGAACTTAAAGCTCGAACTTGAAAAACAGATACAAATCACCAGTCAGTTAACCCACAACCAGAAGATTTTTGAGGAAATGCTAGACACTATCGAACAACAAGTTCGTGAATTACAGGTTGAAGTCGCAAGACAGAACAAGATCTTAGTTCAAATGAAAAGCACAATTCCGGCCACCTCATTTACGGTTGCTAGTATCGTTTCGAACCTTCAAACTACATTAACTCAGATGAGAGCAATAAACCGTGCTTGGGCAAAAAACAAGTTAGATCCAGCCATCTTTGATCTTTTGAACTTAACTCTACCATGTGGTGATAATTGCCCGGCCGACGCTGCTTATTCAGTTAATTGTTATCATAACCCATTGACCCAAAAATTACGATTCCTCCTCAAATTCCGAAAGGTCGATACTGAATCCAGATTAATGGTAGCAGACCCATTTATTCTTTTAGACTACAATGAAACAACCGGCGAATTGTGTAAATTACATTATACAGGCCCGAAATATGTAATTTATCGGAAAGGAATGAGATGCACTACCCCAATTAATAGTTTTAATTCTGCTGAGACTGATACCATCGTAGTAATACCCGATAATTCAGGTTGTGATTTGATTGAAAATAATAACACTCAATTGAATTGGCAAGGCCACACTTGCGAGGTCCGTCATTCGATTCAGGAAAATGAATTAATTCAAATAAAACCAGTAGACAGTACGAACATCATTTATTGTCCTGGCCTAACCATAAAAGCTTATGGCCGTGACCTTAAATGCCCTGAGTACCCATTTCAATTAAACTCACAAGAAAAATTCTCAATTGGAAAATTTCAGTACGAAACAGATAAATCTGCGATCAAAACCAATTTGCAATTTATGCCGGAAGCGTCAGAAAAAATCAATTTCCAGTTAATGCCAGACTTACATACTTTCGACGCAGACGAATTGTTAGAATCACTGAAAGAAAAATATAACGGACTCAAGAAACAGTTAAAACCTATCGAACTAAATAATTGGATTCCGCAACCATTCGGCATTACACTTAATGTACTTATAATATCCTCTTATTTACTATTGTAATGTTGTGCGTTTACTCTGTCCGAACTAGAACCATCACTACCTCAAATGAACCACAACTCCCGGAAGAAGTCCCTTTAGAATCAACTTCAGGTTGGAATAAAAGAGATGCTGTGACTACAACTACAGAAAGACCAGTAAAAGGAAATCTAAATAAATTTTTGTTATTATCCATCTTGTGCATTCTTCCCAAACCAGGATTGTTCATCCCTTTGAATGAGTCAGATGTTGAAATTGTTCAAATCTCTTACGGAAATCCCTGTCGGGAATTCAAGGTCACTGAAATGATGACCAGTTGTCAAAAACTATTCAATGAAACCTTCGTCTTGCCGTTAAGTTCCATCTGCATTATAAAACCAGAATTTCAGTTGTTAAGTGAAAAAACCTTTCCCGCAATTAATACTCGCAGTAGACGATCAAAAGCTGAAGAAATGAAGTTAGTTGCCATCCAAACTAAATTAATCATAATTAAAGAAAAAGTGAATAGATTTCTGACCGCTTGGAATTCGGGTGAAATTCCAGCTACTCTATTAATTGAAATAGGCCTGAGGAATTTAACCCGAGAAGAAACTGACTTATCACAGTTTAAACTGAAGCCTTTATTCTGTAACCTTGATCAACAGTGTAAACAATTAACTATTGGTTTTGTAGAGATTGGAAATTCACTCACTTATTACGTCTGGTTAACTTCTCTATCTGTTTTAATTTTCATTGGGTTCATTCTTTTAACAAAATATCTGCGACCTGACCAACACAAGAAGAGTGTTAACCTGCGGAAAATCACTGATAGACGAGATAGAATTCCTTCATTCCCTCCCCCACCGCGATTATGGTTAGCCTAATATAACAAACTTGCATTTATTTAATCACAACAAATATTCAATCATAAAAGTCAAAAAACAAAAAAAAGTACAAAAAAAAAGAAAAAAAAATGAATTCCACATAAATATAATTATATTTCAATATATATCCAAAATATAAGTGCAAAATTATTGCAACAAGATTCTTCAGTTAATTTAATGTCATTTAATATTTGAACAAACTAAAATAAATCAGAAAAACCTTTATTTACCATGAAAAACAGAATTTTTAGACTTCGATTATCGAATGTATGAAATTATCGAACATCGGGATCCGGATCCAGACTAATATTGGGATCAGGATTCAGTATTTATATCTAAACCAAAAATCTATAATAAATCAAGGCCTGATCGAGTTTCTGACGATAAGAACTATTGAAATAATGTGTAATGAATAAAACATCATTTGTTTCCCTAATTAGCAATGATACATACAGAAAATCCCGATAAAATTTGATTTATTTAGTGAAAAACAGAAGTTGTTACCTTTAAAACCTTATTGGATGCAAGAATTTTGAGTAATTTAGTGTTCAAACGTTGTTAGAAAATTACAGAAACATTAAAAATTAATTTTACATATAAAATAAACCAGAACTAACCAGGAATTAGCCTGAATTACGCTAAAATTAAATTATTTATTCATTCGATTATCGAATGTATCCTGACATCGAACATCGGATCCGGATCGGGATCCATATCGGTATCAAGATCGAGTATCAGTATCTTTTTGCAAAATGTAAACAAACCATAGCCTGACCACGTTTCTCTTTGTTTTTAATGCTTATAATATGTTAAAATAAAAAGAATCAAATAAATATCATTCAAAATTATTTATTGGTTATTAAAATGAATAACACGAATTAGCGGGATTGACCAGCACGCCATTTAGCCAATTCGGTACGTGGCAAACCAAGTCCGTTTGGGATTTTTTCTGCATGGCACCGAGCTAGGTGTTGTACTAAATTTTGCCAGCGTTTTAATTTAGGAAAAGGCACGAGTTTTCCACAAAATCGACATTTTAAATGTGGAGTAGAAAAAGAAAAACCACACCAAAAACCATATTCGGGGTTACGTTTAATAATTGATGCTAAAGAAGAAAACAATCCACCAAGTCGTTTAGCTTCATCGCAAAGGGCATCCGTGAAAGAAGTTGGTATATTTACCACACTTTCTGGAATCACAGGGGTCATCAGGCTTCCATCACTCGATATTTCTTGGGATGTTTCCCAATTATAAGTGCATATTGGGAACCCTTCATTGCTCAGGGACTCGCTATCCATAGCGTCTAGCTTGTCGAAAAAAGAATAAGGGGCGACGGAGTAAGTATGATCCGGAGTCCTTTCGTTCCTAAAAGGATAAGACATAATAAAAAAACAATTAATTTTGGTTATTAATAAATAAAAAGAGAAAGAAATGTTCAGTTAAATTAATGGAGTGAAAGCTTCTTCTTTGTTAGATATAGACGGAAATGACCAAGAACGGACATTGAAGTTGACCAACACTAGGGGCAGAGTTCAAAGGGTAAAAGTCAAAGCGCATAATTTAAATAAGTGGCCGAAAGAGGCTTCGGCTTTAACAAATTGGGAAGGATGTAAGGATGCATATATTATTTAATACTTCTGGGAACCATTAAAAAAAATCAGATATAGAATGCATTGATCTTGATTTATTGGAGCGTTCCTAAGAAATTGAAGGCCTCATCAGGCCCGGTAAACGATCAAAAAAGATCAAAGAAAATGTTCAAAGATAATAATAAAATATGCCAGGCCATCTGGGATATAAGCCTAATTTATGTGAGAACGAAGAAAAAGTAACCAGGTCATTACATCAGGTCAAGGTATAAAAAGAGAAAAAGATAGAAAAGCAGGCAGTCGATCAGTTAGCAATGGACTCAGCATTATTCCTTTATTTTGTATTTGTGAATTAAACCAGTAATAAAAGTTTTTGAAATGAATTAGTTATTCTTCTTTTCCATATATCTGAAAAGTATATTTGTTTATCCCTTCCATTTTTAATTCATCAGATTCTTTCATCATTAAGTTTTTCATCAAAATAATCAACCTGACAATATTAAAGCACAATAAAAAGCAATAAATATTTTTCATAACCAGAAAAGTTCATCATTCCGTAAAGCAGACATCAGTTATTGAGTGATGTATCTCTTTTCACTTTTTAATCATTTAAAATTCTGGTCAATTAATTTTGTGAGTTTTGATCGTGATGTTAATAAATACTCTTGTAAACGCTATAATCGCATTTTTCACAAGTCCACTTGGTGAATATACCAGTGGTTCATAAATATACCGAGATAATACTTTATACTGTTCATGGACATTAATTATTATAATTTCTAATTATCAGATTACACAATTAATTCAAATCAGATTAATTAAAAATGTGTAATAGACGATAATCTGTTTTTATAATCATGGGTTGAATCATCTTATTCCACTGGTAAATATACTAAATATTGAGCTTGATTATTTTAGCATCAGATTATTGAACTGTTTGAGTTATAAATTATTGCAATTTCAAATCAGATTATTAATTTCAATTAATGAAATGATTGGACGTTAGATGCTGGACACAAAACAAAATACAGCTGAAGTTTGAATCTTAATTGATTGTTATTAAACGATTAAAAATTAGAGTTACACAATTAAATGCAACAGATAAGAGATCGGATAGCGATATTAATAGTGAAAAATTACGTGATTAACCATGTACTTTCACAGTATAATGTTCAAGTAAGTGTTAACAAAGTTGACATTTTTCAAGTTTTAATAAATAGTCGTGTATTTATTAATTTTTTTATAATGATTGACCGGTTTTCAATACTGAATAATCATTTGGTGCAACAAAAACGCTGAAAATATAACAAATATTGTAAGAATCTGAAATTTTATGGATTCTGAGAAATTGCGCAGTCTTAATTTTTACAAATAAAGTTAAAATGTTTCCCAGAAATCGGGATTAACTATTCTATTTAAATAATAAAAGATTTACTTAAGGCTGAAAATAAAACCTAGATACAATAACTGTCAGACCAATGAGCAAAATAGGGAAGATTTATGTGGGAAGAAAAGAGAAAAATAAGAGGTCACGAATACCAGGTAAGGGCCAAAAAAGAGGTCAGACCAGGAGTATAAAAGAAAAAGAAGCAAGAAGAGAAGCAGTCGCAAATTCAGTGTGATTTTGGGCTCATCAACAACAACAACAATGTATAACTAAAATAACTTATCTACGGTGAAAAATAAATGTTGATGTTAAAAAGTAAAGTTATCATTTCCACTTTTATTTTTTTATATAATTCAGACAGCCATATTACCAAGTTTCTTTTGTTTTACCTTACCAATTTCCCACCTTACAATATATTTGTAATTTGCTTTGAACCTGTTAAGCGATATTCCCTTCTCTGTATACAAAATTTTATCATCCAGGGTTATTTTTAAATCATAAACGCGGTTTCTGGTTTCGTAAAATTCAGTTGATCCAATAGTGATGATTGATATTGGGATCGACCAAGTGCAAAGTTTGTCGGTTATAAAATAAGTATTAGTAATTTGTGAATTAATTATTAATGTTTTGTTATCCATTTTCAAATTACCATCCATCCAATTGCTTGATATATAACAATCAAAGATGAGTTGACTCGAATCCGATCCAGTTAACACAACAGAAGCAAGTTTGTAATATTGTGACAAAGTTTGCTCAATAAAAAGATTGAAATCATTTGAACTGTCTGTTTGCCTTACAAATAGCTGTACTTTGTCATTACCATGAACCTGGTTGCAGCACTTCAAAAAATTCATCTGATAAATTTGTAAATCTTTAGTATCTTCAGCGACCATCAAGCTTTTATCTAGATTGGCTAACAATATATTATAATTATAAATGTATTCCAACTTAAATGCACTGCCTTGTATATCGACTGGCCAATCATTTCCTCTAAACATTGTCCAAGAACAGTATAAAGTATTATCTCGATATTCTGAAGAACCAATAGTGAATTGAATACATGGACTTTTGACATATGCTGTAGTAGAACCTGAAGTATCTCGTTCACAAACATACGTATTGATATCAGAACCACTGGTTATTGCAACAGAAACCTGCTGATAATCATATTCTTCGATATTGTATCCAACAAGATTCATGATCAAACCGCTGATTCCATTGTTTTGTTTCGCTGTGAATGTAACACTGGCTACATCTTTTTCTCCATCCTTGTAAGAATACGCTTTACTCAAACATGAGTAATTACAAGTATCGCTGGTCTCACAACTAATTGTAATGAAAAGCACAATTAGAACTAATTTTTGAACGAACGAAGAAATCATTTTGATTTTAAGTGAAAAGTCGGGCACAAAACAAAATTTATATGAAGTTTAATTCGTAATTGATTGTTAATAAATGATTGAAAATTAGAGTTACTAAGTTACATGAAATAGATAAGAAAGGAAGATTAATCAAATAGCGATACATACAATATATAAAGTCAAAACATGAAATTTTTGCGCTCAAATTATGTCGAAACTAAGTGGGTTCTAAGGTTAATTTTTACATAGAATGAAAGCCATGATTAAACTACAACCACGAAAAATAGTCAGGACTTTTTCGGAATTCAGGTTCCTGAGAAATTCACGTTTGAACAGTGTTGGGGAAAAAATGCAGAATCCGTATTTTGTAGCATTGTGTTTGGGGGAAAAACTTTTGGTTATTTAGATTCATTGTTGGGTAAGGAGTTTATGTAGAATTGCCTTCTGATTAAAGAGTCGAGTTGGTGAAAACCTGGTGCTTCAACTTTAAGAAGGAGATCGAAGTTTCAACTTTGGACTCTATTTTTGCTCCTACAATCAACAAAAAAATTACATGTGCTTGAAGAAAGGCTTTTCCAAAATGAATATTAACATTATCAAAAAGAAAAGATTTCAACTTTTGGACTTATTCTGACGTGTTTTTTCATTAAGAATTTATTATTTCTTTTGCATTTGAAATTCATTGAATTTGGTTAGAATTAAAAAGAATTTTGCGATCAGTTATGATCGCGGGCTGGCTTGTATTAATAGTGGAAGAGGGTGTTATTTCAACTTAACCGAACCGAATTCTGTTTTTGTTCTGGAAAGGGGTATAGGCAGCCTAAACGCATATCCGTCAAAATAATTTTAATGTTAATTTTCTGATAGAGCATCTAAAAAAACTATGTTTTACATTAAAATGGGCAAAATCTAACGAGCGGTTGAGGCACAATCACGATCGAAAGTCGAACCTTTCTCAGACATTAACTGGAAAAATAATTGAAATAAAGAGTTGAAACTTGAAAATATTATGCATATTATGGGCAGTAATATGCATACAAAAAGATAGGATTGTAAACCATTTCGTTCTCGAATAATAGCGATAGGTCACTTTTTCGTTTTTTCAAAACCAAATCTACAGGTCATAGTCTAGAATCTTTTCCAATAGCTAGAGATACTTGCCAACACTAGGTGTATAGCCTGACGGCTCTTTTTTGATATCACTATTGCAGTTAAGTAGATATGAGGGTCGATCGGGGAACGACCTTAAATAAACAAAATGACATATCTCTGAAACCTGACATGCAACCAACTTCAAACAAATATCATAGTGTTTCGAATTATAAATACTATAACATATGAAAAGCTCAAGGTCATTCAAGGTCATTTAAAAATACTTTTTATTAGTAACTTCGCAAGTTACTGCAGTTATCAAGGCAGATCTACGTATAACGGTAGCAAAGTGCTCGCAACACTTTTTTTGCTGAAATGTTCGAGATTTTTCGTTATTGGACCTTCTTGCAACATGTATTTGCCTTTTCGTTATACATCAATACATTCCTCATGAAATAGTATATCATCAATATATTACATAGTTTTTACTCCCATTGAGCCCTTAAATGCGAAAAATCATGTTCAAAAATTGTTTTTTGGCGTAGAGCTGAATCATGCTCCAAAATGTTAAAAAAAGTTCCCCGATCGACCCTTATATCTACTTAACTGCAATAGTGATATCAAAAAAGAGCCGCAGGCTATACACCTAGTGTTGGCAAGTATCTCTAGCTATTGGAAAAGATTCTAGACTATGACCTGTAGATTTGGTTTTGAAAAAACGAAAAAGTGACCTATCGCTATTATTCGAGAACGAAATGGTTTACAATCCTATCTTTTTGTATGCATATTACTGCCCATAATATGCATAATATTTTCAAGTTTCAACTCTTTATTTCAATTATTTTTCCAGTTAATGTCTGAGAAAGGTTCGACTTTCGATCGTGATTGTGCCTCAACCGCTCGTTAGATTTTGCCCATTTTAATGTAAAACATAGTTTTTTTAGATGCTCTATCAGAAAATTAACATTAAAATTATTTTGACGGATATGCGTTTAGGCTGCCTATACCCCTTTAACTAATTGTTCATGGGTGATGTTTGTTCGTTGGTGCTGAGCAAGTTATCATAATCAATGGAATCAAAAGATCAACCAAACACGTATATGTTGCATTCAGAGCATTATACTAATCATTAAAGATAGTCTTATTATCCTTAAATTTAAACATCTTATCAAATAATTTATAATGAAGCCGATTGTGTTCGTATAAAAAGTATTAAAATGAACTTTGATCACATAAATTGTTAGGCAAAAAATTAGTGTTTCCCAGTTAATTTTGGCTATTCGCGTGATTCCCTTCTAGAGAAACAATGTGATGGGTGTAAGGAGAAGCACTTGGTCAAACTAAATATATCTCCATGTACGGATAGTTTAGTAGTTTAGTAGTTTATACAGATATCAGAGCATCGAAATTAAAAGCTCAACAAAAGACTGTGATTAGATTAACTTAATCCTTGAGTGAACCGATGTCACTTCAGTTCAATAGCGAAGTCGGGCTAAGGAATTGGTGAAAAGTTCACACTATATAAATCTTGCAGTACTTCACTGCCTGGCAAGTTTGAATAAATCGACGTTGTTTTCAATGATTTTCAATTTTCACAAAACGAACCCTTTCGTAATCTACACTTAACAGATTCAATTTGAAAAGTTTGGAAATTTCGGTGCCGTACGCAGCAGTTTATCTTTACTCTTAATTATCAACGACATTTCTCGCTCTGAGATTCCTTCCTAAGCAAAATTCCTAAGCAAAACGGAGCTCAAAAACAGTCATTACATAGTACTTTGTCTCCATTCTTGTAAGAATACGTTCTACTCAAACAAGAGTAACAGCTTACAGTCATCGAAAAAGATCTATCAACTTCAATTATTAATATTTTATCGATTCCAAATTGAATTGTATATAATTTGAATTCATAAACTCATTGCAATTGATATTGAAATGTTCACACGAATGTAATGAATGCACAAACAGAAAGGTATTTGTTTAAAATAAATTTTTATTGATTAGGACTTGAATCATACTCATACAATCACACGAAAACAATTTATCCAATTCAATCCTAACAAATAATATAATAGTATGCACATCATGTTATGCAGCTACATTATACATTGAGACATATTTGAATATTACTTGTCAGATGCTGCACTCTTCAGCAGTACGTTATTTTCTGAGTAAACAAGAGTACCAGCTCGATATACCTTTAATTTGAAGAAACGATTTTGTCTCAAAGTCCTGATTAAACCAATTGTGAATAGTCAATGGAAATGACCAAGAGATATTCCTCTAGGATCGACTGCCTGACTGTCAAGTGAATCGGTAAATGGCAATGTATGTCTATTACCTATTTGAACCATAGCAGTGATTCCTGGACGATTGAAATAGCACGTAAATTGTAATTCATTTCCATCTGAATGCATCAACACCACTTGATTGTATCCTACTTCTGATGACATATTCAGCATTTGAAGGGTGGAAAAATTTGCAACTGAAGTTTGTCGAATGAAGAGTGTAACATTAGTATTAATAGACCTTATCACGGACATCACCATTGATAGTAGTTGAACAATTACCAACACAAGCTCGACCGTTTATTATTAAATTTAAGATCAAAAATAAAAGATACATCTTTTGGACGAACGACAAAATGATGAAAATTTTAACTCGAATGAATAACAACAATAAAATTAAGAGTAACTAACAATTTCTGGGGGTCGAGTTCACTATTTGTATAACAAAAAAATCAGATTAACGTAAACTTATGTAATACAAAGTTGGCAGGTTGATCATGAGTGCATCATGGGTATAAATATCTCATCTTACAATCATTCTCGTTTGAATAGAACCAACTTTCATATGAACAAACCCAAAGTTCATAAGAGTGAAACCGGCTGACTGTATGGACACAGAGCTTTCATAACAACAAACCAACTTTCAAATGACCAAAACTTATTTTCATAAGACAAAAACTTTCGAGTTAAAGAGTATCTACTCAGAGGATCTAGAAAGAGTCATCACTGATATTTCCAATGAATTTCCACTAAAGATTATAAATCCCATGTTATAAGTTAACAATTTGATAAATGTTAACTTTATATTCCACGATGCATCAGAAAAGAAGTAATGAACAATCAACAAAATAATCCGCGTACTGAATAAAGATACTCTTAAACTCGAAAGTTTTTGTCTTATGAAAATAAGTTTTGGCCATTTGAAAGTTGGTTTGTTGTTATGAAAGCTCTGTGTCCATACAGTCAGCCGGTTTCACTCTTATGAACTTTGGGTTTGTTCATATGAAAGTTGGTTCTATTCAAACGAGAATGATTGTATTGACAAGTTAATCAAATTAATCACCCTTATTTAACCATTTGGACGTTTGAACCCAAAAATTATGACATTATCATTAAAATTTCATTTTGAAACGAATTTTCATTTCAATAATATGATACAATTCTATGCTTTATGTTGAGCACTAAGCAAAATATAGCGTTTTATTGTATTTGTAATGATTCGTAATTGATTGTTAATTAATTATTAAACATTAGTGTTACATAGTTTCATGAAATATATGTAAGAGGATTGTTAATCAAATATCGATATTAATCGTAAAATAGGTTGTTATTGATCATTTGATTCAACTTCAAGTTTCCACAGTCAAAACAACTAATTGAACCGAATCGTTTCTTTTAAGGCATTTGGAAACACTTTGGCTTTCGTTAGCAATAAATTGTCCATTTATGTGTTTTCTTATTGTTGGTGATGAAAGTCATCATAAGCGATAGACTTACTATAACAATCACGTATATTATCCATGTAGATAATGATGCTAATTATTGAAATAACATATTCAAATAGTGATACCAATAAAGACGATGTTCAGTTTGATCATTTGTCCCAGTTAGTCAATGCAGACTTAGTTTTGACTGTGTTTTTGCAATATTTTTTAGACTCCGAAGTCAGTCGTTTTTTCCACGACTGACTGACTGGGGGTTTTATCGACTGGCGGTCGACTCAAGTCGAATCAGTCGACTTTCACTCAAAACGACTGGCGTCGACGCATTTCGACTCAAAGCGCAATTTATGCTGCACTTATAATGGTTAATTATAAGACATTCATTGATTAGGCTCTCGACCCCAAGGGGCCTCGTGTCTTATCCATGAATATTCCCAATGTAGTGATCTAACATATAAAAATAATAGAATGATAAAAAAACGTGTTGAAAAAATGGCGAGTCTGGTGCTTAAACCCAAAATTTAAACCTTATTTTTCAAAAAGTTTGTTTACAACAACAAGTTGAGTCGACTGAGTCGACTCAAAATGCAGTCGACTTAGTCGACTCAGTTGATAGCTCAGTCAACTGGCGCTCAGTCGAATCTTCATCAACTGACTGAGCGACTCAATCGACTGACTTAGGAGTCTAATATTTTTCCAATGAGAGCAACATAAATTTTGGAATCAGAAATTACAATTAAAATATTTGCTAATGCGTTTCAATGAATCATATGATATGAGTCGATATCAGATGTTTGTATACACCCTCTGTCCATGGTTGAAGCTGACTGAACAGAATTTAAATGATTAAAGATTTAGATTTAAAGTAAAACACAAAATAATGTTCAATGAAATTTTGCGCTTTTATGTTTGTCAAAATTAGAGTTGACTCGAATCCGATCCAGTTAACACAAAAGAAGCAAGTTTGTAATATTGTGACAAAGTTTGCTCCATAAAAAGATTGAAATCATTTGAACTGTCTGTTTGCCTTACAAATAGCTGTACTTTGTCATTACCATGGACCTGGTTGCAGCACTTCAAAAAATTCATCTGATAAATTGGTAAATCTTTAGTTTCTTCAGCCGCCTTTTATTGATGGTAAGGGTAAACGAGAACCCGTCAGCTCACTTTATCATCTTCAAAGTCTCAGCTAGCTGAGTTGATCTTCGAGCTGAATAATATAATCGAATCTAAATAGCTGAATAAGGTTTGGATTTATTTGAACTATTTCATGTCAGAATAAGCTAGATTAGTTCGGATTAAATCAGTTCAGATTTGATTTGATAGCCGTAGATTAGGTTAGCTCTCAACATTGATACTTTCATTCTGGCTAGCTGAGACTTTGAAGATGAAAAAGTGAGCTGACGGGTTCTCGTTTACCTCATCGAGATTAGTCGAGATCGGATCGAGATCGATATATATATTATCCATTGATTAATATAATAATACATGTAATAATTGTTACCCAATTCCAATGCATAACCATGTACATCGACTGATCAACATCATCTCCTATTGACATATTGAGCAGTGTAAAGTATTATCTCGATATATTGATGAACCAATGGTCATTTGGCTAAGTGGACTTTTAACATATGCGGTAGTAGACAATCAGAAGTATCCCGTTCACAAAAATATGTATTGATATCAGAATCACTGTTTATTCACAGAAACCTGCTGATATTATAGTTACTCTGGAGATCAATCAAATAGCGATATTAATCGCGAAAGTGGGTGTTATTGATCATTTATTTCAACTAACAATTTTTTTCCAGTTTAAATTAAATAATTGCACTGAATTCTTGGAACAGCATAATTATATTGAAGTAGTAGTATTAATAGTAAATAAACTGAATCATCGCGAGAATTGAACGACGTAACATAGTTAAACAGCAAAATTGCAATAAGGGCTTGGTGAAAAGTTCAGACTATCCAGATCCTCGTAAAGCTACGAAGATTCAAATGATTTTTAATTCTCAGGAAAAGAACCTGCCACTTTTCGACCTTTTTTCGACAAGCTGGTTGAGCTCAATTCCGAAAGTCTGCGAAAGTTTCAAATCGTACGCAGTAGTACATCTTTACTCTTAATTGTAATTACGACATTTCTTCTCTTCAATTTGTCCCTGAGCAAAATCTCGACCGCAGCAGCTAGAGAACAGTCAAGCCT
Source organism: Tetranychus piercei (assembly GCA_036759885.1). NCBI lineage: Eukaryota > Metazoa > Arthropoda > Arachnida > Trombidiformes > Tetranychidae > Tetranychus > Tetranychus piercei. The sequence goes on from CM071877.1 coordinate 24,063,523, forward strand.
CAATTCATGAGAGTTGGTATTTCTTTCTCGACTATTTTGGGTGAAAATTAATGGATAAAAATACATTAAATTATCTAAGGCTATTGGTTCAAATAATTGGTCAAAATATAATAATATCATGGATATATTTTGATGATGCATCGTGTTTTATTGATAAATTAATCAAAACTTGTGGCGCAATTAAACATTCCAATCAACAAAAAGGTAGAAAATCAAAGGAATCAAATCAATTGAATATTAGTTAGATGTTGAACTCTTCAGATGTACGTTATCTTCTGAGTAAACAAGAGTATCGGCTTGATATATCGTTAAATTAAAGACACCATTTCGGATCTCAAAGGTCTGAAAAACAATTGTGAATAGTCAATAGAAATGACCAAGAACATATTCCAACAGGATCGACTGACTGATCGAGAAGTGAATCGGTGAATGGCAATTATTGTTTATCTATCCGCACAAAAGCACTCATTCCTTCCTTTTCCAAATAGCAAGTAAATTGCAATTCATTACCATCAGATTGTTCAGACCCACTTGATTGATGATCGAACTAGTGGCTTGACCGACTATCTGATATAGACCGGACGGACTGGAGAGATCGGTCCGAACTCATATAGTCCCAGATCGATTAGTGGAATCGATCAGGTGCCATGTTTTCTGAAAAAATCAGAACAGACTTTCAAATCAGTTCATCAGATGGAAAAAATCGTGCATCAGCCATTGTCAAAGTACCTGCCATCCGACTGTTTATCGATAAGTAATCGAAATAAAGTTAAATCAAATGAAATTGATAAATAAGGATAATCAAATAGTGATATTAATCGCTAAAGAGGGTGTTATTAAACATTTAATTCAACTACAATTTTTTCCAGTTATCAATCAGGAAAGATGGTAGAATTGATCATGTGACATGTAGATCACTGTCCATCTAATAATATAATAGGACTGATTCTGTTCTCAAACAGTATTAAAATGTGCTTTGTTCAAGTTAATCTTTACTTAAAATAAATCAGTCATTCGTAGCCATTCGAGTGATTCCCTTCTGAAGGTAAACGGTGTAAGGAGAAACAGTTATCAGAACTTCAAAAAATGAAAGACTCGAGTATTAACTGTAATTATTAATACATCACTAATAAATGTGGATAAACTGAACCATCGCGTGAACCAGACGATTTCACTTCAATTCAACAGCTAAATCGCGCTAAGAAAGGACAGTGACAGATTTTGCCCGTTGTGACGCCAGTAAAATTTCAGTGCCAATCGATAGAGCCTTATTGATTGTATAAGAAATGTTCAAAACCTTACAGAAAATTGCGAACTTAAGGTCGAAAAAATAAAGTAAAAATCGAATTTTTTTCAATTTTTCAAAATTATTTTTTAGATAAAATAATGTTTTTTTTATGATGGAAAATATGTTAAAATGTAGCTTTTTTTTATAATAATCTCCCAGTTTACGTTAAGAAAAATATGTACATGGGGACTTTTGTTGAACAAAATGTCCTCTATCGATTGGCATTGTCAGATCTCTGGCGTCACGTGGGCAGTTTTACATAGACTCGCTGTCACCCTCCTTTTCTAACTATCCAAAGCTTCGACCAATTCAAAACCAAGCCAGTTTTCAAATACCTGCTATTTTAAATTATCACGAAACGAACCTGTTGCTGCTCTTCGACCCTTTAAAAGCGACCTACACTCAATATGAAAAAGTTGGAAAGTTCTAAATCGTTCATCATTACTTTTAATTAGAATTACGGCATTTCTTCTCTTCAATTTGTCCCTGAGCAAAATCTCGGCCGCAGCAGCTAGAGAACAGTCAAGCCTCAATTCATGAGAGTTGGTATTTCTTTCTCGACTATTTTGGGTGAAAATTAATGGATAAAAATACATTAAATTATCTAAGGCTATTGGTTCAAATAATTGGTCAAAATACACTGGTAGCTGCACTTAACGAAACAAATTAGGGTTTCACTTAACGCAATTTTTAGGTGTCGCCATCTTTGGTATCTTATTGTTTCAGAGAATTTAGTATGTAAATGATGGTCGACCTTGAGTATAATTGCAGAGTCTAATAGATGGCGACTATGGTAAAAATTGACCGATTTGTTGCGTTAAGTGCAGCCACCAGTGTATAATAATATCATGGATATATTTTGATGATGCATCGTGTTTTCGGTTATTTTGTGTGGCAATATTTGTACATTAAATGCAATTTAAATGCACTTGAATATAAATATTGAAACAAATAATTAAATGTTAACAAGTTATAATAAAATAATGAAAATGTTCTTGGTTTATTCAGCTTAGGCTTCTATCGTAATCTACATTATATTGAATGTAAAAATTTAATGCAAATTAAAATAGAAAATTCCTCATCATGTGGAAACTTAATTATCATAGTTTATGAGCTGAAATGATTTATGGGTGAAATTAATATAATAAAATTTGAAGGAAAAAGGAAGATAAAGTTTAATAAGAGAAATATAAGACGGATAAACACTAAATAGAATTATGTGAATGAAAAAGAGAAAGTGAAATAAGAAAACAGATAAATAGAGAGAAAGAGAGGAGAAATAATATTAAGTAAGGTCGAAGATAATAGAAGTTGCATTTGTTTTGTTTCTTTAGTAGCTTGCAGAAGAGACAGATGAGATAGGAAGGGGTAAAAGAAATAAGAAGCTTTCATAATTAATTATCCAAGTCTTTCTCGAAAATTGGCGGTTAGCAATAAGTATTTTCATTAACAAGGAACGGATGTTTCATTAAAACAGTTGATTTCCGATGATCCTCTTCTTTACCATAGCTTTGAGTAAAGCTACCATCACTATTCTTTTACCAACCACCGTCTTAGGAGTCACCGCCGCTGATAAAAGTACGGCTAATGGAAGGGTGATGCGAAGTAAAGATTAATATATGAATAATTGAAGTTAACTGTATTTGATCATATTGAAGATTTGGAGAAAGATACTCGCAGATGACTGGCCTCAGACAGCTGATAGTTATGCATCTTTATCAATGCATGAACTGCATCTTCAACAGATGCTAATTGAGTCAAGGCCATTTTACGATCCTTAGGGAAAAATTTAAAGTTAACCACTTGGACACCAGCAACTTGTTCAAATGCTTCTCGAATATCTTCTTCGTTGGCGGATGAAGGAATGTTGGAAAGATGAAGCGTTGAACTTGGTGGATAAATGTTTTGATAGTTTCGGGAGCCTGGTTTTTTGAATCGGTGAAGTGTTGAATTGGTATAATCCTTGGTGAAACCTGAGTCAGGTTGACCCTCCTTGGGTGTTTGAACACAAGAATATTTCGATGCGGAAATCTTCATCGGCTTACCAAATAGCTTAACTTTGTCAAGGTAAGTCATAGCTTAAAAAAATAAAAATAATCAACTTGTTAGTTAAGCAATAAAATCAATTTCATGAACATTGGCTTACCTAATTGAGCTTGTTGAGGTTCACTCATTTGAATCAGGGCATTATCTTTTTTGTGGAAAAGTATTTTCACTCGCATCACGTCACCATACACACCTAAGAGTAAATAAAGAAAGTAAAATAAAAACAAAGGCGAAGAAAAAATGACAGATTGAAAAGTAAAGATTAGTTAAGAGTGTAATATTAAAAATATTGAGGTGAGGAGCCTTGATAGATTATCATATCATGAATCGCGAAAGAATAAAATAGTCATTCTCAAGATAGCTTTAAAATCAAAGACTAACTGAGAAAGACAGAGCGCGATGAAAAGATAGATAAAAATAAGCAGCAAAAAGGGAGTAAAATTAAGGATTGAATGGAGTAAGGATTGGAGTGGGAGTTTAATTTTTTGAATGTTTTTTATGGTTAATTAAAAGAGGGGACACAATGATAGTTGTGAATGAAATAGAAAGAAACATACCAAAGAGAGTGAAAAGAGCGTCTGGAGTGACCATCTAGTCATTTAAATTATTTAAAGTTGATCGTGTGATGGGATTTGTTTAATGATAGGATATAACAACATGGTGGAGGGTCAAGACATGATTTTTGGTATTTTTTATAAATTTGTCGCAAGGATCAGGAAAGAACATGGAAAGAAAGAAATAGAATGAGAGAAAGAGAAAGAGTGAATAGTAAAGAGAAAGAAAAGAAAGAAAAAGAAGAGAAGATTGAAAAGTAAAAGAGAATGAATATGAAACATAAATATTTTGATTGCGCTAACAGATAGCACGAGAGAAGAGAATGAAAGTAGAGAAAGAGGAGAGATAGAGGATAGTGAAAGATGAGAGAGAAAGTTGAAGAAAGAGACAGAGATTAAGATGGAAAGAAAACATAATGAGATTGAAAAGGAAAAAATAAAGAAAAAAGCAGAAAATAAAACGAATATTTGGTCTTGAAAGTAAGCAAAGGAGGAGGCGGGATCCTAAATGAAATGGTAACTAAACGAACTAAATAAATCTCTGTCCCAGTTTAACTATGCTCAATGAAACTAACGATTGTACTTGGCTGAACTCTCGTACTTTTTCTGCACGTTTAGGTGACTTGTGAATAAAGTAAATCCAACTAACAAGAAGATAATCTCTTCCGAATGTGTTTAATCTCTCCCAAGAAATGAGCAATTATCAAGAGATGACAACTTACCTGCTCATTTAAATTTGAAGCTAATAGTACACTACCCATCCCATGAATTCCTGGTGATGATAAAGTTGAGAAGGCATGCGATGGATTAACAGCCAAGGAACCAGGGAGTGATCCCCCTGTGTAAACAAAAAAAAAATAAAGGATTGACAAGTTAATATACAGATTACAATAATCATAAAAATAAGGAGAAAAGTTTTAAGAATCAGTAGTAATGCAGAACGAAACACACCGGGAGGTAATAAAGGATTTGTAAAGTCACGACTTTTATCATTGTTATATTTAACATTGATATTTGACAATTTGGAAAACTCGATACGTAAGACATTTCCAGATGAAAACATTTGCTGACCATCCAATGCTTGTTTAGCTGTTGATGCGTTGAAACTTGATTCATATTGTATCAATGCTTGGAATGTGGCATTCTTGGTGAAAGTTACAATTTTGGTCACTTTTCCGAAGCGAGAAAATATTTGATAGAAAGTGTCGAGACTAACGGGGTAGACAATATTATCAACGATGACTCTTAAAACTGTACTTGCTCCCAGAGAGTCACCGTTACTACTATTATGTTTACTATTTGGAGGAGATGTACTTTGATAGCTGCCATCTGAACCAGCATTGGGTCCAAGGAGAGATTTCTTAAGTTCTTTATGGTTAGAAAATTGGACATAAACTTGTCTACCACGAATACAAGGTTGGATGGGTAAGTTATTTGGGTCAGCCCAGTAATTAACCATTTGTTGAGCAGAGAATGAGTCAACAAACTCTAAGAAGGCTTGACCTTTTCCTCTTAAAAGGAGAACGTTAGTGATTTTACCAAAAGGAGTACCGATGCTGAGAACATCATTTTCGGTTGCTTCCATGGGAACATTCCGTATGTGAACTACACGAGATGGTGAAGGAGAGTGACAGTTTGATGAAGAGTCGTTTAACATTTTAGCGCCGTTAGATTCAGATGATCCTATTGTACCAACACCAGACGATTCCAATTTAACCTTTTTTGCTTCATTTTCTTTTTCACTCATAATAACGTCATTGTCCTGGTGGAGAAGATCTTCAGAACCTCGTTTATTTGACATCGATGTCCAAAACTTGAACCATACACGCAGTTACAGGTTTGATCGACGTAATTCTAATATAAACTAATGAAAGTGTACATCTATAGGATTGATTTGATTATGAAGAATGTCAACTGGAGAAACAATATTTATATGGATTCTTTGATACTCCTCTGATGAAACTGATTATGTAACGTCAACTAAAGACTGTCCGATGAACCTGAGAATAGAAAAACAATTTCTTGAATGAGAACTAATCACATAATTGAAATACGGGGGAAAAGACAAACTAAATCGTTGAACAAGAAAGGAAGTAAAATGATACCTTTGGAAAGAAAATTTAGAAATCAAAATAATTAATCAACATGAAAGCTTCAAAACATCACAGCTTGTAAAAGAGGTTAATGGAGCAACAAGAGAAACAGATAAGAGGTACAGGTTGTTGGGAAAATATACATGAAAAATGGGATCACAATTATAAAATTCAAAGATTTAGGCAAAACTGATCAAAGGAAGAAACCAATCTTACACTATAGATAAATGCAGATTCTCATGAGAAATAAGAAGAAACCTTATCCTTGACTTAAGCTCAAAATAGATGAAAGATACAAGGAGAGTAACGCTAGTGTATAATGCTAATGATAATAGAAACGATAGATGATTGATTCATTGCAAATGTCAATAAAAATATAAAACGAAATAGATAATATAAAAAATATTCATTGAGTTAAAAAATAGAATGAAAGCTGCATCAATTGAAGCGCCAGAATAAAGGGGAAACAAATGAATAGGAAAACAGAAATATAATTAACCGGCCATTTTAACTTATTCGCAATACTTTACAGTGACAAGTAAAGTATGCATGAAGTTCAATACAAAGGTAAGTGTTAAATTGACAGTTAATTTGTAAATAAATTAAACGTTAATGTTAATGAGGTTCATTGTTCTTACTTTGGTTTAACGTGGATCCCAGATTAAATTAGAAAAATGATGATTAATTGATAAAAAGATAATGGAGATGATGATGGATTATGATGATGAAGATGAAATCCTAAATGAATCCGAAATCTTCAAAAACCTTCTACCAGTAGTAGCGGAAACGGAAACTTTTCAGCTTGTAATTAATAAATGGTCCCACAGTCAAATTCCTAGTTTAAAGACATTTTTAAAATTGCCTTTTCCATCAGCTGTTTATTAATAAACGATTGTTACTTGTTATATAAACTGATTATTTGATATACTATTATTTTTTTGACTGTGTCTTGTGATTATAGTTAGCTCCTGGATCATATGCCGTAACAATTTTGATACTTTTGACGCTTAATAGACAGAGTAATAAGAGTTCACGTTTGATTCAAATGAAACGTTAAATAAAGAAAAAAATGTATCTAAATTAAAATAATTTAGTGCAAAGTAGTTTCGCAAAATTGTGCGTTATTGCTTGTTGGTGATTATTGGTCATCTTATGGCGCTAGATTGATCATTAATGTTAATGAGGTTCATTGTTCTTACTTTGGTTTAACGTGGATCCCAGATTAAATTAGAAAAATGATGGCTAATTGATAAAAAGATAATGGAGATGATGATGGATTATGATGATGAAGATGAAATCCAAAAAAATGAATCCGAAACCTTGTTCAAAAACCTATCAGTAGCCAAAAGCTGACTATCGATAGTATAAGACTATTTATCAATGCAAATATTAAACCATAAGATACTGCAGACTGCAGTTCTGAATACTAGAAATACTGAGGGGACAATGCACATTTGAAGGCGCCAAAAAATCTTGATTAATTAAATAGTTAACTTTGTAAAAAATATAAACAGTCAAAATTAAAGGTGAAATAACAGTAATAAATCTACAACTAGCACTTAGGGATGGCATTGTCCCTTTAAGCTGCAGTGTATTTTCTTTAAACTTTGTGCAAGAGTATGTGTGAAATTGAAATGTGAAAACTTTGTCTTGTTTATTTTGTTTTTGTTATTTAAATTACTGTTCATTTAATTCTGATAATTTATTTAATCGCAATTAAATTCCACCAACCTTCTTCAGTTTATTTACACATTAATCTTCAAGCTTCTCGATATAAGCTATTGTTCTTGAATGTCTTGGTAAGTTGATCATTTATTTCTTTGCTTTTCTCAGAGTTTTTTGAGTTTTATTGACTGTATTTTAATTTAATTACCATTTTATCTTTTTTTTCAATATAATACTACCGATATGATTCCTGCTATCAACTAACTTGTTTTGAAATCACGAAATTTTTGTTCTCAGCTTTTTTTAAGCTGATATCCTGGTCGTTCATTGGCCTATTAACCTTACTTTATAATCTATTCCTTTTGCATTTCACTTCAATTTATCCATGTGATTTGCCGTGGTCCGATTTTAAAGATGATAAATGGCTTCGAGTCATGGTTCTTACTGACGTTCATCTTTTGGGAAAACGAAAGGGTCACCCAGTTTATCAATTTGTTCGTGAATGGGAAATGTCGATTGCATTTCAAATTGCTGTAAAATTACACCAACCTGAAATGGTTATCTTTCTGGGGGATTTGTTGGACGAAGGACTCACAGTTGATCAAGACGATTTCAACAAATATGTTGAACGTTTTAAAAGAACTTTTCCAATGACCGAAGAAACTAAAAAAATTTTCATTGTTGGCAATCGTGATATTGGATTTCATGATCGTGTTGCTGCTTATCCAATCCTATGTAAACGTTGGGATAAAGCTTTCAACTCAAGTCTAGCTGACATCATGACTGTTAAAGGTATCAAATTTATTACAATAAACAGTATGGCTATCTAAGGTGATGGGTTTGATCTAGTCCGAGAAACTAAAGAAAATTTGCTTAGTGTTGAAGATAGTCTCAAGAAGAGTGATTTACCTGGCAGACCAGTCATGTTACATCACTTTCCACTTTACCGACTAAATGACGACATTTGCCATGAAATTGACTCTCAAAAAGGGAAAGATAGATTTCATAAATTTAACCCTAGTGTTGAGTGCCTATCATCTAAAGTATCAGAAATGCTTTTGAATAAGTTCAAGCCACGGTTAATCCTTGATGGCCACATTCATGCTGGATGCGTTGTGAATCACACAAAATACGATGCTGAAGAGTGGACCGTAGCTTCATTCAATTGGAGAAACAAACGGGATCCTAACTACCTGCTTCTTTTTATTTCTCCAGATGTTCATGCTATTAGAAAATGTTTTTTACCAAGTGAAATCAACATAGCATTCACATCTCTCATCTGCCTTATCTTTTTCTATTTTTCGTTAAAATTTAGAAACTATTTCATGGACTCAATTTCATCTCAACAAGAAAACAAAGTTCAACCAAAATCTCGAGTTAAAAAATATTTTTGTAGACTAATTATTAAAGTTAAATCAGTCGTTAGGATAATAAACCCAAATAGAAATTTAATAAATATCAAACCAATACAATTTAAGGGCAAAAATGATTACAGATGAAAATAAAATAAAATTGAAGCGTATTCACAAAGAAAGTATGTATAAAAGCGTAGTCAACTAAAAAATTACAATAACAAGAAGAAATTGAGATTATCCATTCATTTTAGGTTTACTTAAAGGGAAAATTTACAGGCAAATTTTGATTAATTGTCAGGTTTTAAGCAATCAAAGATCAAAAACAAAGATTCCAATCGGAATAGTGTCAACCATGGTTTGAGTAGATTAGCTTTAATCAATGTAAGTGAGCGAGTCAAGAACATTTTCATGTTGAATTGTTCAAGAATTGGATGACAATTGAAATTGTGGAATTCAACATCTTTTCTATTCGATTTTAATCTGCTATGACATTCAAGCTTTTATATTATAAACAATTTATTAATAATAACCCTTTAAATGCTCAATCAATAATAAGTATGAACTTTATGTGTTGTATTTCTTTTGGTTTCAAAATAGTGAGGTAATTAAAGATATATAAGCAAAAATGGAGTCCGAATCCAACAATTATTTATCAAGACGAGCTGTGTCTGGGAATGATGGTTATAATGGAGAGAAAGGGTTGATAATGCTGCAGATGGTGATAATTGAAATGATATTTTGTTTAGATAATTTAGAGGGAAATGCAAAGAAAAGCTAAACAAAAAGGAAAAGGAAAGGGAAAAGTGAATAAAAAATAAGAGGAAAACAAGTGGAGTAAAGAGAAAAAATGATTAAGAAAGAGATGAAGATGAAACTTTAGGCAGGATCAAGCTGGTATCATTCGTATTCATCGAAGTGATCATTAAATATCTTTCAGTTTTTTGAATAGAATATAGGATAACTATGCATAAAAACAATCATGAAATTACTCTCAAAACATTAGCTTATGCTTTCGTAAAGCTATATAAAAGCACAAATAACCTGAACCAAAATATTTATCGGGAACGAAACTAGAATCTGGTAGCAAATATTAATGCTATTGTTTCTGGTCTGCAAAATTAATCTCATACACATAACGATTATATAATGATTAACCAACATTTGATTAAATCTGAGCTGAGCATGCTTAACAGATTCAATATAAGATATAATTGATAACAGGAGAAATTTCAAAAGTTAATTTTCATGATTGCCGTAATAAAATGTAACCACAATCTTTCAGCTTATCTATGAGTCTGAATTAGATTCTAACATGGACAACAAGAAACTGTCAATAGATGTGTTTCCAACTAATTTGAAGAAAAATAAATGTTCCAAACACTTTAAACCAATTGACCGTAAGGCAGGTAAACGAAGAAGTAATTTAGCAAAACGGCCAGATTGATCAGGATAAGTTTGTCTACAATACTCTTCCAAAATTGCGTAAACCTTTTCACGTAAATTTTCAACTTGTTGTGTTGATTTGAGTCCTTTAGCTTCAGGATTAAATAATACAATAGATCGTAAGCAACCAAGCTCAGTTTTGTCCATTTTCATTTCTCTCATTTTAGCGACTAATTCAGTTAACACGCGATCAAAAATAGCACCAACACCCGCTTGATGAGCACAGTTTCGATGAACAACCAAACCAGTGGCTAACATAATACCATCTTTAACTGACATTGAACGATGAGAAAAGCCTGCAATTAGAAGCTCATTCCATCCTGATTTAAGCAAAATAACTTGATCTTCTACGGGCAACTCAGTGAAATGAGGAATATGCTTAGCCCATTCAATTAATTGATAAAGTTGTCGATCTGCCGCTTGACAGATATCACTAACGGGATCCTGAGACATAAAGAGAAATGAGTAATTTAATTCAATTTCATAATATCTATGAATTTATAATGATAAATGAATTGATTAAATAAACTAAAACTTACTCGAGAATCTATGTCTTCATTTTTTGGTTCTACTCGTAATTCAGCTTCCAATATTCTTTCAATAGGCATGTCATTTTGTGAATTACTTGTACTTTCAACCTCGTTTTCGCTTTTTTCTTTATTCCTTTGTCTTTCTTCTTGCACGGCTGTAAAAAATAAATATGGATGGAAAATTAGATAAGGAAAATAAAAAACTGAAAACTTTTTAAAGAGATATTAAATATAAAAATGTAAAAATAATTACCTTCTCTTTTCATTCCCATAGCGAGACATTTCTGATATCTACAGTATTGACACCTATTCCTTTGTCGTCTGTCTATGATACAATCTCGTTCTTCCCGACAAGCATAAGACAAATCTTTACGAACAGTCCTTTTGAAAAATCCTTTACATCCTTCACAACTGTTGGGAAAAAATTTAAATAATATGAAAACTAAAATTAGAACGAAGCATGATTATCAGTAAGAAAATGAGCATATCTTAAACTTTATTTGCCAACACTGAGGTTGTCTACCCAAAACTTGCAAAGTAACACTATATTGATGGAAGAGGGTTCAACTCATTAATGATGAAGGAAATTTACGATGCGAAAACTAGACTAAGAATATTTACCTGTAAACACCATAATGTTTCCCAGAGGCTCGATCACCACAAATAGAACAAAGATGTTTTGATCCGCTTAAAGGATGATTTGGATTAGAGAAAACGGAACTTGCTCCAACAGAATCACCGTTGCTTATATGTCTACTATTTTGAGGAGATGTACTTTGATAGCTGCTGTCTGAACCAGCATTTGTTCCAAGAAGAGATTTTTTAAGTTCTTTGTGCTTTGAAAACTGAACACATACTTGTCTTCCCCGAATACAGAGTTGCATTGGTGAGTTGTTAGGATCAGACCAACAGTTAACCATTTGTTGAGCAGAGAATGAGTCAACAAACTCTAAGAAGGCTTGACCTTTTCCTCTCACCAAAAGAACATTGGTGATCTCACCAAACGGAGTACCGATACTGAGAACATCATTTTCAGTAGCTTCTATGGGAACATTGCGTATGTGAACAACACGAGATGGTGAAGGAGATGGGCAATTAGATGTAGAATCGTTCAACATTATAGCTCCGTTAGATTCAGATGATTCTATTATACCAATACCAGAGGAGTCAAGTTTAATCTTTTTTGCTTCATTTTCTTTTTCACTCATAATAACGTCATTGTCTTGATGGTAAAAATCTTCAAATATTAAGAGAATAAAAAAGTAAAGAGAAGAAAGAAAAAATAAAATTAGAAAAGAAAGAGAAATAGAAAGATGACTGAAGAAGTGAATGACACTTCATTCAGTGTTGTGAGAATGAATGAACTGGAAGCAAAGATTATAGAGACGTCGATAAGGGTGTCAACGAAATCCAGGAGACTATGTACAACTAAATATTCAACATATACACTGTTAATATTCAATATAAAAAGATAATCAATTCTAAATAGGAGTGAAAACAATTAAATCAGATTAAACTTGACTGAACATTTTACCTTTAAGAGAACACTTCTTTAGGTTCTCTCCAATAATATTACATTCACACTTCAACTTGTTCTTCATTAAGTGGTAACAAAAAAAGGAGACAGGAGAGCAACAGCAGAAGAAAGAGAAGAAGAGAGAGAGAAGAGAGAGGCGAAGAAAAAGATAGCAGATCAATTGGAATTAACCTGAGCATAGAAAAAATTCATCAATCGAGTAGATTTATCAAGCTTACCTTAATTCAACATGAATCCTGGTTTAAATTTACCAAAAATATACCAAAAATGGTAAGAAAAGATGAAGATGATAACAAAAGATGATTTCTGAAACGAAAAACAACAAAACTAATAAATTAGTCTATTTCACTGCGGGTCTCAAATGTCAATAACATTAGAAATAACCATTTCTACTTGAGTTTCATTTTCGGGTGCAAAGAACGGAACAACAGCAATAGATGGCGTTCTAAGGAATTTCATAAACAAAATTTAAACCTTCCTTCGCATTGACTTATCATTTTTTAAACATTAAAGTGCACAAATCAACCTATTTTAATATCATCACGGCCGTCTGTTCATTTTGATTGTTACTCACATCAAATCCATGATTGCAATTCAGTTCATTTCTTTTTTCATCTTGAATGGTTCCGGGTGGTTACTTGATACTCGGTTAGATTCAAAACAAGCTGATATTTTATTGAATCCAAACTAAAGTTACTCAAGGAAACGGAAATTTAAGTTTATTTTATGGATTAAACAAAGTTGTGATTTTGAAATTATTGTAATTAATTAGTTCATGATAAATATTCAATCAACTATTGGGTACACATCAACGAGAACTGTTGATAAATCGGAAAAGGTATCTGACTAATGTTCACTGATGAGTTTCTGCTCTCTAACTTTTTACTGCCACAGAAAGCTATCGGTTTATCCGAGAATCGAAGTGATCTTATTTCAGGAATTTTTTTTCGCAGCATAAGTGCATTTCCTGGTTGATCATTTATGTTAAATCAGAAAAATAAGTTCCAAGAAAAAATCTGGCTTCATAATTGAACAAAAGGCGCTCAAAGTTTCAACTTCTAACTCGAATTCTCGAAAACATTCGAAACTAACACGAAAACCAAAGTTTTTACCCATAGTCCATTCACGAAAATTCACTTTAAATTAATGTCTGGTATTTCTAACGAACCCTTTGCTTTAACTTGTTAAAGAAAAATTCAAAGCAATACATTTTCTTCAGTTCAACTTGAATTTTTTTTGTCTATGGTGCTTAATCACTGCTCTATTAAAGTTGATTGAATTCAATTTTACTTCAAATTAAGTTAATTGTTTCAAATTGTAATTTATAAGCTGAATTGAAGTAGTTGCTTGCAGTTGCAGAAGGGCAAGTTGCTTTGCTCTAAAAATACTTTTCGGACCTTTGCCTGAATTACCCTAATCTCTTACAAACACTTGCCAGCACATGTAATAAATTGTAAACTTGTTATATACGTAACACATATTGATATCTAATGTATTTATTTATTATTTAGGCTTTTGTAAATTAGTAAGTAATAGTAGACGCAAAAAGTTATGTCAATCCAATGCAATATCTCTAATTTCTGATTTTAGCGGCGATGGCTTACCGGGGAAGAATAAGTACAAGTATGTATCTCTCTGATAAGGGAAATTGACATTCTGTATAAGACAGCTCGTCCGGGATAAATAGAAGTAATTAAAAAGAATAATTTGATTTATTCTAGTTAACTCTAAATCGCCTTAGTTAAAGTAAGCAAACAACAAACATATTCAACAAATAACTTGTCTAAAAAAGTGACTGTGTGGATATGTTCATTTGATCGAACGATTTGTCGTTTTGATTAGTCTTTATTCATTATGGATCTCAGAAAATTTAAAATAACATATGTTTATTGAATTGAAGAAGTCATCTTAAGATTGACTTTAATTTTGGGTTTGTTATCATTCAAACTTTGTTTCGATATTTGGCAGTCATCACATATGGCTTGATTTGTCTCACCAATTCGGTTATAATTATGATATACAGTCTATATCCAATTGTAATTGATAGACGTGAAAATAAATTTATACACTTCTTATATGAATTATTGAGGAATCAAGGGAAGAACGATGTTTGGAATAAGTGAATGATGTTTCCAGACGAGGGTTTCGCTTTGCATAATGTTCATTGAAATCAAGTCTAAAACTGAGGAATCGCAAATCAGCATCTTGATGAACTGCTAACAGCAACAAAAACTTCTGAACCATATTTTCGTAAGTTTTACCTAACAATTGAACTTTCAGCTTAAAATCAGGGATTATATGAGAATCAAAGTTTTTCCTTCTTTCCATTTCTTTACGAGTCATTAATTCCAGATTTTCTTGAGTTAACCTCCTCTGAGCATCAAATTTTTTCCGTTCATCAAGTTCGTTATCAATGGCTTTAAAAAGAGCATCTTGCACACTTTGGAACTGAATAATCATGTCATAAATGGCTCTCAATTGTTCTGATAAGCTTTGAGATTCTGCATCAAGCATTGACCGGGAGATTACTGTAGAGAGAAAATGTTCTTGAGCTTCTATCAACTGATCAATATCAGATGCACTCTCCATTTTGCGGATCAACTCGTCCCATGAACATTCCATTACTTCAAATTCAATATAATACTGCATTTGTTGGATGAAATGCATCATTTCCGCTTGCAAAATATGACTAATATAAAAGACTGGAACCAATTTAGGCATAATTTTGGTATCTCTGGCATGAATTATTTGTCTTTTCCAAATAGAAACCAAAACATATTCCATTCTTTTAGATCGCCAGAGATATTTAAATAAAGACCCATAGTTTTTCATAATCTGAGCATTAAGTATTGTCTTTATAGGTCCACTTGTTTGGTAGTCTAACGTGAATATGTCCCAACCAGTTTCTTGTAAGGAATCGGAGAAACGAACATCGACCCTTTCAGTAACATCTTCATCGAGGAACTGAGCGTTAGTTGCTCTAATGGCACTATTGAGTAAGCTTTTCAGATTGAGTAGTTTCAAATTTTGAGCTGGCTTCTCCAATTCATTCACTAAAAGGTCCATAAGATGCCGAATAAAATCACCTTGACCAAGTAACATGAATTTTCGAAGTCCTTTCAAATGATCCATGAAATGATAACTGTCGAAAAGTAGCTTAAGAGCTTTTTCACTAGTATTATGATACGCTAAAGTAAGAAGCTTTTGGAATTCTCCTTCCTGTCCATTACGACGATTGTCGTTGAATAACAGTTCAACTTCGGTAGACTCGAATGTTTTTCTCAAGATATCATAACCAGCAACACAAGAGGTATCTTCAAAAACTTGTTTAAGTAGATTGACAGCTTTACCCGTCGCTAAAATTTTTTTTCCTTGTTCGAAATCGATGAAACCGGGGAACATAGATCTATTTAACTGATATTTTTCATGCCACATAGGGTCCTGACTTTCTGGTGCTGGACGACTTGAAATTATGAAAAATTCTTTATATGGGTCATCTATTTCTCCGTGAAAAATCCATTGACTAAGCATTTGGCGAATAGGAAGGACAACTTGGCGTAAAATACGGGTCATGCAACTTCTAACATTTGGATCACCGTGTTGATTATATTTGTGAACTTCTTTTATCAAGGCACCTCCACGTTTGTTGCGACAGTTTTCGATCAAATTAGTGAGAATTTTTAACAGATAAAACGAATCGTAAATGTAAACTTGAAGTCTTAAAAGCGTCAAGCCACACTTAGCATTCAAATCCATTGCATATGAATGCAACTCTTGTTCAATAACGGTGATTAGTCTATAGTATCTCTGAACTTCTTCTTGTAAAGCTGAAGCAAAGCTTTGGCATACATAACCTAAAGTATCATTTTTGATGGTGTGCTCGCAATATTTGTTAACTTTGTTAAACAACCATCCAATGTTTGTCAATCGAAGGATCATCTGTCTTTCACATACACCAATATTATATTGTGAATTGATTTTATATCTCCCATCGTTGGCCGGATCTTGGACTAATATTCGACCATTCAATCCTTGAAAGGCAAAAAGTATTTCACGAAGCAGTTCAATTTCTGAGTAAGCCCTTTTATTTTCTCTGTCATCTATTTGTAAGGAAAAAGGCCTTTGAGCTCTGGCTGTATTTCCTTTAGTTCTGAGCCATCCTCGACCAGATATTTGATTATGACCGGGTAAATGATTAGTATCATCAAAAGCTGTAATTAAATCAGGTGGAATAGGGGCAACTGGAGAGTGTTTCCTGCTATGGTTTCCATTAACACAATCCATAGGCATCCCAGGAATTGTATTATAGAATCCGTTACCACCATTACAATTATTTCCATGATTAAAAATATTGGGAATATCTTGACATAAAAGATTCAATTTATCATCCTTATTTTTGTTCAAAGTGGACATTTCATAGAGGAAGACAGCCATAGCGATTGGGTTTTTACAAGTACCAACTCGCTTTAACTTATAGTAAAGCTCTTCAAATCGAAGTGCATCACTTTCTTTCATATTGCGAACAACTAGAGAAGAAAAACATGAATTAGAACCTTAGCCAAAATTTATAGAGGTTTTTTAAATACATACGGAGTTTCTTTATCTTCTCAATAACGTAAAACTCATCAGAGTCATCAAGATTCATTTGTTGATTATCATTAGATAAAAGTGTCATTGTTGTGGAGTATATCTTGGAAACCTTGTCTGTTATGCATCAAAATGACAGTAAGTGAAAAAATTCATTAATATATTTCATTTTTGAAAGGAATAGGTTAAAGATGAATCGCAATTTATTAAAATCTGTACTAAAACAAAAGTAATTACTCACCAGTATTGAACGGTGTCAATTTTGAACATAAACGATAAACGAGGGATGGCAATTCCAACACATTTTCAACTTTACTCTCAGCCATCTCCTCGTATTTTTCTTCTTTGTTATACTGTAACTATAAAATGGTAAATATCAACAATAAATTAAGTTATTAATCAGACTAATATAGATTAACCAGACAAAAACAACGCAAAACAAAAATACAAAAAAAACATCAGTTGGAAGCTCTTTTCAAAGCTCTTTTCTCAAAGCTTCTGTTGTTTTGAGAAGGCGCCAAGTGAGGAGAGAGAGGAGCACAAAAGGAGGGAACCTATGTAGGGAGATTCGCAAGAATGAAGATACGATTTATTAGCATTAGGTTCCACCGATTTAAATACGATTTATTAAAAAAATTTCAAGCTTTTGATTAAATCTGAAAAAACTCGAAAATTAAATCAATTAGCTGGTTTTATGAATGTTTATAGTTATTCAAAGGTGATAAGGAAAATGATCAGGACCCTCTGATTGATAGTCAACCATTAAAAAAATTGTATTATAATTTCACGTGAATTTAATTTATAGTTTCAAGCTTCGTATCAATAAATAATTTACTCTATTAAGGGTATTCTGATTAGTCATGATTCAGTTCAATTGAATAATTTGAATAACCTTATACTAAATTCAAATATTTAAACAGTTAACGGTTTTACAGCTGATTTCAATATAACAATGGACTTACTGGATATTAGGATTTTTTAATTGTAGATTTAGCTTATTACGGATTTGTTGAATTCCTCTC
This sequence comes from Tetranychus piercei, assembly GCA_036759885.1. Classification (NCBI taxonomy): domain Eukaryota; kingdom Metazoa; phylum Arthropoda; class Arachnida; order Trombidiformes; family Tetranychidae; genus Tetranychus; species Tetranychus piercei. The sequence goes on from CM071877.1 coordinate 24,081,643, forward strand.
AAATAGTTAAAATGTTAATATGATCACGTGAAAATAAGTCAATTAATTAATTATCGAAAATGACTGTAAATACTAATAAGTAAAATTCCGGTTGATATTTTGAAAAAACCGCCAAGTTATACTGGAAGTGTTCAGTGTTTTGGTTTACAGCAGGACTTGTGTTGAAAAACCAAATTAAAATTGAAAATTTGTTAGTAAATTTTTTAATGATCCAGATTATATAAGACTTCTAATTGTTAAAGTTGAAGTGAAGAATACCTTGATCACTTAAAAAGCAATTGATACATGCTATTTGATGGTAAGTACTCTTATTTGAATTAGATATCGTGAGATGGTCATATCTTTCACTCTTTAATGCCATCATTTCAAATTATTCATCGATAGTTTTGCCTGGAAATTTATGCCAGAATATTACTAAATACAACTTCAAATGGAGTTTATATTAAACTTAACAGCTTAATCACTCAAATATCTCTTCTATTACTTCTAGATATATTGGTCTAGTATGTACATGGTCAACTATTTGTGAATCAAAGCTTTGATATCGGGTTGTATGGTTACTTATTCATGATCACTTTAATCCCTTCCACTGCTGTTTAAAGCGATGAATGTAATTAACTAATACACCTTGTAAAACGGAAAGATGAAATCCATCTTAAAGTAATTGTGAGTATTATTATATGATTATCTGATTTGATAAACTTAATCTTTTACTTCAGAATGTATGATGTCGTCTTGTCATGTTGACTTTTTTCTATTGATCTGCTTTAAACCTCATAAACTAATTACTTTATTGAATAATTTTATCACCTTATTATTTATCAGCCTTATCATACTATTTTTGTGTTTATTAGATTGAGAAATGTAGATTTTATGTAGTTTATTTCATGCGTAAACATAATATGAAAATGTTCCATTTCTCTCTACACATCTGATAATAGCAACAAATATCTGGTAATCATTACCAATTTTTACCTCTTCTCTTAATTATTCTCTTAATAATTTTTACCTTGATACCTACCGTTATTAAATCACAACAATAATCTCAAACAAAGAATTATTTAGATATATCAGAGTTGAATAGTAATTGTTCTTTTCTTTCTCTATCCTGTATATCTTTTACTGTTTCTCTCTTCATTAAACAATCAAATATAAACTCTCAAAAGTTAATCATAACTATGGTGAGTGAACGCATATCAGTAGAAATTCATCGCTCTTACCATTAAGTTACTTTCTTTTTTATTATTTATCATAATTTTTTACTAAAAATTGTTTTTCTTTCGTTTAATATCATTAATATTATCACTGTTAAAATGACCCCTTTCACGGAATGTTTTGCTTGCACTGCAGCAAATCCACCAGATGATCAAATGTCAAAATCACCCCTTAATTTATATCATGAAAAGCAGCGTAAGAAACTCTGTGCTCTTCATACTCTTAACAATCTACTGCAGAGTGATGCATTCAAACAGGCAGATCTTGATGAAATATGTTTAAGGTAAGCTCATATCAACGAAAAACATTTTTACTCAAATATTTGGCAATCTTTTTCACTACTATGTTTCTTATTTAATTTATTATAACTCTAGACTATCACCTGGTAGTCGATTTTTGAATCCACACCGAGCTCTTCTGGGCCTTGGTAATTATGATGTTAATGTTATCATGTCAGCCCTTCAGGACAAAGGACTTGAAGCCATATGGTTTGACCAAAGAAAGTGTGTATATTTAACTTTTTCAAATACAAACGTACAAATGTGAAAAATACCTATTTTACTTAAAATATTTTAACCGTTCTTTCTATGTCTATACAGAGACCCAAACTGTCTTAACATGAATCACATCTTTGGTTTCATCCTAAACATTGACAATTTTCAAAAAAACCAAACCCTCTTAAGCATTTTGAATTTTGGCAATTTATTTGCTTCTAAAAAACACTGGATTGCGTTCAGAAAAATAGGAGACCAATATTATAATTTAGATTCTAAATTGGATGCACCCGAAGTGGTTGGACAAGTAATGCTCATTAATATTCTAGATTTACTCATACCTCACTTTTTCGCAAAATTTCACCTCTCTCTTTTTATTTATTTTCCAGGAAACTGAGATGATTCAGCTTCTTCGTGATAAATTGAGTTCTGGTGACTGTCAAGTTCTTTTAGTTGTTGACAAAAAAGTAGCAGAAGACCTTTCCTGTTATCGCAATGCCGATTAATTTATTTAAAGTACCAACAAATATCAAAAGGATATTAATGGCATATTTTAAAGGAAATTGATGAAAGTTGTCTGTTAAAGACATCGCTAAATTCTCGTATTGATTTTGTAGATTCGGAAATCTTGTAAAACAATTATTTCGACAGAACATCAGAGACAACTCTAAATCTAATCATTCTCACGATGCCAATGAATGTTGAATTTCTAATTTTTGATCTTCGCTAATTGATTTATAAGTTGCATGACCTTATCTTGGTTATTAACGGTTAAGGTTCTCAGTCTTTTTGAATCTTAATCACTAACACTTAAATATCAGTGATCTAATATTCATTTCTTTTTTATAACTATTATATTGTGATTTATTAAGTGCCTTTTTACAAAAATTTTTAATGTATTCTTTCGAAGTCCTATATTTCCCATGTGATTGCTTATTATCGATGTAACCTTTGCCAACTTGTCAAAACTTGCTTCTTGTCAATGTAAAAAAATCTTTTATTTAAAGGATAACTTTTTTTCTAATTTGTGCTTAGTGATGGTAAATGATAAGGAATCGCCTGGCTTACCAACCTGCTGATTTAACTTCAAGCTCAGAGTTACTCCAATGTTCCCATTAAAATTTGTTTGATCAATGCAGATAATCATTGAATTTATTGTAACTAGTAAATTTGAATCAAAATTTATTTATCGTGTATTGTAGAACTATAATTTTTATGTAAGTTGTAAGTTCATTATTTCATCGTTAATACTTATTTTGATATCGGAGGGACTCTCGCTCTAATAGAGAATTGAAAAAATTAGCTCTAATTTCTTTGATTAAAGTTACAAGTGAAGCAAATGAATGAAATTGAATGAAAAATCCTGGGAAAATCCTGGGAAAAGCATCTTCGAGTTTCTCCGAGAAACTTTTTCAATTCGATAACTGTTTTTAAAAAACGTCAAGGATAATTTCAAACAGAGAAGCGATGGAAGGTAGTGTGAATCTTCCAACATCGAAACATGCAAATTAGAATACAGATTTAAACTAAAATAAATTAAAATATCGAGCTAAGAATTAACCGAATTAAATAATTTACAGAGAAAAAAGTCCAGTTTGAACCATTGAACCAGCTTTACTTCTTAGCGACTTCAACTGCCATCTCTAAGGAAAGTAACAAAGCTACAATTTTTCAGAGAAAATCTCTCTGATTTGTGTCATTGTTTTCTTGCCTTATTGAAAAAAATATTGCTTTTTCAAGTAACGGTTCTCTGATTATTCTCTCGGTAACTTTTTGCATTAACATTATCAATCAATTCTAATTTTAATCAATAATCTGGTTATAATATTTCATCAAGTAAGTATTATTAAGATTTTCTTGGATTTGACTTTGTTATCGATGTTCTAACCTTGTACTTATACCTAATTTTTAAACTTATTTGTTTTTTATTCTAATATTGCATGTTATTGGGTTTTTCGTGTGTTTTCATATTATTATGAGAAATATCTTGTTGTAAGCTTACTTATTTATCTATTTATTTTTAATCAGGATACAAACAGCAGCAGAAATCAAACTGTTTAATGGGACCTAGAAGCCGTAAATCTGGTCATAAAACTGGACAATCAAAAGGTGGTCACCAGTCTCAACAACATCTATCACAACAACACCATCCGCAACAATTGAATACACAGTTGAAATCTGGTTCAATAGGAGGCAAGGCTAAGTAAGTATTTTTCATTCTTCACTGATATTCCTGCATGGATATTTTGCTTAGCTTGCCATTATGGGTATCTGTTGACTTTAATTTGTCTATTTGGTTCAAATTTATTTCTAAGCAAAATATTGTTATCTTTATCTTGTTAATATAATAATATAATGTTTCTTGTTGATCTTGGTGACAGGAACAGTGATGGGGGACCTCAACATATGCAACAACATTTCAAAAGCCGATCTGGCACTTTCAGCCTTCAACCATCTACAGCTTTCAAGACTTTCCTCTCAGCTAGACTGTGTTATGCCATTTGGAGTATAATCACTGATTGCGATGAAACCTTCAATTACTGGGAACCTATACATTATTTAGTTCATGGAAAAGGTTTTCAAACCTGGGAATATTCTCCGGCCTATGCCATCAGATCCTATGCATATTTGTGGTTTTATGCATTGCCTGCTTCACTTTATACTCATTTGCTTCCAGCAAACAAGATTCTAGTCTTTTATGGTACTCGGTGTTTTCTCGCGCTTTTCTGTTCTTTATGTGAAACATATTTTTACAAGTGAGTTTTTAAGCAATAATCCTAAAACGAAAGTTTAAACAATTTATCAAAAATGAAAAATAGTCCTGGTAATCTTTATTATGACATGTTTAAGTAATTCTTGTTTTTTGTTTGTAATTTTCTATCTAATTCAGAGGCATTATCCGTCAATATGGTCCTAATGTTGGTCGATTTGCCTTAATTTTCATGATACTTTCCAGTGGGCTATTCATTTCAGCCACTGCTGTTTTGCCCAACACCTTCTCGATGTATATGGTTTACATAGTTATTGGTGCATGGTTACAGCAAAATAACAAAATAACGTTGTTAGGTTTGGCTGCGACAACACTCGTTGGATGGCCTTTTTCTGCAATCGCATGGTATCTATTATCTTTTACCCGAAAAAAACCATCGTTCATTCCCTTTCTTAATGACTATCTGTTAAAGGTTTTTTTCTTTTAATTTTTTAAAGCGCACCTATTGGCTTGGATTTGATTGCTCCCAGGAAGAGAAGATTTCAGGTTATCAAATGGAGCATAATTATTGGATTATCTGTGATCGTATGATTCCTATCGATTTTTTATTTTTATTTCACATCTAGATTGTTACTTGGTTATTGACAGTAATTTTTAATGATTTTTCAACAGTTGCCTTTGGTTGCCATCGATTCTTATTATTATGGTAAAATGGTAATTGCACCAGTCAACATTGTTCTTTATAATGTTTTCACTTCTCATGGAGCTAATTTATATGGAACGGAACCTTGGTATTTCTATATACTAAACTGTTTGCTCAACTTTAACTTCGTCTTTATTGCTGCTTTACTTTCTGCTCCTCTAATGGTAATTTCATATATTTAGATTAATTTTTCAATATTTCTTACCTATTTTAATATATTTAATTTTTATTTTTTAGTTTACTTGCAAATATCTCATCAAGTCGCGAAGAGTTTCTGTCAACCTTTCACACTGGATTGTCCTTTCTTCATTTATTCTTTGGTTTACCGTAATGACGGTTCAAGCACACAAAGAGGAACGATTCCTTTTCCCGGTTTATCCATTTATATTTCTTCTTGCGGGTTTCACTTTTGATCTTTTGCATAGAATAATTCAAAGCTTGATGCCAAAACTGTCATCAATCTATTCTTTCTTTGTGATTACTTTCATAGTTGTATTTTCAACTTTATCAATTTCCCGGTCCCTCGCCATCTATAAAGGTTAGTAGAAAAAGCAAAAGATTTGTTATTCTTGAAAATATTTATTATCTTACCTTGCCTTTCTCTTTATTTGCTGTCTAATCGGATAGGTTATCATGCTCCTTTAGACACTTTTATGCATCTATCTCAAATCGATCAACAATTGGGTGAATCGAACAATTTACCGAAACCAATCAACGTTTGCCTCGGTAAAGAATGGTACAGATTTCCTAGCAGCTTTTTCCTTCCTTCAGACCGGTGGCAGCTTCAATTTATTCAATCAGATTTCCTTGGACAATTGCCTCAACCATTTAAACAGGGACATCTTTCCACCCGCCTTATCCCAGAAAATATGAATGATCTGAATAAAGAAGAACCTTCTCGTTATATCCCTGTGGATAAATGTGTTTTCCTGATTGACGCTGATACACAACGAGAAACTCCAAGAGAACCAAGATATTCTAAAGACACAAAAAATTGGTCAATAATTAGATCAGAACTTTTACTAGACCATGAATCATCACCAAACCTGTGGAGATCCTTCTATATTCCTTTCTTATTTTACGCAAAAAATAGTTTTGTCGACTATAATCTTCTTCAAAACAATAATATTCGACTAAATTAAGACTAATATCCCAGGCACATCGAAAACAAGTAAACTACTACGTCAGTGATACTCAATCACGCTAACGATCTCAAAGATGCTCAGATTTTGTCTTCTGTTCGCCCCTTTTACCATCTTTGCTATCTTTTTTTCAAATTATTCTAATGTAAATCTATTTATACTCTTATTAAAAAATCTTAGATGACTTGAACTACAGAGTTTATTTCATTCAGAAAGCTTTGTTTTATAATGATTGATTAAATTTTTCGAAGTTAAATGAAACTGAGAAATGAACAACGCACAAGATTTTAATTTATTTTCACCTAGATTTTGCCAAGATATCAAAATACCTTGATGAAACATTTGAAATAAATTGAACTCTAACCACTAATTTAATTCCAATTACAACCTCACTTTCTTTCACAACAATTTTCTTTATATTTTCAAACAATACGCATTAATTGAATAAATCTGAAGTATAAAGAAAGTTAATGAAAGTAAACAATTAACATTTGTTATTTACAATGGTATCCAATCAAATCATAAATGATGAAATCACTGTATTTTTCAGCTAATTAACCTCTATTTAAAACTTGTTATTAATGATTGAAAATTGTGATTATCAAAAGTTTAATGGAAGCAATTGTCGATTATTCCTGATGAGTTGTACAAAACAAGAAAAAAGGTAAATTTCGAAAATGATTATACCATTATCATTGGATAAACTGATAATATTTCTTAACTGAATAATAATAATCATAATAATAGCTATCATGATGATTATGATGGTGATGATGATAAAGTAGGCAAGTTAGACAACCTTGGTTAGTATAATACTACAAAGACTGTAAAGAATGTAAAAAAAACTGAACTCCCGGATGATTATATATTAAATGAACAAACAAGAATCACTTGCCTTTAATAAGTATAATAATATTGGTGATAATATTCAAGTAGTGATGAGCTTTTGTGTTCAGAGGCATTCAATAGGACAGAGCATGGCATTTAATTCAGTATCGATCTTATCATCAGCTTGATTGAAAGATACAAACAGAAAGGATTGGACTCTTAGATGTAAAGGCAAAGCTAAAAGACAAAAAGTGGGCGAAAGAAAAACTCAAAACCTAACATTCATCTTTTTCATTTTCATCCAACATTGCCCTGGTAACCGACCTTTTACTGATTCATTCCCAGAATTTATCACTCCATGGTTACACTTTCATTTGAATGTGTGAACTTCAGTCAGTATCAAGTGAAAAATACATACAAAATTACTTATAGAAATACATAAATGCAGAAATAAATGAAACTCTGAGCATTTTTTACATAGCTTAACGTTTTGATCTTCTCTGTCTTAACTCGTCTATCATCTCTGTCTTCATAACCTTCTTATTTACTATTGGTATCATCTTGCCATCTCATAACCTTTTCATTATATTTTCATGTTTCAATTTGCCGATTGTATAAACCCTTAACTAGCCCTAAACCCTCTGTTTTGATTTGATAAATCTTTTTCCTTTCCATCATCAAGTCTCTTTGTTTTTCATTCGTGATTTAAACCGTTGTCTAATCATCTTTACTTTTATTAGTTCATCTCTTTCGTATGTGATTATAACATTATAAATCCCTAGTTTCTACCTTTTCAATCATTGCAATCTTTAACTTCATGATATTAAACAAGATAAATTGTTGAAACCAGAATCTGATTCAGCATTAAGATTAGTTGGTGTTACTATTCATATTTGATTTGGATCAAAGTGTTGTTGACATTTTTCCCTGCTAATATACCAACCTATTGACTGTATCGACTAAACATGTTTATGTTCATAAATTCATCGGTTTCTTTCCTCATTTCAACATTCACTTTGGTTTATTTTATTAGTTTAAATGTTCATTTAATTGATTGCCTCTCACTAACTGAATTACATTCATCGTTGCCTTCCAATAATAATGTTAATAATTATAACCGGTACAAACTAAGGTTACTTCAAGAAAAGTCAATCCGTGATGCTGTCCGTAATTTAAATCACCAACAAAATGGTGGATCATCAAAGGATCAACATTATTCACTCAACCATCGATATCCACCAACAATATCGTCTTCATTGGCTGATAAGAGTAACAGTCTTCCAGATGAATTTAAAGCCAACCTTAAATATCTCATTTCACCTAAATCACCTTTGAATGATATTGACAAAAGGCAAGATGAAGTTGTAATGGATATCCCATTGGAGGTAAGTCGTCAACAATATAATTAATAAATTAGTAGCAATCAATATCAACTGAGAATCTATGCTCAATATTTGTCCAGATAAACTCTCTGGTAAAGCTATTTTTGAATATCAATGTTAGAAAAGTTCATTAAACTGCGATGAAGTCTGAAAATCTATTGATACAAATAATATCAATAAAAAGTACAAAAATATCCACTAATGCGAAAATTCAATCGCAAATGTATACCTTGTTGAAAATTGAATAGGAAACCCGAATAGTAAATCTTTATTGATTCAACTATTTTTAGCAATTTTAACTAGCTTATTATGAATGTTATTAAAATTCAAATTCATTCTTTCTAATTACTTTGAATTTAACAAATTCAATAGACTTGTAAACAACAGCTTTTGTGTAGAGATTTATTCACTTGAGATAAATTTCTAAGCCTTCAAAGTTTATAATTTTCTTGCTCTTCCATCTCACTGATTTTCAATTTAATTGTTAATTTTTTACCAAACTGCTGATTGAAATGATTATTGTCGTTATTATTACCTTAAATTTAATATTTGATCAAGTATATTACGGTTAATAAGACTAACTAGAAGCAAAGCAAAACAAAACCCAAACAAGTTCCTTAAAAGGTTATCAGAGTGCATTTCAAAGCGTAGGAAGCTTATTACTCAAAGTTTATCTATGTCAAACAATTTTTATTTAACCTTTGTAAGTCCCAAAAAAATTAGGTCAACAAGCTTTCAGCGATTAAATAATCATTGAATTAAGATATTGAATTTTGTTTGATTCAATCTTTACCTTCGTTTTTGATAGCAGTTCTCAGCAACTTAAATAACTTGAAATGTTTAAGTTCTGATCGCACATGCAAACCCTGATCAGTCTCGTTAAATTTCGTTTAGCTAATGAGACAATTAAATTTGGTTTAACCTGGTGATCAGTTAATTTAATTAAAAGCCTTGATTATATTTTGTCGCAATGAGAAAATGTTTTCATTAGCAATTGTTAATCTATTCAATGTGACCATTTGAATCCCAGAATTTATTGATTGGCTGATCAAAGATAGAATTGCCATGTAATTTATATTGCAAATGAAAAATAAAGTGTGAATGGTAATTTGATGATTGATCATGTTTCATGTTTAACAATTGAAAGATTTCAGTTTAAATTGCTTATATTCACTTTCATTTGTAACATTGTGATGGCACAATGAACTTGAATCATGCTGATATCGATTATCAGATTAACATGCTGAGAATCAAGTCTGAAAGGTTACATGAGAAGCAACTGTCTAAATCAGTCTGAAATTGTAACTTTAATCTGTAAAACAAAATAAAACGAACCCAAACCTATTTAACAGTTTACCATTCACCTAGTTTACATCATTAACTTGCATTTAAAAATGACCAGACCATTGTTTTAGGTTAATCCATTCATGGTCAAGGTCTATTTCATGGTAACAATATTAATTTGAAGGTGAAAACAGCCAAAACAAAAGCTTTACTATTGAAATGGTAAAATCAATTTAATAGCAATCAATTGTAGTGAAAGATGAACAATCGTCAATCAAACGAATTTTCATTAAATGCTTCCAACACAACCATTTACACGATGAATGATCAACAGATTAATCATTATTCACCATTCATACCAGGATAGATTGATAATTGTATTATCCTAATCACCAACAAAAAAACCTTTGATTGATAAACATTGATTAAAAATCAATGTTTATATCTAATAACAAGTGAATAGATTGACTATTTCTGGTTGGGAGTGATAATAAAAAACAAATCGGCATTAAAACTAATGATAATCAAATCGACCTCAATTACATTGTCACATCAAGTCAACACATTAACTGGTTAACCTAAAAACTGACCAAAGCGTTCAAGCCATTTAGTTAGACTACTGTAAGTACTCAATTTAACCAAAGAGGTGACTAACTAATGAATTTGCCCAGAGAACTAGTTGATTGTAAACTTAACCAATCTAAAAGTCAATCAATTGTTACAATGTATTCTTTATTAAATCTCAATCAAGTATCCAACCCTCCAGTCCATCCAGGCAACCCAAAACATCGATTAATACCAAAAATATCTGGTATTAGTTCATTATTTTTGTGCATTTGCCTTCTACTGATGGTTTTGCCTACTAAACCTAATATTTTACCCGAAAACAATCACTTTAATAAATTTGCTTTACTGGGCAGAGACTTTTTGGGTTACATTGGCCTTTCCATTGTCATGTTTTTCGGTACTGATTGGTCATTTCTTGATTCAGCCAATGGATTGACTATCAATTTAAGTTATCCAGATCACAATCCTACCTTCAACAATTACGTTAAATTTCATCGTCGCGTTAAAAAACTCACCTTGATTGTAGCCAGCATATATTATTATCTAATTTATGATTTGTGGTTCATTGGATTAACTCGAATATATTTCATTGAAAAGCCATATCTGTCAGGCCACGTGATTCAATGCCTGTTTAACTTGATGCTTACCCTTTTAGCCATCCTGGCTCATTCAGGTGCCATATATCTATTCAATATAATTCATGATGGCATTATAATCCTAAACGCATCTTTCAAGTGTTTCAATCTCCAGTTAATTGATTTTCAAAGTAAAAGACCATCACTCGGTGAGCTTGAACAATTGCGTCGTCATTACAGCTATTTGATTCAGTCTACGTTAAAATTTGACAGATTTGCACGCTATGAAATCTGTAGACTTTACATATTCTCTATATGTGCCTACTTGTTTGGATTGCTCGGTTTATTTCTTCATAAAAATGAAAAGAGAACGATTATTATTATTATTATGATTTTCCTGTTTGATTCACTGATAGTCACTGTATTGACTCTTTACTCTATCATGTTGAACAAAAATTGTCATCAAGAATTGGAAACACTTTATGAATTATCCTTACCAATGAGATCCTCAATCTACCGAAGTGAGGTAAAATACAAATTAACCAAATTACCAGGTTTAACCGACACTTTTTAATAACATTATTACCTTTAATTGTACTTTCAGGTTATACTTTTTTACAACCGATTATCCAGAAATGATGTTGGACTTACTATCCTCAACATATTTACATTGAAACCCAATTTTGTCCTTTCAATTGTAACTTTAGCTTTAACAATATTTTTAGCCATACCAAGCTTTATTGCCCTCATATTCAAGTAATTAAAGCTTAACTTAGCCAGTTGGTTAGATCATTAACTATCTATTACTTAATTAATCAGTCTATTATTGTTTTAACTGCTTTTGTTAAATAAATCTCACTTTAATTTTGCTTATTGAAAGCATTAAAAGCAACTCTAAGGTTAAATTTGTTCACTTTCAAAATTACGTTATAATTAAAAATCAATATCTTATTTTGTTCAGGATTCACGAACAACCTTACAAAAGTTTCAAAATTTTAATATTTCATTTCAATAAATTTTGTTCAATTTGCTTCACAAGCAAATCTTAACCTGAAATGCATGCAATATTGAAGTAAACTATCCAATAAGTTCAGTTTCATTTCATTCATCGTTAGCCTAAGTCAATCATTAAAGTCTATCATTGGAATACATTGTAATTTGAAAACTTGTACATTGCAATGAACTCATTAAAAAATATGTTAACCTTTTCATGATTTGACTTTATATCCTTTAGGATCAACCTGATCATTTCGAACCACATTAAAAGGATTAATAAACACAATGCCTTGGTTTAAATTCAATTTAACCTAAATTTACTTTCATGCGTTGATCAGCAATTAATTTAATTGCCATGCAAAAAATAAGACAAAAACAAATGCTATTAATCAACTGACTCTTCAGGTTAATACAATTATGTACCCAACAAAATAATTATACAAAAAGGTCAACAAGTATCAAGTGATAGATTTGATTAAGTCTTGATTAGGTAAAGCAAAAGTAACGAAATACATTTTCTCGTTAAAGCCTAACAATAAGATAATTATATTAAAAGACCATTCGATCATTTAAATCAATCATTTATGTTATTCTCTGAAAATTAAAGCTCAAATTAAGATCACAATTCCAATGTAAACGTTAACTTGTAAGAATGTTTTATTGATTGTTGAACGCAATGTTGTAATGTAAAAGGTTAACATTTTAAATGATTGAATATTAACAATGAACGATTGTAATGATGAACATTAACCATTTCAGTTTAAGAAATGTTGTTCTCAATCAATATTTATACAATCGATTTGGTAAACTTAATCTCGCAAATGATAACATTGAATCTGGGTAACAGCTTGAGGTGATTTTAGTGTACGATTCATTGATCAATTTTATTGTAATTGTTATTTGAAAAAACAAATAATCAAATTAATGATTTTAAATGAAAAGAAACTCTTGAATTCATAATTTTTTGATTAATTGAAATTAGCAAATCAACTATAAATTCGGTAGCTTTAATGATCACTTTTTTGCATCATTATACACGTAAATTTTGCTTTTAAAATCAACCAATTTACTGGATAAAATGTATTAATTTGCTAAGTTCATTATTTTAATGATGAACACGATAAAAGCGATCAATAAATCGATTGAATTATTTATACTCTACTATTGACCTTTAATGCAGTAGTGTTCACTAACTTTCATTCTTGTGTTATAAAGATGATCATAAAATTTCAATTTGATCTCATAATATTGGAAGCTAACTATTTAACACTAAATTGTAATGAATAGGTATTTAAAATGTGAACTAAATGTTGAAAATGAATTTAAGACGATTTTGCCTGAAAGTTTTATTTTGTTTCATCTTGATTAGATTAACTGGATTAATTGGTGGTTCAATTGTTAATAATTGATTTTATCTAGTGTAATAATCACTTGAAACTGTTAGTGGCTATTGAAAGATTGAATAGTTCAAGTGGTCGTAAGGAAATAGGAAGTTGCTGAAAGTAACCCATTGAGTGACTGTAATTTTAATCAAATTGTTGATAATCAGAGACATTATTTGGTTCATTTAACATCAATATTGATCATTTACAGAAGTTCATCAATATTTAATTGAATCACTCTAAGATAGGTGAAATATTAATCATTTAATATGTTAAATGATGAAACAATGTCGGTCTTTTTGCTGTAAAACCATTGAATTATAATATTAATTGAAAGAAATGATAATTATAAATGTTATTATTTTCTTGTTTTGTGCTCAGTTACACCAAACATGGTGTGTATACACATTATTGGATATGTAAAATGACTAAATGTAACTTAAATAACACCAAACTCAGGAGAAATATTATCATTACTATTATAACTATTAGTTGTAACAATGTAATGATAATATTCATAGACTCTTCACATTCATCATTTTTGTTCATCATCTGAGATGGTGAACAAAAATGAAACGAGATGAAAGTAAAGCTAAATTGATGATTCAAGTAAGCTTAATTTTGTTCGTGTTTGTAAATGTTTTCGGTGAAAACATGGAGAAAAGTAAAAGAGTTGTACTGATAGATGTTAAAATAAGCTGGATTAAGGTAACAACATGAAATACTTTTCTCTTTTTCTCTTCTTTTTGTGCATATTGAGAAAAAAATTGCTAAGTTTTCATGTATTTCTTAGCGAATTTAAGAGTTAATAAAAGGTTTTTACAAATCCCTGTTGGTTGTGTGATTTTAAATCTGGTTGATCATTAAGTGACATGGTTTTCCAGTTTACTCAGATATGGCAGGAACAATTTGATAACTATCATTAAACATGCAATTTTCAATGATTTCAACATCGTGTCTGATTGTTTTTTTTTGAATCTTCTTGGCTGTCAAAATTTTTAAATTCAACAGTTTATCAAAATTTGATGTTGATCATTTATGATGTTGATAATTATTGCTGTGATGATTCTATTTTTGGCGAAATGAACAAATCAATACTCAGATTGACAACAGGTTAAATATAAATTACATTGCGTATGATTTAAATGAGATTTATCCATTGTTGATTGATAAGAATCCAGATTTGAAATGATTATTTTTTCATTTGTGTAGGTTTGATCATTCAATGTTGTTATGGTTGTTGACAGTGAACTTGGTCCATCAAATCACAATATTGAATCAAATAGTTTCAATTATCCATTTGATTATTCCTATTTTGTTACACTAGTAACAATTGAAGGTCGCATTATTAGAGTTTATTAATCAGATATCCTTGATAGTTTGACTTGTGGTTGACTTATATGACCCTTTGATTTACAGTAATTGAAGTAATTTGTTCAAGTTGATCGTTATGAAACCTATAGAAATACAGAAAAGGTGAAGAAAATGGGAATTAGATAAAAACAGTATTAATAATGAGAACTGATCAAGTTAACGTATGATAGGGTTGCCTTGAAACAATTTCATCAAGAATAATTTGTTTTGGCAATAACCATATTATATTAATTTTATCAGGAGTGATTAGATGTTATTTGTTGAGAGTAAACTTTCCCTTAGAGGAAAGATAATACAATCAAATGAGAATATGAAAAAGATGAAAATATAACAAATATTATTTACTTGATAACTCTAAAGGATTATCTTTAAATTCACTTCAGGCCTTTGATTTACACCAGGCAGACCTTGAGAACAGATTAAAACGTGCTGAAATAGAGAGAAATGAAAAAATGTTAGTAAAGGTTTAAGTGGATCAATGAGTATAGACTATGGTTGAATAACACAATCTATTGCGAGAATACCTGCTAATTTGATTTTTTCTTGACTTTCTTTCCTCAGTACACATCTGATATTCCATATGAAATCTATCCTGATCCTGGATTTTTGAATCAATATCCTTCATTTCAAGGTAAAATTGATGATCTTAGTCCATCGGATGTTTACGAACAGATACTGGCAGCTAAAATCGCCGACCTCCTAGAAAAAGGTCAATCTCAACATGATCAACCGCTTTTACAGTACATTCCATCAAGTGATCGAAAGAAGAGAGTCCTGGTGAAAAGAAATAATCGTAGTGGTTTATCACGAAGTCATAAAAAGTCTAATCGGGTATCAACAAGTCAGTCAACAAAACCACATGTTAAAGCAGAAGTGCAACCCAAATTGGCACCAGAATCTGGACACCATCCAGCAACAATTCGAGAACACAAATTAACTAAACTACCACCCAAGAAACTAGGAGAGTCAAAGCAAGAAAAATTAAACCGAAAAGAGTTGAAAACAATATCTCGAGATCCATTACACAGACAGGTAGTGAAGGGAAATTCTGATAGATCAAACCATACACTAACCAAGATCAACCATTCCAAAGTAATTAGTAAATCCGAGTCAAACATAAATAACGGGAAACATTCGTTTGCGAAAAATTTGCGCAAAACTGAAATGCTCCATAATCCAAGTGCTAACTTCAATCGAAAGGAGAAATCGAAAGTTGGAATTAATAAACCACAGTTAAGCATGAAGGAATATTTTAACGACGTTGACTTACCTAAAGGACCTAAAAATATTGTTAAGCGATCAATTGTTTCACCTTCAATTGAATCCGGTAATCTTGGTTTCAGACGAGATGATGATATAGTTGACGGTTACAATGTGTTTGCCAATGATGATGATATGGATACAGGAGCTGAAAGTGGGGAAAGTGATAAAGAGGAAGACTTTGAAGGGGAAATTAATGATGAATATAGACCAATTGGTCAGGCTTCTGCATCTTCAATGGTAGTCCAGCCAAATCCATGGTTAGCTGATGAAGCAACAAGAACATTAATGAGATCTTTGTCGGTGAAAAGGCGAAAAAGGGGATTTACTGCTGATCAGATGGCATTGCTTGGTTTGGATGATAGTGAACTATTAAATAACGATGATGATGATAATAATAATAACAATAATAATAGTGATAGTAATAGAAAATATATAAAAACTTACAATGAAGCTAATATAAATGAGAGGCTAAGTGAAGCTGATGAAATATCCAAGACTGATACTCAAGATTTTGACGAGACTCCTACACGTATAGTAAAAAAAGATGGGGTCACTTTAGAACCTTTTACAATTATTGAAGATTTAAAGGAGAGTAAAAATATCGATACTAAAGAAAATGATAAAAAAAGATCAAACTATGGTGAAAAATTGGAAGTTAACAATAATTCAAACAAAGGATTATCCAAAGGACAGCAAAAGTCAATCAATGGACTAGAGGATGGTGAAAGTGATGATGCTGGAACCAATGATACTTTCTTTGAGGAGGAATTTGCTGAAGGCTTAATCTCAATTGGTGACTTAAGTGATTTAAATCCTTCAAATGACACTGCTTCAACTAATTCACCAGATAACATGAAAAAGAGAGATGAAAACGGTAATCAAAATCCTCTATCAACAAGTTCAACTTCCCCGCCGATTCAATTAGCCAATGCTGATGAAGAAAGGCTTGATGATAAATTGGATGAGTTGATTGTCAATGGATCATCTGATCATGATGGTGAACTGTTGGAAACAACTATTGATGAAAGTAAACGCATTTATGTTAATAAAAAAAAGCGAAGTGTAACTCCATATTTTGGAAGAGTCGATGAGTCTTTAATTACTCAGGAAGAGGCTAAATTCACGGATGTTGACGATAAACTGGAAAAGATTGAAGAAGCCCTAATCTGGGAAGCATTAGATTTAATTAAATCTAATCTAGACAGTGAATCTGGTGATATTGGTGGTAAAAATGTGAAAAACAGGATCGAGTCTAGGCTAAATGCTGCCTACGATTTGGAGAATATGAGAATTGCTCTCACTGACTTACATAAGACAATGCAAAAAATGTCCACTGAAGATGAGGAAGCTGATGACAATAATGCCCATAATAATGAAGTTGAACAGGAAACCATATTTGATAAAGACGATGGAGTTATTTTCTCAGATAATATAGAAGGCAATGGTAAGGAAATTGGAGTTATTGGACATCAATTAAACCAACCATCAACTCCATATTTGTCTGATAATCATCCTGATCAAATGAAGCCTAAAGATTATAATTCAAATTCAGATAATTCGGGTGAGTTTCCTTAACACTTTTTTATTTGATGAAATTATAACAGATTTGGTTAGGCTTATTTTAAATCTTAGATCATTGTTATTAATTAAAGCTGGTGGGTGTCCAGAGATTCCGACGCCGGTAAATTAGATTTAAAATGATACTAACTAAAACAAACTTAATATACTCAATGTACATGACAAAGTTGTTACATTCATCATTATTCATGTATTGATGTTTTTAATATTTTGACTAATTTCGCACTAGATGATTGTAAGGCAATCCAATTGTTAACAAGTGATTGTTCAGCTGTTAAAGATATTGTTCCCAGTGGCCCATTGGAAAAGATTTTCGGACAAGCTTGCAATTGGCATGAAGTTTGCTATTCATGTGTAAGTTAATCAAACTGAACATTACATTTTGATTTTGTGCTTATTCTCATTACGTTGATAATAGCTCTATTTGAGTAATGTAAGTTGATATCAAGTGTTGAATCTCAAGAATTGGAATAATTTGTTCAAAAATTGTTTCTCTATCATTACTGATTAGAATTGACGATAGAGTCTTTACTCTTGGTTCGTTTCTCATCAACTCTTGCCAATTGGTTTTTTGTTAACATTTTAACGGTCAAAATAAACATTTGACCATGATAATAGCAACACAATCTCAAATTTCCATCGATTTTCAACAAAACATTATTATCAAATCGTCTGAACCAAAGTGAAATATAATACGAAATGACTCCTTCTAAACCAACTTGTTCATTGTAAAAAGCAATAGTAACTAATCGAAATTTTCTGATGAAGTTAATTCCACACTTTGATATCTAATTTCACTCTTTCCTTTTCTCTTGCTAATCAAATTGATCAAATACAATGTAATCAAAAGTGGCACTATCAATAAGTTTAAAATTAAAACCCTATTCAATTTCAAAGTCATGTCGACTTACGATGTTAATAGTAAAAATAACTTTATCAGAATACGCAGAATAAAATGAAACTGGTTAACTTAAATACACCATTCATTATTTATGACCTTTTTGAAGTAATTCACATTCAACTATTAATAGCGTAAGATATTCCAGTTTAATTTATTTCATTTGTTCCGTTCAAATACATTGATAAGAATGATAGAAACATCAAAATGAAAATATCTAAACTGATGGACAGATCTTTATAAACTTAATTCATAATGTATCAATGTTACTGTTTTATGTGTGAAATGCATTCACGTTGGAATGCCATTGGAAAAGGTTGTGATGTTCATGATTTATCGTTTATTCCCGTTCAACTAGATTATAATTAATTATGTGTTCCCCTTGTATCACAGATAAATCAGTGGCATGTTTATATATTTCAACAGAAACAGCAAAACGCAGAAAGTAGTAGAAATTAAAGGAAATAACAAAAAATAATCAATTTTTCTTTCCATAGTATTTCATATCTTGGATTCCTTCAGTTCTGGTTGTTTGGCAGGATTTCACATCAATCTTGATTTTATTATTTTACTCTCGTTTTTTTTCGTATCAATTACAGTTTCAATGGCTCAGCATTGAAAAATTGAATATACATGGTTGTGATGTTTCATTGGAGCAAAGGGATAACCTAAAGAATGAAATACAGACTAATCAGGGAATGATGAAAAATTTGGATTTTTTTTGCCTCATTCATCAGATAACATTATAAAGATTGAAGAAGGGAAAGGTTGAATTATGCATGAATCATCTTTAAGCTTGTACATGAATAAAGGATTCATTATTCATTTCAAAACTAGTCAATCCTTCGATAGCATTGAGAATGATACTGTGATGAATAAATAAAGATGAGATAACTTAAGCTTTAACCATTTAATTAGCTATCATTGCCCAGTTTGCTTTCATTGTTATGTTTATCTCATCCAATTTATTCCAGTTTTCATCGTCATTACCAAATTATGATTCAATTGATTAATTCATTATAATTTTGCTCGGTTAATTCATTCAATGACTTTTCTTTGTAAATCTTTTGCCTTTGTTTATCAATTGGTTGTTTCATAAACTGTTCAATTATTGACTCGATTAATACAGTCTTAATTTAATCTTTCTCTCTCGATTGATTCAGGTTGATTGATTATTAATAGCTTTTAGTTACTTACCTACTTTTTTGTCTTTACATAAGCTTTATGATATTCTATTACTTGATAATCAGTCAATCTGTTCTAATCAACACTAAATTAGTGCATGTTAACATGGCAGCTGAATACGTTGCCAGTTTTTGAACAGATATTAGTAAAAAATTATTGATTGCAATTCATTCTTATTAGATAAAATCTTCATGATCAGAGACAATAATAAATCAGAATCAATCGTAAATCCTCATTTTCATTTCCAGTCAATTTGACACAGTATTACAATGTAATAAATGATAAAAGCTGGAAAGAATGAAAATCCTTTTATTTTTAGCCTAAAAATATTTCATCTCAACGATAATATCTGGAAAAAATCATTTAACCAAAGACAATTCTGACTAAGGAAGACAAAAATGGATGATTTATCAAGTCTTTAAAGGATAAAAATCTTATTTTGTTGCCAGTAAAATATTGAAAATATGAAATAGTTCATCTTTGAAATCCTTTTCATTTGGCTTTTATCCTTACCCATTGAATTACAATGAAACAATGTATTTGGATTTGAGTGTAAATCAACTAAGAATCAGAAACAAAATTCAGACAAAACCCATTAAAGATACAAAAATTTGCTTCTGATGTTAGCAATTATTCACTATCAAGTTATTTTACTGTATTAACGATTTTGACTAATTTTGATTTGTTTTTTTTCCTCATATTTTTAGGGCGAACTATTTGGCTTATTATCTAGTGATTGTGACATGGGATTTCTGGAGCAAAGTCGCCTTGCTTGTAACGATTCATCTTCGTGTGAAACAGCTTCAAGACTAATATTGATGCCATTGAGACAAAGACGAACTTTTTACAAGCGAAAAGTATCTCCAATGTGTTACCAACAACCCTGTATTGAAAATTTTTTACTAAAATCGCGTTAATTTGACTGGACAAGGACAACCTCAGGATAACTCATTGAATTATTTCCGAAATGTGTATTATTATTATTTGGATATTTATCTTCATCTTCAACTTAACCTTCATTATTCTTCCTCGTTCATTGAGATTATAAAAGTTATAATGAAATGGATTTTATCCATGTATTTAAATATGTCTGTGGTTTTTGTTAATCATATAAATAAGATTAATTGATTTATAATATAAAAAAGAAACCCTCTAATGTTTAATTCAATTGCGATGTAATACTGAACTCACAGTGTTTATCATTCAAATCTTTGTCAACTTTCCTAAGCTTACCTCCAATCTTTGCTAGTCATTTTAAATTAACTGTTTTCATCTTTGCCTTTACCTTTTATTGATACCATTTTTTAACAAAATTTTTGTCCCTTACATTCCCTGTCAGAATTGAGGAAACCTGATTCATTTGATTAGAATTTTGATAGTCAATTCTAAACAAAACTAACGTTAAATGATCTTAAAGATGGAATGGAAGCTTTCAAATCAAATCTTTGAATATTAAACACTGTAAGTGATTTAAATATAAACATTCAAATGATGTATGTTATGCTATGTCAAAAAATGGATGAAACATTAATTTGAATTTAAATCAGGAGAAATTTGGGAGAAAAATCTCGTTTTATCGATCAATAATTTCGTGCATTTCACAAAGCGAGGTTGGTAATCACAAAATATACACATAAAATACTAACATTATGAATTTAATCGGACTTTAAGGAGAGGCGTAAATTAGTAATGTAATGATTAGATAAATCTGAAACTGAATTCAAAGAAGCAATTTTAGTGGAATTTTAATCATCAACAAGAAATTTATTTTTAATTGTAAAAAAATTCGGAAACCTCAGAATATCAAACGGTTATTGAATTAAAAGATGAATTTACTTATTAAAGATGGACTATTTGGTAAAATTAAGTTTTATAGTTTATTTTACATAATTTTCAATTGGTTCTAATCATAATTAATCAAACCAATTTAATTATTTATTTTTACAATTTTCGTTTCAAAAAGCAAGATTCATTTTATTGTTTTAAAGTTGGCGCTTTTGGCTGGATAGAGGGTGCTTTTTGTTGCCTTAGCAACCACCCGGAAAAGGAAAATACTTAGGTTTCACTAAAGCTACAAACTTAAACATAGCTGTTTGGTTGATCTTTTTATTTGTTTCGTATTTCCTTAGTTAAATTTAATTTAAACTGTCTAAAAATGGACGATTGGAACGATGGTTCAGGATTAGCTGGGGCTGTTATGTCCGAACAACCAGAAATTAAACTTTTCGGCCGATGGACGTCTACCGATATTGAAGTTTCCGATATTTCATTGACTGTAAGTACCACGAGTTTCAATCTAGCATCTTTTTTAATTGCTTTAATCCGTAAAAATTGTGATAAAATATGTGCAAATTTTAAATCTTTCTATCCTTTATTCTAGGATTACATCGCAGTCAAAGAGAAACATGCACGATATCTCCCTCATTCAGCTGGTCGATATGCTGCTAAACGTTTCAGGAAAGCTCAATGCCCCATAGTAGAACGATTAACTAATTCAATGATGATGCACGGCCGAAACAACGGCAAAAAGCTCATGGCCGTTCGTATTGTTAAGCACGCTTTTGAAATCATCCATCTGCTGACAGGAGAGAATCCATTACAAATCTTAGTTGATGCTGTTATCAACAGTGGTCCTCGTGAAGATTCAACTAGAATTGGTCGTGCCGGTACTGTTCGTCGTCAAGCTGTTGATGTCTCACCACTTCGTAGGGTTAATCAAGCTATCTGGTTACTATGTACTGGTGCTCGAGAAGCTGCTTTTAGGAATATCAAGACTATTGCCGAATGTTTAGCTGATGAGTTGATCAATGCTGCTAAGGTTAGTTTATTTTCTAATGCCACATTGTGTTAATTATTGATAAAAATCATTTTTTTAAAATGTTTCATGTTAAATTTTTTGTTTTCTTTGCAGGGATCATCAAACAGTTATGCTATCAAGAAAAAGGACGAATTGGAACGTGTCGCTAAATCCAACCGTTAATCTGTAAAATTTCTGAGAAATTAATTAAATATGAGTTTGTCAAGAAATATCTTTCTGTTTATTTATTTTTACGATTCCTTTTGAATGTGAATTTATATCTACTAATGGATACCTCAAAAATCATGTATGAGCCAAAAAATCATTGAAATCGACTAGATTATTGAGAATCTTCATCTTTGACCTACTGATGATCTTCCTAAAGTTACTAGTGTGTCCCATAGATACTTTTATTAGACAAAATAACGACTGATCTGTCAAATCATTAATAGAAACAATCTTGATTAGAAATTTTATTATCTTGCAATCTTGATTAGTAATAATGTTGTTGATTTGAACATAAACTGTAACTTTTTCTTCAGGTTCCAGTCAGTAAATTTTAATTCTGTGGTCTTTCAACCTAATCTCATTTCATTTCTATTGTCCCATTTGGTAGATTGTTTATATTTCATGCCAATCATTTCATCTAATCAATCTGTTGAATAGGTTATATGATAACTTTTATAAGATACATCTCTACCTGACCACCTAGCATCACTAACGTACCTACTTAATATTTTTTATAAAATTTTATATTTTATTCGCATTGAAACCATTTTTATGAATCATGAAACAAAATTAGATGATAATGACGAATAAACAGAGTCAATAAACCTAAATTAGCTAAATAAATTTGATTTATTATTGCTTTAAATCAATACAGTCTTTATTATAATATACAATCCATGGTAACAATTATAATTTCTTATGGCAGAAAGATAGATTAATTATATTTTCAAAAATAATAATCGCTCGCGCTTCTCAGTCTTTGAGATTTAACTTGGATCATCATTCGTAAATTAATTAGTATTTTTAATGATATTTTTTATTTTCTTATATAAACCAGTTTGCGACCAGTTATTCTATCTTTTCAAATTACTTCATATATTAAATTTTAAATCTTTTAAATGATCATAGTTTCATTGGAGTAACTTTTGTATGATGATTTTACTTTGGTTGATGAGACTAAACCATTGTTGGATGATATATTGTTGAAGGCGCTACTCGGTGAGTAGTGATTATTGCTTTTATTGGTTGATTGATCGCTTAAATATATTGGGGAAGATCCATTATGATGGGAAGATGAAATGGATGACGAAGAGAAAGACTCAGACCTAAGGTCACTGGAATGGCTAGAGATGATACCTCCACTTGATATCCCTGTATAACTTCCGTTGCTACCAACTAGACTATCACAATAATCAGAATCATAAGGATATGTTATACAATCATCAGGCGTTACAATACTATTTGTAGTTTGTGTTGACGCATCATAATAAGGTGATATAATACAACGTTGTCTACATTGATGACATTTTTGATAACGAGAACCACTTTTGAGTAACCTTTCTTTTGATCTTTCTTCTAATATTTTTGCTATAATAGCAGCCGATACATGGTCAGGACCATTACTTTGATTGCCTCCGGATTCCTTAGTTTCTTCATCAACCTTATTGACGGAATAAACCATGGCCGTTGGCGGAAATGTCGAAATGGGCACTCTAATGGTTTTACCATTACCAGTCTTGCTCTCGGATTCTCGATGTGTTTTATTGATGTTATTGGATATACCACTTCCTATGCTTAAACTTCGACGTTTACCAAGATTATAATTTGCATAATTGTTCCGTATCCTCTCTTGCAGATCAGCGGGCAGCTGTGATAGAAAAACATTGATTTATTAAAATATACAAAAAATAGTCAACTGTTGGTGTGAGAAAAATTAGAAATTGTAAGTTTTACATACCGAGTTGACCTTGTAAGAAACAAAATTCGAAGGTTTACACTGTAGTAAATTAGCAGCTAAAGTACAATCATTTTTATAATGTTCATTTTCCTCTTCTATTTCGTTGATTGTAACTCTTGCCTCGACTAATTTACTAGTTAGATCAGCAATATCTCGCGTTAATGTTGTCTTTTCTGATTCGAATTTATCTACAATACGAAGTAATTTATCCTCTAATGCTTGATTCACTTTCTGTAGTTTTCTATGGCTTTCAGAGAGTCGATCGTATTTTTCTTGCCAAAATCGGAGAGTTTCTTGAAGAGCCTGAAATTCTCCATTTGGGTATTCTTTGGCATGGTCCATTACTGAAGTTTCCATTTGAACAATGTGATAATCTCGCTCAGCAACTTGGCGTTTAAGATTTTCGATCTCTTGGTAGAGTTGGACAACAACAGAATCTCCGTTTTTAGAACCATTGCATTCATAAACACAAGATTCACAGTGACAACTACATTCCTGAAAATATAAAGACAAAACAACAATGTTCAGTAAAAAGATATTATAAGAAGGAAGAGAGAGGAAGAAGAAAGAAAGAAGGTATGTGCACCAAAAAAGTAAAATGTATATGTATCAATAATAGAAAGCTGGAAAGGAGAAAAAAGTGACAACAAAACATTTCACTGTGTCAACTTACCATAACTTAAAATACAAAAACAGAAAACGAACGCAAAATATATCAACTTGAAGAACTAAAGTGTGATGTGTTGATGACTTTTCCCATTAACGAAGATGTGATCCAAAAAAGAACAAAACAAAAGAACCAGATCAAATAAAACCCTTTAAAAATAAGCAGATTAATTTTGACTTTTGAGTTTCTAAGCAACTCTTTTGTTTGTTGACTTGGAGCTGATTTGGTCTGAGACAATGGTTTTGATTAGTCAGAAAGAACAGTAGAATAATGGTTCAATCAATCACATTGATTAACTACGCAAAAAGTTACAAAGTATTATTAAAAAGAATCACAATGAAATCACTAGATTAATCGATTAGAATTGTGTTGACACATTTACTTTTTAAAGCTCGAAGGTTTTTAGAGCCTACAAGATTTGCAAGATGGAGCCATGATTTATTAATGAATAGCTCCATCTCACGGCTGTCAATGATGGATGATAAAACTTTGCAATTCGTATTTTGAATTCAAATTAAAATTGCAAATTGTTGATCTCATCAATTTATTAAGGTCAACTCATGTATTAACTAGAAAAAGAATTTCGAATAATTGATTAAATTTTCTTGTTGAAACTGTTATAACTTGTCAAAATATCATAGTTTTAGTAGCATTACTTTTAATTTAATCTTTAATTACCACATAGTAAGATTTATTAATATTTCATCTGACTCCATGTTTATTGAAAAATGACAATTGCAAGTTTATAAATTATAATCATCTATGGAGTTAATTATGTGTGCAATCTAACCAGATTATTAATAACGAAGGTAAAACTTAATTTCATATCTTCAATTTATTCATTGATCTGTGTTATTCTGAATCATAATTCTCGATTCTGAGTCAAGAATTATTGTAAATTTTAGTCTAATTTGATAAGCATAAACCAATCCACTCAATCAAATTGAATATACACTGTGTAATGCACTGAACATTTAAAAAATTTCGATAATTTCGTTCTTTTTTATCTACTCTATTTCAGTTTAGCGTTAATAATTCAACAAGTAGTCTAATTGTGACTATAATACACTGTGACAATTGTTATTTACAAAATCCAAATAAAGTTACCATCAAAAAATCATTACAATATATGTTTATACATCTGTGTCTAAATTGATATGCTTACAGTGACAAGGTCAACATCATTGACCGTGCAAGGTAATGGCCAAACCTAAATAGTCAACTTAAATGTACCTTGACCAATTTTGATGTTTATTATGTGCTAATAATAAAATCATTGTTTTTATCATCACCATTTCAATCGTAATGAATGTGTCCATCAACAAGACAACATACTTGTTGAAATATCTTCCTATCCATCGCCATAAACATTATCAGTACCATTTCCTTTTTCCTTCCAGTTCCAATTCATTCCGATTCACTGGTTTGATGAGTTAAGGTTACTCATAATCATTATTATGACTATTACAATTTGGCGACCTTAAAACTCTTAATCCCATAAAAATAGTTTCAATTTCGAAATGCGAATGTAAAAAGTTGTTACTTTATAGTCATCTATCTACAGTCTAATCTAACCACAACATGCAGCAACTTCAACTGTTTATGGTGCGTGTTTTATGATTTTAAGTTTTTTTGTCATTTCACCTTTCATTGTCTTGATAAAACCATATTTACTCTTAAATCTTATTAATATATTGTTTACCAGACTCTCAGCTGATCATTTTCAATTCTCAAAGTAAAATTATTTCTTAATCAGAGCGTACTTCACATTACTGGATCAAAACATTTATCACCTCTTCCATCCCATCTCCAAATAATATATCATTAATATTTATTGTTTTCCTTCCTTTTTTTGTTTTCATTCGTTTGTCTTCATGATAGAATTTGGATTTCATTCAACAGCTTACATTTCAAGAAAGAAGGACTGTCCAACTTACTTTCGACTGTTCGTTTGCCAATACAGTTTACTTTTGGTGACCAAAATAACCCAATCCTTTAACTAATAGTGGCTTTATCATATAATTTACATCATCCAATCGTTATTCATCAATCATCAATCCATTTATTGGTACAAAATCATCAAATATTTTCCTTATTTAGCGATCAATCCTCAATGTGCATTGTCAATTGTTAAAACTATAACTCAACTATGTCTTTCAATTTTGATCGTTTTCCCCATTTTCTCATCAATATGTGTCTTCACCATCTTTCACCGTAAATGGCTATCCTACAAAAGTTAGAATCAATTTACCAATGGACTACCATTGGAATATGATTTTATAAGATTTGTGCGTATCTGTGAAATCATCAAGCTACATTGTTCATCTACTCATAGACTAATCAATTTTGGATTTGCTTCTCTTTATAACCACCAATCTTCAATTAAAAATGTATATTAAAGTTAACTTTGTACTCTCTTTTTGTATAACCATAACAATCATCTGTGTTAATAAGTTGGCTTGGGCCGGAGAAAAAGTTGAATCCAACACAATTGTGATACAAAATGGGAATGATGGAGGTGGCGATGATCATGATGAAGAGTCTTCCATAATCTACACACCTATTCCGATTCCGATTCCGATTAAATTTAAAAAGTCAATTGTCAATCCAAGCTATTTGTATCCGTAAGTATACTATTCATGAATGACGCCATTAATAGTATTCTCTATCATTAAAGAAGCTATTAAGTGGTTAAGAGGTTAATCTATCTATCATCAAGTGTGAGCATCGCACTCATTAATCAATCTTTATGCATTTTTTTGTATTGTTTTACTCACCCAACCAGAATCCATCAAGATCCATCTATGCCAAGCTACAGGATGACTCAGCGATCAATTATTCATGTACCATCACCAACTCCCAATTTACAGTCAACATCAAATAATTTTTACAATAGATTTCGAACGGTTCCACCGGCTGCTCATTATGCACTTGCACCAAGCTACAATAACCGTCTTCCCATGCCTATTCATCCATCTTCTAACGAGCGTCAATCATCACAATCCTCTCAACCTAAACCTCCGCCTCCACCTCTTGTCCTTTCATCACCTATTCCTCCTCCTTTACATTTATCTGGACCAGTCCCAGCAGTCCCACCGATGCATTTATCTCAATCACGTCCATCAGTATCAACCAATTCACCATCGTTTTTCCCTCCAATCCAACCGATACCAAATGTAGCTCAAGTATCAGATGATCGTGATAATCGTTATTACAGTTTACACGAACCTTGGCCTCCAGCATATACTAATACTAACGGAGACAAAAATACAATTAAAATGACAACCTCAACTGAAGTTCAGAATGATGGTAACTCCGAGGTTCTCCCAGAGGATGAACGAAATGCTAATAACAATGCTAATAACAATAACAACATGGCAGGTCCTGACGATGGTCGAAACGGCTTAGTTGATTATCCACCAGCAGATCAAGATTATGGTCAAAATTATCAAGCCAATTATGATAGACCAGATTATCCTGCCAATACAGATTATCGAGAGGATTATCAAGCAAAAGTTAATAAACCTGGAGGTGATGGAGGAACAGAAACAGTAGATGAAGGAAATGGAGGTGGAATTGATGAAAATTATTATCCAGATTATCAAAATCCCCGTGATTACAATGATTATCAGGGTAAACAAGTTGAGAATGATGTTGCACAGCCAAATCTGAACTATCCATCAGACTCACAGGAGGTTGTTAACTATCATAACCAGGATGCAAATGACTATCAAGTTAGTGGTGGACATGAACCGGTTTATGGTGATGGTTATCCAGTTAATGAACTACCTAATCAGTCTAATGAACAGAAACAAAACGATTATGAAGAGGGGCATCATCAATCATCTCAATCATCATCATTACCACCTTCACCACAAACAGATTATACTCAAGATTATGCCGATGATTATTATTCATCAGGTAATGGCCAAGACACGAGCAATGAACAAACAGATGTAAATAATAATCAAATAGATAACCCGGATAATAACGAAGAGAATGAAAATCAGAGAAATGATGAGAGAAGCTTTGAACAATTGATTCCTAAACCATTGAATCAGTTTACCAAAGAGTCAACATCAACTCCAGATCGACCAATGGACTATCCTTACTCGAGTGATGGTTATAATGAGCCATCGATGAGTCCATTTGAATCTACACCAATGGCTACCGTCCCATTGAGTCCTGGAACCGAACCAGGAGTTCGTTCTCTTCCTGATCCAATAAACGAATTTGATTTGACTGGAGATCCTTATCTGGATAATTATGGACAATCTATGAGAGACAAATCACAACCAAATTCCATGGAGAATCACATTAATCAGATTAATAATGGAGATTATGGCAAACGCAATCAAGAATACCATTTTAATAATGTTAAAGATTCTTCCTCTCGACCAAATGATTATTCAACTTCCAATGATCAACAAAATGAAGATTCAATTCCTCCAGCTCAATCCAATTATAATAATGATTGGCAGATGGAAAATGACTATTATCAACAAAATCGACAACCAGTGATTTCTCAATCAGCTCAACCTCCATCATTACAATCACCGACATCTTCATCACAACTAGAGTCAAACAGAGAATTGGACAGTCCAATTGATCGTTATGATCCCGAAGATTGGGGACAGTATTAATTTATTATATAAGGTAAATATTAATATGAAAAGCAAAGTAATATTTCAAAAAATCATTATCAACAAATTTAATCGACTAAGAATTGTACCAAAGTAATATTTGTGTTTTTATCAATACAATTAATTTAATTGACCATTAAATTTAAATATTTTTGTTTTATTTTTAGTCTTGATTTTAATTTGTTTTAGTTTAATTAAATTGATAGATTTGAAATAGAGTGTGATCAAAAATGAAACTCACAATTATATTTATATTTTAATGATTGAAAGGGAGTTTGATTTACAATCATATCCCCACAGTTACGATCAAAACATGATCAAAACAGAAAACTAAGTAAATTGATCAACAAAAAGTGATTAAATAAGAAAATCTAAAGTGATTAGGGGTATAAGACTCATTTCACCGATAAGAGAAGGTAGTTTTTAAAAGTTTACACATCGAAAATGAAAAATTGGATTGTTCAAATGGTTTTTTGTAAGCTTTTGTTGCGATAATGCAAGGGTTAAATCATTGTTTTACAATACATTAGAAAATCACAAAATTTTAATAAAATTCATGTTTTCTTGTATTAAAGATAGCCTCGATATAGTTCAGTATCTTAAAAGTGCAAAATATGTAAAATAATAATCTTCTATGCTAGTTAAACACGACTGATAATACAAAAAATATCAGTTGACAGAAGCTTTCGATTATCAAACACCAAGATTTGTGTAAATATAAATATGTAATATATTTATATCTATAATTTTACACAATATATTCCCTCTTGATCGGTGCATTCATCATGAACCATGTCTATTTATAGTCATTGTCTATTTATTGGATCCATGGATTTTCACCTAAGATTTTCATCTGTTTCTTTATTCAGCTCAATAAGGTAGTTTAATTTGTTGCTGAGCATATTCAGTTCCAATTAGACCACGACAAATTAGTGAAAATTCGTTGACAATTTCTTTGATTTTACGCTTACTTCGTTTCTCTCGAAGAACTGATTTGACGAACTGCTCTTTTGCTCCAGTTGATGCTTTGGCTGTTGGAAAATCTTGCTTATTTACATATACAGATAGCCAACGAGTTATATATTCTGGATATTTTTGATTGAGAGCGACTAAGATGTCCGTCATAAGATCAACGTTTATCCGAGGTGAACAATCACCACCAATTACGTTCAACACTTGACCCACCAATGATTCACCTTCTGATAAGACTATTCGTTGTAATTGCTCTTGGTCCCGACTTTTGTTGATAAATTCTGTAATGAAGCTGGTCACAGCTCGAACGGTTGGTTTTTCTGCAGCTATCAGTGCAGCCATTGCGCATTGAAACATAGATAAACTGTCAATGTCCATTGATTTATGAACAATTGAAACTTTTTTCATTATTAACCCTGCCACTGAGTAAAAGTATTCAATTAAGGAACTATTCTGTCTCACATCAGCACAATGTGCAACTGTTAAATTGCATATTTGACCATAGAAAGGTATCAGGTAAGGTTGAAGATCACTATCAGTACCAAATAGGATCATGATTTGTTTCAGAATGTCAAGTAAAGAAGGTTGAAAAGAAATTGAGTAGACTGAGTTGATCATAGAGATTATATCCATAACTAGAGGTTTGACGTGATCAAGAAGATTTGCTAAGGATCGTTTAAAACAATCGGAGACGGCATCGATAACTGCTTCATCAGCCGACCATTTAGTTACAACTCCATTAAGTAGAGGTAGAATCTAATATTAGATAATGAATGAAATAATTGAAATAATAAAAAGTTTAATACAAAAAATAATAATGTTAGTTTCAAAACAATAGTTTTTTCTTTATTTATATGATAATTTCGATTACAAACCTCTTTGAAAACTGGAAAACCGGGATGTATTTCTCTTTTTTCTTCTTTAAATCTGACTTTGATTTGTTCATTTTGTTCAGGCTCGACTTGTTTAAAATCAGGATCGAGAGTAGCGAAAAGCATTGTCAACATATTGATTTGGGCAACGACCATATTACGAACAGAAGGTAGATTACTACAAGTTGAGATTTTAGGATCCAGAGATTCTTGAAGACTATGAAGGATCGGAGGTAGAATAACATTTAAATAGTTCATAACATAATCATGAGGCATGACCGTTAAAACTTGACCAATGGTACACATTAAACGTGATCGTTCCTTAGATGCCAAAGGAGATTCTTGCCGTAAACTTTCCTCGCACGCAGTTAATAATTGATGAGCATAAGGTACCATGAGAGGTTGACATTCACGAGTAATATCTTTTAGAGCCATTGTCGAAGTAACGATGGCAATATGATCACTTTTAAGACCCATTAGAAGCAATGAGAGAACACCGGGAAGAAATTCAGGATGGTTATAGATCCACTCACAGTATGATCCAAACATTTCCATTATGGTAGCAATAAGACGAGGAGATTTGAGCTGATTAAAAGGAATCAGGTTAAGTGACTCGAATAATTTAGTAATATAAACACTTTCTGTAATATCGACGTTCTCTGCAATAGAGCTGAACGCAAACATGACAGCTTCCAAATATTGCCAAGGTTTATCTGAACCAGTGGTCAAACTTTGGTTCATATGATTAAGCGATAAAGTAAAATGAGACATGAGTGAGGATAACATAGAGACTCGAAGCATATTGTAACAGTACATTAGACAGTCCCCAATATCCTGTCGATAGCACCGGAAACTCTCTTTATCCTCACTAGTCCAGTCGTTTGAATAAACAGAATCTGGAGGATATTGAACTTTGACCAGAAGTGTATCAATCAGTGAATGATAGAGTGGGTTGAAAAGAGCTAGAAAGGCTGGAATTTTTTCTTGTTCACTGCCAATAATATCATCTTGAAAAGTGTACCAGAAATTGAATGCTTGTTCACTGCAAGTTTCATCGATTGGATAATAGCCCGCAGTAGCTGAGCATTGTAAGATTATTCTTAGCAGTTTTAGGATATTTTCTCGACATTGTTCACGGTCAATGATGGTATTCAAGAGGAGACGGGAATGGGTCTCACCAATGCTGATGTAAAGGTTGTACAGAGTTCCTGAAAGGAACATGTTTTGATCTTTAATACTTGAATTAAGAAGATCTTCAAATCGTATTATCTTGTCAATCAGCTTGAGAACCGTATTGGGGTACCGATGCATTTCAGGATGAGAATAAATGTTGGTTATAGCTTCAACACAGCAAACTGACAGCTCTTCATTGCTAATTTCATTGAGTATAAGGTTAAGAATGGTATCATGAAGATCACTTAAGATGAGGGAACCAAAATTTTGGGACCAATTGGAGAAACATTTTATTGCCATGTGTTTAACATCAGCGCCCAGATTTACTTGTTCCATGACCGTTTTAATCACACTGAATACATGATCAATTGATTGGATAAATAATTGACGAATAATGGGTTTTTCAGTATATGACATTGTAGTTGAGTTGAACTCTTCAGGTATCACTGTGAGTATCTCTACAAGGGTATTAATGACTTTAGAAACCGGTATATGAGACAATTTTCCGGGATGCAAATTTTCAATGAGATCGCAGACCGCCGTAGGCCAGCAATTGTTGACAGTTCGAATGACATAGGATGAAAGGGCGACGCATAACTTAGTTTGCACAATACGTAGGTTGCCATCCATCATATATTTGCAAAGAGTATCCAATAATTTAGTTCGTAATGCAATTTTAATTTCCTCATTGTTATCCAATTCATTCCAGCATTTGGCTATTTTATGATGAACACAAGAGGCACCAAAATGTTGAACCTCAACAGGTTTATTGGGTAAAAGAAGTAACCAACAGAAATCCCATGATTCCTTGGAGTTTTGGAACAAAGTCAACTGTTTGTTAGCGAATACATTCCTCTCCCCACAATAATAAAGCTCATAGATGAGCATTTCAATGTTCTCTACAGTTGGTTCGATAACCGGGCATTGCTGTTGCCCGGTAGGCTGCTGGTCAAACATCAGGTTAGAATACACTGCAAAAACAATTTAACTGTATGATGATGATAACAATGGCGATGATGTTGATGTTGAAAAAAATAGAAGAATAATGTGAGTGTAATGATGATAAAGATGAAGAAAAGTGAGATGATGTTACCCGGTATGCTGGAGAATCAAAAATAAGAGATAGATAGAAAGAGAAAAAAGAGAAACCTAATTGAAAACTAAAAACAACCAATTTACACAGATAATTTGAAGAAAAATTAGTCAACACAAGTAGAAAAAAATAATTGTTGACTGCATTCGCATAAATTACAGTTTACACATTTAATAAATAAATAATCAATCAAATTCTGAATAAAATTACAATTTTGCTATCTATTAAAGACACAACAAACTCTAATTCTATCCAGCTAGAGAGAGAGGGAGCATATTATAATCTACATTTGCAGAGATGATCAAATGAAAGAGTGAAAAAAGACAAGATGAAGCAGAAATGAGAGGAGAAAGAGAGAGAGAGAGAGAGAGAAAAAGGAAGATAAAAATGACGGGTAAGTTGTCAGAGTCTAATTTTTGGGCCCAGGGACTAAACTCTATGCCCAGTACACCCTAAGAAGCCTCAAGGCCCACTTAATAACAAGAGTAACGGCCTAAAAGAGGGAGAGAAAGAGAGGAGAGTTTAAAGGGGAAAGAATGATTGCATCTTTTCTTCATTTTTATTCCTCTTTTTCATTTCTCAAACTGTGACATCGTTTATTCGCCTCCTCCTCCTCATCTTCATCTCTATCTTCATCTTCATCTTCAACATCATCTTTTACATCTTCAACGGCTTTTTGGTAACTTACAGGATATACTAACTGATACTGATATTTGCTGCAAAGAGAAGCCAAATCTTTACAGTTTTTTTCTTTCTCTTTCTCTCTCTCTCTGTGTGATGATGATCGATTTTAAATGATTCAGTAAGAGATTAGTTAAGTTAACGATAAAATATAAATAATACTTTGAAAATGCAAAAGTATAAATACTGAGCTTATCCAAAGCCAGTTTTTTATTGTTATTTTCCTGTTTTTTTTTCAATTGTATGTAAGATGCAACAGAAAAATGAATTATTGAATTTTTAACACAGATTAACATTCGACTTCATGTCTTTTAAATGTTGTCATCTTATTGTTATTAAGATTATTATTATCATTATTACTATTGTTGGAGTTGTTGTTGTTGATGATGTCAATTTTACGGTCTTAAAAACGAAAGGTAAAATTTTATAAAAATGGGCAAAAAATTATTCAATGTAAATCTTTTGTATTTGTGTTTGTATTTGTATTTTGTTTGCTGGAAAAATTGAGAGAGAAAAGAGAAAAAGCAAATCGGAAAGTAAATAAACAATCAAAGCATAGAAAAAATGTAAAATCTCAAAGATTGTCATGAATTATTTACAAATTTTCATGAATAAAGGGATAAAGTTGACAAAAAAATAAAAGGTTCAGCTTTTGGAAATGTCATTTTGTTTTCTTAAAAGGTAAAAGGTTGAAAAAAAGATGAATAAAAGTTGTTACAATTTTTCAAGATTAGATACAACAGATACAGATATGTAAGCATCTTATCTTAAGTTCGGATAGCTAATGCTAATCCATTTGGCTTATTTGTAATGCTAATAGAATGTATAATAATTATGTTTTTATTGTGTTAATATTATACATGGTAATGACCAAAAAGAATGAATCAAAATCTTTTACCCAAAGATGGTTAAAGCTATGATATGGCGAGGAAGAGAAAAAAAATGTAAGTTTATCTTCTTAAATATAAAATCATGATTAATCTAAAGTTGCCTTGTTGATCAGGTTTGTTTGTTTGTTTGTTTTGTGCCTTAGACAACCTTTTCTTTCACCAACACCACCATCATCATTTCATCATCATCTTTTTTTGCCATCTTCTAGTTCTTGACTGCCACCCATGACTCCCAATGATTACTCGTGGTTCTCCCAAATGACCAGTGATAATGAGCCTTTTTAAAACGTTTGGGCGGTGAATATATTTTGGTAACTTGCTACAGGCCACTAAACGGGTGCAACATTTTTACCTCACAAGCCATAGACCCTTGTCTTATATAGACACATGTTAAAGATCTGGTTTGCAGTCATTTTTTACCTTGCTGATGCCTTGTTTTTGTAGTTAATACAAGAGTAAGTTTGGGTTGGTTAAATGAAGCTTTTTTGGTTTATTTGTTGATTCTGCTTCTGCCGTTGATCATCGTCTAATGATCCCGTAATTACCTTGATTAGACCTAATGATAGGTAAGGAGGAGCCATTTAACTTGATGGAGGATAATGGTCATAGAGAGAAAGAGAGAAAAGCAAAAAAAGGAATTGAAAGAGAGCAAAAAATGGTTAATGGTTAATGTTGTTTAAAGTCTGTTGAGTATAAAATAGATTCCTTGTTAGACAGTTTCTTGTTTTATTTCATTTCATCTTTTTTTCGGTTCTTTCATTATTATTAACATCATCATCATCATTATTAATATTATTATTATCATTATTACATTCTATATCAAAATTATTAACATTGCTATTTGCTATTAAGATAATAATATGTTGGATTGTTTGAATAGTTTAGCCTTTTCTGTATTTTTACTTGTCTTCCGATTAGATTTGCCTATTTTGTTTTTCGCTCATCTTGCCTTTCATTGAGTTTCATTTAATTGACTCTTCGACTTGGCATTTTACTCAAGAAAAATTTTCATTTGGTAATAATAGCTTCAGCTGAATAGATTACAATGAAATGTACCTTTTGTGTTGGAAGCGTCGATAAAATTTTCAATTGTTGAACTTGAATTGAAATAAACTAGTCGACAGTATTTTTTTGTTTTCATACTTGTCCAGCCATTGAACTGTGTTTTTCAGTTTATACCAAAATAAAATAAGAGTTGAAAAGATTCTTTGATTGATGATTAAATGTTTATTTTTGATTCCTTCAAATGTTGAGAGATACTGGAGCTTTACTGTTGTTAAGTTAACAATGTTAACAATACAGAGTAAAATAAAACATCACAGTTGATTCAAACAGTCTTTGAACACATAAAAAATTCTTCCTTTCAAGTCATCATGTTTACTTGCTGATAAATATTCAATATTCTAGGAATTGTAAACAAACGAAAGCTGAATAATTATTTTTAGCACCGAGAAATCATCCTTTTAAAGTGAGTCATGTATCTATGTATTATGAAGCATAGATACTCCAAAGATTATCATAACAATAATAAAGATGAAAAACAGTTGAAATTTGAATCAACTTGACTAAACATGAAATTGAAATGATTAATGATACATTGATACAATGATACCCTAACCTGACCTAACCTGACCTAACGGGAACCTTTCAAGCCAAAATTTAAAGTTAAAGTGTCTACTAACAGTATTACCAAAGATGGTGGAAGCGTAATCTACACCATTCATACTCAATCCTTAGACGGAGATTCCGAATGGAAAGTAGAAAGAATCCATGACTATCTACAACAGTTACGCCATAATTTGATGACCACAGTAGCTCCTGGATTCGGATTGATGCCACTTTTACCTGATGATTCAGTGATCCATCCATCGCAAGCTCAAGAAAAGAGTTGGAAAGTTGGAGAGTTAGAGGGAAAAATTGGGACCAAATACTAGAACTTTAATGAGTGGTTCAAGGATTGTTGGTAAACTCAAGAATATCTTAGATTGTTATTAAACCATCCAGTTTTTGGTCGTGATTAAGTTTGGAACCAATTTCTATGTTCCGTTAATCCA
Source organism: Tetranychus piercei (assembly GCA_036759885.1). Lineage (NCBI taxonomy): Eukaryota > Metazoa > Arthropoda > Arachnida > Trombidiformes > Tetranychidae > Tetranychus > Tetranychus piercei. The sequence continues at coordinate 24,119,027 of CM071877.1, forward strand.
TCTCCTCGAGTTAAATTACCAAAACCATCAAACATTTTAGGAAAATTATCTGAAAATATCGATTATCGTGGTAAATTAGCACAAAAAGATTGTGAAGAACATTTTCAAAAGGAACGCGATTAGGAACGTGATTAAATCAACTTCCAAAGCTTTTAATAGTATTGTTAATGGCAGATTAATACTCGGTGGATCTCTGTCTCATCTATCAATAACATTAAACTTGAATATTCACGTAATCAATGTGAATAGTGTGCTCTAAGAGCTTATAAACCATAAGAGAGCGAAAACAGTTATTGATAATAGGTACTTAATTATGATTATTAAATATAAATTAGACATTTAGAAAACTCAATGTTTTTATTAGTTTTAGTTTTATTAGTAAGTTCGCCATCTAGTGTTTTCTTTATGAACTAGATGATCTATGGTTTTGGAAACCAAATGTTGGATTGTGTTATTGTATGAAAAAGTGTCAAAATAAGCTCTAAGATTTGTAATTGTGTACTTTAGTTGAACTTATTTGTATCATTGTTTAACCAGTGTTTGTAAATGTCTTATTTTGAGCTGCGGATTTGAGAGTCACAAGAAACAGTTTTTGCAAAATGTATAAACAAGACAATATGAGGATGCCTCCTCCCCATGGCCCACCTTTTCCACCATCGCCTCAAAGACAACCACCAACACCATTTCGACAAGGTCCACCACAACCACCTCCAGATCATGTAATGATGCCACCACCACCTCATGGTCATCCTAGAATGCAATTACAACCACCACAATCTCATGGATCACCACAAAGACCTATGATGCCTCCTAATCAATCTGTTCCTGGTGGTGTAGTTGTCCCTGGTTCTGTTGTCCCTGGTGGACCACCTCCAGTTGGATCAGTTGCTATGAAGCGTCCTATTATGACTACAATGATGTCTTCACCGGTATCATCTAATCAAGTAACAACAGCATTAAAAAAGAAAAAGAAACTTGGTGATGTTAATTTACAATCAAAGGTTCGAGATTTAGTTCCAGAATCTCAAGCTTATATGGATTTAATATCTTTTGAGAAGAAACTTGATTTTCATTTGAAAAGAAAAAGATTGGAAATAATTGAATCATCTAAAAAACCGATGAAACTTAAACGAAAATTAAGAATATTTATTTCAAATACATTTTTTCCTGCTAAACATGAGATTGATGGTAATGAAGAATTACATGTACCTTCATGGGAATTAAGAGTTGAAGGAAGATTATTAGAAGATCCAAATACTCCAAAAACAGATCAAAATAAGATAAAAAGAAAATTTTCATCTTTCTTCAAAAGTTTGGTCATTGAATTGGATAAAGATTTATATGGTCCAGATAATCATTTAGTTGAATGGCATAGAACACCTACAACAACTGAAACAGATGGTTTTCAAGTAAAAAGACCTGGTAATAAGAATGTTCGATGTACCATATTATTACTTCTTGATTATCAACCATTACAATTTAGATTGGATCCAAGGTTAGCACGATTATTGGGTATACATACACAAACTCGACCAGTTATAATTAATGCTCTTTGGCAGTATATTAAAACACATAAATTACAAGATGCACATGAAAGAGAATATATTAATTGTGACAAATATCTTGAGCAAATATTTCAATGTCCAAGAATGAAATTTGCTGAAATACCATCAAGATTACATCCACTTCTTCATCCACCTGATCCAATTGTTATTAATCATTTGATTAGTGTTGAAGGTCCTGAAACAAAGAAAACTTCATGTTATGATATTGATGTTGAAGTTGATGATCCTTTAAAAGTTCAAATGAATAATTTTATTGTTTCAACACATAATCAACAAGATATATTAACTTTGGATAACAAAATACATGAAACAGTTGAAACTATCAATCAATTGAAAACAAATAGAGAATTTTTCTTATCATTTGCTAAAGATCCACAACAATTTATTCATAAATGGCTACTTTCACAAATGCGTGATCTCAAGGTAATTTATTTATTTTCATATATTATTTTACAATTAATATCTGGATGAAAATTTATATTATTTTTTAATTTACTCTTTCTCTCTCTCTCTTTTTTTAATAGACAATGACCGATCAAGCTGGTAATCCTGAAGAAGAACGACATTCAGACTTTTTCTTTCAACCTTGGACTCAAGAAGCTGTTTGTCGTTACTTTTATGGTAAAGTTCAACTTAGACGAGCTGAACTTGAACAAGCTTTGGGTATAAGAAATGCTTAATATTATAATAACCAAGTCAAATTCATTAAGAAAATCGTTTTTTTAATTTATAACATTGGATAAATTAGTGTTTACATACATATGCATTAACAAAATAAATTCAATTGCATTTCACGAGTCTTAAAGATCATCCATGTCATCCATATTCTTCGCTTTTTTAGATTTATTCAATTCTTCAACAAGATGAGATTTTTTCAGCTTAGTTGGTTGTCTGTCAATAAAGAATTTCATTTTACGTGAGGCTTCCTCCAAACTTTCATGATGTTCATTATCATCATTTTCTTTCGCAGCCCATTCCAAAACTAATCTTCTTCCAAGTAAATGAGTACTTAAACTCAAAGCATCGAAAGCTCTTGCAGCATCCTCTTTGTTAATAAACTCAACGAAACCAAATCCTCGATGGTTTCCAGTACCAGCGAATTTCTTTGGAAGACGCACAAATTTCAACTGTCCAAAAGCTTCAAATAATTGTTCAATATCTTTATCTACAGCTTCAAATGGAATATTTCTCACTAATATTTTAGTTCCATTTTGAGTTTGAATCATTGTTTTCTTGTCTTTTTCGGCTTTGATTATTTCTGATTTATCTTTTTGAACCCGAGATAATTGTAACATTAAGGTAAAACTATCTAAAACAGAGTTTTGTAAAGATTTCATTGCTTTTTGTGCAGCTTTTCTTTGATAAAACTGTACGAAACCAAATCCCATAGATTTTAATGAGCCATCAGCTGCTTTTTTCCTTGATATTGTAACTTTGTGAATTTTACCGCACTTAATGAAATGTTCTTTCAGACTTTCTTCGTCAGTAGAGAAATTCAGACCTTTGACTAAAATAGTTGTCTCTTCTTCACATGGTTCGTCTAATGGATCAGGTATTTCATTTCGTTTTTCAGTATTATTTGTTTCCTTCGGTAAATCTTTCGTTTCGAGATGATTTGTGTCAGAGTTATCAAGATCAGTTGAACCAAATACGTTCATTGGAGCCCATTCGAGATATAAGGGAACTGAATGGAAATTAGAATAAGCTAATCTACTAAATATTATTCTTGCTTCAACAGGATTATCAGCTTCAACTAACGCTGTTACACCATATGGCGGCAAAATGACCCTTTTGACTGTTCCAAATTGTTCAATAAGTTTTTTTAGTTCGTCTATATCAGTTTTGGCAGGCAGATTCTTTATCAAGAATACTGTTTTGCTACGAGGACTTTTGGAATTATGGAAAGCATTGAGCTTAACTCCATTCTCACTAAGATATTTCGCTGTTTCAGTGACAATTTGAGTTTCTGCTAACGCCATACGAACAGGTATTGACTCAGAAGGTTTTCCTTCCATCAATAATTGACTTTTATTGACATCATAGCGTTCACTTATTAAATCTGAAATAGCATTGAAATTAAGAAACAGCGAGTTCCAATTGAATCCTTTGGATGCATTCGTTTTTGTTTCAAGTTCTTTTTCTTTTTTAAATGAACTTTTACTCTCCAAACGAATTCCTTCTCCACTAGTTCTCATCTCTCCAGGTATTAAATGGAGAGTTCGACCCTGAAATATCGTTCCATCAAGTTCATTAAATGCTTTGATAGCATGTTCAGGAAATACAAAAGCCACAAAACCAAATCCCTTGATTTTTTTAGTTTCTGAATCGATAGGTAAATGAACTTCAGCAACTGGTCCATACTTATTGAATAGTTTTTCAAGATCTTCTTCTTTACACTGATAGTATAAATTCCGAACAAATATTCTGCCAGTTTCCACTAGAACGTCTTCAGAGACTTGTTTTTCAACACGATTTTTAGGATTACTAGGTTTTTCGGGTTCATCATCTTTAACTTCGTATTCTAGAACAGTTACTAAGTGACCACTATAAACGCTCCGATTTTTTCCTAAAGCTTTTTTAACTTCTTCTTCTGATTTAAATGAAGCATAAGCAATTCCTTTCTGCTTACGTGCAACTCGAACGCTAATTGGTTTGAGAGGATTGAGGAATTCTTTGATAAACTTCTTTTTACATTTATCGACTGGAAATCTTTTCAACTTGATTGTGTTCTTAAAAGTTCCCTTGACAGATGGTTTGTTTGGCTTGATTTCTTTCTCCTTTTTGACTTCTTTAGGCTTTTTTCTATCCGAGTCCTCATTGGTATTTTTCACGTCATCATTTTCCCAAATTTTTTTCTTAGATGAGCCAATGTTCCGCTGGGTTTGAACAAATTCTACAAATTCAGGATCCTTTTCAAGTTGTTTGTATTCTGATAAAATGGAGTCTTCAACAGCATTGTCACCTTCTTTTCCAGTATTTTCAACAGCTTTAATTTGTTTCTGTTTATTTTTAACCTTCTTTGCACTTCCAGCTGACTTAGAATCAGATTGATGATCATATAATTTTCGACAAAATTCAACAGAAATTTTACATCTTCCAATACAAGTGTTATCCATAGCTTCTTTAGCACGTGCAGCTGCATCCTCACTTTTATAACCAACAAAAGCAAAGTTTCTGAATTTTCCATTCTTTTTGAATTTTAATTGTAAATCAGTAATCTCCGATTCTGTAGAGAAAAGTTTTCTGAGTTTATCCCCAGTTATCTAAACATAAAAGAAAATAGTAGATGGGATAAAAGAATGATAAAAATAAATTTTAAACTGAATAAAAGCATGCAAAAAGTTACACATTACTTACAGAATTGGGTAAATTTTTCACAACAAGTCGAGATGTTGGACAATCAGGTGGTGATTCTGTTTCTGTCATAGTTGATTTAAAGTTCTTAAAATGTGAACAAATTAGTGAAAATATGATGAATGATTATTGAAAAATAAAGCAAAATTTAAACATAAATATTGACAATGTTGCTGTACAATAAACCATGTGATGTTGTTTCTAAGCAATCTCTGGCAAGGATTTAACTCTTAGTTTCGTTTTTGCCTGCTAGATGGCATCTTTGCATTCATTACTAAAAACTTGGTAAAACATCACTACAAACACTGAAACCTTACACAAATGTAAAACTAATACAAACATTGAATTTTTAATCAGTCGCATCAAGACTGGTTGCATGTATGCACTTAAAACAAATTGAATAAACTTGATAACCAAAGTTTGGTAAGCAACGTAATTTACAAAAACACTGTTTAATGAAAAATATTAATTGTAGTTGATAGTGTTTAACATACAGAATCCAATAATTAGTATTATTGATTGATCAGTTATTGGTGTTTACTGTCCTCAGTTATAATGAATAATTTATTACGCGAATCAACTCAGTGATGTAAATTTTATACTTGTCAACTTCGTAGAGCTGATTGTGCTGTGCAAACAAAGGACTACAAACTGTTGATACTGTTAACAACAAAGAAACTATTCTTAATTTGTTCAATTCAATTTAATTTCCTGTACAGCTAGTAAAATAAAAGGGTGAAAATTTAAGTAGATTACTGACTGAGGGAAATTATTATTTAATCAAAAACATTTTTAATGGAGCGATCGTTTTGTCATTTAGATTTTGATTATTGAATATAAGAGACACAAAGAAAGTGAAAACTCTGTCAACCTTAACTTGATCTGAATAGTTTAATGAAATCATTGACCTCTAATTAAACAATTTAAAGTAGCAAAGTTATACATGATTATAAGATACGAAAATTTAAATTGAAAAGCACAAAATTATAACAACCAGAGGAAATAATGAAACGATTTAAAGGTGATGGTGCAGTTTCAGTCAAGCGAACCCTCAAATGAACAATTGCCGTGATCTAAATGGATTCCGATTTGATTCAATTGAATGTTTAGATTGAAAGCTTATATTAAACTGAATGCATTATAGTTAATATATGTCAATCAATCACTAGATTTTGTTCAATTTAAGAATCCGGGTTTCAGCAGATATTTCAATTCCTGCAATGCTTCAAATTGATTTCTTAAGTAATACAAATGATATCAATGAGCTGTGATCGGTTCTTATCTGGCTGAAGTAAAATCTTAATAAAAATCTGGTTAAATCTAAATTCTGGTGTATTAGTTATCTATCTAATTGACTCTAAACTGTTTCACAATTATATCATGTTAGACTAGAGTTTGTGGCACCAAAAACAAGCATCTTTTATTAACTCTTGTAGGGTATTGACAGGACTAATTTAACTGGGGTTACTCTTGAGTGAATTTGTTGATTATTCCGATTCTTGTTATATTGAGAAGGTTGACTGCAGCTTATGGAAACGATTGAGATTATTGACACGACTCATATCCTTCTGATTGGTAACATCGGTAAATTGTTGAAGACATTCAGTTGATTTTCAGAAAACCATCGCTAAACAGTCAACCATTATTCAGGTTTCAATTAGTATTTTTCGTAAATATTTCAAAATATTGAACGCAGAAACAAGCATGAAAATTGTTGAAAACAGCACTTAAACTGGAAATTAACATAAATATTGCTAAATTGAAGTTCATGAAAAAAACTTCTTTAATCACTTGAATTAATCAAACTGTCTGAAGCTAAATAAGTTAAACTATTTATGGTTCAATATTGATGATCAACAGCAATAGATTTATAATATCTATTTATTTCCTTGAAATTACTTGGTGAAGGTAAAAGCTTCAAGTTTAAATTAACCAAGCATCTAGTCAACACCCTGGAATCAGTTCGATTATGAGACTTCATAACGATAATGTACTCATTTTACTGGTTTAATTGGCCAATTTTTCATGTTAATCAATTGCTACTCGAATCCTTTGAATCACAAATTTTTCTTTTGTTAATTTTTACCTGAAAAGACAAGATCTTGACCAAAATATGAACTAGCTTATTCAAATGAACTCTTAAATGTGATATGCTTGTCCATCAAAATATTGACATTATGATGGTTATTGTCATGGCTATCCAAGTATATCTGTACTAGAAGAAGATTCAGGCGAATGTTTTCAAATAATTATATGATAATATCTAATATAATGTAATATTACGAGTGAAGGCTAACTATCTGATAACCGCAAAAGATGGTCAAGATTATATCTCATGTAGCTGATTTGAACATGAGCTTAGCTGTTAAATGATTTTCATGGTTAACTGAAGGCAAGTCAAATAATACAGTAGTCAAGTGTAAAGTGATGGTAATAACAGATAGGACTAAACATGATGAAAAAAGTGAATAATTCCTTAATTGACATGCAACTGCTCAACATTTAACCTGTTTACTTGAAATAAAGAGAGAAATGTTGATTTGGTTAGGGAAAGTAACCGTTAAATGTAAACAATTGAATCAAAATTAGAGACAGGTGATATGAACTAATAAGATTGCTTAAGTCAATTCACATTGAACAAAAAATCAAACGTTAAATGAAAATTTTTTAAAGGTTTTTGTTCGTTGGTTTTTTTGACAAATTGACGATAAAAACATTAACGATTCCGTTCTCAATGGATTCTAATATCAATATTTAATATTAAACAGAAGCTAAAATTATATCGACAATGAATTTGCTTGAAATAATTATTAAATTGTATTTTTCCAATCTTTAGAATTAATCATAACCATGTTGATAAATTGAATTTAAAGATAAGTGCATGTGAATGGAAACAAGTTCACCTTGATTGTTAACTGTATCTGACCTCTGCAAATGTTATAATGCCATGAATATTTGAAATAATAGAGATCATATCTGAAAAAAGAAGAAAAATAAAGTTAAGAAAATTATCGAGATAAAGATTTAACTATTAATAATAAAGTTAATATTTTGAAAATAGATTTCAATCATTAATTAAAAATACAAAAATTATAAAATATTTGCAAGATTCTTTTCACGCTTTAAGCAAAAAAGCAGAAGTGAAATAGAGGAAAGACCAATTATTAGATGACCAAAAAGACTGTTCATTTCACTTCTGAATGGGGCTAACCCAAGATTTTGGTCAAATTGATGGTTGGAATGGAAAACTTGATTTCCAGTTCGGACTAGAAATTCACTGATTCCTTGACTGTGGGTTGTTTTCATGTTAAACTAACCTAAATTTCGGCTTCAACTGGATTGAACTACAGAATTCAACCTTGAATCTCTAGATGATATGCCCTTCACAAAATTGACTGAGCAAAATGACAAGAACAAATTCAACATACACTAAAGACCAAAGCCAAAATCCTCATGAATTGTTTCCAAATGGTTGACTTCGAAATTTGGAAAAAACTGGTCGTAATTATCAATAGATTTTTGCAACTCCGTAATAACCTGTTGAGCTGAAATTGAAAGCTACAATTTGAAAATAGATACATTAGAAGTCAGGTTTTCGAAGCACCAAAGCATCTTCGAAGTAAAAAGTTATTGTTTAAGATTGGTTTCTCAAGAAATTTCAACAACTAAGCTAGGAGAAGTGAAATGATCAGTTCGATGTAAAAAATTATGAAGAGACCATTTAAAAATATTGAATAATAAACTCATTTTATAATTTATTCCTTGATTTCTTCATATATTGGTTCTATTGAATTCAATAAAAGCTTTTGAAAAATCGAGAAAATAATTAAGGCACAAATTGAAAAGACAATTACGGAAATGGTAAAAGAAATGGTAATGGAAATTGAAAGAGTCAGAGTTGGGTATAAGTCTATGAATAGTTAAAAGATTGAAGAATTATTTTAAATGAAGAAGTAATTATAAAAAGGTAAATTAGTTTCAGATTAAAATAAAAATCAAGGAACTGAATTGTAGATGAATAAGGACAAGTATTGTATCCTATGGCAAATCCATAATGGAAGGGAATCTTGATAGTAAACAATCAACTTTTCCTGAAGTATAAAGTTGATGATTGACAAAAAATCTATTTGGATTATTAGAAAATTTGAAATCATTTGAACTAATTGAAAGCTAAACAAGTTAATTTAAATTTCAAATTGACTATTAATTGAACAAAATAATTTGCAGTCAACCTTTAAGATGAGAACCAGGTAAGCAACAATTGATAAAGACAGTCAATATATTGAAGTAAGTGAATAATGAAAATGAAATATTGAAAACTAATAGGTTAACTTGATTTACAAATGGTAAATAATAATAAAATTAATAGCAAAAGTAAAATCCATTGATTGAAGGATCATTCACACTTAAACACTTTTGTCTGAAAAAATACATTCACACTAATAATGAACCTTTTTCCGTTTTCAATGATTTCAACTTTAAATTTTCTTGAATTACTTTTCACAGTTTGTATACTTGGCTTAATCGATATCGCTTTTTTCCCGTTTAATTATTTCACTCTTTTGATTACTTTTGTGACCCTCTTTTAAACATTGTACCTGAAATGTTTATGAAAGGATAAAAAGGTAAAGATTAGTGTTTAATTCGTGTCGAGTGAGTAGCTTTTCTTACAATTTCAATGCGATTATTATTAAAACTCAATTGACTACCTTTTTGATTCTCGCAGTTTACGGTCCAGTTGAACATTACAGTTGTTTAGTCTTCCAATTTACCAATAATTTAATGACCTTTGACATGTTTCCTTCTGATTTGCAGGTTTTCAATATTTTTTCATCTTGTCATTCCTTGTGAACAGCTTATTAATATTTAAACTAAGTTGCGCCAGGAAAAACTATTCCGCTCAGTTGAGATTCAAAGTAAACATTTCCAAAAGCTTAATTATAATGATTTGCCGTCATCAGATGAACTTGAAATCATGGAAAAGTTGATGTGAACTGTTGGAAAATATTCTGGACATTCATCATTCTTCAATGATATGGGATAAGAAATAAGTTGCCAGTACAAGGCTTTTCCTAGGTGCAAAGATGTGAAGATGAAGCCAACCTAAAAGTCAAAATATAAAAAAGATGATTATTAGTATTGGATGTAAGAGTCATAAGTGATGCATTAAAGTGAATTCAGGAAAAACAAATGATACTTTGATCAGTCAACTTTAACGATAAACTTCGCAAATTTGTGAGGTAATGAGTGAAGTATAGCTTAAGATGATGATTAAAGTGTAGACAATGAAGAAACAAAGCCATCAAATGAGGAAATACAGTAAAACCTTAGTTATTTCATTTAGCTAGAGTGTACAGTTTCTCTCCCTGCAATTATTTACAGAGATTTATTTCAATTTTTGTCGAACTATCTCCAGGTTTCTTCTGGTACTCTGCATACAAAAATATGAAATAACTGAGGTTTTACTGTAGCAATCAAATTGAATATTTGTGATTCCTTCAACACAAAGCCACAGAAAAGTTGTTGCCTCAATAGTTTTTTGCAAAATTACTGCAATATTTAAATATTTGAAACATTTGGTGTTTATGCGTGATTCAACAGAAACGCTGATGATTCATGTTTCTAAACTTTACCTTAAGAAAACGAAACATTGAAGTTGTTTAATGGTGTTATCGAGTCCATGTGAACTTAAATAATGGAAACATTCTGGCCTTGGCTATTTAATTTATACTACTGGCCATTTTACTATTAATACATTACTTCACAAACAGGAACAAGTTTTAGGTTTGCTGATAAGATGCATAAATATCATCCTCTTGATGGACAATTGAATCTGCGGTAACGATTTTACTTGCAGGCACTTCCATCTAATCGAAGTAAAACTTAGAAAGAGAAATCATTAACATTGAGTTTCTAAACTTGAGTTCTCAGAAATTAGCTGAATACTTGAAAACATAGTTTCTTCAAATAGTAATCAAAGATATAAAAGAAACAAAAGAGAACTGAAACTTGCTGTGTTTTACAGACGAAAAGGCAAGTTATAACTTGAAATTGAATGCACATTGTTTAGTCAAGGGCCAGAGGTACAATAAGTCAGTACCTTTGATATTCATTCAATTGACTGGATGAGGAAATCGTGAATGTTTAGTTCATTTCTTAAACTTCGCATGCAGTTGAGATGTTAAGAAGTGTCGATGAAGGTCTCTCATGGAAATGATGACTTTCAAGATTACCAAGGTGTGAAGCAATATAGACGTAATGATTTGAAATGATAAGCTTATAGTAATTTAGGATGAGGTAATTTCCTTGAGAAAGTAAATAGGAAACCAACCCAGTTGACTTTAAAATTCAATTGAATTTAGTTGAAAATAAAGACAGTTACGGTTATAGCCAAATGGATGTAAATGCCAACAAGCGTCAATCATTTAGATTGTAGATGTAACAAGTATCCTAGGAAATATCAGAAGCAACAAATCAAACTAATAACATTTTCCGGTCATTTGATATCAACAATGCTAAAGCATGGTAAGTACAGCTGATATTTATTCATTTCATACGCGTTGAAATATAACATTGAATTACATTACGAAAATGATCAGCCGATAAGCTTGAAATAATTGACAAGCGTTGACAATTGACCTGTCTCACTTGGTTTAAGAAAAAATAAGATAAAAGAAAACAAATGAAAGTAAAATAAATTCATCACAAATTGAGCGTACTTTTGGGGAGTTTATGATGTAAACATGTAAAATACTTACAATTAATGATACAGATGATGTTGAAAATAAGGCGAAAATGCTAGTTTTAAGTATAAAATTTTGAATAATCAACAATAATTGAAACAATTAAGAACACAGTTACCCAATAGAACGGGTTTGTCGACTTGAGGCATATGAGAGATCTTAGGTTCACTGGTTTTGGTGGTGATATTGGCATTATTAAGGTTGTGACAATCAGTGATTTATTGAAGCAATGAAAGACAGAAAGGTTGATAGTTAATTGGATAAAGATGTAAAATTCCGATATTCTTAGTCAATTAACAATCAAATTGAAGGTGAACAAAACAAAACAATGTTGTCTAAAATTATCAACACATGATTGAAGAGAGTCGTCAGTCTTGCAATAACATTTCCTTTATTTTTCTTTGCATTCATTTTGTTAGGAAATGGTACCATTGATTGGAAATCTTCATATTTACTCTTCCCTTTAATTAAAAAACCTTTGACTATCTATCGCTCATTTTTAAATATACATCAAGTAATCTCAGGTATTTTCATGCAGATCGAAAGTTTCAACTCAAATATAAGTTAAATTAAGCTGATCAGAACATAAATAAAAAACAGGATCGAAGCTCAAAAGATCGATGCGACTAGAACACGTCGAAGATTTAAGAACCGAATTTAATTCCTTATTATGCAAAAATTAATGGTAGCAATCAAAAGTCTTAAGTGTCTGAATCTAAAATGGAATAGATTTCAATATAAAATTTGATAGCAATTGGTATGAGTAAGTCGCAAAACATTTGACAAAGAAGCTTTTTAAACTTGATTCTATTCAACCATTACAATAGCATGCACATCCAGAAAAAGCACCCCAAATCATTGGCAGAATGTTAAAAGTTCCACTCAAAATAATATGAGTTCCTAGAAAACATGAGAACGAAATCAAGGAAAGCAAACAAATCAGAGCAGAATGAAGTTTAAAAGTCAACAACAGTAGCAGCTGTAAAAGCTTTCATAGTTCAGAAGTTGTTTAATGCACATTTACATGTGTATATATATTGTGATATTGTTTGTTTTTATTAATATTATATTTTAATATATATTTAGTGCCATTTTTACCATTTTTTATTTAATTTCGATTGTTAAATATACTGTTATTTAGTGTAACTCATTTACTCTTTCAGTATCAACTGTATCACCAACACAATATTGGAACAAAATACAATCATATTTTTTCTTTATTAATGCAACTGTAAACATTGTCTCATTTTTAGACTGGTCTTAAGGTATTTGGTTAATTAGCCTTCAATTTCGTTAAAGGTAATTTAATTTATTATTCACGTTTTTGTTTGATTTGATGACAGCAACAATCAGTTTCCAGAAACCTCAAAAATTTGTGAGAGATCTAAACTCTAGCATTGAAAAACTTACAGCTGGATGGTATAAATAATTTCCAGGCAACATTGAACTGAAACAAAGTCTGAATGTTCTAGTTTTTATATAGTTGATTAGTGAAATAACTGTTTCTTTAGTATCTTTCTGTTATTCCAGGTGATAGATTTTATCCAACAAATGTTGAAGTTACCACACTGTATATTGTGATATGAACTTTTCATTTCAATACCATTTAAAGTTGACAATTCAACTTTTCTTTGCATAATCAACTCAACAATATCTCAATTACACTACAAAGTAAAGAATGAAATGAAATCAGTTTCATTACAAACAGAAAGCTTTTCAAGGTACATTAACTGATTGACGGCAGAGCGGGAAAAAATGTTACTATGAACTTGAATTAAAGTTCACTTTCAACTTGACCTTTACAAGCTGCTTCAGTCTCCTCACTCGATCAATTTTTATGCAGTTAAATAGTAAAAATTTATTAGACAAATCATGCAATTCAGTCTTAATTAGATTAGGGTTTAGGAATGAAAGAGCAAAAAACTGGTTAATTGGGTAAAGTTAAGCTTAGGTTAAATGGGTTTACATAAGAAGAGACTTGAAATCTCAATTGATTACTTCCTTCGGTTGGACAATATTAATCCTGTTGATGCTGTTGATAATGCTGATACCTGATATTCTGGTGATAATTATGATAATGACTATCAACAATTATTCAAAGTGAAGGTAATTTTTCTATTTTTCATCTTACCAACAATAACTTAATATCACTCTTGAGTGTGCTAAGATGGGTTGATTGAGTTAACAGCATTACAATAAGACCAGACGTGTTTATAAATTTTATTCAGTATCAGGAAAGATTATGCTTAAAAACTGAGAAACTTAAATTGACTTAACAACAGCTTTTACAACAAATGATTAAACACTTCAACATTTTTCATAATTGCTTAGATTAACAAATCCTTTCCTTTAAAACTTTAATAGGTTTTAATTGATTCCAACATGAATTTGTTTGCAGAAATTGACAATCTAATAAATTTACCTCTTAATTAACCTTGTTTTTCTGCTTTTCTTTCCATTTTCATCAGCTATTGAACCAATTTGAATGCTTACTCGGACATCATAACCAACTAATCATCAGGTAAAATTAACCTTTCATCTGACTACTTTATTTGCATAATATTGAAATAACATGAATTACATGTAATATATGGCTACCTAAACTGATTGCGAATGAAAATAAAATATCGTGTGATAAACATGTTAATTATATATTAAGGTGTATTGAAATGAAAAGTCATTATTCAATATTTCTGAATGTATTTTCAATTGAACCCAGTCTCTTATCTTTATTTCATTTTTCCCCTTTACTCAGAAAATAATAAATGAAATTGGCTTTCAATGATAATTAGGACTAAACATGTTATTTTCATCAATGGACATTTGGATAGGTGGCCATGATTTCAGCTAAAATTGGCATTATCAGTAAACTGCAAAGCAAATGGCGAAGGGAGGAGATTTCAAGAGATCAAACCATGCAAAGAAATTCACATTGATAATTGATTGTCGAAACCTGTCTGAATTATTCGGTAGCCTGAATCGACATTGTTGTCTACCATTATTGGTTAAGATGAATTGAAAGCAAGTTTACAGTCAAAACCCACAACCAAGGATTGGTACTTTTCCATTTCTATCTGCGATTTATTCAATTCACTTGTTAACATCATCATTATCTTCATCATCAAATATCCAAATGACTGAGGTCACTATCATGTATTAATAATGATAATAAGACAACCTTTTAGGTTGATTGGATAATAATGAATGTAAGAATGAGAAAGACAGAAAAGAAAAGAAATACAAACAAGAAAAGGAAAAGTATAAAAGTTGAAAGTAAAAAGGCCAAGTTTAAGGAAAAATAAACTATGTTTATAAAGGATCATCAAGCATAAATCCAATTGACCCTTTAGTACATTTTATTTAATTCATCTTACAATCAAGGTGAATTAGACAATCAGTCCAATTAATCTGTTGATTAAATAGAATCGTTTAAAGGTTTAAGTTGAGCTGACATACAAAGATGAAACTGTTGAATCTATTGAAGCAAACACGAGTAAACAAAAACTAATATGTCGATGTTTACAAGTTAAACATCAGCAAAAAGTGAACAGGTAAAGGTTGTGATGATGGTAATGATGAAGACGGATAAGGGCAGAAAATACAAGTGAAAGCGTATTTTATTCGGATTCGCACTGATTGATGCTTCATTTTTCGCTTCAATCAACTATTATTTACGCCTGGGACGTTACCTGTTAAGTTGCCGGAGAAGAGAAAGAATAAAGAATAAAATAGAGAAAAGAAAGACTGAATGAGCCAAATTTTCCTCCATTTCTGGTCTTATTTTTAATGTTGTTGTTTTCCAATCTATTATATGATGGTTAATAATGAATAACCTAACGAACTTGTTTAAGCAATAATGTCCTTGTATAGTCTTTCTCTCCCTCTTCAATCGTTATAATCATAACACTCTTTATCAATCAACTCACTTTTCCTCGTCTTCTTTCTCCCTCCCTTTCTTTCTCTCTCCTTTTCTCATCTTAAATCAACTTTCTCAGTATTCATTTAATCTCAATACCTTCAAATGTTGAGAACATTCCGAAGTTTTTCTCCTCTTGCATTCAAATTGGTTCTCAGTTTATCAACATTCAACGTTTGTTAGTTTACTTTCGTTCTCCTATTCATTATTCACTTATCTTCTGCTAATTATCAATCCTGATTTGATAATTATTTACTTAAATCCCCTTCATTTGGATTCATTGGGTTTACTTACTCTCTCTGTGTCTTCAATAGATTTGTAAATTTGTATTTCCCTCGGATCAACAGAGACTACTTGTTTCTGTCAAATCTTGTTTACATTTTCATCTGAGTTTATTGTGATTTTTTTGTGCAGTTCTGCTTGTTTTTTTAATTCACCAGTATTTTAGTTAATCGAGTGTTTAATTGTTTTTGTTAAAAAATACCCTTCCAGCAGTTCAACTTAACTTAACCAATCTTTGAATTTAGCTGAAAAAGAAATTTGTGATAAAAACTCGGTTGATATCTACGAAGAACCTTAAAGATATAAAAAACTTGAATATTTGCCTATTGAAATTATCTTACACTGAAAATCTGACTACACGATAAAAAGATGGCAAACAATGCTATTATTGACAATTTAACTTCGAGTGGAGCTTTGCAAGATTGGCCTCCTGGTCCTTTAGATTTATATCGTAAAAAGGCTACATTTTGCTGGAAAAGAATGAAATTAGCCATGGAAGGTGAAGATATCATTCGCTTCAAGCACAAAGTGTGGTCAACACTTGCTAAAGATCCACTCTTCAAGCGTCATCCTTGGGAAGAAATGTCAAGAGATGAAGAAAGAAGGTTAACCTTGATGCGAATGAAACGTCTCATCGAATATGATTTCATCACTGAGGAAGAATTCATTCGTAATCCAATGTTAGCACCAATCGCTGGTCAAACCATTGGACAGTATTCTCTTTCATTGTGTGTGAAGAAATTCCTTGCTTATGAATATTTTATTGGAAATGCTCGAACTGCTGGCTCACAGCGACAAAACAAATTCATGGCTGATGTAAAAGCTTTCAAAGCATTAGGCGCAATTAGTTTAACTGAAATGGCTCATGGATCAAACACTAAAGCCATGAGGACAACTGCAACTTTTGATCCCAAAACCCAAGAATTTGTTTTACATACTCCTGATATGGAAGCAGTTAAAGTCTGGTCCGGTGTTTTAGGACAGACAGCGACTCATGCAGTTGTATTTGCTCAACTTTATACTCCCGATGGTACCTGTCATGGTCTTCATTCTTTTTTAGTTCCTGTTCGTGATCCAGCGACTCTTTTACCTTTCCCTGGTTTAACTATTGGAGACATGGGACCAAAAGTAGGACTCAATGGAATAGACAATGGATTTATGAAATTTGACAACTACCGTATTGGTAAAGATGCTTTAATGACCCGTAACGCTGATGTGACACCAGATGGCACCTATGTTAATACAGTTAAAAATAAATCTAAACGAGTTGGTGCCACTCTTGGTATTTTATCATTAGGAAGAGTTGCCATTATCCTTCAAGCATTCTCTAATCTACAAACAGCAATTGTTATATCCGTCCGGTACTCAGCTGTTAGACGACAATTTGGACCTGCTGAGGGCTCGCAAGAATGGCCAGTATTAGAATATCAATCACAACAATGGCGATTAATACCTTACGTTGCTGCTGCCTATGTAATACAGCATTTTCATCACATATTTTTTAAAGAATATATAAACTTTTTTATATCTTTGGCTTATGGAGGCTCGTCGCCCGACCAACCTGATGTGGGATCTGAAATCCACTCTTTATCTTCAGTTGGAAAAGCTATGGTCGGTTGGATCGCTCGGGATGCTATTCAGGAGTCAAGAGAAGCCTGTGGGGGGCATGGTTATCTTAAAGCGTCTCGTTTCGGTGAACTCAGGAATGATAATGATGCAAATAATACTTATGAAGGTGATAATAACGTTCTTCTTCAGCAAACCTCCAATTGGTTGATTAAATTATATCGTGAAAAGTTGGAAGAAGGTAAACCAATGAAATCACCACTTGGATCAATCGATTATATAGATTCAATAGATAGCATATTATCAAGCACCATGAAACCCGATATAGCAAGCAATATTGAATCACTTATTCACTCTTACCAGTTTCTAGTCTGTTGGCTTTTAGTGAAATCATCTGAAAAGCTTACTCGCGAGTTGGCCAAATCTGGAGATGCTTTCATTGCTAAAAGTACAACACAAGTTTATTACTTACGATCTTTGGCCATTGCCTACTTCGAATGTGATATTATTTCCCGGTTTCACAGATTTTATACTGAGGATCCCATAGAACCAGAATTAAAATCAATTTTGTCCAAATTAAATCTTCTGTTTGGTTTGTGGGTATTTGAAAAGCATATAGCAACACTTTATGAAGCCAATCATATACCAGCATCATTTAAAGAACCTGTAACAGCAATTCACGAAAGCATTCTATCATTGTGTAGTAATTTGAAAGACGACAGTGTGAGCTTGGTCGACGCCTTGGCTCCTCCAGATTTTATATTAAATTCATCTCTTGGTTATTCTGATGGGCGAATATATGATCATATTTGGGAAGCCCTTATCGAAAACAAAGATGCTCTCAAAAGGCCAGATTGGTATACAGAGTTTACTCAAAACAAACCAATCCCTCGTCAAGGTGTATCTAATGATGATCTTGTTCGATCCAAATTGTGATCTAAACAAAAAATGTCTTGTTAAGTGACAAAAAAGATTTGGTTGTAAAATCAGCAATCAAAAATGATAGGATCTTCAAATATTTTCTGACTCAGAAAACTAAACAAATTAACGAACTTAAGGAAACAATCAGATAAACAGTTGGTTGTTCATTGAGATACTTAATCCTTGGGAACACATTTTATAAGATTTAATTGTTAATTCTTTAATGTAACTTATACAATTTTCTGGTTTCCAAAATGTTAGTGCTTAAGGAATCTGTGAATTGTTCGTATATTTTCATTACTCCCGATATGTTTATAATTGGTGGTAAATAACCTGTTAAAATTATTTTTTACTTTTTTTAAATTGAATTTTTATATCAAATTGTCTCTAAGCCCATTTATCATTTGGTTTATAAAAATGTACATTAATCTATGAACAAGACTACTGTTATTTTCGTAAATTACAAGACTCTTTTAAACTTGAATTTCCTCAACTTTCCTATGAGCCTTGATTAAAACTTACCTTAAAATTTTTGATTATAATGTCAATTGAAATTAAAAAATCGGAAATTAATGAACTTCACTGTTTAGAGCAATGAGATTTAATGAAACACAGGTATAATAAATTTTTAATTTTATTTATGCACAAGTACAAAACATTGAAATCAAAATAAACAAAGGAAAAGTTGCTTTACAGGTTAATCTATATGATAAAGTATCTAATTGAATGGAATTTAGTCAATTTTTAGGCATTTCTTATACCCAAAGCTTGTTCAAGTTCAGCTCGTCTAAGTTGAACTTTACCATAAAAGTAACGACAAACAGCTTCTTGAGTCCAAGGTTGAAAGAAAAAGTCTGAATGTCGTTCTTCTTCAGGATTACCAGCTTGATCGGTCATTGTCTATTAAAAAAAAGAGAGAGAGAAAGAGTAAATTAAAAAATAATATAAATTTTCATCCAGATATTAATTGTAAAATAATATATGAAAATAAATAAATTACCTTGAGATCACGCATTTGTGAAAGTAGCCATTTATGAATAAATTGTTGTGGATCTTTAGCAAATGATAAGAAAAATTCTCTATTTGTTTTCAATTGATTGATAGTTTCAACTGTTTCATGTATTTTGTTATCCAAAGTTAATATATCTTGTTGATTATGTGTTGAAACAATAAAATTATTCATTTGAACTTTTAAAGGATCATCAACTTCAACATCAATATCATAACATGAAGTTTTCTTTGTTTCAGGACCTTCAACACTAATTAAATGATTAATAACAATTGGATCAGGTGGATGAAGAAGTGGATGTAATCTTGATGGTATTTCAGCAAATTTCATTCTTGGACATTGAAATATTTGCTCAAGATATTTGTCACAATTAATATATTCTCTTTCATGTGCATCTTGTAATTTATGTGTTTTAATATACTGCCAAAGAGCATTAATTATAACTGGTCGAGTTTGTGTATGTATACCCAATAATCGTGCTAACCTTGGATCCAATCTAAATTGTAATGGTTGATAATCAAGAAGTAATAATATGGTACATCGAACATTCTTATTACCAGGTCTTTTTACTTGAAAACCATCTGTTTCAGTTGTTGTAGGTGTTCTATGCCATTCAACTAAATGATTATCTGGACCATATAAATCTTTATCCAATTCAATGACCAAACTTTTGAAGAAAGATGAAAATTTTCTTTTTATCTTATTTTGATCTGTTTTTGGAGTATTTGGATCTTCTAATAATCTTCCTTCAACTCTTAATTCCCATGAAGGTACATGTAATTCTTCATTACCATCAATCTCATGTTTAGCAGGAAAAAATGTATTTGAAATAAATATTCTTAATTTTCGTTTAAGTTTCATCGGTTTTTTAGATGATTCAATTATTTCCAATCTTTTTCTTTTCAAATGAAAATCAAGTTTCTTCTCAAAAGATATTAAATCCATATAAGCTTGAGATTCTGGAACTAAATCTCGAACCTTTGATTGTAAATTAACATCACCAAGTTTCTTTTTCTTTTTTAATGCTGTTGTTACTTGATTAGATGATACCGGTGAAGACATCATTGTAGTCATAATAGGACGCTTCATAGCAACTGATCCAACTGGAGGTGGTCCACCAGGGACAACAGAACCAGGGACAACTACACCACCAGGAACAGATTGATTAGGAGGCATCATAGGTCTTTGTGGTGATCCATGAGATTGTGGTGGTTGTAATTGCATTCTAGGATGACCATGAGGTGGTGGTGGCATCATTACATGATCTGGAGGTGGTTGTGGTGGACCTTGTCGAAATGGTGTTGGTGGTTGTCTTTGAGGCGATGGTGGAAAAGGTGGGCCATGGGGAGGAGGCATCCTCATATTGTCATACTTGTACATAATTATACAATTTTGCGATCAATCGATTAGAGTAACCAATACTTTAAAAACACAAAGGAAACAGAGATTTACTCAGTCAAAGCACCAAAATAAAAAGACATGCAAACAAATTCACACAAATATTAGATTTGAAAATCACTAGAATCAAATCATCATTTGACTCACAATAAAAAATCTACTGCGCAGTCGCGTATATCTTATCCGCGAAATTCAAAAAACTGGTTCTCACTTGACCAACATTTAAACAATTTTCATTGCAATTCATGCTAATAAAAACTTAACAGTAATAACAATCAAAAAAATAATTTAGATGTAAATTTCAGATTCTCAGTTTTCCAATTTCTTGATATCAAAAGTTTCCATCACATTAAGGTTTCTCTGTTAGGTAATGTTTAAATCAAATCTCTGTTATAAATATTCAATGTTTAAAAATAATAACTGTAGATAACAATAGTTTTGTATCATAAAAACACGATCAGTAAAATTTTAAGCTGAAAAGACAATTTAAATAGTCATTCAAGACGATTTCCTGATCTGATGAAGTTGACAAAAAGTTTGAAACATCCGTTAATACCGTAGTCTTGCGCTTTAAGTAAATATCGATTGATATCTTTTTGTCTCTCTATTTTGGTTTCAGTCTTTATTTTGTCTTCCTTTGCTCCAGTTGATTGTAAATGTTTACAACTTAAACACAGTGAATCAGTTCAGGATTCGAATCATCTTTACGAAAACTCAACAAAAGAAAAACTCAAAAAAACAAAAAGACCAAATCAATACAACTCGACAATTAAGATCACTGCTAGTTCATAAGCTGCTATGGAGGAAAACCAAGTGCCATTGGTAATCATTAATGGATTATTGCTGACATGGATTAACTATTTAAGATGTAATCATTATTGTAACAATAATGATCAAGTTATGGTGATAAAATTATTCTTTTAAATGGCCAAATTAGATTAAAAGTGGATATTTTTGAAATTATTATAATCATCACATTCAATAAAGATAAATATCTCATGTTTTGAAAAGTCTCAAAGCTATAAAGTTTCTGCTCGTTCTTTGTTTATGTGCAATTAAAAGCAACCAATCAAGCTACAATGACAACCATTTTGGATGGGATAGTTGATGAGGTGAGTAATAACAGTTCAGTTTCAGGGGACAATCAATTTCTAATTAGAAGAAAATGGTTGAACAATAAATTTTGATTAAACCTTAAAGTAAGCAAGCATAATAGGAAACTTAAGAGAGTGGATTTTGTTCATTTGCAGCTTTATTTTTCTCATTGAGTTAGTACATCCGATGATTAATGTTTCAATTGTCTATTATAATTAAAAATAGATTGAGTTTAGCTGATTTACTTTCGAGATTTGAGTTAATAATTTGTTAATAAGAGCAAATAAGTCAAACAAATTAAATGTTTAAGCTTGTAATTAACTCTAAATCTCAAAATGCCATCAACGATTACTTTTTGGGTCTTTACCTTTGCTTTTGTTTCTATCCGTTAAACCTTGAACCTCTTCAAGTGAAACTAAATCAGAACCATCTTTACCAACTACTCTTAATTGTACTATTTCAGTTGAATAGTTGACTTGACTTAATCAGTCATAACAAACAAAACTTTATTATTTAACTCATTGGTTATCATCAATTTACTCCTGGTTCAAATTGAGATAGGATAAAATAAGACAGTCTGGAGCTGAAAGGATAAAGATGAAGATGATGTAAACCCTTGGGTATCTTTGATACATTTTTGCTTGATTATTACTTCAAGCAGAACTGGTTATTTTACCTAAATTTGTCCTTCTTTACCAGATTACTTTTTGTCCGTTCCAATTTAACCATTTGTCTTGATTGATTACCTTTAATAGATCGTCTCTTGTTAACAGTCAGTTGATTGATTAAAGTCTAACCTTTTCAAGATTAACATTCAACAAGAACAAATGAAAGATTCAAGTCCAAACTTGATCTATCGCAAATCCCATTCATTATCCCAACCCAAAAGATGGTCAACAACAAGAAATGGTTTCATCAATAAAATGGTTTAATTAAAAAAATGAAGATTTAAAGAGTCAGACAAAAAAGCTCAAAACCAGAAACATGAAAGCCAAAAATGAAACCAAAAGTCATTTCCATTTCCAAAATAATTACCATTTCTTGATTTACTCACAAATAATTATTCTAGATGTTTCAACTGAAATTTTGTTCAAGAACAATGTTTATCAAACCAAACCTTAGGCTAGGTTTAGCTAGTTTTGGGTTAGATGAAAATCAAGATGCAAATGAATGCTCAACTCTTTTGTTTTGCTCACCAAACTGTACACATTTGATTGATTGTACCCAGCTAATTCCACATTCTTTCTTCGATCAACAAACTTAACATTTGTTTATTTATCATCCTCATCATCTTCATCTCCATCCTTATTTTATTTTAGCAAAAACCTTCACGTCAAACTCTATTTGATTGCCTTCGAAGTAATCTTCACCTTAAGTGCCTTGTATTAACCTTCCTTATACTATCTGGAATAGTAACCATCCTTTGGTGTAAAATTGGCCAAATAACTCGTTTTATCCTCAATTTCCAGGTAAGCCTTTTTAGTTTCCCATATTACAATAACGATAACCCAGATAGAGATGAATGAATGCAACAAAATTCTGAACAACAAAAAAAACGAAGTAAAAACATAAATTTTAGGCTTCAACAACATTATTGCACTTCAACTGGCTAAAGGTAAATCCAATGACATTGGTGACACTATTATCGATTGAAACTAAATTGACTTAGTTTACCAGTTTTTAAATATTGAAATGCCTACAATTACCTTGGCATAAGAAGATTTTCAATTCTATTCAGATTAATCATGCTCGATTCAGCTGCCCAGAGCAGACAAAACCAGAAATTAACTTGAAAAGAATCAGAAAATTTTCTGGTTTCTTTCGGCTCAACTTGTAATGTTTACATTTCTGGTTTTCACCCAAAATCCTGAACCAAATCAAAATTTATTTCAAGATTAACATGACATTAACTTGATCTAAATGGTTAGCAATCACAGTAAATAGTGAACCCAAAAAGCAAGTCGTAATCAAGTGAAACCAAAACTTGAGACGATAAAAAACTAAGGATTTACTTTTAACTCTTCCATTCCTTATGAATGTTGTTGATGATAAAAACAACCTCCAAGTCTGAAATAATCATTATAACATGAAATTTTATCCAACCAATGATGACATTGTCAAGATAAACAAATGTAGTAAAAGAAAAGGATAAAAAGGAAAACATTTTAACCGTGAAATTTTATCTGTTTCAGATAGTTCAATGCTAATCAAAAATTTTGATTGAATGTTTAAACAAGTTGAAAGGTTCCATGCAGGGATTGAAATACATAAAAAGGTTGATAAATGAAGAGAGTTGATTATCACTAACTAACTGCTAAATAACCAGCTTGATGACATTTTTGATTATCACGCAACCAAAAAAAGCCACCTTTTGTTTCAACATAAACTGATTGATACTAAATGGTTTTGTCAGTGTTTGATGTTGATTAGAAGACAGATTTAAAACAATAAGCAAAATCAAAAATATAATCAATCAATAAAATCTGATGCAGAATTTGTAAAACTGGAACATTTCTTGAAAAATCGTTGTCATTTGAGCACAAAAAAAGAAGTTTAAATGATCATAATTATTGTTGATTATATTTCACTATTCATGGAGTCATTTTTATCACGCTTTTGTCTCTTGGTGTTCAGCTTTTGTCATCTTTTAGCATGTAATTTAGATGATTATTATTACTTTATGATGAAGACAATTGATACTGTATCTAGTCTGGAAACAAAATTAAAATGCTTTTCATGTCATTTTAAGGCTAAAAGATGATTATGATGATGAGTTGAAAGAGTAAACAGGGAAAAATAAAAGTGCAAAAAAGGCTGATCAAAGTATCATCATCACCAGTTTAAGATGTTGCTCGGAGTTGAAAATCAATAAGATTCACGATCTAAATTGTTCATTGTTCATGATAATCCATCATCAGCCATTAAGATTTATCTTTTTTCTTTCCAAACATTATCCTATTCAGTATTATAATGTAAAGATATTAAAATTGAAAAGAGTAAACCTATTTTCATACTTAACTTGGTTATCAACATTATCACTATTTGTTATTAAAATAATCAATTCCATCCAATTTGAACTTTCAATCTTTACAAATTAAACCCGAAACTCAACACTCTTTCAAGATAAATCAACTTAGTGATTGAATAAGTCTTGATAGCCAA
Source organism: Tetranychus piercei (assembly GCA_036759885.1). Classification (NCBI taxonomy): domain Eukaryota; kingdom Metazoa; phylum Arthropoda; class Arachnida; order Trombidiformes; family Tetranychidae; genus Tetranychus; species Tetranychus piercei. Next base: position 24,144,038 of record CM071877.1, read on the forward strand.
GTGTTTACTTTGTCTGGTTTACCCACTTTTTGATCCTGGTTTGCATTTTTTCTGGTCTCTTTTCACAGTCTTTACAAATGGCTGGACGAAGACGTACAAGTCCCTGTGATGAGAGTTACATTTATATTCCAATGGTGTTTGTTTTAATGCTTTATATTGCATATTTAATTGAATGTTGGCATTCATCCACTCGTTCACAATTGGTAAGTTAATAATGTAAATTATTTACTTTTTAATATTCCGCCAATAGTAGCCTTAACATGGTCATCAAGTTGAGCAAACAGCATCAAAAAGTCATTGAAAAGTATACTTTAAATGAAAATTTAAATTGATTATTCAACCTTTTAGATTTTACCATTTCTTTCAACTGTCCATTTCAAATACTATTTCCAGCTCTTGCCATGTAATTTTGAAACAACCAAACCTCATTGCGATCGATAAATTTCAGAAACTTTTCTTTATTTTAAATTCAAACCACTTTTGATTACATATTAACCAAAATTCACTTTTACCAACCCAAAAGTAACCCTTGAATAGCACTTTGTAAACTGTTATAACCACCAATTTAGCTGACAATTTACTTTAAACGAATTCATCAATTTCCTTTACAATTTAATTTCCTATTTTGGTTAATTACTTTAAACCTTTTATTTGCCAAAAAAAGGTTGCACTAAAATCAAGATCAAGTTTAGGTTAAACCAGAAAAGATGTAAATGATGTTTGATGAACAAATTGACAATTTGATCTTAAATGTGTGAGTACATTGACAATTCATTTAGATTGTCACTGAGACATTGTAATTACAGTGATAAAAGAATTGATAAGTATAATTCTGAGCTCAGTTTATTGGATCATTTTATTACTCCTGTTAATACAGTTATTATATTGTGATAAAAACTTCATTTCTTGCCTTTTCTGGTTCACCTTTTATGCTTTTCAAAGTGTGTCTTCTTGTTAACAAGGCAAAACTGTATATCATTCTTATCCTATCATCATAATCATTATTATTAACTATTAAGATGTCATCCTTTTGTGTTTCCTTTCATCATTCTGCTCATCCTTTCCATCTTCATCATCTTCACCATCCTGACTTCATCCTTTCCATCTCAATGATAACTTAATGAACCATACTTTATTGAGGCATAAATTATGTATTTATTACTTGACGTTGACCTCAATATTTAACTAAATTGTACGATGATTCTGCTCAGTTAAATTCAATAACTATCACAGATGAACAACAATTAACATCAGTTGAACAACATTAACATTTGCAAACGTTAATCAACAGTGTTAGACTTGAAAATTGTGAGCATTTCGCTGAGTAAATTAATTATTGATCAAAATGAGACTTGCAATTAGATAGTAATTGAATTTTTGTTCATCAAAATTGTCACTAATAGCTATTATAACAAGTTGATGTTACCTTTAAATCCCTTAACATTTAGGCAGACCTCCATGTAATCTGGCTTTTGCTAGTCAAACCTTTCAGTGAAACGTTGGCCTTTCAATCTGACGAGACAAAATAATCAAATTTTCAGACATTTAGCCAATTAACTAAATAATTAAAATTTAATCATTTCGTGGAAACCCATTTTTCAGTTGAAAATTTGGTTCAAACTCGCTAAGTAATTAATAATAACAGAAGGCAAAGCATTTGTTCAACCTTGTCAACTTGATCATTCATCATTTCTATTGACACTGTTGAACAATTAACTTCAATGCAATCAATGTTGAGATTAATGGTGAAATTAAACTTGAAATTAGATTGGATTGTCCAATTTCCTCTTTTCTTACATCATTTTCCTCTTCTTCATGTTTTTACTCAAGAAAAATATGAATTACTTAGCAAGAGTCAGAGTCAAAAAGGATCGATTGGATCAATAAGAGGGTAAAATCTTGAAGTTGAACCATTTTTACCCAAAAAAGCATCAACATCGAGTCACACTTTACCAATGAACTTGCTTATGAAACAATTGAGATCAAGTCACGTTCATTGTAAATTAATAATACCAGAAGCTTGAACATGGTGCATCAATATCAATCTTAATCATCATCTCATATCTTTTTCATATAATTCAATTGCAACCTCGATAAGATCAATTAAACGTTTCACTTTAACAAAAACACTAATCAAATATTCATAACACAATTTAGTTTCCATTTTACATAACAATAATTATCAAACCTTTCAAACAATAGTTACAATTTATAATAACCAAGAAAAAATAGCGAGTAATTTATATGAATATTTCATTATTACCAACAAAGGTTATAAAGCAGAAACTAAAAGAGTTCAATTTCAATTCTTGTTTGTCTTCTTATTGATAATCATTTTCCCAATACAATACATAAAGTGTTGATTAAATCAACCATGATAACTATCAAAAGGCTGACTAGAATGATTTCATGATGATGATAAAAGAAGACAAATAAAGGTCGAAGAAAAATTGTGGCAAAAAAGATCCATTGAAAAGCAACTTGCAGCTGAACCCAAAATACAAAACATTACCAGAAATGGAAACATTTTCACCCATTTCTTTTATTATTTTTCCATATTCACTATAATAATATAATCTTAAATCATCATCATCATCATCACCATCATCATCATCGTCGTCGTCTTCATAAGTCTTTGCATTTTCATTCTGAAATGGATAAGCACTTGAAGTTAAAAAAGGCATTTTTGTTTGCAGCTTCAGCCTCAAGCTTTTATCATTTGTCATCATGGGAAAAATTTATCTACCCAAATGATGTTGTTCATGATGATGCTGATGAAGACCAAACCTTGTGAAATATTATTCCATTGAACCAAATATTACATTCATTCTGAAACTTTTCTTTTCCTTTTTTACTTTTCCTTCTTTTCCTTCTTCTCCTTCCAAATGCTTTATCCCTTCCATTGGTTCACAAGGCTTTTATCATTTGTTATTTCCTTCTGTTTTTATCATTCTTATCGTCTTTTCTTCCCTTTTCAACTCCCTGTTATTATGATAACAACAACAATGTTTGGTGATATCAAGGGGACAGAAATAGACAAACATGAAGTTCATGTGTTCAGAATTGAGTTTCAAACATCTCAAAGTCAATTGAAATTACTTGTTTAATGTTTTTTCCCTGTTTCTTTTTCCAATCATTTTATAAAAATTTTTGATTTGAGTTTTTTTTCCTTCAAAATGCAACTACTTTTCATTCAATTTGGTCCTTTCAATAATGGATCTAAACATTAACATATAATTGACAGTTGACTTTCCGATGAAAACCATTAATCAATCAAGACACTTGAAGTAATTTAATAATTAAAGCAAATGCTTGGACAGAAAAATATTGAAAAGCATTGGATTCCATCGAAACCAATTGCTGGTGATAAGTAAATTAGTTTGCTTTCCATTTTACTTATGAAACAAATTACTTGTGATAACAATTAATGGAGTGAAAATTGCAATTGATTTGAACAAAAACCTATTATATCAGTCATCATTAGCTGTTTAATCGTCTATTTGTGTTGATCAATCAAACAAAAATGATCCCATTAAGTTGCTCATTCAATGTCATATTAACAATAATCATCTTTAATCATCTTCACAACCATCATTACAATAATCATTATAATAGCAACCATTACAATAACCATTAGCCATTAATAAGTGACACTAACAGACCAAGTAAAATGCTTTAAATTATTATCCAGAAGCAAAAGTCAAAAATGAAAAATTGATAAAATAGCAATTCAATTAATTGTCTTCCATCATTGAAGTTCATTTCAATTTATGTAAATAAAGCTGATTCAATCAAAATTTCATCGTCAGATCTTTTCTTATAATATTTGCATTAAAATTTTCACTCCCAATTCACTAAAGTAAAATAATCATTTCTCATGTAAATATTGAACATTTGAATATTGATATTGAAGGGAAAACTGGAAAATGGTTAAAAATATTCATTACCATGAGACATTATTTACCATTACAAAAGATAAAATAATGCAATTCAGAAAAGAAGAAAGAAAACCTTTTGAAATTGACCAATCTGAATGAATCAACTCTCAAGATGACCGTTTAAAAGACTATTGAAAGTGGAAAAATAATGAAACAAAATGTGACCAAAGAAGGCAAAAAAGGTAGATTTTATCTTATTCTGATCCATTTACTCAGTGATTGTCAGGATATGCTTATCATGATTGTTATTCAAGCCAAGGAAACATACAGCATAAAAATGCCATTTTTGACTCTTATTTACATTTATTTATTGATATAAAAATTTATCATATTTGACATTTCAAAGTTGACAGAAAAAAAGTGAAATAAAAAATATTTTTCTCTCACTTTTCTGGTCAAAGATAGAGAGAAACCCATTTTTAACCCAAAAAATGGAGAAAACATGAAATTCAGTTGAACAAGAAATTGTTGATAAAACATTTTATTCATCTGGTTCAATAGTTGTTCAATCACAAGATATTAATAAATTGAACTCTTTAACTCAATTTGATAAACACATTTTCACATTCAATTCAATTTCATTCCGTTCAAAACGATGATAGAAGAAAATGTTTTTCTTTCCTTTTTTTCCTGAATCTTGACAAATGTTTTCAACATTTTATTCACAAATATCCATGCAAGATAAGCTGAATAATATGAGCTGAAAAGTAAAGGTATAAGATGATATTATTAGCAAGAGTGATGTTTCAATGGTAAGGCACATTACATGAAAATGGATATTACCTGAAACATTAACAGCAATATTAAGAGTAATAAGATCTTAGGTAACATTTTACAAGCTTCATAATTGATTAAGTTAATCAATTCAGAGATCATTTTTCAATATAAATAGTGCATTCACAAAAACATTATCAGAAACTATTGGTTTCAAGTAAACCTAAATTTGCGTCTAAAAAGTCTAAACAGTCATTTTCATGTCTTTTTTGCTGCCCTTTTCTGGTTCCATTGATGTTGCCTTTGAAAATCTTTTTTTCAATGTTGTCTTATTTGTTTGTTTGGGTCAGGGAAACACTGATTTTCCATCAGGAACCAGAAAAATGAAAGTTCCAACCGTGAACAGCATTTCCAATGAGAATAACAATTTCCTGAGTTGCTCCATTATTTTTACTCTTTTCCCTTGTTTTATAACATTTCGGTTCTTTTGTGACTTTTCAGGTTACCCTTTATCATTTCCCATCCAACGGACCATAAAATGAATACAACAACAACTATTCAAGACTCAACTTTCAAGATGAAGATGATTCTGAACAGTTATAAAACATTGATTAACTTGAGGTTTAACTTGGGGTTGATTACATCGAAACAGTCTAAAATAATGAATCCTTTTCAAACAACCTTTTCTAGATTAAACATTTTACTATATTAATTTATTATTCAATGCATCCAAGTTTTATGAAAATTCATGAAAAAATCATGAAAAATAATCTAAATGATACGTTAAACTGATGCTCAAGATGAAACAATTAGATAAGAATCATCTTTTCCATCACAATCTTAACTCTCTTCTGGGAGTTTTGAATATAACATTTTCAACTCTAGTTTTTTCATCATTTCATAATATTATCATAATATAATCATATTTGATTTTGCTTTTGATTTACTTTACTTTTACCTTTTACTCGCTCACATGTTATATTTGTAACAATGAATTGTCATGATTAAGTGAAAGTAAACAATCAATTCAACTGTGAGTGAAGAGAAAGGTTTAAAATCGTAAAAATATTTTATATTGAAATGTATTGAAGACTTTAACCTTTACTTATTCACTTGTTAGCCTTTCGTTTACATTTTGTCCTAATGACAATCATTACTTTGAATCATTTTCAATATTTAATTAGCATTCAATCAGTACAAGTTAAGGTTTAATTATTGATATTTTCATTGAGCTGAATAGAATCCAATGGTTATTTTGATCACAAATCTTGTGAATTGAACTAATTGACTTGTTAATGTTACTGAAATTTTCAAAACAATGGATTACACTTGAAGCTTTCCATTTTGCTTCTGATTCATCCTTGTTGTTTGATTGATATCATCAAATTAGTATTTTTAGATTATAATTGCGTTTTTGTACAATAATTAATTTTAATCATTTGGTCCGCCCATTAATTTGATTAGGTTTACAGTGTTGATGCTAAAACGGTTGAAAATTATATCCAGCAAATGAAAGACTCTCAACCCATTATTTGGTGGAAAGCAGTTTGTTATCATTACATGAGGAGATCAAGAACGGTAAATCATGTCGACATAAATCAGTAATTTTATAACAGAAGATAATTCAATGTTTAATTAATGTTTGGCTAATGATGATCGTGAATTTTTGTTCATTTTACAGTTGACTCGATATCGAAATGGTGAAGCTTCAACAACAACACAAATTTATTATGAAAGGATAAACACTCACATTGCTGGGAGTTGCTTTTCCTATGCTGGTTGTGGTTATAAAGATGTATCAAAAAATTTGATTGATTTGGATAAGCATCCATCAACTCGAATTAAATTCAGCAAAGGTAATAAAATTAGACTCGCTTTTGATACAAATTAACTTGTACATTTGCTTTTGACTTGTCTTTAATCATTTTGTCTTTTCTATTTTTAAACCAGGATTTGCTTTTGCTACCATTGAAGCTGCCAATGAATTTGAAGTCCAAAGAAATCGATTTTTTCATGAATGTGAAAGACATGATGATTATCTTGAAATGAGGGAAGGTCTTGACTTAATTGGATGTAATTTTCAAGAATACATGATATCATCTGCAGATAAATCGTTGGTGCCTTGGTAAATCCCATTTCATTTTAATCGATTAAAACAATCAATACAACTTTTCTGTTTCACGGTTTATTGATGTTTATGTTGCTCTTTTGCTCAATTTTAGGTACTTTTCACACTTCGCGTTCTGGCTATTTTCATTTGCTCTTCTTTCATGGCCTATCCGTATCTTAATTGAGCTCAAAACATCCCATGTTAATTACCAGGTTAGATATTCCCTGATTTGTGCAACATTGTTTTAACTTTATGTGTTTTATATTTTGGTTTTTTATTACCAGGTCACTAAATTATTTGGCTTTAACCAGTTATCCCAATCTGGGTTCAATCGTATTGGTAATTTTGCAAGCATCGATTCTTTTGAACTGGTTAATAACTGTACTCTTGCGCCGAGTTATTCAGAGGCAATATTAATTTGTAATATCAACAATAATAGTAATAATAATAATAATTCTGTGAATGGTATGAATAATCAAGCGGTTAATTTAGTTTCTGATGTAACAAATCAAGATGATCAAACTGGTTCAATGGATCATTCAAAGGTTTCTGGTGATTCTTTGGCAATCCAAATGTCTGGATCAAATATTAATGGACAATCATGTAGTCGTACTTCATTGATTAATGGACAATTTGTGTACCTGCCTCGGCCATTAGGCCATGGACAGTCTAATGTTGTTCATCTTGACGATCCATCAACTTGTTTAATATCAACTACCAATTTATTTTGCGAGGAAACAAATAACAACAATGATAACACAAATCAAACCAATCCACCCACGTATGAAGAGGCAATCACTGAATGTCGACCTTTATTAACTACAATGAGACCTCTGAACAGGTCAATAACTGTTGATCGTGATTTCTTCCGCCGTTTGAGCAGCCAAATAAGACAACCTTGGGGAAGTTTGACTAATTTTCTCGGTTTATCACACACACGGTCGTCTGCGTCTATCAATTTAACCACCGAAAGGAACGCTGTTGAATTGTGAATCATGTTGAACTCAAAAATGAAAAGACTCAATTGCATTGATTAATTCAAATTATTCATGCTCATTCAGCATCAGCTGCAAAAAAACCTCAGGACTGATTGAACTACACCAAGGTGAAATATAACCTGCTCAAAAGTACAATCTTATTTCATTTCAAACGAAATTTCTTGACCAGATTACACAGATCAAGAGCGTTATTTACGTATATTAAGTCAATATTTATGTTGAGCCAATTCATCTGTTTGACAAAATCAAGAAAAAATTACTGGCATATTGTAATGTTTAAAGATTATAAACGTTTTGATAAAAAAAATAAATTACATTGAATGAACTTTTCAAACCCAATAAAATAATAAAACTAAATCTTTTTCATTTGAATGCTGATAAAAGGCAATTACCGGGCAAATAAGCGAATTTAGAAATAAATGATAAAAAACCATTGAATTGTTGGACCAGAGTTGAACTTTGTAAATTTGCAGGTGCTTGCAAATTGAAACGCACGTGAGATTTAAAAAATTTCTGATCAACCGTTTTCGATTGTGCAAGATGAAATTCGATCGATTTGCACAGAGTTAAAATAAGAAAATCCAGATTATCTTTAAGAAACAGAAAATTTTATGTTCCAAATAAGTATATTATTTGCCTTTTATTTGCCAGCAAAAGTTAACCAAAAAATCGGGTTTCATAAAAAATCTGGTTTATTTTAATAAACGATAAAGAATTTATTTGCCTTTAATCAGTACCCGATTAAGATCATGTGAATTTAAACAGCTGATAATTTTTTCTTATTTTGTTTGGAACGAAATTCAAAAAGTATAATTTGTATGTATTTTTGTGTAAAGATTAAAAACTAAAATGAGATAAAATAAAGATAAAATTATCTTATAAGTTATAACTTATAATACTTGTGTATTAATATTGCTATAGTTGACTTTTCTGACTCAAATTTACATAGATTATTGCAGTAACACTGATCAAGCTATAAATTTGATTGATTGCAAAATTTATATTATATTGTTAAATGATCTAATAATTTGCTTCAATTTTCAAGAGATACCATGAGACACTTATAAAAACGTGTGACTCGACAATTAATTTTGAGAATAAATCTTCAAGATTTGATGAGTTTTAGCTCAGCAATATTTTCTTTTCTCATATGAGAATTACCTCAGTCACATTGAAGTGAAAAAGGTGTTTTAATTGTTTAATCTGGTTGATTAATATACTTAATTTGGTTAATTTTGAAATAAAGTAAAGAACTAAATAAGATGTAATTGATTAACTCCTTCGGAAAATTTATTTTGTTTTACCAAGATGTATTTACATAGATTGTTATAGTACAATGAAAAACTGACGAAAAATAACTATGCTTTATGAAGCACGGTTGATAACAATGAAAAACTAAAAACAATGCAATTTAAAAGATATTAAAATTTCAATTTAAAATGAGAATAACACTAATTTAACAAATAACATTGTACTTTAGAGCAAATCCTTTACCATGGATTTTACCAGTATTTTTAACTTCAATCATGAATGGACCAAGACGAGATTTAGCGGACACGAATTTTTGTCCAAAATGAAGATCATTTCCACAATGAACAGAACTGGTTAAATCAAGGGGAGTTGGTAAGATCAAAATATCTTGATCTTGACAAATACCTTGAGGATTATTACCGTTAACTAAACTTTCCAATTTATTAAAATTGTCTAATCCTCCTTCGATCTTAAAATCAGTTAACTCTTCAACACCTGGTTTATGCATGGGAGCATTGTAAGAGCCAAAATATCCACTTGGATGAACAGCCCATGGTCTGGCTCCACCGATAGCTGGAACAATTGATGAGTATGGAAGCTTATAAAGGAATTGTGATAATGGATACTGTTGTGCGGTTGTTAAAGCAGGCATGTGATATAATGGTCCATGAGCTGGTCTATAAGCTGGTCTTAAAGGAGCATATCCGTAACTTGGCTTTAAACCTAATCTGAAACCTGGTCTGAAACCTGGTCTGTAGTGAGCAATGGGTTTATATGGAGTAACAAGATTGGGTTTAACAGGTTGACGAGTTTCAAGACTACGTGAAAACTTATTGCCTAAAAGAACACTATCATGGCTATTAACTCGACCTCCAAGGTTAAAGAAAAGATTAGTAAGTTCAACTTGACATTCAGAATTTGCAGCGATACATATACCATAGTCAAGATCATCAATATTACCAAGACCAGTATTATTGGCTAAATCGAAATTTAAACTTGTTAATAGACCAGATTGTTCACGGAAATATTGGGTACATCCACTTGGTGGTTTTTCTGTACTCTTTGCATCAATCATTTCAGCTCGGATTAGCCAACGTCGAGCAATATTACCATTATCAGCTAACTCAATGTTGATGAATATGTCGGTTAATTCGATGATTGTTGGAATGTAAAGATGGGTTTTAGTGTTAAGGCCACAAATTTTTCCCAACGTAAAACCAGGCAAGATACCACCGGTAACAGAGAAAGAATCAACATCGCATCGACCAGTTTCAGCATTAGGTTGAGCCAATTCCATATCTTCAATCAAAAGCTTAATGTGAGAAATTCCAAAAGGTTTAACCAATTTGACACCACATTTTCCAACTTGATTTGTTGCTGAAGGGAATCCAGGATTTGCGAGAATAGTATTATTTAACAAGGAAAATTCACCACATTTAATTGGTTTCACACAACATACTACATCACCAATACATAACCCTTTACCATCACCAAAACCACCATCAGCGGCACAAGCATTGAAAGACATACATTTTCCAGCTTTTAAACTTGCTTGACCAAGACATGGAAAAGCACCAGTTAATAGAGACAATGGAGCTGTTAATTTGTCAAAAAATGATTCAGGTTTAGAAATTGTTTCAACTGCAGAAATTGGGGCATTGCCAGGGACAACTTCAGGTAATCTTATGGGATCAGGAGTAGCAAGTAATCCGGAGATATCAACTGTCCTTTCGTTAGCAGCATGAGTAGAAGTAAATATAAATAATAGCACAAAAATCGAAAAATGATTCATCTTGGAATTGAAAAGTGAAGATCTAAGAAGTTGATGAGTGGACTAAAAAATGTAAAATTGGAAGGAGTTTTCTGCCCAGCAAAAAAGGAAATCTAGAAAATAAGGAAAAGAAACGAAAGGAAAAGATTAGAAGAAGCAAAATTACAAACATTTAACAAATTAATTTTTTTAACTCAATATTTAAAGAACAACTTACCTTTTGTATTGATCAAATTAACTGATGATTAGTAAAAACCAAAGTCTCAGTTTATATACTTTTCATCGAATTGATGTTCTGGCTATGCAACTCACTACAAATTTTTTTTCTTGCACTTTTGACGCGCCTTATCCAATCAAATTTTCTAAAATTGTTTTATCGCCACAATAACCAATTTATTCTTATCACTTTGATCTTGATTATTTTCTTACACAACTAATGATTGGTTATTTAACAACCAATAACAGACAAGTAGAGTATTATGATGAAAAGTATATAAACTGAGACTTTGGTTTTTACTAATCATCAGTTAATTTGATCAATACAAAAGGTAAGTTGTTCTTTAAATATTGAGTTAAAAAAATTAATTTGTTAAATGTTTGTAATTTTGCTTCTTCTAATCTTTTCCTTTCGTTTCTTTTCCTTATTTTCTAGATTTCCTTTTTTGCTGGGCAGAAAACTCCTTCCAATTTTACATTTTTTAGTCCACTCATCAACTTCTTAGATCTTCACTTTTCAATTCCAAGATGAATCATTTTTCGATTTTTGTGCTATTATTTATATTTACTTCTACTCATGCTGCTAACGAAAGGACAGTTGATATCTCCGGATTACTTGCTACTCCTGATCCCATAAGATTACCTGAAGTTGTCCCTGGCAATGCCCCAATTTCTGCAGTTGAAACAATTTCTAAACCTGAATCATTTTTTGACAAATTAACAGCTCCATTGTCTCTATTAACTGGTGCTTTTCCATGTCTTGGTCAAGCAAGTTTAAAAGCTGGAAAATGTATGTCTTTCAATGCTTGTGCCGCTGATGGTGGTTTTGGTGATGGTAAAGGGTTATGTATTGGTGATGTAGTATGTTGTGTGAAACCAATTAAATGTGGTGAATTTTCCTTGTTAAATAATACTATTCTCGCAAATCCTGGATTCCCTTCAGCAACAAATCAAGTTGGAAAATGTGGTGTCAAATTGGTTAAACCTTTTGGAATTTCTCACATTAAGCTTTTGATTGAAGATATGGAATTGGCTCAACCTAATGCTGAAACTGGTCGATGCGATGTTGATTCTTTCTCTGTTACCGGTGGTATCTTGCCTGGTTTTACGTTGGGAAAAATTTGTGGCCTTAACACTAAAACCCATCTTTACATTCCAACAATCATCGAATTAACCGACATATTCATCAACATTGAGTTAGCTGATAATGGTAATATTGCTCGACGTTGGCTAATCCGAGCTGAAATGATTGATGCAAAGAGTACAGAAAAACCACCAAGTGGATGTACCCAATATTTCCGTGAACAATCTGGTCTATTAACAAGTTTAAATTTCGATTTAGCCAATAATACTGGTCTTGGTAATATTGATGATCTTGACTATGGTATATGTATCGCTGCAAATTCTGAATGTCAAGTTGAACTTACTAATCTTTTCTTTAACCTTGGAGGTCGAGTTAATAGCCATGATAGTGTTCTTTTAGGCAATAAGTTTTCACGTAGTCTTGAAACTCGTCAACCTGTTAAACCCAATCTTGTTACTCCATATAAACCCATTGCTCACTACAGACCAGGTTTCAGACCAGGTTTCAGATTAGGTTTAAAGCCAAGTTACGGATATGCTCCTTTAAGACCAGCTTATAGACCAGCTCATGGACCATTATATCACATGCCTGCTTTAACAACCGCACAACAGTATCCATTATCACAATTCCTTTATAAGCTTCCATACTCATCAATTGTTCCAGCTATCGGTGGAGCCAGACCATGGGCTGTTCATCCAAGTGGATATTTTGGCTCTTACAATGCTCCCATGCATAAACCAGGTGTTGAAGAGTTAACTGATTTTAAGATCGAAGGAGGATTAGACAATTTTAATAAATTGGAAAGTTTAGTTAACGGTAATAATCCTCAAGGTATTTGTCAAGATCAAGATATTTTGATCTTACCAACTCCCCTTGATTTAACCAGTTCTGTTCATTGTGGAAATGATCTTCATTTTGGACAAAAATTCGTGTCCGCTAAATCTCGTCTTGGTCCATTCATGATTGAAGTTAAAAATACTGGTAAAATCCATGGTAAAGGATTTGCTCTAAAGTACAATGTTATTTGTTAAATTAGTGTTATTCTCATTTTAAATTGAAATTTTAATATCTTTTAAATTGCATTGTTTTTAGTTTTTCATTGTTATCAACCGTGCTTCATAAAGCATAGTTATTTTTCGTCAGTTTTTCATTGTACTATAACAATCTATGTAAATACATCTTGGTAAAACAAAATAAATTTTCCGAAGGAGTTAATCAATTACATCTATTTTAGTTCTTTACTTTATTTCAAAATTAACCAAATTAAGTATATTAATCAACCAGATTAAACAATTAAAACACCTTTTTCACTTCAATGTGACTGAGGTAATTCTCATATGAGAAAAGAAAATATTGCTGAGCTAAAACTCATCAAATCTTGAAGATTTATTCTCAAAATTAATTGTCGAGTCACACGTTTTTATAAGTGTCTCATGGTATCTCTTGAAAATTAAAGCAAATTATTAGATCATTTAACAATATAATATAAATTTTGCAATCAATCAAATTTATAGCTTGATCAGTGTTACTGCAATAATCTATGTAAATTTGAGTCAGAAAAGTCAACTATAGCAATATTAATACACAAGTATTATAAGTTATAACTTATAAGATAATTTTATCTTTATTTTATCTCATTTTAGTTTTTAATCTTTACACAAAAATACATACAAATTATACTTTTTGAATTTCGTTCCAAACAAAATAAGAAAAAATTATCAGCTGTTTAAATTCACGTGATCTTTGTTTTCGTTCAAGGCTTCAATCGGTTACACTCACATTATGTGTTAGTTTTATTAGACAAACTATGGTGTTAAGATCATTATTAATTTTCATTTTTAATGGGTTTACTAAACTAACTAAAATTTAAATTAATTCATTATTTAAATTTTAATTATGCTAATTATTTTGTATATGAAATGTTTGTCCAGCTATTTAATTTATTGACCGTCTATTATTGTTTTATATTTTCTGTGTTGTTTTTACTTGTTATCATCATCTCACTTCTATTTTGTACTTTTTCTACTACTCTATTAATTCTAATTGCTGTTCTTATTTGTTATGGCTGTAAATTATCTTTCTGGATCTCAAGTTTAAATGAAAAAGATCCAGTTGTACCATATGATTGGTTTGGTAATGTATTTTCTATTCTATTTTATTGTGTCAAATTTATCTTTAAACATTACAATATTTTAGTTATACTTTTCTTGATTTTCTCAAACAGATGAATTGGCTCATCGTAAAGCTATTGGTTTAATAACTAACGCTCTTGATCTGGGTAATGTTGAACATTGTGGTCAAGAAATTTCGCTTGAAAATGAAACATTCAAGATAAGTGAAAATCTCTGTGCAGATTATATCGTACCTTGGTGTACTACAATTAGTCCAGAATCTTCCTTCCCAGCTGATGCTGAAAGAGCTATATTTGAATTAATCCATGCAATTTTACGAAGGCTGACAGTAATTGATGCAATCGAGCTTAGCAAAGATATCTTAATTTGGTTTCAATTAATGTGCTCACCCGAAACGCGTGATAAATTGATTCTCAGCAATGAAGAAATGAACGTTTTCTTACAAGCTTGTTCAGAAAAAGTCTTGAAGTCTTGTTCGCCAACCTTCAGTGCCTTGATTGATGGAAGAGACAAATCTGAAGGATCCAATGACCCATTGGTATCAATGATTTACAATTTATTTAACAGTGCGGCTATAATTCCTATATTCGATCTCATATCTGATCCTGAATTTTTGAATCAGTGTATTGCTAGATTGTTCAACATGAAAATTCGAGATAATGCATCAATTAAGCTTGAAGAGATTCAAAATTACCTTCAAAACTCCTCAGAACCGTTATTAATGCCATCCAAACATCTAATTGATGGTACAACAAGAAGCATCAGTGTTGATGCTAAGCTTTTGAAAGAAAATAATCTCGATTCATCATCTGAAATTCTCGAAAATCGATTCAAAATACATAAAAGAAGTCTCAGTCAACCTGGCAGTATTGAGCATCCCGAAATATCTTCAATTGTTGGTGGGTATTATAATTATTAGAACTTACTACCTATTAATCTTGCTGCTTGTCAAACTCATGTGATTAGCTTCAAGTCAAATCACGCCCTGAAAAGTCATTGAAATTGAAAATGTACATCCTTTGATACGCTAGTATATTAGTTATTATTGTTATGACTCATTTAGGGTAAATAATCTCGTATCTTTAATCATAGCTAAAACTGTTAATTTTATTCATTTTTTGTTTTTCTAAGAGATAAAAATTAAGCATTTAAGCGCGATCTTTACCAAACCACAGTCTCCAAACAAACTTTAATAGATAGTGATTTCAATATTTATTTTTCTAATCGTATTATTCGATTATCTTTATCATTTGATTAGATATGCAGCTGCAGAGTTCTCAGCGACCCACAGATTCGTTACCCTGTGAAACAGGAATTGATCTGGATTCACTGCCTAACCCAAGCTCCAGGGTATTCAGAAATATTCGTATTAACAAATGGGAATTGGTTAAAAATTCAAAAGAATTGTACATTGTTTACGTAATTAATGTGGATGCGCTCTACGAAGAAGTTCATCCGGAGAAAATTTACCAATCGACAGCTGAAGAAGATACACGTGAAGAGTGTATCGTTTCTTCATTGATATGGAAAAATTTAACCATAAAACATCGATTTCGAGAATTTGTCGATCTTCAATTAAAACTGGAAAACCACACGCGATTTCGTGGGACCCTTCGAGGAATGAACAAAACTGTGATTAAACCATCTACATTGAAGTTGACTCTCAATTTAATGTCTCTCAATCCACTTCGCTCGAGTGTTTCTAATAAAGCAGTCATTGAACATCGTCGAAAGTGTTTGGAGAAATATCTCAATGAATTATCTAAATTCGAACGAATTTCAAGATCTCGTGAGTTCCGTGACTTTTTGGGCTATAAAGAAGAGCGTTCTAGTTTCTTACGTAGTCCAAGTCAATCAATACTAGTTCCACTTGGTATCGATAAGGTATACCGGAATGTCCGTGATGCTATCACTTTTCTAAAGCCGTCCAATCCTACAGAAGGAACTTTTGCTCCTGGTCCAACTCTGGTCATATCAGACTCTCCGTTAACTTGTCTTAAACTAACCAAACTTTCTCACAATAAACCTTCTAAGATCTTGAAGCTAATCAACGAGCCTCGCTTTATCCAAAGTTTGATACAATCGATCGATACAAAAAAGGAGAGTAACAGCAGTAATAATTATATTCCTGATTTTTCTTTTCTCAATTTGGGCAAAAGATCTCAAGGTGATGGATGTGATGACTCACCAGATAATTCACAATGTAAACAAAGATCTGTCAAAATTCCGTTGGTAGGATCATTGATCAATATTATTCAAACTATCATTCCATTATCAACAAACTCATGGTTTACTTTAATTCTACTAACAATTAAGGTCTATTTAGGCTCTACTTTAGAAAAGTAAGTTTTTACGCATTTATTTCTCTTTTTTCAATCATTATCGGTTTTATATAAGATAGCCGAATTCTTATTACCTTCTATTTTCCATCTCTAGATTAATCGGAGCGCTAATTATGCGCATTTGCTGTACGGAAACTTTTGCTTACCTTTTGCATACTTTCCATAAGTCCATATGGGAAGATGACGATAATGACGAATTGGTTAAACATGAACTTCCATCAGCCTCCTATTTAGTAGACCAGGTGGTCAATATGTTACGGTCCAAACCATTGTTAAATTACATACCAATCACATACCTTGAACAATCAGTCCAATCATTGTTCAACACTTTCCAGAGCAAGGATCATAACAAAATGTTTATTATCTTAGTTCTTTCTTCTCTTTTGAAAAGATCTCAAATTTATTAAATGCAATTAAATCTGAAAAATATACTCAATATTCCTCAGTATTGTTCACGCAATTTTTCTTTATACAATTGTAAAGCATAATAACAATATTGATAAATTTCCATTTTCAGATTAATAACAATTCCTTAACTATTCCGCCCTCGCCATTTCTCATCGATTTTTTAATTGAATTAAATACATAGTCTGTTGTAGTGGCAATACTAAACTAATAAGTCAAGTCAAGTCAATCATTACTAACGAGTTTTCAATGCTAAACAATCTGGTTTAACAAAATAGCAAAAAATACAATAAATATATTTGAAAATTGTGTTGAATCTGAACTTACAAGGGATATGCCACTCTCATGATAAATCTTGGTTCCATTGGATATTTTTAAATCATAAACACGATCTCTGGTATCGTAATCTCCCAAAGGTAAATTAATTACAATCGGTATCGACCAAGTCCATAGCCTACTAGATATATTAATAGCATTGCTGTAATAAAGCTGGGAATCCAAATTAACTGAATAAACATCCGTCCACAAATAGCCATAAATCATTGGGATTCCCTCTGTAGTGCATATAAATTCAAACTCGCTTCCATCTGATCCAGTTAGCCAAACAGTTGTATCATAAAAGGACAATTTATCGCTCGCCAATAGCAACGTGAATTCATTCGAATAGCTTGTTTGCCTTATGATTAGTTGATATTTGTCATCACCATAAACCTTGTTACAACACTTCAAAAAGTTCATCTGATAAATTGTTAGATTCTTAGTGCTTGTGGTTAAATCTATCTTCCGATTGTTTAGTTGTATTACTAACTCGTAATCAGGATTAAATTCCAGGTTCAATTTGATACCAGCTGAACTTGTCGGCCAAGTATAATCTGCTCTGGAGATTGTCCATGAACAGTTGAAAATACTATTCCGGTATATTGTTGAGCCAATGCGAAATCTTCCAAATGAATTTTTCAAATATGATTTCATTTGCACACCGACCGCTGTACCGTAATTTAATCGCACACAATAATATTTATTGCTATTTTTACCATCGTTAATTGAAACAGAAAATATCTGCAATATTGAAGTTTCGGAAACATACCCACCAACACTTACAGTTAAAACACTTAATCCATTGATTTGTTGCACTTTAAAAGTCGCACCGGCAAGCGTTACACTTGAACAAGAGTTATTGCACGCATCTTTAGCTTGACAACCGATTGTAATGAAAACTAATATTAGAAATAGTGTTTGAACAAAAGAAGAAATCATTTTATACTTCAAATTGAACGAAAACTAAAACACACTTGTGTAAAAATGTAATTAGTTAATGATTGTTAATCAAAGATTCATCAACAAACATCATTTTTAATCAATGATTTTTTCGTTATTAACATTGCTTCAAGTTAATTGTTTATTTAATCGATTCCAGACAACCCTTTATACCTTTGCGGTCTTTTCCTTTTTTTTCAATTTCGATTCCTATTCCTGTTTCGTCATATGATCCTTTATACTTTAGTATTTGCAAAATATTTAATGATTAAATGACTATTAATCATTTCTAAACAGTATTTCTAAATTCTGTTTATTACTTTTCGGCTCACAATGCCAAAGCTATGCCTTTCAACCAACATACGATCAGGATTTCCTTCGAGTCTATTTCCTCTTTTCTCTTAATTTGATTTTCTTTTTATCTTCTTATTATAACTAACTTTCACTTCTATTTAACCTCTTTTTTATTCCAGCTTCAATCACTTCTCTTCAATTTTTTCACCAATTATATTATTATTAATATCAATAAACAATTTTTGCAAGATTTACTTATGTATGATGAATTAGATGAAAGACAATAGAAGCATAACTAGATATTGAATCGATTTAGATATAGGTAGATCAGCATGAGAATGAAAGGATTAGAAAACGTTCGAAATAGCAGAGTAAAGTTATAATAAAGATTTTAGAGAAATAAAGGTCGACAAATTTTCCAAGTAAAAATTAACTGAACTAGATATTTCATTAAATTATTTAATATTTACATAAATTTTTTGCACTTCAGTAATTTCGTCTAAAGCATCAACTAATTCTGATAATTTTTGAATATCCTGGTCATTGATTTCAGAGAAACTACGAGGGAAATACTCAATACCAAAGTCTTTTATCACTAAATCAGGACGATTTTTTTCAATAAAACCTTTAACTCTAAATAGATCGTCTTTTGCAACCATCAAGTCCCATGTAATATCATCATCATCTTTGTTTCGTTTAGATTCATCGTCTTCCTCGGGAACGGAAATTTCCTCAGCACCAGCTTCAATTCCAATCACTTCAGCTGCATCAAAATCTACCGCATTACCATCCTTGTCCATTCGACTAATTTTAACAACTCCTCTTTGAATAAATAAATTTTTCAATGCTCCTTCTCGAGCCCAATTATAATTTCTGTTTGTAAAAAAATCGATATTTAAATTTAAACTGAACACAATTGAAAGCCAATAAATTTTGTAGCGTTTGATATGCAATAGTCTGCTTACCCTTTGAAGTTTCTTAATTGCTGTTTAACTGTGCTTCGCGTGCTTCCAATGTTATCAGTTTCACCTTCTACTAAGATATAAGAATTACCAGGTCCAACTAGCTCAAAAAGAAAAGGTTTCTGCTTCTTCTCCAGAGCTCTTTTCAGGGTTCTCTCAATGGTTGCAGCTGGTACTTCAGCTTTACGCGCTTCAGCCAAAGCATCAGCCAATTTATCATTCAACTTAGGGTCAACAACACCTCCTGAACTTGTGATCGCATGTTTTATAAGCAGCAAGTGGCGATTAATTACTTGACCTTTAGCTACATCTTTAGCCGCCTTTACATGTCTAATATTGGACCATTTATTGTGACCGGCAAATCGTACACTAGACAGTGATATTATTCGAGGTACAAGACGAAGTTGAATCACTAGATTAGAAGCAAACATTATCAAAGAAAAATATGGTAGCTAGAGATGATTTGCTAAAGTACAGTTATGTAAATAATTAAAAAATAACACTGTAAAGATAACAAAACATGTCAAATAAAATTAGTTAAGCTATCAGAGAAAGTCAAGGGAAAACATTGAGAACATGTGTTCATTCAAAGTGATGAGTCACGTGATAAGATTATTCAAAATACAATTAATAAATGAAAACAGTAAAAAATCTTAATTAATTCTACGAAATTTTTAATTACCGATTTTATTTCTAGTTAAATTATAGCCAGCTTTCCATTGTATTTATTAATTCTATTCTATTGTGCATCCAATTAATATGATGAAATTTAATGATAACTTGCCAGAACTACATTTTTAAATGTAACTGTAATTGTGATTTTAGTGGTAAAATGCTTGCGATAGTAGTGAGCTTTATTATCAATGGCTAATTATCACAAACAATTGAAGACTGCATGATTAAGCCAAACAAATTGTTTATTTTCACTGTCTTTGATAATTCAAATGTTGATTTTGTTGTGGATTAAACTAGAATGCGGAAAAAAGTCAAATCTACTCGTCAGATGAGTCAGCGTGCCATCTGTCAATGAAAATAGTAAACTGTATTATACAAAGCATCATAATCTTTAATGAACCTTTTGAAAAGCTTTTGCAGTTGGATTGCCAAGAACTAATCTGAACCATTGTTAAGATTTCAAGCTTAATCGAGGGTGGTAATTATCGTATTGTATTTATAAAATATTTCACTTCTTATTACTCTTCTTATTATCCAATTAAGTTCATTATTATCACAATGACTAAACAAGAAACATTAGACGAAGAAAATGTAAGTACTTTCTGTGTTATATCTAATATCTTTTCATCTTTTGCGACTCAAATGAGCACATTTAAATCAATCATCCAACATCAGCCTTTTCTGATATCTCTTCTTATTGATTAAGCATTAAATTACCCTTTTCTTCCTTAATTTTGTCACCTTTCTATCGAGTATCCCTTTGGTATCTTTTTTATTAAGATTATGTTTCCTCATTCTTCCTCATTACAGGCAAGGCTTATCTGACTATTCTTCTTGTTTCGATCTTTTAACCTTAAGATTCTAATCGATTTATTCATTCCATTTCTTTTTCAGGGTCCATTGGCAGAGGCTAGAAGATACCTTTCATTGGGAGATTTTACTCTGGCTCAACGATCATTGCAAGCTGCAGCCCAAATCAATTCTAAAAGTGATGAATACCAAAGAGAAATGGAAAACTGCAAAACCGTAATTAAAGCTGATGGTGACTGTTTAAAAAGTTATGGTAGAAAAGATTATCGAGCTGCACTGTTTTATGCTAACAAAGCTCTAACTACAGCAGATAAGTGTAATAGACTGAAATTGATGAAGGCCGAGTGTCTAGCATTATTGAAAAGGTACGCTGAGAGTCAAGATATTTTGACAAAGCTTTACCAAGAAGATCCAAAGAACCCGGATATATTTTATATTAAAGGAATGATGTTATATTACCAAGACAATGTTGAAAAAGCATTCAGTAGCTTCACTGAAGCTCTCAGACTATGTCCTGATCATGCAAAGGCTCAAGCAGCCTTCAAAAGAGCCAAGTTGTTGCGGAGTAAGAAAGAAGAAGGGAATGTTGCCTATAAAGCTGATAAACTGGATGAAGCTCATCAAATTTATACCGACTGTCTCACAATTGACCCGCTGAATACAATGACAAATGCTAAATTATACTTCAATAGAGCTCTTGTCTGGGCTAAGGTAAATATAAATTGATTCTCGTGACGCTATTTATCCTTTGATTTGAATCAATCATTTTGACTTTTATCACTCCCATTGTGTTATTTTTAACATGTGAAAATTTTGGATTGAACAAAGATAATACCTGTAACTTCAGTGATATACATTTTCTAATTACATTTGTCCTCTTTTTTCCTTTCCTTCTCTTTCCTTTCCTTCTCTTTCTCTTTCCTTCTCTTTCGTTTGTTTCTTTCCTTCTTTTTTTATTTTCTCTTTATCCTTTTGCTCTCATAATCACAGAAAGGTGAACACAAGAAGGCTATTGAAGATTGTTCCAACGCTATTAAAAACGACGAACACTATATTAAAGCATATCTGAAGCGTGCTAAATTATATCTTGATTCGGAGATGTATGAAGAAGCTGTCCGTGAATATGATTTAGTGTACAAGAAAGACAAAACAAAAGGTAATTATCTGTTTAACCAGTTAACGTTTTTTTATCAGCAACATTAGTCTAATCAATGAGTATTGTTATTTTATATGTTTAGAGCATAAAACCCTTTTAGAAGAAGCAAAATTGGCTTTAAAGAAATCAAAACGTAAGGATTATTATAAGATATTAGGTGTCAATCGTGATGCAAGTCCAGATGAGATTAAAAAGGCTTATCGAAAGCGAGCTTTGCTGCACCATCCTGATCGTCATTCAAGTGCTAGTGAAGACGAGAAAAGGACCCAAGAAACTCGATTCAAGGAGTTGGGTGAAGCATATAACATCCTATCGGATCCCAAAAAGCGAACCCGTTACGATTGTGGTTATGATGAAGATGGGTCAAGTTATTCTGAAGTTTCACCGAATGACATTTTCCGAAGCTTTTTCACTGATATGCCAACAAATAATTTCAATGGTGGATTCGGTGCATCGTCATTCCCCTACAATCAAACAAATTTCAATAGCAAAAACTTTCAAAATAACTTCTCTTATATATAAGACGTTAACCCGCTTAGGAGATTGGAATCGTAATACATACACAGAACCTTTCAAAAGTTGCAAAATGCGCCATCCTCTCATCGATGATGTTCATGTACATTAACATAATCGCATTGTTAATGAATAAACAACAAAAAAATTAATTTACCCTTTTCTTTTTCCTGATTCATCCTTAATTTTTATAATTACCTACTCTCGGTAATTGGCTCATTGCTGCAACTTTTGAGAGGTTAGACTGTAATAGTGACACAAATTTTTTTATACCAATTTGTACTGATTTAATTGACAGCAAAAGTACCATCTGGTGGATAATTAGATGTCCAACCAAATGCATTGAGTTTTTCTTGCTCTAGATGGCGTCAAAATCATGGATCAACTTTGTAAATAAAATCGTAATGTACGGTCAATAAACTTGCGGAGTTAATTGTAATGTTTAAGCATGTAGCACTTTAATTAAAACTTTAAAAATGTATAGATAATTTGTTCTCAATGTTTGCCAATAATGAAATTTAAAACCTACCAATACCTCATGTGTGTTTAAAAAGGTAAAACTTTAATCAGCTTTATCCAAACATGATTACATTATTGAGACCAAAGTTAAATTAAATTGGGATTTTCAATTTACTAATTGAGATTCTGTTTTTTTCGCGTCTTTCCTATCTTAATTGTGATATTATCATTATTCCTGTCTGAGAATGTCTTGGAAAAAATCATCCAAAAGGGAGAGGATGATCATGAAAAGAGAGTCAGTCTCAGATCATCTTTACTCAAGTCAACATTACCGTTTTTATTATGAAGCTATCAATATAGCTGTTGTTTCCTAAAACTCTCCATAACTTGTTTCAATCATCATTTAATTACAAGTAAACCTTTAGTTTATTAAATTAAACATGTGCTTCTTACATTCATCTTTAACCAAATGTGCAGTGCTATTAGTGTTAAGAAAGTGTCTCTCATCAAGGATTCAACACTTGGATCTAGTTTAACCCGATTGCTGGTCACAATTTCATTATAGAGTTTTTACGTTTTATGTTTCCTTTTTAGTGAAAAGTTGGTAAAACATGTTTAGTAATTACATAATGGATAAAGTGCCATTTAATTTAATTAATAGTGTCTCGTCTTGAGTGATAACTCATCTAAAAACTGTTTCACATCAAATCAATTAAGTGAAATCAAAGATAATTGAATGATTAAAATGAAAATGGCATCCACCAAAGTTGGTTATAAATCAAGCTCAATACTAACACCAAAAAATGTAATCTACAAAAATGTGAAATGTGCTTTAATTGTCTTTTTGATTACCAATTTAACAGTTTTCTGGTTAAACTGTGTAATCACAACAGTGTCTGCTGATTACAGTACAAATAGACGACCATCAAATAGGATAATTAGTACAAAATATGGATCACTTCGAGGTGTTTACGTAAACTTGCCACATAATTTACAGCCCATCGAAATGTTTCTAGGTAAGCTCAAGATTAGCCATAATTGTTAACCTTTATAATCAACATTTATTTCCATTGTTAAATCAGGTATTCCATATGCAAGTCCACCAGTGGGTAAATTACGTTTTATGCCTCCAGTTACACCAGCACCATGGAATGGGATCAAAAATGCTGACAATTATGGACCAGTTTGTCCACAGCGTTTACCTAACCTTTCCAATGAAACTGACGCTCTTCTACGAATGACTAGATACCGTTTAGCCCATTTAAAGAGACTTGTGCCATTGTTGCAAAATCAAAGTGAAGACTGTTTATATCTGAATATTTATCTTCCAGCCAAAGGTAAATTTTCAATGAAATTATCAATAACTTGATATAACAAGATTTAACATGAAGTTGCGTTTTCAAACTATTAAACACTTAAATCACAACCCGAACAGTGAAAGCTTGCCTCTTCAATCAATCATTTTTAATCAACATTTGGGTCCACTTTCACAATGATAATGATTTGATGATGCTTTCAGCATTCGTTGATGTTGAAAATATGATATTTTTGGTCAATAACCAGAAAATGGATGAATTTTTGTTCTTCTTTTCATTAACCAGTTATTGGGTTTATCAGATAAATAGATGACAATCCAATTTCCGAAATATTGATTGAAAGTTTTTTTCCAAGATAAATCAAGACGGAATAAAGATGAATAAAGATGAATAAAAGTTAATTGCAAGTCCAGTTGAGCTTTGAAAAGGCACAGATTATATTTCATCAAATGAATAAGTTAACTATCGCAACAAATTAGTATCATCTTCTGAATTTCAAGTCTTTTGTGTAGAAAAAAAGTGGTTAAAGGAAAAGCAACCAGAAAAAGAGTGGAGACAAGGTTTAAAGTTGAATTGAAATGTTGCCTTCAATGTTGAACTGTCCAACTCTCATGGAAACCCTGAAATGGTTCAAGTTTTCTGTGGCAATTTCATTTTTCAAAAAACATTTCATCCATTTTTGCCTTCTTTTCATCCTCTGGTCTTCACGATCTCGCTCTTTCAGTTTAATCCTTTTTTTCTGTTCAAACCTATTCAACCATCCATCTGAAGACCTCAGTGCAACAAGATGATGTTCAGAAGTTTTCAGGGGAAAATATAATGATAAGAAAAAGACAAGTTTGTCTTTTTTTCATGACTGACTTTTACTTCTTCTTTTTCACAGCCATCATCATCATCATCATCTGAAAGGTCCTGTTAGAAACCTTTGCCTTTCCCAATGAAACTTTGTACTTTTTTCACACTCTAACTCTTTATGTTGATCAATCTTTTCAGGATTCTTACAATAGATTCAACTTATCAGCTTGTTTGTTTATTTGTTAACTTGATTATGTTGATACAGGATAACTTGATAGACAGAAAACATTATCAACATTCACTCAACATTATCATCAACCTCATCATCATTATCATCGCCATCCATGCATTTGTTATCAAAACAATTTTCACATTCTGACACAAATTGTATTCATTATCATTATGAAAGTACAAAGGAAAATCTGTCAACTAAAATTAACTCAACTCTTTGAGCTCATTTTACAATTAAAAAACAATCAGTTGAACCTCAGCATGAAAACTGGAGAAAAAAAAGAGTTTAAAAAATATTCATATTCATTAGCAGCTTGTTTCACAAACTGCTCAATTTAATCTCTCAATCAAATGACAATTAATTTTACTCACATTATTCTGATGATCTTTTTTCATGTTGACAAAACTGCCAATTCTCAACATAATCTTTGTTTAATACAAGAAGCAAGTAAAAAGTAGCGAAAAAAGAGGAAAATTTAAATTGATAAAAAATGGGTTTCACCAGAAATAGCATCATGAAAAAATGGATTGTTCAACAATTGGCTGTAAATTAATTATGAGCCAAAAAAAGGGCGACTCAAGACACATTGAGAATCAATTGTGTTAAGGTAAAAACTAATATTGAACAGGTTTTGAAAGTAAACGGGAAAAAAAGGTATAAAAGTTGAAGATAAATGCATTTAACATTGGAATAATGTTCACCTTATTTTCATCTCATCAAAATATCATTGCTAACTTAATTTGTTAGACAATATTCCATCACCTTTTTCATTTGGTAATTCATTCATGATGATGAAAAGAAAGGATGATAAACATGGAGGTAAAGATGGAAATGGAAATTGGCTGGAAGCAGTTCTTATCGTTACCTTAATTTGATGCGGAAAATGTTACTTTTTAAGTTGAAAAGTTAGAGACATTCGCCTTAACTAGACACTGAGATCGTGATGATGATAAGATGAAGACAATGGCGATGAAAAGAATGATGAAAATTAAAAATTATTTTCCACGTAAACAAGCCTTCTGTTGGCTTTTACTTGATGCAGAGAGAGTGACTTGTCTAGGTTAAAAAGAGATTACTTTTTAGCCAGTCGTTCTCATTGCAGTTGAAGTATTTTCCTATTGTAAATATTGTCATGATGATGATTCTGATTATTGTTAAGAATGAGAATGAAAATTGTTTGAAACCAGATGAAGCGGCTAAATGAGACTTGCTTGATTTGATGAGAGTGACTTTGCTGGGTTGATTCATGACTTGCTAACTAGACTTATCCAGATGATTAGATGAGAAAGTTAACTGAAGATATGAGAAATATTCATGAGATGTATTTGTTTTGGGTTAAGATGGATGATGAGAGTTGTATGATGATGATATAAAGATGAGTAAAAATGGAAGATGGTTGGACACGAAGAAGAAGAGAAAAAAATGAAGATTAAATGATGAATGGTGAGAGATGGTAAAAAGATAGGAAAAAGAAAAGTGATTCCAAGAAGAATAATAAGATCTCATGAAAGCAGAAAATATTTCTTCTTCTTCACTTATTTATTTCCTTTTTTTCTCTTTTTTTGGGTTCCTTCATATTTTTCATTCAATTCAACGTTTATTCCTGACTTTTTCATTCTGTTTCCGGTTCTTCTTCTTCTCCTTTCTCATCATCTTCCAACTGACATCCAAACAAACCTAGCAACTTTCGCCTGTTCAAATTTCCATCCCCAACAATTGACTCTTTTTACATTCATAATTCCTGATCACTCCCAGTTTTCACTCCCAAATTGCCATTCCTTTCTCATGACAAAACTATTGGGTCAAAGAACCTCGATCCAAAGATCCGTTTCGTTGTTATGTTTATTAGACAATCGATCCATGTCTATCCTTCACCATCTCCTCCTTTATCCTCATCATTCTCATTATTCTGTATTCCATTGAATTCCTTTTCCCATTTTCCCTCTCATTCTTATCTTCATCTCTACCCTTTTATATTATTGTTTTTAGCCTCTCTCTCTGCTCTCTATTTTGAATTGTTTATTATCTTATCTTGGGTCAGTAAGTTCATCACAAGGGTCCAATCTAATGTTAAATGTATCCTTATTCCCAGCTAAATGATAATAACAATAAAAGCAACGATAATAATCAGAGTAACAATAACAACTCGCACAACTTGATCAATGTTTATCTCTCGCTCATTCCTTCCCTGGTTACATGGAAAAGCTCCTTTCACCCATCAATGTTTAACACAACTTTTGTTTACCCCTTTCAACTCCTTTTATTATCACAACATCATTACCATTACTAGTATCATTATTATAACTACTATACCTGATTGTAAAGCTTATCATTTTTACTTCTGTTATTTAGCAATGAAGAAGAAGCAAAAAAAGCTTTTTGTGCCTCAACAAAACCACAACATATCCAGACAAATTAAATCTCATCACTATTTTACCCAAAAGTATTAATACTTGTACCGTATAATCAGGTAAATAATGGCAACAAATTAACCCATTTGTTAACCCGTTAACATTAATCGTTTAACTTTATCCATTTAATTAATCATCTTTTGCTCCATTCAAACAGACAAAAGCTTTCAACTGGCAGTTTGCATTTGATATAAACCAATTTGAAACTTTGTCAATCAACAATGAAAAAGTCAATATTGAAAGCCAAAACTAACCCAAAAGATCAATTTAAACCTGAAAAAGTAATTCAATAAACAGTTTGACAGAAATGAAGTGAGACTTGATCATGTTAATATACCTTTTAGGATGAACTAGCTTAAACTAGCTTAGTCATTAAACCAGACAAATACATATTTTGGTGAAAATAATGAGGCAAAAAGGTGAACATTAGTTGATAAAGTTGAACCTTCAAGTCTAATTGGTAAACACTGAAAATGTTGCAGCCAAATCAGAGTGTAATCAATGATAATGTTTAAAGTGATTCATTGATTAATATAAATAAAAATAATGAACCCATTGATATCGGTTAACCTTTGGTTAGCTTTCAATTTAACAAAAGTTTAATTTTGACCTTGTTTGGAGTCTTGATTGAAGTCAACCTTTTATCATCCGTTTCTTGTCACAATAATAATGCAAAATAACATGACAATTGATGAACAGCTTTAAGCTATTCCAGTGATTCCTTGAAGCCCAGAATGAGAAGGGCTTCGAAGCCATTTGCTTTTAAAAATTGTTTTCACCATGAATAACTCATTGCACTCAGTCAAACTGTTTTCATTACTTTTCCATTTCAAATTGATTTTGAAAATTGTTTCCACCTGAATATGAACATTCAAGTTTATTTCTGCCCAAAATGATATTCACTGTTGATAATAAGCATGAAAGGGTGAGAGAGGGAAAGAAAAGCAACTCAAATAACAAGAATAATCTGTTTACCCTTAAGCACATCAATGAACTTTCTCATTACCAAAGAATGGCAATAACAATGATAATAAAGGATAACAATAAAACTTAATAACCGTGTGCTTAATCACCATGCAAAAAGGTCGCCAACAAGTTAAGACGAAAAAATGAAAGAAAATTGATAAATTCTGAGCTCATTTTCAGGGTAAAAAAAAGATTCACCTTGAAACACTTTTCTTTGATTAAATTAATTCCAAATCTTTATCTTTGCTGGTTCACTTGGATATAATATGATACATTGTTGATGAATCTTTTATGCTTTTTGTCTTTTCCTTTTCATGATAACAAGTTAATTATTCTTGAATGATGTTGACAGTTGATGGGAATGGAAAGGTAAAGATAAGATGAAAATAACATGATAAATGTGATTGAAACAAATAAACTACAATTTAGCTAAAGTTATCTAATAATATAAATGCAAGAGCAGCCTAAGAGCGTCATATTCAATTTATCTTGATAACATTGAGAATCACTCCAAGTTGAACAAAGAATTGGATGAAAGAATAAAAAAGGTATTTTCATTGATCAATTAAGCATTTCTGTCTCAACTGATTTCATCAATAGTTTAATTTTGCTAATTAAAGACAAAATGATTGCAGATCATCTGAAAGGGAAGGCAACTTGGATTGAAAACAATCATCTAAGTTGAAAGCCTAACTGTTTTGACAACTCCAAGAGTTTAGACTGCAAATTTATCGCAGCATTTATGATGATAATCAATATCACTCTTTTGATCAAGATGAATGTTATAATAAAAGGTTTAAACTTTTTTCCCCACTCAACATTCTGATCATGAACTGTAACAATGAAAAGCTCAAAATGTGCATTTCAAATAAATAGGTTTAGTTCAATTTGTTGCTCTTTTTTCAGCTTCAAAGATTTGACTTATGCTTTAGTTGAAAGTATAGTTCAATTGGCATCACAGGGATGAGCTGAATCATTGAAGAAAGTTGAATTTCTTTAAAACAATTGAACATTCACCTGACTAAAGTCCATTTGATCCGGACCAACATTAAGTTCATCTTAAACGTTGACTTTGAATCGCATCCAGGCTTATAATCCAGAGATTTAACAGACAAGCTTGACCGATTGATCCAGTTGACATGTGTTTCATTGGTTATGGAGTGTGTAATCATGTTTAAATTTTCGCTCTTCTATTTACTTCAACAAAATTCGCTTGAAATTGAATCAGTGGGGAGAAATTATTCAAGAATATTCTTTGCTTGGAATGCTTCTCATTTCCAGTCAAAGGTGTTCAACTTCTTTATCAACTTATCGAGCTCAGCACTTGAAAATAGAGTAAAATTTACGTCGCGTCTGGTAAAGTATGAACAAGATGAAGATTGCAACTTATCCTATTGATGAATCAATTTGTTTACTGAAAATCTGAATACAAAAGGCTTTTTGAGAGAGGCGTTCTTGAGACAAAAGGATGCTTGACTATAATTGAAACTCATTGAATTATGCTTCCTGAGAAGATGAACGATGATTTTTGAGATTATAATACCAGAAATCAGTTAAGATTTGAAACAATTTTTAAAATTTGTTCGCAATTGACAGACCCGTGGGCGAATATGTGTTTTCCCATTGAAACTCGTGTTAATCAACATTGGAATTATACATGCAAATCTCACCAAAATTGGCTTATCATGATACCACTTGATGAAAATCTAGTAAAGTTCATGTAATTATCTCCATTAGTTTTCATGGAAATCGAGCAAATCCAAACTTCTGTCTAGTTTTTACCATTACATAAATGTAAATCGTTGAAAAGCCAGTTCAACATGAAATTTTTATTCTAATTTTGGTCATTTCATGCTTTCATTTGCAAAGAATTAATTAATTTTGAATAATTTTTGTTAAATTATTTACCTTTTAAAATACAAGTTTGTTTTCAGTTTCCAATTATTAATAAATCGATTTTTTGAAAAATTTTCTAAACTCCAACATCAATTTATTTCCATAGCTTTGAGGATTGAGTCGCAAATACAATTTGTTGAGCTTGGCATCACAAGATGCTCTTTAATCAAAATTGAAAATTTTCACTGAATCCAGCTAATTTTAAATACTTGACCTCATCACTTTGATTGGACTGCATCTGTGCGAGCACAAGCAACGCGACAAAAGATTGAACCTCGCAAGTTTCATCTGTAACAACATTTCATCTTGAAACTCAACTTGTATCAAGTTACATTTTTGCAGCAAAATGTTTGTCTTTCAAATCAAAACAAATATTACAAATGATATAATTTTTCATCTTTCAACTGTGAAATATTTGTTTACTCTTTCAAGTAACCATTTCGTTGAGTTGTTTCTTGCAGATATTCAAACAAATAAAGCAAAGAGAAAGGATTAAACTGGTAATACTTGAAAACATTTATCAAGATTTTTATCTTTCCTTTTTATCGTTCAACTCTGAACAATTTTGTGAACTTTCTTAGTGGAAATGTTTCATTTCTTTCAGTTGTTTCCAGCAACAATAATCTGAACCACTTTTAAAATTTAATCCTTTGATTGTTCAACAGTAAATTGAGTTATCATTTTGTTTGAACAAAAAAAAAGATGAAAAACGGTGAAGAAACGAACAAAACAACTTTCTTTTTCAACATTTACTTTCAATTATCGTCAAGTGCAAAACCAAGCAAAAGGCTAATCGTGAATTCATTTTGTCAAGTTTGCCTTCATTTGGATTCACTCAACAAATGATTAGATTTATGTTAATTGAACAATTGATTATGTAATTAGTGGAGTCATCATTAAAGGAGACAAAAAACTCAACTTTTCTGGTTCAAGATAGTCAAATGAGACTTTGCAAGTTCATGTTTTTTTCTGGTCACAATATTCACTCAAAATTCATCATTTTTGTGGCACTTTTTTCTCGCTCTTTTCATTTACTAAACTCGATTGTAACTAAACATCTCTTAATTATCCAGTTTTGATAAATTGCTTTTGTAATAATTTGCGGCAATTTGCCTAATTGTCTATTTTTGAAACTTGTTTTACTTCTTCTTTCCAATTCTTCATTCAATTGATTTTTGTTTCATTACAAGTCACTAATTGTGTAAGTTATTTGCAATAGTTTGATATTAATTTGTCTTACCATTATCAAACCAATTAAGTTGATCTCGAGTAATCAAAAAAGATGCTGAAAAGAGTAATGAATGAGCAGTTGATGATTAGATTGCTAATTAGTTTTCTTGTCTCGAAGTTGAAACTAGCATTTAACTTGAAGCATTATTTGCTTAAATCACTCGAGTTTTAATGAACATGTTTCATTTGATCATCCATTGTTTTACTCATTTAATTTGCGTTCAATGTTTCCCTCGAATCAATTGATGATTATAAAATATTTCAGCCAAATCAGTTCAACTTTACTCCAATCAGTTATTGAAATAGTATTGATTGCAAATCATTGTTGAGACCGGATCGAAGGCTATTCAAGTACTCGACATATCTATTAATACTAATGCATATTTCTCATAAGCAATTTAAGGTTTTGCTTTTTGCTATTTAGCAATCTTCAGATACTTTCTAATGGCTGCTCCAAAAGTAAAGAAACAAATCAATGAATCGGTTTAACTTTCAAACCGAAGCTGTTCAAAACTTCTTAATGAGCTTTTGGATGAAATATTAAATGTATTTGATTTGAAATCAATACACCAGCATTTTAAGTGAAAAATTGAGTCGAAAAGTCTTTCCTTTACAAACGTATGCAGCATTAGTTCGGCACTGAACCCTTGCCAAGTTGACTGACTCTGGCTTCCATAAAATTTGAAAATATTGCAAAATCTCCGACCAGAGTCTTGAGTGGCCTCAAATCAAAGTTACATAAAGTTGCGCGTTAAGGAACACTTTCTGTTTCTGTGAATTCAGTCAAAAATCGCGCAAAAAGTTTAGTTGATTTAGAAAAATTTCTCAAAAATCTCTTTCCTTTAATAACAATATAATCATGCTTCTCGATTTCAATTCATTAAGCAACTGTTTACTTTCGGAAGACCTAATCTTATGATGGATTCATCTAAATAATTATCATTTGAATGAACAAAGACGAAATTTCATGCTTTTAGGGTCAAAATGTCTGAGCAACATTCATACACGTTGAAGGGAAAAAATTGTAAATGAAAAGCTTTCATGTACATTTGACTATAATAGCTGGTTGTGTTTAAATTTCAACTTTTCTGTGAATTGTCATGTGTCTATAAGCATTTTTGGATGCCAAAAGAGAAGAAAAGAGGAGAAAATTAAACTCCAAATGTAGATTCAAAATTGAACTGGGAGTTAAAAAAGACTTTAATTCTGTGCTGTAAAGCAGAAGAAAAAAGATGAGAATGAAGAGCAAAAGAAGAAGCAAAAGAAGAAGAAGAAGAAAATGAAGAAAAAGATTGAGGTAAAGTTAATGCAAAGGAAAGAGTGTAAAAATAGTAATCTAAACAGGAAAATCATTCCCATGAAATGCTTCCATCCCAGTGAATATATATTCAATAGTTGGGTCAAAGTTGATGAAAAAAGCTGAGGATGAAGCACAAGATAAGACAGTTTTCACAGACACCTTTAACCAATTGATGGAAAGTATGTTTGAAATAATCTTTCTTAGACTGAAATGTTTCGACAACAAAGTAATGAAAAACAATGTAAAAAGATGCTAAAATGATGCTGATGGTGATGATGATGAAAATGGTTAAACTGTCTCTCGGGTTAAAGTTAAGGTGATCGTGACATGATTGCATAGACTTGAAAGTGTGCTTTATATTTAAGATGAGTCTACATTGGATGGGAAAAATAATGCCTTTTAGCCTCTTATCAACTCAATCTTGTTTCGCATTCTTAACTGAATTCAACTTGAAACTGGATAAAAGAAAAATTTTCATCTTCTCTTTGCTTTTCCAAGAGATTCATGGATTCACAGTCACATCAACTTGTCTCCTTCCTGTTGTATCATTGTTTAATCATGACAATTTAGGAACGTTTCAACGTTCCCAGAATCACTCTTCACTTTCAACGTTCAATTTTTGAGACTTTCGTTTTCGATTTTCATTGTAATTTCGTTTCACATTTTTGTTCCCTTTTCTTAAATTATTTTTATTGCTTCACTGATTTGGAAAGTTAATCAGAGTCAAAAACAAACCTTTTTTGCCTCGTGATTTTTGCTCATTTTCACCCTTCTTCTGAACACTTGTTTGCATATCTATTCAACTGAATCCTGAACATGTTTAAATGAGATTTGGATTCTTGTTTCATTTTCCACTTCTTATCCTAATTTTCACTCCACTTTAGTCACTTTTAAAGCTAATCGTTATTCAGTCAAGGCATGACTCTGATCAAGATGGAAGGTCAATTTATGTTCAACTTGAAATTTGATCAACTGTATTGCATTTACACTTAAATGAAATCAATTTCATTACAATTTCAAAAGAGTTGGTGGAAGGGGAACTTTTCCCATGGAAAAAAAAGTTGACGAAACACCAGAGTAAAGCTAAAACTACTCTTGATTAAATCTTGTTTAATCAGCTTCAAACAATCTAATTAAAACTGTGGCAATGTTGATTAAGTGTAAACAGAAACATTAAAGTAATCAACTTGAAAAGTCAAATTTACACAAGTCACACCATTTCAAACGAAATGAAATGGCAAAATGAAAAATTTATGCGCAAAATTGAAACTCCAATCGTCAACAGTCAAACATTTAACGAAATTTCATTTAACACTTGGACTTAAAGTCCAAGTGGTCAACCAGAATACATTTATTATCTTAGACCAACTTGTTTCATCGCCACTGGATTAACGCGTTCAACTTTTCAATCAAAGGAAGGTCTCCTTAAATGCTCACTTTTTATCTCATCTTCTCATAATAATACAGTTTCGGTATTTTTCGGTCAAAATTACTCCGCCTCCAGAAGGTCTATGAATTTTCTGTTGATTGCAAATGAAAGGTCTTGGTCTGAATGTTGCCTGAAAAATCCTAAAATTTATAGAACATCACCCTGAAACTCAGGAAAATAGACTGCTATAATGAATAAATTCAAAAGAAAGACAAAATAACACTTACATTTTATTATTATATAATGTAAAAGGCTACGCAAGCCTATGCAACAGAAGATGCGAGAGCAATGAGATGATTGAAGATATTTAAGATTTCGCTTACAAGTATATCTGAGATCTATGATTCCTGAGATAATTTCAAATTAAATTTTACATGTTCAGCGCTCATTCAGTGGCGACTTCTATTTCGAATTCTATTTTCTGTTTCTGCCGAAATAGTTTCAATAGACTAAATTGATGAAGGTCATCGTGAATTGGAAGTGATTTGAAGGGGTGAAAATAATGCTGTAAATAATAACTAATGCTGAGGCGATATTACTTGAAGTATAGTCTTTTCAGAATTGAAGAATCATTGTCCCAAAGTGTAAAGGTGATTAAAAGTTATTCGTTTATTCAAACGACTTCTAAAGGTCATTTTCGTAGAGTGCATCCTTTTCGTATTATGTGATAAGTTTTGTAAAACAACAAGCACATTTCGACAACAAAAAATGTTGGCTATTCGGAAATGACCTTTATAAATCGTTTGAAGGTCAAATAAACAAATAACCTTTAATGACCTTGAAACTTTGGGATAGCGATTCTTCAATTCTGAAAAGAGTACACTTTAAATAATATCGAATTAGTATGATTAGTTCGTGAGGTATCGCATGAAATGTAAAGCAAATGAGGCTGAATAGTCCTGTATTAATAATATAAAAATGTAATTAAAAATTTTTAAACAAAAATGCAATTTAAAATAAATAAACTTAATTTTACAAGGCCTAGTATGCGTTTGGCAATGGG
Organism: Tetranychus piercei; assembly: GCA_036759885.1. Taxonomy (NCBI): domain Eukaryota; kingdom Metazoa; phylum Arthropoda; class Arachnida; order Trombidiformes; family Tetranychidae; genus Tetranychus; species Tetranychus piercei. The sequence goes on from CM071877.1 coordinate 24,179,703, forward strand.
TCAAGGAAGAACAAAGAATAAGCTTCCAAGGGCCGATAATAGCCTGTACCATAGCCGTCTATCGGGTTGTTGAGCAGCCAATACCGGATGTGTAGCGTCGATCGTAGAGTCACTTGCTCGTCTGGAGCCAAAATCCAGGGGGAAATTGGAGTCGTAAACCCCTGATGACGGCGATCAGCTGGGCATCTGACGCGAAGGTGACGATTTCGATTATTGTTTATTATTCAGAGCAAATTTTTTCAAACTGACTGATATTTTTTACGAGTTAATATCTCATGCTGGCCAAGAGATATGAGTGTTTTCATGCCGTTCAGGCAATCAAGGTGTTTTGGTTGAAATTAAATTATCGTTCTTATGTTGGTAACTCGAAACAACAGTTTGAAAAAATTTGCTCTTACAGAAAATGACCTTTAAATGTCGATTAGAGGTCAAACAACTGAGTGACCTTGAATAACCTTGAGAGTTCCCGCTTATGATTCTTCACTTCGCAAAAGCTTTTGGTTCGTATATATAGTCCGTATCATATCTTGTTCGCGCTTATTGCCGAAGCAGTCTAGTTAGATGAGGAAATCTCGACATTAATCTAAGCAAGTTCAGAAACTGATAAATCAATGAACTTTACTCATTAACAGATATTCGCTGAGTGATATTTCGTTTAGCGACCAATCGGGTTCATTATTTTATTAGACTGAAGCAACAAAACCTATTGAAGTTGAAACAGCAATCGTAATTAGCTTCGAAACTAAAGTTCTGCAAAGAGCTAATTTGCTCGTTGAAACTTATGAATTAAAAGTTGACGTGAATTTTGGTTGTTTGAAAGTTAGTTGAGAAGATAACACTTTACAATTACTTTTAGTGTGTTTTACCTTCACTGCACTTGACCCAAACTTCTTGGTACTACAATTGATCGAGTGTCTGACTGATTACCAGAATATTTGGTTCAATAGTGGCTGCAATAAAAGAGAAAACCTAATAAAAGGAAGAAACTTTTGTTGATAATAAATCAACTTTTGTTCATTTGATGACCAACAACAGGCAAGAAAAATGGATTGAAAATTTATCTCAAATGAAATGACTTGGAACCAAATTTCAGATGCTAATAATAGCAACTCTGGCTAGTTAACAATAGCTGATAATTTTTGGCCTCAAAGCTGTGTATACAGTGTTCACCAAATTCAAAAATTATTGCTCGTTAGAAGTAAAAAATGATTACTTGTTACCTTTTCACTCTCCCTGAGCATCATTACACTCTACATTATTACCCACATTATCATCATCATCTTATTGTTATTATTATGGCTATTAAAAGCGTTGCGAGTTTCATTTCACCTCATAAATCAAAGTTTCCAGTATTTTTCATTCTTCCTCTTTCAACTCACTCCAAACAGTCCATCAACTAATGCATTTATAAATCATCTTTATTAAAATAGCCTGTAAAGTTGTGAGGAAAATAAAAAAAGTATAAAATGCCAATCAAGTTGAGAATGCGATTGAAAGAAGGAAAGAAAGAAATGAAAATTTACAATACATCATGACGATACGATAAAAGTTGAATTCTTTTGGGGATAAATCATGAAATGTTTTTTCACTTTCAAGAAGCAAATGTATAAAGAGGTAAATTGGTGGGAATGGAGTGAGAAATGAAGGTAAGGAAGAGAACATGATTTATATTAATATTCATAGTTTGACCTGGTTCAACTTGGTTTATGCATGGTTAAATGTTAAACTGTAAATAGATATAAATTGTTGATGGAAAACCTGAAAACTGTTATTGTTGGTTGATGATGAAAAAATTACCTCCCAGTTGGCCACAGCATCTTCTTCAAGGAAACAGAAAACTCATTTTAATATACATTTTATTGTTTTTCCTGTTTCTATTAAATAATGATAAAAATGATAATAGCAACAAGAAAATAAAAATAAAATAAATTGTAATAAATGTTCAAATGTGCAACCACATAATATGTTATCATTAGTGTTTACACATGAAAAGTCAAACAGTGAAAAATTGTCAATTTAAAGGTGAATTTTATCAAGTTGACATTTTGACTCGGAAAGTCGAGGAAATCATCAACACTTGAAGATTCAACACTTGAAACTTATTGCTTTGCTAGTTATTAAACGTACTTTTTGTCTATCAAGATGTAACGACATGATTAAACATCACAAAGACGAAAGGCAGAACTGCTATTAGAATAACTTTCGATTATAAGTTGCCAATTTTTGCCCTTTAATTTGACTATTGCTTTGATTCTGACAAAATCATCATTTATTTTAACGATTCATTTGGAAGAGTTGAAAGTTTTGAAAGGAAAAAACATTGCATTTTGAGAAACTGTATTTGATAGTTTTTCCGAAGGAAAATGTTTATTTGAACAAAATGATCACCGACCTTGTACAGAAATGAAAGACTCTTGGCTATGAACCGGCGAATCACAGGCTTTGAAGCACTGATTCAATTTGAAATCGCTTGTAAATCTTGGCTGATTATCGTCTGGAAAACTCTGATTTTCTCACAATCTTCTAATGTGCAAATCTTTTTTGATGAATGTTGATGGATAAAGTCAGCCGAGTTATTCTCGCAAAATCTTGTGACTATTAATAAAATGTAAGCTGAAAGGTTAACCAGTGTTTATCAATGTTTAATCAGTTTCAGAAACGTTTCCATTGTTCATCTGGTTTTCTGTTTCATGCTTGTCAACATTGTTTTGCATCATTTATATCAAAAAACATTAACCTTGATAGTGACTTTACCTTTAAGGTTACTTTTCAAGTTGAAGTTATTTTCAAAAAGCAAAACACATTTCAATGCAAACCAAACTTGATTCATTGTCTTTAAATCCTGAAACTCCAAGTTTCTTTCCTTTCATTTTCTTCTATCAATTATTATAACAATCTTTCCAAATTCATTCAAAATTGTTCCACAGAATAATTTGGAGAAGAAATTGTTTGCCCTTTCATTGGAATCTAATGAAGTTTGATTAAAATACAATCTCAAACAGTCTTGAGTCTCGAGTCTGCCATTGTCAATAATTTATCCTCTGCAATTCAATGGATTGACAGAAATATTAAAGCCTACAGTTTTGCAGTTATTCAAAGATCAACTTGTAAAGTGTAAAAAGTGACGAAACAAAAGGCGAAAAGTGAACCTTTTGATGCTGGAATGTTGATTATTAATATCATCATGGATCAATAGTTGAAAGACAATGTTATTAGACTCATTTGACTTTCAATTGTGTGAATTGGTCAGAATGAATGGAGAGAAGATGAAATATATTTTCATTTATTTGCTCTTCCCATCACATTTGGTTTTGCCATTGCATTTTTACTTTGCTTTTGTTGATGTTGTTAAGAAGCTCATAAATATCAAGAAAAAAGATGAAGATAAAGATGATGAATCAAACAAAAGGAATGAAAAAGAATGAAATTCTCAGTATAAACACACACATCATAATACATTATTGCAATAATATAAACATTTTGCATTTGTTTGATAATATTGAAGGAAACTTGTTTGAATTGTTTAACATTAAAATGCTCAAGTAATCAATCCTTTTCATTATGAAAATTGTATTCAATGTCAACTTTTGTCAAACATTCAATACTTTGTTTTCAATTTTGCTTCTCATTCTTGTTGCCATCTTTGTTCAACTTAACAACCTCAATCACCAACTACAATTGTCGATGAGTGTAAATTGTTTTCCTTTTGTTACAATCATTAGAATCATTTCATCTCGACTTTTGTTCACTTTTCATATTCAATTTAAATTCAACTTTAAATTTGCTCACTGGTTAACTTTCAATCTGTGAATGATTCGCAATCCTGAATCGATTACCATTTGTCAGCCTTTTTTCCCCTTCCAATTATGAAGAGTTGTTCATCTTTATGGGTGGAAAAATCATGAGCATCAATCAATATTTTTCATGTTCAATACTCGATACATGATTCTGTTAATGAATCTTTTCATGGTTGGTGAAGAAAAAAAGTTGTATGTTGTCTGTGTTTAATAGCAAAGTGAGACAACATTTCGTTTCTACCAACAATCCAGACATGATATTGATATTGATAGCAATAGAAGAGATTGAACCATACAAAAAAACGAACGAGAAACATGAGAAACACCTGAAATAGCTGGTTAAATGTATCGACAATGATTGACCCCCTTTGACCTCCAGACAAAAGTAAACTTTCATTTGATTAACCCAAATTAACTTGATCCCGTCACAAAATACAGACTCACGTTTTCTCAGTATTTTAGTTCAGCAACAGTACTGGCTGATCAGAAATAACTGCCGTACTTTTTTTCGACTTTTGCCAAACCGTTTGAGTAGCGAACTCTATTTTTTGTTGTACTGGAGAGAACAAAGGAAATTGAGAAGAAAAAAAATTTACACAAATTTTGATAGAAAAGCATAGGAAATCGCTGTATTTAAAAACACTCTTTGAGTGCAAATAAAAGAATCTATTTTTGCGAAAATTTATGTAAAATTTTTCATATAAGATACAAGATATGTATAAAATTTCAAGATATTCTGATCACTCAGTAGATCAAGTAATCGTATAAATGTGTCAAAATCGTACTTTGTCACAAAAGTTTCAAAATCGCTTCCATTTCATAAGAATGACCTTAAATTTTCTAACTGGATTTGCACTGCTGATGATCATGATACATTATCTGACGGGTTCAGGTCATGAAGCCTCTGCTGAAGATCCTGAAACAGATACTTATGCTTAGTTAGCTGAGTTTACCGACATACCAGAGTCAAACTTTGATGCTCTTCGAAGTTATAAATGTCGAGTAAAGAAAAATGGCCTAAAATAATTGACATTCAACAAAAAGATTGGCGAACCTTCAAGAATCTTGCATATTATCAATGAAATGAAGAAAATTTAAAATTAATTAATAACTTTCATTAATTAATGTAACAATGAATATTTTTAAAAGTCCTTGATGACGGCTATTCAACTCCTTGGATTTTAGCCCATCAAACGTCCATATGATTCTTAGGTATAGCAACGGCAACTAATCACGAAATGGTTAAATATCCAAATGTTGAAGTTACTGTCTTCAGTGCAAATGGTTACACTTTTAAATAATGCCTCAAGTACCTGTCATTATCTTGATGGATATTTTGCTCTGTGCCTCATCTTATTTGGACGATTTAATGGTTACATTAGATTTGATATAATATAATTTAATGATGAAAGCAGCAGATTTTGAAACAAACCTTGTGTTGCCCAATCAGTTGTGTGATAAGATATTGATGTAAGCAGATGAAACAGAAAGCAGGGAGTGAAAAGTGTGAGGCGAAAGAGTTTGATGATCACAGGGAATCAGTCTAAATTAGGATTGATTAATGAATGGAGGATGATGATGATGTAAAGTGAAACATGTACCTTTTTATAAGATATTAAACAATGTGAAAATAATGCAGCATAATGTTGAGTGAAAATAAAAGTGAAAACGACATTTGATATTAAATAAAGAAGTCTTTTTCATCTTTGATCACCATTCTTACCGTTTGATATTTTCACGCTTGTCTAAGCTTGAAATGAATCTCACCAAGCTTGTTGATAGGATTACAAGTCTTATTTCAATAACTCAACCAGAGAACTGAAGAATGTTCAAGAGCCAGAGTTTTTATCATCACAAGAAAACAGAAAGAAGAAGAAGAAGAAGAGAAAAAGAAAAAATTTCTTTTCCTTTTCTTCTATTAATACATTTACCTTCTTAACGTAACCTTTCATAAGCTCGTGGTGAAGTGAATTAACCTGCTTATTATGTTTCAAGATAATCCTGATTTTGCTGCATGTTCAGCTTCTGGTCAAACTGAAACAGTTGCCAACCGATTGAACAATTGGCTTTACTTTAATGTTATTTATGCCTTAATATTAATAGATTGTCCATCTTATGTCCAGTCTAGTTTAATTTCTTATTCTTTGTTTTAATTCTGTTTTCGCTTTTACTGTTCATCCTGATTCTGTTCAATCGTTTCACATTTTTTGTTCAAATGAAACTCTTTTACCTTTGAGTTATTCATTTCAAAGTGAACCTTGAAAGGTTAATTAATTTTAATAAAAACCATTTCACCTGCAACTTGCTTCATTCATTGAATCCACTCTTTATGCAAATAGCATCGAAACTCGATAAAGCTGAAATTCATGTTCATCTGTTAACATTTCAACTTGATGACGAGGAAACATGATTCTTGTTCAATTGAAATGTTCACGAGTCTCGTTGAGTCTTCGTTTTGTTGTATCATATCAACAACTGTCATTTAACTGTTCACTCTTCACTCTTCGATTGACAATCCAACTCTAAGTTATTCACTTTAAACTGTTCAATTAAAAGCTAGCATTGAATCAATAAATGTTAGCTTCTAATTTCATGGCTTCTTCCATCACAACTCACCATGAATTGTTATCGGCAAGTTTGCTGTTGACCTGTTGAATGATTGATAAAGCGATGTTTAATTTTGAGATGAAAAAGTAATTGATTCAAGTTTGATTGATTTCAATTTTAATGGGTGAAAAGTGAAGCCGGTTCATCTTTCATTTCGGAATCCATTTAGACAATGATGATGATAAATGATGTAAAAAAGATCGAAAGGTGAGAAAGTTGCTCAAGACTTTCGTCATTGCGTCAATCGATACTGAACAAGCCAAACTTGTGATAAATTTTCATCGATTAAACAAGATAAACTTGAAGTTTATTCATTTTTGGCGTAAACATTAATTCAGGCGATTAAACTTGAATGGCTGAGAAAAGGTTTCGAAAGGCAAAATTGGGACAATTTTTTCTTCCCTCCATTCAAAAGTAAATCAAATATTTGTTAAATAATTTTGCTTCCCAATCATTAAATCATTTTACAAGTTCACAATATTTGCCTGAAACAAGTTTGCACACTTTGGTTGCGACCAATAATGAACCATGAATGAAACTCTTTCCTCTCACCAAATATTTACTCAAACACTTGAGACAAGATTATCCTTTTGCGCACTTTAATCTCATCATTACTCACCAATTAATCAAGAATCACTTTAACTAATTGTACATTGATTTGTGTTGAGTAAAGGAGATTCAATGCATTCCTTCAAATGATTAATTAAACGGCAAAATGTTCAACTTTAAACTTGATTCAAATGGTTTCAATCAAATTACGTCTTTTAATAGTTTCACAATTACACAGTTTAACTGAATCAAGATGTAAAGTAAAAGTTACAAAATGATTTCTAATTTTAGACAAACTATTTTCGACTCGAACTTTAGCTTCGATTTTCATTCAAATGTTGCCAATTGATGAACATTAAAGTTTAAAATCAACATTTAATTTTGTTCGCTTTGCTTCATGTTAATTTAATGATCCTTTTAGCGATCGAAAGATGTTCAGATTGATCAACTTTCAAAGGTTTAATGTTTTTCTCTCTTCAATATTTATCAATTTCCATGATACTTTAACCCAAACATTCCAACCTAATATATTCACTTAACTATCATGATCATGATGATAATCAAGAGCAAGAATATCATGATAATGTTCACTTTTATTCATCAGCAAAGATGAAAAGTTGAAAGATCATTCAGCTGAGTTATTCCAATGAGATTAACTGTCAAAGACATTTTTATCCAACCTTTTCTTTCTCTTTCATCTTTTCATGATAATTCACTGATAATGATGATATAATTATTGAAACAATTTTCATTCTCGAGTTTTGATGAAATTTTCTCGTTCATTTGACTTTCCATCACAAAACTGGTCAAACTTAGCAGTTGAAAGACGAAGAGTGAAAAGTAGCAATAAATTTAAACATTCAATCATCAATGTTCCAAGGCAATAACATGGGAATTTCAGGTTATCAAACCATCAATCCGGTTCATTCTGAAATAGAAGTTTAGAAATAGAAATAATTTTTCATGTTCTTCGACCTTTACTCTTCTTCATTTCTCATTAATATCTGCTGAATATTGAAGCATTTCTTTTGCTCATGAATTCTCTTCGATTCATAAAGATATTGATAACGAACTCAACGAAATCTCTTCACAAACTGATTGGTAAACAATGTTAAACATGAACAATTTGATGAATAGTAACAAACTTATTTCTGTTACAAGTTGACCTCCACTTATTAAGTGATATTCATTGAATAGAATCTGATTGATGGATTCGAGGAATTGATCATTAATATCGCCATTCTCATTGTTGCATTTCAATGGCACTTACAAGATGCGATTCAGGAAACAGCAAAATGTAATATTGTTACTGAAGACAGGAAAAATCAGAGATTGCCTGAGATAGGAACATTTGAATGTAAAAAGTATCATCAAGTTGGCCAAATGTTTTCAACATCATCTGTTGAAAACGATGGAAATGCTGGAAATGCCGATAATGATGGGAATGTGCATTTGAATACAAATTGTGAGACCAAAGTTGAAAGAAGGTTGAAAATTTTTCTCTTTTCTTCCAATTCGCTATCTTCACCTTCAACATTGAATCAACGTGAAACGAGTAAATTCATAAACTTGACGTGATATTTTCTGTCTTCATTTCAACCCTCCTTTGGACATAAGTATTCATACATTCATGTTTCTCATTCAACTGTGCAATTGTCATGGAAAGGTTGGAATGGTGAGAGAAGAAAGGGAAACTTTCTCAGGCAACAACACATTATTATATTGTATCATGTATCATTTGCATGTTATTTTAGATGAGAATGGATGAGAAGAAGGAAGAAAGTTTACAACAAAAGGAGAGCAAAAAGTTCAACAGAAATATGATGCTCAATGGTGAGGTCATTATTTATCATGGAAACTCTTGCAACCTTTTCGCTTTCAATTCTCAATCATTTTGAATCAAATTTCATTCAAATGGACTGTTCAACTGCGTTCATTGCTTCATTTTATTTTCTCGTTTTCAGAAGAAAAAAGGCTTTTTCTTTTTTTGCTTCAATAATGGTCAATGAAGAGTCGGTCACTTTTGCTTCTCGTTGTTTCATTTCATACCATCTAATGACTGAATGGTTGAAAGGCAAGAAAATGTTCAATTTGATCCAATTAACTGTGAAAAGTCTTGAATCTGTTGTTTAATCATTCAACTGATGTTTCTGCTGATGATCAAATAAGTTGATTAAAGGCTGATTGAGAAACATTTTATGCCATCAATTTATCACATTATTGACATATTGACTGACGATGATTGATATTTTGTTTTCACTTAGCTTGTAATTATTGCTCAAGAGTGAGCATTCACAACTAAACCCTGTTAACCTAATTAGGCAGAACTGCTTGTACTCACAAATAAAAATGAATCAGGAAAGGGCAAGAAGAGAGAAGTAAGAAAAAAAGGAAGAGATGAAGTTGATGAAAAACATGGTTAAGCTGGTTGGAACAAGTTGAGGAAAAAGAAAACAAGAAAATCATATTTCAATATTCAATTGGTTTCCGTTGAATCATCGAAGCTTTTCAGATTTAAAATCGAGTTAAAAATTATAAGAAATCAGAGAAATTTCGTTCCTTTCCTTAACACTCAAACACATATTAAAGACAAGGAGACTCTACTGTTGATCTATAAAGTTGATGACTCCCGATCTTGATGATCATCGGACAATATGAGAATTGCATTCCCAGTCAATCCCAGTTGGACTTGATCACTCCCAGTTGAAATAGCATGAAATCGATTCAAGTGATTCCCTGTTCGAGTTGACCTTTTTGCTCAGCTCCTGTCCATTCCAGTTGATTGTTGCTCTTTTTCAAGACTCGCTCAATACGAGTCAAGTTTTATTTTGATTTTTTTATTCATCTTTTGATGGCTGAAAGGTCACTTTGGTGCTCTAAATAGTATCTTATCTGAAGAGGTTGGGACAACTTTGATTGATTTGAAATGGATTTAATGGGAATGTAATCAATCTCAATCCAATAATGAGATTAATTAAGCTAAAATCAAATGGAGCACAACTAATTCAAATAAGCATTTAGTTTTGCCAATGACAACCGGAAACGATTCAAATGTACAAATGATTAACCTGCACAAATGAAAAGGTTACAACCCAATTGTTCCCTGATATCAACCAAACTGATCTTATCAACATTCTGTATCTTTTCATTTCTCGATCCAGTCAAGAGTAAAGAAGAAAGCTAAGCTGGTTAATAACAGTGACCAAAGAATCGCAACTCTAAACGCTGTTTCAATCAACATTGCTTATGATATAATTACATGACTAGTAACAGTTGAACTAAAGTGATGCTAAAAACCAAAAGCTTAAAGCGTTACATTGAAAGCGAAACAAACACATTGAAATAAAATGTGATTCACTATTAATAGTGTGTTGCTATTAATAACGGAATGTTAATATCTGTGGAAAGGATGAAATTGTGTTTCATTGAAGATAAACAGTTACATCCCTTCGTCAACTGTCAACTGCACCAGCAAGTCATGAGGCAAGAGAAGCAGATTCAACACTCAGTTCAATTAAGCTGAATCCAGTTTTTGTGACTTATTGTTTTCTAGTTTTACCAACAGCTTAATCATTGCGTGATTTATCAAACAAGATCAATTGAAGTTCTTTCAAACAAATCATTCAATCACTTGAACGATTCGAGAATTTAGTTTCAAAATGTGATTCATCAACATCTTTTCAGGTGTTCATTTTGTATAAAAGAAAAGATTACATTTCAGAGTTTTCATCATAAACTTTGCTTTCAATGAAAACGCGAAAACCTAAAAACTTGTTCTTCCATTTACTTTTACCAACTTTGATATGAAACAAAACGCTTTTGGAGAATTTCATTTTCATAATTAATCTCAATCAACTCGACTAAATAACTGAATCATCAATTGCTCGACTGTGTTCACCTTTTCACAAAACTCACAGATTAATTGAAATAAATGAGCCCAAAGTTGAACACACAATCACAATTAATATTGATTTTCAGTTCAATTTGCACTTTTGTCTCTCACTTGATCGTCTGCTAAACATATAATCAATAGTGAAAATATTGTTTAGTTAACGATGAAACTCGTCGATAGTCAGCTTAAAGTGAAACTTGCAATTGAAATATTTTCCCATTTACTTTGCAATTATGAATAGTTGGTGTTGCGATGCTCATCAACAATCAATTGTTAGTCATGTTTACACAACTATTAGCAGCAACAATAACACGCTGATGGGACAACATTGTTCACTGACATGATGAAAACTTTGCACCAAATTGATTGAGAAGAAAAGAGCAATTTCTTTATTCATTGATATCATTGGGAAAGCTTAATATTAGTTTAGGATTTTGAATTTATTTGTTGAGCAAAAACACACAATTTCATCTTCAACTTATAATGGAAAATCAATACTCATAACTTTCACTTTTTGTGAATCACAATTTTCTCATTTACTTTGCTCTTTCTTTCTCCACTTTCGACCTCAATTTACTTTTCTATTTATCCGTATCTTTCACAATCATTCTCATTCTCATCATCATTATCATCGCCATCATCCAAGAAGTTTGAAAAAAAGCTCTTTTTTCTCTGGTGAATCTCGAGGTTCCATTTGAAAAATAGTTTACTTCTCAACATGAAAAATAGAAATGACGACTTTTCCATCCTTCACTCCCTGTTATCTATCATTACCATTCTTACCCACCATTGTCATTCAAATTTGCATCATGTTTGAATCATTTTATTCTTCATAAACAGAAAAGAAACTGAAACAAAAAAGTCGCTTCCATCGTTTGAAGACAAGCTTGGCTTCAACAACTTTTCTGATGAAGCACTCCCAGTCAATCCCAAGCTTCCAACCCTTCATTGTAATGTTTTCATTTCTGCAAAAATAATTGATTGAAAGTTTCAAAACACAATCGAGAGTGAAAACAAAAGTGAAATTATTCAGCGTGGAAATGATGCAAATCTCGATGATTACGATTCAATCGAGAAAAATATTGACAAAAATCGTCAAAAGTATCTTTTATCGTCGATTTGATTCAATCGCAACTCTGATAACCTTGCTTCTGATTGAAAATATTAATTCACTGAATGATTCAAGTTGACCTTGTATTATTTATTTAACAAGTTGAAATTGCAAATCAGTTAATTCTTTTCAACATTTACGGAATTTTCTTCATAATTTGTCCAACAATTACATGAAAATTTTTTCCCTGGCAAATTGTTTTTTCTTTCGTTTAAAAATGTTTTCTTTTTCCAGTTTTCATCCAATTTAAACAACTTAGATACTGAGTCAACTGCTAATAGCTGGAAAAACTTGAAACTAATGAGAAACTGCTAGTTATTTGAAGGAAGAAGAGAAAAGTAAAAAAAAAGATTTTCATTCTACTTTAATCATTTCCACTCTTGAAGCGAACCACTTTATCCATCGTAGCTTTCAGCTGACTCACACTCATCTTGCTGATCATCATCACCATTCTTAACCCAGACTCACTATCTTGATGTCAAATCGAGCGAGTAAAGCACATCTTCTGTAGTTGATAAACATTACTCCCAGTACCTTGCTCAAGGCAACTGGTATCATCATTATTGCAAACTTGAGCCGTTTGAACAGTAAGAAGAAGAAGAAGAAGAAAAGGTTCTCAAGATGCTGGTTGATTGCATCTATCAAAAGTAGTTTATTATCATTATTTTTATATTGTTTATGGATATTTACTCGATACTCACTGGGAGTGAACAAAGTTATCATCATCAGTTAACACTAACAGTTTAAGTGAAAGTATAAAGATGATTCAAGTCAATTGAGTTTAAAAATGTTCAATGAATTGAATGGTGAAACAAAATTGTTCAACTTTTTTTGTTTTCACTTTTTTGCAGCATTTACTTTACTTTGTTGATATAAAGTGAAACAGTAAATCTGTAAATCGAGTTCATCTCAATCTCTCGAGTTTGGAAAACCTTTAAATGATGAAAATTGCTTTTAATCGCGTTACAAAGTTAATGATTAAACGTTCAAGTTGAATCGAGCACTTGATTAAAAAATGTTCATCTTTTGCAACAATTTTCATCGATCAAGTCAAGTCTAAGTTGCGACTTTTTCCTTTCCTATTTTGCTTCGAATTAAACTTTTCAATGTTTGTTTGTCTTATTTGAATAACAATTATCATCACAGTTTACATGATTCGCCAAATTGAAGATGAACTTTAATCAAGCAACTTGACTGAGAATAGCAATGTTTACACAAATTGAGATTCGCGGTTCAATGAATTTGTAAAAGGAGAGCGTTGGTGATGAGTTAAAGGATGAGGATAAGAATGAGAATGACATTAAAAATGGTAAAGTTTTTACTCTCAAGAATCACCATGACAATGGAATGAATTTTCTTGTTACTATTAGTTTCCCATTGAGGTTTTAATATGTTGTTTGAACAGTTGAGAGACTTGCTATTTACAAATTGTTATTGCACGTAAGTGTCGCATTGCAACTGTTCATTATTGCTTCTTATTCAACAATTTTAAATGCTAATGTATAAATCAAGGAATTATTTAGCCAAAGTTGAAAAGAGCAAAATTTTGCATTCAAATTGCGTTTCTTTAAACATTTTCCTCAACCTTCTTCCTTCAACATGATCATCAACAGTTTCTGTGCTCTTCATCAGCCATTCAGCAATGTCTTCATTTGCTGCCTAACGAATCATTCATTGTCATTGCGCTTCAAAGTCAAACAAAAGATGAAACAAACGTAAATCACTGCTTCCATCATTAACATTGCCAGCATTTACTATCGATATCGACTGTTTGCATTCAAATTATTCTCAGAAGATGATTGGATATTCAGGCTTTTCTTGTACAAGAGAAGCCTGAAAAACTTAATTGAATGCTGTAGGGCGACGGTGAATTTGTTTCATACAAAAGCTTCATTTTTTGTTGGCAAAAAGGATTATTTTCTTTATTTTGGGTGTATCCGGTCAATGAAATTTTAACCAAGATTAACCTAGAATCTTGGTTAATCTAAGTGAAAAAATGTAACTCAGATGACGACAAAATTAACCCAGATTAGCTTCAATGCCATCTATTGTTTTTAAATTTTAATTAATTTATTTAGATTGAAATTATGTCAGCTGATTTGTGTTATCTCTTCATCTCTGATAATTAAATTAACCAGATCATTACCGGACAGTTTAATTTCTTATCTTTCTTTTTTTCTTAACAACATTAGTCTTTTAATCCAGATTAACCAACATTTTTTCATTGACCGGATACACCCTTTATTTCATTTTAAATGAGTCTTTTGATTGGCAACCAACAACTTTCTTGCAACCAAAAGGGGTATGTCCAGCCTAAACTCACATCCGTCAAAATTATTTTAATGTTGATTTTTTGATAGAGCATGACGAAAAAATATGTTTAACGTTAAAATGGGCAAAATCCAACGGCCGGTTAAGTCATAATCGCAGTCGAAAGATGAAACATTTTCAGGCTATATCTTGATAAATAATTGAAATAAAAAGTTGAAACATGGTATTAATAAGTATCTTATAAGCCTTAATATGCATACGAAAAGATAGCTATCTGAATTATTTTATTCTTGAGTTATAGCGATAGGTCACTTTTTCGTTTTTTCGAAACCAAATCTACAGATCACAGTCTAGAATCTTTTTTAATAGCTAGAAATGTTTGTTATTGTTAGGTGCATAGCCCGACGGCTCTTTTTTGATATATAAAATATAGTTCGGTAGATATAAGGGTCGATCGGGGAACGACCTTAAATAAACTTAATGACATATCTCTGTAACCTGACATCCAATAAACTTCAAACTAATGTCATAGTGTTTAGAATTATTAATACTATAATAAATGAAAATCTCAAGGTCATTCAAGGTCATTCAAAAAAAAGTATCACGAAGGCTCTTGCAATTGCATTGAAAATATCTATTCAATGGACTATAATGTTTTTAAATACCTTTATAAATGTTAAACTTGATCTTAGTGTTAAACTAAGTAACAAAGTATAGTTACACAGATTATAAAAAAATGAAACTTAAAAATATCTTATTAGAATACAATTGTTTAATGAAGTTTTTAGTCGTCGCTATCTGACCAATCTTCGAAGTTGTTCAACTTCATTGGAGCTGTAGGTGGAGATATTCCTTCCTGGTGACGAGCCCATCCTAAATACCATAGAATGGTAGTAATATGGCAGCAGCAACCAATGGTACGAGCGCCGTTCTTACACGTGCAATAATAATTTATATCTGCATCTTCATTAGCGCGATCGTAAAGTATATAGATTTGATATTCTTGCTTCGATTGATGCCTTGAATGAATTTTGGCTCTCAATAGCACAGGACTCTCAACTGTAATATCAATTCCAGTTAGATCTACTGTTTCTGGATCTTTGAGCAGTTGAATTTCAAATCTACCATTAGTTGAAATGTGTTCACCATAGTAT
This sequence comes from Tetranychus piercei, assembly GCA_036759885.1. Classification (NCBI taxonomy): domain Eukaryota; kingdom Metazoa; phylum Arthropoda; class Arachnida; order Trombidiformes; family Tetranychidae; genus Tetranychus; species Tetranychus piercei. The sequence continues at coordinate 24,195,084 of CM071877.1, forward strand.
CCCTCAGCTCTAGATATCTGATAGGATCCAAGAGTATAACTGTAAAGTGTCTCAGATCTGAAGCGAGGAAAATCTGGAACGCAGCTTGAATCCATGGTCTCAAATAGTGCACTTCGCCAATGACGATTTGTGTAATTTTTTGCTAAAGATTGCAGAGGATTATCAGCTTTATATCGTGAATGACCTTGAATGACCTTGAGATTTTCATTTATTATAGTATTAATAATTCTAAACACTATGACATTAGTTTGAAGTTTATTGGATGTCAGGTTACAGAGATATGTCATTAAGTTTATTTAAGGTCGTTCCCCGATCGACCCTTATATCTACCGAACTATATTTTATATATCAAAAAAGAGCCGTCGGGCTATGCACCTAACAATAACAAACATTTCTAGCTATTAAAAAAGATTCTAGACTGTGATCTGTAGATTTGGTTTCGAAAAAACGAAAAAGTGACCTATCGCTATAACTCAAGAATAAAATAATTCAGATAGCTATCTTTTCGTATGCATATTAAGGCTTATAAGATACTTATTAATACCATGTTTCAACTTTTTATTTCAATTATTTATCAAGATATAGCCTGAAAATGTTTCATCTTTCGACTGCGATTATGACTTAACCGGCCGTTGGATTTTGCCCATTTTAACGTTAAACATATTTTTTCGTCATGCTCTATCAAAAAATCAACATTAAAATAATTTTGACGGATGTGAGTTTAGGCTGGACATACCCCTTTGCAGACTTCACTTGCAGTAAAAGGATCGCATTTTTATGTCGCACAAACACTTTGTTTTTATTCTTGAAAACACAATTTCTGAGTTGAAATTAGATGCTGACGAGCTGGAACAGAAAACAAAATGTTCTTTGCAAACAAAGAAAAATAGCAAATCGCTAAAAATCTTTTGCGATTATTGCAACTCGAATTCATTAAACGTTTCAAATTGAATTTTGGCCAACAGCCACAGGTCCAAGCTAAAACTTAAAGTAAGCCTTTGTGCTTTAGTTTTTCATTTGGAGAAACTGTTCTTATTTCAGATTCCATTTACGGCAATGAATTGCAATTGATACGATAGTTTGATACAGGTGAAGAGTCAATAGTTGAAACTGATTGACGAATCAATATAATCTTATTTTACTTGTCAAATGACTTTTCATTTGTCACAAAACTGGAAAAAGTGAAAATGACGAATAAAGCAAGATATTGTAATGTTAACTGTAGATATTTACAGCAGATTGAGATTTACAAAGAAACAAATTTTCATGTGCCTTTAATGTATTTCATCTGAAGACTGAAGACCATTCACAACATTTGTATGCTCACTGAACAACTAGAAGTGATTCAACTTGGAGTAGCAACAACATTCAATGCCAACAGCCTCAACTAAAATGATGAAAGAAACAGCATCAAAATCGTTTAAATTTTTTGCCTCCAAGTACATAATATAAGTTTGCTTCTCCGGCGAGAGACAAAAAACAATGTCTATCAGATGAGAAGGGAAACATTTCTGCATCAAAGGAAGCAAAAAGCAAAAACATTTCTAGGTTGACATTAAAAGGACTTTAAAAAGAGTCTAAAGTAAAATTTGGTGCTCGTGGTTATTGTGCTGAATAAGGAAGATGAAGCTGCATTTTTATGAAAATATTTTCCTTCTTTGAACAGCCATCTTATGAACACTGAGCTTTTCCACCAAACAAAATAATATTTTGAAAGGAATACAATTTCCATCATGAAAATAACAATAATCATCATTTCACTTTGCAAGCCAATAACATTGAAATGAAAAGGAGAATAAAATTTTCAAAATAAATTCTTAAGAAAGTTGAAGGTAAAAGCCTTTTAATGAACAGTAAAACATGAATGGAATAAGCTCATGAAACTTCAATTCATTTACAAACATTTGTTCAATGGTCATGAAATGTTCAGAAATGAAGTTTATCTAACTTTGATAAACTGATCAATTCACCTTGAGCTGTTGATGTTCTCATCGATGAAACTGCGAATCGAGATTTTTGTTTCAATCAAAATCTCGTTTGCTCTGCTCAGCAAACAAAATCAACTTGAAATCAAACTGAAATTACTGTTAATCTTGATTCAGTTGAATGACTTGATGGGAATCTTTAAAATCTCGATTGAAACATCGATTGGATGATCGACAAGATATTTACTCACTTCTATTATCAGCTGAAAGTGAAGTGTATTTATTCTTGCCCTTGAGCTCTAAATGATAATACATGTAATCCTGTGAAAGTGATGGAAGTAAAGAAAAAAGAAACAAGAATTTTCTCTGAATAAATTTTCTTGCTTTCACTAGATGAATTCATCAAGACACACTAACACAGTGAAAAAGCCTTTAATACATGCAACATCAATGATGACAATTTTCATCCCATTTTACATTTCCACTCTCTTCATCGTACATCTTCATCCATGAAATTTGTGAATTTACTTTGAATTTGAAAACAAAATAAACAAAAGCAAAAAGTTGTTTACTTGAAGAGCGCATTTGCTTCTCAATTATCAATCCTGAGATTCACTTGAAAAATTGTTGATTCACTTTTGATCATTAAATCATTATTATAAATGGTAACTGGAAAAGACGATAATCTGAACTTTATTTCAAATCAACACGAATTGCACTGAATTCACCTTCGTTTCGACTTATGACAATCTGCCTGTGAAAAGGCGATTTAATACATTTATGAATCATAATGGAAAATGGTGAAATAGAAAATTTCCTTTTTCCTTTTTTCTACTTTACCAGATTTTCTTTCCTCAATTTAGTTGAATTTTGTGATGAGATGACATTTCATTTCATGATTTTAGGTTGCAAAGCATGATTTTTACGCGAAAATAGTAATTAAAATGTTCATTCTCGATCAATTATATTAAACTCGAAATGAATGATCATACAAATTGAAAATTAACTCCATTGACTGAGAAAAATGGCGAAGAAAAAAGATTTTCAATTTACGTTTTGAAGAAAAAAACTGTTCATTTATTGATTCTAATTAACCGAGCCATTTGCTGATAAACTGAATCGATAACTTTGAAATTGCAAGATTTATTCATGAAATTCATGGAAATGAAATGGATTTGAATGCGAGTCTATTTTGGAGTCAAAATTTTAATCAACTTGCTAATGAAAGTAAATTAAATTTTTTAATATCATCCGTAATCAAATAGAAGGCAAATTTAAATGTAAATATATTTGATTACAATATTAATCAAATTTGGCCATTTCTGATTAAAACTGTTTTCACTCCCAGTTGGTTGGATAGAAGAAAATGTTAAATGAGGAAAAATAATTTTACATTCAATGAAACTAATAACGATAATTGCAACGACATCCGTGTTTCGAGTCTATTTCCATTACGTTTCAGTTCTTGGTGCATATTCAATTTTGGAGGTTCAATCTCTCTGGTTTAACTTAAGTTCAGCTCGAAACACGCTTATCTAGTCTTTGCATTTTCGAGCATTTTTGCTCTCTTTTCAATTTAAATCAACTTATCATGTAATCATGGACACTGGTTGAGGTGAGAAGCAGCACCAAACAATTGCATTTAATTTCATGGAAATTCATGTTTACCAATAAACCAAAGATTAACATTGAAGACTTTTGATTACAGATTCAGTCGCTTTTGTTTCAATGTTTTCATTTTTTCTCTATTTTGTGCTTCTTCATCTCGATCTTGTCTTTATGAACAATTCATGTTTTGACCCTGATTGTTACCAAAGTTATTGGTTTTAAAGTATAAGAGGAAAATGGGCGAACCTTTTATTTTCTGCAAAAAAATTCTTTTCCACTTTCATTTGATGTTCCATTTTTTAGTTGCTGTCATGGATCATTAAAACTGCCAATGAACTTGTGCTCAGAATATTCTATCGCCTCAATAGATTCTTATTACTTTTCATCTTCCATCTTTCCTTGTTTCGCTCTCTTTGTTTACTATCAAATGGTTACCCAGAAAATTCATCTTCCGTTATCATTTGATTTGATTGTCTATTTACGCTTGAAAACTCTGAATTTCATTTTGCTATCTTTTCCCTCAATCATTCCCTGTTCCAGGCAAACATTCCCACTATTTATACAGACATTTGAAACTTTTCATTAAAACTTTGTAATGTAATATCACGGTAAACTGGGAGCAGCAAAAAAGTTGAAATGTTTTTGGTCTAAAATTGCATTTCTCAAAGTCATCAATTGCAAGCATTTCAATCCCTGCCACTCCCTGAGTTCATACAGAGGTAAACAGAGTCGATAGTGAATTAAAGATGAACTAATAAAGCAAAGCGAAGCCAAGCGCAACTTGATTGACGCCAAATCAAATGGCTCAAGTTTGTAAACTTGCAAGTGTTTCCAGTGATAATGTTTATTCATCAGTATTTAATGTTCACCGAGTTCATGTAAAAAGCTGCCAATGAATTTGTTGGGTTAGTTTCTGATGAAAAGATAAATGGAGTAAAAAAACAAAATAACGTTGAAACTTGTCCAAATAAAGAGTAACGATTTAACTGGGAGGGAAAAATATTCATTCCATTTTTCACTCCCAGATAATGCTTATTTCCCAGTCTTTCTTCCGTTTTTTCTTCTTTCTTTTCTTTCCATGAGAAATGATGTTTATTCCTCAATTTTTATCATGTCTTTGCTTCTCTCTCGTTGAAGCCATTTTTTACTTTGGTTACCAGTTTAAGGTGAAAAACGTTGAGCTAAACGAATCAGATCCGGTCTGAACAATGTTCAAGAAAAGCCTTTAAGCTTAACCAGTGATTTATAATGCAATGTTTCACTTGAAATTGATCATTCCCTGTAATAGCAGTGAGAGAAGAAAAAATTGTTCAGAGTCTAAGGATTCCAATCAAAAATGAAACATTTAACATGCTTCTTTATCCTGCTCACGATAATCGTAGGAATAAAACTTGACCTTAGAGTTTCGATGGAATCAGAACAATCGAAACTTTTCAACTTTGATATTTTGGTGAACCTTTCATTTTCAAAAGTTTGCTCTTCAAGTTTCATGAAAAGTTGATCAAAATTGATCAAAATACAATGAAGAAACGAAAAAATGTCGAGACAAAAAGTAAGTGAGAAAAGGCGAGGAAACAAATCACCAGAAATGCAAGAATAATGTTCAACATTTATCGTTGTTCTGTAATAGTCATCATTTACACATTTAACCAAGATGAAAGACTCAACAGCTCATGGTCATGATAAGTGGTGAAATGTAAATGGATTAATCATTTGACTTTGATGCCAATTTCAATGCCATCAAATGCAACTTTGAGCAAATTCATTTCGCATTGAATGATATTAGAGAAAAGAGCGAAAACCAAATGCAAAACAAAACGCAAAATTGAATAAACTCACATTCAAAGCTTTTTCCTTCTGATTCCTCTCTTGTCACCTTTCAAAATGTTACAATGTTTAATGAAATCGCTTTTAATTTACTCTAATTTACTCTACAATTGCACTTCCCATGAGAGTTTTTCAGGGCAAATCTAAGTCTTGTTATGAAAAGGTTGACTTCAGTCGAACATTTCTTTCACTCTTTACTCAGATTTTCAGAGTTTTGTTTGTTTTCCTTTCTTCTTTCAAATGCATATATACAATGTTATGATGGATGGTTCAACAACTGACACTGGACACATTAATATAAGTTATGGTCCAACTCAGGCACAGAACTTGAAGATATCTTCTTTGAATGTCCATTCAATTGGTTTCCATGTTGATCATGAGGGCCAATGGAATAAATCAGATTATTGGAACAAGTATCGAGATGAGCAGACGAAACAGTTGACTAAATCATTGACCATGTTTGTGGAGAGAATGATGCGAGAAGAAAAGAAAATTTTGTGCAAAAGTTTTCATTGTTCATCAAGTTATCGATGAGCAACATTATGATGTTGATGAAAGAGCCAAGTAAATCATGTCTAGTTAACTTTGCAGGGAAAAGAGACAGAGCATGGGAAGAAATGTTGAAACTGATAAGTTTGATCACTTGAATTTGATGGATTCTAGTTTCATCTTTCTTCTTGTTGCTGTTTAAAATGATCAACTTGAATATGAAAAAGGTTTCACTTTGATAAACAAGACTTGAAAAGTGGGAAGAGCATGAAGAAGAGTGAAAAGAGTGAATAATCTGACAATACCAATCAATTTTGCATGCATCGTGAGCTGCAATTTAGTTGCTCAAGGAACATGAAAATATGATGTTACAATAGAGAGTTTAATAAGTTTATTTTTTTCCGTTCTTTTCATCATATTGAAACTCTCATGAGAACAATTTGGCTATCAATCTGATTATCGGCTAATTATTGCATGTTGAAAGGTTCATTGTCGACAACAGTCTTTCAATATGAACAAAGTTTCAAGAGCAAAACAACTTGTTTACTGGTCCGTTCAAAGTCATGTAAAGGCTTCTCTTTGACTGGCATCTGCTTTGAAAGCCTTTCAACTCTGCTTTTGCATATTTCATCTCGTGGTTCCTTTAGAAAGATCAACTGCAGTTGACGATGAAACTGTTAAATTTTTTCTTCTTTCAATCAATTTTCACCAAATTCATAAATCAGTTCATTACAAGAATAGTCGAGGATCAACTGATTGACTTTACCTGAGGCATTTTCATGAGTTATACATTGCACATGACTTGAAGCTCAGTTGTTGTGCTTTTCCAAAGTTTTAATGTAAAGCTTATCAGGTTCGACCTTTTCTAACTTAATCTTGATTCGACGCTTGACTAGCTGAATGGTTGAACTGAAAGTCAATGATGCTGCGATTATCAATTGTCGAAACACCGACAATTTTATCTGAATAAGCATTTTAATCCCATTAATTAGTTTCTCGTCAATTCGAGCCAAGAATCCATCGAGCATAAGCTCAAAATTACCAATAAAGTTTCAATCGGTTACATTAAAGGAACAAACAAAGCGATGAGAGGATTTTGTAATCGAAAGTCAATCCAGAGTCAGACGCTTCTTTGCAAAACTTTGAGCTCTCAAACAAGTTTGGGCCACGGAAAATGAACTCTCGTCAAATTGGAAACTATTATAAATCAATTTTACGAAAGAAGAAATTAAAAACCATGTTTGATCTCTTAAAAGTTCTCATGTCAAATTTCGTCTTGATTACGCTTTGAATTCAAACAATTCTTGTAACCCATCAAGAACCAGTTCTTTGCCAGTTCTATCGATCAACGAAACGAAATCTTTAGCAATAAATGAATAATCATAGTGATCAGAGTATTTAACTTGGATCGATATGCAATTGATGATGTTCTCCAGCAAACTTAATCCTATTATAATTTGCTCAATCAGCTTTTCATATGATTAGTAGAACTTAACCAAAAGTTTTGAAATCAAATGAACTTTTTTATGTTCTGATTCATGAATTTGTCATTTCTAGGTTAGGATTCAAAAAAAAATGCAGCAAAATTCGCCGTTCGCATGATCCCTTGAGCACCCAATATGTTGCACTTTATTTATACAAAATATTCAAATTGCTGGCGATTAAATTGGTTGCGTTTATAAAATAAAAACGCTGATTAGGTCAACACAACACTTTAACATCTAAACAAATTGAAATGATGATCTTTCATTGTACTTGTTTCCATCAGCAAAAGGTTGAAATTCAATTTAGTAAAACGTTTTGAGATGAAAATGTTTTAAGGATGATGATGAATCAACTACTGGATTCATTAATGTTGATGACAATGAGGCTGGTGACAAAAGATATAAAGGCAAGATGAATAAATGCATCACTGTTATTAATACTTGAACTGAATTTATTCACTTTTTACTCGTTCTTTTCTTGTGTCGCCTTCCTCTTCTCGATTCACATTTTTTTAAATTTTGTTGCTAATAGTGATTTTCGAGTTCGCAAGAATAGCTTTCTTATAACATTGTTGAGAAATGATGATGATGATGATGAATAAGTAACTTGCAACCAGCTTAATACAATTTCGTGTGAATGATGAAAGTGAATCAGCTCTGATTGATGATCTCAGGTAGCACAAGAAGCTACAAAAATAAAGGTAAACCTTAACTTCTTGAGGAAAGGAAAGAACAGCTGAAACGCACAGTTATCATAACTGAAACAGTTTCAATGTTAAGCCATGATTAAAGAATAAACTCTTCAGAATCTCGTTTGAATGGCAAAGCAGCGCTGGAAAAGCATTGAAAGTTAATCAAAATGATCCTTTAGAAGAAAAACGAAATCAAAGTTAAAATTGTTCGAATCAATTGATATTCTAATGGCAAAGAAAAGGTAATTCAGAGCAGCATCTGAATTCGTAATTATCAATTTGAGAATAACAGCGAAACTCTTGTTGCAAACGAAGTAAATTGAAAACTGGAAAAGATGAAAAGAAATTTAAAATTCTGCAGAATTGCAGCCCTTCACTAATCTAAATCATTATTTTCACGATTCTATCATTTCTACTTCAATATTTCAATTTTAAAGTTTTATTGCAACGCAAAGGAAGGTTCAATTACTGAGTAAACATTTTATTCTTGAAAATTATCTGATTGAATAAAATTGAATGTTGAAACTTTGCTTTATCTCAACATGATCATTCAGTAAAGGTATTACAGTTGAATCATGTTTATCAATAAAATATTTGCAATGAAATGGTTTAGTTAACAAGTTAACAGTTAGTCTTTCAACTCTTTGCGCTTCTTCTTTTTCCCTGTTAAACTCTTTCAATTTTATTTAGTTTCAATCCAGTTACCTTTCAGGATTAGTTAGATACTCTTGACTGAATCAGAATTGATTTTCATCATTGAGTTTTCATCAGATGGAAAAGAGCGCAAAGAGATTGAGAAGAAGAAGAAGAAGAAAAAAACAAAACATTGATTGATTGAGTCAATTTACCTGTTTTGGTTTGGGTAAAGTAAAGAGAAGAAGAATGATGGTGAAAAAAATAACATTTTGAGAGGAAAATTTTCTTTTTCAATTAATCCCATCTTCTCGTGTAATCAAATGATGAAGGCAATTATGAAGAGCAAATTCATTACAAGATTATTGAAACTTTTCAACTCAATTTTTGCGTCTTTCATCAAATTCAATAATCCTGCGCCTTTCTTGTCTTGTTATTATAATTATACATTTACAAGGCTGGAAAGGGTTGATTGATTGCAAGCTTCATGATTGGTAATTAGAGTTTGTTTGCATTTTTGTTGTCAAGAGAAATGAAAGATTCTGTAAAAACTAAATATTTTGGCGAAACTCTTTTTTTTCAACTTTTTTTGTCAAGTCAACCATTTATTCAATGTATTCAACTTAACCTGTTATTATTTCATTTTTTTCACTCGCTTGTGTATTGATCTTGTAATTATTTATCATTGCAATGAAAGGAAAGGCAAATTATTTTAATAAAATTATAGTTTATCATTTAATCTCTCAATTGTATGCTATCATCGTGTTGTAATGAATGGTTGGTGAACAACCAAAATTGCAATTTCTATTTTTCATTTTCTTTCTTTTGCCGTATGTTTTATTGTTTGTGTTTGTATTTCACTGGGTTTACCATTTATGATTGGTATTGAACACATCGAGTAAAACTCAATCAATAAACTGTCCAATTGCAAATATTTGCATCATCAAATGCTTGAAAACAAGAAATATTACCTAATATTGATAATACCTATTGAGACATGAAAGAAGTTCAATTCTATTGCAAATAAGCAGAAACATTGCGTAAAGCAAAACCGAAAGACTGTGAACCTTTCCAACTGTTACAATTGGCCTTTGTGTTGGCAAGTTGGTTCAGAAGGAATGTCAAGGTGTTTGGAATAGAAATTATTTTGATTCAGTGAAGTCCAGCTATTCAACCAACAGGTTCTTTCTGTAATGTTAAGAAAAATGAAATTGTTATCATGATGGACTATCTGATATACCAGACATGAGCCTTTTGCATTTGAAAATGTTTGTATTATTGGACATTTTTCATTTTGTTTTGCATTTTCTAATATATATTATGGCTTATTAGAAGAAAGCCGCAAGCTACTCTTTTCCAGTGATCCGAATTTCGAATTCCCTTGCGACAGTGGTTTTATTTGTGATGGTGCCAGTTTCGTTTCACTAGAAAAGGTCCATTAAAAAACATGAGCTAAATCACTGTAAAGCTTCTGGTGGAACACGAGTGCGTCAAGTCGTGTCCAGATGTATGCATCGGTGTCGAGCTATATACTCCACTAAACAGCCAGGATGGTCGCAAAGGCCGGTCGATGCCATCCCGGCGACGAAGACAGGATCAATCGTCATTCGGAATTATTGGACTTGTCAGCATTTCTTTTCTTTTGACTCAATGAAATAATAAAGCGACATTCAAAGCTACATTTATTCACTTCTGCTGGACATTTGAGGTAGTTGTTGGCTATGGGAAACTCTTGTCGCCGTTCCGTCAGTCACGACAAACGCAATTCTAGGTGAAAATTTTGAAACTCAACATCTCGATGCCAGAGATTCAAATGAAAGGATAGATTCACATTTAATAATCGATTTGGTCGTTTGAAGGATGTTTTGAGATCTCCAGAAATTAATATTAATCTATTGTTAATCAACCAATTTGGGCCATCTTTCTATTCTACCATTACAGAGACCATCGAGCAACTGGCCATCGACTGAAAGAAAGATATTTGTCTAGTCAAGTTTTCAATTTTTAATACACATTCTTCCATTATTCTTTCCATGTTGAGCCATGATAGAACGAAAATTGACCGAAAGAATAAAATTTCAAAAGTTTTTTTTGCTTTTAAAGCGCATCTTTTGTCAACTTTGAATCAGTTTGAGAAAAGTTGAAACTTAAAGTGAAACAAAATTGATTCATTTTTTTGTCGTAAAATGAAGAAAAGTTTTGAAATAAAATCATAATGAAACAAATGGATCGACTTTAAAATAGTGTTTACTCTAACTTTGAACCATTGAACGAATTGATTGAGTTCCAGTGGTGTTACATGAAGCTCTTTTGAAAACCTTTTTTCCTCTGCATAACCATTTTGACTGCTCACTCTACACCATTCGAACCCATGTTCACTCTGAATACACTGACTAGTCTTATTCATCCTCATTCTTCCTCATCTGTATCTGTATTCTTGAACTGAGAGAAGGAAAAAAAAGAACAAGAACTTAACTAAATCTACTTTTCTTGTTTGCCCTGATTTGCTTCTTGAGGTTGAAAAATGAGTTTCAAGATAAAGCCACGAACTGGCAGGAAAACTGAGGAAAGAATGAAATGAACACACAAATCTTTGTTGACAAAAGTTTTTAACGGTTGAAAATTTTACTCGCTATCAAACTAATAGATGGAATGAGAATCATCTCAATCATCAACTTGAATCAACCTTTTTAGGTTAACCATGTTAACCTGGAATCGAATAGAGAAAAATTTCTCTCTTACCTCATCATCTTCATGACAACCTTGCCTATTATCTCAATCATGCTTTTTATTCTTTCGCACTTTACTCCAAAATTAATAATATAATTATCATCAATCAACATTCTGTATAACCTTTCAACCTCTTAGTTCAACTCATTGTTATCGGTGTCATTAAAATCATGATTGTCTATCGACTAAACAAATAAAGAGAAGAGGAGAAAAATTGAATTTTCATTGCTTCACATTCATCTTCTCTTTTCATCCTTCTCTTCATCTTTATCTTTCAATTTCATCTCAACTGTCAAATCAATTGTTTTCATTTGTTTATTTGTATTCCAAAATGCTTCGATCCCATTGAGATTTATGATTATCATTTGAATTACTATTCAACAGAACTGAATGTATCAACAAAAATTATTGACTCAAAGGTCGGGAAAAAAGTTCTCAAATGCAAAATGTACGAAAAGCGAACAAAAAAGTGAAACATTTTCCCAAGTAACAGTTTCTTTTTTGTTTTCAGTTTTTGCGTTCATTCACTTTCATTTCATATCATTTGAGTAAATATCTTTTCCCCCTTTTGCCATGAGTTTCTCTAGACTTTTGCTTTTGTGTAAACACAGATTATGTCTTTGATATGAATATTGCAGCTGTGAATATAAATTACTCCATGTGAGTTTTGTGAAAAGCCTGGCAACTCTTGCTCAGAATATTTTCATCTCTTTGTTATCCTAAGGTTATTTGCATTACTTTCATATAAATTGTCACTCAAACTAATTTACAGTCTATCGAATGGGTAAGGTTACCATCAATTCAGATGATCCACTGAGAATTGATGCACTTCACAATCAAATCATTGGTAACGCGAAATCATCAGCAGATTGAACGCTCAACTAGGAGTGCAACTGGGAAGGTGGGCTGGGAGTTCAACTGGGAGTGCACTTGCAGGCAACTGGATGTGTTGAGGGGAGCGAGTTTTCTGTTGTGCAACGAAATCATGTTAAACATTGTTGCATTTTCAATAGATTCTGGTCATTCTTTGCTAATCAATTTTTCTCATTTTACTCTTGATAGCATCTCAATCTGTTACAACACTTTATCCTGTTCTAATGTTCATTCATGGTGAATCTTATGAATGGAATGCAGGGTCCGTTTACGATGGCTCAATATTATCATCGTTTGGTGAACTGATAGTTGTTACAATCAATTATCGCCTCGGAGCTTTAGGTAAATATCGCGACGAACCCATTTGATGCCATTATCGCTCGCTGTTACAAATTTCAGTTGCAACTTTTAGTTTCTATAAGAAGCATTCCAAGGAGTTACTGATGCTATCGAAAACTCCCAGTTAGAATAAATTCTCAAAGTTTAAGCTTAACTTTGATGAGCAGAACAGCCAACAGCTGCTTATTTTGATGCATTGTTTAGTACTGAGTAGCATGAATTATCATGTTAGGATTGATGGAAAGCGATAGTTGGTAAGGTGGCTGGGAGTTGAATCGAGTTTCAATTGAGAATGAAGAATCTCGATAAAATCGAATATTTAAACGATTCAATTTCATCTTTTCTCAATTTTCTTTAGGATTCTTTCCATCTTTGGATGGAACTTCCAGAGGTAATTTCGGCCTTATGGATCAAGTTGCCGCCCTTCACTGGATCCAAGAAAATATCGGTGAGTTTGGTGGCTCATCGAGTAATGTAACGATTTTCGGCCATGACTTTGGAGCTTCTTTTGTTAACCTTCTTATGCTTTCACCGATGGGCAGAGGTAAGACTCATTTGTCTACAGTAATTAGCATGCCAATAATCGAATTGACTCAATGATCATGAATTTCATCTTTACTGGTGTCACTCATTTCAACTCTTATTACTTCTCATTATTTATCTTTTCGTGTTTTGAGTAACTATCTTTTGTTCAATTTGATCCTACTTGATTTGATGGATTCAAATATAATAATGATAAAATGGATGGTTTATAATAATGAGAGTCAGGAAAGAAGACAAAAGTGTGGTGAAATGATGATGTGAAGAAACAATGATGAGGAAATTATCAATAATATTATTGTAACAGAAAACTGTCAACTTAACTGAGATTGTTGATCATTAATAAAGGTAATGAAAACTGAGCGAAAGTTATATTATTTGCTTCAACTTTGATCCGAGTAAAAAGATAAATCTATAAAATGGTCTTTCAGATAGTAATTTGATCTCAGATAAAGGCTAGTTTCGAATCATCATAATTTTCCTTTTTTTCATCCATATCGACAAGCATAAGTTTAAACATGACAATTCCAACATTTTGTTTCTAATTGAATCATTCAATCTTTCATTGCATGAATGCAGCAGAAATTGAAATCTTATCAATAAGGTACAGACATCTTGAGTATTGGTATTTTACATTAGAAAATGTACAAAACGAGTTTTTAGTTAAGCAAAAGTCGACATTCATTCAATTCCATTCTTAAGATGAAAGATTAAGATTCATTGTTAAGATGAAAGATGGAGATTTACTTGTCTAAGTGTGCTTCGAGTACGGTTTAGCCGTGATTAAAGGACCTTTAATTTCAACTTGCAGATAACTTGCTCATTTAACTTTACTGCCTCCTTGGTCAAAAGTATTTTAAGCAATGAAAAAATTAAGATTAACATTGAAAAAGCGAAATAGAATTTTTGACTCGAATTTTTATAGCCTTTCGCTTTCGGATTTTCCAAACTTTCAGAGACAGATTACGTTTTCATAAAATGATTTTTAACCATCGCATAACAAACCAACAACATTGAAGTTGAGCTTGAAATTCCAGTAGTTGAGCAGTAAATGAGCCCCAGTAGTTAGAAGCATTTTTTTGAGGCAAGAGATTTGACTTGCTCCTTGAGTGTTCTCATGATCAGATATTCACACTTCAGGTAATAGTTCTTTAATTGAGTAATTTTAACAAATCTTAATATTATACAATTAACTTTCCCCTCACTTTGAATAGTAATTTAAAATAGATTGGAATAGACTGTAGTGCTTGAGCCACGAAGGGTATTGCATTGTTATCCTGACCCAACAACTTATGTTGCAAGTGACAACTCAAGAGCCTCTGATCTTTCATTGAACTTGAACCAAGTAACGTGAGCAACTTTTAATAACCACAAGTCAAAAGTCAACCTGCAATCAATTATTAACGTCTAACAACAGACACTTGTTTTCAAGAAGCCAAATCAAATATTAATTTTTGCTTCCATCTAATCAACCTAAGTAAACATTGATTGATACAAAGGATGAAAGCATTTTTTAATCTCCATTCAACTTCCATGGATGGTGACAGTAAATTTTGTTTTTATTTCATATTCAAATAAATTAATATGTTGAGCTGAACAAGAACCAGAAAAGGATGCAGAATGTGGATGATGAAAAATTGTGATAACATTGCATTTTTGTTGTTCCTTGAAAGAATTTTCTTCGCCCAATTCATCCCCATTTAAAGTTATTATTAAAAAGCAATATAAAAATACTATTAACTAATTAAAATTCCTTACCTTGGCAATATTGTCTTCCTACTTTAGTCACTCTTGTATACAAATTATAACTACGTGTTAATATATTTCATTTTTACCCTGTTTAATTCAATAACGATGGTGACGCTAATGAAAACAAGAAGCAAAAACAAAAGATCAAGTTAACATTTTTCAAATTCCCTCAAGATTGTTATGGTTATTGTTATTCAAGTTTTTAAAATGAAGCAAAATAATCATTTTTAATATCAAAAGTTACAAATGTACAAATTGAGATTTTTTCATGGAAAACGTTTTCAACTTTTTCTTGCTCATTAAAACCATAATTTCTCAATCATTAAAGCAAATCGCAAGTCTCAATGGTCAAATGCTAATGATTACAATTGCATGTTTTGTTGTTAAAAAGATGCAGAAATAATTTAGTCTTGAAATTAAGTTTGGCAAAGGGAATAAAATATCATTAAAAATGTTGAAATGAAAATATGGAAACTGCAGACAGCAATGAAAGGTAATGAAGCAATGAGTCGAAGAACAATCTTTTATTAGCTTTTCCATTCAAACATGAATCAATGAAGTAAATTTGAACTTGAATTAACCATCAATGAAACTTATTGCTTTGATTGGTAACTAATCAAGGCTCAGTTATCATAACTCACTTATAATTGAATTGCATTGAGTTGAGTTGAGATGAGGAAAGAATCAAATACTTTCATAAGTTTTACATAATCTTTTTGTGGATCAGTTTCATTCCAATTTTAGTCCAAAGCCAACCTTTAATCTTGAATAACACAGTTGAAGATGAGAAATGAGAAAAGTCGACTTTTGCTTCCAGAAACCAGAAACACATTTGTTTAATTTTATTTTGCAAAAACACGACTATCAATGAAGGCCAATATGGTCATTCCCTTGTTCAATTACACTTGCAATTGGACTGCGATTAAATCTGCTAAGAATTTAATTTAATTATGTTCTTCATGAAATTATTTCCCAAAGTAAACTCAACTTTGCAGGTTTTTTTCTCCTCGAATTTCAAATTTATGTTTTTGATCAAGAAAACATTGCACAAAATAATACATAAATGTAAGCTTTTGTCTCTTCAGGGCTTTAGTTGACCTTTACTTTTGACCAATGAATCACAAGGCAACTTTGTCAGTGTAATAACTAGAAGAAGTTATTCAATTGCAGTCAATATCAAAGTTGAATATAAGTTTATCTGAAAAGAGAAAAGGATTGAAAGGAGAAAAATCGATTGACTATAAAATAGCCTGGAAACTGGCAACTTGGCAGTTCGTTGTAAAGTCAACTCAAAGGTTTAAAGACAACATTTTGTGTTGACTTTCAAGTTGTTTTTGAAAATGTTGTCCTTTTAAAGCTGAAAATTTGTTTCCAAATAATTAGCTGAGTTTTCCTTTTCCTTTTTACAGGACTTTTTCAGCGTGCAATCATGTCAAGTGGTTCAGCATTGAGTCCCTTCTCCATGGCCACAGACTCCATCAAGTACAGTAAGATACTTGCTGATCGAGTTGGCTGTACAAGCGATACCAGCAAAAACACCGTTCTATTGAACTGCCTGAGGAAAAAGTCGCTCGAAGAAATAATGTCCGTCTCATTCGATGTACCCAAACACTTGACCCTTTTCGGGCCCACAGTCGATGGTATCGTTATACCAGGTGATCCTTTGACTCTGATGACTGATGAAACCTCGCTCTTTGGCTCATACGAACTATTGACGGGAGTCACTCGAGTCGAATATTTTCACTCATTTACCGATTCAGATGTTCATCAAGGTATCGAACCTTCGAAACGTGATCGCATTATTCGCACTTTGGTTCGCAACTTGTATGATTACCATTTACAGGTGAGAAATTATTCCAAATCTCGTTTCACTTTTCAACATTTCCATTTCAATTATTATCATCAAAAACTGAACTTCAATCAAAACTAATTTCTTGATTGTTTCCATGCACTTTTCAACATTATCAGCCAGTTTTATGTTCCTACTTAACCTTTCATTCTTTCCTTGTTTGGTTAATGATGAAATTAATTTCAATTTTCTAATGCAATCAAATTGATTTTACAACTCATTAAGTTTACTTTTTCCAATTAAGCCACGCTGTTAATTACAGTCTAAGATGAGAACCAGAAAATTGGCGAAATTCAACTTCTCATTCTTAAGTAAACTTTTCCTTTCACCAGATTAAAACTGATAACTTCATTCTTTCCAAAAGTCTAATTGAATTTTCCAGGCTAATAGAAGCATCTTCAACGCAATTTTCAATAGTTGCCAGTTTAAGAAGGTTTTCATTGTAACATCAATATCGTTACTAATTTTCATTAGTAACCAACTCTAAGAATCTCATTATTAACACTTAATGACAAAAGTAGCTGAGACACTCTGCTGATCCAGAAATGGACTAAACATGAAAATGTTTTAATTAAAATTATGATCAGTTTCGCAATGAAAGTTTGGCTCAACCAAATAGATTGAAAATTGACGATTCATTTATTGACCGAATTTAAGGATCCAATTGAAATGGCCAATGTATCTCATGTAATGGTTGAAATAAGCTTGAAAGTTGATTAAATTTAGAGAGGAAAGAGAAGCCAATCGTCAGATAAATAGGACAATGGGCTGAGTGAATGTTGGATAAAAATTACAATTTATCCTGGTTCTTTACTTTGATACTTTCCAGTCTCCTTGTATTCCTGCCAATTCAATTTACATTGTTAATCATGTAAGGCAAGGAAAAATGATTGGGATCGAAAAATGTCTTTCAATTATTTAGGTTCAGTTTATGGAGACACTCTTTGTAGTCAGATAGCTAAGGCTAATTGTTATTCCAATCATACTCAAACCGGGTTAACATGTTTCTTACATTTTTACTTGTTTTCAATTGATTCCCAACACTATTCAGGGATTGAGTCACAAGATATTATTTTGATAATTTTTGATATATTACAGCTTACGCCTTGTAGCCTTGCATTAGATACTTTCTCAGCCTTTTGCTCCTCTCTTGCCATTACATTGATTCATGGTTAATTTTGTCTGTTTTTCATTTAATATACTTTAATATCATTCGGATAAGTTAATTGTCAATTCAATCAATGTTGATGAAAGCAAATTAAATCAAGTCAGTTGAAAGTGGCAAAAGGACAGCAAAACAAAAGAGCTTCATGTTCATGTTTAAGTAACAATTTCACTCAGTCCAGCTGTTGGTATTTTGTCCATCTTGATGGTTATAGCCTTTGGGTTTTGTGGGCAATGTTAGATTCAATTGGAAAGGCTAACTTGGTTAAAATGCGAATAACATGAATCAAAATGGAAAGTGAATTGAAATTGTTATTTTGGTTCAATTTCATGTTCAATTTGAATGGCAAGTTGTTTGTCAGAATACAAATTTTATACATTTACATGATGATCAACTCAACTTTACTCAATGAAATGAATTGAAAGTTGATCCATCATTTATGAACATAAATAGCTGTCTCTTAAACGATCATCATTATGAGATAAAATTTTGTACGATCATTGACAGAACTGTAAAACAATCAAATATTGTCAATCACAAAGTTATACGAGCACAGTTTTAAGAAATTATTTTTCAGACTAAAGTCAGTTTGGAAAGACAGAGTTGCAGAGACAATAGTCAATGTTATTGCTTTACTAGCATCTAGTTTGTCCTTAAAGATGAACACAATCTACGTAATTAAACGTAACCCATTTTAATCTTTAGTGCTGTGTGTTTACAATTTGATATGTCAGTTAGCGGTCATAATAAAATTATTGTAAATTGGACAAACTTGGACTCGAAGGATATTCAAGGTTACATGGTATATTGATATTATTTCATTTATAAGATTTTAGCTCACATTTGAAGTCATTTTCTGAAATCCTTTTCTGTCTGATGTATTCATATATGCAAATGGGTAACATTAATCATTGAATGTTTCCAATTTTCTCAACTCAATCGGAGCAAAGTATTGATTTCACAGGCGATGCTTAATACGATACCCAGACTCCAAGTGCATGAAAGAGGTTAATATTGAATGGCCAAAGTTCAAATCATGACGTTGCTACTTCAAAGGTCGAAAATGTCATTTAGTTCCAATACTATGGGTTTGATATAATAGATTAGAGATTAAAATCAATAGCGAATTTCAACGTTGAATTCGAATAATTCATCAGACGTTGGTCTCAAGATAATTTTCTCGATTATTCAAACCACATTTGGTGGTTACAGTTAGTTGTATTTAGTCATGAATTGGGCGGTAACAGTCTAGTTACACGGACACAAGGCGTAACTAGTAAGACTTTTAAATCAGTATCCAATCAAGAAGATCTGTTTAATCTAACTTCAATCAATAAAATGTAAAAATTGAGCATAACTCAATATTAAAGCTGATTCTGAAGTGGCTTGCTGGTCAATTTGTTTGTCCACTAATTCAACAATCTAATATTAGTGCAAATATTATTGTTATGTAAAAATTATTAAAACCAACACACGAGCGTCTTTACTGTGATTGGTTTAAATCGTGAGTTAAATTAACGCTCCTCCTTGTGTCCGTGTAACTAGACTGTTACCAATTGGGCTTCTTGGGAAGGACTTTCAGGTAGATGAAAACAACCATTGCAAAGTTGAATCTGGTCTAATACTCGTCTGGAGGGTCAGTAGTCTTAGACTTATTACAGGAGCTACTTAATCAGAAGAAATACGATTGAAGGAAATGGACTTTGAATGTCGCTTGAAGGTCCATAAATCAGTAACCTTTAATGACATTGAGACTAATGTCAAAATTTGTGGATGTTGCTCGAGATTTGATTATAGCGTTCTAGTTCCAGGGAAATGTTTGAAATAAATAATTCGT
The DNA here is from genome assembly GCA_036759885.1 of Tetranychus piercei. Taxonomy (NCBI): domain Eukaryota; kingdom Metazoa; phylum Arthropoda; class Arachnida; order Trombidiformes; family Tetranychidae; genus Tetranychus; species Tetranychus piercei. The sequence continues at coordinate 24,214,824 of CM071877.1, forward strand.
GGCTGCTGTAGTTTAGTCCATCATTATTCATTCAACAGTTAATGGTTAGCAAAATGTTTACTTTAAGATTTTTGTTTCCACTGTTTAAATGTTGTAACCAAATTTTTGGGGAATAAAATGAAGAGTTCAAAATGAAGTGGTAAGGATGGGAAAAGATGAAGATGAGATTGTGAGAAGAAAGAAATTGAATGGAAATGATGAGAAAACATTTAAGATGCTTACAGATCATTTGAAAATGAATAAAATTTTCTAACCTGATTGAAGGGAAAATGGGTTGAAAGGAGAGAAGAAGAGAGGAAAAACATTTAAATAAATGAGTTTCTTTGTACATTGAATGGTTAACAAGGTAAAAGGTAACCTTTTTTCAAAAGGAAATAATAAAATGCTCAAAAAAGGAACCTCAAAAGATAGGGAAAACAAGAATAAACATTACAATTCAATAATCTACGGTTTTGAATGTTGTCTGCTGTTGATATTGTTGATATATCCATTGGAAAATAGCATTTTTAAATAACTATCAACTATTCCTTATTATTGTCTTGGTTACTTTTATTTTGCCTTTGCCAAATCTTGTTCAGTTGGCTCCATTGAAGAAACACAAAATTATAACTTTTGTGTTTGAGTATGACAAAACGTATTGCGAGGCCAAGAAAAGAAAAATAAAGCTTAAGATGGTCAAATATTCATTTTATAGATCCCGTGTTGATGTTAAATTTGACTTGGTTAATGGTTTTGTTTACCATTTATTTTTGAATATTTCACATTGAATTTGAAGTAACTGGGAAAAAAGAAGAAAATTTAAAGATTAATCTTTCTTTTAAACATTTAAATCATGATGATAATAACCATAATAGTAATGATAATGATAATAATGATCATTCACTCGTTTATATATTTTTACATCTTTGGGTTCAAAGAGTCTAAATTTTTTCTTCCTTGGATAAGTTGTTACTGATGTTGCTGTTGTTGTAATAAGTGTTGAAGCAAATTTATGATCAAGTCTATTCTTGTTATCATTACTGACCAACAAGAAAAGGTTGTTACTATTACCATCATTATTACTATTATTATTATTAAGGATTTTCATCTCTCTTCTCTTTTTTGGCGCTTACAGTTTTCTTTGGTAACCCGAATTTTTCTTCTTTTTCCTTCTTGATACTATTAAACTTTTGTTCCTGTGTGTGTGTCTATGTGTATTCACTTTATGTATGGATGGTTCTTGCTCAAAGATGATGTACAAGATGATGAGAAAAGAGGAGAAGCAGATGATAAGGAGGAGGAAGAGTATAATGAAAGAGAATAACGTTGAATTAAGAAAGGCTCAGGATTCTTAGTAATTCTTCAACAGACCAGGGTAATATAATTTTATTGAGCCAATCCATCAAGTTAACTTTTATTCCTTGTTTCTTCAAATTGCCTTATAATTGGATAAATACATAGATAAACCAACAGCTACGGTATAAAAAAAAAGTTGGCGACTTAAACCCAAGTTAACCAGTGTTTTACAAACTTCACTTTGTCACTGTTTATTTGTATAACTTGTTATTGGACTTTTACTATGTTTTGGCTTCCTTTATATTCACTTGTTTAGTTTAGATTAATATTAACAGGCTTGAATTAGTTGGGTTGAGATTACTGTGAGTTGGTCCCTCTTCAACATCATTTTTCACAACAGTCGATGAAATATAAAGATTAACTTTACAGCAAACAGAACTGTACGTTAGCTGTTTTTTTCCTCCTCCTGCTTTCGTAAATGTAAATGATGTTGATAATTGTTTGGTGGAAGGGGTTAACGATCATGATTGTATAATATGATTAGACCATAGTGGTGATAAGTTGAATACTTTGTGATAAGGTTTCTTGATTAGAGATGAGAAAAGGTTCTGAGTAATGTAATGAAATTGAAGACGCAAAATGGTTACATATTATTCAGTCTAGTTCATTAGGTTACTTAAGTGAAGAATGTTGAAACCAATGGAGACTTTTCTTTCTCATTATTTGTAGAACAGTAATCCTAGATGAGATTAAATGAGATCTCTTCAGGAGTTGTATCAATTTGATCAGAAACCATGAAAAGAGTGTCTTGAATAAAAAAATTAAGTTTGTCAAAAGTGACGATGGCAACACACGATAACCAAAAAGAGGAGAAGATAAATTGCCTAAAAAAGTGTTTTATTAATAATAGTTTACAATTATTAATAGATGATGAAATGGAGTTACAAGTTGAATCCAAATGGTCGTCGGATCGTTTAGTGGAAATCAGACATCATATTGTTCTTGATTCAGATTGTTAAAAGACACAAGTGAATCAATCACAATTAGGGATTAGGTGAATTTTGGTAAAGAATGATTCCTTGTTTCAGTTTTTCCACCCAATCAACAACAGTTTCTCGAGATACAGCCTTATCACCGATGACTTTCACAATATCTGCATAAGTCTTGTCAACAGTATATTCCAATAGGTAACAAAACTTAACGTAATAATATTGAGAGCGAGGCTCTGTAATATCGATGTCGTCTTCATCATCCATGGGATCCATGATTGTCTAGAGTTTGAATAAAGAAAGATCAATTCAACAAATAACTTTAAAAGTAAATTTTAAAAAACTTACAAACTTTGTTAGTCAATACGCTGGGGTAAAATGGCGTGAACTGGACATGTGACTGCGCCTGAGTATCTAAAAAGGCAGCAACCCAAAAGACCGGGAAAATTGCAGCTGATCTTATTAAGATATTTCGTTCTCAATTTACTGTTCATTTTGATTATTTTATTAGCTTGTGATGAAAGTTGAAATGTTTCTTAGCTTTTATTTAGATTAATTCCAGGCTATAATTATAAAATTATAATGGTTTTCTCTAGTAAGTGATTTGTTCTGAAACAGCTCTTGTTACATTTGTTAATGTCAATGTTAATTTGCCTCTTTTTTGTTTCTGTTATTGTTTTTCTTATGCAACTGAACATCATTTGTTTATTACATCGTGATATTCAACAAATCACCTTATTATTTCTCCAGTTGTTTCTCATTGTTTGAATCTCCATGAGTTCCTATCTTTTTATATGTATTTTTATATATTTTTTTGGTCTCTCAGTGAATAGGAAAGTCAAGTAAAATGAATGATGAAAGACGAGAGCAGAAAAGAGATGAAGACTTCTATCAGTATAATGATGGTATTGTTACGTAAAGTTGATCGTATATCTGTAACAGATTGGTTGATATCATTGGATAGTCCATCAGACACATTTCCCTGAGAGAATTGGTAAAAGAAATAAACAAGCCAAAAAAGAAAGGAAAAGAAAAAGGAGTAGAAAAAGAAAAGGATAAAGGCAAAGGCAAAGGCTGGAATGATGAAAAGTGAAGATGAAAATTATAACAAGGAGGAAACAAAACAAGGGAAAACAAGAGGATCCGATAAAATTGAAAAGGTTAATTAGCTCAACCTTGGCCCAATGATACATCATCAGCTTTCGTTACTATTATTGTTCCAACTGTTGACGATAGTGTTCCTTTTATCGATACACATTGACTGCTGATAATAATGATAGGGATGATGATGATGATGATGATGATGGTAACGGAGCAAAAGAAAATCAATATTACAATGTTTCATTATATATTGAACATAATGTATGTTACCAGGGAAAGATCATTTTTTGGAATAGGTGTTGAAGTCTATTATATGAACACTCAAATTGGTAGTAAAATCATAAGTGTGAACCACATTGTATCGCTTTCAGCTTATCACTAACATTATTATGATGCTGATGGTGATTATGATGATTATTACTACAGTGGAAACCTTGAAGTGCTTTTCTCATTCAGTCTTCACTCATATTCCATGTATATCACATTATTTTGTTGCCAAAAACTTAATAACCAGCTTACTTTTTTGTCTCGTACCATCATTATCATCATTAATTAGTTAATCAGTGTGTGCTATTCTGTTACAATAGCTATCGCGCTGAGCTGCTAATTAACAAAAATTGTTCAAACAACGAGTAAACAAACAAGTTCAACTTGAACAGGGCAAAATGTTAATTGCCTCTGTGTCCATTTTGATTGCACATATTTTGATTCAAATAATTAGTCATTATTTTGATTGTAAATTGTGTCACATTTACTCTTGATTGGTGTGAAAAAAGCGATATTGTGAAATCATCAATTGTTTCTGCTTTTGTTTATCACTATGATCAATTGCGATTAATTTAAGTATCAGATAACAAATCAATTGATAATTCAATCGTTCATTTTGATTTTGGTTTGGCAAACGAGAAGCAAACCTAATGGCGAAAAAAAGAGTGAAGCTATAAACAGTTAATAACAATAAGGTAACAAAAGCATCGTAATTCATTCCCTGATGATTTTGATTTCTTTTCGTAATCAATTGGTTTCTAGTGTCATTATTACCAATCATCAAGCAAATCAAAGGTTACCCCATAGTTGATTGACGTATCAATAGAAACATAGATTTTCCTCATTTGCACATCTTTTCCCCTCTAATTGCCAATTAACCAGTTAACAAAATAGTAACCAAATTGATTGAAAAATCGTGAATCTAGAGATAAATTGAAAATTAAATAAAAAGTCTGCTAACTTTGAATACGAATCAAACGATATTCAAGTTTTAACCAGATTTTGGGTTGCATTGATGAATATAAATGAACATAAAATTTTTCTGCAACAATTCTAACTCAAATTATTTTCTTTTTTTCTCAGGAAATCTATTTAACTATATCAAATGAATATACAGATTGGACTCGACCAACAAGCCATCCATTAAACATACTGGACTCTTTAACCGACCTTTTATCGGACTCATTGGTGGTTGCACCCTTAATTAAAGTAGCAACCCTTCATTCACGACGTCCCAAGAAAACCTATTTTTACAGCTTCTTATACTCTACTGAAGAGGGTGACTATCCGTCCAGACTTGGCTGTGTCTCTGGCCAAGAATTAAATTACCTATTTGGTGCTCCGCTCATCTCCGGCCTCAAATTGTCCCATTTTTCATCGTCTTATACTCGCAGTGAAATTGCCTTGTCCGAAACTTTAATCACCAATTGGGTTGCCTTTGCTAAATATGGGTAAGTACAAGAAGTAGTGTTACGCCAAGCATTTACATCATTTACGCCTTTGTTTTACTCTCTCATAACAACTTTTATAGCTCACATTATCATTATTTTTATTAGTTTGATTGTTGTTTCTATTTAATATTTTATAATAATAAGTATTATATTAATAGTCAAACCATAAACCATAATGTAAAATGATCTTCATTTAATCATTATCTAATGATGGTGAAGCAGTTTATTCATTATAAAGCTTTACATTTCACTCCAATCTTTTAACAAAACTTATCAAATTTCATTTGCGTTTTTTTTTTCATTTCAGCAAATCTTGATTATAATGATAACGCTATTAGCAATATCTAATTTAAAACTAATAACTTGCCATTATCATCATCATTATTTGCAAAATAACAATATTGAACAAACCAATGAAACTGATGAATCTGGAAATTAAATGTTTTCAAACATAAAACGTTTGTTTAAACAATTAATAATCCTTTTGAGGGATAATAATTTCATCTGAAAAATCCCAATGAATGTAATACAATTTAAGCTGCAAAATCAGTTTTTTAAATGCTTAAAAATGAACTTGTGTTCAATTATTGTTAACCTTTACAGAAACAGTTTGATTGTTCAAGTGTACAACATTCAGGGTTGATTGAGTGTTTCATTCATTTGTCATTTAATTAGCTTTCCATTCTTTGTCATGTCTCACAATTTGAAAAGCTTAACTTAACAAATTATAAGATGGTTAGTTGATCATTTAACTCAATTACAATGTTGGTAATAAATTGATAAAGATTAATTTGAATTGTTAAGGCAAATCTAAAACACACTAATGATCTCAAGTCTACTTTTATAGCCAACATTTTGGTTTCGCAAAGCTCTTTTAAGGTCAACAATCAATTCAAAATCCAGGAAATTAACTATAATTCAAGAATGTTTCAGAACACTAAATATTAATCCATTAATAGTACAAGCTTATCTAAATTGCAACTCATGAAAAATTTGCTAATTTTCTCTGAAAATGAAATTGTCATTAAGAAAAAATGTTTACTTTGAATTTAACCAGCTTTCAGCTAGCAATTGATATCATCGTTTGACTAAAGGAAAGTAAAAAGATGAAATTCACCTTAACAAATGAATTAAATTAACAAAAGAATAATAGATTTGTTTTTGTCATCATCATTATCAGTATCATTATGTTCATGATCATGGTCTACTGATTAAACAATTTGAATCAACTTGGATGAAAATAAGAGGAAAGCTTTGGATGATGAAATTGACAAACCCAAAGATACTCAATCAACTCCATCAGTATCAATATTGTTTTACCAGCGAAGACGATGAAAGAAGAAAACTGATGAAGATTAAATAAATCGTTATAATCAATGAATGGTGTGTAATAATACTTTTCCTGTTTCTCTCTTTTTTCAGAATCGTTATTTTTTCATCGTCTCATGATGATGACCATGAACATGATGAACAGTAAAATGATTTGACCATTCTTTTGTGTATCTTTCTTCATCCATTCATTTTGCGAGACTCTTTTTTATCCTTTAAACTATGTGATCCATGTAATTGTAGATATAAAATGATGACAATGGTGATGAAGAGAAATATAAATATTACAATTATTACCAAACTCAAAGATTAATTGGTTTCAATGGATTATTTTGCATTATTATCATGGCAATAAATTGATTAGACTAGTCAATGTATTGATCACATAAACTGATAGGCAAACTTGATTCATTTCATTCTTAACGATGAAAATGTTTCACCATCATTTCCAGAGTCAATTCAGTTCTATGATAGATTTCAAATGTATTTTGAGCCGTCGAGTTGAAATTTCATTATCCAAATACAAAGCTTAAAATAGCACTTTAAAATTGACTGCGAAAAATTGTCATTCCGGAACTTTTTTCTTCCCACTCTTTAGCATTTACTCTTTTCCGATTTATAAGAAAATCACTCGCTGAATAACTTTGAACAATCACATGTAATTTGGATGTTTTCATCTTTTCTATTGCCATTCAGTCTCATTTTGAAAATAGAAAGCAAGTTCATTATCATTGGATTAAACTTGAAAAAAGCAAAATCTTTTAACTTAATTTCATTTCTTATCCTTTTAAGCTTCAAAATTAGAGCAAATTATTGTGAACTTATCCTAGCAAACTTGTCTAGAACCAACTCAATTCAATTGTTATAATTGCAATAATAACAAAGTTTATTAATTTCATTAACAAGATGAAAAGGATAACAGAGGAACCAGGATGAGAATGGAAAAAAAACTCAACTCTTTGCCGATAATAAATTTGATGAAAGCATGATAATGATAACTCTTTTTTCATAAAACCTAGCTGTTGTTATGAGAGAGTTAATATTATTTTAATACCTTCTCCAACTGAAGTCAATTAAGCTTGACTAATGATACTTAATTAGATGATAATGACAGTGTAGCTGGAATAATATCAACTATTTGTACATGAAGTTGACAAAAAAATGGTCTCAAAATGTTATCACATTAAAATGAAGGCAAAAATGATAATTAATATTTGCTATTTTTTCATCTTTAAAAGTAATAATTGTCTCTTAACCATATTAATATCAATATTTTGTTTCAATTTTTCATCTTCTTCTTCTTTTAAACTTTGCCTTTCCATCAACAACAAAAAACAATAACACTTGACTTGGTAATTGATTTGGCAAATGATGATAACCATGAAAACTGATACAAATTCAGAGATGCTAACAATAAAGATGATCTTGACATGTTGAAACCAAATAACAGTAATAACAACTATCATAATTATAGTAATATTAACAGGGAATCACGAAATAATAATAATCGCATTGATAAAATAACTTGGCCCATTTATGAAGAGCATCAACAACAGTATTATGCTTTGAGTAAGTATGCCTTTCCTCATCTCTATCCTTCACCTTCATCTTCATCATTTTCATGTTTTACCTTCAAAAAAATCAGGAAACCAATAAGCACTTGTAATATTTATATTTTCAGTTCACCTTATTCATTAATGATATTTCCTTTTGCCTTCTTCATTCCACTTTACATTGGTGATCTTAATTGCTCACTCAGTAAACCCTTAAACACCTTCAACTCGTTCCATCATCATTGCTCATTATCATCTTGATTCTCATTCTCGTCATCTTCTTGCTCTTTTCTTCCCTTCCATTCCTCTCCACCTTTTCCTGTCGATAACTTTTCACTCCCTTATCTTTCCCCTTCCCTGCTTTATCAATATAATTCCTTATTATTTTTTTCTCATTCTTTTCTTTCTTTCCTCTTCTTTCACCAGTTCACTCATTTTCATCATCATTTTCATCTTTTCCTTCATCATATTTCTTCACTTGTTTGGTTTTTATAACATCATTAACATTCTTTATTTATTATTCGCTTTACAATTTCCTATTTCCTTGGACTTGCTATTCCCATTCCAATGTGTATATTCTGAGTTTCTTCATATCTCATGTGAGATCATTAGCTATATAATGTTATATAGCCACATGCTTCATCAGACTTTTATCATCTTCATCTATCAGTATTTCATTCATAGTCACAAGTCTGGTTAGGCCATTAGACATGAATCTCTCAACCTAACCAAGAGCCTTCACTGCACCAGATGTGACATCAAGTGAAGGTGTTTTGTAAGATCAGAGCTTTTCTCGTTTTAATTATTATTTACATCATTCGATCCAATTCAATGAGTCTCTTCTAATTGTAAATCATTTTTTTATATCGTTTCATCTTCTTCTGTTTTAACCTCTTTTCCAACATTAATTTTTATCATCAATTATCGTCTTTATTTATTTGGATTAATGTTTTTTCTTCTTCATTTTTTCCTTTTCTCTGCTTCTTCTTCTTTCAGCAATTAAACCTAAATTACGAGATCATTATCATGCTCACCGAATGTCTTATTGGTTAAACCTAATTCCTAAGTTACATGTTCCTGGATCATCAGCCAACCAAGATCATCATTTACTTCATAATCATGGTGATTTATCAACATATGATGGTATCGTCCGTGCCAATCGTCTTCCAATCCTTCTCTCACCATCTTCATCAACCTCAGCTGTTTCACCATCAGCCTCATTGTCCCCTTCTTCAGGTAATCCCAAGCTCTGATTGGCAAACAAACGGCTTTACAAATCAAATTAAACCAAACTTGTCTTCATTTTTTCTTCCCATTTTGTTTTCTCTTCCTTCATTATTAACAGTAGTAATTGGTGAAAGTGGTTTACTTTCATCTTCATATCCAAACTCATCAATCACTCATCCCGGGCTTCTTGATGGATCCTCACTCGAAGGAGTCTCATCATCATCATCGTTCAGTGGTGATCAACGTCCAAGTGCCTTAGATTCAAACATAAGTGACAAAAGTTCAAGTCAACCTTCAAATTCAATAGTCAACTTTTTTGGTACTCATGTAACTTACACAACAGCCTTAAGTGTTACAATTGCCATTGGATGTTCACTTCTTATCCTGAACGTTCTCATTTTTGCTGGATTTTTTTACACTCGTGATTTGATTAAATCAAAAAAGTCATCCAACAGTAACAACGACAAAGCTAAACAGGTAACAATTGAAGAGCTTTCAAAGGTTTATCAATCAAAATGTTAAATCAAAAGTTTTGTTTCTTTAACCCAAAAGACTAAGAATAGGAAGGAGAAGAAAAACCCAGAAAACTGGAAACAACTAACATCATTTTTACTCTCATTAACATTTTGATTCTGCTTGATTCAGTTTTAATCATTCATCGTCTAATTTTTTCTCTCAAATTACTTTGTTACAATTTATTCATCCTTTGCCTCTCATCATCATGCTCAACTCATCAATCTCAACCTTTTCTTTTCTCTGCATTTTTTCTCTTCTTTCTTTCATCTTCTGCTGATTTACATAACTATATGGATTTACAAAAAAAAACACAAATACAAACAAATACACGGGAAAAAAAGAAATCGGATGAAGATCAAAATAGATGGCAATTAAGCAAAGAAACAGATCGATCAACAATTTCCTATTATCCTGAAAGTAATTTCATTTGTCCGCCAGAAACATTGACTGGTAACACTGGAAATCAAGGAATGGGTCTAAATAATGGACCAAATGATATTCAAATGGATTCATCTGGATCACCATTACCTGTTCATCATTGGATTAGTTCAACACAGCAACAACAACAGCAACAACAATCAATTGCTTGTTCCAATTTTAAAGGTTACCAACTTCATCCATTTACATCTGAAACCATTGACATACTTCAAACAGGTCATCATGTATCATTAAACAATTGCACTTATACGGCAACAATTAACCCAAGTACGGTTGGAAATGTGGAGAAAAATTTAACCAACTTAATGGACACTTCATCACTTGTTATCGATGATCACAAAGGGAAATCAATACCAAACGAAACTGGGATCTGACAATTAAAGAACACACCAGTTTGATTGAGAAGAGAAAAATTGTTGATTATATTTGCAAGAATCCTCATTCCTCATTCCTCATCATCATCGTAATTTCCGACTATAAATCTGCTTTCCATTGGAATCAAAAAGGACGATCAAGAAGAAGAATCTTTTTTGCATTCATTTGAATGTTTAGTTAGTCTGTAAACAAACGATTAATATGGAAACAAGAAAATCTTTTTCCTTCTCTCATTTGCTTTGAATCTTTCAATCCCTAATCATCATCGTCTCTATCATCTTCATCCTTCTTTGATGGAATTGCAGTAAAGCCTAATCATTAAGTAATCTTCTTCTTCTTCTTCTTCTTCGTCTCTTCCTTTTCTTTCTTTTCTTGTTTCACTTTGTTCCTCTTCTTCTTGGCAACACCAAATGATTTGCCTATGTGTTTCATGTGCCTTTTTGTTGTCAACAAGATGAGGATGATTTCGGAGGATCACAGAGAGAAAAGAGCTCAAACAAAGAGTTGAAGATGAGAGAAAGTTTCAACATCTCTTCATCTTTACAACAATTTGATGGAACAATGAAGTTAGTACAATTCAAATGATGATTATGATAATGATTATCATCAACTAATTGAACCACATCATTTACATCCTTTGGTCATACAATTTCTCAAACATTTTCTGTTCCCTTTTGCCTCTTAATGGCTTTCAACTGTTTATCTATCACCACAACTACCACCTCATCTTCCTTCTCACCATCATCATCATCATCATTTCTCTCATCTTTATCCTCTTCTTTCCCTCATCCTGTTACATCCTATTTAAGATGAACTTGTAATTATACAATTCTGTATGTTAATGTTTTAATACAAATACTCTGTGATATTGATCGACACGATACTCAATGCAAGAAAACAAAAGAGTCACACAAACCAGTTAAACAGTTATAATCACCATCATGATGATAATAATTGCATCTTTATTCAATTAACATTAAACCACCAAACACGATGACAAGAACAACTTTAATTTCAACTCTCCTGATACCGATAATTCAAATATTCATCCTTTTCTGCTCTTTTGTTTGTCTTTATCATTAACAGTTAATCTTGATTCAGACACTTATCCATCCTCATCATCATCAGCATAATCATTGCTAACTTGTTACCTTTGTTTGCGAATCAGTTTTTTTGTAACTTTTTACTCAACCTCGACCAATGTAAAGATTCACCAAGAGATTCATTTTTGCAATTGTAAATATTTCCAACTGTAAACCAACCCAAAGATGTACTAAATTTGTACCAACTCAAGATTCAAATTTGATGAAAGTCAAGAGTCAAACTATGAAAAAATTGTACAATTAACAAGACTATTAATAAACTGTAAATGGTTAAATTGATAAAAATGGTGAATTGTTTTGCAAATTGTTCACCATTGATTCAAGGATAAACTTTCTGGTTCAAAAATGGCGTTTAAAGCCTTTCGAGAAGCACATTTTATAAACTTGATATTTTATCTCGCCAGTTCAGGCAGAAAGCAATGAATTGAAGTGGTCAAAAGGTTTCCATGTTAATAAAAATGGAAAATGATTAAGAAGGAAAAATGATGGAAACGTGAATTGTATCATAAAATATTGTCACATCAAGTACAAGGCAAAAGCGTAAACTTGTTTTTCATTATTTTTCTTGTTTCCCTTCATTCCTGGTTACAATTTATGCTATACTTAGTTGGTAATGTGGTCAAGAACAGGCCACCATTTAAGGGTAAAAACATTCTTAAAGTGATTTCCATTTTGTTTTATTCTTTCACTTACCTCAATCATCATTACAAGTATTATCAACACTATGCTCTCTCCAATTGGGACTGAATTTTGCAGATAAAGTGTAAATAAACCTTCAAAGTGTTACATTTATTTCAATTTGATTTGCTCATTTGCTCAGTTTCATTTGTATCTTTTGTCAATGTTTTTGTAATTTCAACTTCTTGTGTTGTCTCACTTAGAGATGGCAAAATTTGTTGCCAAATATGAAAGTTGTTTCCTTTGGTTCAGGATTCACTGGGAAATCTCTGAATGAACTCTTTTTTTCAACTTTTAATCAACAATTCTGTTTCTATGATTCTCTTTGTTTTGTCCTGTAAAACTCAACACTTTAATCTCAATTGAAATGGTGAAACATGATATGCACTTACGAGCAATTCAATTTAACCAAAAGACATCAAATGAAGAAAACATTAGATCAAAGTAAATCAAAATGGGAAACAAAAGATTGTCAATCTTCAAGTTTCATTCTATTCTTTTTTCCTCTGTAAATTGATTTTTACTTTTTTTCCATTCTTTTTGATAAAATCGTTTCCAACAATTTCTCCTTTCATCTCAAAGCACATTCAATCAAATTGTTTTAAAATGTTCACATTAGGATAAAAGTTGACTCTGATCGATCATGTATCTTCACCTTCAAACGTTTCTTTAGAGAGCTTTTTACAATTAAAATAGTTCTATTCTACTTGGAATCGCTCGTCTCATTGACTAAACCCATGAAAAGAACAATAGAACTTATGAACAGATAAATTATCAAAGGAATCAGCACATTGAAGCGTCTGCTGAACGAAGATTTCAATGTTTGAAGTTGATCGCGTTGATCGCTCATAAGAATCAGAGGATTTTAAGTTTAAGCGATTGGCTAAATGAAGATATAATCTCATCAAAGCGCTTCCTTTTCATTGTCAAACTGGGTTCAGTTTGAAGATGAAATTATCTAACCAATGATCAATATCCACTGGCAATCTGAATGAATCCACTTGTTGAGATTAATTTTCGATCCAAGTCTATTAATGGATTCGAATCTCATGACATTTTCAATTGCAATGAATAAATTGTAAGGCAAATAAGAGTGAAGTTTATTCAATCATCTGTGTGATAAATTACTGTCAAATGTAATATTGTAAAGTTATCATCAATGATAATGTCAATATATTGGTTGGGAAAATGTTTGATGTTGAGAGAAAGAAGTTGATGATGAAAAATGAAAATGAAGAGAAGGAGGAAAAGTGATGAATGAGTTTCACTTGCAATTGGATCGGTCAACTGATTGTCCATGGTAATGATTATAATCAAAGAAGAGGACGATAAAGATGAAGATGAAAAGTTGATAAAATGCTTGCAAAGAATTACAATTTTCTCATGAAAATTAATGGACAACAAGATTTGGCTAAATCTTCTCAATCCAATTCAAATTATATTACTTTACTTTAATTATAGATTCTTTACTTTAATAGTTTTAAACCTTTTCTTTTCCATTCATCTAACAGCTTCACAGACACGCAACTTAAATCTGAAAATCATGAATCTTTCAACTGGAAAAGGATAAGTTTCCTGATTGACTACTTAAACTGTTTCTGTCGGTTTGCTCATCATTTTCACGGCTGTGAAATGATACAAAGTGAAAGATAGACTTTTGTTATAACCAATTGTCATCTGCTATTCACAGTGAAAAAGATAGAAATCAATCTTTTTTTTCTGTTAAAATATTTTCTCAAACCTTCAGAATCGTCAGATTGTTCGCCATTTCAATTGAAATTTCATCTTCTTTTAGTTTTATCAAACATTCTTCCACCTTGCAATTTGTGAAAAGATTTGGATTATTTGAAGGAAAAAAGGCAATCGATTTCCATTCACTTTTTTGTCAATCCAAATTTTAGTCTAATTGAATTGCTATTGGCAAACAAAAAAGGTTCAGTGATTTACTTTGAAGGAAAAGACTGGAAGAGAAAAGAGTTTAAAATGAAAATTGAGAAAACATTGGGTTTGAACTGATTTGTATCATGGATAAGCATTTCAATTGAAACATTTTCAAATAACAGTTTGAATAAACCAGAAATTATCACAATTGATGTTCCTTCAACATTTATTGTTCAAATTGACTTACAAAGATTGTCTGGTTTCTCAGTGGAAACATTGTTTGTTACAAAAAGAAGTGAAAATGTAACTTTTGATTGAACGGAAAGACACTAAATGATGACCAAATCAGTGGACAGTAAACAATGTTTATCGAACCATCGAGACGACAAATTTTCTGTTCAAATCTGGAGATAAATAAGTTAGAAGATTTGATGAAATATTTGAAGGATAAAGCAAAACTGACAAAGTAAAATTATCATTCAAATTTGGTGAAAAGTTTCAACTCTCAAGAGGTAGCTAGACAAATAGTGAAGTGAAAAAGAGTATAAGGAAACATGGTGAAGATGGTGATGATGAGGAAGATGGTGAATGAGAAATTGAAAAGATGGAAAAATTTAGTGGAAAAAAAGAAGAAAATAAAATGCAAAATTTTGCTTCTTTTTGTGTCTTCATTCTCTTCATAATTCAGATCACTGAACCATATTTTTCTTCGCCATTCTCTTCATCTTAACCGATATTTTGTTCAATTTTCATCTTCTCTTCCTTCTTCATCTCTTTCATTTCAATAGATTTTTAGATTCAACATTATGACTTTTCACTCAACAATTGTAAACCTCAAATTGGTGAAAAAATGGGAAAATGATGAATCAAAAGATCAGTTGAAAGGTAAACCAGTTTTAAAGCTTATAACCGTTTCTTTTGTTCACATTTAATAAACTTAATTGTTGAAGATTGTCTGGTTAACCTGAAAATTGAAGCAAATTGAACCCAATTTGTTGAATTTAATCATTAAATCATTTATTTCTATGTTTGCATTTCCACTTGAAATGCTGAATGAAAATGGTTTTTCAAATAGACTCAAGTCCAATGATGACTGAACAAATTTTGTATTAAACTGCGATTTTTCATCAATTTTCTGTCTATTTCAATTTACAATTAAACATCGTTACTGGACATGAAAAATGGAATAACATTTCATCAATTACACCGAAGAATGTAAATTATTATTGAAGTTGCATTAAATATTGATTGAATTTTTTGGGTTAAAAATCTGGTCATTTTGTTTTGAACATAACTTGGCTTCTTCAAATGAAAAATCATTGGAAAACTAAAATGTTTTCAAGTCATGATCATTTTCAACTCATCTTTATCGTTTGCTTAAAAACAGTAACTTTAAAAGTCCATTCCAAAAATGGTCATCGTTTTCGTGAAATGTTATTGTTGACTCGTTTTGATTAACTTTTCATGGTTCATTGTAACCTCCCAAACTATCATTATTATTATTATTATTATTATTAAATTCAATATGAGAATAAACTGTTAAAAGAAACATCAAAATCAAGAAAATGTTTTTAGGTTTAGAAGCTTAAAAAGGGAAAAGAAATGGGAAAAAGTAAATATAAAAATCAATGAAGTTCATTTAATTGGTCAACATTTTGGTTTTACTTTTGCTTTTGTAACTCGATACAATTGACAAACATCTTAAATATCTTCATCATCTTCTTCTTCACATATGGTCAATCGACATCATGCGGTGTCTCATGAAATCAATCGGATATCGTTCATTTAAACCCATCGGCTTTAAACAACAAATGATTCAAACTCAAATTTCTTGTTTCAACTTTACTCTCATCCATATCATCAACATCATCTTTATAATTCCCTTTATGTTTCCGTTGCTATTTTAGTTCAATTCGGGTTATTTTACTTTACCATGTTCTTTAACTATAAAAATCAATGGTCAGGTTTAAAGACAATTGTTTTATCTTGTTTCATTGACACAAAAAACATGATGATGTGAACCTGAAAAAAGACATTTAAGTTCTGTAAGATTAACAAAACAAGAAGATTAGCTTTTTGATTCTTTTTCTCCAAATGTAATCATATTATTAATAATAATGGTGCTATGCTTCAAGACTTTAGCTGAAATCTGATAAACTAGTTCTTTTTATGAACTAGAATTGTTCATGGTTAATGCTCAAAATTTTAAAGTGTCGGTTTAAACGCAAATGATGTAAAGTTCAAGCTTTATCTTGATACGATAGTTTTTAACTTCTTCATGCTATAGTACATGTATTTGTTGACATAAACTGGTAAGAAATTTTTTTGCTTCAAATTATGATTCATCTGGTTTTTGCCATAGTAACGGTTTTTGTTTTGTGTGTTACGCTTTTAGCTAGTTTTAGTCTTTTGCAGGCTGCAATTTGTTTAATATCTTTGTTCATTCATTATCATTTAACTAATTATGGAGAGTATCAAGTTTATAATTACTGAGTTGAATAAAGAGCCATTTAAGAAAAATTTAAACCTGGTCACTTATGATAATCTTACAGGTGAACAAAGGATTCAAGTTTTGTTCGACATTTTTCATGTTATTGATGAAACGGTAAGTCTTTTTTACCCTTTCTAGCTTTCATTATATTAATACAACATGAATTGGTTTAGTTATTGCGTAAATTGTTGCGTAAATATGTAAAAGCTACAGAAAATGCTTTAACAATATGATGCAATTGAGGTCGTTCAAGTTATATCTTTATTAACATGGAGAAAAAGTAAACTTGTAATCTTTTACGTTTCAAAGTCGACGAGTTGAACATGAAAATGTGCAACCTAAAAGAGACATTTGCGATTTTCCTTTCATCTTGGTATTGTTATTAATATTATTACGTTTACTTTACCAGATTACCTCAGATATTCTAGAGATTTCCGATGGTGAAGAGGTTGTTATCAAAATAATGGAAATGCTCCGTATTCTTAAGTATACTCCACCATCTAATATTGAACCGTAAGTTGATTTAAGCTCTTTTGCATCTTTTTTTACCTCCTGATTCTTCTTTCTTACTTTATTGTCATCATTGTAATCATCATTTGCTTTTTCATCACAATTTATCGGTAAACAATCACATGGTTCACTATTAACTGCAAGTCAGAAAGATTTGTTTGCACACTATGACCAGCATTACTCTAAACAAGTCCAAACAAAAAAGCGAGTCATATAACTATGTTTTTATTACAATTGAAAATATTTTATTTTTACTCCATGTATATTAAATATCACCTTACAGAAGCTTATTCCGGCAAAATTTAATTTCCGGTGAAAGGAATACGTATACTCACATTTTCAACTACCTGTTAAGTAAACTGATTGAGCTTAAACAACGAGCTTATTTGGCACGATTTTTAGTTAAAATTGAGGTTTCACCGGACGTGGAAGGAGACCAAGATATTGTTCAACTGTATGAACAGGTACTGGAACCATTTTGTCTTTCATTTAATTCATATTTTGAATGTGTTTAATTATGTATTTTATTTCAATCATTTGATTTTCCTTTATACAGTATGAACAACTCATTGAAAATTTCAAAATGGTCCACAGCATGAATCAGAATTTGAAGAAGAGTTTAAGCTCGATTCAAGAGTTACAACGGGATATTAAATCAATGGAAGATGAAAAGGAAACGATTCAGGAGAAATTGTTGGCTATCAAACGAAAGGTGAATTTTGTCCTTGTTGGTTAATGGTCAACTTCATTTTCATCATTTAACAGGTTGATCTTAATCGTGATCCTGCTTTTTTCCGTTTGGTTCAAACTTATCGAGAGGAGAAAGAAAAGAATGACAATCTTTCAAGACAAATAAGTTCACAGAGTATTGAAGTATGTTTTTTTGTATACGCTGATTCCATCTATTAGAATCATAAAACACTTAAATCTTAATTTTTGTAGTTGGAATCTATTAATGAAAAGATGAATAAGCTGAAGGTTCGATTGAAGACAGCTCAGATGCACCGTCAAATGGGTATTACACCTCAAGATATTCTGGAAAAATTGGAAGAAGAAGTTGAAGCTAAACAACGCTTGGTCAAGGAAATCTTACCTCAGGAGTTAGCCTCTATAGAACGATATATATCAGACATTCAAGAGATACAATCACAACCAGAAGTTTTACCTAATTTTCTTGAGAAAATTAAAAGTAAAATTCAAACTTTAAATCGAGAAATCAATGAAACAATTGAAAAGAAAATGTTGACTAACGATGATGCTGATGATGAAAAATTAGCTCTTGTACGACAAAGTGTAAGTTTGCATTTTTATATAATCCAGCAATTTATCGAAATTATTAACTACAAATCAACCTTTTCTTTTTAGGCAGCACTTGTATCCAAAAAACGTTCCAATTTACAAGAAACCGTCAAGTCAGCTGAATACGAATTGGATGAAATCAGTAAGAAGTTAGAGGAAAAAAAGCTCATGTTTGATGGAGAAGAGATACTGAAAGGAGAAGAGGTGATTACTATAATTATCACATTAATTGTGAAAGAATTTTGCATTTTTCTTGGCTATTAATATAGTCTATATAATTTATAGTTGAAAAAATTTGTAAATGATGTCCGTAACAAAGGAAACGATTACAAACAAAAAAGACGAGAATTAGCAGAGATTCGCACAGAATCGGCCATTTTAACAAGAACTGATGATATTTTAAAGGAAAAATGGACACGACTACGTCAAATATTGATTACGCTTGAAGAACAAAGAGGAATTGCTGGCTATTTTACATCTCAAAATGAATCTGCGAAACAACAAGAAATAGACGATAATGAAGAACAAGATACAGAAGACTTAAGATCCACAATTAATGAATTGACAGAGCAAATTAATGCTAAGAAAAGTGAACTGGCTCCATTAGTTAAAGATCTTCGCCCCTTAAGACAGCAATGTCAAGATCTACAAATGGATTGTGATCGAAAGAAATCCAAATATGATTCATTGGCAGCTAATTTAGAGTCGAATATCGTTAAAATTGAATCAGTAGTTAAGAAAATGAGGAATGAATCAAACTCTCTTTTATCGTCAAAATTCATACTCGAGATGGAATTAGAATGTTTAAATGCTATCCAGTCTTTGGTTGATCTTGAACTTCGGTATTATGTGGCCAATGCTGTCGATGATAGAGAAAAAAGTTGGCTGTAAGTTTACATTTCGATTTAGTTATTTTAAAGAAATGAATCAACATCATGTTAGAATTGTAATTTCCTTATAATTTTTTATTTTTCACATAATTATGCTTTATTCTGCTTATTTTTTTATCTTGTGTTCTTTTTTGAATCTCTTACACTCTTCTTTGCTTTGTTTCAGAGTCAAGATAGAAAAGGATATCGCAAATGAGGAGGAGGTGAGAAATGATCTGAGGATAAGGATGAAAGAATTACAAGATAACGAGAACAATGCTAAGAAACAATCAAAAATGTGGCAGGATCTGAAAGAATTGATGAGAGTTAAGAATGAGTGCTTTGAAAGGCGAAAAGAGCTGATTCTTCATCCATCACAAGAAAAAAAGGACCATCTTATTCTGTAATCAGGACTGGTCAAAACTCTATAAACAAAATCTTGTTAAACATCCTATTCATGCTGGTTTCATGGTTTGAGCAAAAGAAATACACTGTTTGTAGACGTATTAAAACATTTGTTGCTGTAATTATCATGATGCTGCATTTTGAAATATTGATTGAGAATAAGTGATGAAAAGAGTAATGGTGATGACAAAGAGTAGAAATGATAAAAGTGTGGTATTAATGTTGCTGTAGGTTATTCATCAGTTACAGTAAGACATAACAACTTTCATTCCTTTAGATGTTGCTGAGCATTAGCACTTTAGACATCTCTCGAAAGATATGTTCCCGATAGAACCACCTTGCATTGCTTTTCTCACATGTTGCTCGAACATTCGTCGGTTATTTTGAAGCATATCTGCAGCTTCTTTATTCAGTGGATCTTCAGGATTGGGTTCCTATTAAATAGACAATAAGTGATAAGTTAAAAGATAAAACGGTGATGATTTACTAACGATTTAATTCATGATACATACCAAAAAGAGATATTGTAAACCATAGACAATCGAATTTATGGTAAGAACGGGTTTCCAGTCTTCACGAAGAATATTTAGACAAACATTTCCTTCGAGATCGATATTTGGGTGGAATACCTTTGTCTTGCATTTTACTTTCGGTGGATCGTGAGGATAATTAGGGCTAACTTTGAAACTAAATATAAATCTACCACCCTTGTAGAAGCCCTTAATATTAGAGAAAAAACAAACTTTTAAATGACTTATATTATATTAGCAGATTTGCAAGGTTAGTATAACAAAGAAAATGAATAGCCTAACCATAATAAAAAAAATAGCACAAGAACAATCTTGTCCAAGTGTTGTGCATTTAGAATATTGAAAAATAATAAAAAAAGTATTATTACCTCATCTGGCATAATAACTAGTTGAAAGTTAAGTAAATCATCCGGGTCTGGAAACTCAATATTACATGTTTTAGGTAGAGTAAGTTCATTGATATCTGAAATGGAGTATGAAAGACGACAGAGAGGGAGAAGATACATTAAAAATGAAGAAACTTAAATAGTAGATTTAAAATAATTGGATAATTTGAATTGAAGAGATTTCTTCTGTATGTATAGGAAAATAAAACAAACCTTTTGTAATCCTTAATTGAGCTGCTGAAGCTCTTTTCTGACTAGATTCCGATTTATTAGAGCCACCTCCATCCTTTTCTTTTTTCAATGAGAACAGCTTAATCATGGTTTATAAGCCTAATAACTTTGAGCAATCAACTTGAGGAATGGTTAAAGACTAAGAGAGCTGGACTAAATGATAAATTATATAACAATCAACAAAATTCAATTAATTGCGACTTTAAACTTTACTTGACTCTTTATCAGAAATATTGACAGCGAGTATAAAGTAAAGATATAAAAAGATTGGTAAGTGAAAAAGATTTAATAATCAGATGTTAATTTTTTAGACATTTCATTCACTAGGACAGCACTGCCATCTATCGAATCGAATACTATTAAAAATTCAGGATAATTTCAAAATTAAATAAAAATCACTAAGTTTAATTGCAAAGAAATAAATAGACTTCTAATTAAGCCCAATGTAATTTTAAGAATGAATAAATGTCAATTAAAATGAACTGAACTCTTTTATTGAAATTGTCAAAAAATTTCATTCAACATTAGTGTAAACTAGTGTTTCCATGGTGATGAAAACATATGGTTTCAATTGTTGTCATTTTAAGCCATTTTTATTTTATTGCTGCTTTAAGCCTAAATCTGTATTTATCAATTTTTCAGCGTAAAAATGTCTTCTTCAGGTTAGTCATTGATTCTTTCATTTCATTAATGTCATTGCTCTAAAATTGGAGAAGAATTTTCGTTCTATACTGATGATGTTGTCATCTTTCAACACAGGTGCTAGTAAAACTTCTCGTGAAAAGAAGTTCCTTTTGAAAGAGTATTATAAACCCGAAGAAATGATTCCTGAGAATGGAAGTATTGATATTGGTGACCTATTCAATGTCAATAGTCCTGATTTTAATGCTGACCTATATTTGAGCAAAGTAAGTTGTCATCAAATTGCTCCTTTAGCAAGATTTCTTATTCGTTTCCTTGTTTCTTTTAGCTTCTTAAAGAATGCAATATTTCTCAATTAATGGACAAAGAGGATGTATTACGTCGACAAATTCAGAGCCTTGACAATGAAATGCAAACTTTGGTCTATGAAAATTACAACAAGTTTATCAATGCTACTCAAACAATAAAAAAGGTTATTTCAAGTTTTTATCTTAAGACAGTTAATTTGAATTTAATGCATCACAGATCATGATTCTAAGATTTACCATCTTTATATTTGTTGTTTAATAATAGATGAGTAACCATTTTGACAAAATGGAAGAACAATTAGCAGAGCTATCATCTAATATGGAAAAGATAACAGTTTCTAGCGAAGAAATTTCAAAAAATTTGGCCACTCGTCGTCAAGATTTGTCTAAACTATCAGCTACCGATGGTGTTCTTAAGAAACTTCAATTTCTTTTTGATCTTCCACCCAAGATGAAAAAGTATATTGAAGATAAAAAATTTGACGAAGCAATTTCTGCTTACAATCAAGCAGTTGGAACTCTCTCAAGGTATTCACACTTTCCATCGATTGAAGCCATCGATCATGAATGTGAACAAATTCTAGATAAATTGAGACAAGAATTGTATAATCAACTTCAAGACAGTGACGTGAGTACTACTTTTTCTCTTATTTTACGACATGGTTCAAAAATTTCATTCTTTTTGCAGATCAACACCCAACAACTTGCAATTACCATCAATCTTTTGTTAGGTCTTAAAGAATCGCCTTTACAACTTTCATCTGCTTTCCTTGAAACGTGAGTGAAACATGATCACTTGTGATAATTATTTGCAAATAATATTTTCGTTTTTCTCCCTTTAATTGCAGATCTAAGAAGGCATTGAATGTTAATTTAGCCGAACTTGAAAAAGAGACAAATAATTTTATTCAACAACAAAAGTCAACGTCTGAGGATATTCAAAAAATGGATATACTTGAATACATGGATGTGGCCTCGAATGGTTTTGCTAGTAATTTATCAGCTATAATTACCTCTTACAAAGAAATTTTCATCCAGAAGCTTGCTCTGAGTGATAGTGTTGATGAAAATCATTTGATCGATAACTTGAAAACTTTTGTCAATGCATTGATGGAATCTTTCTTTAGTCAAATCAAAACTCGCTTATCAATAGAACCCTTCAACACGTTAGAGATAGCATTTTTCGTGCGCTCATTGGATCGTTTATATCGACGTCTTCAAGCGTTGTCTAATATATTCGGATATCAAAATTTTACCAGTGATGCATTCAATATTATTTGGGACTCAAGTGCAGCTCAATGCTCTAAAGCATTGGAACTTTCTAAGACTAAATTCCACGAGGAACTGGTCAACGCTCGCCATGCAATTGTCAGCTTAACATCACACGAAGCGGAGGATAAAACTTCATTATCTGATATTGTTGTTTCGTTGGAGACTTCATTAAGTGAATCAATTAAGAACACTGTTAAAAGTTTGAGTGTTTTCTCAGCTCCAGATTTATCATTTTTAATTAAAACCAATTTTCGTGATGATTTCATCCTTGATGTTAGAGAAAAAGTGGTTGCTTCGATGCTTAAACATGTAATCTCACTTTCATCGGAACATCAGCGAGCTAATTCATCTGGAACTCCACTTTTAGTTCTTTTACTTTCCCGTCTCAATTTAGACTTGGACCTTACCATGATCAGTTATTTAATTAATTTCACTGAAGAACAACTATATATTTCTCGTGATATGAAACCCTATCCTCATCTCACAGAACTCAAGCAAGCAGCTAAGGATTGTGCTCAAAATTTAATCAATAACTATGTGCGACTGGAAGGTCATAGTTTATCTCAAATGATTAAAAAGTCAATAGAAACAAGAGACTGGTCCAGTGGAGTAGAGCCGCGTTCAGTAAGATCTGTGATGAAAAGAGTAGTGGAGGATGTTTCATTGATTGATAGTCAAGTGGCCCAATTATATGAGGAAGGATCAAGGACTGAGAGGAGTTCAGACTCAAGTAGAAGTCGTAATACTATGAGTGGAATTGGACTTCCCTCTTCTAGATCATATAGTCGATCTAACTGGAGTTCATACGGTGCCAGGTAATTTTAATGCACTTTAAGGTTCTGAAAGTGACTAATTTATTCTATTTACTTTCCAGCACTATTGATAATAGTTTGATAAGCAATATTCAAAAACTATTTGGAGAGCGAATCGAAATTTTTAGCTTAGTCGAGTTTTCAAAATTATCCATTGTTACTGGAATTATTAAAATAGGACTAAAGGTTTGCATTATCTAACGAATCTGGAAAATGTTTAAACTTAACCGTTTTTATTTTTTAAAATCAGACATTCCTCGAATCAGTTCGCCTATGTACATTCAGTACATTTGGATTACAACAGGTCCAAGTTGATTTGTACTATCTTCAAACTCATCTTTGGCGTTTTGTTACAGATGAAAAGTA
Organism: Tetranychus piercei; assembly: GCA_036759885.1. Lineage (NCBI taxonomy): Eukaryota > Metazoa > Arthropoda > Arachnida > Trombidiformes > Tetranychidae > Tetranychus > Tetranychus piercei. The sequence continues at coordinate 24,239,128 of CM071877.1, forward strand.
AGTTAATTGTTTAAACATATTTGAATCTCTATAATGGTCTTCGTCTGTTCATTCTCAGTTTGGTTCATAGCATGATTGATGAAGTTCTTAGGAGTACAATAAATCGATGTGTTGAGCCTGTTCTCATGGAAATGAGCGTAAGTTTGAAAGTTTTTTTAAAAGTTTTCCATGATCTACTTCGTAATTAACTGTTTTCATCTCATTTCAGATAATCGAGAGGTTATGTGATGGTCAATAGTATTTATTTAATCGAGTTAGTTTGGTCAACATTTCCATTAAAGTTAATAAATATTTTTGCTGTTACTCTATCACAACTACATTTATCTGAATCATTTCTTTTAATGACAACTTGGATGTATTTGCAATATAAATGAAGATTCCCGCTAATTTAAATACGCAACATAAATTCATGGAGAAATTGATGACGAATACATCAATTTGTTAATTATAACTACATAATACCATTGGATTTCCATGCCATTTCAGTCTAATGTTTTATCATGTAATATCTCGATGAATTTCTCTTTACTGTTGTAAATACTTTAACAATATCTCATCTTTATACATTTCATTTACACCAGTAAACAAATTCACTGACATAACTATTCCAATTCACTATATACTTTCTACTGTGCCAATGAAAAAAATTGAAACTCATAAGTCAGAAATATTAATATTAATAATAATCTTACATCTTATCATTTTTATCATGTTTACGAAGAATAGGAAAAACTAAGGTTCATTTTACGTTATCAGGCAAATAAAACATCTCCCTAGTTACCGCATTATCAAGATTGCATTATTTCCAATCTAAAAGAAACGTTTCTGTTTGATCTTTTACCATCTTCAAGTAACTTTTATAATATTTTACCAAAAATTACAACTGTTAACTATTAACTGGACAAACTTGAAAATCTTAATTTGTAATCGAAGTGTTTATCATCAAAATTTAAACCTCAGTTTTATTCACGATAAAAGCTTTACGTTTCTTGCTGTCTTCGGTGATCTTAAACCTTTTTGGACGCTATAGATACAGCTATGGCTCGACAATATGAGACTTATATGAAAACCTTTCGTAAAGTGGTTACTGGTCTATTGATGGTTAACCTTTTCTTGACGATTTGTTACTTGTTTATCGGACTATCTGACCTAAATAATGAAAGATTGGCATTGGAATCAAAAAAAGATCTCAACTTTGATCCAAGTCAATATGATATGGCTACTATGATACTCTGTGGATCCTGTTTCATTGCGATCATAGTTTTATCTCTTGGTTTGTTTGCAGTATTCTTTAAATCATTTTGTACTCTTTTGTTCTTCTCAACCACCGGAACTGGAATATTCATCTTATTGATAATTACATTGCTTCTTGAAAACATCATTTCCTTCCTTGTATCAATGTTAATGGTGATATTAATTGTGGCCACTTCAACACTCAGTCTTTATTATGCTTTTGAGATCAACAGGTACAAAGATTATCGACCCAAATTACCAAATGATCAGGATTATGTTCATTTTTAATGTCATGAGAACAAACATGGAATCATAATCAACATAATCATCAACTAAACCGCCAACGAAATAACCACCAAAGTCAACATTACACTCACTATCGTCTTCAAAAAAAAACAACATCAACCAACGTCTTCAGTTATCACAAGGCAACGATTTTGTTTGCCTTTCTTTATTTACTTGTAACCGTTAAATAAATCTTTATCTTGTTATATCATTAATGAAGATTGTCATTCATCTTACACTACATTTTTAGCCAGACAATCAAGACTCACCAGTTCAACGTATATATTTTGCTGACTTTTACCAGACGATTAATTGAGATTCATTGTTTCATCTAAATCACAACACATTTATTTGTTTGCTTTAATTGGTTACTTTAAATATAAATTGACCAAGTTGATTAAAAAACCCAATTTAAAGCAACCAAAGCACACACACGTATATAAAATAATCAAGAAGAGACAATAATACGGAAACCAGGAAAGACCAAAGTGAACTAAGACAAAACCAGGAATCCAAAAGATGTTTCTTTTAACCCATCAACTTACCTTATGATCAACTGGTTACAACCATAAATTATGTTGTCGATTTCAAATGGATAAACCAATCAAATTGATTTGTCAATTTATTATAATAAACCATGGACTATAATGTTTAATAATATATTTTATTACAAGCCATCAATCATTGTCACTTTATAATAATAATTACCAATATTTATATTAATGATACATTTATTTTATGTTACATCCAAATGCAGTTAATACAGTCTTTTGAAGTGACAACAACAAGTTATAACATAAAAACATTTTAGCTTCATTTGCTTTGTTTTATTTGGATCAACTCATGAATTTTCATGAGTAGAGCAAAAATTAAAGCATTATTAAAGCCAAGTAATCAAATGATTATGGCAATGAAGATGATCAAGTTAATATGCATCACAGTGATGCTGATGATTTAAATGAATATGTTTGCTGTTCAATAACAAAGAGTAATCATTAAATGGGTCAAAAAAAGTACAAGGAAAACAATTTTTCAAACAACACAACATTTCATTTCTCAGGTAAAATCATGTTTCATCAAAAAAAGAAATGAATTTTACTCATTTATTTATATTTATATGTTCCCATAGTAACAATAATTGTTTCAGCTTCACTGAATTCATCATCATCTGAACAGATAATAATATTTATCATTGTATAATAATAATTTTGCTTCTCATTTCTTGATATTTCTATTTATGTATATATCAAGAGCTTAAATAGTGATCTTGATGATCATGATGATGATGGAAAGATAAAAATGAATAGGATTCCAATGGAAATGAATATGAAGTTCAATCTTTTTCTTCATTTTTTCTTCTTTGCTCAAAGTAAGAAACAGCAAAAAATATCATCATTATTAACCTGGTTTATAAGGTAAATGGATCCAAGATGAAAATAGACAGGATTTAATCAACAAAATTGATTTTACCTGATCATGGAATGTTCATGGGGAATGATTAAAGATGACAGGGAAAAATGAGATAAATCAAAGTGTTGATCATTAATTGATTCTAACTACAATTTTTAAATTGATCGTCTAAAAGTAAATCTCAATTGAAGCTAAATTGAACCAGAAAATAACTCAAAAAGTTGAATTGAGACTAAACCCAAATCAAAACCCAAAATCTGGTTACTTTTTGATTATTGTAAATGTTAATTGATAGAGTTTACGTTTTGATATGAAAAAAAAGCAAAGCAATAATTTACAAGTTAAAGCTGTTATTGATCATCTAATAGCTCTTGATGAATTGCATATTAAGAAACAATTTACTGTTGGATTAACGTTGATTAAAAAGTTAATGATAAATCTAACTTTAGATTAGCTCAATGTTAATTAGTTTTTGATTAAATATAATTGCCTTGATTAGTTGAGATATTTTCTCACTTTTTTTCAACTTCACTTCTTTTGTCAATAAACCAGGAGCAATAATATTTATGTATATAACAACATAATTTGAATAAATTATTATTAAATGGTTAAGAAGTTAATTAATGTGTTGCTTCGTTGCTTCAAGTGAGCTCTTGTTGACCATGTTGACCCTTTACAGGTTCACCTTTCTTTAAAATTTAATTGATGCCAGGTAAGATTGGTCAAGAAGGAGAAGAAAAAAAAATTACTTGTAATTAAACTTTTCTGTCTCTGTCTGCCTTCTTAATCAACAATTGAAATTGGCCGCATTTTGTCCTCCAGTGAGCTTCATCGGGACCAGAAGTTGATCAAGTTTTAATAAATAAAAGCAATTGTTCAAGTTGCTGGAAATATCAAATAATCCAAATGTATTGAGAGCTTTATTTACCAAAAAGTTGTTGCTGTTCAATGTAATTATAAATTGGCATTAATTTTCAATCATCTTTCAATATTAATACTTGGCTTTGAGTTGATTACTTACCATACCAGAGCCGAGAGTTTGAAGGAGACTTGAAGGTGTCGAGTTGGTTCCTTGATTGAAAACTGCTGCAGTTGAGTAACGACGACCACCAACTGGTGAAGATGATTGGTGATTGGGACTTCGATTTGCATTTGATAAACTTGGAATGAAAAAGTCAATCCCTTGGGAAGGCTGAATAAAGAACAGGTGAACAAAAGAAAACAGGATTCAAATCATTTTCAGATCTTTTCATGAAGCAACTTCTAATAGCAGTGTCAGTGGAAAAAAGTTTCATCTTCTAGTTGGATATTCACAAAGTGAAGAGAAATTTTTCAATTGAAGAGAAAAAATTAATCCAAAAATTTGTATAACAATCAGATTTCATCAATAATCTGAAATTTAAATCCGATTCTTTTCTCTTTTCTCAACTCGACAATTTAACTATCAACAAAATTATTAATTAATAGCATTTTTCAAGATTCAAGAATTTTCTTTAAATGGCTAACTTTAATGCTCGATATTGACTTTTTTGAAAGGTTAACTCAGATTTGATGCAAATATTAATAAAATCTAGTTACAGCAAGATTGAGCTACATACTTCTATTAATAGAAAAGTTGACGAAAATCCTGATTCGGCCATAATTATGCGAGAAAATAGTTCAATCAGAACTTGAACAGAAGATTTTCCTTTGCAATTTACTTGGAAAATAATGAAATCGGTTTCAGTGAAAGACTGTTTTTCAATTTAATCTGACAATAACTTTGTTTCATTTCTGCAATTTCATTGAAATTGTGATGAAATCAGATTTTGCTTCTTAATTAACTTACTAGTTTGGATAACTCGATGTTGAGGAAACATTTGAAAATAAGTTGATTAAGATAATTTGATTTTTTCTCGAGTTAAAACGATTACTATGAGATTAAAAATGAAACTTGGCTATAATTTGCACTTAATTATGAAATTAATGAAGATTAAATTGTTACCTTGAAACTGTAAGCAGAAAAAATTGATTGGTTGTATTTAGGATCGTTTGGATTTGCACTTGAATGACGACGAAAGTGAAGATTGGCGAAGCTTGATCGTCTTGACATGGAACCGGAACCCGTTGGACTGGAGGGAGCAATCAATATCCTTGGAGGTTGAATGGTGTTATCCGAATGACGACGACCTGGAAGGTTACCTTGAACCTGAAGTAAGTTAATGTCAGGACTGGAGGCTCCAGAAGAGGTTGTGCGTCGGACAACATCGTCAACCGATATTGAGGTTCGACGAGTTTCCAGTCTAAGGCAAGGAGGTCGATGAGGATAGCCAATGGGTTGATCTAAGTTACGATGAAGTTGCATTCTTCTAAGCGAAACAAATAAAACAATCTCATTGTAAATCGAGAAATGCATTGATCGAAAGTTAAATGAAAATTCAAACTGACTTTATTCGACTTTGATTAACCCAAAATGAGAAAGAAAAGTTCTTTCATTTCAACTCAGACTAAAAAGCCACCTTTAATTGTAACATCTATCGACAAAGAAAAATGTTTAATCGTATTCATTCTTACCCATCATTTGACGGCATCGATAGACGTTCGAGCTTTAGTTTGTTTCGCTGATTACGAGCAACATGTTCCAGCATTTCTTGTAACAATTTGACTAACAGGGAAAACTAAAGGTAAAATGAGTTAATTGAATGCGACGCATATCGAGTCAAATGCTTACTTCTTCAAGTTTAAGAGTCGGTGAAACCACCACAGGAGTCAGGGAAGGTAATACTTTGGTCGCTAAAAGATTAACGGTTAAACCATATCGTTTGTCACTCATCATCCGCTTATAAATTCCTGTTGATTAAAGAACAATTAAAAGGTTCAATTAATTATCCAATTATTGATGCAGCTTATTAAAATGATAGTCAAGGGATTAATAAAACTACGCCAACAATGAATGAGAACTAATTTGCATTTTAAGATTAGGACTGAAAAAATAGATGAAAATGATGGATTGGAATGCGCTGAAATCAGCTTTTCTCATCAAATTGCAATTCACTTCTGATTCTATTGTTCTAATTAATAAAAGAAATTTCAATGTTTTCTTTCGATTCCGATTATGCTTGAAACATCGATTTATCGGTAAAATAAATTTTCGTTTCAAACTTTTGATTCCTGGTTTTTAATGCCACTAATCATTTGTAATTTGTTCAAGTAATAATAGAAAGGAGAAAAGGAAAAATGTGAATAAACGTTGAAACCATTGAAATACAAGATGAAAATGAATTTAATTTGACAACATTTAAACTTGAATTTGCCTTTTTACATTCATCTTGAACATGCATAATCTCACAATTGAATGAATAGTTTTCTTCTTCTTCTCATCCGGAAGGAACTCTTAATTCAAGAGTTATTCACTTTTACTTTCATTTTGAAATTGAATTTAATTTCCAAAGGAAGTTATTTAATAATGTTCAACAAGATAGGAAATGTGTTTGGAATTAAAACAAAAATGAAGAAAAGCATCGAGAAAAAAAAACTCCCAGCAAAGTCGTCAATTGAAGTTTAAAATTAACTCCAAAAGCGAAATGACAGAAAATAGTAATTCCACGAATTTCAATTGACATTTGGAACATTTGTCAACAAGTTTTGGCTTTTTTCAGTTTCAAATTATATTAAAGCCAATGGGTTGAAGTACAGGTGAACCAGAAAAGGCAGCAAATATTATTCAAAATAATCACGATAATCTCAAGTAACTTGATCCAAGCAACAGTTAAATGTATCAAAATGTTGCTATTAAAATGTTCAGTTTGGATTGAATTGAAAGCTGATAAAGTTTAAGATTAGATTGACCTTTATTTGAATAACAATTTGAGTTTTGATGTTAAAATTATCCGATTTTTATTTGACAAAAAAACTCAAATATTTTCCAATTTTCTCGTTTAACTTTTTGTTATTTTTTTATTGATAAAACTACAAAATTGTTTTTAGGTTAATATTGAACCTTTTTATTCCTCCTTTCTTTGTATTATTTACTCAAGATGATTCTGATTGAGTTATTTTATCAAGTTTAGATGAAAGTTTCACTTTGCTTTTTCCTTTAGTTTGCTTCACTTTCTATTGACCAGAAAACTGATTGAGTTTCAGGTTTACAATTGAATTTACTGGTGAAGGTTGAGGATGGTCAAGGGTAAGGTGTAAATGAAATGTAATACGTGAATGGATGTTACTTACGAACAACAGGCATTAGAACAATTGGTTCGGTTAACTTGGCTTTACTTAGAATTGGAAGAACTTCATCCAGAATTTCGGTCTTTTCCAGATTATCCAAAACTCTTTCAATACAATTCAAGGTATTGGCTTGAATCTTGTCCAAACCAGAGTAATTAGCGGTAAAAAGGTTCAACAAAGAAAAGTGGAAAACGTGAAACAGAAGAGAAAATATTTTTCATTAAATTTCGAACCTTCTTTTGTTCAAATTTTCCAACTTAATAAACTCAATATTTTGGTTGAAAAGCCGATGATCAGTTGAAGGAATCATCTTTCAGAAATTTGCTAACATTGAAAATTTTCGTTTCTATTTTCATCTCAAATGACTTTTGAGGTCTAAGCTGAGAATGATTGAAAGAGTCTGCTTAATCATCTTTATTGAGATTCAGTTTTATTCAATAAAATGGATTTGATAGATGAGATGAGGTTAAATGTGCTTAGAATGAGTTTATACTGAAATCGGCTGTGAGATTTGTGGGAAGCAAATGGATGAGTGAAATCATTTGCTTGATATTAATTGGAAGAAAAGACAATTATCTCATTTGTTTGAAGACTTCCTACACTTTTATTGTATTACCTTCAATAGCTGAATGCTTATCATTATTATTGTTTGTATTATTACCTGTATATTGGAATTTCCTTCAAAAAAGAACTTTGCTCGAGGTAGAACTGTTTTACTAATTGTGTATTGATCAAGATCATCAATCACCAAAGAGACAGCATGAAGAGCAGCACACTGTAAATTAATTGATGAAAGGAGTGAATAATGTTAATAAAAGGTTTCCACGAATATAATTGTAATGTTAAAGGCAAGTTTATAGCTTTTGCTATTGGCTTTGGAATGCAACAGCTTTTCATCATTTCCAGGTTGATCATTTGATGTTGAGATGAGGCCGTTTTAAACCAACTTGAGCTTAAACCTGTCAACTTTATCGACACAGAATTGGACGTTTTCTGATTTTAATCTTCGAAATGTCATAATTTTTCTAAAGTAAAAAACATTGTCGATTCATCAAGTGGTAACAATGGGTGCTTTGGTTTTCATTCAATAGACTCTTTGAAACAAAAGTCACTAACAGGTTTGCTGGAATAAAAACTGAATGATTGGAATTCGTCTAATAACAGCAATCAACAGTTGACAGTTAACTAAACATCTAAATCATCTGAAACTGTGTCTTCTATTAATAGTTAATTTACTAAGTCCACTTAATGTTAACTCTTTGAGATTTTGCTGTTGTAAAGGTTTGCTGGAATGACTTTGTTCATTTTGGAAAATCTTTTACCAATCAAAGACCAAAACTGGTCCATTAAATAGTAATTAATTGTAAGCCTAATCCATTCTTTACGATTAAAAGCAAATGTTTAATCAAACAATAATAATTACCTGAATCTGTGGCGTTGCTGATTCAAATGCATTATAAACCATTGGAAGAATGTCTGATTTGAAATCAGATTTTGCAGTTTTGGATATTAAAATGTCCATGCTTTCCAGTAAAGTGACAGTCGCCTATGAAATGGTTGAAAATTAATTGATATTTGTGAAAAGTCATTGACTTGTTATCCGTCAATGGGACTGATCTTGCAGCTAACATTACCTGAACCGATTTAGGCATTAAACATATATTTCTGACTATCGGGTAAATAATGTTTTGATACTCTTCAACTGTCGACTCTTCAATCATCCGTAAAAGAGGTTGAAGTGCTGCAGCAAGAACTTCAGAGCTTTGAAATTCTGCTTCCATGGAAGGTAAAATATGAGTAAACCACATTTTCTGTTGAGAAAACGGAATGAAATAAAAAGTAAACAAACATGAAACTGAATCAAATGAATTGGAATGAGAAAAGTAAATTTGTTTGTTCAAATTGTAACCAGACAAACAGTCTTAGAGAAAGCAGAAAAAGCAAAGAAGAAAAACTAAAAATTGGAAAAAGCAATTTAAATTAGGTGAAAATTGAAGTGGAAATAAGGTTTCACCGTTGAAAGTGAAATAAAAACATTTTAATTAACTCTAAATTGAGTTGATTACAAGTGCAAAGGTTGTAATTGGATTTACCTTTTACTTTTGGTTAATTGATAATCGAAACATTAATAAGCCCAATAACAATGCGAATGTAAGATATTTGATAACCTTTCTCGCATCCTAACGATAAGAACATATTTTATCAAGAAAAATGTTGCTTCTCATGAATCTCACGAACTGAATATATTTCAACAATTTTCTCACTCAACGATTGAACTTATTTTATAAAGCAATAAAGAAAGTTATTTCAGCTTTTTATTGATTTTTAACGAGTTTAGCAACATATTAGGTTGAAAGGACGAAAAGTTGAGCCCAAAACTCAAACAGAATGACAATTATTGGAATTGAAAAGTGAATTCATTTTTACTCATTACATGGTTCAACATTATCACCCTTCATCGACACCAAATCAATGGCAAGACAACAGGAAATATGAACCATTCCGACTGAACAGAGAAAATTTTTCAATTGAAATAATGGCCAAGAAGCGGACAAGAGTCCAGATAAATTAGACATTAATAAGCATTTGGTGAAAAGCATTGGAAAACAGGAAATGGAGAAAAATTCAGTCCGAATTTTGAGTCAATATTGTTGGATAAACTTTGACCATTTCAATGAGTTAAGCATCAGTTGTAATCTGCTAAAGGTGTCCTTCTTTATACAGAATTGGCTGGGAGGGAACAATATCATAATCATTATCAAGTTACAATCGTATTAATTTTCATCAGAATTTATCTTTACTTTTCTCTAGTTCTTGTTACAAACTAATGGAGAGAAAATTCTCTGATAACTCCTAGAAAATCCTACGATATTCTCACATGAACCTGATGTTATGTCAGAAATTGCATGAAACGACGAATTTCCTGAAACTCTCCTTGAAACTCGCCTAGAAAGGCTACAAAATCGCACGAAAACTCGCAATCTTCTGGAAATTTTCTTGATGAATCCGAGTTTTCTGATCAGTTGCTGGCAGTTCTAGACAAACCCTAAAATGAGTCGAAAATCGGATGAAACTGGAAATTGCTGCAAGTTCATTCAAAACTGCCTCCAAATGTCAAGATCAGGGAGTAATTTTGTCATTTACTTGGACTTATAGTGAAGTTTATAACAGTAACAGTCTTTCGTTGATAAAATAATAACAATTTTATAAACACTTGTTTTCTTTCAAATAAAAAGGCTTCTTATGTTTCCCAGTAATCATGATAATAATGGTCAAACAGACTGCCTTTCAACTGAAACCGCTGTGAGTCTAACCTTGACCGATATTTATCCTCACTAATAACCACAGTTGTGACAATTTAAGGCTATTACACGAATCATATTTCACTTTTAACTGCACACTTTGAAATATTACTTGATAATCTAAAGGTTGTCCATTTGCCAATTAAAATAAATAAAAATTATCATCAATTCTGAACGAGTTTTAATATGTCCAACCATTCAAGTCAATATCAATTATCTGAACTAATATTGTCAATGAAAAAATGTATCAATTTGCGCATTTCACTAGTAAAGTTGATGAATGAGTGAAATTGAATCAATTTTTTACATTTTCATTCGATACCGAGAGTATTTACACAAAAAATGTTTGCACTCAATTGACTATTATCGTTAACTCTAACAATCGGTTCAACGAATAACTCAATTTAAAGACTAATTTTTTTGCATAAAAGGTTGATCTTTTAGCATCAATCAAACCTTGATGCTCTAATGGTTCAATCAAGAGTTGAATCAACTCGAGACATTAACCAAATAAATCAATAATGATGTAATAAATGGATTTGCATTGAGATTTTAAAAAAACTCAATTTTCTCAATTTATCTTGATAAACACAATCAGAGAAGAGTAAAAGTCAAAAGTAAAGAGGAGAAAAGGTTGAAAATGCAAAAATATTTAAATCGATGATACATTCTGATGTAAACACTCAATTTAGTACCAAGTCTGAAATGTTAATCTGTTTTTTTGCTTCAATAGACTACAAATATTTATCGTAATTAGTATTACTGAATGAAAATGCATTTCAATTACACATTAAAGTGGCTGGATTAAAGGACAGAAATAGCAACATCCATGTGTAGACAAGCAATTGAGTGGGAGTTCATCTTATCAAGTCAATGCTAACCGTATCATTAGACTAATTTTGGACAAAAGGTTGAACCACATTTGAATGTTATTGGTATTTTTGTGTTTCGATAAAACCAAATGTAAAAAATAAATTTGCCAATCAATGAATGTGAATAAACATGAACAGATTTGCCCAAATGTTTGATTCCAAGTTTAACGACGACTACATAAGCCTGCTGCTCAATGAGCACATTGTCATTTCAAGAAAGAATGATTGAAACGAGAAAATTTAGTGAATTGAAAAATTGCAGTCGATGAAAGGAACACAGTGAAAAGGTTAACTCAATGGTTATTGAAGTCGATTGGATTCAAATGATACTTGCCTTTGGAATATTTGGGAGAATCTCTTTGAGGTTGAAGTAAAAGGTTGACTTGTGGGCTGAATCTTTCATTTGGATAACATCGAGATATTGCAGGGCATGAATACATGGGTCCATAAGGTATTTTACCTGATAGCGAATGATATGAAAGCGAATATTTTGTTAACAATTTTCTTTCAAACATTTCCTGGGAATCAAATTTAAATGAACAAACCATTGAAAACTGTTGAGAGGTTGGTCTTCGTCTGGGTTCTAAGTCTAACAAACCTTGAACAGGTAATTGTAAATCAGTGGGCAGATTGTCCAATATTGAAACAGCATTGCGACTAAGCTGGAAAAGAAGAGATAATTTGAATGAATGGATGAACCAAAAAATGTTTATCTTCAATTGTAAGGCCAATTGAACAATAAGTTGATAAAATTGAACAAAACATTGTTCACTGTGATCGATGTTTAAAAAGATCCTTTCAAGACTAAATTGACTTGAATAAATCCTCAGCGATGAGTTGCCATTGCAATCGACTGAAAGAGTAGTTTGTTGAAATCAAGATTCAAATGAATCTCATTTGTGCATTTGTTGCTTGATAAGTTTTGATTATTCTTGAAGGTTAAAGTCAAAAATGGAAGCAAAACAGCAAAAGCTTCAACTACTTTTGACAGTTTTTATCAACTTTTTCATTCCTTGCTCTATGCTAATCTAATGTGTCAATTTTGTTGCAATCCAACAATGTACTTCTGGAAAAGTTTATAATTTCATTCTTTGTACTTGAGATGAACAAGTTGAAAGAGCAACGAAAAACGTTTCTGTATTCATGAGATCAATCAATCAGTTCAAGGGTAAAGTGTAAGATTATGTGAAATACGTAGCTTTAGTTTAAGCTCATGTTTTCCAGGTAAAATGTTGTTTACAAAAGAGATGAACCAAAACAGAAAATGTTTAACAAGTTATTACTCTACTTATCACAGTGTTTGAAGTCGTTTTTTTTCTCGAAATAATTTCATCATTCAATTGGAACCCTTTTCATGGAGACATTATTTTACACACTTTTCAATCATATTGAGAGCAAATTTGGCAGAAAAAAAATGAAGATGAAGTTAAAGTTGACTGAGGAATGAATAAAGACAAAAGTTTGACAGTTTTTTTGGACTAAAATGTTGAATAACATTTTCACAAGTTTAGGTTAAATTTGAAATGGAAAGCAATTCTTACCAATTCAATTTTACGATTATATTGGACAACGGAAAGGTTGGACTCAAGTGGAGATCGACCTTTATTGTAGAGAGTGCATATAAGAATACCAAATGAAAACATATCACTCTGTGGACTACAGCATGATTGATTTTGAACTTCGGGTGCCATGAAGTCGAGATCAGGTTGAGCCGATTTGGGTAGTTTACTAGTGAATGGTTGACATCCTATTGGCATCTGAAAGTATTCAAAGTGCGATTTATAATCAATGATCAAATCTTTTCTAAATTCTTGCCGTCATTGTCAATCACTGAATATCCATTTCTTTCGCATTTTGTCAGTCCTTTTGTCATTTTAATCTTTCAAGGATTTAGTCAGATTTAGCTGAATAGAACTGGAAAAAATGAAAAATTCTGACAACACTTTTGTTCGCAAGAGTTTAACACACAATTCAAAGTTTCATCTCTTGAAACATTACCAAGAATATTGAGAATATTTATTCAAATTTATCTTCTAGTTGCAAAATCCTCTGAAAACTTGAATGTTTCAGTTGAAATTGAGAAAACTCAAATTCTTTTCAAATACTCACCATGATATCGTTATCACCACATCGTTCAGTAAACTCGAATCCGGCCAATTTCCAGGTCCCTTTCTTATTGATTATCACAGATTGTGGGCAAATGTTTCGGTGGATTATTTTACAAGAATAGTGTAAGAATAATAAAGCTTCCGATATCTGAAGGTAATCGTGAAAAGAAAACAAATTTTTAATTAACTTCAATTGTCAAAAGCAAAAGGTGTAAATTAAAAGCTCAATTTAATCATAAATCATGAAAACCAAAAGCTCATTGACCAAACACTGAATCAATAAAGTCATTTTTTCTAATGAAATGACTCTTTTAATGAGATTCAATCCAATAATTGAAACCTTTTCATCAACTTGCTTTCAATTAAATCATTAATGATCAATCAAATTTCACAGTTCGCTTCTCGCTTTGATTATCATTGTCATAATTTTCATGCAATAACATTTGTGACAAAAAATGAGTCAAACTTCGCACAAAAAGAACCTAAAATGAATCAATTTATCATTCCATTTAATAATAATCATAATCAATAATAACACACTTTCCCTGCTCTCAGCATCGTCATTATATTCATCATTATTGTAATCATTACAAGTTACGGATTCCCAGTTTTGCTTCACCGTTATCACCTTGGTTAAACATGATCGTCAGTTTTAAATGATCAACCTGTCAACCCTTGAATTGTGTGTTTTTTTTGTCTTACAAATTGCATGCAACTCTTTAACTTTACCTTTTCAACTCATTACATTGAAATCATTTTAGTTCATTTCACTTTAGTCTCATTTTATATTATTTTATTTGAGCGTGAATAAACGCTTAATTGGAAGGGAGAAAGTTGTTGAGATGTTTTTGGTAATTGCTGTTCAACATTCAACTTGAATCATTTAACATTCACAGCTATTTTGTGAAAATTTGAGCATTACAACTATTCAATAAACTAAGACGTTGATTTCGCCGAATTGCACGTCCTTCTGTGAATAAAATATATGCTTGGTTAATCTTGTTATGACATTTATACAAAAATTAAATATACTGGGCGTTTTTTTATCCTGTACGCTTGTTTGCAGTTATAACTCGCGAACGGTTCATGCTACAGATCTAAGATTCAAACTAGCAGATACAGCGAATTGAAGTAATTCGAACTTTCAAGGTCATTCAAGGTAACTCAGTTGTTTGACCTCTAACTGATATTTGAAGGTCATTTTCTGTAAATGAATCTTACAGAAATTATATACTTCTGTAAATGAATCAAACATATCTTTTGTTGAGAATGAGTTATGAACGTGTAACAATCACCAGTTGTTCGTTAAAAAAATTGCATGCACAGAAAATGACCTTCAAATATAAGTTAGAGGTCAAACAACTGAGTTACCTTGAATGACCTTGAAAGTTCGAATTACTTCAATTCGCTGTATCTGCTAGTTTGAATCTTAGATCTGTAGCATGAACCGTTCGCGAGTTATAACTGCAAACAAGCGTACAGGATAAAAAAACGCCCAGTACTGACGTAAGTATAAATTTGTGCGATAATATTAACAAGATGAACCCGTAATGTATTGGGCCACCAAAAGAGCATCGTACTGACAAGTATATAAAACACAATCTGTATTATTCGATGAATTTTTGATGTATTACTGATGTATTGTCACGGAATATCTGCATACAAAGATTTCATGATTATTTCGAAGTCTTTAAGCATTTTTTGATTTCTTTAATAGATTTAATCGTAATAGTATACTGTTAACGTCCTTGTGTCGATGACAGTCAATGCAGTGTCGAAAGAGCAGGGAATTAAAGTCAAATCATACCGAAATAAATCGGGGAGCGTATAAGTGATCGTCTTACGGTGATTATATTAATATTAATATAATAAATTAAATACAAATATTCAGAAGAAATGTGATTTCACAAAATGAAATAATCAAACGATAAAAACAATTCAAGCAACATTTCAGGTTAAATTTGATTGATTATGGAAGATTGTAAATCATGAATTACGCTGTCGTTCAATAGTGTAAATAAGCTATTTAGCGAGTGGTGCAGTATCTGGTAGGTGACTGTAATTGTGAATGTCATGCTATAATGTTATTTAAACATTAGCGATCAGTCATAATGTTATCCACTTGTAGTGATGTTAAAGTAAAACACGAGCAGTGATAAAAAGATTACTGATGATGGCTGATCATTTCCAATCATTATTCCTCTATCCAATTGAAAATTCATGCCTATTATAATTATTTGTTGTGTCAAGTGCATTCAATCATTAAAAAACAAATCTGACCTTTCCGGATGATCATGTTCACCTTCGGTTTACAGTCGCCCTTCTGAAATTGCACTTATTTTTTCCATGGTCCCTTTTAAGGAGGGAGACTGAATCTGTTTCCTCTGCTCTAAAAGTATAGCTAAAGTCTTTTCAGCTAAATTAGATGCTTAAATAAGAGTGCTAACGTAGCAAAACTTTTGATTCCTTAATTAATTCAGCAATTACAAATCATTGGTGAGACTGAATGAAGGCTGATGGAATGTCATGAAACATGTTTAAACTGTGTTATGCCAATTTTACATGCAGCTTTATCCTAATGATAGTTTTGTGCATTTTCATATTTTTGCTTTTTTGCACTTTTGTAATGAAAAAATATAATAACATGAATCAACCCAAAATCATTTTATCGTGCATTAATACTATATCATGATAATAGGAAATGAAGTTGCCGTTATCCTTTATCATTATCATCATTATGATTTTTTGGTCTAATTATCATAACTGTTACATTACTTCTTTACATGGCACAGCTTTCTGAGCACAAAGGTTTATCTTACCTCAATAATAACAAGCATCTGGTTCATCATCATCAGCATTATATCATCATTATTATTAAATGTATTGTTGTTTAGAAACAAAAAGCAAAATAATATTTTTTGCTTCAGTTTCATCCACTTTGATTGCATTTACCCAATCATGGTTCAACAATTGCTACAACATGAGCCAGACGAGAATAAACGAGATGTAAAAACTGGAATTATTAGTTATTCCGAGTTCTGAGACATTCAAAGTTATTCTAAACCTTTCAACCAGTAATGGAATAAACTAAATCTTCAAATAACATTTTACATTTCAATATTGATATTTTATTTCACGATAAAACTCTTTCCTTACCTTTCAGTAAAACATTCACTTTCAAGGTCAACAATTTCATGGTAATTTGTCAAAACTTAAACTCGATGAATTTTCATTCCAACTTTTATTTGCACAATTGATTGAAACTGCATCAACCAAAATGATTCAAAATAACAGAGCTTTTCAAATATTGAAAATCCTTGAATGTTTAAATGATCCAGTTCGCAAGCTAAATGATGAACAAACAAAATGAAATTAACTCTCAATAATCAACAATTAAAAGTAGAATCAGTTTTGAGAAAAGAAATGTAAATAAATTTCGATTTATGGGAAATTTCGCTTCCATGAAAGTCGCAATCAAAATATGAAAATTGAATGAAATTTGTTCATCAAAACATTTCCATGTTAATACTCTGAGTCTTTAATAGAAAGGTTTTCTTTAGCAAAAATATCATTCAAAGTTAAGCTAATAAAAACCCTCATTATTTACCTGAACACCTAATAAGATGTTACGGATGTCATTAGAGCAGTTGGTAAACATGATAACATTTACCTGAAAACGATTTAATGGATTTTCCTATTTCAAATGTACGGAATAAAGCAAAATGAGGAAAAAAAGACTTTCAAAGTGGCTTTATTGTTGCTCTTGATGGACATGGTGATGAGTATTACGATGATTATTGTGATAATGATAATGACGCCGAGAATGAAAGGAAAAACCAAGAATAAACTGATTAAAAAGATCTGGTAAAAATATCAATTTGAGTTTACCTTTTCGTGAAAACATTTCTGGTTAACAGAGTCTAATGTTGAACCAGTTTTGGATGTAAAAGTGTCGACAAAAATATTCATCTTTCCAATGTAAATGTACAATTTAATCAATCAAACTTTTCAAAGATTCAACTTCTGTCAGACAGTCTTTCCAGTGTTTGTTAACCTAAAGTGATCAGTAAATTTTCATTGAACAATCTGGCAATCATTTGAATTGTTAAAGTGAAAGTCGTTTGTTGACAAGCAACAAGTTAAATTAATACAATGGAAACTGAGTTAATGCCATTATTATTATTTCAATCATGATAATCATGGATGAAACTAAATGGATTTTGAAAGCAACAAGTTGATAAAAACTGAGCAAAAGGATAATGATAATGATGAGAGAGGAAGAAGAGAAACGGAATGAGAGTAAATCTTTTATCGATTTTGATTCAAGATGAAGATGGCAGGATGAAAGGAAATCCATTGAAATCAACTGAAGATTAGCATCATGATTACCTTGCCATCAATTGACTGGCATTATTTCATCTTCATTTCACTTTTTGCCTCTTTTCTTCAAATTAATTTACGACGTTGTTTTTGCTGGCTGAAAACAAGTGAAAGATGAAGAGTAAAAATGCGTAAATCGATATTTTGATGAAACCCTTTTCTGCTACTTTTCACCTTCTGTTTTCAACATGAAAATGTGATTTTGACTTTTTGATGAACCAGTTGCAAAGCGTAATTGGAAGCGAAGAAAAAAAAAGTAATTATTCATTTATTAAGATGTTAATTACTTGGCAAAATAAACAAATAAACAACAAAAAATGTAATTTTATTATGGTTTAAATGGTTGTCAGTGAAAATGCGAAATGATTAAAGGGTAAAAACTAATGGGAATGCAAGTTGCAAATGAAATGGTAAATAGGTAAATCTCTCAGATTATTCATTGGGTAATATTTTTGTTGACAATTAAGTTTCATTTTGCTGAATCTCTCCTTGCCTTGAAGGTTAATTTACCTGGAGAGAAGTAAAGACCTCTTTACAACTGTGATAACAAGGTTGACATGAACAGCAAAAAATTGATGAAACAGTGTGTGAAGAGGAGGATGAGTGAAAAGGAAAGGTATAAAAAAACGAATTCCATGACATCATCAGATGAGAATAAAAATATTCAAACTGAAAGGCTGATTCCATCAACAGTTATTCCAAACCACTCGATCAATACATCGATCCAGGTAGAATCATCATCTCTCTCTCTCTCTCTCTCTCTCTCTCTCTCTTGACACTCTCATTACCTGAATAGAAGAGGATTCAAGCTTATTGAGTCGTCAATCTCATGTTGTGAGAAAGATTTCAAAGCTTAGCAAGTTGAACAAAATTCTGAGAAAGATCAAACTTCTCAAGACGCATTCTGCTTCCAAATTCATCAACATGATCATTTTCATTCGTCTTCATCAAATTTACCTTTTCTTCTCTTCACTGAATAAACTCTGGTTTGGATGAAATGATTTAGGAAAACAAAATTAGAGGGAAAAAAACATAAACTCGCAAAAAAATACCCTAAAACCTAATTCCTTTTATTATCATTCTTTTCATTCTTTCTCCTGTAATTCAATACTATCATTTTGGCTTTGGAACAATGCAAATAAATGCATAAAAATATCTATATTATTTTATCATCCAAAAGACTGGTTAACAAAGGTAAATATCTTTCCATGTAAATCCAAAGTCTAACATTGCCTGGAATGAAAGAAAATCCGTTCAAATGTTAGTTTTTTATTGTTGAACGTTTTCTTTGCTCGTTCAATTTAACCATTTCTTTTTGCCTTTTTTGACAACCTTAGGCAATAATGTGAGCCCATCATCATGTTTCATGGTAAATTGATTGAACATTTACGATTGAAAATTATGCTGATTGTCTGATTGAAAGAAGCAAAAGACTCTCTTTTTAGTTCAATTGTAAAACACAGTTGAAAAGGAAACATTTTTTTACTTTTACCTTTCTTTTTGTCTGCTTTTATTGTCTTCTTTGCTTGTTCAACTTATTTAATTTGATTCCTTGCAATATCAAATTTTGTAATTCAATGAACAACCAAATTGAAGTCAACTTTTTTGCCTCAATTCTTTAAATCATTTTAAGGGTGAAATTATCAAATTTCAATTGTAGACTATCATTAACATGATAACAATGAAAATTAAATTAAGTGTAATTGTACATTGAGAGCTAGAAGTTGTTCAAAGTGGTTCCATTAGTCTCATTTGCATTCTATTAACAATTAGTTCTCATCTTTTAACATATTGTAATTAAACTTTTTACTTCACCTCATTTCATTAAACACAACTTTAGGTTGAGCATTTCAACTTTTAAATCGCGATCTTCAAACGTTAATTGTATAATTAATAAAGCTTAGCGAAAAAATAAATGAACATTGCATGCTTCTCAAGTAATACCTTGAAACCAGTCAAATGTTCAACCCTATTCAAAGCTATTCAAATAAGATTCAGAGTTGAACTGCAGACTAGACAGGGTTTAAAGACATCATTCAACTGTAAAAACAAAGATCAGCTTTTCAGAATGCGATCAGCAAAATGATCCATTTTCACCGACAACTATCAAGTGATGGTTTTCAATGGACTTTTGTTTATTTTTGATAAAATCATATTAATGACTTCATTTTAAGTGCTTTATATTAGAGTTTAGCAAATAAAGTCTGCAGTTTACTGTGTAATCCTAACATGATTAAATTGGCATCCATTGTGAAGCCAAAAACAAAAATCTATGTGATCAAATGAAATTTTGAATTACAAAAAGAAGAATTTCTCTTAAATCGAAACATTTTGTAAGGTTATTTACCAATGAAAAGCTGTTTGTAGCAGCTGCTTCATTCAATGAACATTGGTCAATAGTTCATGAAGATCAATCATACACTTGAGTCGACTTTTGTCAAATCTGAAATAGTCTAGACTTTAAGTTAAACTTGGCTTCAACTGAAAGTGAAAATGAAAAGGGAAACAAATGCTAGTGAGTTTATAAGCAAAACTCAATTGGTTTAATGGTTGTTGTTGCTTAAGTAACTCCAAGTTAAAACAAAATAATGTTTGTCTTTAATGCAATTGTAAAGACTGAAATTGGATTTTGAATCCCAATTGGAATCGGCATAAATTGCTTAAAAAAAGGACAAATTAATTCTTCCAAAATTTGTTTGATTCACAATAAATTTCGCATATTTTTCCTCCTTTTTACTTGGCTCTTGCATTCAAAAGCTTCAAATCAAATAATGTTAACCATTTCATTGGAAAGCTGAAAAGATTTGAGAGAAAAATCAATAAGTCTTTAGGTAATAGAAGGAAACTCAGGAAAATGGACGAAAAATATCTCCAGTTCTTAACCTAAGGACATGATGCAGGTAAATTGTTTATCACAATATGTGACAACAAATGACACCAACGTGCCGAGTAAACCTGGATAAAACGAAACCTGGATTCCATCAAATCTCAAGTTAGTAGTTTCATGTTGCTGCAGATTCAAACTGTTGAACAAGTATGAAGTAACAAAGCGATGTGATGAGATAAAATAAGCTGCAAATATTAACAAATTAAACAAATGAAAAGCTCGCTTTCACGATGTTTGTTCACTGTCTGGCATTTTTTTATCAAAAACAATGAACAAGAGAAAAGGTAAGAAAGGAAATTGGTTCACCAGATAATGTGGAAGAGCTGAGTGTCGAAAAAAGATGAAAAGTTGAGAAGGTGAAATGATGAGTAAAGATGATACCGATGGAAGCAAGAACTGATGATAATAGACTGAATATTTGGCATTTGTTCACCATTTTTCAAAAAACATTTTTTTTTATTGAACAATCTTTTCTTTCACCAGAATAATGGTGACAATGAGAATATCATAATTCTGTTTTATATTTGGAACAATTCATCATCTTTACTCTGCGCTTTTCCCTTATAATTTGACTTTATTATTTCATTATTTATCCAAACCATAAAAAAGGTGCAAACTTTTCAGACTGAATATGGTTGCCTGACATGAGATGAGTCTTGAGCTTATTTTCACTCTCAACTAAATAAATGACTTTTAAACATCCGTCTCAACATTATCACTGAATCAGCCAAATTCACATTAAATTGAAATGATGGTTGGAGAAGCCAAAAAACATTGTATCAAACTGTAAGAAGAAGATGGAAAAGAAGATGGAAAAACAATAGAATCATTGGAATGAAAATTTGATAATTTTACTCCCAGTCACACTTTTCACGATAACTCTGATAACATTCCTTTTCTTCTGTTATTTTAGTCTCTTCTCCTCACCAGAACTGATAGTTGCTTCCAAATTTCCTGCATTTTTATTAAAAAGCTTGTGTTTAACCTTTTTTCCGTTTCGTTTTCACAAATTTAGAAATTATTTTTCTATTTTTATCAACATTTTTATCGATTTTTCTCAGACAAATGGCTTCAACAGCAAGAATAGCAAAAGCATTGCCATTGATGTTCATCATGAAGAAACCTAACGATCTGAGAAACGTTTGAACGCGATATTTCAAATCAAATCCATGGCATGATCCATGAATCACTTTGATACCTTCTTAATGGTTCACCTTTTCGTGAAGTAAAATGAGTGGAAATTAACACGAAAATCATTGCAATTGAATTGAAACTGGCGAAACGATGAACAAAAATGATTTTAAAAAAAGTTCAAAAAGCGCTTTTGAATATCTTTGCGGTTCAACAATTAGTTGGAAAAGATGATTCAATGTCCAATCGAATCTGGAATTTGTTGTCCTCAGAGTTTCACATAATAATGGTGAGCAACGAGCTCATCATTTCTTCAGGTAATTTGGGAAGCATTAAGTCTTGACGAAGGTAAATTAATGATTTGAACATTATATCAAGAATAAAGCCACTAATGAGTTCTAAGTCTATTTTCTTGGATTTCATTTTATTCTTTTCTTTTTCCTTCTTCTTCGACTTTCGCTTCATTCCTTTAATTCTCACTACTTAAACCTTTGAGAAAACCAGGAAACATAAATCAATTCTTTTGGAACTTTTACCTTTTATTTTTCTTCCCTTCTGGAGGTTAACATTTTTTATCACCAGATTCGTCTTCATAACTTTCAGATAATAATACATTTTAGTGGTTAGTTGAGCAGAAGAAAAGGCTAATAATTCCAAATCAGGTTTACCATTGGTTTTGCGATTTTTAATGGAATTTCGAATGAAATGTTTTATTAAAAAAAACGAAAATGAAAAACTACACTTTTTGGATTAAATGGTATTCCAAATTATGCTTTATTATTTTCCTGTCAACACATTTACTCGACAAAAATGTGTCACAATTTGCTGTTCACAGTTAAAGGTTGACAGATTGCTCATTAAATGGTTCACAATTTGGTTGCAAAAGGATTGAATGTTGAGGTTGATTAAACATTGATCCGAATGTCAACCCTTTTGACGAACCAAATTTAAATTCAAACTTCATTTTCCTGTTTATTAATTGTTGTGTTTCAAAAGCTTATTTGGTAAACAGCGAGAATCGCAGTTATTTCAATGAAAAAGCTAAATTCTTTCATTCAACAAGTTCTTTCAACTTACAGATAGGAAATTCAATCTAACAAAATGTCGGTCACGTTAACATTTTACCAGTTTTCAATGAAATAACAAAAATTATGACATTTATCATTGACTTGCTTCCATTGCTGTTCATTGAATAGAATGCATATTTTGCCAAAGATGACGTTCATTGAAAGTTTGTAAACATGATCACGAAACCTTTGTTACAATTTAATCAGTGAGAAAAGATAATATTTTCTGATTACCATGATACATGATATTTACATATAAACAGAGTTAAAAAGGCTGGAATAGAATGAATATTAATACACAATTTTTCCATACTGTGAATGGTATTTAAATGAACAAGATATTTTTCATTGTCAACTGTTCTCATCATTCGTATTTATTATCAAGATTTGCGCTTTCAAAGGAACAGACAAGATAATTGCAACCTTTTGGTTATTAGTTTGAAATTGAATATTTACTGGAACAATTGAATGAAGTTAATGATGAGATTAATTTTGGATGAAGCTTTTGGCGAAATGGTTGAAGAGCACTTGAAAAGTACAAGGAAAATGTCGAGTCCAAAGTTTGCGCTTCACTAATTTGAAGGAAGCAAAAGAAACAAAGAGTTTTCCTCGAAAGTTGATTCTTGTTGATAGCTTTGCCTTTCATTGCTGCTCTTTTAACGACAATTTTAAGACTATTTTCATCACGAGCACTTTTCACTCCTGGATAATCACTTGAACCCTCCAAGTCTCTCAACATTTTCCTTTTATCCTTCGAGTTGCTTCTTTTATTTTCAAGCAAAGTGTTCATCTGAAGAGACTTGAATAGCGAAAATTGAATATTGAATTAGACGAAGCAATAGACTGTTCATATTTCCATGTTTTCAACGAATCCATTTTCAAGACATTTTACTTGCTATTACATGAGTAGAGAAGAGATTCTCTGTGTTCAGTTTTGAAGAGTTAATTTGAACTGAAAGAGCAAATCTGATCAACATTTTTATCGATTTTGCAGTTTCATTGTTGCACTTTCAACTGACCATTTTGGCAAACAAGCAAACAAGAAACAAATTAATATGTTAATTTATCCTTGTTTAAATGTAAATTAGATTTGGTTGCAGTAAAAACGTTACAATTTGCATCTTTCCATAATTAACCTTTAAATTTGTACTTTTTGTAAATTTCCAGCTTCGATTCACTTATAATTGGACAGTTTACTTCAACTGGCCAAGCTATCATTATGGTCAATAGAAGTGTAACCATTTTTGCTCTTTGGGTTAATGGAAACAGAAGACTAAGTGGTCAATGAAATATGAAATAATTGGATTGAATTCGGGTGAAGAGAATAAAAAGTTCATTTTTAAAGGTCAAGAACCGGTTGAGGTGAAGTAAATGCTCATTGACTTGAGCTTATGGTTTACTGGCTTTTCAGTTGAATGGGTTACAGAAGATTTAATTGAATTTAATGGTGAAAAACAACAACAATTTATACGCCAAAATTGATCTTATTTGAGAGCAATTTCATTCCAAAGTAATTCATCAAATTGATGGTTGGTGATCCTATTGATGGGATTAGTTGATGTTAAGTAAATAAAAACAGAAATCGATTTGTTCACATTTGAGAAATTATTAGACAAAATGATTTCCGCAAAATGTAAACCTGCGAAAAATCGCCTCATTTTTGCTGATTATAAGGAAAAAATCTAAGGAAATATTGAGTTCTGTTTATTTCAAAGTGTTAGATGTGTAAGTGTTTTTAGGGATAAGCGTTCAGTTGTTCACAACACAGACTTCGTTAGCAATAAAGATCTTTCAGAATCGGGAAATAGATACATAGAAGGTAAGAGATTATTACGTGAAAAAGTTTAATTTATTCAGACTATTGGGTTGGTTGAGTTGGCACAATATCAATATGTTACACTTTAAAAGGCAAAGAAAATGAATTTGATCAAAACAAATCATCTTTGTGTATATTGACAGTCCTTTCATTAGGGAACAAGAAAAAATTGTAAATATTTTTATCGATGCTGAACTTTTTTCCAGTGATCAACATTAAAATTAATCCATGGCGACTGTTTACAATTTTTTCGTTTTTGCCGAATGTATTACTTGTCAATTTGCACAAAGATGAAGTTTTGCAAAGATCGCAAAAAGTCGAATTATAACGAACTGTCGCTCTTTAGACTTTTTAAGTTAAGCATTGGTTACTGAGAGGTAAAGCTAGAAATGTTTTCCCGTTTCAAAGGTGATAATTAGAATGAGTGAAAATGAAACGCAGCAAAGCAAGCAATTGATCAATATGTGAACCTTGAAGCTGCCAATTTTCATTCAATTAGCAATTCAACTGTGAGTTTCCATTGAATGCAACTTTATTTCAAGTTAATATAATGCAAATTAGGATAAAAGTTATCGACCAAAGAAGTGTGTAAACCCAATATCAGAAGAAAATTGATTCTGCTTGCAATATCAAAATATTACACTTTCATGGAGGAGAGAAAAAGTCAATCAAAATTTTCATGCTTCATGGAAATTTATCTGAACAAAAGAAAAAATAATCAAAATTATCGACAGAAAACAACAAATCAAATGGAGTCTCAATACCAATAGCAATGATTGTATACAAAATAGCGAAACATTTGTACAAAGTAAACAAGTAAAGGTAAAAGAAGTGAAAATTTGTAAAGAAGGATGAAGATGATGACAATGATGGAGTGTACAGAAACATTGTTCAAAAGAAACGGTTAAATTGCTTCTAATAAAATTAAATGAATGTAATTTCATTGTAACTCTTTTCTCATCTTGTATTCCAATTTGATCATCATTGACATTCATAATACATCAACAATCAAATTTTCATTGCAAAATGAAACAAACTGAAGAGTAAAATGGAAAAAGCTATTGTAAGTTTCAATTGAAAAGTTTGCTAATTTGATTAGCTTTTCTCTCTGATCAACAATTTGCTCGAAGATGCAGAAAGATTTGCTGATTATGAAAGTTGACGTCAAATTGAGTCTAAAAGTTGAAATGAATAGAAATTGAAATTCTTGAGTTTCAGGCCGATCAACTTATTGAATAAAGATATCTCAAGAATTCTGGTTAAACTTGACAAGCTTGTTTGGTGAAGCTGAATCTTTCCAAACTATGAAATGTTTCATTAAAATTCTGGGCTCGACTAATTGGTTGATAATTAAGTGAGTTGAAATTTAAATTACCAGTTGAATGATTGAAATGAGAATGTCAAAGAGCTAATGTAAGTGCACAGAAAATGTTGATTGTTCAGGAATCACCTCAAGGGCTTCAGCTATCAAGTGATATTCTTGAGTAACTTTTCTTCTCTCATGAAAAGATAACAAAAAGTTGTCACCATGAGATGAACATGGGAAAAGATGAACTTGCTTGTTACAATATTCAAGGTTTTAATGCATAAATGAAGGAATAATAAGTTTAATGAAAGGTGAAACAAATTTTTGGCCAATATTTTGAATGAATTTTATTACAACCTGAAAATGTTTCATCAACAAAGGCCATGAATAATGAGATTGAAATGTATTTACATTTTTAAGTAAAATTGAATGCTGCAAGTTTTCAGGTAAAAACAAGAGAAACTTGGAAATGTATGAACAATGAATAAATGGTGGAAAATATGTTTTACTGGAGATTTTGTTCATTCTGATAAATCAAATTTCAATCATAATTCTGTGAATATAAAAAGGTAAAACATTCTTTACCTTTTACTCAAACTTCTGGTTATCACATTTGGATGCAAATATCAAATTTGATTAAACAATTTATTGGTTCAATGGAAGGTCATGAAATGTAACGACAAAAGCTATGATTTGATTGAATCAGAAGGAAGAAATCATGAGAATCGCAAATTTGATTGAAAACTAATTTAAAGAGTTTATTAGTTGCTATTGATTCATAAATGTGTTCAACTATTTTACCTGAAATTCAAGTTCGAAATTTCCCTTTTTTCTACTTTTCTCCTTCTTCAGGTGAAATATGATTTTATTGATAAGTAAACACATGAAGATCAGTGTATCTGCATGTAAATGTTAACCAGGTTCAATTGATGTTTTAAAGGAAATTATTTTTTTCACTGGAAGAGAAGTTGCAAATTCATGTTAAAAATTAATTCTGAAAAAGGTAAAAGAGAAAGAAATTGAAGGTGGAAAAGTTGAGGAATCGTTAGCAGAATAAATGATAACTGTAATAGCAACGAACTTTTGATTCCACCAATTCAACCGGAATAATATTTCGATTATTTTAGTTTCTTTTTTTATTGTATTCCAACTGACTCAATGGTTTATTGGTTAAATTGATAAAATTGTTCCTTCAAATATCATGGTAATGATGATAAATCGAACATTTTGATGAATGGAAAAGTGCTTTCTGTTATCAAGGTGAACAAATCAACGGAAAATATTGGAAAAACATGATTTACTTTTGTCTTCCATTCAGTTTTACATGACAATATGAAAATCTGGTTCTGTGCTTCAAATCGATTTTACGTTTTTAAAATTGTTTGAAGATGCGAGTCAAGGTTGCTTTCAATTTCAAATCATTTCTTTCCCTTTTCCACTCGTTCTAATTGTTACAATTAGATTGGTGGCTTTATCTATTCAGTGAAATTGAACGCTGTTGGGTATCGTTCATGATCATGATGGATTGAATGAACTGAAATTATAAGAAACAAATCGAGTGACAATAATCAATGCTTTAATTGATGTCAATATCAATTTTGTGTCATCCAAATTGATTCAGTTTCAGTCTTGCAAGATGATCGATCATTTGTCATCAAAAACATTACTCACAATACAATGAATTTAGTTAATCAAAAAGAATAAAATTTTTGTAAATTCTGGTCGCCAGTAAACAATTTAGCCTGAAATGAGCTGCTGATTGAAATTGGTAAAAGTAAATGTTTAAAGTAAATAAATGGTAAAAACGTTTCATGCATAGAAATGGAAGAGAAAAGGAAATGAAATTTTTAATGAAAAAAATTCTAAACAAAGAGTATCAGATAAGTGAAGTTGTAATGAGAGTAAAACTAAATTAACCACCAAATCATAAAGTTCATGTGAAAATAAGCCTGAAGCAGGAAGAAAAGTTGCAATTCAGTTCAATTAGGCAGCGTGCGTTCATTCAAAATGAAAATGTTGAATAAGATCGAAGTCGAAAGATAAAGAAAAGTAAATCAATAAAAGTTGAACCATTTTCTGTGGAACCAAGTCGAGTGAAAATTTCATTTATTCATTTGAATTCCTTCCATTGAACGATGGAAACAAATTTTTGCTCATCAATGAAAATAACTAAAAGCACAGAGAAGTTTTGAAGCAAGGAATTTCTCAAAGCGATTCTGAATAACTTCTTGTTAACAGTGAACACCGAATGTCACTGGAAACGCTGTCCAAGGAAATTTCATTCCAATAATAAACTCTTTTCATGGAAAGTGTGAACAGGTGAAGTTGGTGAAAACAGAAACATTAACCTCACAGTCAAGGTAATGATAATGTTTGCAAGTTGCAATATTCTTACATCAACTTGAGAAGGGAGTGAAACTGGGAGTGAAAAGATATAAATCAAAAGTGATAACAGAAGGCAAAAACAGAAATGCAAAATAGAGCTGAAATTTTCAAGTTATAGCAAAACGATGAAAGGTTTTAACATGAATTTGTTCTTCTCTTTTGCAAGGAAAACTTTTTCTCCCAAAATAAGCTGTTTTTTTCATTCTTAATGTTTTACACCTAAACACACATTTGCCAAGTATTCTTGCATGCGTTGATACATGTTCAGTTAAACATAATTTTATTTTGCACTAGTTTATGCTCCAATAACCCTTGCTTTACTGTTGATACTTGCAACTTTGATTATCTTGTAAATTTTACTGCACCTTTTTCACTCTCACCTATGATATTTTTGCAGCTTTTTGTTGCAAGTCTCCAGTCTTTGTGTTCAGATTTTATCTTTTTTGCTTCTTCTTCTTTTTGTCCAGATTCTTCCACTCTTTGTGTGACCATTAATATTATATTTGGTCCTAAAATTTTCATCAACAGATAAAATAATAAATAGCATTAATAGCAATGGTAATAATGTTAGACGAGTCAGGGTAGTTAGAATGGACTCACAAATGGCATTATATTATCTTCATCAGTACATAAATAAGAAAATCTCTTTATATCATCACAATTCTCAAGACTGTTCAACTTTTCATCATTAGTTGAATTGAGCCATTAAAGTAATGTACAATGAATATATACAGGTTGGCCTAAACTACTGAGCAAAAGTATTGTTAGTCACTTGTTGATGAGATGATTTTTATTAATGAATATAGACCAGACTAGACCATGAGACTTGAAATGGATTATCAAAATTTCTAGATTGGGTTTACATAACTGGACAGAATTGAGTTTCCAAAAAAGAAACCCATAGATTCACATTAATTTCAATGCTATCGTAAGGGATCGACACTTCATTTAGTTTCTCTTCACAGTTACAGTTTGTAATTCAATGTCAACCCCTTTAGTTTAAATTACTGTTTACTTTTCATTTTGCCTTTTGCTTCATATAAATATTGGTCGATTTAAGTCAATGCATTAGATTGTGATTCTCTCTCTTTGCAACATTGTTAAACATTGTTAATCAATTGAAGAGCGTACGCTCTCAAATCTACTTCACGTCAATTCAGTTAATCTACTTATTTCTGGTGTAATTCGTTGTGTTTAAAAGTCTTAATTTCAATAAAATAATTCATCGATTGATTAATGTTAGTTGAAGATATTGAAGTCTGATCTCCATAGTAAGTCTTTACTCTTCATCCCTGGAAAGGTCTTACACTATTAATTTTGCTCTGCTTTGATGAGCGAACTTTAGATGATTTCGTCGAAAATTCGTCTTCAACTACCAGTCTAAAGATTATGCTGATAACTTCGTAGATTACCATCTCAGTCAATCAACTATTTGAAATAGTCAACATTTTTGTTGTAAAATTTCCTCGACCAGCAAATGACCTTTTCATTCAGTTTAGAGTTGAATTTACGTGAAAATTAAATGATCCTGAGACATAGTACACTGTTTACACCAACTAAAGAAGCTTCCGTTCAGTTTCAGCATTAGTGAATCTCTAGTTATGAACCCGAAAAGGTAGGAAAATGACAAAGACTCTGAATTTTCCCGAATTTCGAAATTTGATCAACTGAAATTTATTATCATGGATAAATGTAAAAATGTTTATAAAAATCTGATTTTACAAAGAGAATCCATTTTATGATAATACATGGTGTGATGAAAAAGTCAGGATTTAGTAAAAGTTGATTTGATTGAAAAGATGAAAAGTTTAACCTAAATGTTTGAATAAAACCATTCATTTCGGGAAGATGGTTTCATCTGTGAACATTGAATTTGAAACGAACACACTAAATACCATTCTTTGTATCCTTAAATATTATATTTATATTTTGATACAATAACAGTTATGGATTTACCAGTATCTTTGAATACAAAGATATCAAAGTTACTGATTTTGCTTTTCTTCATCTCATGTATTTTTCCGTCTAAAAGTTGGCTTTTCCCTCATTTATCAGGGATTCATCTCTACCAACTAGGGAATCAAATGTTGCATATTTATTCAAGAGTGAAAAGGTTTGCAACATGATTATATTTACTATTGTTTGCCTCTTCAATTTGATTAATTTCATGACTATATACATGAACATGAATAAAGAAAACACGAAACGGCAAAATCAAAATGAAATAATTTACTATTTGTCAACATTCACCAAGAAAAAGCAAAATTTTTGAAAAACACAGGAATAAACGAGGAATATTTGAAATTTTCAATTTAATTTCATTTGATAAATAGTTAATCACAAAATTATCATAAATTTCTGTCAGTTTCAATACATGTAATTGATAACATTACATGCAACATCTTCCAATGTGCTATTGGCAAGATTGATGTTGTTCAACTAATACTTTGAGTATAAGATGTTACAAAAATTGAAAACAAATTTGTTTACGCTATTAATCAGCTTACAATTCAATCTTCATTAAATTATCATTAATCATGAAACGAGTTTACGATTACAATTTTTACGCTTTCATTTTTATGCTCAAGTTTGGCTTTGAAAATCATTATTGAAGCAAGTTTTGACTCAAGAGTCAAGTATTTGTCTGGACTTTGAATATAAGATTTTATGGATTATCTGATTATCCAAAGTTGGATCAACAAGTTATTAGAGTTTTACAATTTTTGATTCAATTTCATAAGTGATTCAGTATTGTTTGAGAAATAAGTCGATCCAGATCTGATCATTTTAAAGCATTATTTCAATGTCTTTTGTTTCTCCAACATTTTCATCCAATTTCGTGTTTCGACTCGAAATTTGATGAAACATAAGATGAACCTTTTTTAAACTATTCAATACAAGGATAACATGATTGATAATACATCTGCTTTTGATGTGAGTTTTTGCTTGCTTCAAAATTGACTCACAGTAAGGAGTCTTCGTCAGTTTCAAAGTTATTTATATTTTATATTGAAAGTGTGCTAAAAGACACTAACTAAGCCAATAAAGGTTTCTGTAGTAGCATATAAAGGTAGAAAGACAGAATGACAAAGACTTAAAGGTGATAAGTCTCAATGGAACTGGAATATCTGAAAGTTTTCTTCTTCTTTTTTTTCATTTCATCTCACTTTTGGTTCTTTGTTTCAATGGTAAGAGATAAGTAAATGTTGCGATAGATTCTTAAGAAGATTGGTGCTTGAAATAGGTAATGGTTAAGTTGATAGACAGAAGAAGAAAGAGGCAAAAATGGTGTCGACCAGGAATGACACAAAGAATAATTGGAAACAAGGTAACTTTTGGTAAATAAAGAATAAAGAATGTTGGATAAAATAAACAAATAACATGAATTCCCAAGTAACTTATTGTAAAACTCAAGTAGATTTTGATGTTTTTCCAGTCTTTTTTACTGCTCTCATCGTTATATTAGCTGTTGATATTGTATTAAAAATAAAAGATACGATAAAAATACCATTTTTACATATAAATTTTCATTTTGTCATTTCATCAACTCTAAACGATCAATTCAAATTATTTAAAGATACTCATTCGTATGAAACACATTACAATCTTTTTCAAATGAAAAAATCATAATCTTCGCACTGATTTAAGCTCCTTCAAATCCAAGCTTTTTAAGCTTTTAATTTTCAAATTAAAAGTCCGTTTTTCGATTGAATAGCTTAAATTCCTTGAGATACTGAATGGGCGGTTTGGGAACTGAATATTTGCTTGAAGTCAAACAGTCTAAGTTCCTTCAGGGTTTAGAAATGGACTTTTCCAATCGCAAAAAGGACTTTTTGTTTTGAAAGCTAAAGGTTTAATTAAAGCTTGAACTTGAAGAAGCTCAAATCTGTGCGTAGCTTATGACTTTTCCAAACGAAATATATGAATAGTATTATCTTACAAGTTATCTTGTTAGTTTGAATAAGATGAAAATATCAGGAAAATAAAACAATTGAATGCTGTTTTCAATTGAATTTTTACCTTTACTACAATTTCAAGTGAAAAATCAACCAACATTGAGGTTAACAAGTAAAATCAAATGT
Organism: Tetranychus piercei; assembly: GCA_036759885.1. Classification (NCBI taxonomy): domain Eukaryota; kingdom Metazoa; phylum Arthropoda; class Arachnida; order Trombidiformes; family Tetranychidae; genus Tetranychus; species Tetranychus piercei. Next base: position 24,271,598 of record CM071877.1, read on the forward strand.
TTCAATTGCTTTCTGTTGTTGAAACACTTAATGTTAACTGGTTGAAGTTTAATTTGAAATAAGTTTAAAGGTAAAACTTGATTCTTGATTGATTGATTAATTGATTTGACTGGAGAAAATGTTGATTGAGAAATTTGTTTTTCTCTATTTAGGATAAAGTCGGTGAAATAATTGTTTGCTTTACCATCTTAATGCATTATTAACATTGGATATTGTTTGTTAAGGTAAACTGTCCAATGTCAACAATTTATTTAAAGCTGTGTAAATGAGAGGTGAAAGTGATTGGGTCAAAATTGGTTGATTATTTAATCAACTTGGATTGTAATGATAAAATGGAAGAGCAAAAAACAATATTATGGACATTTCTAGCTCTTCTTTATCAACAAGTGAATCGTATCAATTGTATTGTTGATTTCACTTAAAAAAAGACAATCAACTGGCCTAAATAATCAATAGAGGAATCAGTTTTCAATTGTCAAGGCAAATAGAAGAGGTTAATAGACAACAAATATAAAAAAGAGACTTTTCTCTTCTCTCAAGCTTGTTCATCTTCCAAGCTTGATCTTTCATTATTATACCAGTAAATAGTGTTGTGATCTTAACACAACCTGATGAACCCGATTTGATTGGACATTAATGGTCACTCCAAAGGGTAAAACATTGGAAATGTAAAGGTTTGTTGTTACCAGGTTGATGTACATGTTTAAGGTAATGAACAGCAAGAAAAAAAACCAACAACTTCCAAGAGAACAGATTAATTATTTGAATGAGATTAACCCAAAATTTTGACTATATTCAATATTACATTGATAATAGATTGATAGCGATTTAACGTTAAGGTAAACCTAAAAGTAAAAGGTTCAACAACATGGATATTAATGTTTGGATTGATATTAATATTATCAAGTAAACATATCAACAGGTTAAATGATGTATTAGATTGTGAACAATCAACAAGAGGTAGACAGATAAAGGTGGAAAGAAAGACAAAGTTTGTTCGCCATTGATATTCACAGTCTTCACTTTCCATGCTCAGAATCGGGTGAAAAAACAGAAAATTGTATTAATAAGATTTTCCTGGATAACAAAAGACTTTTTTTTCCTTCTTCTTCCTTCAAACTCAATATATTTCGACAGTTTTATGTTTACACTGAAACCGTTGTAAGAATCATGATATTTATCATCAGCAGTTTACTTTCTTACGAAATGAGGCCAAATTGAAAATATCGTTATTGATAAAAGTCTTATGTCTAGCACAAAAGTCTTGAGTATCGTCATTTCTTTCTCTTCTCTTGGAATGAATCTTCTTTTTATCATCATCTGTTATCATCATATCCTTTCTTATTATATTTAGTTCATGTGAACCTCTTTCTTTCTCACTCTCTTTGTATATTTAATATTAAACTTTTGGTAGCCTTAAGAATGGATGGATGAATAAGCTTTTCATGAGAGATGAAAATGAAATACAAAAGGTTGAGCAGAAAGAGATAGAGAGAGAGAGAGAGAGAGAGAGAGAGAGAGAGAGAGAGAGAGAGAAAAGAAAAACTTTAAGCCAAGGATTATTTGATTTTCATGTAAAAATAAGTGAAAAGTGCTAAAATAGGCTTCTAGGGATGAAAGTTTACCTTTATAACAACTATTCATTTTCTTGGTGAAGTTTAGATCAAAACTGGCCCTAATAACTTGAGTTACACATGTTTAAGATATATAGTAAAATTGGGTTTACTAAGTATTTCCTGGTTTAGAGTGAAATTTCAACTTAATGGATACACATGAGATTCGAGTTTGGTCAACTTTATTTTGGTTTTGTTTGTTTGTTCACCTTGTTTATTGTTTTGGGTAATTTGATTGGATGAGAAAATTAAAGGTTAACATTGTTAAGTGTTGTTTACCTGTAAAAGTCCGTATTTAACCTCAAACTCAAGAAATGAGTATTGCTTGATTGGTGAGTTTATGTTTTGCGGTAATCTATCCTCAAGGTATCCAAGTACATTGGCAAGGCTTCCCAGTACTGGTTCAGTGGCAAAGGCTAAAGTCTCCGGTGACTCTTCAACCGGATGGTAAAGAGTCAAAATTTTGGGATGACGATAACGATCCAATTGTTTTGCACTAAATTTAAGTATTTCAGAAATGGCCTCTTTACGTTTGGGTTTGTGAAGTTTGTCCACTGACTTTTTGTTGAAGAAAAATACAGAAGCTTCCTAAATAAATCCATGGGTGTTTGATTGACCGAAAAAAATAGAGAATGGTATTAATGATAGATTGTAAGGTAAAAACAAGTGCGTGATTAAAAAGGTTGGATGAATAAAATGTTTCAAGAAAATATAAGTATACATTAGCAAGATTATGGCAAGACTATCGAAATTTTTGCTTGGTTAGTAACTTTGAAAGAATGTTTATCGTGTTTTGGTAAATTGATATAAGCTAAGTAAGCATTCTGACTGCGAGGAGTTGCGAGTAAAAATGATTAAATGTTCAAGGAATTAAAAGTTATCGATAACAGTTGTGAATAGCTTAAAAAGGGTTTGGGATGGAAAATGGTAAAAGGTTGGACTTTTTTATCAAGTTATGTTTTTAAATAAAATATAATTTACCTTTTTGTCCAATTTTCGTGTTGCATCGTAAATTTTCCAAGCTAATTCGGGTCCTGCACTTCCAGTTTGATTGCCAATCTCGAAATATTGTGAGATTGGATTGGTTTCAAATGGATTGTATGTTGTTGGACCTCTAGCATAATTGGACTCGAAAAGATTGGAATTAACTGTTGAACCTTTAAATTTTGAAAACATTTTGGTTGCTGCCATTTATCCATAACACTTTACCAAGAGGATAGCCATTGACAGAATGAAAAAGTTCAACAGGAGGCATCAACAGCTATGAGGAGTTGAAGTTACTACAAGAAATACATCTCTCAAGTTACAGTCTAACGGTAAGTATATCCGAAAGATGTCTCCACAAAACTCCTTTCTTTTCATTCTTTCGCAAATTAATCTTTCTTTTTCTGTCTATTTAAGTTATAAGAGTTCAACAATTGAGGAGAGTAAATTTTCGAGACTTTCATCTGCATTCAAACAGTTCTACTCGAACTTTAAGCGTATCTCGAACAATGCATATTTTGCTACCACCTATTGGCAGGCCATTAAATTGGATTTAGAGGTAAAGAGGTAAACAAGATCGATTTATTTTCTCCCCTTTCTTTGTTCAGGGAATGTTTCAACATAAACCATGGTAAACTCTGGACGAAAATTCAGTCAACTAATGATTAGAGAACAATGGTTGATCACAATCTTATCTTAATCTGTTTTGCATTTCTTGTCTTCTTCGGGGCAAATGAACCATCCAATAATAATTACTCAGTCGACATTAGAATCCAATAAGACAAGATGAATTTTATGGACAAAAATCAAAACATCATTTTATATCTATCAGCATACAATCTATTGCTGTTCTCAGCCAATTTAATTGACAGCCAGATCATTAGATAAATAGTAACATTACAGTTGTAACAATGCTCTTGAAATCAAAATGGTTTTTCGTTTTTCTTATCATTTTCTGCTAAATAGGGATGTTCCGACCGATTTTAAGATCGAAAAATCGATCGATTTCTGAAGAAAATTGATCGGAAAATCGATCTCACTAAAAATCGGAAATCGCACATCCTTGCTACAAAATTCCCTCAAATCTCTTAACCTTTCCTTCACACGCATTTTATTTTAACTTGGCTTTTGTTTTTTAAATTTTCTTTTTTGTACGTTCTATTGTACTTCAACATTTAAATTTTATTGACATCTTAAGCACTATCCAACCATTCTCTGTGCCTATCTTTGCTCTTAATTGGTTATCGTTCTGTTTATTCCACTTATTCTGCTCTTGTGATTTTAATTCTATATCTACCATAATGCAAAGAGTTGATGAAGTAGATGACTATACCTTCCACAATCATCCCCAACAAGGATCTTCTGGTTATTTATTGGGCTCAGATGACTCTAGTTCCAATCAGGCCTGGTTACAAAAGCGACACCAATCAATTGATCACCTCTCAAACGACCTTGCAATTGCTCCTGAAAATGCTGATGATTTTGATGCTCTTAACGATGAAACTTTCGGAGCGGCAACCTTCGACGAAGATTGGGAACAGCAACATGAAAAAATGGCCTCATTGGTTTCTGGGCCTTCTCAATACCAATCGCCTGCTGGCTTATCAGGCATGCATAATCGACCACACAGGACATCACCTTCCCCACATCCTTCATCTTCATCTTCATCTCAATTTTTAAATCAAAACAATCTTCCCTGTTTCGACTCGAGTAAAGTTTTGGACTGTCAAACTATTGAACAAGGAATGCACAATTTATCTACATCATCCAGAACAATTCCTCCAGGAGCAAATAGTAGACAAAAAATGAGCCCAAACAGCTATTTTTTCGGTAAAACTTCATTGGACCCTTTCATTAATGGGCCAATTAGATCAACTGAATCAATTTGGAATACTGATCTTTCATCTACAAAACTTTCTCATATCGATAATACAAATATTCAAATGACGTCACCTGCTTTGATGTCCAATGTTGTGAGTTCATCTATGGGTACACCTGCTGAATCATCTTCAGTAAATCAATCACGACAAGTAAATGAAAATGATGACAACTCTCCTTCCAGGCCTGTTATCAAAAGACCGGTTAGAGTAGAAGATTTAGAAGCTATGCTGTTAAACTCTGACCCTAATCGTAAAAATTCTACTTCGACTGAAAGCTCTACACCAAAAGCATCCGAAAGTAATTCGAAAAATGAAAAAAATGATAATGGCTGGAGTCCCTTTAGTATGGGTGGTTTTATACCTAATATTCAGCCTTCTACAAATGTAAATTCGAATGACCAAAACAGTCAGCCTCAAGCTCCAATCGGTTATGGAAAACCTAGCTCGGTAAATTCACATCCAAGAGCTGATGTTGACCCAAAAAAATCAGTTTCTAATGGAAAGCCATTCAAACCAATGACCTTAGATGAATTAGAAAGACATCTGTTGAATGATAATCCTAATAATACCCAAGTTGAGACAAAGCCTATTCAAAATGCTGGCAATGATTTGAATAATTTTTTTCCTGGTGTAGATTTAACAAATAATAACCAAGAAAGGAGAGTTTTGCCCGAACCAGTCCAGCCTCTAGTTAGTTCAACTATTGTTACTCCATCAAGTGAAACGATCAACGCTAAACCATTGTTCAGTAGTCTATTTATGCCTGGAAATAGACCTTTTATTCAACCATTTGTACCTACGGTCATACCTCGTGCCCCATTTTTGCCATTCTTACCTGGTCCTATTCCCAATCAATCGTTTATTCAACATCATCAAATGCAACATTTACAGCAGCTTCATCAAAGATTCGCTCATCAACGCCGACAATTTTACCCTCGACCAGGTGCACGTCACCAGCATCACGATAGAAGTTCTAACGACGATGAATACGCTGGCTTAATGACACAAAGCAATAAAGAATGGCTGATAAAAATTCAAAACAGTGCATTGAATTTCACAAACCCTTATAAAGAAGATTTTTATTTCGTGTCTTTTAAAACAAAACAATTGGCAACTGCTGCTAAAGCTAAAAAAGGAGACAATGGATCACAAATTCCTGCTTTAATTATTCCGGAACGAAAAAATGACGATAGTACAAAAGTCGAATATGTGCCGGTACAATTCGAAGGATCTCTGGGAAAAATTCAAGTCTCCAATGTAAAATGTCCTCGAAAATTGTTAGATGTTGATCCAAAACATCCAACAAAAATTGTTGATCCAAGTCAAGACAGACCAATGACACCAATCGGACGTGCAGAATTGAATGCGTTCCGTCGACTATTGTTGGATATTGAACAGCTCTATGCACTTATGCTAGAAATAGATGAAGAGGATAAAAAGATGGGTGCCCTACCAGAATTTCAACGAGTGCCTCATGTTAACAGGCGATCCGATCTTTGCAATCAACTTTTCAGGGGCGTTTATGATGAAAAAAGTGAAAACATTAATCAGAAAATAGCCAATGTAAGGAAAGGCATCGCTTTAATTGTAAGATCACTTCAAGTTCTTTCCGATTCAAAACAAAAAGCTGCTATCGTAAAAAGTCTTTTAGATAAAAATAACAGTCACTATGTGACTAATTATCGAGATAAAGGCCTACATCATCTAGATTTCAAAGAAATTCTTACGGATGTCATTGCATCATTGAAAGAGTCTCAACTTCCAGAGATAGACTTACTTTCCCGCAAACTAAACAGTACATCGTTTTTAAATTAACTGATTTAATAGCCAATCTTTTTCGATCAACCTGTTGCGCGAAAGTTATTTCTACTCGGCCAATTTTTGTCAATTTCTTTGTCAATGTTCTTGTTGACATTTTGCGATGTTACAATTAAAGACCATACAGAACAGCGATTTGATTTTTTTGGGTCGATTTGTAAACAACTTTCACATTCATCTCAATTTATTTTATAAACATCAGATGAGTAAATTGAAAATGAAATACATGAAATAGATTAAGTATAAAAACATCGCTATCAATTCAAATTAAAACATTTTCTGCTAAAAACTATAAAATGATTGAGTTCTTCATTGGAAACTTACAAAACAACTTTTATAATTAGAATTGATAATAAGACTCCAGCCTTAATTACTGTCAACAGATATCTTTTGTTGAGGAAATTCGATATCTAATTTTGCTCCTTCTGCCATTAAATCTTCAATATCTTCAATTGTTCTGGGAACGTTTGTTAATAGCTCCATTCCAGTTTCAGTGACAACTATATTATCTTCTATTCGAACCTGAATCAAAAACAAATCCATTAAATTAATGCATTGGTCAAACAATATCATCATAAAAGATGGAATTTTTCCAAAAAAGCAACTTACTCCACCAAAATTTTTAAATTGATTAATCTTATCAGCATTTAAAAATTTGGATTTAATCGGATCAGACAAAGCCTTATCAAGAAGAACACCAATAAAATAGATTCCAGGTTCAATTGTGAGAACCATTCCAGCCTCTAATTTGCGAGCAGTGCGTAAGGATTTCAACCCTTCTTCCGATCTTCTTTCTGGTGTATGTTCCAAGTATCCACCAACATCATGGGTATCGATTCCCAAGAAATGACCTAATCCATGAGGCATGAAAACAGCTCCTAATCGCTGCTCCATCATTTCATCGATATTTCCCTTGACCAACCCAGCTTTAAGTAAGTGTTCAAGATGCACACGATCAGCCAACAAATGCATATCAACCCAGCTAACACCAGGCTTAACATTATCCATCACAGCCCGACTTGATGATAAAACAGCATTGTAAATGATTTTTTGGTTCTCCGTAAAAACACCAGAAATGGGAAAAGTACAAGTTATATCGGCTCCATAGCAATAATATTCACAACCCATGTCATTGAGACACAAATCGCCAATTTTTAAGGTTCTATCGTTTGGAGCTCCAGCATGGCCATAATGAAGAACCGAACTGTTTATTCCAGATCCACAGATACAGGTATATGATAGGAGACGAGCTCCACCATTGTAATGACAATAATGCCGAAATAAACTTTCAAGTTGATATTCTTTCATTCCTGGGCGAACTTTTTTCATTACATCTTTATGAGCTTCAGAGCTTATTTTATTAGCATATCGCATTACTTCTAGTTCCAATGGGGTTTTAAAAACTCTACATTCTGATATGATTGGATGAAGAATCTTATCATTTATATTGAATTCAGTAAGACCATCAAATGATGTTTTTGTGCATGTTTTTCCTGAATCACTGTTGGTTCCATGTAATATTAACAAACAATCAGGTTTCAAATTGGCCAAAACTTGTTTAATCTGTTCAATAAATCAGAAATGAGAGAAGTATCATCATTAATTATTATGATGTTTCATATCTTTGATTCATACGTAATGAAATATCTTGATAAAGTTGAACGTCGTTGAATTATATTCCGATAATAATTAAATTATATGAAGGATTTGTTCAAGCTCTAGTTAACTTTTAAGCATACAATTTAGTTTGTTTATTTTGCATCTTTTTCTTTCTTTACTCTTTTATCACATGTCAATTCCTTTATAAAATAATCTTGAATCATTCTTCAATATAAAAGAGTTAAGTTATGTTTACCATCTTGAGTTTTATTAAAGCAATTAGTGACATTGCTATAGGGATAATTTTTTTCCTGTCTACAAGAGCAGAACAAATATTTAGGTTTTGTAATCGATGTCAACATGACAGTATTCAAATCTATACGAGAACTACCAATTAATGTGAATCTAATTAAATACTTACTGTATCAGCATAATGAACCTGGTCAACACCATATCTAGCTTTCAGGTCTTCAGGCGTTTTCAATTTACCCATCCACACAGCATAACTTTCCGGTAATCTCGGTGCAAATAAATGACTTTTCCCTGAATCAACCTCTATTGCTCCATAATAATCAGGTTCTTCAACGCCAAAAGTCCAGTGGAAATAAGACTCTTGTCGAAAAATGGGTTCATGATCAGCTACAAATAGGTAAAAATCAAAGAGAATGAATTAAATAAATAAAATATTCATAACCTCTTCAATGATATCTACATAAATTTACTCACTACAATGACGAGTTTCGTATTTTCCGCCTTGAAGAATAACAACTGACTTTTCTTTCGATGAGGTTACTTGTCGCAGCTTTTCGACTAGCCGAGATCGATTCAATTGGTGAAGCTTGTTACTCACTGCTAATGTGTGGATGCCACGAGTGAAAATACCTTCCCTGATCAATATAAGACACAAAATTACCGGTAAAATTTTCAGTATAACATGTAAGAATGGTTACCAAAAAAGCAATACCAAAAACAATTAGCACTCACATTTGCTTGAATGACTAGTGTGACTGTCTAGTAAAAAATTGAAGCAGAGGTAAATGGATGAATCAGTGATTAATTAACCAACTGACACTTGAATAATCAATAACAATAACAATCAATAGTAAGCAGGTGAGCCAAAGGGCAAGATAAGGATTGAACGTAATAAGATCAGCTGGACTATCCGTATTTTTAGATTTGAGAAACCTTTGTATGAGCACAAATGTACAATTGACAACAAATGACTGATAAAATTAAATATACCAACTAGATGATGATTTGATCAATAATGATGTCAATTTGTAAAGTTTTCCAATAGAAGAAAAATTCAAATGATCACAAGTTCATATCAAATTGGGTCTCATTAAAAACAGAAGCATCGTTATAGCTGCTACCTATGATGGTGTTGAGTATTTATCTGGGTAAAAGCACAGTTGTACAAAATTAAAGATAAAAAATACTATACTAAGTAATTAGTAGGTAATGTTAGTAGTAATTAATGTTTAGGTTAATTATTCAATAAAAATAAATAAAGGTTAATTTGTATTTACTGATGGTTAAATGACATTAAGCTGTCACACATGATGCAAGAGAAATACGTAAACAATCCATCAATACTGGTTCAAACAAAGAGTATAACTCTTTTGGTTCAACAGGTTTGCATGTCTATCTTAATAATCATGACAATGAATTGTTTAATTTGCTAATTTTTTCACTGATATTTAAAGGTAAATTTTGTTAGATAAATATAATATCCCTTCTTTAATAGTAATCCAGTATCATGTAAACAACTTATAAATCAGTAGGCAATTGAAACAAAAAGATCAAAGCAACTGCGATAAACTGAATTGGTTAACATACTTCAACAAGATAATTGGAATTTATTTAATATCACTCTATCAACATATTATTTCCATCAGATTAAGGAGATAACATCTTTTGTTGCCCAATTAATCTCTCAGTAAATCGATCTACCAGCGATAAATGAACACAGCATTTGTGCTGACTGTTTCATTAATGTTACCACATTTTCTGTACATTCATCAGAAGCCATCGGACAATATTCTCTTTCACTGTGTGTGATAAGTATCTCGTTGGAAAGTATTTTTTAAAAAATGTTCGAACTACTGACTCAACTTGAGCCGCTCAAAGTGACGAAACAGATACATGGTTGATTTAAATGTTATCAAGATATAAGACTTCTTTACTTTGCTTTGGTCAAACTATTATAGACATTGGACCAAAAGAAGGATTAAATAATATGAACCAGGGAATTTACAGCTGCTGTATTGGTAGAGATGCTTTAATAAAATTTAACACTGATGTGACACCCAATGGCACCTACGTCAATAAACCAGTTAGTGACAATTTTGAGTCCATCATTTTGAAAAATTTTCCATTATTCTTCAACCATTCTCTAACCGACAAATAGCAATTGGTATATTATTCGTTACTCAACAGAACTTGCCGAGGGTTGACAGAACGACCAGTATCGAATATCAATCTCAACAAGGGTGATCAATATCTATGTAATACCATTACATCTTTCCGAAAAGATTGCGGTGTTTTCCATCAATGATTTTCAATTCCTGAACTGATTTTGAACCTGAAGCTGAATCTGTCATTCTGTACGTAATCTGTCACCTGAATAAGAATAATCAGAATGAAATGAATTGGATCAATTTTAGAGCTGATGTTTGCTAAACGATTTGTTATGTTCAAAGGATGAATTTAACAGAAATGTGCTTGCATTGATTTAATTTTGTCAAATGACGATAGCGTGACATGCTTTTTTCTGTAAAAAGGCAAAAATATTATTGATGAAATAAAGCAAAATATGATTTGATTGACAATCAATTCAGATTAGTCATCAATTTTCAACAATAAATTTTAACGAATGAACAAAAGATTTTAAAATATTGGCGACAATTGTTATGATAAATAAACACAAATTTAATATATGTTCGTTCAAATTGATTTTTTATTTGGTGCTTACAAAATCAATGATTTTCATTTAGCTTGAGCTTCTCAATATTTACAGATAAAAAATACGCCAAGTCGTAAAATCTCAATTGATCTTGCTTTTGTATGCTTTTCTTTAGTAGCTTACAATAAAATTTTGCGTCATTCTCACAATTCAACTTAATACAGAGATTGGTTTAGTTTTAGGGATCCTTATTGCTGTAACTTTTACTTTTTGATTTGATTTCATCTTGATTCACTTGTTAAACTTTGATAGCTACTAGCTCACTATCATCTTGTGTTAGCCTCAATGAGATTTGATTTTTACCACTGAGAAAGAAAACGATGAAGAAGGGAATAGGAACAGTTAAAAGAAGTGCTTTGAGGTGAAAGGACAACAATATTTGGGTGGGTATCAAGTTTCCAGATCGATAAAGTTCGATAAAATAAATAACAAGAAAAAGGAGATGAACATAAATAAGGAAATAAAAGATAGGAAAAAGGAAGGTGAGAAATACATTAGAATACAGAAAATAGAACCAGATTTCATTACAGATCTTGACAATCGAAATGTTGGTTGATTTCTTTTTAGCTCGAATGCTTCATCAATTGGTTATAAATTATAATGCATTTGAATGAGGCTTAACTCATCACCAGCTCATAAAGTTTGCTTTAACTGCCATCCAAATGAGATCGTATGCTTCGTATGATAATCTGATTGATTGATATGATGAGTTGAATAACAGCTTTTGGGTCAAACAAAAACTTGAAAGATACTGGAAAGGAAAAAATTAAATTAATTTAAGTTGACAATATGACAAAGTATTGAACTAATAACATATAATAAACATTTAATGGTTTTTGAGGAATGAGTCATTGGATGAATCATTTTCTTTTTCAATGTGAGTAAAGGAAACATAAAGTGGAGAATCGATTCAATATTAAAATAGGAGCCTCGCCTCGAATAAAACATCGATTAACAATTAGCTTAAAATGACTAATATAAATGAAAAGTTTTTTTATCAAAGAAAAAATCTTACTTTTTTTGATTTTTGATTTTTGACATTAAAATGCATTGGGACGAAGAGAAAAGATTGGATATCTTTTTTATAACTCCATACAAATCTTCAAGGTGTTGATCAGTAAGAATAATTCGGGTAAACTTGTCTTTCATATGGCATTGAAGATATGGAGTTAAATCACATTTATGATCCATAAATTAACAACTCTTCGAATGAAACATCGTCAAAATTTCGAATTCGGTAAAGGAGGTGAAAGTTGCTTTAAAAGTAAACCGCCACCTCGAAAATATGGCATTAAACGTATTCTCATAGAGTTAGCTCAATATTGGAAAGTAAATCTGTAGATGACTTAAAACTTTACTTTCTGACAAATTCAGGTATATCTCGATTATTTTTATAGTAGATTTAATTTTAAGTTTTCAACTCAATTAAAGATATTCAAAGTTGAACATTCTCATCTATCATCCGAGATATTAAACTTTTGCAGCTTAAGAAGCCGGAATAAGGAGTTATGTAATTCTTTAATATAATTTGAATCCAACAGTAAAATCTTCCATGGATAAAACATATCGAGCAATGATATAATCAAACATCTGTGGATAGGCTACTATATCTTCAATGTAGTTAATCTGTTGTTAACAATCAAATCCTCAGCGTTCGCGAAGACTTTAAAGATCCCAAATAAAGGTGGTGTATAGTTGAGTAATGGAAATGGTAAAATATTTATTTGTAATATGTATTTGATTGCAAATCAGCCTGTAAAGAGAAAGAAAATAATACATTGGTCAATGAACTATTTTAGGTAATAACTAGGAATGTAATAATTGTTATCTAATGTAAAGATGCCAAACATGAAAATATCTTATGATGGCAATAGAATGTGATTCAAAAAGTATTAAATTTCCCTTAAACAATTGATTTATAGCTGAGATGCTTGAAAAATCGAAAAAATTTAACATTCAAAAGCAAAATTTACTGTTCAATTTTAACACAACATTCGAACAAATTAATCACCAATATAGAGATGTAAATTATTGGTTAAAAGTGCCTTAAGTTAGTTGAGCTTTGCTGAAATAATGAAAGCCAATAAAATTTTTGTTTGTTAATCGATCTCAATCAAAATCTTGCCAGATTGCCAATTACTAGACATACCATAGATAACACTGAAGTCTGAGCGTGCATATGACAAATACTTTTTTATTCAGACTTGAGAATTTCTAACTCCAATTTATTAGGCGTATGCATAAGAATGAAAAGCCTTCGTTTACGATAAGAACAAAAATTTAACAGTTTAACTCTTTTAAGGTCACAACTTGGAAATTTCATGGATTTAACAAGAGTCATGAAGCATGCCTCAGCATGTGTTAATAAAAGTTATCACGATGTTTGAAATTAATGATTGGTTAATATTAATATTCAAAATATGTTAACATTTTTTTGAAACTGATAAGCAGGCAATCGTTCATTATAATCCCTAAAAAATTCCGATCAAATCTTAATAACACTCTAACAAGCAATCAATTAGGTCATCTTAATAAGTCTGATGACAAGAGTATAAAATTTCAACGAAATAACTCAAAATGCTTAATGGATGAATGAAAGGATAGGAAAGTAAATCGTCTTACCCTTCTTTTTAATGCGAATCATTTTGTTTTGATTTTAAATTAGTATAACTCTTAATTAACTTGATTTTTATGAGAAAATGAAATGAATGATACCAATAGCTAAGTTGATAGAGATGAGATGAATAAACATTAGGTCTGTGCATTATCCTGATCTAGTTTCCGTTGCTACAGTTGATTCTGTTACAATAGATCCTGTCGAATCTTTGAGGATATTATTTGTTACACGGGTGGTTGTCGTTTCAGTGAACGTTGTCTTTGTTAAAACTTCAGTAAATAATCCTGGCGTTGATGGCGGTGGAGGTAATTCAGCTTCCAAGGTTTCATGCGGTTTTAAAACAGAATGTTTTTCTATTCTTACAACTACAGGTGGTTTAGAGAAGCGGGTATGAGTCGTTGAAACATTTTGTTGTTGATTGGCACCTAACCACGAAAAATAAAGAGAATGGGATTAATAAATGAATTTGAGATCGTCCAAATCAATAAAAAATTTTCTTATCAGTGATTCATTTTACACATATACTGACATTTGTTAATTACCTGTTTGATTTAATGCACTAATAGAGGCACTTGACTTCAAGGTTTGTGAGGCACTGTTGTTAAATGGCGTAGATGAAGTGGTGAAAGTGGAATTGGATGGTAATGTTGAATAAGATGAGGATGTTGTTAATGTTGTTGTCTGTGGTGTCACTGTATTGGATGGATTAAAGACAGATAGGTCACCTTTAAGGCCGGTTAATCTAGTAAATACTGAATATGTTGGCTTTGATGAATTTGACCCACTTGCTCCCCCGGAATCATGGCTTAAATTACTTAACGATCCTAGAGAAGGCCTTTTATAGCTACCGGTGAAGGTCGGGCGATTGGCCATATAAGATGCGGAAGAAAGCCCAGTATAAGGTCTGGAGAAGGTTGAAAAAGGTGGTTTCGAGCTATCTTCATCATCTTCAATGATTTCTCTTTCAACACAAAGTCGAACAAACCTCTCTGGTTTTGTTAACATTTCTACAACTTGTTCTTTATTCATTCCAGAGATGTCTTGTCCTTCAATTTTGATGATTTTATCTCCAACTCTAAGTTTACCAGCTTTATGAGCAGCTCCACCCGGTGCAATTCTTGAAATTATAATAGACTTTCCATCTTTACCATAGGCAACACAGAAACCTAAGCCGGTTGGTTCACGAATAATTATGGTATAGTCGACAACTGTTTTAACCTTTGGTTGTGGTTTAGGTGATATTACTAGATCATCCTCGATCTTTTGAGATAAAGATGATGATAATTGTTGATGAAGGGGTTGAGAGGACGTTGATGATGTGAAAGATTCATTTAATGGTTGAGAAGGTCTTCTATCTATTGGTGATATTTCATGAGAAGGTGATACTTTTGGACTTGAATCTCCATTAGAAAGATGAACGTGATTAATTTGATGATTTGAGGCACTCATGTCCATTGACCTGGACATATTTTGATCTTGAATGGGCACTTCTCTAGCAACTAGAACAGAAAATTCATAACCAGCCGTTTTAAGGGCTTCAACAGCTTTATAATGATCAACATCTTCCATTGAGATATCGTTAACAGCTAATATTTTATCTCCAACTTTCAAACCAGACAACTCAGCTGGACCTCCAGGAGTAATTTTTGATACAAAAATACCTTCATCATTACCCTTGAAAGGTGTTGAACCTTTACCTCCCGCTATGCTAAGACCAAGTCCTGCAACAGCTCGTAATACGTAAAACTTCATTTGCTTTATTTCAACGGGCCCTAACGATAAAGGAGTCATAGCAGCATTTGAGAAGGACGAGTTAGTTCTCAGTGAAATATCATCGCCATTCATATTGTTCGTAGAGTTTTCTTTTCTCAAGGCCTCTTTAATAATAGATGCAAACTTTTCTTGATCCTCTTTTGAATTAGGCATATTTATTCTCTTATTCTTTAAATGATGGGGTGTGTCACGACGATGAAGTTTATGCTTTTCTGGTCTATTTCCTTCTTCATCGACTCCATCTTCATCACAGGCTCCACTATCATCCATAGTATCATCACCCTGGAAACTATGATGAAGTCTTTCTGAGGCGTCTTCTTCATCTACAGGTTCGCTAATTTCATCATCTCTATCATCAATTCGTCTATGAAGTTTACCAAGTTGATCAGGAAAGAGAACATGCTTCTCAATATATCCTTGTGTTTCAGCATCACGAGAGTCTGTCACTTTTCTTTTTACTTCACCCAGACTGCTCATTTTTGTAACTTCATTACTCTCGCTACCAATTATTGTATCTATTTCATTATGATCTACGTGAGTTTCTCTCATTTCCTGTCTTACTCCACGTTGATCTAAATCAGATTCTGTCATTCTAATTATAACTGAAGAGGCCTCGGAAGATTCAGAGTTAAATGGACTTTCTGATCTTTCTCTATTATGGACGGATTCAACTTTATGAGATTCTTCTTCTTTCTTTTCTTCACCGGGCTCATAATTTTTATCTTTTCCTTGAAATAATTTTGAATGTCTTGCTTTAAGTTCTTTTGGATGCGGTGTATCATGGCGCACAAAATTAACTTCATAAGAACTTTTTTGATCACCTGAATTCAGACCTTCATCGTCTAGGAAAACTGAATCGGGGAATCGTACAGCAGATTCTCTGGGACGACCAAAAGTTGGACTAGGTGATTCAACAAACTCTTTATTAGCCAGATCTGAGGTTCAGGAAAATATTTAAAGAAAAATGAGAAAAAAGAATCATTTGAGTAAGTAATTCCATCAAAAGTTACCACAAACATCATCATCATAATATTAAACATGTAAGGTTTCTGCTTGTTGTTCGTGAAACATGTATTTCCAGTGGAAAGAAAGGGAAAAGAATCAGAAAAGAAGTTAAAAGAAGAGAAGAGAGGATAAAAGAAATATAGAGACAAGAGAGGGAGCAGAAAAAAGGAGCCAAAGAGAGAAATGAGAGAGGCTGATTCAATAATAACTAACAAACAGAAAGTATGAGGGAAAGAGAAAGAGAAAATGAGACATGAAATTCTGAGCGAGGTCTGTTCACAAGAATTTTTCATCTTTGTTCAGCTTTCAATCATCAGAACACCTCTGCTTTTGCAATTGCTAATAGGAACAGCTAACATATTAAACATTTTGATGAAAATGAGGAATTGATGATGTGGTAAATTTATTTTTCCTGTTGGTTAAGTTATGTTGAAATGTACAATGAATTAAACAATAGAATTATGACTGGAAAAAAACAAGCTAATTCATCTAATTGAATAATTGGCAAAAATAGGTTGATTGACTTACCAGAAAGCCCGCTAGAATAATAATCCGTTGTCTGAGCTTGAGGTAACAAGTAACATGTCAACACCTTCATTCCACTATGTTCATCAAAATCGCTTTGAAATTTGAGTAAAGGTTGTGATTGATTTTCAGCTAACCATAAAGCCTTCAGATTCAGAGCGGTGATAGAGTAAGGAAGGTGTTGTAATCGATTACCAGAAACATCGAGGACTCTAAGTTCTCTAAGTTGACCAATTTCAACTGGAAGATGTGTTATACGATTGAGACGTAATGATAGCACACTCAATCTTGTTAAATTTCCAATTTGTGATGGCAGATCTGTCAAATCGTTTCGATCCAAATTCAAGATTGATAGATGTATTAAATTACCAATTGTTGGGGGCAGTTCAGGTAGAGAATTTTCTGTTAAAACCAGTTCTTGCAAAGATGAACAACCACCAATAGTTGGATTCAAGGAATAAAGATTGTTATTGTTTACTTTGAGGATCACAAGTTTATTTAACTGACCAATCCCGTCGGGTAGCTGCTCAAGACGATTGTCGGAAAGATGTAAGTCAGTTAACATCCAAAGACCGGAAATTTCTTCTGGAAGGTAGCTCAAAGCGTTCTCACAGACATCAAGACAAGTCAATTTTTTCAAATTACCTATTTCTTTAGGTAAAGTTCTTAAGCCATTCTCATCAAGCCATAGTTCTTGTAGCATGATAAGATCACCAATGATTTTGGGTAATTCTTCTAATTGATTGCTGCCCAAATCTAAGCGTTGAAGTTTGGTTAAATTGGAAAAACTTGGAGGCAAAGTTTTAAGCATATTTTCTCTAAGCTCGAGTGATTCGAGATTTATCAAAGAACCAATTTCAGACGGTAGTTGGTGTAAGTTGACATCGTTGAGAGCTAAAATTTTTAGACTGGTCAACTGAGTAATGGCATTGGGAACAGTACGGAGAGGATTGAAACTTAAATCAAGCTCCTTCAATCGGCGCAAGAATTTAATAACTTCAGGTACCTCCATAATTTCATTTTTGGACGCATCTAACTCGACTAAGTTAGACAATTTAGCTATATCAATCGGCAAACTTCCTATTTCATTGTCAGATATACTAAGCTTTTGAAGCCTATGGAGCCGGAATAAGGATTCCGGTAAATCTTTAATATGATTTGAGTCCAGTAGTAAATCTTCCAATGACGAGGCATATCGAGCGATATCATCAGGCACTCTGGATAGGCTACAATGCCTCTTGTCAATAGAGTCAATCTGACGGTTACAGGCTTTCAACAAGAATCCCCAGCGAAACATGGATACACTGTAAACACCATTTACATCAGAAGCAATGAAACACAACTTTCACAGTGTTGATCTTTTTGAAGATAATAGACTCAGAGGAATCCCAGTTAATAAACTTTTAAAGGGACAGAAGCAGAGTGATGATTGGAGTAAGAACAATTATTTGCAAGAAAACAGTTAAGAAAAAAAGATTTTTTAATCAGATGTTATGTAGATGAAAAAATATTCACGAAAAGCGCCATCTGTTGCAAGGAAATCAGGTAAGTTCAGGGCGAAATTAGGGTTTAACCAACAGCAAAACTTCACACGAAATCAAATTAAATTTCAATTTGCTCAGGTAAAACAAGGTTGGTTAATGATGCAATAATAATGAATAAGTAAAGGGAATCACGAAAACACGAAATTTATAAATCATTCCATAAACTCTTTGATAAGAATCACAATCGTTGAATGAAGAGATAATTTGAATTTTGGACCCAATCAAGTAAACAACAGTTTAAAAACTATTAGAAACAAAAATAGAAAAAGTTTTTCTTGATAAATTGTAAACCATCAATAATGTAGTTACACAGCTAGAAATAATTAGCTCGGCCAAATAGTAGTAATAACCTTAACTAAAGTGTTAAGGGAACCACGGAAAAGTAAAGATGTAACTACAGACACAGCAAGCACAACAGTAGCACATAGATTATATTAACATGAGCACAATTTGTTATTTGATCGCGGAGATCTTTGTTTGAAATTCAGTATGATGTAACAAACAATCATGAATGAAATGAAATGAATGTAAAAGAAGAGATGAAGAGATAAGTAGACAGAAAGGGAAAGAAAGGTGAGGCTGAACAATCCAAAAAATGAGAGGGAGAAATGTTGCTTTGGTTATTGTATGCAATATAAACAGAATAGGTATAGAGTTTAGAGTCTCACAAAAGTAAAAAGATGTTGAAGCCAGAAAAGTGATAATCAGTTAAATTTAATTCACAGTAATTAAAGATAAACAAGTTTAAATTAATAAACATAATATAATAGCAAGTAATATTATTTAATTGATTGATTGAAGGGAATTATTTAATCAAAAGTTATTCTAAACATTGATTACAAAAATGTTAGAAAAAATGAGACCTTGAAACTCTTTAGGTAACATCTCTAAGAATAGCTGTGGATCTATTTATCTAGCAATTTTTAAGTGTTGCCATCTTTCGTCAGTTTTTATTCATTTGTTTTGGTTTTTAAGTTTTTATCAAGCTAATTTTTGATCATTTTGAATGCTTGATTTTTCCCCCCAGACCCGTAAGGGGATAGGGGTTATTATGTATTCAGTCAGAGTGATTAGATTAATTTGTAGTATTCACTTTATTAAATTATCATTAAAATTGATAAGCTAGCTCAAACAGCCTTATCTTCAATTTTTATGTTTTTTGTGTATTTTTTTGGTGTTTTGTGTTAAATCGTTTTCTCTTTCTTTTTAGTCTCTTTATACATAAAATAGTTGCAATGTCACCTACAGCTACTATTTCACGCGGTTTTTTCAAATAATTTTTATTATATTTATTTTATAATAGCATTATAGCATATAAGACAACAGTATATGTTAAAAAAAATTAAATTATGCAATATGCACTACTTAAACAAAAAAATGATGGTTGAGCAAACAGAACTAGAAAGTAAGAATAAAAAGGATCTTCTCATTTTATTTTACTTTTTCTTACAAGTGTAGTTAATGTTAAATTATAATGAATTCAATTAAAATTTCTAAACATGGAGTCAAACCATATTGTTCTGAGCGAGCGGCAAGGTGTTCGACTAGATTAATAACATCTTTACCAACATTTAATAAAGTCTTGAAAGCCGGTGTAATGAGATTTCAATGTTCGTTTTTTGATTGTAAATACATCTTTACTCAACATTACAAACTCATTGTTCACCAAACGTTAACTCATGGATTAATTGAATGTGAAAAGTGTTCAGTTGCCTATTTTACTAAATCTGAGAAGGATAATTGCTTTGCCAAACACGTAAGCCAAGAGATAGCTGATGCTGCTGAGATAGCTGTTGATGAATCAACTATAACCGAAGCTACAGTTGACCAAGATGGTGACTTACAACATGTGATTGAAGTTATTCTTGAAGCAGAAGACGAAAATTTAGTGACACCAATTGGCGCTCCGCAATTAACACAATCATCTTGCAGCTTGGTACACCAACAAACACTATTACAACCATTAATTCTCAAAAGATTTAAATGTCAAAAAACTGAATGTGGTCGCACATTTGAAAATGAATGGGCCTTGAAAAGTCATTTTTGTGCATTGAATAATTATATAATACCGGAAATTATTGGAATAGATTCTATGCTTAACATAAACAACGAAAGTGTAAAGTTAAAAAAAGCTAATTCTGTTGAATCTGCTGAAGTTTATTCAACAGATTCTTCCTCGGATGGTGAAACAGATGATGATGGAAAAGATATATCATGGATTCCAGGTTTACTTCCGTATAAGAGATCATCACGCAAACTAAAAAAACGAGAACAGAAATGAATGAATTGCTACATTATATCAAATGGTCTTTGGGTATAACCATAAATTCAGATTTGGATTATAATCTATCATTGCTGCTCATCTATTGCTATTATGTATAAGTCTATTATTTTACATTTACATTCTATAATGGTTAGAATGTATGTTAGAATGTATGTTAGAAGATATGTATATAAGTATATTATACAGGGCATTTCAGCTATCTTTACCGATGTTAAACTGCTATAACTTGGCCTGTGATTGACCTAGAGACTCGAGAATTTTTTTATGCAAATTTCGCGGATACTCATTTGTCATATTTCAAGGTCAAGGTCATCCAAGGTCATTTTTCGGAAATCGCTCCTGATCATATTAGAGGTCAAAGCAAGACCAGATTATAATTTTCAAGGCCAAAAAATCATACTGGTCAAATTTTGTCACTCTGTCATAAGTGCTTATTGACTTATTCACATTCGAATGCGAAGACCTAACAGAATTCAATCTGTTATGAAAATTGCAGAGCTTCGTTGGAGTGACCCAGTCATTACCTCGTGGAGGTGAAGTTGCAATTTAATGACCTTTGAGCAGTTTTGCTGACCCGGATGCCCTTGCCTACCGGGAAAAGCGCACTAACTGTAATCTTTGTGTAGCTTCAGTTGCTTGCCTTCTAAAGCAACACATGCTGCACATAAGGATAGGGAAGACTGGGATTAATATTTGATCTTTCAGCAGGATGGAGCACCTGCTCATTACGCAGTCAGTGTCAGGTATCTCTTGGACGACACATTTTCTGAGTGGATTGGAAGACAAGGCACTTGAGAATGTGCGCCAAGACCTCCTGACCTGACTGTGTGTGACTTTTACCATTGAGGGCGACTGAAAGACAAAGTTAACAGATTGAATTCTGTTAGGTCTTCGCATTCGAATGTGAATAACTCACGGCACACTTATGACAGAATGTCTAAACTTGACCGGTACACTTATTTGACTCTTAAAATTATGATCTGACCTTGCTTTGACCTCTAATATCGTCAGGAGCGATTTCCGAAAAATGACCTTGGATGACCTTGACCTTGAAATATTACAAATGAGTATCCGCGAAATTTGCATAAAAAAATTCTCGAGTCTCTAGGTCAATCACAGGCCAATTTATAGCCGTTCAACATCGGTAAAGATAGCTGAAATGTCCTGTATAATGTAAATATATTTATATATGTTGTAAAATACATTCTAAAGATTATAGAATGTTAGTTTAATTAAAGCAAGTAAAATGAATTAACTATTCCAATTTTTATTTTTAGAAATTAATCACAATCACACACGGATAATCAACGAGTTAACCTAAAAAATGATATCAACGGTAACAGTCTTTAACAGTTTGTCTAATAGTAAGGGTTTGTGTTGTAATTAACTTTAAGATAAAAGACTAATTGGCTTAAGATAAAAGCCATAAGATAAATTAAAACACAACGATGACGACTGGACATTATGGCCATAGATTATATAGATTGAGTCTTCTAAATTCAAATATTTGTTAATGAAATTTAGATCTGTTAAATTTTTATTTATTGATGAAATTAGTATGCTTAGTGCCCTTAATTTTAATTATATTAATCAAAGGTGTAACCAATTTTGTAGGACAGATGGTGATTTTGGAAACATGAATGTCATTTTTGTTGGCGACTTTTATCAACTTAAGCCTGTTAGAGGTCAACATATCTTTGCCAATGATGATGCTTTTATATTTTGGAAAGATGTTAAATATCATTAAACAATCAAAGCAACAGAAACAAATGTTCATTCCTTTCCTAAGCAGATTCAATTGTTTGTGTAACTGGATGATCAAAACTGACTTTAATGGGACATTAAATTTTAATTTTGATGTCATAATGGTTAAGTTTTAAGTGTAAAAATCTTGATTGGTAAATCGGTTCAACTTTGTTCTTGGACGGACGTTAAATCGTGATGACAATGATTATATGTTGTAAAATACATTCTAAAGATTATAGAATGTAAGTTGTAAATTTAAAAGGTAATTAAAACACAACGACGACGACTGGGCATTATGGCCATAGCTTCGGCAGTTCATTCAATTTATGTGTTTTATTTAAGTTTATTAATGGTCGTCAGTTAAACTTTGTTATTGTAATGGTATTTACATTATATAATACTTAATATATCATACATTCTACTATTTAAAGTGAGTGGGGTTTATGGAAACTTTTTATGCCCCTAGAGTGCAGTAGAGGCTAATTAATAAGTCTAGTTCTAGTTAATAATTAGTGTTAAAATTGTGCTGGTGATTATTTAATAATTGAAAACTATTGTCAAAGTAAGTACATTTACTTTTAATTTTTAAAGTTTAATTGTTTTAAAAGTTTTTATTATCATAATTTATCATTCAGGTTATGGCCGATTTGGAGATGCTTTTTCGTTCGTGTGGACTGCATCCATCAGATTTGACGTGGTCCGAAGCCAACAATGAGTTGATCCATTTTTGTGAAAATTTAAATATTTCTCCTGATATTTCAAAAAAAGATTATGAGCGTATTGTTCCAGTTATCTACGAAAAATGGATGAAACATGAAGGTATAAGTGTTTATATGGATTGCCTTCGAATGTTTTTTTGGAACATGTATATCGTCTATGGATTCGATCGCCCTAAGTTTGAGAGGATTTGTCTCTTGGATTACGAGATGGAATTGGCAGTATGTCTGGATGGTGATAAAAATCTTTTAAAAGACAAATTTAAATCATATTTCACTCATACGATTCCATTAGTCTTGGAGGAATTAATTAAGTCTGGTTTAACTTTTTATCGTAAAGAGGTAAGTTGATTATTTTAATATTTTGTAATTATAATAAACTAATTTTTTCTTATTGTTTGTAGGAATATTTTTCTTTTCTCTCAAAATTTAAACAAGGTCCAGCTATTGAAGATGAAGTTGTTCTTTTGGACAGTTCAAATCGTGATGTGCAACCATTGACAAGTAGTTCAAATATTATGATAGATGATGGGCCAGTAGGTGAACATATTCAAACAACGACAAAAGATTGTGGGCTACAATGTACGTTACTTGAACCGCCCAAAGTAATCACTAAATTTGATGCAGAAGCTCAATGTAGTTTATTGGAACCAACGAAAGTTATTAATAAATTGGATTCTTGTGCCCAATGTGAGGGAGTGCTAACAAGTGATGTACAAGTTCAATGTTTTCTTTTGGTGCCACCAAAAGATATACTTAAATTGGATGCTGGTAATCAATGCGATGTTGCGATGGCACAAAATGATGTACAAGTTCAATGTTTTCTTTTGGTGCCACCAAAAGATATACTTAAATTGGATGCTGGTAATCAATGCGATGTTGCGATGGCACAAAATGATGCACTTGATTTATATGGCCAAGTTGGGTCGATAGTCGATAAAATGGACGTTGTTCAGCAGTATTCTGATGAATTACAAATTCATGATAGCCATTTTGAGTATGACTCTGAATTTAATGAAACATATCAGGTATTTAGTTTTATATGAATTGTTTAAGTTTCATATTCTAATTAAATTTTTTTGGTTATTGTAATAGGTTACATCAACTACAGCCAATAAAACTGTTAGTTCAGGAGCTGATTGCGTGGACGAGAATTTTCTTGAACAGTATATTCGAGATGTGTCATATCACCATGTATACAAACACAAGGGTATCGAGTTTAAATATATAATGGTTGAAATTAGTACTAAAAGAGCCATAACGGTTCATGAAAAGAAACAACTTATTAATAAATATATTTCAATTGCTAAACATAAGAATACGAATATTTTTTCTTGTACACTTTGTAATGGAAGGTGTATATTTATTAATTTAAAGTCTCGAGCAAAGTCAAGATTAGATACTCATTTGCAAGCTAATTTAATTGATATTTTTTGCTTACTTTGTAAAGGTAAAATTGCGTCTCGTTCATGTATTCCTGCACATATAACTTGTTGGCATAAATAAATTTACTATTCTATTTATTTGATGGTCTTTTTATTTTACTCATTATTTGATATCAAGCATGATGTTTATGGAAATCATCGAGTTTGTATTAATAAGGATGTTAACAATTATTTTATTCTTAAGCTATGGTTATATATGAACTCAATTTATTTCGTTTATACACATTAATGGCATTTAACATACATTCTTTTATGCTATTTAACATACATTATATCATGTCGTTTAATATACATTCTATAATAGTTAAATTTTAATGTTGACATTATTTATGTATATATTATCCCTGAACATGTGATACGACAAAAATCTTTTGTTTTTGACATCATGTGGTAACAAAAAATCTTTCTTTCAAAAAAATCAAAAACAAAATTTCTTGTTAAAGTGGATACAAGTCACTGTGGTTTCTTTGTTAATTTGTTTTAATCAATTTCGACAGTAATGGCAGGAGAAGGTAATGTGTCTCATGTAGCAGTTAAAAGAAAATGTTATTCAACAATATCTGTGGCAGTTTTTAATAATAGTGGTCTGACAATTGACGCTTTTTTATGTTATTTTGATAAGCGTTCTCAGGAATTTCAAATCGACTTTTCTCATAAAGGTAGGTTTGTTTTTTTTTGTATGATGGTTATATATTTGATTTTCACTGTTTGTTGTCTCATTCATTGTAGGTCGCTTTTTTGTTACTTTTTCTAAAATCGCTGCACGTATTCAATTTGTGCACCTCAATGGGTATAAGTCAAATATGGACGCAGCTGATGTATTACTTATTCTGCACCCTGTAGATGCTGGCAAACATTACAAATTGTCGAAAGGCCAGCTAAAATGTTTAGATGATTTATATTCTAAACGTTATCCCACTACTTTTAACGTTGTTTTTGGTTTAAAAAGAGTTGCAAGCAACGAAGGCCAGGAACTTATTGAACGTAACATTGTAAATTATTTGCGCAAGGAGTTCGATGATGGAAAGCTATTTAAAGTTGATTCTACTAGTGATATGCTTTCTTTATTGAATATGATTTTGGAAACAACTCGAAAAGTTGGTACTGAATGTGGTATTGGTGACATACGCATTAAGAGGTACAAAGGACGAAAGAATATTAAACAAGTGTATAGTGAAAATGAACTTACTGAAGCATCTCAAAATGCAAAACTAAAAGAAGATAAACGGCGGCATCGTGTTGTTGAAAGGCAAAAGCTTCAAAATGAATTTTTCGTCAATGCCGAAAATTCGTCTCGGTTAATTCTTGAGGTTGCCTCAGCTAATCACGAACCGATCGTAGAAGTTAATCCTGAGCTTGTAAAACTTGCGAAACCTCATCAAATTAAAGGTATCCGATTTATGTGGGATTGCGTTATCGAAAGCGCTGATATGGTGAAACAAAACGGATCTGGTTGTATATTGGCACACTCTATGGGTTTAGGGAAAACATTTCAAATTATAACCTTTCTTCATACTGTGCTCACTCATAGGTTAATTAATCAACACATAAAGTACGCATTAATTATCTGTCCTGTTAATACTATCAAAAATTGGTTTTCTGAATTTCAACAATGGTTAGGAGTTCGTGGGCTTTTGGCTTTTTCTGTGTACGATTTAAGTGATTCTAAAACTCAATCGGAACGAGCTGAAACTTTGAAGACTTGGAGAAAAAGTGGTGGTGTTTTGCTGTGTGGAATTACAATATTTAGTCAACTTGTAAATCCTAAAGGAAAGAAAATGAAGTGTCCAAAACGGATTTGTGATATTTTCATTGAAGCTCTTGTTCGCCCTGGACCTGATATTGTTGTAATTGATGAAGGACATCTTCTTAAAAATAATCAAAGCAATTTCAATGCAGCAGTAAGCTCAATTACAACTTTACGGCGTATAATTTTAACTGGGACTCCTCTACAAAATAATCTTGTGGAATACTATGTTATGGTTAATTTTGTTAAGCCTTACCTGCTTGGTACTAAAAAAGAATTTACTAATCGCTTTGTTAACCCTATCAATAACGGTCAACACATCGACTCTACACCTAAAGATGTTGCTATTATGAAAAAAAGTGTCCATGTACTTCACAGATTTCTTGATGGTTTTGTTCAAAGATTCGATTATACTATTCTCAAACCTTATCTTCAACGCAAATTTGAGTTTGTTATTAGTATAAAATTAACTGAAATACAAATTGAGTTATATCGTTATTATTTGGAAAATGTATCTAAATGTGATAGATCATCTCTTCTTGAAGACTTTGCAAATTTACGTCTTATTTGGAACCATCCTGACCTTTTGTATCGTGTTTATGCTAAAAGGAATAAAAAACAATCAAGTATTCCTGATGAAGTAGACTCAATGTCTACTTTTGATTCTAGTGATTCCGATGAATTCGATGTTTCCAGTGAATTAAGTGAGAGTGGACCTCAATCACACAATATTTTTCAAAATTCCTGGTTTAATTATTTATTGTCTTCCTACGACACTGCTCAATTGGATTTGAGTTCTAAGATGTTGGTTCTTTTTCATATTATTGAAAAATGCGAGGAAATTGGTGACAAAGTTATTGTATTTACACAAAGTTTGGACACTCTTGATTTTATTCAGGAATGTCTTGAAGCCAAAGCGCTTAACAAGGGAACAACTTGCAATTCTTATTCATGGGAGAACGGTATTGATTATTTCAGAATCGATGGTTCTGTTAAAAGTGGGTTACGGAAATCATATATCGACAATTTTAATAATCCGGATAATCCAAGAGCTCGCCTTTTCCTTTTGTCAACTAAAGCTGGAGGTTTAGGTATTAATTTGGTGGGTGCCAATCGGTGTGTTATTTTTGATGCTTCTTGGAATCCGTCGCACGATGTTCAGGCAATCTACAGGATTTATAGATTTGGTCAGATCAAACCTGTTTTTATTTATCGACTTATCGCACAAGGAACCATGGAAGAACAAATTTATAAACGACAAGTGAATAAACAATGTCTATTTGTTCGTGTGGTTGACGAGTTGCAAGTTTCACGACATTTCAAATTTAATGAGCTGCAACAATTGTATAAGTTTTCACCTGATCTCAGGTCTGAAAGACCAATTCTTAATATACCTAACGACCACATTTTAGCTGATGTAATTTTTCGTTTTAAAGACCTTATTATCAATTATCATGAACATGATTCTCTTTTAGAAAATCGACCTGAGGAAGATTTAAGTGAAGCTGAAAGGAAATTAGCATGGCAAGAATTTGAAAAGGTAATTGTTTTTTTCATTTAGTAACTTTAGTTTGTATTTAACATATTTGATTATCTTTATTTTCTAGCAGACTAATTCAAAAAGTGGAATGTACAGTTTGGAAAACGTTGCATCAGTTGGGAACGCTTCATCATACAGACCAACTCATGATCCTAAAGATACGTTTCATAAGCTTCTTCATTGTGTTCAAAATAAAATTAGAAATCAAAAGCAATTGGAAGTTCTGTACAAACAGAACGAAATTAATAAAGAACGTTCAATGTTTTTTCAAGCAATACAGTTTCAACTCAAGTCCCTTGAAACTCTTTTTCCTGTTAAAAATGTTTCTAAAGATGTAAATATTCCTATTGTCAATATTGATGATTAAAATTTTAGTGTATTAAAATTTATGAGCCTAATTGAAACTTCATATTAATATTTGATAAAAGGAGTGTTATATGCACTTATTTTAATTTTGTAATGACAAATTAAAACAATATGCAAAAACAATTAAGTTTGTCTAATTTTATTTTATGTCTTATATTGTGTATATTTATTTTCTAAATTGCTATGTGCAGCAATAAGGATTAACTTGTTTATTTAGTTTCATTTGGTGGCACTTATTAACATGGCTGTTATAATGGTTGTTAGTTATTTACTTATTTAATTTTGAATTATAAATGTAACATTAAGGTTGTGACTTTAAATTGTGATGGATCAATATGTTCTTTCTGATATTTCAGGTATGTGTTTTTGCATAAATTAAGTTTGTATAAAATATATTACTAATATTGTTCGCTGCTTTAGATGAAGAAGTATTACTCAATATCACATCGGATAAAGTGGATGAAAAAACGGTTTCCCATATTAGTAAGTAAAGTCGTATTGATTACTTAAATGATTATCGAAATCATATTTATATCTATTTGTTAGCTCCATTTCTGCCGGGTGATTATAAATTGATCAATCTGATTTCTGATGGACAGAGTCGTAATACTAATTTCCATGGTAAGTTATTAAATGTAATAGAATGTATTTTATTATATGTATTTAATATAGTAGAATGTATATTATGCTTGGTATCAATGTATTGTATATGTTTATTATAGAATGTATTGTATATGATTATTATAGAATGTAAATGTTACGTTATACTAGAATGTATATTTAAGATATTTTGCCATTTAACAGATCTGTCAAGAAACAACTTTTCCTATTTCTGTTATGATGATAATTCTGCCGTTGCACATATCTCCAATTTAAAAGGTGTGTTAATAATTATTTTGTATTTAATTTTATTATTAAACAACTTTACCATTAATTTATTGCAGATGTTGGGTATGTTGACAATCGTGGCAGTTCTCTTTACATGGATGGTAGAATGCCATTGAATGACAAACCAACAATTGTTAACAATTCAAATTTCTGCAAACGAAAATACGAGGATTACAACGGAGAAAGTATGTTTTAGTATGGTTTATTTATTAGTATGATATTAATTGGTTTTTGTAGGTGATCTGTGTAAACGCAAAAGTGATAAAGATTTGGGTGGGAATAGATTTCTTTTATATGGTAAGTTTTCACATTCATATTGTGAATTGCTAATGTTTAACTTTAATGTAATGTTTTTTAGGCTTGGATCATTCAAGAGATAACAAAAATATACACTGCTTCTCATAAAGATAGGTACACTATGTTTAATTGTAATAACTTTGAATTAATAGGAAGTAAATGATATTGGTTGTAAAGGAAAGCATATATAAGGCAAATCTAGAGATTGAAAGAAAATTTCAGGAAAAAAAATCAGTTTCTGATAAGTAATTAACTAATTGTTCAGTTCTGACCGTCTCAAAAATATGGGTACACTTTATTGATTATGTCTAAAATGACACATTTAAATGATTTTGAGGTAATTTAATAATGTGTTTGACCTCCATTCTTCTGTATTACTTCAAAAATACGATTTTTCATTGATCTGATTAAGTTTTGAAGATAATCAGGCTCCAAATTATACCAAGCATCTTGAACGGCTTGCCACAATTCATCAACTGATGAAAACTGATTTCTATTCTTATAAACCTTTCTAACAATCAAGCCCCATATATTTTCAATTGGATTTAGATCAGGGGAACATGCTGGCCACGTAATTGTTTTGATTTGATTGCTTTCTAGGAAAGCTTTGGTTGAACCACTTGCATGGATAGATGCATTATCGTGTTGAAATGTCCAACTTTGACCAGCTAAATTTTCAGCATACGGGATGAGACCCTCAGTTAGTACATTCTGATAATCTATCGAGTTCATTTTTGATGAAATTTTTATCAGAGGCAGAACACCATTGAAGCAAAATGCACCCCAAACCATGAGCGTACCACCACCAAAATTTCTGCAAGAAAATACTTGTTTTTCTTTACGCAAATCATGCCAATAGCATTTTAAACCATCAGGTCCATCTAAGTTAAACTTTTTCTCATCACTAAAAATAGTTGAAATCCATTGGTCATCCCATGTCATGTAATTGCGAGCAAACATCAATCTAGCATCTTTATGTAGGTCAGTTAACCGAGGCTTTTTATCCATTGAGCACCATTCCATTCGATCACTGTCCTGAACAACTCTATTTATTGTTGATCGACTTACAGGCAATCCAGTTTCACGGACAATCTCATTGCAAGAGTAATTACCAGTTGATGAAAGGCGTAAAACTGCGCGACGATCACGTTCAGATAATTTTGATGGCCTTCCAGGCGATCTTTTTGTATCGTAATTCTCTCCAAGTTTGAGATATTGAAACACAACATTATGTGACCGATTAATCTTCCTTGCAATTGATCTAATAGATTCACCTTGTTGTTTATACACGTCAATTTGACCTCTTTCATATGCAGATAACGGTGAACCAGAAGGCATGATTTTGAACGAAAATTGAAAAAAACAAACTAAATTCAAGAAAAAATTCACTCAAATGTCTAAAAATATGAATCTGGACCCCTTTAAATACTCGATAAGTTAAAAACTATTGAGTTTATTCGAAAAGATAAAGTGTACCCATGTTTTTGAGACAGTCAGATTAGAAAAATTAGTTGATTACTGGCTAAGAATTTGAATTTTTTCTTGAGAAACTCTTAATCATCTTTAGTTTTGCCGAAAGGAAGCCTGAGCTTTCATTCAGAATCGTCTAATCCTTATGAACCTTAAGCTATTCCGAGAAATCATAGTGTACCCATCTTTATGAGAAGCAGTGTATTTGTGCAAACAAACAGTTATGAGAATGTAAGTTATGCATTTTATTTAATTTTGTTGAATATTATTTAATATCATTTCATTTTTCAGTGTTTAGATTTGAATGCTTATAAAAGGATCTTACATAATAGCTTGCTTCCAGATTTTTGTAGACTTTGTTTGAAAAGTATATTTAATTGTAACAAGCAAAAGATTTTAGTTGATGTTGCTTTTCGTACAAAATTAGCTTTATTAATTCCGCTTTATCCGTTATCCCATCAAATTGAAATTGTAAACCATTATTTTGATGAGAATTTTGTTGTTGGCAAATTAATTTGTCTTTGTTTAAGTTGTTATAAGTCTGCTAAATTAGGTAAATTAAGACAAAATGTTTTTTTGAATGGTTTCATAAGCGAAGCACCAGTTAATATATTTGATAATTTATCAAAATCTGAATTTCAATGTATTCGCCGTGTTAGTCCGTTTATTAAATTAGTACGTGGGCATCGAAATTTTTATCACACAAAATTTAGTGGGGATATTATATATTTCCCTCAAGATTTACAAGAAGTTAGTTCTGCGTTACCTCGAGCTTTAGGCAAAGATGAAGTTTACATGTTAGAAAAACGACATTTAAATGCTAATGATATTGAAAAATATGTAATTGAACCATTGAAAATTAAAAACTGTTTAGATTGGTTGTCATTAAATAATAGACATTATTTCAATTCCAGTGTTACGGTTGACAACGTTTTTAGTTCCAATTTGCAAATTATACAAATAGAAAACTTTAAACCAGTAGATCAAAAAGAATACAAAATATTGTTATCAAAGTCACCATTGGTTTTGTTTGATATTTTATGCAAAAAAGAGTTGATTTGGGAAAATTACTTTTATTTATTCTTAGTTTTCTCACTTCTCTGTAAAAGTAAATCTGTTGATACTTGGTCCTGTAAAACATTTGATTACGCTCTGTTGTTAGCTAATCAAATTCAGAGAGGCCATAATTTTTCATTATCCTCTATGTCTTTTTCAGTTAAAATTGGAGGCAGTGATTGTTCGTTTAGAATTGGGAAAGCTGTTGGTTTAACTAATCCACCACATGCTTATTTGGATAAATTTTTGGTACAAATTGAAACTTCTAATCGTCCGTATTTGATTGCTATTGAGTCAAATTCATTTATCTTTTTTCGGTTAACAAGTTTTTTTGTTGTTCGTCTAGATGGTTATACACAAACGGGGCGGCGTAGTTGTCATTCTAGTAAATCCTCTAAAGGTATTATTTTTCAGTTTGTTGATTCTTGCAAATTTATCAAATTTATAGTTGAACATTTTTCAGTTAAGCGTACTTCTAAATTCATTATACATTATATACATTTAGAGTCGGATAAGTTATTAAATCTTGACGGAGAAGATACTTGTTTAAATGAAAACGTTGAAAATGAATGTATAATGTTACCGATTGATGATAAACAATATTCTGTTGAAGAAGTTGTTAATAAATGTTCAAATAATAATATGGTAGTTTTTGAAAGGGCTAAATTTAACCCCCTTAACAGTTATGATGGAATAAAATATGAAGAATTGGCGTTTCCAAATCTTTTTCCTTATGGATTGGGTGGATTCATTGGTTTGAATCAAATCAATGTACCCCCAGAGTTTGCAATAACAAATAAACGCAGTAAGAAAAGAGTTGAATTGAAAGCATATATTAGAACAAGAGTTTTACATTTTAATTCAAATCATAATAGATGTAAAGAATATCTTTATTATTTATTAGTAGCTTATGAAAAGGATCTTTCGATTAATAATACAAATCTCTTTTCTCGTTTTGAAAATCAAGCTCGGACTAGTTTATTGCAAGCAAAATTGCATACTTCTATGAAATCTTTAAGAGGTTATTCAACTTATTGGCGTAAAGCTTTAACTGATTTGTTGGCCTTAGTTGGTTTATTAGGTCCTCCTAATTTTTTTATTACTTTTTCTGCAAATGAGGTTGGCTGGGATGACTTAATTAAATATTTATATTTTAGAAAATATCAGACAATTCTTGATGATTTAAATGCAAATATGCTTGATAATAAATTTAAGTTTGATTTGGTTAATAATGATCCAACTGGAACTGTAATCTATATCGATCAAAGGTTTCATTTCTTTTTCAATCATTTCGTCATAAAACATAGTACCGTAATCTTCTTTAGAAAAGTAGTTGATTATTTTGTTCGTGTTGAATTTCAAATGAGAGGTTCACCTCATTATCATTTAGTGATTTGGTTAGATGATTGGCCTGCATATGATTCAGCTGAATCACTTGAATTAGTTGATACAATCATTTCTACATCAGCTAGGACCAACTTAGCTAAATATCAAAAACATGAATGTAGGCAATCTTGTTATGTTAAAGGAAACTTGACTAAATGTCGTTATAACTTTCCAAGAAATTTGTGCGATGCTACTAAAATTGTGCCAAAAGGGGATTCCGGAGATGTTCTTGTTCAGTATAAAGTTTGTAATGTTGCTGATAGTTTTATTAATAATTATAACTTTTTTTTATTAGAAGCATGGTGTGCAAATATGGACATTCAACTTGTGTGTGGTATAGATGGTATAATTGCATATATTACCAAATATATTTGTAAAGTTGAATCGTCAGATTTAGCAAAAAAGATCAAAAAATTACTTTCTCAAAATATTGAAAATAACCAAGATGTTGAAGCATTAATTAAAAATATTCATCGGTTGATTCTAAATAATAGAGAGGTAGGTGTCCAAGAAACAGTTTATCGATTAAGTGGAATGGCTATGAGATTTGCTTCAAGAGTAGTCATTTTTTTAAATACTAATTTTCCTGAACTGCGGCCGACTTTAAAATTTAAAGTTTCAAATAATATGTTGTTCCAAAGTAAAGGTCATACTCAAGTTGAAAAATATTGCAATAGACCAAATCAAATTGAAAATCTTTGTATGTACGAATTTTTTAGCAATTTCAGAGTTGGAAAA
Source organism: Tetranychus piercei (assembly GCA_036759885.1). Taxonomy (NCBI): domain Eukaryota; kingdom Metazoa; phylum Arthropoda; class Arachnida; order Trombidiformes; family Tetranychidae; genus Tetranychus; species Tetranychus piercei. Next base: position 24,305,600 of record CM071877.1, read on the forward strand.
ACTGACATTGAAACTGAATTAGAAACGAATGAAAATGATTTCAGCAATTATCTTATTGATTTGGTTGGATATAAAATTTATAAGAGGAACAAAAATGCTGCTATTAAATTATTTTCATTGACGCAAAAAAATCAAGATATTTATTACTATACATTTTTATTATGCTTTGTACCATTTAGAAATGAAGATGAACATAATTTGAAACGCGATTATTTAGCTGATTGGTATAAGAAATGTTTAGATGATAATTTAGTAAGGTGTACAGACATTCCTTTTTTTAAGAAATTATCTGAAATGATATTTAATCATCATTGGGATATGCAAATTGAGTTGAAAATCACAAATGACAATAGTTCCACAAATATTGTTGAGGAATTATTAAATAATGATATAAATATTGACGCTTTTATATCTACTTATGACAATGTTACTTCTTGTTACGAGCTTTCACAGGATCAGATTTCTGCCCTAGCATATTTTAAAGAAAGTGCTGTTTATTTTTTCGAGCATTCTAAACCTTTTAAATGTTTCATTTCTGGTGAAGGTGGCTCAGGTAAAAGTTTTGTTTTAAAAATAATGACTGATATACTTGCAAAATCATTAGGTGTAAATAGTTTTGTTGTTGGTGCACCAACTGGTATCGCTGCAAGCAATATCGAAGGTTCAACATTACATTCCATATTTCAGTTGCCAGTAATCGATGTCATTAATGGATTATATAGAATTGAGTCTTCTAAATTTGAATATTTGTTAATGAAATTTAGATCTGTAAAATTTTTATTTATTGATGAAATTAGTATGCTTAGTGCCCTTAATTTTAATTATATTAATCAAAGGTGTAACCAATTTTGTAGGACAGATGGTGATTTTGGAAACATGAATGTCATTTTTGTTGGCGACTTTTATCAACTTAAGCCTGTTAGAGGTCAACATATCTTTGCCAATGATGATGCTTTTATATTTTGGAAAGATGTTAAATTGTTAGAATTAAATATTAATCATCGTTCTAAAAATAATATTTTAACTTCTATTTGTAATAGTCTAAGGGTGGGTAAATTGAATCATGACCAACTTCTTGTGTTAGCGTCTCGAGTTGTTGATAATTTGGACTTGAATTCAAAACAAAAAGAGTACATATCCACTATACTTCACATTTATCCGACATTAGATCAAGTTAAAACTTATAATAATTTAATGTTGAGTAAGTTAGCTACAAAAAAAGTTGAGTTAGTTACTGTTAAGGCAATAGATACCTATGTTAATGGTAAAAATATGGGTAAGGAAATAAGTTCCATTCACAAGAATTTGTTAGGAGATAATATTAGAGATACTGGAGGTCTTCCTTCAGAGTTAACTGTCGGCGATGGAGTTAAAGTTATGCTTGTTATGAATATTAACATAACAGTTGGTATGGTTAATGGCTTACAAGGTGTTGTAAAAAATGTTCACTGGCCTATTCCTGGGCTTAAATCATATCTTGGTAATAGTAATCCATCTGGAATTGAAGTTAAATTTGAAAATTCTGATAAAACTGTTTTAGTTAAGACTGTTGAACGTGAATTTGATTTACGTAATGGTACTAAAATAAAACGGCAGATGTTTCCTCTAATTCTTTGCTTTGCATCATCTGTTCATAAAGTTCAAGGGTGCACTGTTGATGCTGCGGTCATAGATTTAAGTGATAAAAATTTTGATGCAACTTCTTATGTAGCGTTAAGTAGATTAAGAAATTTATCTGGTTTATACATTGAAAATATCAGTTTTGAATATCTACTTAATTACCGACCAAATGAAAATGTTGTAAAAGAAATGGCTCGATTAAGAGGTCAAAAATATATCCGTGTGGTTAGACCAAAATTAAAAAAATCCGTTAAAATAAATCCACAACAAAAAAATCTTCAAATATTGGACACATTAAATCAAATTGGTCCACAAATAATTGTTGAACAAGAATTAGCTCAACAGCAAATTGGACAACAACAAGATTCTATCAATATTGGTGACTTCAGTATTAGTAATGGTACCTTAAGAAGTTTGGATATTGAAACCGCGAGGTCATCTTATGATTTATATCTTAATGAAGACATTATTAATGTTTTTTTGTATTTGTTTAAAAATCAATATTGTAATACGATTTCCATTCTACCAAGTTTCTATTTTGTAAGTGTTGTAACTATTTACAATGGAGAAGATCATTTTCTTGAAATGGAGCAAAACATTCGACAACGGTATACTGATCCAAATCATCATTATATTGTTTCACCTATTTGCTATTCAGAGCATTGGATTTTATGTTTAATTTCAAGAAATGCGAATGGTACAACATTATCCTATTATGATCCTTTAAATTCGTCAAATTTGATGTCTCCTACTATCAACTATGCTAACTCAGTTCTCTTGCATTCACCTTTAGTAATCAATCCTTCAGTTGTCATTTTAAACGGTCCCGTTCAACAAAATTCATACGATTGTGGTATGTATATCTGTTTGTTCGCTGTATGTTATTTTCTGCGAATTGCACATAATTATTCTCCTTCTCATGTAACTCATGCTAGAAGTTTGTTATATCATAGTTTAATCCAGCGTAATATAAGCGATTTGGTCAATTACTTGTTAAATTTGTAATAATGTAAATTTGTACTACTATATTAAAAATCAAATTTAATTGCACAATAAAATTTAATAGTCGCCATCTATGTTTTATTTTTAATTATGTTCAACATTATTCAGGTGTTGTCATGACATAGCAGACATTGTAGTGGTTTGATTTCTATTATTGTATGATTTTATTACAAAGGTGAGGTAGAAGAGACAACAATCAAGAAGGTAAAGACAAAAGTGTTATACGGTGTTAATAATGGATAATAATTTTTCAGAGATTTTAGGTACTCATTTGTTGAATTAATTAGTCTTTATGATTGTGTATCATTCATTTATGTGTATTTATTGTGTTATTGTTTGCATAGAAAATGAAGGATCCGAAGATAGTTTTGGTAGCGAGGACAATCAAAACGGTAATGGTACATCGTCTGGTATTTAATTTTAGTTTTTTATTTGTAAAATTTAATTATTGAATGTTCATTTGACTAAAAATCCTTATGATTTAATTTAATCTTCCGTCTGAAGGATTGTAATATACTGTATATGCATTTATATTATAGAATGTATATCTAATCCAAATAATGTTTTTTATTTTTAGAATTGTTAGATTCTGGTTTTTACGATAATGTTGTACAAACTACTAAAGAAGGTATTTTTGTTCCTTTTTATTTAATTTAAATTGATTTAAATATAATTTATCTCGTTTTTTGCAGAATCTGTCCACATAGCGGATAAAGATCTACAAGGTTTTAATCAACAAAAAATTGAGAATCAAGTAAATCTGGACAAAAAGGTTTAGTATTTTTCATTTATATTTACAATTCAATTATTTATTTATCATTTTTATTTTCAGGTTGATATATTTAGTCGAAGGCAACAATATTTTGTAAGAGGTTTACATGTTCCCATAAATGTTTCTGAGCTTGACGAGGCTAATAAATATGAAAGCATATGCTTGTTTGGTAAATTAATTCAAAATTATGTCTACCGTGAGGATGGTAAAAAATATAATTACTTTCGTGTAAAGGTTTTCGGGTCTATCAAATATTTGACTTTATACTTCAAATATTATCAAAAAGTGGAACAAAGATATCTACAAATGAAGGTATGTATGTATAATACATGGGCTAAATGATTTACTAATATATTTATTCTAGATTAAGGATTTGGAACAATTGAAAAACAAAATTCTTTGTATTGGTGGCAGTTTGTTCCAAGACAAAGTGTACGTTGAATTTATATATATGATACCTGATTTTATTGTTAAAGGCATTGAACAATCAGCTTACGAACATTATATTTACCGGTTAAGATTACGTGTGGCTGTAGAAGTTTATAATTGGTCAAAGCAACTATATATTAATCATGGTGAACGTGTTCGAAGATCAATTATCGCAGTAAAGAAAGGATTCCAAAGCATACAGTGGTTTCAGGATATAAATCATATTTTTACTCATCGTAATTGGTTCAATTGGTGTGATGATCTTGGAAATTCATTAGGTATTAATTCAGAAAATGAACACAACAAAGTTACATCTAATTCTAATCAAAAGCTTAAATGTATTGAATATTCAAAATTTTTTGATATGAATTTCTCTTTAGATAATCCTGCTAATGATTTATTGGGTGACATTGATTGGGATTAAATATTTATGTAATTTGTTAAGATAAAACTTAATTTATATTAAATGTTTTGTGTACAACCATAAATTCATTTTTATTAATAATCTATCTTTGCTTATCATAAATGTATTGCTATTATGTATAAGTCTATTATTTTAATTTACATTCTATAATGTATGTATTTTATAATATATGTTAGTATGTATGTTAGAATGTATGTTAGAATGTATGTTAGAATGTATGTTAGAATGTATGTTAGAATGTAAGGTAGAATGTATGTTGTAAAATACATTCTAAAGTTTATAGAACCCAGTGAAATATTGCGGCCATCTGCGAATGTGTCTCCGAGTCACGAATGTTGCTAGTAAGCCGGTCGGATAAAATACTGAAATTAATTACTGACAGAATGACGCGAGCCGCGATTTAAATCGAAGAATTATAACACGACATATAAGTGCAAAACCGCAGACAAGCATCTATGAAATGAGACGTATGATAGATGCATAATAGACTTATGATTTATATCCATATTTATGATCCATCAAATGAATGTGAATAATAAAATGATTATTGTAGTTTGATTCATGCAAAAAGTACAAAATTTAATGAAACAAAATAATGACATATAAATTAATAATATTCATAACAAAAAACAAAATTGATAAATTATTCCAAATCTGAATCTAAAGCTTCAATTTTATACTTTTTCCGTGGATAATAATCGCATTCATCACTCCCGTTAGAGCTCTCGGAACTTGGTGCATTATCATGACATCTTTTTCTCGATAATTGACTTGAGATGCCTGAGAAATTATCGTCATAATCATAATCATCAAATGATGTTTGTCTAGATGTTGATGGCTCATTCAGAATGAATCCATTGTCTTCATTTTTCATAATTTTCTCGTCGTCATCAATCGTGATTATTGTGTCATTTTTACGGTTTTTGGGAACTCTATCAGGACGATTGAAGTCTTCAAGGGCTTTACGGACTTGCTTGAGGCAAGCTTTATATTCTTTCATTCCATATTCTTGAATGCCACGTGAATGGTGGGCAAAATCTATGAAGCAATAATGAATCATGAATAAATAACAGTTTTATAACGAAAAGAATCACATAATTTACCTATTATTTTATCGATTTCATCTTTTCCGCTTTTGTATTTTTCATGGTTTGTCAAATGTGCTTCACCGAGTCTCATTATAAAGTTATTTTCTTCATAATCATCTCTTATTTTAGCGCCTTCTTTAAGTGATGGAGAAATGCATTTTCTCATCAATATCGACACAATATGCTTTGCCTTCTCTCGAGTCATTGCAGTAGCATAACCATCGACAGGGAATGAAGTTCTGATTCCAGTAACCATTACAACATGCTGCATGAAATGAAAACGATGAATGATTATTTCAAGATTATATAACAGATTAATCTCACCTTTCTTGAGTCGACATTGACATTGTAACTTGATGTTTTGAAAACAGCGAAATCTTTCTGTCTTAAGTCATCCATTATCTTCATTTTCTTGAAGTTCATCGTTTAAATATCTCAAAATTGGATGAAGTGTTGTATTTAAACGCGATCGATTATCCGTCAAACATGATCGTAAACAGCTATATTCAGCTTCCATGGACTTTAATAGGCATATAGTTGCTTTGGTTTCACTTTCCAAAGTTTCATGAATCTTTTTTGTTTGAGGCATCATGTCAGTTAAATTTTGAATATTCAATTGAGCAGCACAGTTTATGCAAACTTTTTGATTGTTTTCTTTGATTGTAAATTTTGCTGCCATTATATTACATGTGTCACATGTTGGCTTTTTCATGGTAGAGTCATGATACACAGGTTTACATGGGGTTTTGTCAAGGTCCCTGTGTACTTGAGATATGTGCTTTTCACATAAATCTTTGCCAACACAGCTGCAAAAGCCATCAGAAAAAGAATCACAGTCAAAATGGTAGAAACATTTCAATATTGAGGGTATCTGAATGAATGAATCATTATCCATGATATTGTTACATTGGAAACATGTTGAATTAGCTATACATTTGGAGCATAGTAATGTTAAACATTCGTGAATCTTGAATGAGCTGTCATTATTCATGACCAATTGACATGAAAAACATGTCATCTCCATGATGGATTTGAGACTCTAAATGTAAGAAAGAAAAAATTCAACATTTGTTAGAAAAAAGAATCATCAATTAAATTGAATTGACTAAATACTCACCATATCTAACTAAAACAATGATATGCTTGGATGAATGACAATATGTTGATTGAAATAAAAATGTAACAAGTTAATAAGAATAATAATAAAATGATTAAATTCGTGATTCTTATTCACTTTTAAGAATCATTGAAACATGTACATTGATGACCAACATGAAAAATAGCTAGCAACGGTTGCGACTTAAAGCGAAAGAATTTCTGTTGGTCATGAAGCGCGAAATACAAATTGTAAAGGAATTTTCATGAGTCGCGATAAGGTGCATTATTTTTCGCATACAGTGCATTTAATTTTTCATGGAGCTCTGATTGTCGCACTAAGCTGCGAGGAAAAAAATTCACTGGGAATGTAATTGTAAAATGTAAGATATGTTTGTTGTGATGCGTGTGAGATAAATGATCATGCTCTTTGTAATAAGTGTTTACATTGCTACTTTTAATGGCAATTAAATCTCAACATTCCACACTCTTGTAACACACATCGTACGTATCGATTTGTCTGTGATGTGAATTAAGTAGGCAATTCACTAATTAACTAACTTCATTAATTGTTTAATTTAAATTTGTTAACAACTAGTATGGATAAATCTGAGCTAAGTGAAGGTGCTCTTAAAAAAATATTATGTGAAAACTCAATTGAATCTCCTGGACCAAATTCATCCATCGTGGAACCCATTTTTCAACTATTAGGTGTTGAAAATGTCTCGGCAAATGATGTCAAGCGTTATAAAATAATATTGTCCGATGGAAGTGTTTTTTACAAATATTGTGCAGTTCTTGGTGAATTAGTACAAAGTTTTGAAAAAAAGGTCTTCGAAAAATTTGCTGTTTTAAGTCTTAGTACTTATTCATTAATGGAAACTAATAGTTGTAATAATGTCATAATAGTTTTAACAGAAGCTAAGCTCATCGTTTCTGGATCTTCTGTTAACAAAATTATTGGTAAGCCAATTTCATTGGAATATGGCAGAAAATCACATATTTGTGCGATGGATGTATTAGAGGCTGGTAATTCGTCACATAGATTAGAAGATACACAAGCTCACAGAAACACAAGTCAGATGGTTGTTCCCATTTCTTCAATTAATCTTTACATAAAGAATTGGATTTTACGTGGTAGAGTAACACATAAAAGTGCTATTAAAACTTGGAATAATAGTAATGGATCTGGCAAATTATTTACATTTAATTTGACTGATGAATCTTGCGACATAAAAATAACAGCATTTCGTGGAGATTGTGACAAATTTTTTGATATTTTACATTTCGGAAAGATTTATTTTGTTGGAAATTGTACTGTTAAAGAAATCAACAAGAAATATTCTGATACAAAGCATGACTTTGAATTGGTATTACATCCTGGTAGTATAATTAAATTGGATAACGATAATGACAATGGATGTCCTCAAATTAAATTTGATTTTGTTAAGATTAGTCATCTGCAGGATATGGATTCAGAATCTGTGGTTGATGTTATTGGTGTATGTAAAAATGCTGGTAATTTGACAACTGTTAGTTCAACAAAATATGGGAAAGATTTAAAAAAACGAGATATTTCTTTGGTTGACGACTCCAAAATGGAAATCAATTTCACTTTATGGAACAAAGATGCTGAAAATTTCAATGGTGAAAGTGGTTCTGTTGTTATTGTTAAAAAGGCTCGGTTAACTAACTTTGGAGGTAGAAGTTTGACAACAATTGCTTCAACTATCGTAGATGTTAATCCAAAAAATCCTGAAGCTGATGTACTTATTAAATGGTTTGCTGATACGGGTCGACAACTTAAAAGTTACAGTTTAACAACGGAGTTTGGACGGAATAGTGATACCACATTACTCAATTTGGATGCAATTTCAAGATCGAATATTGTTATTAGTACAAAATCGATTTTAATTATTAATTGTATTGCAACAGTTATACAAATTGGGAAAACAGTTTCTTATATGTCTTGCTTAGGGTCTTGTAAAAAAAAGTTGTTCGAACTAGAGGATGGTTATTACAGATGCGGGAAATGCAACAAAAAAATTTTAAAAGGTGAAGATCGGATTATTATCAAATTTTGTATTGCAGATTCAACTAAATCTGTGTGGGTTACTGCATTTACTGAAGAAGCTGAGAAGCTTATCGGAATGAGTATTAATGAGATTATATCTGCTACATCTAATGATGAATCAAAAATTGATTCACTTGTTGAAACAATATTATTTAAAAAGTATCAATTCCGTATACGGAGTACTCTTGAGAATTTTAATCCTGAGACTCCTATTAAATCTAATATTATTTCTGTATCACCCATAAATCTAATTGCTCATGGGTATAATATGTTGGATTCAATTAATAAATTGTAATTAAACAATAATTATTATTTGTTTAAATCTTTATTTATTTTACTCAATCTTTATATATATTATAGTTAAAATTATACATTCTATAATATAAGGTATTGTAGAATGTATAGCTAATTCAATCTTTGTATATATTATGTTGCTGGTGTAAAGCCCTCGCAAATGTTACTGGCGTTTGCTTTAAGTCGAGTAATCATGATGTCACTTTATCTCTTTCTCATTATCTATTTACCCATCGCTGTCTTCAAAATGCCAGTCGATTGTATCCATATACTACACTCACTTCCCCTTCTCATGCTTCTCAACATGTCTGGAATGACCTATGGAATGGTCATCTCTGCCCTCTGTGATTCAATTGAACAGTGTGCCGTCTTCTCAGCAGCCACACTATTTATAATACTTTTTATGAGTGGTACAATATGGCCAATGGAATCGATACCAGCTTATTTCCGTTGGCTTTGTGAATATGCGAATATATGGAATTACAATTGTCTGGACATTTGTTTTCTTTTTGATTGGTTTAAGATTTTTTAGACTGAGTAAATGAATCATTTTTAACACCATCATTCACCATTACCATCATCTTTCATCTACATCTTTACCACCTTTAGTTTTTTACTGCCCATTTCTTTCCGTCATCAACTACAAAAACCACCATTTTACAATCACCATCCATTATATATTTTTTACTATCAAATGAAATGCCAAAGAGAATATAAATCATTTTTTATAATGCAACACAAAAACATCATACACTAAGAAAGAAATTAAGAATTTTATATATTTTTTATATTTATGATTCAAAATGAAAAAACCCATTAAAATGAGTGACAAAAGTGTAATTGCTAATAAACTTAATACAAAAAAACCGCGTTATGATATAGTTTTAATCTAGATGGCATTATGTTCGCAGTTTTATTTAACTAGGGTCTGGGGGCTATCTTTGAGGGAACAAAGTACCTAATCTTGGTTTCTTTCATTTTCTTCCTTACTGTTCTATTATAAATTTTACTCTGAAATATTAGTGTGTACCGTTACTTTACAATTTACTCTTCTGTTTGTTATTGTTTATTGACAAATATTTATCTTGTATTTCCATCAATTTCATCATAATTTTCATCTCAGTGTTTTATTTTTTTTTATCTTTAAGCTTATCTGATCTTCGGGAAAGAAGTGACCATGGGATTACATTATACAGAGGTTGATGTTTTCATTGGTAGCAATACCATCATCGATGAACACATCTATACTTGCTGGTTGGATGGCTATACACCTCAAGAGACTGCCATTCTTGTTAAAGAAAAAGAGTGCATTGTGTTACGGGGAATTCATGATGACTTGATAATAAGCGATGTTCTTGATCAATATAGATTATTTGGTCTAATAGAGAGACTACTACAATCACCCTCGATGATTGGTCAAGGCTGGACTCTACAAATAAATGCCAAAACAAGAAGATTGCTTATTGAAAAATACTACGAATTTGATGATTGTGTCGTACGAGAAATTTTAGGCAAAAAACTGTCCAGTCGTAATCGAACTGAATTAAAGGATGTCAGCGAGAAAACGTCTGTAGGATTGAAAAGCTGTCGTCGACAATTTGACAACGTTAAACGTGTTTACAAGGCTGTAGAGGATATGGGCGGCAATTTAATATTTAATATTCAAAATAATTTTCTTCTCTCCGAAAGATTGGCCAAACGCTATGCTACCGTCGTTTACATTGCCAACAATCGGTTTGAAACATCGAAAAGAAAGATTAATTATCTTAAATTTGCTGACTTTTATCATTGTGCTTACCAAATGATGACCAATTGGAGCTGTAAAAATCCGGAATGCAAATACGAAGAGTCACCAATGGACATTGATAGAGAATTTTTACAAGACTTGAGAGAATTAAAAGTGTTATTAGAGCGTGAATACATGGATGAGCATAAAATCAATTTCATGAGAGAATTAAAATCCAAGAGTGTGGATAGAGTGGACAGATTAGACAAGCAAATTTCTGATTTGGACAGTTTATTCAAAAACACTTCAAGGAGTATAATAAACATTGCTTTCCGATTAAATCAGGGAAAAGAAGTACGAGATTTATTTTTAGATATTGTTGATAAGATTATTGAACCATTCAAGGCTTACAAACTTGTAAAAAGTGATCTTGAAGTTTTTCTGCAGCTTTACATGGAGTCACCAAAAAATATGGAAGTTTTTGTTAGAAATCCCGATTTATGGGTTGTTTGGTTACGTTACATGCGGACACTTAACAGTTGTATTATCCAAATGTATCATTAATTGATTCTTTTCAAATTCTATCAATAAAACAAATGGCTAACTGGTAATACAAAAAAATTGAATTTCAATTCAAAAAGGATAATTTATCATCGGAAAGCTGCTATCATCTGATAATAATTTGAACTCAATTTCATGTTGATTCGGCACAGTTTTCGAAATGAATCCTGGTTGAATGAATTGGTTTTACTTAAGATCCTAGCTTGTTTATTTTGAATAAATTTCAGACAGTATTTAGATTAAAAACAATAGACAAAGAAATATAATACTTTTCAACAATATTTTATGGATATGGATCGAAAATTATCATTATTTATGATATGAATCAAAAATAACGAGAAATAATAGCAAGAAATTTTCATAGTAGTGTTAATTAATTTGTATTTTAGTTTCTTTTGTTATGGGTGTCATTAGATTAGGATTAGATTGGTTCCTTTTAGTTTGATCTGCAATATCTGCTTTGATTTATCTTTATCATTTTTCAATCAGATTGATAATCATGATGAAAATAAGATGATCAAGCACCATCGTAGTCGCCATGATGATCATCATGTCTCTCTTAATCATCTAATTATGCTTACTAAGCTTTTTCACCTCTTACCTATTTCTCATTTATAATCATCTTTTTTACCCCACAAACGATTCTTTCAATGGCCTCTTCCATTGGTAGCTACATATTTGTTTCATTAACATACTTTATTTGTTTTCATCAATTAATTCCAATTGTTTCCTGTTGTGCATTGAGAAAATTTAATCGCGACAGTTATGTTTGTGTGTGTGATGAATCTTATTGTGACTCATTGATTGAGATTGAATCACCCCCGTCAGGTTATATCCATATGTATGAAACTAGTAAAGATGGTTTAAGATTTCATAAAAGTTCAATTCGTTTAGTAGATCCTGAATCAATTAGTGCCATTAACGAGACTCCAATTTTGTTTGGAACCATTTCAACTATTACAATCACTCTTAACCCGTTGCAAAAATATCAATCAATAGAGGGTTTCGGTGGGGCCATAACTGACGCTGCTGGTATCAATATACACAGTTTATCAAATCGAATGGGCGAATCAGTGATTCGTGACTGTTTTGGACCAGATGGACTGGAATACAGTTTGGCAAGAATACCCATTGGATCGACAGAAAGCTCCACCAGAGACTATTCATTGGCTGAGAATCCTTCTAATCAGCTCGATGATTTTGATTTGGCTGATGAAGACATTTGGTATAAGGTACCAACTACGGAATAATAAATTGAATTTTTATAGCTGATCAATTATTCGTTTTCTATCAGATCCCAGTGATTAATAAGGCAAAAACGTTGAAGCCGAACCTTAAATTAATCGCTTCACCATGGAATGCGCCAATTTGGATGGTTGATTTAAGGAAAGGTCGACCTGACAAGGCTCCGCTCAAAGCAGATCCAAACGGTCGTTTTTATAAACTATGGGCTTTATATATTGTAAAGTAGGTTAAATTTGTCACAAATTATCAACTATTTTGATCAATTTACTGTTTATTAACAGATTTTTGCAAGCATATAAATCCCACGGAATTAATTTTTGGGCTTTAACATCTGGAAACAAACCATTCTCTTCATTTATTGCTAATGGACCAAATGGCATTCCAATGTATCCATATCAACTGAAATCATTTATCGAATCCGATTTGGGTCCATTACTCAATCAGTCTGGCTTTAATCGAGATACATTAAAGCTTCTAGTTTTAGACGATTCAATTTCCATTACAAACTATTTCTGGATTCCTTTAACAATTGATGACCCATTGACAAGACGTTTCGTTTCTGGGTTTGCCTTCCATTGGTATAAAAATGATGCCAGCACTCGATATATTTTGGATTATCTTCACTTTAAATATCCTCACCAATTAATGTTATCAACAGAAGCTGCTGAAGGAAATCGGCCCAGTGAAGGTAACGATATTTGTTGCTTCATTAATAATCCAGTAAAGTTAATCTAATCGCGATTTATTCCTTTGTAGAAAGAGTATCTCTGGGAAATTGGAAAAGAGCGGAAAATTATGGTTTAGATATAATTAGAGTCATTAATCATTGGACTAATGGTTGGATTGAGTCAAATCTTGCTTTGAACATGATTGGTGGTCCAAGTAAATCAAGACGATTCCAAGATTCGCCGATAATCATTAACGCTATTCACAATGAATATTATAAACAACCAAGCTTTTATTTACTGGCGCATTTCACTAAATTTTTAGGTCCAAAATCAGTAAGAATTGGACATTCGACTGATACTTTGAATGAAAATGTTCACATTCTTACAATGATTAATCATGACGGATTGTTAGTTGTAATTGTTTTAAATACAAGTGAAAATCAAGTTGAGATTCGCATTAAAGGGTTTGATGGTGGAATGGTTTGGCAAACAATCAGTTCCAAAACAATTCAAACATACATTGGTCAAGCTCCAATCAAATCATGATTGTGTCCATAAAGAGAGAAAAAATCTGTATACAATTATCAAATCTATTATATATTGACTAATACTTTTAATACGCAAATAATAACGCGACTGCAAGTAACAATTTGTGATGTTACAAAATTGTAATAAATGTTACTAACCTGTTACATTAACTTACGTGTTGATGTAAGCTAATAAGTTTTGTTAACCTGACTGAAAATTCCCTGTAAATTCAACCATCGATTGAAGTCAGAAAAATAAAGTCATTGATCGCAACAGTCATCATAAAAGAATTATAAAATTGTAATCACTGCACAATCTGTAATTTTTGTTTTTCCGTTCAAAAATTTTACTCAGATTACAATTAAAATAAGCAACCTAATTAAGATCCTAGCTTGTTTATTTTGAATAAATTTCAGACAGTATTTAGATTAAAAACAATAGACACAGAAATACTTTTCAACAATATTTTATGGATATGGATCGAAAATTATCATTATTTATGATGTAAATCAAAAATAATCAGAAATAATAACAGGAGATTTTCATAGTAGTGTTAATTAATTTGTATTTTAGTTTCTTTTGTTATGGGTGTCATTAGATTAGGATTCGGTTGGTTCCTTTTAGTTTGATTTGCAACATCTGCTTTATAATTTGGTTGATGATTTTTTAAAACAAAGTAATAATAAAGCATAATTAAATGAAGGTGAATAGAATCAATGATTTTCCAAAAATTAAATTATGTCCATTTCAGCAGTTCTTTGAACCATTCCACCAATAATAATACGATTTATCGTTGTCTTATTTGAAACTTTAGTTTTGTTAACTTGGCTTGGTCTTTTGTTGAATTCATTTGTTGTGTCCATTTTTTGTTTGCATCTTTAATTCATTGCCCATAACTTGTCGAGTCTTTGATTTATTTTCGATATAATTGTCTATTTCGTTAACACTTATTTTGCCATCGACAAAACAGATTAATTAGTAATAATAAATATTTCACTCTACTATTTCAACTGATTGATAGGAAATATGAATAAGATTGAAAAAAAGAAATTAAACGGTAAAAAAGAAAATTTAATTCTGTAACAAAAAATTAGAAACACTGATCAGGGCTGGTAAACTAATTAATATTTAAATCTTCAATATATATCTGTCAATATTTAACCAGATTTTCGAATTAGATTTAATAATCATCAACCATACTGATAATGCTTTGCAGTTGTAAAAGAATCAGAACTGATATTGAATTAAAAATTGAGGGATAATTGATGGCTTAGGTAATAACACCTCTGATTCTTGATAATTGCATTATCACCATTGAAGACTTTTAAAGTTCGAGCTATTCCGGGTTGGTTTTGATTCCAACTGAATACCAATTACATTCAGGAAATTAAATTTCACAGAAAAACAAAATGATGAAAGATTAAAGAAATGAAGAGTAAAACCATGCGTAAAACATCTAAACAATTTATGATTTGCTTTACTTGATTCTTTCAAATTGCAAAGATGATTTCTTTGTGTTGATGTGCCAGCTCTTTAACTTAAATTGTTTTTGTTTGTTTCTTCATTTATCCAAGCTTAAATTTCACGTGAATTGGAATGCTTTGATTGAAGAAATGTGTTCAACAATTACAGATTATAGGTCCTTATCAGAGTTTATGAAATCACACGCTTGAAATCTTTCATGAAGTATGTATGTATTTTTATTTATAGTTGATTTTATAGTATTTTTCTTTAAATATTTATAACTGGGCCAATTCCTTTTCAAGATCTTCATCCAATCCATTATTATCATCTTTTCCAACAACTTCAAATTCTTGCAGATCTTTGTTGATCTCTTCTTCCCAACGCTTGTCTATTGCAAATATAAAAAAAGCAGAATTAGTATAAAGAATATCGATGCATATATACGGATAGATGGGTGAAAAGGGCTTTCAGAATGCATGATTTAGAGACAAAAATTGGTTAAAAAGAGAAATTTACAGAAATGTTAAACTGGTGCCATCAAGATTTCAATAGTCTTGAAGTGATAATTTTTACACGGACGTTAATAATTGGTTCAGACATTAGATAAAAATGAAGCACAATAGAAAAAGGTGAGACAAAGAAAGAAAGAGAGAAAACAAATGAATTGAGACTAATTGTTAATTTGAGGCCTAAATTTGTGTTATGAAAATAATTTGATAATATAATTATACCATCTTGGGCTGATGTTGAGTCTGATCTATCTTTACTTCCAGAGCTTCGTCCAATTCCTAATTGACGCATTCCGCTTTTCAAATCTTCTTCACTAACTGATCCTTGAATGGAGTCACTGATAAACTCTGGTTCTGGATTGGTTGGACTTGGTTCATCTGGACCTTCAGCAGATGAGCTTGAACTGGAGGCCCATCCTTTACATCCTTTATTCAAATTGGAAAGTGAAGTCGACTGTTTGATCAATGAAACTCTGTAAAAATAGTTTCTCCAAAAAGTTTCTTCGTTGACTCTATAAATGAAAGTGAAGGGTTAAAAATTGAATGCAATAAAAGTGAAAAATTAAACTTACAGTGCAGGAACCAATTCAAATCGCATCTTTTCAAGATTAGAATCATGCTTGAGAAGAGCTAGAGCAACTGGTAGCATTTGTTGCATATCGAAATCAAATTGAACACCACTAGGAGGACTCCGGACAAAATTACGTTTGTCCGTGGAAAGAGAAATAATCTGTTGTTTGACTTCCTCTTCCTGTTCACAGCCAACCCAGGGAGGTTCGCCAACTTCAATGTTTCCACCATGTTCTTTAATGAATTCCTGCTGTTCTTTTGTGAAATCAGCTAGTAAACTCTAGAAAATTTGAAGTAAAAGAAAGAAAAACGATTATTGGAAAAGGTGAGCTTGTATGAAGCAAAAAAAGACATTGAAAAGGTTCTTTACATTGTGCTCAACAGATTGTTTTAGTTTTGTCGCTGTTGCTGTTACAGTTTGGCCTGCTTTATTGGCAACGTTGAAAAGGAAATCTGTGAAATGTGAAGAAAATGAAAAAAGTCATTTGAAATAAAATAATAATGACATTTTGTATTGTTTAGGGAGCTGATTGTTTTTTTGTCAAATTAATGAATAAAATAAATGATTTGCCGGTGTTGCAGATGATAATAGTTGTGACAGGGAATGGAACAATGATAAAAATAGGGGAATGAAATGGAATCAAGGTAATGATAGATCATGAAAAAATAGGGGGAAAAAGGGAAAAGGGAATCATGAGCATGACATTACTTCCAATGCTTTTAGCAGAATCGATGGCTTTGTTTGAAACTTGCTCCGATGGAGTTGACTTGTCTCCTGAAGCATCATCGCCTCCAGGAGATGATGCAGTAGCAGAATCTTCTGTAGAAACGAGAAAAAAGAAATAAAGAAATAAAATAGAAAAGTAAAAAGAATAAGAATAAGAAAGAAAGGGAAAGAGAGAGAATGAAAACACAAAACTTATCACCCAATAGCCAGGTAGATGAGGAATCGATCGATTAATATACATAATAAGATAAAAATAAATTTTGTTAGTGTGAGTGGGAGGCTTGGGAGGGAAAAGACGAAGAAGAGAAAATTGAGATTATCACGAGTATAAAGGATAAACACAGAAAAAGAGAAGAGAATAATAGAAGGAACCTGAAAAAGTAGATAAACTATCAATAAATTGGGCCATAATTATATTTTTTAGGGTAACAGGTACTGATTGCTGAATTTATCTTGAGAATCAGATTTTTATTCAACTTCTATGTCAAGTTGAGATATACTTGTCTACATTGGTCACGTTCAAATCTTATTCTATGGCATGAACAGCGATTAATTATTTAGGGAAAATAAAACATAAACATGATAAAATGATCTTCTCAAGAGATGAAGAGTAGATTGAAGGAAAAAATAAATGAAAACTGGAAGGAGATTCTGTTATTTTTACTTTCACCAAAAAAGAACCTTGGGTGAACATTTAAAATAGCCATTGGGAGTTTCAATAAATCCATTAGAGGACAAAATTAAAAAGATATATATGCATGTTGATGGTTAGCAAAACAAAACAAGAATTCTGGCTAAAAAGAGGTTAACTCTATTAGTTGGATGATTAAAGTTGGAGTGAAAGGATGATTTAGATGTAATGGAAATGTAACGAAGAGAAATAAGGGAAATAAGGGAAAGGAAATTGGTAACACGGAAAGTGAAGATAAAAGACAATTGCAAGTTTTGAGGCATTCATGGATAGGAACGAAAATTTGATTGATAGCTCTATTATTATTTGAATTTCTTATGGACCCAAATGTCATTCTGTTTCTTCCCCCCCCCCCTAAGTTTGCTTGTCATCATTTGATTTTTTTTCTTGTTGCTGCGAGGAATTATTATATCATATTGAGGATATCTTGAGGTGAAAGGGTCAACAATCAATAGAGTTACAAAGGTACTCTGGTAAAGAGAAAAGGCATCGCCACTAAATGACATCAATTTTTCATTAATTTGGAGCACCAAAACAGGGGAAATTTTCGTGAAAGAAAAGTATTTCCCATTTTCACCTAATTCTACTTTATACTAAACTCTAATTTCTTCAACCTTTTTGTCGTGTTAGTATGATGAATCATAAAGGAGAGGAGGAGGAGGAGGAGAGTGGGATAGAGACAGATAGAGACAGAGATAGAGAAACACTGAGAATTCAAAGTGAAGCAAAGGACCAGATATGAAGAAATGAAAATAGGCGTATCCATGATTTAGATGAGTTACAAGTTACAATTGAATGTAGTCTAGGTGGAGACTCTCTATGTAATCACTTAAGATAGATGGAAGAAAATTTGACAAAAAAAATTCATTAAAATTTCGACTCCAAGTAAACCCAGAAAGGAAAAGTGGCATCAATAAATGGATTTTAAGCTTTTCTACGATAAAATCAACTCAAATCTTTTTGCTTGAAACAATCAAGTTTTCCAAATCAACCTGGCTAGATATGTAATAAATTAAATTATCAACCAAGTCCAACAAACCTTTCGGTTCAGTTTCACTTTGGGTATCTGATGAGCCTTTGCGCTTAGAATCATTATTTGCATCGCTTTTGAAAAAAGATGTGGTTTTCAGTACGGTATTCATTAATCCGGACCCAATAGATGATGTTGTTGATTCTTGATTGAAAAAGCAGAAAAAACATATGTTATGATTTATCGAATGAAATAAGAACAAGAAATAATAAATTGACTCTTAAGCATATTATTTACCTTTTTTGCTTTCAACATCCTGTTCTTCAGATTCTGTTGCTTCAGAGGTTTCACGGTTACTCGACCCTTTAAATGTTGTTTTCATAAAACTCTGCATTCCATCGACCAATCCAGCACCAATACCTGGTTTATTGGATTCTAGGGCCATGAAAAAAAACAAGAAAATCAGGTTCATAAATTTGACCAATAAATAAATAACAGTTGCAGTTACGTGATTTTAGGAACCATCTTGCAAAGCAAAGAAAGGCTAGTCTCAGATGTAACAAAATGGCTTGCCAAAAAAATGGTTTGAAAACATCAATATGGGGACATTTCAATATCTTAACATATTGACCTGATCAGACATCATGTTAGGATTATTTAATATAATTTGATTCAAAATAAAGGGTGCATTTATACGTGAAGCATAAGAAGGTAATGGTGATTTTGGTTTCACGATAACCTAAGTAGATGGTTAATGATAGTCAGGATAAATTTATAATAAAGCGCATTTTTTCTATCGATTTCGGTTACAAATTAACTCTTAATTCAATAATTATTGAATAATTGAATAATTTCCATCAAAAAGACAAATATTGATGAATGTTGACTAATCATACCTATGACTAATAATAACAGTGACAAAATTATGATGAATACAAAATGTTAGGTGCAGTAAAAATATGTATTTTGAATTAAATGAACATAAGGTTGATTACAAGAATAATTATGAGCATTAATAAAAATAAACCTACCTTGTTTTTTTTCAGTTTCACTTTGAGTATCCTCTTCTGGTTTTTCTCGGTCCTCTGATGATTCTGATTTGAAAGGAGCCTTTTTGAGAATATTTGACATGAAATCCATGATTAACAGAAAAAATAGTAGCAATTATATCAATTAAGGAGACTTTATTTAATTCAAATAATCTAGTTAAATTAATTGGAAAAAAACAACCATCCAGTAAATTAAAAACCAAAGGAAAAACAACACAAAAAGATATCAACACAACACAACAAACAGCAGCAGCAGCGGAGAGAAAAACATGAAAGAGAGTGAGGTAAATAAGATCGATTTTAGTTTCTCAAATATTTCTCATTTCTCCCCTTTCTTTGTTCAGGGAATGTTTCAACATAAACCATGGTAAACTCTGGACGAAAATTCAGTCAACTAATGATTAGAGAACAATGGTTGATCAAAATCTTATCTTAATCTGTTTTGCATTTCTTGTCTTCTTCGGGGCAAATGAACCATCCAATAATAATTACTCGGTCCACATTAGAATCCAATAAGACAAGATGAATTTATGGGCAAAAATCAAAACATCATTTTATATCTATCAGCATACAATCTATTGCTGTTCTCAGCCAATTTAATTGACAGCCAGATCATTAGATAAACAGTAACATTATTTAACAGGTACAGTTGGAGCAGCACTCTTGAAATCAAAACGGTTTTTCGTTTTTCTTTATTATCATTTTCTGCAAAACTCCCTCTAACCTTGCCTTCACAAGCACATTTATTTATGTTTGACTGTAAAAACATGATCAGGTGATTGTTTTGACGTAAAAAGAGAGGGAGAAAAAAAGAAGCAATAGTAAAGTCTGATTTTTCTTTCTTCCCTCTATCGCAATACAGTTGGTTAAGTATTTTTTTCTGGTGTTAACCGTGTTAACTATTTGACTGGCCATTGTCCTTTTTTTGGGGTTTAATCTTGTCTTCAGCCTTACCCATCATTAGTCTATTCCTTTATCCTTATCAAGTGAATTGTACTCAACAATTGGAAAAGAGATTCTAAAATCAATCATTGACCTACTAAACAAAGTAAGTTGCTTTTTTGCCAGATTGTTTTTTTTTCATGTGTCATTGTATATAACTTGAATTTTGTTTATAAATTTTCTTTTTTTCTAGGTTCCATTGTACTTCAACGTTTAAATTTTATTGCCATCTTAAGCACTATCCAACCATTTTCTGTGCCTATCTTTGCTCTTAACTGGTTATCGTTCTGTTTATTCCACTTATTCTGCTCTTGTGATTTTAATTCTATATCTACCATAATGAGTAGAGTTGATGAAGTAGATGACTATACCTTCCTCAATCATCCCCAACAAGGATCTTCTGGTTATTTATTGGGCTCAGATGACTCCAGTTCCAATCAGGCCTGGTTAGAAAGGCGACAACAATTGCTTGAAGAGAGAAGGAAGATTGAAGAGAGAACTCTAGAATCATCTAAAATGTCGCTTGGCGCATTATATGAAGCTGAATCTACAGGTATTGAAACAGCACAAGCACTGGTGCATCAGAGAGAACAATTAGAAAATACGGAGAGAAATTTGGATACAATTAATAACATGATGAGACAGAGTCAAAAACATTTAAATGCCATGAAAAGTATTTTTGGTGGTTTCAAATCAATGTTTTCTAAAAACAACGATCAAGCCAATAAACCAACTCCTATATTACCTGTAGAAAATCGGACAAAATCAGTGTTGGCCTCCAATTTGGAAAACATTCAGCGTGAAGCTACCCAAAGTAGTGCTAAAAACCATCCTGCCCTCGCTAATCGAGGACTAGATACATCAGGTTAATATTATTTCAGTTTCCCACAAATCAATTGTTTTTTTATTTTTAATTTGCATATTAATTTCTCATTGATTGTTAAAAGATGATTTTAATTTAACGTATTTGTTTTAATTTCAGGTTTTCGTTTTGATGATAATGATGGCCCAATAAGCCCAACCAGCCCTAAGGGTCACAGTGCTAATAGATCTCAAATAATTGAACAACAATTGGACCGTAATCTTGACGAAATGGGTCTGGGATTAAGTCGATTGAAAAACTTAGCAGCCGGATTGTCTCAAGAAATCGACGAACATAACGAGATGCTCCCAAGGATTATGATGAAAGCTGAAAGAGCTGAAGATACTTTACAATACCAAAATAGACAGATTAATCTACAATTACGAAAATAACTTTCTAAAAATGATCAAATTTTGTTGAAGTTAAAATCATGAGAAAACTATAAAACATCTTTCTCCATTACAAACCACAAATTATAATATTCATTTCTTTTGTAAATTTTGAAAATATAATAGTTATCTGTCTCATTCTTCAATTACACTTTTTTGAACCAACTCCGTAATTTTTATGTCTCAATCTGTAAGTTTCTTGAATTCTCCGAATGTACGAACTGCTAACATTTCACGATATTTGAACGATACTTGGATCGTTCGTTAAGTTTATTCTGAATCCAAATTATCATTCATTCGTCTATACTGGTACATGTACCATAGAAATAAGCTTACCAAAGGCGTATAAATGGTCTAATAACAAGGACAATGCCCTTGATTGTACGATTTGTTTCTCTTTTGATTTCAAGGTAATCTCATAATGTCTCATTATCCTTCGTCTTCTACAAAATAAACCCCGAAACAAATCGAAACAAATCGTACAAGCACTTCCCTTGAGAGATTGACATTCACTTCGATAATTTAAGAGGCTTTCAAACTAACATCAATATTGAGGGGTCGATGACTTGAAATAGCTTTAAATTAAGCTAAATTATCATCTATCAGCTATTGTTTATGGTTTATATTCATTTCTTATCTGTTACTTTATACTCAGGTAACTTAATCTCTATTTGAATTGTTGGAAATACTCTTGATGATAATCATAGGGCTCATGTATTTACTATATTCAAATTGTAACTGAAATGATTAATTGTGTACATTTTGTTATCTGCAATACACACTAATGTATTTTTTCAAGACTATTTCTTACCTTATTCATAGGAATATCTTAAAAAACTGTCCAATATTCATTGATATTTCAAGTGTCCAAACTACCAAATAAGATTTTATATCAACACTCCTCTCATGCAACTATTTTAGTGTTTTACACTTGGCTATTAAATTTCAAGTTGAAGATAACTTATAGGTGTTAATCGTAATCACAAGGTTTCATATTTTATATTTACAATTTCCAGTGAAACTTTCTATTTATTATTCAGCATTGAAAGGCTCTAATTATTTAAATATTGATAGCATTTATCCTTTGAAAATCAGTTACTTAAATCAATGTGAACCTAAAACATTAACTATGAATTATTAATCATTATTAACTATTATTACATTAATGATACAAAATTGTTGCTATTATTCACTATTTATTATTTGTTGTCAAAATGACTGCTAATTTAAAGGCTAACAGCTATGGAAACAAAAATGATGGCGTATTGTTTAATCACAGGCTATTTAAATGAGTAAATGATTGAAATACAATAACCTTAATCACAATATCGAGTTAATATGAAACCTTCTATTTGATCATTTCAATGATCTTCAGATATGCGCCTGTTTATAAACAAATCAACCTGTGTTTCGAGTAAACATTGAAATCAATGCAAGTAATGTATGCTTCATGGTTAAGTGTACTTGATTCAATAAATATGAACATAAATTTGGTTAAATATTGGATGATGGAGGATATAACTAGAAGTAATCAGAATTGACAAATTTGATTCATTTAAAGTTGAAACAGTCCAAATCCCACCGCTGTGATCATATAGAGATCCATGGATTATAATGAACGATAATTCCCTCAGTGGGCTTTTTAATGGTCTCAACAATCAAAGGATGTAATCAAAGGATGGTGTTGCAAATGATGATTAGGATGATGAGGATGAACAATCGTAAATAAGGTGGGTGGTCAAGTGAAAGACAGAGAAGTGAAGAGAGTCTGGTGGGTTTTCATTCAAGGTATTCCAAAGGTTTATTCAATTGAACAATTTGCGAAAAGGGACTGAACATCGCCCACGGTTTAAACGTCATTAACCACTATTTAATTTAGCTGTTGTTAATTTTAGTTAAACTTTCTTATTAATAACATACACTTACCAGTTTAGTGATTAGTTATTTACCATTAAAACCTATTGCTTGGTTGTTTTTGTTCAACTTATAACTTGCTTATAAAGTGTTTTCAATAGCTACCAGCTCCATTAGTCTTTATATTAAACCTTTTTTGGTGAGTTTGTTATTTCTTTTTTTGTTTGTCAATAACAAATTTTTGATTGTAATTTTAAATTGTTTATATATCCTTAATTGTATACTTTGGTCAAATTATTGTGTTGAACTAATTTACATTCTAATTCACCTTTTGAATTGAATAAAATCAGTTTTATCTTGTTGGATAACAACTCACAAGGAAATGCCTACTGCGGAGCTTAGTCGACCCGAAACAATCTGGCCATGGATCAATAGTGATCGTAAGTTGACTAAAATTTGCTCCTATCAATCTTATAATTAACCATGTTTCAAGTTAGAATTAGTTTAACCATCAAACGCAACGATTAAACCGGTTTCTAATGGTCTAGGTTACCCTTTCATAGTTTATAATGGCTAATGCCGGACTAACTTGGCAGGTCATGATTTACATTTTCAGAGTTGAATTTACGTTTCAGCCTCACATCGTATTTCGATAATTGATTCCTAGATTGAATTTTTTTGTGCTTCATTGGCTTTTTGTTGTTTAAATATTGTAAGATAACCTAATTGCCGATTGATATTCTCGAATTTAATTTATCCATAACCAACTAGTTGTTTTACCTGGGGACTGGAGTATTAAAACGGAGGGAATCGAAATGGATTGAGATGCTGAAGTTGAGTATAGACAGTTCATGGATCATCGCTATAAAATTACATTACTAGATTTAAACTCTGCTTTTTAAATTAAACCAGTCTTAAAGTATAATCAATCATCGTAAGCTTAATTACGATGACAATTTATGAATTAATATTTGATGGCAAAAGCTTGCATTATCTAACCTTGGGTAGACTTAATTGTAAATAATCTTGAAATCAAAAGGGAATCCTAGTAAAGTGGGAAGCAGCTTATTGATGACAATGATTATAGTTGAGATTTGAAAGCATTTAACTTAAAAATAATCGCAGCCAAATATCCTCGAATAATAATCAAATTCCGTAATCAAAAAATAACAAGCGTAGGTTGATTTTTTACCTTGAAATCACTATAATTGTGATTTTTAAAAATCTATCTTTCAATTTTTTCTTAGCACAAAAATTCAATATTTGATGTGCATTGAAAGTTACCCCAATTTATATTCATGCTTGGCCAATCAGTTGCAATAAAAAAATTGATCGCATAATAATAAATAATGATTAACATTTGAAGGTTTAATAAAATGAGTTTTGTCTCAATTTCATGCTATTACAGAAGATACGATGATTGAAGAGATGAAAAAGGAACTGGAAAAAAATGGCGGACGAAAGATTACAATTGACCAATACGAATTATCATCAACGGAAACCAAAAGTCTAGACCCTAAAACATTGACCTGGACCACAATAAACAGTTCTTCGAGTCCCGAATTGTACAAACAAATAGCTCTACAATCAAGTACCGACGGAACTGTACCAATCCTCAAACAGAACCATTTCAAAGTATCCAATGGGAACATTAACATTGATTCATCCGAGTCAATGTCTTCAGCTTCACCGATTGGTGAGATTAAATATAATCGGCCTGAAAGCTCACTTTCCCAAGCAATCAGTATTGACATGGCATCAAACAGGTCAACATCAAGATCTCGAGATAGATCCGTTTCGCCAAGGCGCTCACGAAGTGAAAAAAATGTTTCAATCGGAGGAATCACTGAACATATTGATGAATACAATTACGAGAAGGAAAGTTCAACCAACCAAGAATATTATCCATACAGAGACTCATCCCATGGAAAGGTAAACATTTCTGAAATGATGAAATTCAATGAAATTTTAAAACATTTTTCTCTTTTGATCTGTTGATTGTTCTAGCCTTTACCAGGTGACAATGGTTTCATCCACAGTTCATGGTCTCACGGGATCGACAATGATAGGATATCACATTCATCTCGTTCAGTAACTTCACCGGCACCGCCAAGGTCCCGATCAACTTCACCCAGTCGATGGGCCATTGTTGAACGAAGTCAAACCCACGAAATTAAAAGGTCACCAACACCAGCTTTATCAACAGCTGGATCAACAGCTAACACAACCAGCTCATTGATTCGACCCTCTTCAGTGCCACCCTTTGATGCTACTCTGATTACTCTTCCAAGATACAAAAAGGTCATCTCGCAGCCATCCTCACCGTTGCCAGATTATTTGACCAAACTGCGTCACATCAAGGTTGCTACAGTTCCAGTCCCGGTGCCACCTAAATTTGGTACCTTAACTCAAGGTGGACGTTGGCCCAATGAGGCTCAAGGACCTGTTGACATTGGTCCACCCTGTGAACTGTGTAAAAAGCCAATCACTGATACTCGGTTTATTCATCATGAAGGTTTCCTTTATCATGTTGAACACTTTACCTGTTCATATTGTTTCAAATCATTGAGACCCAAAGACTTTATGGTTTCTTCGGATAACAAACCTTATTGCGTTAATTGTTTCAAACGAGAGTTTCCCTAATCAATAATCTGTTAACTCTCTTAACCATGGGCCTACCATGTCTCTTTTATTTTACCGATTAACAATTAACTAACACCAAATATGCACACAATTAATAATTACACACTCCATCCCAAGGTTGAATCAAGCTTTCAAATGGACTTTCCTATCCTTCAATGTTAAGGTTAATTTGATGAAAATTCAATGTCGATTGTGCATCAAAAGCCTAAAATCAAGGTTTACTTTACTTCCTCTTCACAATTTGAAGTTATCATAATCAATTATCAACCATCAACTGAATCAATTCTGGATTAAAATTTTAACTCATTGTATTCAAAATTTACTTGATTGTAAAGCATATAAAAAACAAACGAATAAAATTGTAATACATTACAAAATAATCGGATTCAAACTCTTTAAAACATCGAAAGGTTCTGTATCTTTTGAGGCAATCTTTGATCAAATGATTAAAAACCTTGTGCACCATCTTTGAATCATTTTGAGTATATTTTTATCCTCAACTAATCCATGCAATATGATTGTACATTAAGCAACGATGAGGATGTATTTGGAGGTCTCGTGAATAGTTAAGGAATTCAGTGACAAATGATGAAAAATCAGTAACATTAAATGTCATCTGGATTGTATCTAAATCTTATATTACACATGAGATAAAGTTGATGGACATTTGTGGCGTTTTACAATACTTTTGAAGTTAACAATACTTAGGTACTTACAATATTAGACATAACAACAAAGTATAAATAGATGCAGGGAAATATTTTGAATACCATCTATTAGACTTTGATATTAGATTGGCTTAAGGAATCGATAAGATAAATCCGAACAAGATGGACTTGAGGAATGTAAAATTTACGTTTCTGGATTTGGTTTACTTGTCTAGTAGAAGCACTTATAAAACGTATTAATGTTACATTTGTACATTTGGTACTTATCATTTAAGAATTGACAATTTCATCCTTTAACATTTCGATAATCTGAAAATAAACAGAATTACCTTGGTACGTTAGATTAAAGTTATTAGCTTAATTGCTAAGCTCAATAATCAAATAAAGTAAAAAATTCTTTCAATTATGATAACAATTTTGCTTAAAATGAGCAACTGTTTTGCATTCATTCCCATAGAAAGCTAAACAGCTTAAGCTGACTCATTTGTTCAAAAGTAGTCTTAACGTTGTTTCATTCAATTTTTACTGTTCTATCTTTTAATTAGTTTCGACAATTTTTGATTGAAATAATTAATTTTCAGCAAAATGGTTCTCGAACTTTATGCGTCCATTTTTTCACCCCCTTGTCGATTGGTTTACGCTGTCCTTAAACATCTTAACATACCGTATGAACAAAAAACGCTCAACATGAAGGAAAAGGAACATCTTCAACCTCAATTTCTTGAGGTAAGTCTATATATAAACTTATTATTGTATAATTCTTAGTTCAAATTCACTCCATATCTTGAATTGTATTTGTTTCCATGGTTCTGATCATCACAATCATGATTAATGATCCTTTGCTTATGTTATAGTTAAACCCATTTCACACCATTCCTACTATTGTTGATGATGGATTCTCGCTGTTTGAAAGGTAAATATACTTTTGTATAACATTGTTACTGATTTAATTCTGGTCATTTGTTTTCATCCAGTCGAGCCATAATCACTTATTTGGTTGAAAAATATGCTCCTAATAATCATCTTTACCCGAATGATTTGCACAAACGAGCTTCAATCAATCTCTGGCTTTACTGGGAAACGGCAACCCTAGCAGTTGCAGTACGTAACTATATGTCACCTGTTTTTCGTGGTGAATCTGACAAGCCTGACTCTAAGGCTGGTGAAGCCATTGTAAACCATGTTGGAACACTTGATTCAATCTTATCGAAACGAAAGTATATTGCTGATGACAATTTGACTCTTGCTGATATTGCCTTGGCGTTTACTATTTTATCCATCAAGGCCCATGATTTAAATGTGAATCAATTTGCTAATGTCAACAATTGGTTGAAACGACTTGAAAGTGATTTAGCTAGCATATGGACTGAGATTTTCGTGGAACCTGTTGAAGCAATGAAGAAACGTTTTGCTGAAAGAGCAGCCAAATCTTAAATTGTTTACAGTTTCCTAGATTCAATTGGATTCCCGTCTTCTGATTTGTTCTTACATATTAATGATACCTGGGAAGGTTAAACGAAACAATTAAATTGATTAGAATATTTCATCATTTTACTTTACAATTTTCTTATTGTTCATCACTCATCATGAAGGAAGTTTACAATGTTAATCTAACAAGTTAGAAACAAAACTATTAATTAAGTGAAGAAATGAAAAGTTATCAACATTGAAAGAGTAAATATTTGCTTTCTATAAACTGGTTTTTAGGTGAAGAAAAATTCAAGGATAAAATGTCTGAAAGATTCATCACCAATTTAGGTATATTTTGTAAATCAAAAGGGATTTTTGCTTCTCATTAATTACTAATTTAAACAGTTTTAAGTACATTGTTTGTTTTGAACGTTTATCTTTGATTGTTTCACTTTTAAATTTCTGCCCAATTGACGTCAATATCTAAGACCTTTTACCAAGTATTAGTTGTTTTGGTTCATATTTGGTTAGATCAGTGGTAATTTTGTTGCTTAAAAATGACCATCTTCAATCGGCTTTGTTAACAAATGATAACAAATAATGAAAAACTTCAATCAAATTAACCATTCAGCTGTAATTCATGGCTTGTTTACCTGTTTAACAATAGAAGAGAGCAAAATGAAATCATGATATCAAATCTTTGACCTAATTTCAAGATTAAGATAGAAAGAATCTACAGATTACAAGCTGATTCAGCTATTAAGATTAATCATTAAATCTATGCTTAATTTGAGAGAACAAATATTACATTTAAATAGATTAAATTAATAGATTAATAGATTCATCCCATTATTTTATCTGAGTATTTGAGCTTGTTCATGGTTTATTTAGCGGTTTATGATATTTGATACGCTTTGAGCATCAAAATATCCGGTTTTTTGACTTTTTTTCCTGGTCTTGTTCAGTTTTGTGTTTATTCAGGTTGCTGGTGGCGAAGTTCAAGGCTAACCATCAACTTAATCGTAAAAGAATATTATTCATTATTAATAATTAGTTGGCTTGAAAGGTAGGTAATAAAACAAAACATGAAATTATAACCAATCTTTTAGTTGTCTTCTTGGATTACATTTGCTGAACCAATATCGATATTAATGGTTTCTACTGAACATATTTTGATTTGTGAATCAGATTTTTTTTGTCAAAATCCTCGAGATTGATCAAAATAAAATCACAATCAATGTCAGATTACAATGGATTGTAAAAAGCTTTACCTTTCATCGTGGATCTCGAGTTTTGAGTTTCGTTGAAATTGAGACAAATTATTGAATCAGATTTTCCGACATAATTTTGTTATTGATTTGATTTAAAAATAAATATTAATCAACCACTCAAAGGATAAAGAAAAAGAAACGAAATTTTGTTTCAAGAATGTTAAGTTTCCCTAAAAATTAGAGCTTCCATTTTTATTTCAATCTTTCCTTCCTCTTAAACTTGAAAAAATTTCCGTTTTAAGTTTGTTGATTAATAACTTTCCTCAACAAATCTAATAAATTTAATTGAAAAATCAAATAAAATCACAAATTCATCAAAAACTTAACCATTTTCCCCTAATTATTACCAACAAAACGTAAAATTTGCATGTAAATAAACTTGTTTTGACAAAGATAATTTTGTAAAACAACGGACTGGGTAAGTTAAAATATTACATGTGTTATGAGCCACTCAGCTGTATTCAGTTTAGTTACTATTTAAACGAAATAAAGTCAATATTTTAAATTGCTGAATTAATAGTTAGAAGTGTTGATTATTATTTTTCTTTGTTCCAGTAATATATTGATTGTCACCAAAATAGATAATTAATTCAAAGGAAAAGGATGTTTTAAAATAAAAGGTGAGAATCATTTCTTTTTTAGAGCGCATTTTGTTGTAGGATTAGTTAATCATTTTTGTTAACCTTAAACAGGTCACACAGCGTATAGGAATAATAGGAAAAAAAATTATAATGATAAGTAACATTTTACCTTAAATTACCTTATTCTTATTTTATCTAAAAGTTTCCTCTTAATTTAACTTTTTCGTGGAACATTTCACTCTCAACAATCAAATCGTATAAGACTGTCCAACAGATCACAACAACAAATACACCACCATCTTAATCTTCAAATAACGTGAAGTTTTGTTACGCACCATCACCAGTGAAAAGTATGTTAGTATTTGTACAATCCACCTAAATTGTTTGACTTAATTCATTAATTTGTTTCCAATCTTTTGTGATTATTTATATTTTTCTACTCCTTCTATTACACTAGTTACCAGTTCAATATTTTGTAAAATGGAAGTTATTACCAATAAAATTGAATCAATCTTCTCTGGTGGATACCATGAACCTCGAGTCGCTGATTTTTTCCTAGTGAACAACCCTAAATGGCATATAGCAACCTTCATCAGCCTCTATTTATTAATTACATGGAAATTGAGTTCAATAATGTCTTCATCCAAATCAGCTTATGATCTTCGACCCTGGATGCTTGTTCTTAATGGACTTAATTTTGGTGTCTATGGTATTGCAATTCCAATCATTGGCTGGTTAACCAACTTCGGTGTTAAATGTTGGGAGTGTGAGGAGCCCAAGGATAGTCCTTTCATCGAGGAGACTCTATTGCGACTCAGTTACACTTATCTATGGCTAAAAGTGGCTGAGATGATGACAACTGCAGTAATGATTCTTAGAGCCAAACCTGGTCAGAAACCAATTAATCACGCTCTCCGTAATAGTTGCCTAATCTTGGTTGTTTACTTTGGCCTCAGAATGTACGCTAGAGGTGCTTTCCTATTTCTACCCTTTACCGATGCTATTTTATCAGTTCTTCGATCAGCTTATTATGTACTTGCCTCTCCTGGAGCTGCTTTTCGTCACCATCTTTGGTTCAAAAATTATATCCATTACGTTGCTCTCATCTTTGCTCTTCTCAATGGAGGTCATATGGCCTCACAATTGGTTAATTCGTGTGCTGGTCCTCCTGGTATGCAAATACTCATCTTCTTGCACAGTTGCGGTGAAGCTTATGTAGCACTTAAAGAACTTTCAAAGGGCTCCAAATTGGTCGACGATGAGCCAAGTAAAAAACCCTTGTGAATCCTTCACTGGATCTAGTTTTTATATTTACCTTATTTTATTCATTCATCTCATTTAGATCTTATCTTACCTTAAAATTATTATATCTACGTTATGGTCTCTTGGCCGATTTCTGGAATGTACATTAATTGATAATTTACCAAGTTTAGAGAATCAGAATACTAATTTGAGATTGTGATTCCTTGACTTATTTTTACTTTCATCTAAAAATTTCACCCCTTATAACCAATTTTTTAATGTGTAAATTTATCTTTTGTCATTAATTTCATCCATCATTTTATTGTTAATAAATCATCAACTTAAAGCTCTCCTTACAAAGTACTTTAATTTTGTCAAATATAAAATAATATTTACTGACTATTAGAGGATTCATGATTAAGAAACACCCTAGAATCTGATATCATGGAATGATTATATTTTCAATTACCAATGCTTAATCATTTTACTAATTGTTTAGGTTTTGCAAGACAATCGATAGATTTGAGGAATGGAGTTTTAATGATAGCAAATTAGAATATAGAAATTAATAAATGATTGTGATAATCAAATTTGATTTTCTCATTAAATTTTTGAAAAGAGGTTCTAAAGTTATTCAATCTTGGTAATCATGTTCAACCAAATCCATTTATTATTAAATTTTAAATGAAACTCAAAAATAAAAAGCTAACTTAAAAATTTCAAGTTAAAATCAGTGCAATTAGGGGCCGATTATAAATAATTGGATAACTCTGGTAGCTTAATTACATTGGAAACCAGAATAAATTCAACAATAGTTTTGGTGAAGCACTTTTGTTACTGGTTTAATATTTCAATTAATTGATAATGAAATATTTCCTCGATTACACAGATAAAAATTGTTGTCATTTAGTTATTAGAAATTTTTCGCTCAATTTAATTTCAATTTTTACAATTTCCCTCGTTCCCTCGTTTCTATTTGTTTACTGAAATGCTGTTTCAGCTTGAACTGATGGAAAAGATAAATGTTGGTAAACCACAGAATTTGCAGATTATTTAATTCTTATTTCAAGTTTTTTGTCCTTTCGAATGTTTGACTATCATCCATTTTAAATATTTACGTTTAATTGTGTGTCATAACATCTATAATCAATATGAGATACTTTCTTGTAAATTATCTATACATTACAGTTGTCTGCCAATTTGTTTTTGCATTTTTAGTATCTGCAAAGGAATCAGGAAATTCGCAGGAAAGTGACTTGGAAAGCTCAGAAAAATTGCTTTACAAATCTTTGGATAAATCAGATTGGGTTGATTATGGTGACATGTTTACTTATGATCCTGCAACCAAAACTAATCGTGAACCCAGACTGAAAACAGCTGTTGAAATGGTAATTAAAAGGAAAAAGGAAGCTCAACAAGATGCTGACCAATTTGAGCCTCTACCTTCTAATTGTGATTTAGTGGAGCAAAAATTAAGAGAATGTGAAGCTAAGAAAAGATTGACCTATGACTGTGCTCGAAATGACCATTGTGGTAAACTTAGCTATCTAATAGTTAGACGGTTAATAATGAAGTTATCAAAGCTTATTGATAATCGATACTACAGTGGATCAACAATCGGATTGACCGTGAACCTAGATGATTATTTTTTTGAATTGCCGTTTGATTTTTCTAACCTCACGGACTGTGATTATTTAGTCCAAATTAACCCTCTTATTGATCGTTTAATATCTTCTGTGGTTATCTCCGTTTCCAAGTCAAATAATCTTGTTGACGTTGATTTATACAAGTATGGTGCCACAGCAATTGGGATTTTACTTGTTCTTTGGTTCAATTTAAAAATGTCATCGCATGCTCGATTATATTCATTGTTATTTGTCTTCATAAGCATAGGTTATATTTGTGAATATGCTTCACTCTATTTTACCAATATCGCTATTGCTAAAGAAACCATAGATCGTCTTGAATTGAAGTGTACTCAACAAGATGATCCAGGTTGGTCTGGTTGGTTGAAAAGCTTTTTACCAGTTATGAGCTTTAAAAGTTCCAAAAATGAATGTCAAGATTATTATACTGCATTGTATGTTGCTCCATTTTGGCAGACTAATCCAATCACACCAATTTTCACCATCCTCACTAAAACCTTCCTTTATTCAATGAAACTCTTTGCTGACACATCTGGAGCTTCTGTTGCTTCTTTCTTTAGTCATATTCCTGCCTTATATTTCGTTCCTATTTTAATTTCCACAGTCGTACTCTTTATATATGCAATGAAATATTTTTTCAAGTATAGAAATAGCCCCAGAATAATAATTCCGAAGCAAAAAAATATTTTTACTGAGAAAGAAATCAAATCATTGCCAAAGTTTAAAGAAACAATCAGAGATGATAGTAAACCACCAAAGTTACAAAGAAGAAGAACCAAAAAACCAATGGTAAAATGCAGTTCACTTGGAAATATTCGAGATCTCTGTTTGTGAAGCTATGATTTTCATGCAAGTGAATTAAAATATTGTTAAATGAATTTTAATTTAACCTGCTGGATCATAAATAATCATGAAAACAAATCATCAGCTGTCTCATATCGTTTACGCGCTTACTAGATGGCGTAAGTAGCTCGGCTTTATTAAGCAATTATGAGCAATTTAAAATTGAATTACAGTTAATTATTACTATCTCTTGTTTTTAATTTATGTCCTTTTTTCAATAATGCCCAGCTTTTCTAAATATCAAAGTTAATGTTTATCAATCATTTGTCGTTACCATTATGAACGATGATAAAAAGCCCGCCAAGTATAGTTTGGGGGACAAAGTAATTGCTCGTTGGGTTGATGGAAGACGTTATCCTGGAATGATTGATCAAATTTTGTCTAATGGAAATTATATCGTTTTCTTCGAGGATGGAGCTAGAAAAAGTGTTAAACCAATGCATATTGAATTAAATTTAAAGCCGATCCCGAGGTTGGAGTTTCCATTTGCTGATCCCAAAGAGATTGCAGAAATTCATGAAAGTGATTTGTGTGATTATATTATCAAGTGCATTTGTGGATCTACCAAAGATGTTGGTACTTTAGTGCAATGCGAATATTGTTTTTCATGGCAACATGCTACATGCATTGGAATTGAAACAAGTTCAGATCTTCCGCAAGCTTATACATGCAACGTTTGTAAAAACCCGAGAAAAGTTTACGCAACCCATCGTTATCGTCATGATTCATCCTGGTTGAAAAAAGGAAAGCTCCCTTCTTTCTCAAGTACAGAGGTACAGTCTTCGAACAATCAAGAAAGTAAAGTTGCAGCAGTTAATCTTCTTCTTGATGCCGCTACGGAATGTGTTTGGATAATTCACGGACTTAAAAGTCAAATATGTTCATTAGAAGGGACAAAAGAATCAATTAATTTTAACTTATGTAACGAGCCATCGATAAAAAATGATGAATCAACTTCACTCAAATCAAGCAAAGAAATCAAATCTGAGGAAATTTCAATTTTACATTCTCATTTATCAATGAAAGATTCTAGTTCTGCAAATATTTTAACTGGCGATGAATCAAGCGCGAGTTCAGATCAAATTTACTTTAAATTACCCTCGAA
This sequence comes from Tetranychus piercei, assembly GCA_036759885.1. Classification (NCBI taxonomy): domain Eukaryota; kingdom Metazoa; phylum Arthropoda; class Arachnida; order Trombidiformes; family Tetranychidae; genus Tetranychus; species Tetranychus piercei. The sequence goes on from CM071877.1 coordinate 24,340,562, forward strand.
TTCAAAAGCTAATGTAAAACATAACATTCAATTTGACCAAAATATTGAAGGGTTTTCAAAAAGTCATTGTGAAGTAGCTGCTGAAGAGATTGTTGATTCAAAGTCTCCTAGTGAATTAGCGCCTCTCGATAGTCATCTCGATATTCACAAAAAGAAATTACTTGAACATATATTAGATGTTAAATCTCGGCTAGAGAATAGATTAAGTTACATTGAGTCCAAGATTGATGATATTGAAAAAGACTATGGTTTGAATCTCGATCCGGACAACATTGAGAGAGAAGAAGCTAAATTTCGAAAAACAATTAAGCGTTTTTATCGTGAATTCAAATTAGTTATGAATCTCAGATGTTACCAAAAACCGAGACAAATGGGTCAAGATAAACAACCAAAGAAATTAGAACAGAATATTGGCAATGAAAGGATCAAACAAAAAGATTCTGAATCAAATTAACATTGAGCTATTGACTATCGACTTTATTAAATTTTCATAATCAAATTGTATCATTTTGTGCGATTGGCAAATCAAGGATTATTAATCAAAAGATCGTGCTTCTACGCAGCCTATCTCCTGTTAGCATTTAAAATATTCAATTCTTCAAAAGCACTCTTTCGATTGTATTCAATTTTATTTTTGTATTAATATTTTTTAAGCAGTTGTATTTACATTGACATATAATAAGAAACATACAAACAACATTGAAAGAAAAGTTTAAATACAAAGACATTTTACAAATCATTTACTCAATCATAGTTTTTAGAATTTTAATATATTTAAATTGATTTTAGATTATTTGTTGTAATATCAAAAGATTTGTTTCATTATAAGCGAGTTACAATAAAAATTACTTGATTTTTAGACTTGTTCCTTGACAAAAATTTAACTGAAAAACAAAATATCTTGAAATCAGATTCGTTATTAAGAAAGATTGGTCATGAAACTGAATTCAAGTGAAGCTCGTATTACATCAAGTACTATCCAAAGTCTAATCAGTCAAGTAGATTTAACTAGCATGTTAATGATTATTAATGGAGATGATAATAAAAATGAAATCAACAGCAAGAATAGCAGAGGAAATGATATTTTTACAAAAAATTTACAAAGATGTTTCCATTAAGAAAACTAGATAATTATAAAGATTGCCTGTGATCAAATATACAATGAATGATTTCAATAATTGATTAATGGCTAGAGTTTTAGCTGTTTTATACAATAATTCATGTTCCTTTCAATCTTTGAAGAATCGGAAGACTCGGGTTTGATCTTAGATGCTCTTTTCTGATCCAATATTTTGAGGATAAGCAGTATACTGTTGAAACAAAATGGATCAACAAAGGTAGCCATAAGGTGTTTTCATGGCGAAATTAGGTTTAAGATCAAACTCCAATGGAGACTCGTAAATTACAGATGAGTCAACTGGTGAACTGGCCTTATCACTGGGAACAGTTCTAAGCTCATTTGAATGATTATGAGATACAATCGTAAAATGGGACGGAGTCATTTGATTCACTGGACGTGGCATTGTGGGTGGAGGAGGAGGTGGAAATGATGGCTGCCTTGGTGGAGTTGAATGAAGACTATGATGATGTTGATGTTGGTGAGGATGATGGGAGTGATGTGAAGGTGTTGTTAATCCAGTGAAACTTCCATGACCCGGAGTTGAGTGATTATTGTGTGAAGTACTATGGTTATTGCTGTTGGTATCAGTTATTGGATACATACTGTAATGCCTTGTTTCATGGTCTAAATTGTTTGGTGCACCAAACAGACCATTGGAGCGGTCAAGAACTTGATTAAATTTAGGGTTAATCGGTGAGCGCAGTTTAACATATGATAATAACAGCAAGAGAATGATTAAAACTAGAAAAGTTGCTCCAACAGACGCAATTACAAAGGGTAGTGTTAATTTGTCCGACCATATGTCATCAGCTTTAGTTGATCCCGATATTTTAGGCCCATGAGATGGATTTAATGAGCTGATTGCATCAAATGAATCCATTGGGTCAACTAAAAGAAGTGATAAAGAAATTGTTATTAATCCAAATTAAATCATATTGTATTATAGTAGGATAGGTAATTGATTTTCATCATTTTTTGCACCATTGATACCGATTTGTAATGTTGATCAAATCGGATTATTTCACTAGAAAATCCATCTTAAATCAATATTCTGTAAATTGTAAACAATTGTTGTCAGTTATAAAAATTTTCATTTTCACCTTACATTTTGTCTTAAATGAAGTGAAACTTTTTGTTGTAGATTTGAAGGTTACACTGGTTTAAATTAAATTGATTCCTAACAATTTACTCAATGGTATCTAATTCTCTGGTGTATCATGGTGGCAAGAAAAAATAATAAACTTCAAAGTAAACCAGGAAAACATCTTTTTTGTAAGAAGCTTATTGACTTCCAATTACTTACCTGAAAAAGATGTTGAATCTTCATCAATTCTTTCAATTTCAACCATCGCAATTGAAGTAGTTGAAGGTGTTGTTGATTTAGGAGCAGTTGTAGTGGTTGAAATTGGTAGACCATTTTTATCTATTAATAACGATAAATAATACAAAATATAAGAAAAACAAATAAAAATTATTTCAACATTTCGAGAGGATTCGGAGTTAAGAATGGATTAATTTACTTCAGAAAAGTATTTGATCGAATGTCTCTCTAAGTATCTTGTTTTGAACAGCAAAAATACAATTTCAATAACAATAAGCTTATTCGTTGAATTGATATTGACTTTGTAAAAATGTTTTCATATGATAATTGCCAACAATTTTGTTGAACACAATACAAACATCAAACTGGATTATTAACATGATGATCAATATTTTTATAATATAAGCTTGATGTAATTATTATATAACAATCAGATTGTAAATATTAACAAACACTGTCTTTGTTTCTAATATTTGTATTATCTGTATCAAGTTGATTCAAGCTATTGAAGATTTAGATGAAATAATCAAGTTATCCCAAGGCGTTTAACAACATCATGTGTTTACATTAAACTGTCAGTCATTGAATGGAGTAACTAATATTAAATATTGAATTGAAAGATAATATTGAATTTGTTTGGTGATCTGATTTACTAATTGATTTTTATGCTGTTAACTAGATAAGGAAAATTGAAAAGGTAAAGGGACGATTCTCAATGGATTTTGAGATTCTCATTTTCAGGTATAACTTGTTACTTTCATGGAAACTGAATCTTCATACATTCATTCTTGATCAATTACCACTAAGAATTGCACCATAAAATGATACTGAATAACAACATTAGGTAAATTCATTTTGTTTACTCAAACGTAAATCACTTTCAGCTTTTCCCTTTGAACAACCAAAACAGCATTTTCAACAAGCCCATTCACAGGTAAAGAGTAACAGAAACAGAAGCTAAGAAGATGAAAATGTAATGATATCTATACATGATAATGATCATGAGATGCTGAATGATGATGGTGATAATCATGATAATGAAAAAGAGTAACAAATTAAGGTGATAAACATTAACTTGATATTGCCCAGTTTTGGGTTTTGTTTTTGTTTTCATCGCAATACACTTTTGTTAATTGTGAGAGTCAAAAAAGTCAAACTTAATGATATAATAATCTAATTAAATTAGCATAATGTTTTAATTCTTTAGCCTAAACGACTTGTAATTTGATCATTTAAATTGACCATTTACATAAGTTAACCATTTCATAAGATGCTTCACAAAATTTGGTTGTAATTGAAACAAAAGTAGAGATACATTGATACAAAATTAACTGATCACTTGATACTGTGAATACAAATCAATTCAAAATCAAAATTTTAACCAGCAAATAGTTGATGGTTTCATTTTGAATAGTAAAATTGTAATTTATAATACTAATGAATAGCAACTTTACAAGTGGCTCTTCAGTGAATCAGACTCCAAGAGTATATTTGAATGAGCCAATATCTGCTAAATAATATGTTAATAACACATTAGGAAGCTGATCAGCTTGATTAATAGTCATTAAATCTAAATAGTAATCTAACAATTAAAATGAAAGAATGAAAGATTGTGTGATTGCGATGACAAGACAAAACACACTCACACATAAAGATTGAATGGAGTTACTGAAGCGTATTTGTATCACAATTTCAATGCAATTTTGTACCATTAGAATCAATGGTAAACTCTCATGAGTATTTCATCTTCATCATTCTCATTCCCTCCTCAAATCGGATCAACAGTTTTGTTGAAGCAAAAAATTGAAAGCACACACTAACAGAATAGGAAAAGGCAAGTAGGAATAAAAAATCCTATTGAAACAGTTGTTTGTTGTTCCCTTTTTAAATCATCCTCATCTTCATCTCATTCAGAGCTTAGTTAAGCTAGCTTAACAGTAAATTTTATCCTCATCTTTTTGTTGTCTCTTCCCAGCTCTTCGCTAAATAAATAGAGAGCAACTAGAAAGCTATTTTTAATGAAAGACATTCCTTCAAGATGCAAAACATCATCCTTTTCAATCATCAACTCCATCCATTGCCATCTTTACAATGTATTATGTAAAAACAAGATGAATTTTACAAAAATCAATTTCAGATACACAAACATCCAACTCGATCAGAGTAAAAATCATTTTGTAGCTAAATATCAGCTTTATTTAGCTTTATTATTAATGATTATGATGATGGACAAAAACAATGTTTAGTAAACAGTTTATTATTATTTTGATTGTCATTTTGATTGGTGACATTTTTTCCTGATGAATTAGCAGAAATTTAAAACACAAATTTATCACTCATCTAGTGACAATTTGACAATGGTATAGTTTATTTGAAATCTAACGCAATGCATTAAATTATTTGGTATTTCATTTACATGATAATTTAGCCTTTGCTCAACTCTAACAGTTTTGATGGAAAGCCAGAAATAATGGTTGTTTTGTAATATCTTTGTGAATAGCTTTATTTGACAGTTGACTATATTGAACTGGAAATATCTTTCAATGAACTGAACCTTTAGTTAACTGATTGAAACCATTGAATCTTACTTTTTTTTCTTCCTCTTCTTCACCCTAAAATCCGTTATCTTCTTCGCCCATTAAAGGTAGGCTGTGTGGAGGAGAAAAGGGATGAAGATGAATGAGGAGAAGAAGAAAAGTCTCAAAGGAATTCTGATTCAAACCTATTAACATGGGCTTGATAAGATAGTTGTTGATTCAGGTTGTTCAACCTTTTTTACATCATGAATCCTTTTACCATTGTAACCACCAATGGACATGGAAATCAAGATGAAAATGTTCATCTTCTTACTTTCTTTCATTTGGTGGTTGATAATTTAATGATAATCAAGATTTATGAACTGTTCAATCTGTTTATATTACAGTAAGAAGGCTAAAAATACGGTAAAAGGTATCAAGTTAGTGACAGCAATACAATTAACTTCATTGGTTTGTTTTATCATTGATTTTGATTTCTAATCTAACTGAAACACTCTTACTAAACAAATCAATGCGTGATTCTAGAATCTTGATTGATTCACAATTAACGAGTGAGACTGTTAATTGATCAAATCTGCATTTCATGAAGACAAACCTTGAATTATCACATGCTTGAACATGGCAGAATTCAATCAAGTTAGATAACTTGTTGATCGTTTCAAAGTTTACGTTTGATTCAAATGCCAATTGGAATGGGAAATTATTTGCAAAATTTACAGTTTGATAGCAACTTCGTTTAATCAAAAAGAGTTGGACCATTAAACATCAATAATTCATTAATTTTCTTTAACTTAATTTTTTGGTAAAACCTGTCACTCATTTTGCGCTTTTTACCTTTCGGGTTGAAGCTCATTATGAAATAATCTTCATGTTAACTAAGAGAATTCTGGAAATTAATAATTTTGATAAATTATGGCATCTTCTTATTACAACTTGGTAAATCATTAAGATATAAAAAATAGCTGATGAACAACATTTTTGATAAATTGATATACACAAGTCTGTACGTACAGAGGTATAACTAACGACTATTTAAAGGAAATTTGTGGGTGAAAATTGTAACCTTTAACTAAAGTACCATATACGCATATTACAATATAACTGCAAGAATCACTCTCATGGGTAAAATAATGATAATGATAATGTAATATTGAAGAAGCACTGGAACCATCGAATAGCCAGGTAAGCTGGAGAACACAAAATTTGAGCATAAACATGCAAACAAAAGTAAAGGTCATAACCATAAAGAGAAGAAAATGTTGCTAAAAAATTTCAATCTTTTTTTCCAGCTATTTTAGATTTTTTTGGCTGAAAAATAACATTTTCCGAATGATCTTAAATGTATTTCAGGAAACTTGAAATGTTAAGGTATGAAAATGAGTATAAAAAAGGTTAACTTTTGACCAAATGGTGAAGTTAAATTGTATTTGAATTGGGTTATACTCTTACCAAAAACTATTAGTTGAACAGTCATTTCCACAGAACCAAATCCATTTATGGCTGAACATTTGTACATTCCTGAATCAGTTAATTTTGTATCTATAATCCGAAGACTTCCACTTGAAGTTGGACGGTGACGGTTGTCAAAAACTGTCAGTGAGGAACCATCTTTGGACCATTCAATAAACATATTTTCATCTCGATCAACTGGACATGGAAGAACTGCTAAAGAGCCTTCTTCAACAGCAAGTTTACGATCAATTCCTTTCGTTCTTGAAACGGGTCGAGGTGGATCTTAAATTTAAACATAAAATATGAAATTGTTACAAACCAAGGAAAATAAAATATTGACTTACAATAATCAATTGATTTCAAATTAGCTGAAAAAAAGCTGATCAAAAATCAGCTTTTCTGAAACACTGCCATCTAATGAGTTAATTGTCATCTTAAAATCCGTTGATATTTTTATTGTAACGCGTATCAGATTCTGAATTTATAATAACTTATTATTCATAAGTTATCCACTTTTCACCCTTTATTACAGTTTCTTGTTTCATCTTACCATCGTTAGATATTTTTTTGATTTACTTGTTTTCTTAGACCAATTCATGCAAATTAATCAACAATTTACACTATTTAAGAAGTCAAAAGCTACATAAAAGATGTATTTTAATGTTTAACAATTGATTATTTAAAGCCTTAGTTCAATGGTCTTTAGTCTCAACCATCTGAGTCTTCAAGAAATATCAACTAGCTTACATGGTATGATTTCAATAACTTGTGTTAATTTATGATGTGAAAATGGACTAATTTGATAAAAGATTTCATTCAAGTCTGATTATTTGTCAAATTTCATATTTTATTGGAGTTATCTTCCAGTTCTCATTTGCCAATGTGGATGGTAAGTAGCTCTTGAAGCTCTTTTTTGATGTCTCCTCTCTCTCTCTCTCTCGTCATCTCTTTATAATCTCTCATATTGAATGTGACAATTCATGCATTATCATAGATCATTGAGTTTATGCAAAAATAACGATAAAAATATGATGAAGATGGCTAGATAAAATATTGAAGAAAGAGAGGGAAAAAAGCTAAAGGACTCTTGAGAGGTTCATGTCTATTATATTAAAAAATGAAATCTGAGATGAAGTTGAGTCCATTGATAAGATCATTGAGAGGCAAATTTGAAATGCAATGCATTTTAAATGTAAACCTCATGAGAATCAAAGTGCTTTCACCATTATTAACAAAACCATCATAATTATTGTTATAATAATCCTCATCATCTTTCGTCTGCATTTGACTCATCCACATAATTATATCGCAAATAAATCTTAGTCAATGCTAACCAGCCATTCAACATTTCCTTATGAACCATATAGACAAGACAATCTATTAGTTATTATCTTTTTTAGTCCTATTACAGTAACCCAATCAAATATCCAACCCAACCAACCCAAAATAACTTAATGACTCAAGTCCTAAATCAATTGTCCGAGCTTTATTAGGTGGTGATCAAAATGTCTATGAAAGTAAATAATCAAATCAATGTGAATTGTAACAATTTGAAGGGTAAGTCAATATTTTCTCTCCAATTATTTCATATTAAATATTAATCTATTTATCTCTGTTTTTATTGCAGATATTTGACTGTTAATTGGCATTAAAGCATAAAATTGAATATAATGAGGAAAAATTGTGATTGACAGTTAACATAATCATCACCTTAACTGCAATCTCCTTTGCTTTCAACTGCATCATTATCAATTTAATTATGTATTCACAAGTTTCCCGTGCAATTTAAATACTGTCATATTCAAATGTAGCTTCCTACCAGATAATAATATTAGCAAATCGTACGAAAAATTCATTCCATTATTCCTTGTATCAACACAAAAGGAAATTGTTTTCTTCTTCCTACTCCTCAGGTTTACTAGGTAAAGCACTATTTTTACCCTTTATATACCAACTATATCAACAAATTAATCTTTATTTTACTCTTTATCTCTCTAATTACAGGCAAACACAAACCAACCAACCAGAAATACCTTTTAATCAACCTTGATTAATATACATCATTATCAACTCATCACTCTGGATATGTACTGTTTGATTTGGACCAAAAAAACCAGAAAGCTAAAAACAAATTGAAATGAAGGTGGATCAATTAATTAACCTGCAAACTAATCAATTACCATCAATAATGGTCAAAGACAACTCGAAACCAGTAAACATGGAAACGCTGCTGGAAGAAATCTTCAGGTGTAAATGAATGAATTTTGAATCAACTGTTAAGGCTTGAAAGGTTAACAGTTTCTTATTGACCATGATTGAGCAAAATTGAAAAACACAAATTGAAAATATCGATTTGTTGTGATTTGAAAATTTCATTCTCGGTTTAATCCTGAACCTGGTAAATATTTCGAAAATTGAACAACAGTAAAAACAATTCAATAATGATTTACGTGTTAATCGACTATTAGTTTATATGAAATGTTTTTTTATCGTTTGTTAAACATATTGAACAATCATCTTATCATCATTATTTTGTTGATATAAAAGATGTTCAATTGTTATTATTCAGTAAATGACAATCAAATGGAAAGCAAGAGAAACTTGAAGACTCTTGAAGATTAGAAATTTCATATTTCGTTTCTGTGAAATCATTCCAAAGTAAATATTATTGAGGTAACAAAAAAAAGATACACTCAAAGATGAGGATGAAAAGCAGAGATGAAAGATAAAGATGAAGATAAAGAATCAACAATTTGTTGATAAAACAATAACAACAATCTTTTCAGTTGAAGTAAAAAATAAACTGCAAAAATATAAAACATCTTTTAATGTCAACCTAATAGCTTTCAGAGATTCTTGTATTTCCTTTTGTTAAAACCTTATCAGTTATCTGAGATCAAATTTTGCTCCATGGTCATCATCATTACGGTCATCATATACTTGGTTGTTCATAAAATGAAACTCAATGTTACTCACGTAATATTTATTTGCTTCTCTTACCTGTTATCATTAAAAGGTACAAGATAAACATAAAGAAAAGGATAAAACCCTTCATCTCGCAAACCTGGACAAATGTTTATCATCAAGATAATCTTGGATAATTTTACTCTTCTTGGTCACCGCCATCATCAGTAGCAACATCACTGGTAGCTCATCTCTAATGTCCATTAAGGTTACAATTTTATTTCACTAATATCAATAGCGATTACCTTTACTTGAAAAGCACAAAATCGTAAACCAAGTAACAATGGCAAGCAAATTCAATGTCAACAGATGAACCTGCACCCAAGTTTCACTGAACCTTTCTTTTAACTGCAATTTTGATTATTTATTCAATATTTACCAACTTTTCTACACGATTATCAAATATTTAAAGTTGATAATTCATTCTATTGTTCAATGGTTAATCTTGAATCACAATTGTCATCCTATTTTTTAATTTCAACTCTTTCCCATCTCGACATCTTGTTAATTCATATTCAGTTAAAAGCTTCATATGGTATTAGTTGTTATCAATCAAGCTGTTTCTCTTGTTCATTTCAAAACTGTTTACTTTTTCAATTCACTTCACTTTTTTTCCAATTTGATTGTGAATTTTGTTGATTTTACTTTTTTTGTTATTGCTGCTTGGCTTAACGGATAATCAATTTTATTTTGATCCCGCATTTTTCAATTCACTGTGAGCTACACTTGGAGGAGGAGAAGGAAGAGGAAGAAATATAGTGATTTATAAATTGTAATCTTAAAACAAAGTGAAAATGTTCAATTGAAAAAAAGGAGATTCAATCGGAGTCAAAAATTTAATACACATTGAGCTTTCCATTTCTATGTTACAATCATTTCATGATCGAGTTTTACGATTGAAATTTGTAAGGAAACAATTCAACTCTTGATGTCAGTACACTTTGATTATGATTGAAACAGTGAATATGAAAAAAAGATGGGCAAATATCATTGAAATGGTTATGTAAAGATTGACACTAAACTTTCAGGTCCAATAACATAGAAACATGTCAATGTTATTGTAAATTTCAATTGCGTGTTCACTTAGATTATCGTTTTCTATCAATAAATGAGACTTCAGAATCCATTGAATTTTCAGTTGGATGATCCAATGTGTAATTGAGTAAAATCAATAGTTAATAAAGAGGTTAATTAATTTGGTTCAAGCGAGAATCGGTTAAGCTTTTTTTGGTGGCAATGGCAAGCTTCAACTTGATGGCAATACTGTAAGATGGAAGGGTGAAGAACTAGTGAAAATAATTATTTAAATTATATTAGCTTTCTTTTGAGTTGGTTTTCGTTTTGTTTGTGTCACTTAACAATTAACTTTGCTCATTTTAATCAAATCAATAATTTTTGTGAGTCAATTAGATATGAAAATGTTGACAAGTTTAAATGATTAATGGATTGAGCGTAAGTTATGGAAGTTAAATGAGAATGAGTTGAGAAATGAAAAATACTTGTTTTATTACGCACAACAGAGAGACATTTTTTAATTCATTTCAATGTAATTGCAATGGTTAGTTGGAATTAATTAAATTATTTAAATTCTTGCACATAAAATAAATAAAGAAATGGATAGAAACCCAGCACAAACAAAAGTAAACTGAAAAAACAATGACAAAGGTGAAGAGGTATAAAACAATCGCCTTAAATTAATGATTGTCTAACAAAGCTTTAAGCATTGATACTACACATTATGTACTATTGCAAAGTATTAATATATAAATTTTGATGATGAAACTAGTCTGGTTAACGGTCAATAAGGATGAGGATTCATTAAATTAACATCCAATGAAAAGGTTTAACGGAAAGGTGTCCAGGCCAAAGCTTAAAACTAACCATTGGATGAGTAACACAGTAGGAATAAGAGACACTTAATGTGGTTCAGATGTTTTGTTGGTAATTAAATATGATCTTAGTGAATACTTTGATGCTGATTAAGATTGAACACAAGATAAACAGATATTAAGACGATGGTTATAATGATAAATATTGATATTAGGATGAAGTGAAATGTTTATGATTAAGAAACATATGCAACACATCAAGATTGCTGCCATAATTTTTATGGAGGGACCTTTGAATAATCTTTTAACCGGAAAATGGGTACAATCGAGTGAAAATTAATGTATCTAAGTTGATAAATTATTGATGATGACAGTTGATGGTTACACTATTAACAGTGTGTGCGTATAAACATGAAATATAATAAAGATGAGATGAGATGAGAGTAAAGATGAAGATAAAGGTGAAGGAAAAAGCATCTTCTGTTTGTCTTATTACATGGAGTAAAGGTAAAGGCTCTCTGTCTATTCACAAGATATATCTTTGATTCAAAGGTAAATATCATGGGATTCCATGTTAAAGTAACTTGAATACTTTAACAGTCTAATAAATATGAGAGTAACTTTGTTTTTACCTCTTCTTTTCTATCATCTATGTTAATGATGTTGATACCATTGAAATGATGGGTTTAATATTTGAGTTTCAGGTAAAAGATACCAGAAATTGTAACAAATACAAAGCCTTTTCAATATAATGATAACTTTTATCTTTGCTCATTAAATAATCTTGGTTGTTATTTAAAACTTCATTTTGACTATTATTTGCTACAACATAATGATAAATGTATTATATTATCTTGGGATGTAAGAAGGGTTATGGAAAATATTCAAGTTTAATGAAGGTTAAATTGTTGATCGTGTAATTTAATTTCACTTATTTCAGGTAATTTTTTCCTTTTCAAATGTTTGCTTTTTTGTTTGATTTATGATTATTTGAATAAAGAGCAAAGAGTTTGAAAATAGCGCTTTGGTGAAAGTGTTGGCAATTGCTTAATAAATGTCATGTTATTTGTTAAGTCAGACTTAAACCTTTCTTTGTTTTATTGTATTTTAATTTTTGCTCAGTCTTTTTGTAATTAATTTACTGTGATTAAAACTATGATTAACAATCGACTTTGAACGATTCTTATTTGCATTTAATGAAGTTAGCTGATAATTAACGAGTCTTGTTTGATGGTGAATAAGTTATATTTGGAGAGATTGAGTTTTAGCTTGTGAAGATGTTATAAGATTGATTTGCTTAATCTGTCAATATTAATGGTAAAATAGAATCTGGTTCAATTAATCAAATGAAATGTGATCAAAGTGACAAATTAAATTAAACATGCAACATTTACTTGGATGTGGTAAGTACAAGAAAGTGCATTTATATAATAGTTTATAAAAAATGTATTCAAATGCTCTTCTGTTTTACCGAAAATTAGCAGATCCAATAATGTGAGTGCATTGACTCTAGTTTATATGAAAGAGTGTTTATTCATTGATATTATATAATTTACTCTTGTTTGCAATTTAATTAATTTACTTGACAGTAAACTTTTGATGGTACAGTTAATTTACCAAATCAAACTGTAAAAAGCCAGAGATGTCATTTCAATATCAGATGAATCTATCTTGAGATTTGTCAACTTTGATTGAATGACAGTTAACTGGACAGTTATTTAGCTTCATCACAACTATTATGGTGGCGAGTTTGATGTAAATACAGATTAGATAAATATGAATATTTAATGAAGGACGGAGCATATTCTTGTAATCGATAAAAGAGATTGAACCAATTGATGACAATCACTTGTTGCATATGTAAACCCTTTCATTGAAAGTATAAAATTGTAAAGATGGGAGTGAAAGTTCAATTGATTAAGGTATTGTATGTCAAAAGTAATCTTTAAATGATTATAAGTTAATCAAAAGTAAACTTACTTTGAGCAAAAATTGTAATCATTTGGGATAAAATGACCGTGATAAACAATGTAACCACTGAGATTGAATATAAAAGGCAATCCATGTTTGATGTTTGTTTGTACACTGATACAGATGATAAAATGTTGTTGATGGTGATTATAGCGATGAATTATTACAATAATAATAACTACTGTATGTTATTAACTACTTGAGAACAAAGTGATTTGATTTAATCCAAAGATGAAAGGTAACAAACAAAAAACTAAACCAAACAAAAAAGAAAATACAAAAAGTAAACGAAAAGAACCCAAAAAAATGAATAGGATTGATGAGTTTCCTATGAAAAGATCATTTTGGTTGATGATAGTTTAATTTGTATGTGGTGTTAACTCAATTATTTGGTTATTATTGAAAGGGAGTGATAATTATTATGATTAACTGATTGACAGAAGAGTCAGTTTAATACCGTTGATTGGAAGAAACATTTGATTAAATAATAACAATAACAAGGAGCAACAAATTGTTGAATCTAAAAGGTAAACTTGACGAGATGAACTTGAATGGCAAAGAATCAATGATAAGGTTATACACTTTTCAGGTTTATCCAATGTGAATATCTTTCTATAGGTGAAGGATGATAAGGAAGATGAGAAGTAGGAGGAGGAAGAAGAAGATGATGAAGATGAAGTTGATGATGATGAGAGCGTGTCTTGAGATGTAACTTGAAAGTCTAATAGGGAAGGAAAAGAGTCTGTTGATGATGATGAGAAGATGATAGACAAGGTAAAGAGTAAACAAATTGGAGGATAAAAGAGGATGAGAATGATGATGATGAAGCTGAATACAGTAAGGTTAGTGTTTAAGCTTGATAATTAATTATTGATTAGTTTTTAAGAGAACCATGTAAATACAAGTTTAGATTTTTGTATTTGTTTTACTTGTAATTTTGGTTTTCCTCCGTTAAGTTTGGGTTTTGTTTTGTTTCATCTCACTCTGCTTTCCTCGTGTTTTACCCTGTTTTTTTCACCATGATAATTAAGATAAATTCATTAAGGTTGGTTGAATTGATTGAGAGATTGTGATGATGATAATAATGATGATACTGTTGATAGTTTGTCAAAAATGTGTGCTGGCAAAAAATGTGATGAGGAAAAGAGGAAGCTTGCAAGTTTATTAGCTGATGTTGCAAGTGTTATTTTGATTTTTAATTCATAATAAGAAATGATAATTTTGTTTTATTGCATATTTTTATCCCATTTTAATTAATATTTTTTTCTCATTTTGACTTTCAGCTTATTTGGATTCATCTGATTCACTGGGAACATCCATGAAAAATCAGTTTGCAAAACTGCAGTTCACTTTTCACTCTGGCTTTAACGTTAATCTTTTGATGTTTCATTACTTTCAATGTAAATGATTTTACCTGCAAATCGATGGACCGAGAGGTTGATTAAAAATCATGGTTTACATTCTTGGTGACAAACAAGATCGTAAAGGTGTGCTTGTAAATGACTGTCAGTAAATATAAGATGAGGATGGAAACAGGGAGGAAAGAAAGAAAGGAGATAAAAGGAGGTGAAAATTGTGTTGTTGAATCAAATCAAAGGTAAAGTTATGTCTCTTCAGAATCCAGTTTCATTAGATTTATTTTTCTTCTTTTTTATTCCTTTCTTTACTTTCAGGGAGTAAATCTGTTGATTCTTGAAAGATGAAACGCAAAAGATTTGAAGCATTTTGTTGGATGATGATAAAAGACCTAAAAAACTGGAAACAAGTGAAATTGATTCTCGCTCCTGTCATTTATATTCACTGTAATAAGAATCATTCTTTTTTCCCTTCATGGCTTACACAGTAATGGAGATGATAATAAGCGAGTTAATTCACTTGAAGAGGAACTGGGAATTATTATTCAATAATAATGCTCACAATTATTTGCTTGAAATAAATGAAAAAAGGAACCACTTTTAGAGCAAAATAATGCAGATAGTATTGTTATACATTGGATCTACATTGGATTTGATATATCGGATTTACGTTGTCTGTTTATTTGTACGAAACTGGAGCCAACAATTGATTTGGTGATTTACTCATTTCTGGTCGTCATCATGATTATTTCCATAGGATTTATTATTGAAAATTGATTGTAAACGATTTGGATCATAATCAGCAAGAACATTGGGCACTTGAAGCTCATTAACTATTCATATTTTCACTTCTTGTGTTGATCAAATCATATTAACACAGCAATCGAAAATTGAAAGATTAATTATTGGGTTTAGTGTCGTTTAAATTATTAATTTACATGTGAATCTTCAATTTAAATTCAACTTGAAATAGTTAAGCATGTTTAAACTCTTTCGGAGACAAAGCGTTGTTAAAGTGATTCTCAATCGATTGCATTATGCTAATCAATTTTCAAATGTGATCCATTTTTGCTCATTCAATTGGAGTATTTGTTTGTAATTTTATTTACATTTTTCATTTCCATGCAAATATTCATAATAATATCATGAAATGCACATTATAATCATCACGATTCCACGAGCTGATTAACATTAAACATATTTTTTAATGCCAAGTCACCTTTAGTTATTTATTATTTATCAATACAACATTTAAAATAGACAATGTTTTCAAGTTTCTTTCTCATATGAAGTATTTATAAGTTGATATTGATTAGAAACAAATGGCGATAAAAGTTAATTTTAGTTGAATTACATAAATATGTTTACAATTTATTGTTTGCAATGAAACAAATGATTGAAATACATGTAAAAGTAATTTCATATGAAATAGTAATTTATCACAAAAACGTAACATTTTGAACTCTTTTCATTTCAAAGTATTTTTGATTAGATTTGTAAGAAGTATTGTTAGTAAATTGTTTCAAGCTTGTTTCCTTGTGATTCATGCTGAAACATTTTCAATTCAGTCCAACAGTCATTTTAATCTGATTTTGCCTGAGGACCTTTCTTTACCTTCAAGTGAAACAATCAAAGAGCACAAACTGTTTCTGACTGATTGTTAAACTTGATGTTTAATTTTAAGTGAAGAGTCTATTTTTCAAATTAAAAGGTATGGTTCCAATGTTTTGGGTTCACTCACAATTCAATATGAGCAAAAAGGTTGCGAACAATTGGAAGTAATCTTATTGAAATTAATCAAGATGAAATAAGATGAAATATATTAAAAGATGATGATGAGAAAAAACTAAAACAATTTGATGACAAAGGAAAATTTCTGTGTACATTCAACAAGCCCTAGTCTAATCAATTTTGCATGAGTTACATTGAGATGGGAAACTTTTGTTCATATCTTAAAGCAAAATTGTTTTTTTTGCTTGTTTTTGCTATTTGATGTATTAATAAAGATGAATTTTACCATGGCAATACATTAGACTGATATGATTGCTAGGAGTGACAACAAATTGTTTAAGCATTGGAAAGGTTTTAAGCACTGGGTTATGATAATTATTAGCAATGTTATTTGACAAGGGTCAAATTAGCATCTCAATTTGACAGAAGATACATTGAAGACAAGGATTGATATTGAATGATGGAAATAACATTTCTGATTAGCATTAAATTACTTGTAAATCGGATCAAAAATGGAGGGATTAGTGATTGTAATAACCATTGTAATGGTGAATTGAAAGATGAGGAAACTGTATTTATGATAAAAATGAGGCGAATCAGCGAATCCATTTGTTGGTTTGTTACTTGTAAATGGTATTATATTATACAGTTGAAACTGTATGTGAACTGCTTGTTGATTAATAAGTTGCTTATTATTTGATAAGTTCAATTGTGTGAATCATCTGTTCCATTGAGAAGAAGCTGATTGGTGTGAAGAAATGTTGACAATGACTGAATCATTGATTGGATATCTGGATAAATCAGTCTGGATTGTTGTTACTATGTTTACAGCAGCATCTTTACAAATCAGTGTAAAGTCAATTTAGTCCTCTTCTTTATTGAATTGAGCCAGTCTATTGAGAGGGTGATGATGAGGACGACGGTGGTAATGGTGTTGGTGTTGGGTGAAGATACACTTGAAAAGGATGTTTCCATAATGGAGGCAAATACGGTTATCCGGTTCGCTGGTGAAACCCTCTGAGTTTTGTTAATGTGATTTTTATATTTCTTGTCATAAGCACATGATATTCACTGAAAAAAAGAGAGAAAAAAGAAACTGTTTATTAGTTGAACAGATAAGAGAGGAAGGTTTGTCGTCAGGAATACAAATACAGTCAGGAGACATACTGGTGTAACCATTGAGATGGGTAATGTGTTGGTAGTTATTTGGGTGAGCTGTCAGCAATTAATTTGATTTGATATATTGAGTGTTAATGTTATGTTGAACGGCTTTTCCACCAAGCTTCATAGGTTTCCCATTCAATCTATTTGCTTACTTTGCTTGCTGATTAGGCCTGATGATTTTTTACCCAACACATTATACATTAACTTGAAAAGGGGATTTTATACAGCAATTGAATGACTATTTGATAGTTTTCAATAGGATGACAAAAGTGTCTTTACCTGTTTCATCAATGTTGACATTTTGGGTAAACTTGGGTAAAGGTTCATCTCTATGCTCGGCTAATTAATGAATGTGCTCAAAATTTGCTCAAATGAAGGTGAGACATGTTCATTAATTTCCTCTCCATTGAAGGAGTTTTAACATGTAACCTGTTACTTGTTGATTAAGTTCACTTTTGTTTTGTATTTGCTCCTTCTGTCCTCGTAATTACTCGCTTATCTTCAGAGTAAATTAAAAGAGTTATCATCATCCTTCTCATTACATTTAGTCTATTGGAAGATGCAAAGAGGTTAAAAAGTCTTTATAAATTGTTCTACCTTTACTTTCATCTTGTCCTTTTGCATCCATTTTAATTTCACCACTTTTGTTTTCCTCCATTGATAAATCTTATGGCACATTTAACCACAATCTAAGCAACAAATCAACAGCACAAGCTTTCACCATTCCTATGAGTCAGGGGAAAATGAATCAACATGGAGAACATCGAAAAGCCTTTATTAAGGAATCAATTGAATCCAATGTTTTTGTCAGGCTTCATTGATGCTGACAAAACTTGCTAATGGCTGGCTGCTTACTCAATCACTTTAAGAATGATTGGGTTTCCTTTACTTGCAAGCTTTTTGATAATCAAATTGAATACTTGAATCTGAATTTGTAAAGACATTATTTGAGAATCGCTTGAATAGTGAAAAGCAGCTATTTAAAAATTGAAAAATAAAATCCTGTCGCTTGAAGCAGATCAACTTGCTTTGACCAAATGGATAAATCAAAGCATCAATTCAATCTTGAATCTATTAAACACACATTTGGTAAATTTTCACTTGAAAACAAATTAAAAGAAATGTTGAGTCAACAAAATGTATATCTTTTGTATCATAAAAGTATCAATTTTTTGATCAGATTGTTTGTCAGTTCAACCTTGATTCAGTGAAGATGGTTGTCAGCATTTGTAGTCTTCAATGGTTTTCAAAGTAAAGGATGTTTTTTAGCATAAAAATACAAATACCAGGTCGATTTGTTATTGTCGAACTGAATAAATCATAATTTTTCGACTAATAATAAACGTGCAATCAATTGTAAATCTGAAACTTATTATTTATAATTATTTAAAATTCATTTCTCTTCCTTATTTTTATCTTGTAGCTGTTCTTGAGCTAAAAATTCAAAAAGATTTTAAATGGATTTAAGTTCTGTCTCGATATGTTTCACCTGTTCACGATGTTAAATCTCTGGCTAATAATGAGCAGTTCATTGAATTTCTGCCTTTATAAACTTTCAATGTATCGAATGAATTCATGATAAAAATGGAAAACCTAAACCCAAAAACTTTATTTATGATTCTATTATCATTTTTTTCTATGCAAATGGTTTAAAATCTGATGATGAACTGATTAATACAAAAATAAGATATTTCTCAATAAATTTCTATGTAAATTAACGTTTCAAAATGAGTTGCAATTTGTAATTATACTCACAAACCTTTTAAACACAGTCAACTTGACGTGATGAATTGAAATGTTTTCAAAGCTTTTGCACTTAAAGCCTTCGTAATCTCGAATTAAATTTGAACTTTCAAGTTACTCCTGTCCAGTGCTTTCAAGTACATCAAGCAATATTGAAAATCATTAAAATTTTCGAATTTGAGAAAAAAAAAATCTAAAAGGAAATTAGTGAACATATAGACACCTAGTGGGATCCAATAAAACTAAGTGTTTCTGTAAGAATCTTACCGAAAGATGTTTTGTATCGGTTGTTCACATCTTGAACATCGTCTTCATTATCTTCGGTTATTTCAGTTGGTATATTAATCGGATTTACTGTTCAATCATTCTAATTGTAATCATAATGTAACTTTAGGAGAGATCTATCAAATTGAGCCGATGATTCATCCTTAAGTGCCTCCGTAAATTGAAACTAAGAGTGTAATCAAGAAATATTCTAGTTTTTCTCGTGTCGGCATATTATTCTCTTTACTTCTTCCAGGAATTGTTTAATTGCATCAGTTTTTGATCAGACTAACCGATACAGCCTTGTTAAAGTTATCTTTACATATTGCGTGTTAATTATAAATGTTTGAAAGAGGTGATCCCAGATAGCATATCTTAGACAAGAAGTTAATCAATGATCATTAATCATATTACGATGACGAAAGAATAGATATATGTATCTCTCGAAAATCAAAAACAGGACAAAGGGTCGTTTTACTTGAAATTTAATTACATCCATCTGTAATCGGACAATCAAGTTCAGTAGCCTATCTGTTTTCACGATATTTAATCAGACATTTAACAGCAAATGAGTGATGTTCAATGATTAGACTGACATTGAAAAGTAGAAGGAAAAAAGGCTTTAAAGATGACTAAAAGAGAGACAGAGGAAGATTTATTACAAGTAAAATAGAAACTGCAGCCAGCCAAATCATCGACGAATGGCGGATAAGAGTGACTCAGCTGGTTAAACTGTTAGTCAAAAACAGCGCTAAATCGGCTTAGTCCTTTACCTCATCGAGCTAAGTTTAGACAATGAATGAAATGTGAAAAAAACAGTGAAACTCATCCAAAACTCCAATGGACCTAAAAACACATTATATAGTGATCTTATAACCAAAAAACATATTATGTAACAGACAATAAAACAATTTATTGGGCAAACACTCCATATCCTTGCTTCCACAGAAACAACGACTAGGGTTAATCATACAATAAATTAAAATGAACAAAATAAATCAAAAATTAGAAATATCAAATAACATTTAATTCAAAACACAATTGGAAAAGATCAGAAACCCATTATTGATCTCAACATAATCAAATTCAGTTCTAATGGTAACATAGGTGTGACCACCAGTGCAGATAGTACCACTTCATATCTATCTTATTCTTGAATAGTTAGAAACTTCATATTTAATTTCTAAAAATTTTTTCCTGCTAATTAGTAAGTTAAGGCTAATTTAAAATATTAGTTCGCCAAATCTGCTGAAAAAGATTGCAAGTTTTGCGACAAGAATTCATCCTTAGATTCTTAAGATAAAGAAAAGTCAAAATTTAAGATTAAAATTGAATGATTGCTGAATTCTTAATTGCAGTTAACAATTCAAAATGAAAATTATCAAAATTTTAGTTGATCCGCTAGATGACACTTCTAAACGGACACTAATTTTGGCCTCATTTCATCGCTTCTAAAACTTTATGCCAAGTTTTGGATAATTAGCCGAATTAATCACAAAATGTCAAAATTTAGATTTTCACTCTGCAAAAACCTTAACTTTTCAACTTGGCTTACTGACAGAGCGGCACTTGGCGTTAAATTGTCAATAAAACATTAAACGGACAATATTTTATCTTTTAAATGCTTTAATCGCTGGTTTAAAATTACGCATATAATTATTTAAATATCTAAATGCCAGTTTTTTTGGACGCTACTGTAGTAATACAAGCTACAATAAATACACTTCTCACTCCGCTTGATAATCAAAACTGCTAATCCTTAATCCCTCCCCATATATTATAACAATTATAATCTATAATTTAATCTTGAATATGAATAAGCTAGTCAAGCTTTGTATGGCTAAAGGGGGTGGACGCAGAGCCACTCAGCCATATATCGGCTCAACTCTCAATGTATTTACTGTATTGAAGATAAACTCTGCTCACCAAGGGAAAGCATAACACATATTTTTTTCTCTCATCTGTCTGTTTTGGCTAAGGAGCACCTTACACATCTTTTATAAGTTATCTTGAATCGGCTTTACGTTTCAATTTTATCACTCAGTCACCATGAATGGAAACGATTCTAAGAAAGCTCGCAAACAAGTTAGAGTTTGGTGTGATGGGTGCTATGATATGGTGCATTATGGACATGCAAATCAACTTAGACAAGCCAAAGGTAAGCTTAATAGCTTTACACTTCCTTCTGGTAATCTATGTTCAATAGCGTTAGTCTATTCTTTAATTTTTCTTTTTTTGTTTTTACTTGAATTCAATCTTGACTATAAAATTGATATGTTTTTTCTCTAATTTCTCTTAATGCTTCAGAAATGGGTGACTACTTAATTGTTGGAATTCATAACGACGAAGAGATAGCAAAACACAAAGGACCACCAGTTTTTAATGAAAAAGAAAGGTACAAAATGGTTCGAGCCAACAAATGGGTTGATGAAGTTGTTGAAGGTGCTCCCTATGTCACAACTCTTGAGACTCTAGATAAATATGATTGTGATTTTTGTGTCCATGGCAATGATATAACGCTTGATGCAGATGGTCTTGATACTTACCGCTTAGTTAAAGCCGCTGGTCGTTATAAAGAATGTGAGCGAACTGCTGGAGTTTCAACTACCGATTTGGTAGGCAGAATGCTTCTTGTAACCAAAGATCATCACCATTCATCTGATAAAACCCCTGATAGGAAACAAGCATCCTCAATCAGCCGAGACTCTACTTCCCATTCACCATGGACTGGTATATCTCAATTTTTACCCACTACCAGGAAGATTATTCAATTTTCTGAAGGAAAATCTCCTAAACCGGGCGATCGAATAATTTATGTCTCAGGAGCATTTGATTTGTTCCACATTGGTCATGTTGACTTTTTAGAGAAGGTTGCCGCCCTTGACGGTTTCGTAATCGTTGGCCTCCATTCAGACCAGGTTGTCAATAGCTATCATAAGAGCAATTATCCCATCATGAACCTTCATGAAAGAGTACTCTCTGTCCTTGCTTGTAAGGTAAATAATTACGACTTATTACAATTATTATTCAATTCTCTTTTTACTCTCCTTTCTCGATTTATCACATTAACTGATCATATTTTTCTGTCCCACTTTGCGCGGGATAATTTTAAATCGTTCTTAAATTTATCTCAAGGTAAATCATTATTATATTCTCCTGGACTTATTTTTCAGTTTTACGCCAAGTATACTACGGCAGACAAAGTTTAACAATTGTCAACCTGATAAATCAAACAAACCATTAATGAGAAATTAAAAGTCCTTGAGATTTACTTGCATTAGTCATAAAGGAAATTTTGTTACTTTACGTCAGTTGCCGAAAGAATATTTTCCGTTAAATGCAATTTAGCTTAAAATTTATATGATCACGTCATCAAAATTTTAATTGTTAACTGATCATGATTTGGTCATACTAGTTACGTTACATCACATTTCAGTAATAATTTTGAAAATCCTTCTCTTACAGTACGTCAATGAAGTAGTGATGGGAGCCCCTTACACGGTTTCACAAGATCTTATGGATCATTTCAAAGTTGATTTAGTTTGTCATGGAGACACACCTTACAAACCTGACCTGAACGGAAAAGATCCTTATGAAGTAAGTTTTGACCAGATAACCAAAATAGGCTTAATACTAATTCATTTTTTCACCTTTCAGGTACCAAAAAAATTAGGCAAATTTAAAATTGTGCCAAGTGGAAATTCACTACGAACTTTTGACATAGTCAACAGAATTGTTAAGAATCGTTATGAGTATTTAGCTCGTAATAATGATAAAGAGATGAAAGAAATAGCAGTTTTTGAGGCTTTGAAAGCATCTAAAGAAAAAACGATGAATAGCGATTCAAATAACAATAGCAATCATAATGATGTTACAGCTCAGTAATTTTTTGTTACTGTAACCTTTTCTTCTTTATTATCATACCAACACAGCAGTTTTTCTTATCTCTTTTACACTTGATTGTTTTCCTTTATTATGCTAGCTAATTCATTCACGATTCTATCATTTCTTTTATTTCCTTGAATTGAGACTAATCTAACAAAAACCAAAATTGAGAGCTTTTTTGTAATTAGCTATCGCTTATGGTTGTTTTAAACTCCCAAATAAGTTATGTAAATTAATTACAATTTGTAAAGAAATTACTGTTCAATTTCTTTGCTTTTCTATTATTATGACTGTTTTTAGAGTCAACTTTTATTTTCTTTTATGAAAAAACTTGTAAAATGAAGAGATAATCTAATTATTATTTGCACGAAGTTCACGATTAACAATAAAGCTACGAAGTTTTTCGTTAATAATTTAAGTTATTGATTTAGACGGAAAACCAAATTCATATTTCAAGTCGCCATGCGATTAATTTAAGAACGGAAGAACTAAACAATAACTTTTTTGATATTTAAATAAAAGGAGCAGCAACTGAAATGAGAATGCAGTGAAAAATTAGACAGCCTTTATTATGGTCTTCAAATTAAGATTAAATTTGAGATAGATCAGTGACTCGATGAAGACAGCGATTTTTAAAGAATGTTGCTTGTTTCTTAGAGTCAAAAAATTGACTCATGGTTTTGTTATTCACCGGCTTATCATCAATTTCCTCCCTGAAAAAAACAAATATAGGCATAAATAAAAATCATTCAAAGGCCTGGAAATTTATATTACCATTCACATTCAATAGCTTTTGATTCCAAAATTTCGTTGGCAGTAGACCAGCTAAAACGTACAAAAGATGGAAAGCCAAATACAGGATCCAAATTATTTTGCAGGAAAGCTTTGGTCTTAGGATCTAATGAGAGATTGAATGAAAATTTATTTAGTTGGATATATGTTTGAAGATTGAAGATTGAAGGCCAAACTTATTTACCTCCTGGATAACCAGATCCATAGTCTTCAGGATTTTTAACATCCTCTAAGAATCTCCAATTAGCAATAATTCGGTCTCTGATAACTTTAGCACAAATACTAGCAGCACTCACAACGGAATATTTTGAATCAGCTTTTTGAGCAACTGTAAATTTGATTGCTGGAAATCGTGCACTCAACTTGTCTTTATATTTGGACTCAGGACCAACAGTGTCGACATATACCTACCGAGTAAATTATAATAAGTACAGATACGTTTCTAGCAGTGTTCTTAACTAACTAGTTGGTAGAAGTAGTACAACTTACTTCTTCTACATTGACTCCTTCGTCAATTGCTTTTTCAATGAGTCCCATAGCAGTGTCATGTGATAGTGCGTTGAGATTGTATTTAGTTCTATAACACCAAATTTAGAATTAATGAACGGCGAATGAGCAAAAATGCAAAATCAACAAACCTTCTAAACATTGAGTTGCTGATTGTGACAGGAGATAAAACTTTTGTCATCCAGCCGAAATTGTCGATTTTACCAGCACAGATTCTATTGAATATTTCCTCTCTTTTGTTTTCAGTTAAACTTTTAGAGTCTAAAGTAGATAAAAAATTAGATCTGCAGATGATTCAATTAACATCAACCAAACCTGCAAAGTCTTGTTTCTCCATCTTGGCTTTAACACCAATAGGATAGTATGCAATTCCATAAACCATAGGCCCTGATTAGAGAGAAAAAAACTCATCAATTTGTATCAAATTTTTAAGCAAGATTTAATAAAATTGTAACATTTTTTACCGAGCACAGGTCCTCGTCCAGCTTCATCAATACCAAGCATACATGGTTGTTTTTTAGTGGCTTCGGGTACATCTGATTTGAATATACAATCTTTGGAACAATTATCCAGGTAACTACTCAAATCCATGATAATCAAGTTTGTAAACCAAAATAAATAACAACAAACAATAATAACAAACACTATTTGTCAAATAGTGTTTTTCTTGATATTTATAGTCATTTTAACCGCGCGAAAGAGCAGCTGATTTCTTAGTAGGCAAACCGGTCAATTGAAAAAGCGGATAATTTAAATCTCATACTCACGAGTAAGAATGTGAGTTTAAAGATTCTAGAATGAATTATTACAGGTAGAGATTCATAGCAAAGACTGATCAACAGATCAAACATTTTCTCCCTACAATCAACAATATTTATTCAAAATCTAACTTTTTCAGAAACAAGAGCAATCTAATAAACATTTACTCGAGCTTCCCTTTACCGTTATTTTTTTACGTTCACAAATTTTTAATATGGAAAAAAATGAAATTATTCTGTATAATTAATCCGAGAGTGATCAAAGACTGATCATTTCCTTACTACAATAAACAATATTTATTCAGAATGCACAAATCAGATTCTTTCATCACTTTGGCTTGGATAAAAATAATTTTTGAAAATTTAGCAATAGTTAAAGGCTATTGTAAATGCTTTTATCATTTTTCGTTTGATTCAGATTGATTATCAACAATTTTATAAAGTTCATCAGCTAGTTTAATAGTATTATCAGACGCCTCACAGTGTTCAATCAATAAAGGAGGTATTTTGGAGTCCCCATGCAAAGCACCGGATATGGCACAAGCCATTGAAGCAATTGTATCTGTATCACCACCAAGAGAAATGGATAAAAATAAGGCACGAAGAAAAGGATTATCTGTTTCAAATAATTCTGTAGGTGCTTGAGCTCGGACAAACGAGTATACAGCGGACGGAACAGATCTCTGAGCTGATACTGAGTTGCCAAAGATATCAGCAATCTCTGTCGGTAACGGATCTTTATTCCTATGTTTTCCTTCAAAAATCTTCAACATTTCAAGTAAAGCTTTCGAGTAAATTTTATCCTTGTCTTGGCAGCCATCCTCGATTGCTTCCATTTTTTGAGCCAATTTTTGAAGGTAGGATAATGAATCAAATGGCTGGTTAGCTTTTAGGGCTTCTCGAATAGCATGACATTGAAATTTAGCTCCATTCACTCCTTTCACATTGGTATGAGTGATTCTGGAACAGTTGTCGACCATTTCGTTGAGCTTATCGTCAGATAAATTGATTCCATACAAGGCAACTGGGGCAATTCTCATAGCAGCACCATTTCCATAAGATCCTGTTCCGCTAAATTGACGCTTAGCTGGTCCAAACGGGTCTTCATACTCTTCAATGTGAAGAGCAGCAAAAACTTCAGTCACTCTTTCTCCATACCCGCGTTTAGGGTTGTCGAAAAAATCTTGAGCGAATCGTTTAGCTAGGTCTGTGGCATTAAATCCTTTATTAGCCACCAGTGACTGAGCAACAGCACGAGTCATTAAAGTATCATCAGTAAAAGGAAAAATTTGATTGTTACCTGCATTCGAGAATGGAGAACATGAAGCAAAGGTAGCATCTACAAGTGGACAAGAAATAATTTACTCACTTTTCCCAGCAACTAAATTATTGAGGTAATTTTGTAATAATTTTCTTGAAATAACTTCATCATTTTCAAAAGGAGCTCCAAATGTGTCGCCAACATGAACTCCAAGTAAACAACCTCTAAAACGGCTTCTTAATTGATTCATCGGATTTAACTGAAAAAATCATAAACAACACAGAAAAATATTCAAACTAGCATTTATTTTCACCTAACAGTTCATTAAGATCTACTCCAGTGATTTACTTACATATGAGTGTATAAATTCAGATTGCAAAATATCACAATTCAAAGTATTAATCCTTGAAATTTAGTTTTAAATCAAACCTTCATAAAACCAAAATGAAGACTTTAGCCAAATAAAACCTTGTGTAAGTTCGTGGGATTAGCCATTTCTTATTTTCACTTATCTTTTTGATACCAAGCTACATAACTATTCTAGAGCCGAGCAAAGATTGTATTATTCATTGACTCTTGTTATTTTAATTTATTATTTAATATTAATTATTACCGATCATTAACCTGGCAGTAATCTTGAGATTAGATATTGAGATCAAAAATTCTGTATTGCGGGGTAAAGCCAATAAAATTTACAGCTATTTACAGTAACTTGAAACAACTTATTTACAGAGCAAGTGCTATTCATTAGGCAAAAATATAAAATTAATCGAAATAACTAGCAAATCTAAATTGTTGGAAAGAGCTTACAGGTTGTAATTAATATGCGAAAGATTGTTGGTTAATTAAGTTTACTTGTTCAGTTTTATTCGATTTCTTGAAAACTTTTCCAATAAGATTAAAAACACGAATGCAAACTTATTACAGTTTTGCCTGAAAAAAAAGTTGGAAAAGGTCATTCCATCAGGTATTTTGTACAATAAAATCAAACACCTATAGCGGTACAAAGCGGACAACTTTTATAAATCGAAGTTATCTCTTGACAATAAGCGCAAAATTTGATTTTCTGAAATAGTTCATTTTCTTATTGGCTATCGAAAGTTACACCAGAAAAATGACTCTCATGAAAAAATCTGGTAAATAAACAGAAGGCGTTCGGAGGCTAAACTTCAACATTCATTATAAGAAAATTGATCATAAAAATTTTTTAATTCGGCAAATGAATCAAGTTTTAAAGTCCCTACAAACCTGCAGTATTTCAACTCTTAACACGAAAGTAAGATGTAGTATCAATACTGTTTAGATTTATTAATAACTTGGAGTCTTTATTTTCTCATTCACTAGCTCACTGTTTACTGTAGATCAAAAAGAACTGATTAGATTCAGTTTACAAAATTTCGATACAAATAGACTATTAATAATAATAATAACATTGAGTGGATTTGAAATTTACAACAAACTGTTATACATTTAACTGTTCTTTATTCATCAGGAACCAAAAGATATGGTAAATCAACATAACCTTTTAAAAAACAGTGTTTCATGAAATCGAGTCCACGACCAATACGAGTGCTTCTAGTTGATAAATGAGGCCAGTTCTTAGTAATGATTGGTCTTTTTTGGTAATGTAATGAAATTGAACGATTATGCCGTTTACAGAATTGATCAATGTAACTTCTTGTATTTTCATCCACTTTTTTCGAGTTTCTGACGTCAATAAGAGTTATATGAGGAAACTCATTTATAATTTCTCGAACATTTTCATGTGTAATTTTCGTGCCATGTCTTTCCCGTATTGCCAAATGTTTCAAATTCGGGTACTTGTACAACACACGTCTTAAAATAGGCCAGTCAGGATTGGCACTTATATCCTGTAATATTAGTAAAAATATTTTATAACAACGAGAAAATCAATATCTCTGATTATTTAGAAAATACTAACAAATTGCAGAACTAAATCTTCTAAAAAAGGATTCTTGATTCCACTGTTGACATAAAAGTGATTATCACGTTGGATCGAATGGTATGCACTTTTCAGAGCTGGGCACTGATCAGCGAGGGTGAATCCATAATAATCATAATCTCCCCATTGAGAATGGCAAACTATTTCTAAAATTTCTAGTTTTTCAAGAACAGATCCAGTATAAAATTCGTCTTCATAAGAGTCCACTGTTTTTATAATCGAAGAGATACACTTTAAAAATAAAAAGTCTAATGAAATGAAGAAAACAATTATAACTTACGTTTAGAGTTATTAATATGAAGTCGCTTCAAATTTGGAAAATATTTAGCATATTTGCTAAACTTCGAAACAGGACAATTCTCTATGTGTAGCTGATTTAAAAATGGTCCTTGGATGTCATTGGCAAAAGAATCGTGCAAATTGTTTGCTGCTAACATTTTAAGCGATGGGTTACAATAACTGAACTTTTTAAAATCTTTATAGAGATAAAGAAATAATCCTTCAATAGTTAAATTCGAGATATCATGATACTCCCTACGATATTCGAAGATCTAGGCAAAATATAATCATCATGAGATTCATAAGTAATCATCATCCGACTTCATAAAATTCAATCAAACTAACCTTAAGTTTAGGAAACCATTCTGATAGTTCAATCAAGTCTAGTCCATCCCCAAATGGATATAATATAGTATCACTAACAGGGTAGCATTCGATTTCGTCAAAATCTAAATAAAAAATACATTGCAAGTTAATTATTAATATCATAATTGATGTTTAGTCAAAATCGTGTTCACTTTAAAATTTTAACTCACCCGTTAAATATTTAACATTTGATAGTCTTTGAAAAACTAAATATTTCCATCTTTCACAAACTAAAATATTTAAAGTAAAATAACTAAGGAAAAGTCATACTTGAAACCCCACCATTTACACCGCTCGACACATTCATAGCTTAAGTCTAGGCTGAATTCACACACACACCCACGATAAAATCTAGAAAATAATAATACAATAACCTGCCAGTTAATGGGAAAAACTGTAAATAGCTTATTTTCACTATTCGCCGGGTAGTGGATTGCAATCTTCATTAATATATCGAATTCAACCTTAAATGTTTGTTTAAGATAATTTTGTGAGTTTTTTGATAAATATTTTACGAAAGAAAACTTAATTAAGTCAATTGATAATTGAATAAATCCCAACCAAAATTTGAATTAGATCCTCCTTAATAGGGATGATTGATAAATTTAGTCCCATTATCTGGCAGGTTACTGAATTCAATAAAGTTTATTGAGCAATTAAACACTGAAAAAAAGTTGTTTGATTGTTGAGAAATGGTGTGGATTCGAGTAGGTTCCAGTAGATAGATATTGAAATTTTGTATAATAATTGCTTGAGCCCAGTGATAGACAAAATGGAATGAGATTTCCTATATAATTCACTTTGATACAGTATGAAAATTATACTTGCCTTGAGAGCAATTCAAAAGAGTCTTAAATTCATAGAAAAAATGGAAAATATTTAATAAACAGTCGTCAGGCAATTTATCGATGTTCATATTTAAAAAATGTAAAGATGTCACGACCAATAAAAGACGATAATAGTTGACAGAATAGGACACCGAAAGGAAGAATCGATTATCAAATAATGTTTGATGAATTAGAAACGATATCAAACTAGATTTAATCAAAGAGTAAAGTAAGAAGAGATAGCAATCAAAAAGGAAGATTTTAATTCAATCTTATACTCACTGGAGGGCGACAATAGGTAAAATTAATGAAAAATTAGAGCAAAAAACTAAAAAAATGATAAGAAAAAAATCGCGATAAAAAATTTATTAGTGTTTTCCAATGCAAAAGACTGCGAACAGAGTCATCCAGTGAGTATAAGAATGTATTAAAATCTGCCTTTTTGACTGCTATCTCTTCTTACTTTACTCTTTGGATTTAATACAGTAGGATTACCCTTAACTTTATTATTAATTTCACCCATTTACGGGGTTTCGAGATACCGCTCTCCCAACGGTTACACTCGGTAATAGGAGATACAACCTGCGTATACACTCAAGTGTATCGCTTTGGCGTAGAGCTGAGACGGTTACCACTAACCGATGATTTGGTTATTGGGGGAGGAGAAGTAACCGGTTAATGGTTATACTAACCGGTTACTTGCGTTTATAGAACGATTAACCGGTTAGTTGTAACCGTCTCAGCTTAGAAAGAGAAAAAGAAAGAGAGCTTGAAATCGAGTTTGTTTACGATAATAGTTTGTTGATCTGTCACTGGAGGCGCTCATCTCACACGAAATTCGATCTTCGTTTTGGCGAAGTTATTCTAATTATCATTAGATGGCGCTGACCTGCTTCAGTAACTCATGATTACTTGGTTAGTATAACCGTGGGGGGGAAATTGAGCGGTTACTGGTTATACCAACCATTCCAAGCCTTAACCAACTCAGCTCTACTTTGGCGGCATGTTCAACCACCTCAAGGGGAAAATTACAAAAAGGTTTACATGTATATGTTATTAACAAATAAAATTATTACATAAATTAAATTTCATGACAATTTGTCGAATGTTAGGGGAGGTTTACATAGTGGGAAAATCATTACATATGGTGGCGTATACAGAGCAAAGAATATTTTACATAACAATTGCCCACCCTTCCCCAAAAAAACGAAAAAAATTAATATAAGGAAATAGTTAAACTGATAAAGTTAGATATGTTTGGTTGTTAAATAATCATAGTTTCAAAGATTAATTTAATTTGATGTTTTTTTTTGTTTTGTTGTTTTGTTTTGTTTTTTATAGTTTTATTTTAATAATGGTCGTAAGACCGTGTTAATATGGTTTCTAGGTTTGGTTAGTATTGGATTGATTGAGTGGGAAAATTTATGAGTGTGGTTTATAAGAGAATTTTTTGAATGGGAGAGGAATTTACTTACCATTGTTTTGGTTAACTCTGTTAATCAAACAAATCAAAAAAAGGAGGTGGCTGGGTCCTGTTGACAGAACTGGTTAACTTTGAAGTAAAAAAGAAGTTTTAATTTTTTTTTAATTAATTTAAATTAAATTATGAGAGATGGTTGGAATAAACCAGCGTAAATTAGAGTATTTTCACTATTTTCAGCTTGTTATATCTTCAGACATTTAAACGAGTTTGTTTTTTTTTTGTTTTAAAGTATATCATTAACACCACTGGACACATTCATAGCTGAAGGCTTGGATATTTTTTTCGCATCACGCTCATGCTGACGATAAAAACCCATAAAGTAATAATGAAGACTTTTAGTCATATCTTTTAATAATCTAATATTTCGATATTGTAAATAAAATATTTGCCCTTAAATCTAAATTATTGAAATTGGATTTGATAACTAGTTAGCTTTAGGTTTCAGAATCTTTATGATAAAATGCCATAATTCATGAGTGATAGAACAATTTTGTTTGAATTTAATTAAAAAAATTCCAATGCGATGGATTTGATGAGAAATGAAGATATTTGAAATGTTATAATACAAATGAAACATTGAAAACTAATTAAAACTATAGAAAATACATCTGTGTAAATGAGTCAATTGTCAATTAGGCTGATTATCTTCTAATCATTGTTGATATTCTATTATTGTTACCACCTCTTGGCATTGATTGTTGATGTGGTCGGTTTTGAGAAATCGGCCTGTTTCCAACCGTTGATTGACTCTTGTTTTTGGGGACAGGCGATTTTGGTCTAAGGCTTTCAATCTTGTCAGTTGACCCAGTTAAGTGACTATTTGGAGTTTCAAAGTTTTTCAAGTACTTATCAGCGTTGAAGTTACTGTTTGTTAATCCAGGACCAACTGTTAACCAGCCTAATAATTTAAGAAAAAGACGTAAGTGGTAAATTAAGAACAAACAATGATGAAACGAGAACATTTCAACGTAATTATGATAGTTCGTCTCGAGACTAGATCATTTTACTCAAGACGAATCCTGAAATTGTGAGTTGAAGAATTTTGTTTTAATAATAAGATTAAGATACCTGGTCTAATAGTGGTGTCTCGTCCAAAAACATGTAATCTTCTGCGTCCAAGGCAAAAGTGTTCAATAATATGAAATATTTCTTCTGGCTTATCGATTGAGCCGTATTCAGGTTCTTCACTAATTATCAAATCTATGTCAACATTCGCATGAATAAAATCTCCATCGGTACTTCTACGAACTGTGCCTTTAATTCCCATGAGACAATGTTCTTTTGTTCGTTGAAAAATTGCATTAGATTCTAAGTTCTTTGAAAATCCAGGATTTTTAATGTTTGTTTTTATCCAGCAGATATCTTCACATCTACGGAAACCCCATTTACGCAAACAATGGCGACCCAAATCAAGACCTTCACTAGATCCACACCAAAGAAAAACAAAACTTCTTTGAGCAGCTATATCTTCAATGGCTAACTTTTCAATCTCCTCCCAGTTCCAAAAGTCCATGTTGGTAGCTCCTCTTGTTCGTTGATATTCCTCCAAAGGTGGTTCAATTAAAATTACATCGAATTTGCACTTTATATCTTTCAATAAAAATTCTCTTAAATCACATTTAAGGTACATAGGTTTAGTGTTAGTTTCGCGAATCCTCTCATCTTTTCTTCTTATGAGCTCTTTTAGTTTAGGGTACTCATCAAACCTTTCAGCTAAGCCAACATCTCTTATAAAGTTTTGAGGTCTTTGTCCGGTATCGACAAAATGTTGACAGTAATCATTGTGAGGATTTGCACTTTGAGTTCCCTTTAAATACAAATAAAGAAAATGTAAAAGATTAAAATTTTCTTGAACCTTACATCATTAACATTCTCACCTTAGAAAATATGCTTGAATCAGTATAGATTGGCGCGGACTCACGAGAAATTCCACTTTCAACTGAATTTCCATTTTCAATTTTATTTGTAAAATCAGATGGGTCACGATCTCCGTCAGTACCAAGAAGAGTTCTTAATTGAGATGGATCACAGCGGAAGAGCTTACAAAGTAGATCTCGTCTCAATTTGGATTGTTGTTTCATTTGATGTTTAAGTGATTTAGTTTGCTGATCACTTTTAATACCATTAACACAATCTTTGGCATCGGTTTCTGCAACCATTATGAGTATTTGGTACTCTACGGAGATCCAAGAGTACTTGAAATAACTAAGAAAATGATGATTTAATGTAAAACTTATTTGTAAACATCGATTTAGTGAACAGCTGTGAATGAACAAAAACAGAGCATAAATAACAGGGCAAATTATCAAAGTTCAAGAAATGATTGAGTGTTTAACCATTAAAAAATAATACATTGAATTCCCGAATTTGATTACCCAATCAATCATCTACCCTACCTTTTTAAGTTATTCTGACTGGTTTAAAAAAATGACCGAGCCTGAAATGGCCAATTCTATCACAACCCAAACTGGTTCAACTTTCCACAATTATTATAAAACCCCTCAAGTATGCAATCTTTTTTTTTAATATTTAAATTAAATATTTAAGTTGATTAATGTACATAGTTTTAGCATGATTGTTAATATGACTCAACCAAAGCAGTTTCACTGTTCTTTCGACGAGTGCGGGGCTTCATTTCCAAGTGCTTTTCGTTTGCAGCGTCACATACGAGCTCACAAAGGAGAGGTAAGAAAGACATAAACATGTGCTCAATATGTTCGAGTGTTTTAATCACTTATTCATCATTTATCTCATATCTAGCGCCCGTTTATTTGTGACATCGATGGATGTGATAAATCATTCACTTGTAGATCTTATTTGAATAAACATAAAAAACGACCACACAATGTTGACGGAGATTTAACGACGACTAAAAAACGAGAAAAAAGATACAATTGTGAAAATTGTTTCAAGGAGTTTAAAGATAAGTTTTTGTGGAAAATCCATTTAGCTCATCATTCTGGTGAAAAGCCTTTCAAATGTGATAAATGTGATGCTGCTTTTGCCTTGAAATCTCGTCTCATAAGACATAGCGCTCGTCATTCAGGTTTTCGATGTAGTCAAGAAGACTGTGATGTTGTTGCTGAAACTTGGAATGAACTTCGTAAACATGTTGCTACAGTTCACAAAAAATCAAATGAATGCCACATATGTGGTAAAATTTTCACTAAAAAGTCAAATTTACTAGCTCATAT
Organism: Tetranychus piercei; assembly: GCA_036759885.1. NCBI lineage: Eukaryota > Metazoa > Arthropoda > Arachnida > Trombidiformes > Tetranychidae > Tetranychus > Tetranychus piercei. Next base: position 24,375,328 of record CM071877.1, read on the forward strand.
AGATGCTCATAAGTTCAAATGTCCTGTGGATGGATGTGATAAATCGTTTGTTCGTAAAGGACAATTAAAAGAGCATGTTGAATATGATCATCAAGAAAGTTATACCTGTGATTATCCAGACTGTGGTCGTAAATTCACAGATCCCATCACCTTAGCGCAACATAACAATAAACATTCATCCAAGCCAGAGGTAAGAATCTAAATCAACATTCTTTAATACATTTGCTTACTTGTCTTTTTATTTTATCCACAGAAATCCACTGAAAAACGCAAGAAACCGATATTTCCTTATCGTAAAAGTCTAGCTCAAGAGTTATCTGGATTCGATGTAAATGAAGATGAATTAGCTTCAATAATTAATCGTGATAAGGAGTTCCGTAAAGAAATGGTTTGATTCTCTAATTTAAAATCAACTATGGAACCTGTTTTTATGTCAAAACTTTATATGGTGTATATGTACTCATGTCGTCATGCTTGCTACTTCATGAGCTTTCGTGAAGACAATTTAGTCACTTGTTGGTTGTTTAAAATTCTAAATCATTCAAAATTAATTTATTTAAATCATTAACTTATTGTTTTTTGAAAACCTGAACTGTTTACCAAATAGTCAAAATCAATACCTTATAAATACAAATAATGACATGCATCTATCATTAACATATGATAAAGATTGTTTTCCTTTTGTTTAAATCTCATTAAAATATCTTTATGTAAACATGTTTAAAATCTAGTGAATTTGTCATATTACAGTTTATAAGTTATTGGCGAGCTATTCTTCAAATTTTGGTTAAGTTGCTGATTTGAAATGAAAAATAGTCTTCATTTTTTTCAGCAATGACATTCCTCTAGCTAATTAATTTAATCAAACAAAAATACAAATGCAAATATATTTGCAAAAAAAATGAAAAAGTAACTAAATCATTGAGATGGAGATGATTAAAGATCCCTTCTTCTTCTTGACCATATGAATAAGGGTTCTCTTAAACTGAGTCCAGATTTGGTCATACCATCGAGAAATGCAACAGTCTGTAAAGAGTAAGAGTATAAATTAATTTTTGACAAAGCAAATCTGATGAGAGCTAAATAATTTCTAAGATAGCATTATCTTAAACATCAGATTATTTAAATCGATTTGATTTTACTTTCACACTAAAAATTGATTCAAAAGTACCTTTGGAGATTGTAATTGTTCCGGTGTGATACCATTGAATGCGTACAAAATGCCACCTTCTAAACACCTTCTTGCTAAAATCTGCCCTAAGTTTTCGACTGCTTCAATATCTATTAAACTGAAATAAAAAGGAAAAAAGTTAAGTAATGCTTAATTGAAGAAATTAAAAATAACAGAACATTTTCCTAAGAATTCCTAATCACCTATTAAGTTGAGATGCTACTCCATCCTCATCAGTAGACGCTCTAATTATGACAAGTCCAGAATGGTGAATAAGTTTCGCTTCGTATCGATTCCTGAATTTTTCCAACACAACTCTATTGAGAGTAACACAAAGTTAGCTTCAAGCCAATTAATTGGATTATTAGTAACGTTGGAAATCTGTGACTTACTTATTCCAAAAGCACTTTGATGTTTTATCCAGTTCCCAACCTAAAGGTTTGACCTCAAAACTCAATTGTTCAAGATTACGAGGATTACGATTCTCCAATTGAGAAGGTGGAAAATCATTGGGACCAGTTTGACCTCTGGAGACATCTTCCGGAGTCAATTCAATATCAGATTGAACCCGAGTGATTCGTTTGGTGATGTATCCAGCGAAATAACGCCTTTGTGTATTGAAAAGGATCGACATGACGTTACTGTGAAAAATAGGAAGTCTTAGTTTAATCAATACAAAACACAACTAAACAGTGTTGAGTCAACACGAGAAAAATTGTGAGAGGATTCAAAACATCTGATCTAGAAAGAATAAAAATTACCAACAGATGTCACGTTAGAAGCTCTTTTTCGAGGTCCGCGGTAAAAGACAAACAAGAGCAAACAAGAGCAAAAAGACAAACACAGGCAAAAGAAGGCAAAAACAAACCAACTGTTTCGTCATGTGATTTTCAAACATAATTTTTATATCTTATGCTTGTAACATTTAATGTTCATTTTTTAAGTAAATTACCTGATTTGATTTGGAAATTTTTTAAATTCATAATTATAATGGAAGATTCTTCAGAAGGTAAGTGAGCTCTTCTTATTTACTGATGAGCTCATAAAAATACAATGTGAGCTCACTGAAACAAGTGCAAATTTTAACTAATTTATCTTAATCTTAGGTGAACAATCAAGTGAAATCAGTAATTTAGACTGTCAATCAATAATAAGCATGCTGAAAGATGGTCAACCCAAGCAAACAATGGTACCTATGGATCCAGAAGTAAACACTATCTACTTATTGCGCAAAAATTCTAACGATTATAAATTAGACCCATGGGTTTGGTTCAATGGGCCAAATAAAAAGCTTGCAAGTGGATTGGTTAAACATTTTGATTATACTCTTGTTCGTCGTGATGGAAAAAAGAAAGTGATATCGAACAAATTCAGAAGAGTTATATATTCATTACCAGACATACCTAATGTTTTGGTTTTGTATATTGGAGATAAAAGTATTGCCAGAGTGAAACCACATGGAAATTCGAAAAATGGTGTCCCCTTTATACGTATTTCAAAAGAAACAATAGAGTTAGCAAAAAGTAAATCCGACGAAAACAGTGTTAAAAAACAATACGAACAATGTAAAAAAGAAATATCTTTGAACATACCAATGGAAATGAATGACCTCGATAAAGGGAACTACGAGCTACACCACCAACCTAGAGATACAAATTTTATAAAAAATTGTAGAAAGTCTGTTAAAGAACAAGAAATTATAACCCATGATGTTATTTATGCAAGCTATGTATTGGCAAAAGGTGAGCTCGCTGCTGAAACTATTTTATTTCAGCTTATTCCGGATCTGGTGATAATTCTTGGGTGTGTCAGCGTGGTTCATCTCACAAATAGGCTCCTTAAAAATGCGTACAGAGAGAAACAAGTGCTCAGTTACGACACAACATTTAACATGGGAAATTATTATGTTTCGATTCTAGTTGCTAAAAATACCGAGCTGAAAGGAGATCCGATATTCCCAGTGATCTTTATGATTCATGACAAAAAACATGAAGGGGTTCATCGCACGATGTGGAGCTATTTTATAAAGAAAAAACTCAATATCAATGAATACACACCAATAGTTACCGACCGCGAATCAGCAATTGTTAAAGCTGTGAGCTCAGCAGGTTACAGTAAGAATCACTTGTTTTGTTTCAATCATGGAATTTAATCGAGCGATTGAAAATGTTGGAGATTATAAAGTAAAAGATGCGTATAAGAAGGAAATTAAAGAGGTAGAATTAAACTGCCAGCTAAAAGATAGTTTTGTCGCTGAAACACTACGTAATTTGAGAGTTGAAGAACCTGAACCGAGCAGAAACGATGCACATGGAGAACTGTCAAATAGATTGGCAAAAGATGCCCATATTGAGTATAATAAATACCTGAAAAATTTTACTGTACGAGGGCATATCTCCGGACAATGCCATTGTGTCGAAATTAAAAAAGGAAAATTTACTTGTAGCTGTGGAACGGCTAGAAGATGTTTTCATATTCTAGCTGTTGCTGAACATATTGGTCTTGGCAAAGAGTCTATTGAACAATTGCCTTATCGCATGATAAAGATTGAAAGAAAGAATGCCAGAACTGGTGGAAAGAAGAGACCAAGGCGAATAGATAAAATTATTCCATATTTGTCCGCTCCAGATAGCAATTTGGTTGCTTCAAGCAAGCATACAAAAGAAATCAATTTGTCTTCTGACAGTGATTTAAGTACTCTAGATGGCGAGCTCAGTATCCATGATGACGAGCTCAGTACCTTTAAAGACGAGCTCATGGCTAAAAGTGGTGAGCTCAGCAGTAAAAGTGGTGAGCTCAGCAGTAAAAGTGGTGAGCTCAGCAGTAAAAGTGGTGAGCTCAGCAGTAATAGTGTTGAGCTCAGCAATGATTGTGGATATCTCCGTAATGTGGACGAAATTAACTTATCCATAATCAAAATCGAGAAGGAAGACGAAGAAAATACGATTTCAAAAGAGAATGATTCAGGATTAAATTTAAGTGAATCCCTCATTGATAACGAAAACGTAAATTATACACCAATAGAGGCCGAATATACCGAGAAGGAAATTCCTGAAAATTTCACTATAAAAAATATCAATGTCTCAAGTCTGAATGGAAAAAAATTTTTGACAGATAATGTTGTTCATGATTTTCTTCTCCATTATAGAAAGATCTGGCGAGCCGAAGACGCAATCATGGTAATGGACTCGTTGTTGTATTCATCTGCTGCAGCTTCTAAAAAAGTAACAACTCAGTCTACATTTGTCAAACATCTACACAGAAACGAAGCGATGAATAAAGACTTACTTATGGTTCCGATAAATAAGGACAAAATTCACTGGATCTTGGGGTTGATATTATGGTCATCGAATGAAATCATAATATATGACTCTATGAATTCTACATATGAAAACGAACTGAGAGCTCTAATGAAAATAGCAGCTGTTTGTCACATTTTAGCCAATATTAAATTTGATGCATCACAATGGAACTTTTTAATCGCCAGTGACGCTAAAAAACAAGATAATGGATATGATTGTGGTGTTTTCACAATTTATCATGCAGCTAGCATAATAAGAAGACGCGAATTGGAGATTCCAGCATCTAATGATGCGAGAAAATGGATTAAATATGTGCTTTCAAAAGCTTCTATTCCCATAACTATTTCGGAGAAATCACACAAGGTAGAAGGAGAATTCACTAAATTATATGAGCAAATTTCAAAAAAAATTGACAGTGAAACACGTATCACCATCAAAAGGGATGCATGCTTTGAAAAGATAATAAAATGTCTTGACCATGATCAAGAATATTCAAAATGTAATGAGCTCATTTGCAAATTTAACATTCATCAGAAAGCAAAGGCAAATCTTTGTGTTAAGTGTCGCAAATGGTATCATGTTAATTGTCACGAGCAAATTATTCGTATTTATTTTTTATGTAGCACTTGTTATACTCATAGTAATTTCTATGTAAAAACGCCATAATGCTATTTTCAATTAAACCGCTCAATGGCCAACAATTAAATGCTTATCTTATTTAGAATCCTTAATTTTCAAAATAAAATTAATAATATCCTTAATTCAAAAATTGAAATGTCAAGGCACCGACCTCTCCAAGACTCTACTGTGTCCTCAACTACAGATAGCTCAGGTAGTAGTTCTGGAGCTGCATCAGCTCCTCCTCCAATTTTACCTCGTGCAGTCAACAACACTGATATTATTGACCCTCTTGGTGTACCGCGCCCACGATTATTGAGATGGTGTACCGAATATTATGCTAACAGAGGTTTTGATTGCCCATTTTGTGACTTAGTTAATGTTGGCTCAAAATATAATATTATTCGCCATATTATGTCGAATCACGCGCGTCAAAATTATTAACACATGTTTATTTGGTTTGCTCAGGTTTGCTTGTTTGTCTTTTACTACAGACCCTTTTTCGATTTTAATGCTGTTATTTTTAATTAAAAGGTTAATTTGGTTTTTTATTTTTTATTTGTGTTTTGAGTTGATTTTGACAAGTGAAAACGTATATCTTCACAATATAATGAATTCAACTGTAGAGCTTCCCTGAGAAAAAAAGAAGGACGGCTTGGCGATTTCAAGACACCAATAATATCGCAACGTGTTTCACTAGGGTAGATTTCCGTGAGTACATCACGCGCTTCAACACAGGTCGTAATGATCTTTTCGTTGGCATCACTGTGACTTATAAACGCCGGTTGGGAATTACTAATTGCCACAACACTAGCAGAGCCTGTGAAGATAAAATGGACTTTTTATGTTGCGCTTTCGCTGCTGCAGTTCGCCTCCAGACTGGAGGTAAAGACTCCACAGGCCAATTTGTAAACGCTGTTGATGTACTTCTCTTCGCCGGTGACCTCAACATTAAAAACATATTTTATGGTAGAAAAATTGATTTAAAACAACCTTTCAGAAATCAAAAGTTTTCAGTAGTTAGCTGTTATTTAATGCTGGAAACCGAACTCACACCAAAACCGTTCGTAGACCATCAGAGAGGTAGACAAAAAGACTTTTTAATGGTCAGCCACAACTTGCGACAGAAAGGGAAAACAGAAACAGAACATATTTCCTAAAATGAGCGCATTTTCTGGTTACCCATTAAAAGTTATACCAGAAAAATAAGTTTTATAAAAAAAATCTGGGCCCATAATTGCACAAAAGGCGATCGAAGGTTCAACTTGGACCTCGATTTTCTCGAAAACTGTCTATCGGAGAAAATTTTCAATGTCATTATTGGATCCATTTTTATGCCCCTACAAACGTTTCAAGTATCAACTCTTGACTCGAAAGTCAAATTTTTTGGCACTACTCCTTTAAATAGTAAATATTTTAAATGAGACGATCAGTCATATTTGACCAAAGTCAATGCAAACTTTCTGGGGTTGACCATCTCCAGCATCAAGTCAGAAGCCGAGAAGAAACTATCAAGTCTGCACATGAGATTCGACCTCGTTTGAGGGATGGTAATTTCGGTGAAACAAGGGACATAGGGACTTTACTTTTAAAGCGTGTATCCACCAACAAAAGTCTGAACTACTTATCTTGAGATTCTTTACATTGATCACTCAGAAAATGTAACATCCAGAAACTGCACATAATATTTTAATGGCCTCTATTAAAGTGGAGCTAGATTTTGCAGTTCGGCCAATTTCAAATCGATTTCTTTAATTATCAATTGGCTTTATTCAATTTGCTTTCCTGAAATATTAATCAAAAAATCAAATTTAGTCTAAAGCAACATTTCATGGGGCGCTAGACCTGCTCAATGCAAGATGGAGTTACTTCCATCTTCCATCAATAAAGGCCCAACATTGACTACCTTTTGCATCAATAAAATCTCTTCTTCCTTTACTCCTTGAATTACTCCTATTGTTGTAAACCTGTACCTGTATTATTTGCAATCTAATTAAATTCAACTTTAATTTGTAATTGAAACATTGTTAGTTGTATTTGCCGCTCTGGACAGCTGAACATGTCACCAAGCGATACACTTGAGTGTACGGACTGTACAAAGTTCTTGTGAGGGGAAAAAGTGATTTCCCTTGAGTCCTAAACCCATTTTGTCTTGTTATGATTAGGATTAATTCCCATTGTATACTCCACCCCTCACACGAACTTTCTGTGCACCCTGTATGTACCGGTTTATCTCTTCTTACCGATGTAACCGTTGAAGATATAATAGGTAAGTAGGTAGATAATAGACAGGTACACGTCGGTATCCCAGATTCCAATGAAAGAGTGAGAACATAATAAATTTTTAATATGATAAAAAGGTTGTTTTGAAAACTGATGATTGTTTCGTATTTCGATATCCATGTACAATTATTCTTGCTCTTGTACTTTGTTCCATATTTGCACAGATTTGTTCTTGGTACAATTAAGAGTAACTAGAAATCAGAAAGAACAAAAAATTCAAACTAAAAATTTTAGGAGACTTTACGATTTGCGTTGATTTTTTTATTCATTTTGTTCATTTTATAAACAATATTACATTTTAATACATTATTAGATAAATAATTATCAATATATTTTACTTCACTATAATATATAGCTGTAAATTGTAGTAACCTTGCTTTGACACAATCTTTAATTTTTATCAAACGCAGAAAAATCTATTTGCATTATTTTTCTAAATAACGAAATGCTGGAACAATTGTTTTGTTTTGTTCTTTCAGCATCTTTCAATTGTTCGTGTATTCTGAAAACAAGATATTTTTTGTTCTTTTTTCTAAAGATGGAACACGAACAAGAACATTTGTTCCCACTTTTAGACGCAACAATACAACACTGGTTGCAAATTATTAATATTACTGGTAAATTACTTGAAGATTACCTTTGCTATCAAAATTGATCTTTCAAGCTTTTATTATTATTATTATTATTATTAATATAAATAACTTCGTCTCCTAATAACCGAAAGAAATTTTAACCCACTTTACTAACGTTCTGGGTTCTCGTTTTTAGTCTATGACCTGAAAAAGTCCCAGTACGAGTCCAAATCATTATATTATAGCTTTTTTGAAAAACTTTGTTCTCGCGTTAATCTTTCAAGATTTGAAAACAAAAAGTGATAATTCGGAACTAGGCCCGCTGAATATGGCAGGTAAATGATTGTTTTTATTGAAAAATAATGTTCATTTTCATTTCAATCTCATACTTTCCATATTTTTTTGCCTCATGTAATCACAATTTGAACAACGAGTCACATTAATCATGTTACAATTTGAAATATATACAAATAGTTCATCGGCGATCATTATGCTTTGGATTTGACTTTGAGTACAGCTCCGAATCTGGCACAGAAAATGGCTTTATTTAGATCATCCATCAAAGAGATTTCAATATCAACTGGAATCGATGGATATTCAACCTTAACTGGTAGACTGATTGTCATTGTTGAAACAGAGTTGGCTTCAATCGGACATTTAGCTCCCCAATTGGTACAAGCGTCACCAGGAATGGCAAACGGTACTTTAACAGTCTTCATTAAAATGCCCCAAATTTTAACATTGGCATTTGCAGTTCGGTTGTCTAAACAGTAAAAGTTGTTAGTTTCTATTTATTAAATTAACCTTTAAAAAAATTTCAACGCAAAATATAGTTACTTTTAAATACTTACAGGTTTGAAAATTAGCTGTCATTGAGGCTGTTTCACCTTTGACCAAAACACATTTATCATCATCATCGTTAAATGTACATCCAGGGATTGTTAAACTATCAAGTCGACCGTTTTCAGAACCACAGTCACGAAGGATTGTGGCCAAACAGCTGGACAAAAAACAAACAATCAACACAAGTGAAAAAGTATTATACAGATGATTAGCCATGATTCTATTTACTGATGATTGAGAACTATAGTTGTTCAACAAATGATGCCCGATGAAGCCTCAACCAATAAATGTACAACGTATCAGAATGGTGTTTATTTACAAGGAACTTTGATCTGATTGTTTAAGGAGTTGCTATTGAAATCAGACGAAGTCAGCTCAACAATTAAATTGCTTGGAGAAACAAAAATGTGAAAATGACAAATCTAAGAGAAACAGTTCTACTGGCCAGAAATAAGATGCTCATTAGCTTGATTTCAAGCGATAAAACTGTTTAAGTATTGATAAAATTTCCGGTTTTTTGCTTTTTTTGTCTCATTAAAGTGAAATGAGTTTTATGTTGCTGTTGTTTTCACTAAATAAGTAGCAAATAAACTTTAATTACTTTAACCTTGTTACCAAAATGATCACTTTCAAACTGAAAACAATTCAAAGATACCATTTAAATTACGTCAGATAGACTTTTCATATTTACAATTTATCCACGAATATGGTAAATACTAGTAAAGTAGTTGATAAACTAAATTATCTCAAAGTAAGATGAACATCTGATTCAACTGAACTCCTCTTGATAAATTCAAGAGTCACTCGAACTAATTAATAGCGAATAACTTTTATTGAGTGTTTTACATCAGTATAAGATCAATAGAAAGCGTAACTGATTTACAAAAGGTAATATAAGAAATTTAATGTGATATTTGAATAAATATTTACCAGCTACTAAGATGTTTATTTATTTCACATTGTACTTAGTTTTTCATTTTCTTATAATTGGGTTAGTAATCTTCAAAACCCAACCGTAAAGATCGGAGATTACAGGCTTCAGATTGATTCTGAATTTTTTGTCAACATCATTGTACCAAGTCAAATCTGTTAAAGAGCCATCAGGGGAAATCAATTGAACCTGAGTGGACTTAAATTTACCATAAAGTGATCCGAGGTTGATCATATTACTTTGTGGCCAGTCCAGTAAAATGGCATAAACAGTTGGGATTTCTGACGATTTAGGTTCAGTATAGCTGTAGAATGAGAAAAAATTATGATCAGTTTTGAACAGCTCTATCGATACTCCAATTACACTTACTAAATATTCTCGGTTAAGGAATCATTTTGATATACCCAAGGTTGAGTGTTATAAATTGCTTCACCATTAACTGCAAGCCAAGCACCCATTTGTCTCAATCTTTCTTCCATGACTGGAGGCAATGTACCTTCAGCAGTTGGTCCTATATTTATCAACATGTTGCCACCGTAACTAAATTTCGAGCACGATTAATTACGAAGGAATCGATTAAAAATCAGATCGCAATGATAATGCAAATTTTGATTACCTAACAGTTTTGACAAGAGTTGAAATAACTTCTTGGTTGGTTAAATAGTCATTGATTGTTGAAGTACGAACATAACCCCAGGAGTTTTTGTCGATTGTCATTGCATTTTCCCATTTCCTTTTTTGTAACGTTCCAGGTAAATAACGATCGTCACAAGTTAAGAATCCTCCATGGTTACACATTATTCCATCCCCCCAGCGATCATTGATAACAACAGTGTCTTTAACCGGACTAGATTAGAAGAAAATAAAGAAGGTGATTTATAATAAATCTATCTTTCTCATTCAAATAATAATTTGCTATCATAAGAGTTTGATTTAATCCAAAGCCTAAGTATAAAGTATAATCAACTTCAGAGTATTCATAGCACTCACTGAACAGGTTCACTTCTAGTGAAACTTCGGTTGAAGTGAACCAGTTCAGTGAGACTGTACGGGTTCAGTTTTTAAGCTGAATAATAATATAATAATAATACAAAAAATTACTGTAAAAGCAGTTTTGAAAATTATCTTTACCTTTCATTATAGAGCCATGCAATAAACTCTCTCGAAGTCCAATAAGCATCTGGTGCTCCCTGATCTCCGTCAGACCAGATTACTTCTGGTTTGTAAGTATTTACAATATCGTAAAGCTCTGGGACGGTTTTCCCCTATTAAACGAGAACAAAGATAAAATTAGGAAAAAGGTATCAATGAAAGCTAAATACAACTTACATAAGAGTAGAAATTTGTGGTATAATTGTTGGTTTGATCGAGTAAAAAAAGCGGGTTGAACCATTCAAATAACGAATGATACAATCCAAATCGAAGGTCAGTCTTTCTGATTGCAGTAGCAAGTTCACCTATTGTTTGTAAATAAAATAAGAGATTGAAAGGGACCGATTAAAAACTAACCTATCACATTTATAATTTCAAACAATAGAGAACAGGGTCAAGGATAGCTAAATATTTTAATTATTCATTACCAACTAAATCACGTTTGGGTCCTATATCCATTGCATTCCAATTCCAGGAGGTTTTCGATGGCCACAAAGTGAACCCTTCATGATGTTTACTCGTCAATACTACGTATTTGGCTCCAGAAGCTTTGAAAACTGAAGCCCAATAATCGGGATTATAATGTTGAGCGGTGAATGAAGGAGCAAACTCTGGGTAAGTAAAATTGGGTTTGAAATTTTCAGCCATATATTGAACACAATCATTTTCTTTGTTGTTTTGCCAATAGAACCAGAACCATTCACTTCGAAAAGCTGGGACCGAGAAAACACCCCAATGGATAAAGATTCCTATCTTTGAATCGTCATACCAATCGGGTAATGGTCTAGAATCAATTGAATCCCATGTTGGTTCATATTTAGTGTTGGGTACTGCTGAAGTTTGTACTCCAATGGAACATAGTAAAACAAGTAAACCAACAAATTGTGACATTATTTTGAAGTGATGAATCCAAGCAATCAAAGCCACGGCAACTAATTCATCTAAAAAATATTTCTTGGTTAAATAATACAACTAACTTGAGATATTAATTCTTATTATTAATAATTCAATCATATGTATTGTTTAATTTGTTATTGTCTATTAACCAGGAAGAACTATATCTAGAAAAAATAATACAATACCACTGAGTACTATCTAAATCTGGAGCGGTCCCAATATTTTTGTCATAGATTGTAAATCAAAAGAATACTTTTGTTTCCAAATAATTTTTATAATTACCACCGTTAAGTTATTGTTTAGAAGATCTGTTTGGTTTGATTAGATGATATAGCTATTGGTAGCAATGATAATAACAACATTGTTTTGAAAAAAGGCTTTATACATTGATGTTAAGATTTTTGAAGATTGTTCAAACAAGATTAACAGATTTGAGAAGCACAGGCAATTACAAGTTCAAAGACATGTTGCATATTGTTTATTAAGTGATCTTTAGATTAGCATTTAAAACAAGTGATGCTATTCAAACATTAAAAAGTTTATTGTATTTGGTAACAGATATTGCTAAAACAACTTGTTACCACGTTTAAATAAAATATTTTTATAACAATTGAAGATAGATTGATATGTTGAATGCAGATTTTGAAGAGCTTTGCTGTTTGAATTCAATTTGTTATCGTCAAAAACAAATGAATCACGGCATAATGGTAAATTTTATTCAATTATATTTTTAGTTACAAAAAAAACGCGCTAATTTGTACATTAGTTGACGCATATTTGATGCAATGCGTATATACCTGATCAAATATTTAATCTTGATAGTATTGAAGAGTCAGCAGCAAAAAATTATTGTATAAAAAGTTATTGACGCTCGTTAGCTCGTTTCTAACCGTTTGTACAAATGATTAAAGATGAAGTTATCAATTCAGCTGACTTTGACTTTGACAAAAGATTACAGAGTGCTAAATGGACTCCCATAAACTCTTGAGTGTTTTGCAGAATAAGCAATTAATTAAAGAAAATGGTTTATCAGTTCTATTTATTTAAAGTCGCTTGTTATAATAAAGGAAACACGTAAACATACAAAATAGGAAACAGAAATGATCATCAATATAAGAGTCAAATGGTGATTAGATCAACTATATCGGAACAGCATGAGATAATACAAGTACCCAACCCCAAAGATCAGAAATAATTGGATTGAGATGGACAACGATATGAGATCCACGTTTAGACCAAACCAAAGGTGTATAACTACCATCAACCCCGATGAAATTCACCTCTGTTTTATTACTGTTTCCAGAAACTGCACCAAGCTCTAAACGGTTGTTTGATGGCCAATCCAAAAATATCGCATAAGCTGATGATTCTTCCGAGTATTTAGGCTCAGTATAGCTGTCGTTAAGGATAAAATTTATGAGTTTTACAAATATAAATTAATGATTGAAATTTCATTTTTTCTACTCACTAAACATCTTTAGTTAAGGTATCATTTTGATATATCCAGGGTTGGGTATTGTAAATCGCCTCTCCATTAACCTTCAACCAATTACCCATTTGCCTTAACCTCTCCTCCATAATTGGAGGAAGAGTTCCTTCAGCGGTTGGTCCAACATTGATCAACAAGTTACCTCCAAAGCTATTTGAATAATATAAATTCTGATTAAAATGAATAGCAATATTTAAAATGATATTACTAACCTGATAGTTTTAACCAGTGTAGTTATGATTTCTTTATAAGTCAAATAATCAGCGGTTGTCGATGTCTTAACGTAACCCCAAGAATGTCTATCTAAGGTCATTGCATTTTCCCATTTTCTTTGTTGCAACGATCCAGGCAAATAACGATCTGAACATGTAAGGTAACCTCCGTGGTTGCAGATGATTCCACTTCCCCAACGATCATTGATAACAACCGTGTCTTTGACAGGACTATATAAATCAGAATAGATTTATCAAAAGGTAAGTCGTTCAATTACTTTTGTTTACCTTTCATTATACAACCAAGCAATCCATTCCTTTGAAGTCCAGTATTCGTCGGTGGCATTCCAATCTCCATCAGACCAAATTATCTCTGGCTTATAAGTGTTCACCAAGTCATACAGTTCAGGAATAGTTTTAGTCTGCCATTGAATCAGAGATTCAGAGGTAAGTTAAAAAATTAAACTCTTATTTCAATGAATATATTATGAACAATACTTTAGGGAATATTTGGGTACTAAAATTGTTAGCTTGGTCGGACAAAAATAATGGATTAAACCATTCATACAGCGAGTGATAAAGTCCAAATCTGATGTCAGTTTTACGAATCGCAGTGGCCAATTCACCTAGTCAAATTGAAAAGAAATAAATAGTTTGATTCTGTAACGTGTTTAACATTAATTAACCCTTATTTTACATGCGAAAGTTGTATGAATGATTAAAATAAAAATGTTGAGCTTACCAACTAAATCACGTTTGGGTCCTATATCCATTGCATTCCAATTCCAGGAGGTTTTCGATGGCCACAAAGTGAACCCTTCATGATGTTTACTCGTCAATACTACGTATTTGGCTCCAGAAGCTTTGAAAACTGAAGCCCAATAATCGGGATTATAATGTTTAGCGGTAAATGAAGGAGCAAACTCGGCATAAGAGAAGTTGGGTTTGTAATTTAGTGACATATAATCAATTAGTTTTTGGTTATTAAGTCCCTTCCAGTCCCACCAAAACCATTCACTTTGCTTAGCAGGGACGGAGAATACTCCCCAGTGAATGAATATTCCAATTTTTGAATTATCATACCATTCAGGTAAAGGTCGCGAATCAATTGATTCCCATGTTGGCTTATAGCGGCGTGAGTGAACAGATGATCGTACAGCAAAGAGGCATGAGAATATCAATAGTAAACAGTATTTGCGTAACATCTTTATTAACTGATGATTATTTTAAAGTTCAAGCAATTAATTTATAATCACAACCAGAGATGATTTATTTTACGAATTTCTCTTTTTTCAAATTTTACAGCTGTTAGTAAATCGCAAGTTTATTACCAGGAAAATAACTGTTATGTCGATGGAAACATTCTAATAAACAAAATTTAAAAATCCTATGTACTTGAAGAGGTAGAAGTTGATTTATAGTATTATGATGACAATGAAAGGTTATTGTAATAGCATTTGATAGATAACTTTACGATAATACAAAACAAATAAGCAAATCTTTGTCAATCTTGTCCAAGTTTGTTACAGTATTGTTAGAAGTGTAATGTTTTGTTGTCTCATCACATGGATAAGATTGGTTATTGGTAAGATTACCTTTTTACAATAGAAGAATAACAAAATACACCAAACTCACGAATTGACATCAACATTATCATGCAATTGTTTAATTCTTTCAATGACTCTTTGTTTACACTAATTAGTTTTTAGATAAAGATTCAAGTCACATTGATCTGTGGCCTTTGATCAACAACTAGAAAGAGAGTGAAAAATAAATTAATTAGAAAAACTAAGCATTTAAAAGTAGCTGGTTGAGTATCTGTTTTGTACTTGAATACTAACATCATTAAACCTTTCCAGAACTAAAGTTTGCTCAGCAGCTCACCAATGTATCGTTCGGTTAACAAGTACAATTTGAAAAAACAGATTTAGTTGAATCTATGATCAGAGCTAACAGCACTCAATTCTAATTCACTTTCTTACATTTATTTTAGCTTATTCGAGTTTGGACGTTTGAAGTTATATCTGCGAATGGTTGGAACTTTTATTAATTTTTGAAAATAACTGGTTTTGACTTTGCTATTTTTTTCCTGTTTTAATTGTTATAACTAGATGATTTTTCAATGCTTAGAAATTGAGATTTTATTGCAATTCAATTGTGATACAATTGTTGTACCCAATATGTGAATACTTCATAGGATGTAATCTTTTTAATAAGGCAAAATAACGGAAATTAGAAAGTTTAAGAATAAAGTTTTATTTCGAGATTAATTTAGTTTGAAGTTGTCTGATAAGAGTAAATTTACTTGTATTGAGTAGAGTAATAAGAATCGATAAATTGATTGGCAAAATAAGATATAAGTGATCTATCAGGAATACTTTGCGACATACCATAGAGAGCAGCTTGACCATCTAATTTAATATGTTTGCTACGATTGGCATAAAGATTCGATGCAATCTCACGAATGTCTTGTAATAGATTATCAACAACTCCTTTCTTAGTGTGCATCAAAGTGAAACAAATGTGAAAGGCCGATGGAAATTGTAAAACATTGACGTTCCAACCTTTCTGGGTAAGCTTTTCACTTAAGCAAAAAATATTGAAATCATCTGAGCACAAAGCTACCACAGATAATTTTGGTGAGCCACAAATTTTAAGACCTTGAATTTTGGCAGCTTCTTTGACAAAATAACGAGAGACTTCCATAATAGCCTTAGTTTTAGAAACATAGCCTTCATAACCATGGTACATCAAAGTAGCCCAACAATCAGCAATAATTCCTCCAGGTCGTGATCCAAGAATTGTCGGTGATGCATAAAGACCACCAGGCCAATTTGGGGTAACAAAATATTGATAACGACGAAATTCAATATTGGCATACATTACTACAGAGGTACCCTTTGGTGCATATCCATACTTGTGTGTATCAGCAGTAATACTTGTTACTCCAGGAACACTGAAGTCAAAACGTTCATCCACTTTATACCCAGCGTCAGCAACGAAAGGATTTAAAAAACCTCCAAGGCAAGCATCTACGTGCACAGGAATGTTGTATTGTTTACCTAGTTTAGCAATTTCTTCAATAGGATCGTAAATTCCGTGAGGAAAAGCAGGCGCTGAACCTACCAATAAACACGTATTTCCATTTATGGTCGCTCTCATTTTTTTAACGTAAACTTTTTTGGTTATTGGATCCACAGGAACATGATTAATCTGAACTTTTAAAAGCTCTGCTGCTTTATCAAAAGCAGGATGAGCTGTAATTGGCACAATGATTTCAGGATTACGGATACCCATAACGTATTTGGCATAATTACGATAAGCTTTTACAGCTAGAACAATACTTTCTGTCCCACCGGTCGATACAACTCCACAAGCTTCAGGTCCTCCTTTGTAAAGGTTGAGCGTCATTCGAACCACTTCAGCTTCCATTTTCCGGATTCCGGGAAAAACATCAGCGTGTAATGGATTAGTGTAAGCTGTTTTCCTGTAAACTTTACTCATCAAATCCAACAATTCAGTATCTTGTTGATCACTATAAATACCACCAGATACTCTTCCTTCCTGCCATTTGATAGAACCAATTGACATATAGTTATCAACTTGCTTCATAACATGGTCAGCATCAGATCCGCGAGCAGGTAAAGTAGTCTGGAAAGTCCTATTTTTATAAATTCCCATTAACTCATTGTCGATGACACCGAGAACTTTATTTATCTCTCTATTGGCAAAATATCCAAGACCAGGTATTTTTAGGACAACTTTTGTAAATTTTCGCTTAAAAAGTGACCAATAGTCTTCATTGACATCAGGCTTTATGTTTACCCATAGTTTAATAAGTAAGAACCAAAATAAGGATGTAATAGCAAATAACACAAATGGCTCATATTCCCCAGCAACTGCATTAAATTTCGATCTTTGGGCTTGAAGAAAGTCCGCCAATATAATATAATATGGATGGATGAATTCCTGAAAAAGATTTAATGGTGGAAATTTGTTTAATACATTTAAAAACATAAAAATGGCAGAGTAAAGTCCAATTGACAGTTAATAGTGCTAGCAGATTTCAAATGTTTAGGAAGTTTTTTAAATTAATTTAAACCTTCCAGGTACAGATGAACTAATCAATTAATTGAGTTAGCTTAGTTGAGAAAAAAGTCTAGTAATTTAAAATGAACAAGACTTCATTGGTGAGCAATATTACTTTAAGATAGGTGTGTTTCATAGGAATTAAAATAACATTAACTTACCAAAGCAATTTGACCGTATAATGTTAATTGTTCCATTTTTAAACGAAATTGTCCTCAAAACTAAAATCACGTCAACTCATAGAAGCTAGAACGCAAAAAGCTACATCAAGCTATGGTTTACAGATGATTTTATTCAATGGCAGTAACAAGATTTTGATTTGATAAAAAACTGGAAAAATGGCTAATCAATCGAAGTTTAGATAAGGTTGATAGGAACTTTGAACATACATTCACTAGTATAGAAAGGAGGACTATTTAAAAAAAGGAAAAATTAACCATGTTTGACATGAAGTGAGGAATTTTAATTATCATAGTTGACCAGATTGAAATCCACAAAAATAAAAGATTATCATTATAAAAATGATTTAGAAATGATAGGAAGAAATTGAGAGTGAGACAGAGAGAGAGAGAGAAAAGGGAGACAAATAATTTATAAATAATGTATACGAATGAATAGCGCGAAACCTAAAATTTTCAGAGATTAATTTATAATAAATACTTGATGAATTATATTATATTAATTTATTAATGAGCAAATTTCTCTGAATCTGTTAAGAAGTTAAAAAGGATGAAAACATTAGAACATGTATGAAATAATAATCAAAGTTACCGGCTTTCTTCAGATTGTCTACAAAACGTTATAGTAAATATAGATGGTCCCCAATTAATAAATGCAAGGTTGGTTTTTTTACTTTAGCAATTCAAAGTCTTGATTGTTGTTTTGCGACTAGGAAGACTAAATACCTTATAATTAAAGAAATCACAATCAAATTGTAGTAAAATTAAATCCACTTGTTGGTTCCAAGGCAGAGCCATGAAGCCGGCTAGGTATCTTTCAACACAGCTTGTGGGTTTGAAGTCGCATTGCAAATAGCTTGAAACAATACACTGTAATTATATTTTGAATGTTTAATTTAGACAAAAAAGATGCTGTTCATGGTTAATTCAATATTAATAATAATTATTATGAATTAAAATAAACAAATTGTGTTCACTATTTAGCCGTGTAATGGATTAATAGTCCCTGACTTTCCGCCATTTTGGGGCTCCCATCGATTTTCTTACTCATTTCTCATTCTCTCCTTTCAATCTGTTCTCTCTCTATCTCTCCCCCCTTACTCTCCATTTCTCTCTCTTTCTCTTTCTCCTGTCTTGTGTTTTTACTAAACATCTAAATTGTTCAACAAATATACATGATTGGAACAACTAATCATCTTCTTCAATTGCCAGTCAATTAAATCTTTAATCACATTGCGGTCAACAATACAATTAATTTATCTGGTCGCCAATTTTATGTCAACATGGAGCTTGTTCAAGCTTTCAATGCAGAGGTAAACATTTGTGTGTGATGTTATTCTGCTCTATCTACCAATCCTTCGGTGTTAAAATTTAATTTTTCTTCTCCTAATTACAACTTACGATGATTATCATTCACCGATTGAATCTGCATCATTTACCAACATCGTTTGTGATTAGGATAGCGTTTTTTCTCGCTTATGTTGATATTTCGATTGTCAAAATGATAGTACATGTTCTCTCCGTTTCTTAATATTATCCGCTATGCTATTTAGTACCAGTCAATCTGATACGTTTAAAATAGTTAATTTTTTCTACAACGATTCTAATTCTAATGTTTTTATTCTCTTTATTCCTTTTCTATTCCTCAATTTACCTGGATAGCTTTCGTCGCTCTACGAGGTTAAACCTCCCATCTCTAAAGCAAAGATGAGCCAAATAACAAAAGTTGCCATTAAAGGAATAAAAATGTATAAACACATTGTCCAGAGTGTCGAAAGATTCATCGCTAAGGTATATCAAGCCATTCAAAGTTAACATCAATTTCTCCATCAATATCAACACCGGATTAATAAAAAATTTCTTTCTCTTCTATGTTATGACTTTCGTGTTTCCACAAATGGTTATTGGATATGTTGGCCTTTTCTATCGCAAATAATTGAATTTTATTCATTCCATATCTTAAACTTGACATTTTCATTAACAGTGTCGACCAGAATACAAGATACCTGGTCTATATGTGGTCGATTCGATTGTCAGGCAGTCTAGACATCAATTTGGAGCCGAAAAGGATGTTTTCGGTCCTAGGTTTACCAGAAATTTTAACCAAACATTTCAGAACCTTTTTTTAACTTGTCCACAGGAAGATAAGGTTATTATCCTTTTAGGTTATCTCTATCTTGATAAGAAGAAGCAGTTTTAAACGATAGAATGAAAGAAATTTGGAATAGCTGAATTCTTGACATAAAGCATTTTGATTTTTATTCAATTTCATTGTAATGATGTTTTTGAACTTGAATCAACTCCTCAATGTTCTCCAATGATAGTTTATGCATGTGAATTAAGAAATAGAAACTTTTAAAAATTCTAGTCTTATTATTGCATTATTAATTTTATATTTCCAAAAAAATTTATACATATTTATTTGTTTTTTTATTCAGCCTAAGATTGTGCGGGTATTAAATTTGTGGCAGCGCAACAACGTTTTTTCTAGTGAGATTATTCAACCTTTACTGGACATGGCAAATCCAAACGCTAACTTAGGATCAATAAAATATGAAGGTTCGCCTTCAGAAAGTGTGAACAACGACCTACCTAGTGGTAGTAATAAAACCGATTCTGAGACAAATTTGGTATTAAGTTTACATAAATTGGCAACGACATTAGGACTTGTAAAAAGTTCCAATAATGGGACCAGTATAGGTGGCTCATCTGCTGGTGCTGCTGATCCGGGTGGTGCACAACAAAATACTGTTCGATTCGATAAAAAATTGTTAGATTTTGATTATAGTGAAGATGAAGATGAGGATGAAAGTGAAACGCCAACTGAAGCTGAGCCCCCAACAAGTGTTGCCTCAAATAATGAGAACGCCAATGCTAATCCTCTTGCGCTGAGTATGGCTCAAAATTTATTATCTAATCCAGAACTTCTACAACGTCTACAACAAATGCAACAAACTATCCAACAACATCAAGACTCTAATTCTCAAATAAATAGTGGGAATGTTCGAGATACCTCTGATTCATCATTCATATCATTTTTTCAACCAATCATCGATGCTAAACCAGTTTCTAGTTCACATGAAATGAACTCCAGTCATATTGATAATAATGCACCTAGAGACTCTATGCAACCTGAGAAAGCTCCAACGGACGCCTTTAACTATCAACAAAATGTTTTAAGTAGTCGTTTAAATGCCCGATTAGATCCGATTATTTCGTCAAGTGGACCCATGGTCCACAGTGAGGATCAATCGGTTTATCAATCCAGAATGAGTCGCAATTATTCTAATGACAATAAACGTGAATATGAATATACTGGCACAGAAAGAGATAGTGACATGAGAACCAGGTCTCGATCTCGATCTCCCCGTCGCAATTCAAGGTTCCAAAGATCAAGCTATCGGGATAAAGATGAAAGAGTCAAACGGAGTCGATCTCGTTCTCCTTGGAGATCATCTAATGATAGGAGAAACTATGAATCTCGATCACCTCGTGGTAGCCGAAGAGGTGAACGTATGAGTTTATCACCAGAAAGTAAAGAAAGAGAAAAAGAACGGGAAAAAGAACGAGAAAGAAGGCGCCGAGGTTTACCACAGATGAGAAAAGGTTATCTCACCATTTGTAGTACAACATTATGGCTAGGTCATGTTCCCAAATTAGTTTCAGAGGCTGATATCTCAAATACTTTCGGTGAATTTGGTACAATTAATAGTATCGATGTAAGTTTAACTTTTTGACGTTCTTAATTCCTTTTCATTAACTTGTTTTTTTTATTTTTTAGCTCATCCCGCCCAGAGGTTGCGCATATGTGTGTATGAATCGTAGACAGGATGCTTACAGAGCGTTGAATCAATTGAAAAATCTTAAACTTCACGGCAGTACAATTAAGGTAATGAATGTCTTCATATTTTCATTTTTAATCTAATAAATTATTTCCAATTTTAATCTCAGATGGCCTGGGCTCCAGGTAAAGGTATGAAAGGCAAGGAATATAAAGATTATTGGGATGTCGAATTAGGAGCCAGCTACATTCCTTATGATAAGCTAGATGATAATGTCGATATTGAACTTCTCGAAGATGGAGGCATGATTGACGAAGATACTGTACCTGAAAAGCTAAAAGGTGAGTCGAATCTATCTTGTAACTATTTTATTGAATTTAAAATAAATCTAAAATTTTCAATTTTTTCTTTCAGAAATTCGAACTAGAAAAGCCAAAGAAAAAGAAGAAATGCTTATCCAAGCGGCAATGCTCACTCAACCTCCGCTGATACCAGTGCCACCAATTGTAGCAGTACCTGCAGTGCCAGCAGTGCCAGCAGTGGCTCCTCCAGTTCCACCTGTTCCGGCTGCGCCTTCTCCATTCGGTAAGCCTCTTCCCTCTGATTAGAAAAGTTTTTCTTGTTCAGTCTCAATTATCAGGACTTCGTTCTATTCTGATTGCATTGTATATTGTTTTGTAGGTTTGGTTCCGCCTGTTGTAGCTCCAGTGCCACCAGTGCCGACTTGCATAGCACAGCCTGTTCTGCCAGTTGGAATACCACCACCACCTCCTCCAGTCGTTTTAACTCCAGGCTCGAATAGTGTTCCATTACTACCACCAGTTTCTTCCATTGTAACAACCGCGAACACGTTGTTAACAACAACTACCACTGGCTCTTTAAGTAAGTCATAAAAATTCTATCTCTTGCTGGAATAAATTTTTCAAATTTTTAAATTGTTTCTTACTTGTTTCTACAGCAGACCCTATATCTACAACATCTAATGACCAAACAGCAGGCACTGAAGTCTCACCAGCAATTTTACCTAATCAGTTGGGACCTTTACCGTCTCAAAATCAATCTATTAGTCAATTCACGGGAGCAAGCACTCCGATTTTAACTACTTCGATAGCAAAAACAGTTTCTAGTACAAGTTCGATTGATTCGACTGGAATGATGCTTCACTCAGCTCCGCCAGTTTTTCCACCTCTTAACGTTCCTCCACCATCAGTGCTATCTGTTCAAAGACCTCCTCCAATGCCCTGGTTATCAGGTCCACCGCCTCCTATCTTAGGTAATCCCGGATTAAATAGACTATCAATACCACCACCACTCCACCCTCCACCTCGACCTCCTCTCGACAAAGGATACATCAACTCACATCGACATAGCAATCACATCAATCGGAAACAAAACTTCAAAAACTTTACCCATACTCCAAACCACAATCACCAAAATCACCAGAATCACAACCAAAACACAAAAAAATCAACTAAGAATCAGCATGTGAATTAAATTATTCGTTATTTAAAAGCTAAAACAATTGAAATAAGGAATAAAAAGTTCTGTACATAATTATTACATACGAAATATCACTCGTGAAATTATCTCATTAATTTTTAATTCAAAAAGAAATTCTTAAAAACTTTATAACAATCACAATTCAATTTTAACAAATTTGCATTTGGAATTTTAGGAATTCAAATTCGATATTTATTTAGCAAAATTAAAATACAAGCAATCAAAAAATCAATCATTATACAGCTTTGTAAGAAATAATTAATGTTGACTAATTAACGAGAAAAAATTATTGCTCTTTTGTAAACATTGGACTCAATCGAGTTTTTAACCATAATTTAATTCTTCATTTCAATAAACAGTTATTGAAGTGGGTCAATACAGTTTTCATCATTCAAACTTCATCGTGACTTTATCAAAGTCAAAGAAAGGTTGTAGATAAAGTTTGATTACTACAATTGCAAGATATGGTTTTGATGTTAAATCAGTTATCCATTGACTAAACCATAACTATAATTGCTTAATATCTATAAATCATTTATTGCACTTAATTAATAAAAGAAAGCAATCTGTAAATCTGGAACTTGTTTAAAAACTTTACAGTCGCTTTTCAAAGCAAATGCAATGTTCTGTTGACCGCTTTAGGATAACCATTGATTATTATAATAATAATAATCTGCAAATCAATTTATGCAATTTTCGAAAATACAGGATTTTGACAAAAGTTCACCATGTATATTGACAGTTGAATTGATTATTCATTTTATGAATGTGATAACAATATATCATCATTTATACCAGTCAATTAATAGTTAACAAAAGTTGATTAATATCACTGAAAGAATCAATAAAATAAGCCTTACCAGTTGCTGTAGATGGCCTTACCATATAGTTGAGAGACTTTACTCGACTTGTTACTCATTTTATTTCTCTCTGTATTTCTTTCTATGTCTGCCTCCTTTACTCCCTTTTGTCTCATTAATCTTCATCCTATTTTCTTCCTTTTCTCACAAAGTTGTTGTCATCAATTCCAGGTAAACCATATGTTTTAATTATTGTGCTCATTTGAAATAATTTGTTCACTTATCTCTTCCTGTAACCTTTTCAACTAAACTGTTTCCTTTGTTATTTCCAGATTCTCATCATAAGCTGTTTCGATTAGATCTTTTAATTGTCTAATTAGCTTTGAGAATTAAAGGTTCCTCAGTGATAGTTATGTGTCCATTGAACAAGCTGATTGAGAGCTTCAATTAATTAATTCAAAATTGTTCGGAAATCAACTAATATCCTGAAAATTTACATAAATATGGCAATATCGAAGCTGTTAGATAACCTTATATCAAAAATCAGGTTTGTTATTTTGGCTTCATGCTTGATAGTTACCTATCCTCACTATTCTTGTAATTATTGTTATCTTGAATCGAATTCTAATCAACTCTTTAATTCATTTAATAAATGCTTTCCTGTCTTATAACTCGATAGCTCATGAGTCTAAAAAATATACATTCATCGTTTCTTTAGTCAGGTAATCGTTTGAATATACCTTTTGATGTTTGTCTATCGTATTGTATTAGCTGATGATTCATTGTTTCAAATCAGCTTTTTATTACCTTTCTCACAATAATTACATTTTTACCTTCCTTTCTTGTGTGTTCTTATTAACACTTTCAACTTATTAATTCCTGTTACCTTACAGCTTTTGTTTTCATAATTTCAATCTTGCCATTCTTTGCAACAGGTATCATTAACAAGTGCATCTTACTGGTGATATTACTCGGTCTAACTGGATTATGAAGGTACCTATGAACATAAACAATCAATAACAAGTGAAGACAAGAAAATAAGATTAGACGTAAAAATAACTACAATTTATTGATATACTGCTCGACGTTAGGATTAACCGTCTTTCAAGCCTTTATTAATATTTTTAACCATGATCGGAAAAGGCCAACTTCCTAATCATAGCCCGACAACTCCTGATTATGATTATTTAATCAAATTTTTGTCTCTCGGTGACTCCGGAGTTGGCAAAACAAGTTTCCTTTATCAATATACTGATGGTTCTTTTGACGGAAAATTTATTTCCACCGTAGGAATCGATTTTAGAGAGAAACGAATTGTAAGTATACGTGTAAATTGGACTTCTGAAAAATGTACAGTTAACTCACAGATGAGATGTGAGCTGAAGATTGAATTATCGTAAAATTCTTTGTCTTTAGGCTTTATGATAATCTATCGATAATAATTTCCGTTTGATTATCTTTGATAATCTACGACTATTAATGAGATATGATCTTACTTATCATTTTTAAAACTTTAGCTTGCATAACTGCTAGTTTTAGCTGTCATATAGTGGATACTTTGATTTAATAATCTCAGATAATCTTGAATTAGTAGAACACAATTAATAATTACTTCGATATCTTTAGGTTTATAAACCACAAAATTTAGAGGGAACTTCAAGGAGAAGTCAAAGAATCCATCTTCAATTGTGGGATACTGCAGGACAAGAAAGGTATTTGACTTTAATTCATTACTGAATATTGTAGCATTATTTTCATAGCTTTTCTGTATAATTTTAGATTTCGTAGTTTAACAACTGCTTTTTTTCGTGATGCGATGGGCTTCATTCTAATTTTCGATATTACAAGTGAACAATCTTTCCTCAATATTCGTGGATGGTTGGACCAACTGAAAACACATGCTTACTGTAATGATCCAGATGTAATTTTGTGTGGAAACAAAGTAGATCTATTCGAAAAGAGAGTCGTTTCTGAAGAAAGGGCCAAACAAGAAGCTCAAAAATATGGGTATGTATATAATAATAATTCTGATAACACTGATGCAGTTGAAAGTGCAACTCTTTGATCTGGTCAGCTATCATTTGCTCAATTATATTATCGTTAACTCATCGTCTATCATATAATGATTTCAATATCGCCTTAAATCGATTATTGAAACATTGAATTTCTAGTTTTGTTACCAATAATTAATAGCTGATCAATTGCTTCTTTCTGTTTATCAATTTCCATTAATATATTCCATTTTGTTTTATTTTTTTTCAAAAGTCTTCCATATTTTGAAACAAGTGCAGCAACAGGACAAAATGTCACCAAAGCAATCGAAACATTATTAGATCTTGTCATGGTTCGGATGCAAAAGGTCGTTGAAAGTAGTTTATTCTTAACAAGTCGAGGTTTAACCGGAGGTTACGGGTCAACCCTCAAATTGGAGGAAAATAATGAGCACAAATCAAAATCATCTTGTACTTCTTGTTGATTACTCTGTCTTTGTGCCTTAACCTACCACCATTATCAAATCAATTATCCAATCGTCGGATATCATGAATACTAGCTATTGAGAATCAAAGAAGTTAAAAAATACGAAAAAAACTTTCCAAAAACTCTCTAATGAAATTCCTGACTGGCCAAATCATCAACTAATTTTAAAGCTAAATACTATCATAAACAAAAGCAACTTTATTGTATCAAATCAACTATTTACATGTTATCAACTCTGTTATCATCGTCATCAACAGAACAATATCACATTAATCTCACAAAAATTGGTCAAACTTTTCGCTTGAATATTTTGCGTCAATTCTAGTTAATTGTTTTGTTAATTTTCTTTTGATTTTCTACTCACTCGAGAAAAATGTACCAAAGAAGACGAAAAGTTTGCCCATCATTTTAATCAGTGCTCTTACCATCTTATATCAACAATTTTTGTTGCTAAATATCAAGCAGAATCAATCATGTACTGTCACTTCTATATCAGATTTGTTTTAAGCAATTTATCTGACTTTTTCTTGTTCAACTTCAGTGTGGATCAAATTAACAATATCAAACTCGATAAATACAAACAATATGCTTATAAATATAGATAATATAATATAGAGTAACGGATTGAATCAATTTTAAATGCTAAATTATGTGGAATAAAATTAAACAAATAAATACAATATTAAATAAATACAAATTTTCCAATCAAATTAACTTTGAATGATTATTATTCCATAAAAAGATATTTAATGTCAAATGTAAACAGTGAAAACTGATTTCAAGACAATTTAGGATCATTCGAGAAGATTTAAATAGCTATTCATCTGTAAATCAAAAATATTCATTGAAATAGTTTTAATTTTGAAACAGATTTGAAGACGAATAAAACTTCTCAAGGATGAATTTATGAATGAGACAAAGTAAACATTACATTTCGCACTTCAATTGTTGAACTTTCCCTACAATCAATCAAAATCAGAAATTAAATTGTCGTTATTCACAAGTCTACTTAAATTGCAACATGTTGATTGTAGGGTTCTGAATTGAGATGTAATTAGATTGAGACTTTTGAGATTGTCTGTAAATCCTATTAACATTGATTTATTGATGAATAAATTGTTAGATTATTAATGAATTTAATTTTATTTAAAGATTAAGAATGATTAAGGGAAGTAATAGAATACAGTTTTAATATTTTCATTTTATTTTTTATCAAATAGTGAAGGAATTTATTAGCGCAAAATGAAAAGACTAAAGACTTGAGTAAACTATTGAAAAGAGTGAATATTTAATAGATTACAAACAATACAATGTATTAATACATGCAATAAATTAAATTTAAATGAAGGAAATGCTAATAATAAACTGTTAATAATGTGCAATATTATACTTTACTTTAATGTATAGGTGAATATCAATACCGTTTTTGGTAGTGAGTTTATAAAATTTGTTAAAAAATGAAATTAAGTGTTATTAGTTGTGCCAAGTTAGTAAGGTTAACTTGAAAGCAATCAATCAACAATCGATGTTGTTTTAGGTTCACTTGCGATCAAAAATGGTGAACGTTAAAGTTGGTAATGATGACTTTAAAGACGCAACAAGAGACTTGAACAGAGTGTTGATTTAGAAATCATCTTCCGGCATATTTTGTACCATTATTTCTAATGACGATGATGGTCCCGACGAGGTAAATTTAGAGAAGAAAAGAAATGAAGGTGGAAGGAAGAGAAGGGAAGGTGAAAGAGGGAACGTGGCGATCAGGATAAATGTAAGCCTAAAACAAATTATTAAATTGCAGAATGAGGAAGAAAGAACTGGTAAGTGATTGAAATGGTAGCGTTGTTGCGGGAGAGAGAGAGAGAGCGAAGTGAGGTTGTTTGGAGCAAAAGTGGAAACTGGCAATTGTTGATCATTTTTTCTAATTTTTAGCTTAACACTGACCGAATTTTGATAAAATCCTGATTCTTTACAATCTTATTTGAGTTGAATCATTAAAATAGATTAGTGGTGTTGTAATAACTTGCCTGTATCCCTTGCATTTTTGCATGTTTACTTTCAACTTGATGGAGTTTGATTCTACCTTTTCTTTAAATCATCTGGAAAACCATAACCTTTCGTGTGTTCAATATCAGTGAAATTATTAAATTAATTAGTTAATAAATCTTCAAAGAGGACTGTTAAAAATGTTGTCTCCAACTGATTTGGATGTTGATTCTCTTCTGGACTGTATCCCTGACTGGCCAAAAGGACCGTTAGATGATGCCAGGTCAAAGGCCTCATTTGATTGGAAAATAATGAAGCTGGTACTTGACGGTGACACCGTTGTACGTTTTAAACATAAAGTTTGGTCTACTCTGGCTAGTGACCCTATTTTTAAACGAACTCCGTGGGAAGAGTACGATAGAAATGAAGAGAGAAGATTGACATTCGCGCGACTGAAAAAATTAGTTGATTACAAATTGGCTTCAGAGGAAGAATACCTTAATGAACCTCATAAGATCCCTGCTTTTGTGCAAGCAGTGGGTCAATTTTCGTGGTCGTTGATTGTCAAGCGGGTTCTAAGCTACGAATATTTCATTGTTTCATGTAAAATGGACAATGGTGATCGAGATAATAGCCTAGTCAATGACATTATGAACTTCAATGCTCTCGGAGCCATCAGTATAACTGAATTGGCTCACGGAAGTAACACTAAAGAGCTTCAAACAACAGCAACCTACGATCCAACTAAACAGTGTTTTGTTCTGAATACTCCTCGATTGGAAGCAACCAAGGTTTGGTCCGGTGTATTGGGTCAATCAGCCACTCATGTGGTTGTCTTTGCACAGCTTTATACTCCTGACGGTTCCTGTCATGGTCTTCATTCCTTCATGGTTCCAATTCGTGACCCAAAAACATTTCAACCCTATCCTGGATTAATAATTGGTGATATGGGAGGAAAAGTTGGCCTTAATGGGTTAGACAATGGTTTTATGACTTTCAAAAATTATTGCATTCCAAAAGCATCTTTAATGAATCGTAATTCGGATGTTACCTCGGATGGGAAATACACCTCAAAAGTTAAAGATGAATCAAAACGATTTGGCATTACTCTTGGTGTTCTATCTTCCGGGCGAATATTCATCATCCTTTTCAGTATAAGTAACATTCAATCGGCTCTAACAATAGCAGTTCGTTATTCAGCAGTTCGTCGTCAATTTGGTCCAACCAATGGAGAAGAGATCCCCGTTTTAGAATATCAAAGTCAACAATGGCGTTTGATCCCTTACATTGCTGCTTCTTATGTTTTACACAACTTCTTCGGATCTCTTTTTCTAGATTATGTTGATTTCTTTGTGACCGCTTTCAACGCGAACGGTGATACTCAAATGGACATGGGAGCTGAGATTCATTCATTGTCATCCTGTGGTAAGGCTGTGGCAACCTGGATGGCTAGAGATGCTATTCAAGAGTGTAGAGAATGCTGTGGTGGTCATGGTTATCTGAAAGCTGCTGGGTTTGGTGAACTTCGTAATGATCATGATGCCAATACAACTTATGAAGGAGATAACAATGTTTTACTCCAACAAACTAGTAATTATTTGATTAAATATTACAAAGAAAAGGTAGAAGAGGGCAAACCCATATCATCATACTTCGGTTCGGTGAACTATCTTGACTCCATTGAAACAATTCTGTCAACACGTTGCTCGGGAAATCTTGATGATATACCTAAGGTGCTGGAAGCTTATCGATTTCTTGTATGTTACTTATTAAAGTCAAGTTATCTCAAACTACAGGAACAAACAGTTAAAATGGGTGACTCTTTTGATGCTAAAAATGCAACCCAGGTTTACTACTTACGAAGTTTAGCAATAGTTTTCTTCGAAGCTGAAGCACTCGATCGATTTCACCGATTTTTAACTGAATTTTCAGTTCCTGAGGAAATATCAATAGTTTTAAAACAACTTGGCCTTCTCTATGGACTATGGTCAATAGAGAAACACTTAGCAATCCTTTATGAATCAGGTTATTTTGCATCTATACCATTAAAACCAACTCAATCTAATACTTCATCTTCACCCAAGCCAATATTAACTGGCCCATCAACATATATTAAGGAAATGATTCTTCAATTGTGTAATCAGTTAAAAGATAATGCTGTTGCTCTTGTGGACTCATATGGACCACCAGATCACATACTTAACTCATCATTAGGTGCTTCAGATGGACAAATTTACCAAAACATTTTCGCTGCATTGGAAAATAATAAAGGAGCTTTTGGTAAACCGGAATGGCTCGAGCAAATAGCAAACTCACCATCAACCTTATCCGGTATCAAATCAAAGTTATAACCAAATAATTTGGTGAAATTTCGAATATGTAAATTGCAATTTGATCATTGTTAAATATTTTCCATAGGTTTTTATTTCATCCTATTCCAATTTTTAAATCATTAAACTTAATTTTATACACAAAGTTATACTCAAATCATGTCATTAATCATTACACATTAAAGTCGTAGATATTGAAAGGTTTAAATAACGTTTTTATTATTGTTTAAGAAGATGCAGTACCAAAAATAAAAAATTAACCAAAATTAATTTTGCATTGGGCTGGGCAAGGTAAACCAGCATGAATGTTACATTTATTAATATTATAAATTCCTTAGTTGATATTTTGGTCATATTTAATTTATCTCAATTTGTCCTTTAGAAGCTCGAATGTTTCCAATGTTGAAATAGGATTGTTTTAAGCTATGAAAATTTTAAAATTATGAAAATATCTACAAGCGAACGAACGAGAAAATTTTGTTGCTCTCAAACAAGTCTAGCAAAAAACTTTGTTATATTCAGCAATTTATGATCGAGATTTGGTTGAAAGAGACACTTGAAGAGTAATTTTGTAGTTAACCAATCAAGATTTTCGATTTATTAAATATTTTTTACTTCTTTTTAATAGCATTTGGATGATATTTAACAGATTCACCTCCGTTCTTTGACCATTCCTTTTCAAACTCTTCAGCGAGAATTTCAGCTCCGCGTTTACTCGTCAATCTAGTCTCATCCAGACTTAGTTCGCACATTTGCATATCATCTTTGCCTGTGAGAGAAAATTTCAAGTCAATTAACATTTTTTGTATTGGTAAATTATAAAATTTCGGTTTGGAATCATCAAAGACTAAACTTACCTGCAACTAATAGGATAGGCTTTTTTTCTGGATGAATTTCCATTTGCCGAGCAATCCATTGTCCATCAAAATGGGCCCACCACCAACCTCTTTGTCCAGTTGCTGATGAAGGTCGAACAAAAGGTATTCTAAAGTATCTCTGTTCGTTGCATGATGTTCGATTCAATAGTCCATCAGGTAAACCATCAATTGGTCCTGGATTGTGCATTATTGAATCTGGAGCTCTTTCTTCTTCGTTTGTCTCTCTATTGCGTGAATTTTTCAGCTTCCATGCGTGATAAACTTTCAAACGTCGATGAAACTCTTCTTTGCATGCTTCAAGAAGCTCAATATCACAAGAAGTGTTGATGATATCTCTTAAGTCAGAGTACTTCCATTTTGATAAGTCATATTTTTTATCAGTTGTAGATTTTTTGATTCCATGTGGAGGAGAAGCTGGGAGAGGACTTGAACGAGTTAAATCATCAGAGACTCCATTTGATGATTCCTGAGCCAACCTTAAAGCTAATGCATGATCGAGTCGTTCTTGTTCCACCCTTTTTCTTTGTTCCTCTAGTTCAAGATCAAGTTCGTGCTGAAGTTTCTTTGCCAACTCATAATCTTCAACTTCTTTCGATTTAACTGCGGCTTCCATTTTGAATCGTTCATCGAGTTCAGCTCGTTTTCGTTTAAGCTCCTCTTCCTCTGCCTTTCGTCGGTCTTCTTCTTCTTTCTTGCGTCTTTCGGCATCCATTTCTTCTTGTACTTTTCTCAATTTTTCTTCTTCTACAATTTTGTTTTTTAATGATTCTATTTGCTCTTTCAGCGCTCCACTTATCCTATTAACTCGAGATTCAAGATCTTTTGTATCAAGGTTCGCTGATGTCCGACAAATCTGGATTGTATCATTGATTTCTTTCTCTATTTCAATCATTCGCTTATTAAATTTATCCTTCTCATCAGATGATTTTAATTTTTGGGTCAATTGAGACATATCCTTCAGTAAATCACCACTTTTCTTTACCCTCATGATAGCGATATACCTGAATTTAAAAGTTAAGATTTACCAATTTACTATCAATCAAAAAAGTCGATTGTTTTAAACTACTTACCTAGGTCTATATTTTCTTCGAGCATTTATCATTCTTACATTCTTTTGTATTGTGACAATCATCTGTCTACGGTAAAGAATTTTGTGCTTAACTGTAAAGATAACATAGGGATAAGGCGATTAGAGAAAGGCGAGAATTGAAAAATCTGAAAATTGAGTCGAAAAACAAAATATACAAAACCGAGGATTGCATTTCAACGATTAGTAATATTTTAGTAGAAGTTGATGAAATACGATTGGTTTTATTGGTTGAATTAGCACGAACTTACGTTTAATGACAGAAAGCGCACACCACTGGAGCATCTTCCACCTTGAAATAGTTAGCCATTTTTCAACTTTGCTCACCAATTCTGATAAGTGTTTCGGATCGCTTTTCATGAGTTGATCAAACTCAGCAAATTTACCAGATCTGAAGAAAACTTTAGACGAACCAAATCGATAATCATTCTCATTGAGTCCGAATGCTTTGAACAGAGTCCTACAAAACATTCTTGGTTCTAATCGTGATAGTTTAGGGGGTAAATGATGTTTATACAAATTATACAGGTCAACAAACGATGTTCTTGATGGATAACCTTGCTGCATCAATTCAAGAACTGAAGTCATTCCGGAACAGCGAAGCTGTGATAAAATGTGTGAACCTTCAAATTTATGAGGAATCATGTGAACATTGGGTTTAACACATCGAATAAAATGTGTTCCTGTAGATCCCAGTTTGGTCATTAGATCGTTCAATTGGTTTCGGAATTTACCACCAACCGAAACGAAACTTAGCTTACCACTTGATGGTTTAGCGTGACCGTTGGTTGAAGGGTCTGGCGGGAATAATTCACGAATCAAGTCATTTTTAGCTTCTGACATTAAACTTGCCAATGAGTTGTGCAACGCATCGGCATTTTTCTCAATGAATAATCCAGTTTGATAGCAAACAGCTCCAGCAAAATGTCTTATGAGAAAACCTTCATCATCTCGAAGTTCACGATCATCTTTCAACTTCGATTTCCTGGGAACAGCCAGTCTAAAATGATCTTTATTGTGAGCAAATACAGATTCTGTAAAATGAGTGGCACTTGGCTTCGGTAGCTTTGATTCTTCATCTAGAAGATCAAAAATTCCAGTAGCTCTGCCTTCCAATAGATTGATACAATCACTGTTATCAATGTAAGCAATGTGCTTCAATCCAAGTCCCTCCTTTTCGTACAAAATTTGCTCTTCACGTAAGATTCGTTCATTAAAAACTTGTTGCAACTTTTCATTGCAGTAGTTTATGCAAAATTGTTCAAACGAATTATGACGGAAATATTCAAACCCAGCAATATCTAAAACACCAACATAATAAGATGATTGGAAGGTTGGAATAGAACGATTGATTACCTGGGTTACCAGATGATCGAATAGCTTAGAGTATAATGCTTTGGCCAGAGCATCTCGTGCTGCTGATGCTTCATGAACTTTCAGTGGAACCAGATAAACAGTTCCTTTGTGACCACCTTTATTTGTTTGCATGATACGCGACAAAAGGCATTGTTGCAGTTCTTCTGCCTCAATTCCAATTAGTGATGCGGCTGTTTCTAAGGAAGTCCAAGAAGAACCGGTTTTTACCTGGCATCCACCCCTGGTATCATCCGGACTCTCTTCAAAGGCAATATTACCTAAATGGAGTACCGAAGCCACAACCTTATAAATTGCTAGTCTATCATTGACTCCAAAGTGAGATAAAGCTTTGTCTGTAGCCGTAAAATCAACAGCATCATCAACAATAGGATCATTTAAACTTCCCTTAGAAGCTTGTTCACGAGATTGACGTTCAGCTGGAAGAGAAGCTGATGATTTTGAACCAAAATATTGAGTACAGCCTCTATTGAGATAATGAAATTGATCAGGATTATCTAATTTCAATTGGTTCCAAATTTCTTTTGGACTTCCAGCACACAGTTGATAAAATATGTGATAATTTCGTTCGCCTGAGCTTTGGCCACATATTCGTGACTTTTCAAGTAAATAATGCGAAATGAAACCTCCGACAACGGAAAACTGATTTATCAATGAAGATAAAGGAGAAAGATAAAAGTAAGGTATAAACAAAAAAGATAAAACAATGACAATTAGATAATTGAAATCCAGGTTGTATAATAATGAAACTATGAATACAATGAAAAGAGAGAGGAAGAAAGCGTAGACACTTATTTTCTAATGACATTGACTTTGATAAACATTTCTTTTTTCAATTGACTGATGTTTTTTGTCTGGTTCCTGTTTACCAATTTTGTTTAGGTAGTAGCACTCCATAATACTAATAATAGTTTGACAGACACACTTTTTTCTTCCCTTTTCACCTGGGCTGACAAATTTACCTGACCACTGAAGTGTATTTCTATGAATTTACCAAAACGACTGCTATTATTATTGCGAACAGTTTTAGCGTTACCAAATGCTTCTAGAACCGGATTTGCTGTTTTTGACCGTTAGAAATAAATTGGTGAAAAAATTATAAATTTAGTTAATCGTTAAATTTGAATTAGATTTTGAATAAAAGGAAAAGAACTAGAAAATAATCGAAATGGTTCAAAACTAACTGGCAGGAAATAAATTAATCAATCAATGACGACTCACCATCAAGAATCAATCTTTCAATTTGACCAGAATTGGTTCCCCAAGATTCACATAAATATCTTAAAACGTATTTAGTGGCTTCCGTTTTACCGGCTCCTGATTCACCGCTAACTATTATTGATTGACTTTGCTTGAAAGCTTTCATATCACGAAAGGCTTTATCCGCTATACAAAGAAACAATAAATAAATTGAGAAAAAGTAATTAATTCGATTTCTTCAAATTTGCAACCAAAGCAAGCAACAAAAAGCCTTGCAAGACATCTTGATTGGTAATAGTTCCAGAACCAATTATTACCATCAGAGCTTACATTGTCTGAAGTAAGCTGCTGAAACTTTGAAGGTTTAATTTGATTCTTCTTGAAAAATACTAATTGTAACTAAATTGCTAAAATAGAACATTTTATGAATCTATTTGATTGAATTATTCGAAACGATAGTAAAATTTTCCGTTTTAATCAAGTAAGATTCATAAAGTAACAATCTAATCAAAACCTCAATAAAGATTGGATACCATAAAATTGAATCAAAGCACGGAATTGAAAATTGTAAGTTAAAAGATAATAAAAAAAAAGTTTGACTACAAACTGAGCATTGCAAAGTTTACTTAATGTAATTTGTAACTACTGAGAATGATATAAATATTAAATAGATTTGATGAACTTCAGATTTCAAGTTTGTATTGCATTTCTGAAACTGATCAAATACAATTGAGTCAGTCTGCATGATGAGATGAAAGAAGAAGAAAAATTGATTTAATATAATACCAATAGCAAAAACATGAGGAGGAAGAACACCGAGTGATTTTCCTTGATACCGTGAAATTGCTTCAGATGAATAAAGATTTCGAATTTCAAAGTAAGGATTGATTGAGATCAGGATATTAGCCACGTACGTCTAAAAATTAAAAATGAGAAAAAAACGGTAATAATAGTCAATGAATGAATATTTTTTTGCTTAAGCCTTGACCTTACATAAATCAGATCTCGTTCATAGCGGACTCGCAAATTGTTGAGGAGGGTTGCCTCGTTGAGGAACATAAGAGCACCTTAAGAAATTTGGAATAAAAAAGGTCAAAATTAATCAATTATATGAGTTCAAAAAATACAATTAAATTTAAAGAAAAAATTGGCATAAATTATATTCAGATCATTATTCACAATCATTTTCAGTATTATTACAATATTTGTATAACTTACAATTATCGTCAACATGCTTCTCGATCTCAGGGTC
Organism: Tetranychus piercei; assembly: GCA_036759885.1. NCBI lineage: Eukaryota > Metazoa > Arthropoda > Arachnida > Trombidiformes > Tetranychidae > Tetranychus > Tetranychus piercei. The sequence goes on from CM071877.1 coordinate 24,411,730, forward strand.
TGCAGGGTAAAGGCTGCTGTACGGTGCTTTAATTGTCTGTTGGAAAAATAATGAAAATTAATTAATTTAAAATAAATCGAATGATAAGCCACGAGTAATTACATGTTTGTATGATCTTATTGATATCAGTATCAATGATACCAATGATCAGGAATCATAATTTGGTTGAAGGGAAAGTGAAAAGTTTAAAAATTGTTCGAAAAATGATCAAGCAATTTTGAGAAATTTTAATTATTGAAGTGATAATGAAGGGTGATTAAGTATTACAGATCACAATTTACCTGATTGCTGTTTGCACATTTAACTGTAGCAAGCTCGAAGCCAATGTCAATGATAGTTCCTAAAATATATCCATTGTCAGGATCTGGAGCCCAAACTTTTTGTGACTCCATTCCGATGGATTAAGTATTATCACACTGAAATAGTAGAGAAACAGAGAAAAAAGATTTTCAGATTGTAAGTGATTGTAACAGATTGCTGGTCAATAAAGTAATGAGAATTGGTGAAATTGGTGATCATTAGTAGATGTAAACAAAAGAAAAAGTGACACAATTGAAAAACGTGACTGTGTAAAGAATTTCTCTTTTCAGGTTCAATGAAAAGTTACAAAATAATTGAGGCAACAAGTTAACTAGTTAACTGGAAAAGTCATGTTAAGTTGATTAATTCAAGTAACCAATTTTTGTTGATTTTGGTTTGTTGTCATGTAAACTTGTTTACTTGTGGTGGCTATAATTGATACAGCTGACAATGAATGTTTTTCCGTTAGATGTAGAACACAACGAAACCATGAGAGCTCAATGAGTATAAATAATCACTGAATGTTACGAATTGAAGGCGAACTTTTTTGACAATTTGGCTATAAAGTCAATTAAAATTTTTAAACAATAGATTCACAAATAAAGTAAAGTAATAGTTGATACAATAAAACTTGCAATCTCAACGCCAGTTGAAACATACAATGTTTTTGGTGGCAAATTAGATCAGGTCAAGTAGTAAGAATATATAATGTAACAATGCAGCAGAAAAAGAAATTTATTTAACACATACAAACAAAGAATCTACTGTTAGTAATTTATTTTAATTGAGTAATCCTGATCTCACTGGTTTAATCAAATTACTTAAAGTTGATAGAGATTCAAATCACAATGTAGAGACGATATTCACTCCAAAAAATAGAAGCAGGTATAACAATAAACAAAAGAAATGTTATAAAAAATTGACCGATGATTTATTCAAAAACGAAGATGGCAGAAGAGATAAAGTAAACATCTTTGGTATTAGAAGACAATCATTTTTTTCAATACTCGTCTGCTTAGCAACAAAATTTAGGATGAATGTTTGGACAGACGTTTGTGCTGTAGTCACTAGGTAAATATAATGGTACTTTTTACGATAGTGGTAATGATGGTATCTTGATGTCTTGTTTTAATGAAAAAGTGACAGATGAAGGAGCAAATAGGAAACTTAAAAATGAAAGCGAAAAAGAACAAGAAAAGGTTTGAAACTCACCTAATGCTGAAAATGATTGTTAATTATTGGTATATTAAATCTATGCTGATCTGGCAACATTTACCAAATCAAATAAACTAGAAACTTGATGGTTGATTGAAATAGATGTCGACCAGGTAGTGCAAGGGATCGACAAACATGCACAGATAGTCCGTAAATAAATGGATCGTTCGTATCGTTTTTGCGTACAAAACTGAATAAATTTTATTATAATTGAAGATCAAACTTAATACACACCAAACACGTTAAACATAGTCAACACTGTGAATACTGTAAACACGGTAAGCACTGTAGGTACACAGTAAACATAAAGTTACAACATGACAAAGAGGATAAAAAAGTAAAGGAGAAAAAGAGAGTCAGAAAGGGAGAACTTGAGGGAGGAGAAGAGAAATAATCAACAGTCTTGAACGGATGATGAATAAAAGAGGAAAGGAAAGGAAGACGGAGAGAGAGAGACAAGGTGTGATGCAAAATCGCCTTTGCGATTGTTACGGTTGCATCGGTAGAGAAAAAAGTTGTTTAAGTTCCGATTGAGTTATCATGGAGACCAGTTGATGATCCCTTTTTAAGTATCTTCTTGACTTATTATTAGTCTCATTTTTAGTCTCTTTCCTTCCTAATTTATTACAATTGTCAATTTAACAATATTTTTCATTGGAATTGTCAGTAACACAGACTTAATATAATTTACTCTTTCTTCGTCTATCTTTTTTTCTTGTTTTTACCTCTTATTCACATCATTTAGGCTCAGTATGAGCCTCCAAATTCACCCTTAACATTCAAGTTCAACTCCATCTCTCTCCTCTCTTTTTATGTATCGATAAATACAATATAAAATCACTCTTATCATCAACCATCATCATTATCATCATTATCTTCATCATTTTTTACGTCTTTTCATGACTTTTCAATTCCATTCACCATAATCATCATCATTTTTTGTGCTGCAGTTTCTATTGATTGACCTCTTAAGGTAGTTAACCTTAACCATAAAAAAGCCTAAACAAAATGATAATTCAATAACAATATACGTTGGAAGTCGCGTCAATCCAATAAGTCGCTAACTTAATTAATGAGGATAAACCAACAATAAAATTTTAATTAATTGTCCCACACAGTCAAATTGATCATAAATTTAATAAAAGCAAGTATAATAGGCGTCAAATTGGTTAATTAAGGACAACCTATCAAGAAATGTATCAAAATTTTGTTCCATTCTTAAACCATGTTCATGCATCTTCATTTTTGTTTCTCCTTTCTCTCGCCATCACATTATTAAATTCAATTTGTAAATTAACAAATTGCGAGGTCATCATAATCTTCATAATTTTTCTCTCTCTTCTTCTCTCCCATAAAACTGACAAAAATCAGTTTATTTGAGAAATTTTTACGCTTTGCTGATCATTTTAACTGCTTCTTTTAACGCAACCTTTTATTGTCCTAGCTGTATTTTAATTTGCTATTCAATCTCTTTATCGTTTGATCTCTCCTCTTTAACCCAGATTATCATGGTCATGGTTAAGATTCACAATTAAATTTTATTTCTGGTTATAACTTTTGTTTCATTCAAATCAAAACTTTGATCGCAAACCATTGAGTAATCCGAGCATTTTTGCTATTCAATTTAAGCCTTAAGTTGAATCAAAAGTTTTCTTGTTAAATCAATTATTCAACTGCTTACCTTGTTTGTTTTCATTTCACTTTAAAACTGTAAGCATGCAATGCCAAGCAAAGTGCACAAATCATTCACAATCACGATAACTTTAGATATAAATCATCATTAAGTTTACAAGTGAAATCAGATATTTAAATATTATGTATCTGCAAAGCGTAAGATTCGTCTTATGCCTAGAATACAGCTCAAGGTGGATTATTGATCTTGAAGCCATAAAATTTGTTTAATCTGAATATATAAATACTCCTTGCAATTAGATATTTAAAAGTAAATAAAGATTGGATTAGCGATTCTTTGGATAGCAAAATATTGGTAATTTCATTAACTCAGCACTGTAAACTATTTAAATAAATATTTATAATTTGTAAATAAATTAAGTACTTCTGATGACAGTAGACATATCAATTAAAATGTAATTATTTAAATTGGCGATAAAACTACTAGAAAAATATTCAGTATGAGTTTAATTTGTCTTAGGCTTTTTGATTAATCTGAAAAAAAACTTAAATAAAGGTATTTGGTTCATCATTTCGATAGCATATGGCTCATAGCGATAAATTATGCGCAATATCAAAAAGAAAAGAATGGCACCAAAAATAACATGGACGATTGCATTACCCCAATGAGAACAGCACAAGATAGTCTGTAATTAAAAAAATCAGTTAGTTGTTAGAAAATGCACGCCTTTGAATTACTTACCTCTGATAAACGAGTTAGACCAAAAATAACAGAAAACGCAGCCAAAACTTTGGGATGAGGTAAAATACCAAATACTGGATTCTCATTAGCTCGATTCTTGATACATTCTTGCCGTATGAATGCGCAGCTAAGATAAAGAAACAAAGTTTAGTAAAGAAATTATTCATCTACAGCTGCTACTATTCAGATTGAAGCCGGTCAAATTCAAAATGAAAATTATGTCAGAATGAAAAAAACTTTTCCTGTCTATTCTTGGTATGATAAAAATGAAAATAAGTTAGTGTTGGACCACTATTTATGATCATTTTCTGCTAGTGAAGTAACGATTATTTCAATAATCATGCACACATGCAGCTCGATTTTGCCGTTGAAATAATTGATAATTTAGTAATGCTTGATCTTAATCGGTGATTTGAGAATTTTTCCTTTTGAATTTGCCTTTAACTTTTGGGTGACGTTGGGTCATTTCATTCTGAATTCAGCCCCTTCCAATCTGAATTAACTGTAAAAAGCAATGTGTAAAGTATTAAATCTACCTAAAAAGAATGCGACATGACATATTAACACAGTTTGCAAGAATCAGACCAGAAGCACCGATTAATGTGGTAGCCAAAGATGCAACAATCAAATAAATAACTGAGAATCCAATCAGCCAAATATTGAATTTATCGAGTTGTTCTTTAGACATCACAGCAAATGTGAAAGTTTCGCTAACACCATTGATGGCAATAAAATAAATATAAATACAATGGAAACGCATCAAAATAATTGCAAGTCCATGACCAAGATGTTTCTCGTTGTAAATCTTTAAACCAAGTTGTGAGTAATTGAAGCCGAATACAAGAATAATAAATCCACAGAGAGACATCAACTTGAAAAGATTTCTTAAAGTTTCTATCGCCATTTTGAACTTTTTACGGTCCTGATTTCCATGCTTGCCTCGGACGACAAGTTTTCCAAAAAGGATATAGGCACTTTCTTCAATCGGTTGGAAAATAAAACGGGCAGCAAGTGAACCTAGATTGTTTACAATATCAAAAATTCCTTGATCGTCAAACGTCATTGGATTTAGAAATGTCATGATAAATTTCTCCCCTTCAGTAAGGAATTGTTTGATAATCGTTTGTAAAAGAAAACTAAAATTAAGTTTCAACAGACTTGTATCAATGATGGGCTAAAAATAAAGAAAAATAAATATAATTAGATGACATCAAGCTTTTCATGAGTGTTGCCGACAATTGTTAATGCAAATTATTACCTGAATATTTCGATCAGGAAAGAAATGACTATAAGAAAGATCAAAACTAAGTTTGAAGGCAAAATAAGTATGATACATTATTGTTAAGGCGATTGATGAGATAAAAAGTGAAGATATGAAAATTATAACAGCATGCATAGGATAACTCTGAACAAAGAGTGCCATAATGCTACATCTTATGAAAAGAGCGATTGCCTCAATGTTGATCCTAATTTTCACAAGATTTTGAAGCTGACAGTAGATAAACATCGGTTCTGAGATCATTTCAATGGCAACGATTATCGGCATTACAAGGACTGCAAGTCGATAACCAAAAGCTTGTTCTACCTCTGGTTGCTCTACCCAATTCAACCAGATATAAGATAATCCATAACCAAATAGAAATGAAACGCAGACACTAGAAAAAAGGAAAGAATCGAACACGGGAACCGAAAAGACCAATGAGCAAATTATTCACAGCGAAACATCAGTAGATCAGAAACTAGGAATTGTAACATCATAATAATTTGTCATGCACAAAATATTGCAAACATTGTCTTACTTCAACCAAATTAAGTTAATAAGAGCTGGCCAACGATGTGATTTAGCTTCGCTTATGCAAACCCTTCGCATCGGCTCTCGACTTATAAATTGCGTTGTAGTATAGAGCAAGAGCAGCCTGACATTGATAACACCCAGAGTATACGCTGATATATATTTGATGATATAAATATTGAGCAAAAATGTCGTAATTCTAGTAGATATCTGGAAAAGAGAATGGAAACAGCTGATCAAGCAAAGTTAGTTTAAGTGAAAATGAAATTTACCTGAAAGGCCATGTTGAAAGATGCATGTCTCATGGCATCTGAGACTAAATTTGAGCACATGATTTAGGAAATAGGATAAATTATACCAGGTGTGTATTCATAAATAAAACAAATAATAACAAAATATTAAAAAACAGCAAAAATAGTTGCATATAAATAATAAATTAAAAAAAAATTGTAAATAAAATTTCTATGATCGCAAAGAGCATAAACCAAATCAAAGAGCAACTCAAAAATTAAACAAAAATTGATCAAATTAACGAATAAATTCAACAAATTGACTAGATTTATGTTTATAATTTGAGTAGTTTACATCGTCGCTCCCAAGTGGGTGAATGCTGTAACTAACTTTGCCTTTCTATTACTTGTAAAGAAGCCTTCACTCTTTGATGCACAAGTCTCTTCTTCTACCTTACTCTTTGTTTTGCTCACTTTTTCTTTGTCATCTTTTTTCTTCTGTTTCTTCAGTGAACAAAACTCATCCATTTTTATCGTTACAGTAAATACTTTTCATTAAGTTTTTTGTCTCTCATCATGAGTGGTCCAGTTACTAATACAGAGCAGCCAGGAATTAGCCATTTGGGAGGGTTTCAAAATAGTTTTAATAAATTTGAATATGGATATGATACCCAAAATCATGCCCAAAACTATTTTGTTGAATCGAACCAAGTAAATTTTGATTCATATCCCTCTGAAGGATATAATTATTATACCGAAACACCAGATGCTTGGAATAGTTCGACTGCTCCAAATTATATCTTATATTCTAACCAACCACACCAACTTCCTCCATCTTCAAATATCAATGCATCCGTTCTTCAAGGATCTGAAGGAACTAGTTCCTGGTCAACATCTTTCAATGGATTTATGGAAGAACGATTGGATGATGCCATAGGTGTTCTTCAGAAGCATGCAGAAAGCTGTAGCTACCCTCAACAGATTGTTTGTAATGAGGTATGTTATGAATAATTGATCAAATAAGCTAATCTTGTAATATTTATGCTTTCGTTCACTCGTTTTTCTCTATCTAGCCAAGTTTGGCATTCTCAAATTCAGGTCAAAGCATTACCTTTAGCGATGCACCATTAAGTGTTCAACCTCATTTTCTGAACAGTATTAAAGAAGAAGACTCTAAACCAGTTAAAGCTATCCGAAAGAAGAAGACAAATCGTAAAAAAGAGCCCAACAATAAGAAATCAGCCTCGGGATATGCACATTTTTTCCGAGAACGTCAAGCTCGTATTAAAGAGGAAAATAAAACCGCATCATTCGGTGAAATATCTAAAATCGTTGCTTCTGAATGGGAAACTCTGTCAATTGATGAAAAAGCTGTCTACAAGAGGAAAGCTGAGAGTGCAAAAAACAATCAATTTAAGGATATTGCTTTAACTCATGCTATGGTCGTTGCTGGTATAAAGTAAAATCTTCAATATGGTCCGCATTTTCATGATTTTAGCTTTAAATTATCCTGAATCAGGTTGTTTGATTGATGCATTAACAATAATAACGGCTTCTGAAAATTGGCAGGTTACATCATTATTTGACAATCAAGTTTGAATTAACCAAATGCCATTGTTTGATTTTGATTGATTTGAAAAAAATGTGACTCCTAAATATAAATTTTTTATACCGATTTTTGCAAAATTTTTTAGTTTTAATCTAATTATAATTAAAAACCAATGTTAATAAATTTTTTTGACGATAAATTGACATTTATAAAGTTTGTTTATTTTGATTATTTACGAGTAAACTTTGGTTAAAAGTTTGGTTAAAAAATTTTAAGGGCTATTTTTCAGTACAATTCTGGGTAAATAGCAAAAAGACTAATCCCACGAAGTGATATTTTGAGAATAGCAGCTGTTTTGTGGCTGCATATAATAATTCACTTCGTTTCTATTTATCTTTATTAATTATTTAATTTGGTTTAGGTCCAACTTTCATCTAATTTATCTACTCAACTAATTAATATAGATAAAAGCGGGAAAATGCGTGATCAGAGCGATGATTATTGGGCTGCTCAGCGTAAACGAAGAGAGGAGATTGGTACAGAAGGGTGTCCAAAAGTTTGGAATAATTCACCAAAGAGAGAATTGGACAGTGATGATGATGAAGAAGATATTAAACTTAGGATTCATAGACGTAAGTCTGTATCTCAGTCCAGTGATAGTGAAGTGAAATTAAAAAGCAAAAGGAACAAGAAGGTAAAAAAGAAAGGTAAGCTGAAGTTCTTGATATGGTTTGCAAAACATTTAAACTTTAACTTATCTTTTTGTTTCTTTTTCTGACAGACAAAAAACATAAACACAAATCGAAAAAATCAAAAAGATCTAGGAGAAGTGATGAACCCAGCAGTAGTAAGCATCAACACAAGCATAGATCAAAAAAGAAGAGACGAAGCAGCGATAGCAGTAGTGATGGCTATAGTTCTGAAAGCACTGACGCGTCTGATAAAGCAAATACTGCTCTTCCTGAAGAACTGAAACCTGTTGGCCCTTACGAGGAAGAGCAAGAATTCTTAAAAGAAGTTATAGAAAAGCAAAAACTTAAAGGCGAGGAAGCTTCACAGGATTCAGATGATTCTCAAATAGGTCCATTACCAAAAGGCTCAGTCCAGTTAAATGCCAAGGATTATGGTCGTGCTTTATTACCTGGTGAAGGAGCTGCAATGGCTCAATATGTTGCAGAGGGTAAACGAATCCCTAGAAGAGGAGAAATTGGTTTAACTAGTGAACAAATTGAATCTTTCGAGAATGTCGGCTATGTAATGAGTGGTTCTCGTCATCGTCGTATGGAAGCTGTTCGTTTAAGAAAAGAAAATCAAATTTATAGTGCTGATGAGAAGCGAGCTTTGGCTATGTTTAACCGCGAAGAACGACAAAAACGTGAAAATAAAATTTTATCACAATTCAAAGAGATGATAAAATCTAAGCATGACAAATGAGAGTAGACTTGTAGTCATTTAATAGATTTTACCATTTTTTCATAATTTCGATATCTCAACATAATTTTAAACCTGTATTCTTTAGATCATCATTATAACTATCATGTAAGATAAAAAATAAAAGAAGTCATAATGAATCTTTTCTGATATATTTATTGTTATTTTGAACGAAATAAAAGTATAGCATAAAATTTATCATCAACTTCAATACGAGTTTTATGTAGCTCTGTTCAGTTACCAGTTGCCTCTGCAATTTCACTGTCAGCGTCAAAAATGATTGAATAAAATTAACTGTTGATCCTATTGAATGTGTTAAGAAGAGTACACAATCTATGCAAAGAAATTTTGTACTGTTCATAAAAATTATTTTGACCAAATCTGTTCAAGAATTTCGCTGCAGGCTATAAGTTACTAACAGAATAACCAGATTAAACTTTATTCAATAAAGATTAGCAATAATGATCTGATTCGATATTTATAATCGATACTATCGATACTTAAACTGTTTATGTTGAATAAGAGTTTTAATCTTAAGCAGTTTAAATAATAGGTATAAATTTATAGTTGTGAAAATTCAGACTGGACAATTTAGTTTATGTAACTATTGTGATAACTTCTAAAACAATTGATCTGAATTCTAGCTCTCTACCTTTTTTAACCTTTATCATATTTTTGTCTTCACAATTATGGATCTACAAAATGTAAGTACTTCTTTATTTTAGAGTCCACTGTTTACTTATTTTACTGAATTTTTTTTCTTCAGAATAAGGATCTCAAATTGAAAAAAAAGCATAAAAGTGGTATATCGAAGTTTCGAAGACAACCTGTGACTGTTGTACGATCCCAATCTGTCGGTACAACGAGAAATGATATTGGCCGTGGCTCACCTCAAAAGCCACAGCAAATCTTCTGGCAGAAGCGTTTGGAAGGACTGAGAGCGACAAATTTACGTTCCGATTCTTCTGAAAATTTCGATTTGCCTAAAAATATTAAACCAGTGGGATCTTATATTGGAAACGATACAGCCTTAAGAAGTGTTATCAATGCTATCAATCTTCATCAGGGTCCAATTATTGGACAAACAGCCGGAAAAAACGTCTTAGAGAAGAACCCGGGTGTGTTTTTGGATCCTAAACAACCCTTAGTTGGAACCATTATAATATCCAATGACGATATTCGTAAACAAGAAGAGAAAGTAAACCTATTGAGACGTAAAGTGGCCTTAGCGCTGCAGGATTATGAAAAAAGATAAACAGTTGTAATACATTGGATGTAGCGAAATGAATCAACTTTCTATTATCTATTGTCTTTTTGAATATTCAAATAAAAGTGATTTATTACGGCTTAAATTTATGTTCCCATTTGTTTATCGGGGTAATTTTTTATTTATTATTCTCTATACAATTCTTATTGGATAGTAACTAAGATTCAGCAAAGAAATAAATCAACTCATAGTTTAAATGATTCGGCTTTTTTGAGAATTTCAGCACCTTTTCCTTTTTTGTAAGCAGCCAGTGCATTTTCGGATAATAACTCAGGATCAATTGCAGGTTTAGTTTTAGTTGATGGGTATGCTTCATCGAAGTTACTCGGAACAGGGTGGTTAATTTGATTGGCAACATTGATAAGTTCATCTGTGAAAATGCAAAAGGATTATACATTAATGAGTATTGTAAATTTTTCCAAACCGAAAACAAAGTTTCTGTTTGATAAATATCAAGAAGCTTGTAAGTACTACAAAAACATCTCATTCATTTTTTGAATGGCAGTTGATACAAAAATATACATCATAAATATATCAACACAGCTAGATAGTAATTTGGAAACTTTGAAATGTTATAAGAAAACCTTCCCGAACTATTAAAATATATTTTAATACAATATATTTGCAATTGTTTAGAAGGGTTTAGAAATGATAACACATGTGAAAAATGTTGAATATACCTCTTGATCGTTCAGCCATAATTCTAGCTTTATTTTCCATCCAAATTGGTTTCATCTTCGCGATGAACTCTCTATAATCATTTTCGGTTTTTTGGTTGACTCTTTGTCGGTGGACGCCCCAAGCAATACCAGAGAATAAAAGAGCCCATCGACTAAACTATTAGGCCAATATAAGACGAAGCATCAGATTAATAATAAGAACAAGTTACAATTTTGATTGCTTGATATCATTGGAAGGATCAAAAACTTACCCTGATAAAAGGTGAAACGTTGAACGGAGTTTTCAATGGTGGGTCGATAGCAGACATGTTGTTGATATTTTTTATTGTTAATCAAGCAATTAATTAAATAACAATCAGTGACTTTCTTTGACTTTCACCGAGAAACAGAAAATTTCAAGCTGATGTCACTGCATTCAGATCCATCTAGTGTAACTTGGAGCAACTTTTTTCAATTTTTCAATTTTTGTCTGTTTGAAATTGTTATTAATCAAATGAATTTAATTAAAGAGTAAACAGAATAAAACTTTTAACATTTAAAGCCTGAAATTCAGGACTTCATATGGAAAAAGCCTTATCTGTAATAAGGTTGTTGCTTTGATGTTACGTTTCTGATCAAGTAGCATGTAAGTCTGCAGATGAACTTGTATCTTGATTTTATCATAAATACTTAATTATTTATACTTATTAATATTCAATTTTTTTCGAAGACACTAGAGAATTTGTAGCGAAATTTAGTTTATTATGACTTGATCTATTAAAATTGTCTGAAAATTTTGTAAAGATAAATACAATTCAAATAGAAAATTTATTTTATATGATCATAAATAATAACAAAGTATAATTGTTTTTCATTTGAGATATGAGCATTTGGCCTTATGAACTAAGTTTTGGTCTGTTGGCGAGTAATCACAGCAGCATTTTCACGGCGATTAATACGTAAGCACCGAGGACATGGCCTTTTACCAGTTTCTGTGATAAAACATGAGATATGGAAAACAGCTTTACAATTATCACATCGATAAGTTATCTTGGTATCAAAAGGATAAATTATTTGATTGGATTTACAAATTTCACAAAAAAATCCTTTCTGACTACAAAGAACACAAGATAAAACATGTTTCCTCGCAAAATGAATAGCTTTGCGTAATAAACTGCTAAGAGTTGCACCAGATTGAATCTGTAGAAAGAAAGAAATCAATTAAAATGTAATTTGATATTTAATACTCTCATCCATCAGCTGCACATTGAAATTAATTTAGGAAGCATCTAATTTCAATTTTTCATTATTCTCATGGATGAAAATAATCTAAAGGTTTGATGACGCTTACTTGAATAAGGTCAACAGTAGAATATAAATGAATATGTTCGTATAAATGGTCTCTCGGCCATAAGATCCTTCTCAAATTAGTAGCATGTTCCTCTTTGCAGGTAAACAAATAAGCATGAAGGTAGAACAATTGAGTTCTCAAGTCAAGAATTTCCCGCAACTCTTTGACAACTTTATAAAGAATGGATGCCGAAACTTTGATATCAATTAAGGGTTCACTTTCAATCAACTGCAAACGTTTTTTGTTCCGATTAGCTACCGGATATTTTTTAAAATCCCAATTATTCACAATTCTAGCAGGAATCGTCCACCTTTCATCAATATGACATTCAGTGCAATAATTAAAACCATCAAATTCACATACACGAAATTTACCATAAATCATACCAATGGGTCGCCCACACGATGCACATTTATAATCTTGTTCGTCCAATCCAACATGGTTAGCTATTGTGGTCAGATGTAAAAGAAATTCTTGAGTTTCTGGTTCTTGACTATTTAAAACCACAGTTTTTGGAATAATTTCAAAATCATTTCCTGCATTGGGCGTTCCAGAAGTACCACCACTTGTTCCAGAAGCCTCGGCTATACCAGATGAAGGGGTAAAACTTTTCTTTCTTTTAAAAATACTGAGTCCTTTTGAAGTACTACTACTGTTGACAGGAGATCCTCCCGATTCATTGCTAACAACACTACGATTGTCATTTTCAGATGGTGTTGAGAAAATAAACTGTTTGATGTCAGGGGTTGATGAGAGCATTGCATGGGTCGAAATACTGTACAATAAACTTTCGTAGGACTCTTCCTCTACTTCGTTAGGTGGGGAGGAACTCCATCCTCCTTTATTGCTTTCGCTGTCACCGCCGAGAGACATTGAATCAGAATTAACTACCAATGGTTATCAAATCAGCAGAAAGATAGATACAAGTAATGTTTTTTATTTGTAGGATCAAAAGAGACGTCTGGTGGCGCTAAAATTAAAAAATCTTAGACAACGACTTGTTAGAGTTTTGGTACAACTTCAATCGTTTTTCTGTCTCTTCTAATTTGGACCGAAAAGAGATTAAGGAAGAAGTATTTTTGAAGATTCAGGAAACTTCACTAAGGAGGTAATAAAGACGACGCGAGTTACAAAACAATGGGCTCAAAATGTCGAAAAAAGGTGAATTTCGCCCTTTGAGGCAACTAGTGCTCCATTTGATTTGTTTCCATTTTTGTGTATTTTAGATGAGAAAGTGAAACAAGAATTTTCAGAATAAATTATCATGAATCAAAAACTCAAGAAATGTTGAGTTTGACAACACTCCGATGGTCCATAAATATGTCCATAACCAAAATGTTAATGCATTTCAATCATGGTCGTGCTCGATTTATTGACTTGCAGTGACTTCATGCAAGCACTATCACATTTAATAACATGATAAAATCTAACCAAGACAGATTAAATCTAATATTCATTTAGTCGATTGTGTTATTTTGTATATTTTGATTTCAATAACTCATTGTTATGATGTATCTAGGGATCATCGTAATAACTATCATATAAAAGTATAAATAAAATGAATCATTATAAATCTGTATTTTAGTCATATTTATAATATATTGTCATTTTGATTAAAATAAATCAAGAACATAAAAGCATATTCCGTCGTTTTTTAGATGCATCTTTTTTGTCTGCCACAATAGAATTGAGAATTACAATCAATTCTTTTTTAGATATTCGTCCATCACGATCCATATCACAACTTCTTAAGACCAATTTTTTGACCACCTCGATTTGTCCCAGTTCGTATTCCTAATTGAAATGAAATTGAAAAAAAAGACAGAAATACGTTTAGAGGAACGAAAATAATTGCTAAATGATTGAATAACACTTTTAAAAATTTCTAATACTTACATCGGTTTGAAGCTCAACAAGATCTTTCAAGAAACCTTCCAGTTCTTCATTTTCTATTTGCCCATTCCCGTCCTAAATAGATGAAGAATAACAAATTAAAATCATTAAATTCCAAAATTTATTAATAGATTGAAGTATGACTAATAGTTTGTAATGATCATTCATTATTTCTTTTGCTGATATAAGAATTAATGGTTATGCTTGTGAGAGTTCCAGTTACTTGTTTGCTCTAAACAAGACCACAAGGTTTTTTCGACCTTGGAAACCCTCTGACCAATACATGACAACAATCAACTAGTCAAACAACTTATTCTAATCGAGTAGATAATTAATTTTGAAGTTTTCCTCAGACTTATAATATAATATACTTACAATGTCATATTTTTTGAAAATTCGGTTTATCACACTAGTCTTGATTTTTTTGCTTTTCATCAATTTAATCCTTTTCAAATAGTTTGACTCAACTGGAAACAATCTAAACAAGGAAAATTTAAGAAAAATTGAACAAAAATTAGAATAACAAATGAGTATAATAAAGGTTATTATCCAAACTTACTTAGCTAGTTCACCAATTTGTAACTTTCCATCTTTATTTGAGTCAAAAATCTCCAGAACAATATCAGCTATTTCTTGCAGCTGTTCCGGTTTGATATTTTTCTTTCTAACTTTGGCATAAAAATCTCTTAATAAACTCTGTTAAGAAAAAATAATGATTTAGAAAATTCTTCAGTTTAAAAAGCAAAAATACTTGTGGATTAAAATATAATAATGTATTTCAAATTAGTTTAACAACTGAATATTCGAACTTACGATAAACTCAGAAGCATCAATTGAGCCACTTTTATCTGCATCATACTTTTTCCAAAGCTAAAAAATAAAAAGATGTAAATTTTCGTCAGTTTCACTTATTCCGGCAACATTAATTAAAGCAATTTACTTTCATAAAGTAAACGCTCGACTTCAGATGATTGCTACCATCAAAAATAATTGAGAAATTTTCCTCTAGTGGGACCAATTGAGCCAACTCTTTAACTTCCAGTCGACCATTGCCATTGTCATCATAGGCTTTCATAAAAGATGTCTTGAAATTTTCAAAAAATAATTTAGAAATATTTTGTAAAGAGTTTGGGGGGATTATGCTAGCCAGAAGATCAATTATGAAGTCATCCAGCTCTTGTCCTTCGATATGGCCATTACCTGTAAAAATAAAACGAATTTTATTATTACATTCTGATATAAGATATACAGAGGGAAAATAATCATAAACAGTATCATCATGGCTCATAAATAACAGCAAAGTCAATGAATCATGATAAATAAATGATTCATTTTGTTAATTGAGATAAGGTTATAGCTTACAAATAATTCAATTGGAACTTTAAACATTAAGTTAAAAATAAGAGACAGAAAATTAAAAATTACTTACCATCATTGTCGTAATGTTTCCAAATTTTAATAAAATCATTGGCAGAAAGAGTTATAAATCTGTTGGTCGTTGGATCACGATATTGTCGAAATATATTCGTTCGAGGTTTTATTGGTATGAACTTATCCGGAGATTCTAAGTCATTCGACATTATTTAACAAAACTAATCAACTGCATCAGCGGAGTTAAGACAAATTTCAAGCCATTCAGATCCAATAACAAACTTCTTTCCAATAAGTTCTGACTTCTCCCTGTTACTTTGCTGAACCTTCAGACTGAAGGCTTCAGTACATGTAATCAGTAACCTTAGTTACTTTTATTTACAAAAGATTTACACTCTGATTATTTTGTCTCTAACTCCATCTATCGATTGCTTTGCTATTTATGTTTAAATTTTCACAAATTTGATGAAAAACTGTCATTACATTATCATTACAATCATAGTTATTGTTATTATTGTCGGTTCTCTCTGTTATGACAATGAATTACTTGAATTGAAATTGTTTCATCGTAAATACAAATTTTGAAACGGTTTAAGAATAAGTAACCGATCACCATAAAAGTTGTACTATTATAAATATTTTATGCTTTCTCTCTTCTATTAATAAGCTTGTTTCCCTTTGTTTTAATTGTTTTCCTCTCGATTGGAACAAATTAAAATGAAACGTAATCAAAAACTTCAATTATTCAAGAGTCTTTTATTCATTTGTTAAAGACCAATTCATCGAATCAATTCAACGAATTCAACAAGGACGTTTGTGAAAAAACAAAGACAAAGAAAAAGTACAAAAAATTGTTATGAAAATTATCATTGTTATGGATATTTCCAGTCAAGACCAATATTACCTGTAAAAGATTCAATTAGCTGAGGAAACTATTCACAATCAAAATGAAAACTTACCAAATTGAATGAATCTCATGAACTTTTTCCCTCTTGCGGGTAATCGAGCTAATATCTCGATCGGAGTTCTTGAATTTTTTTCGTAAATTAGTTCTTCTGGTTTGCCAATGTCTATCATAATTGAGGCCTTATTGGGTTCACAATTTATAGTTTTAAGTGATTCAAAACAAATTAAACAAGCTAATAAACAACTAGATAGAATCATGATTTATATTAAATTTTATCACCACCAACAATGAACATTGTTTTACTGTGAATGGTTTCACTCAAGAATCAAATCACTAATCATGACCATCCCTAAATCCAAGATGAAAATTTTATAGCGATTGGATAATTTGATAGGATGATTTAACATTTATTCAATTATTGTAACTTTTTCAGGTTATTGTTCGCTTTCATGGTTCCATTCATAACCAGGCTGTAAGGTTAATTTGATTTGAATAAAACAATCGGACATTTTGATTATTAAATAATCTATAAATAACTAAATTCATTATAGATTACAGTCAAGATAAATTAACTCACTATCCAGTAATGCACTAAATCCATGCTGATTGAACGAAGGTAATGAGGGCGATGATTAAATGAATGGCCGATTTACATAAGATTTTTGTTCAAAAAATGAAACGATTTTAATGGTATATAAAATGAGATCATGATTGGAAATGCTTAAAGTGAAAATCTTTTTCCATTTGTTTTGCAGTAAGCAATATTCAAGAAAAATGTTATTGAGTTGGAAGTAAAAAATAATTATAAAACAATTACTTAAAATTGAGATTTACAGATGCCACTAGATCTTTGACACTAAAATAATGTTAATTGCAATTGCTTGAGCAATACAAGTCACAGACGTTTTGTTGATTAATTTGAAAAAACCAATTTGGATTGGTTAGTTTAAGTTTGCTCCATTCTCGTAAAATAGGCTATCTTGTAAAGGTCAACTGAGTAATTTCTCATCCATTTACCACCTCTTATAGTTTGACCCAAAATTTCATCTTTCCACCAACCAGAAGGTAGATAAATATCTCTAGTTGTCTTTCCCATTTCAAGGATAGGAGCAACCAGAATGTCATTTCCAATCGCAAATTGGTCATCAATGGTATAAGTTTCAGCTGATTGTGAATCTAACCACCAAATTGGTCTAACAATGGGCCAACCCTTGGCCAAGTTTTCGTTCATGCAATTTTTCATAACTGGTAACAATTGATGTTCTCTAATATTGATAAACTTCTTAACCAATTTAAGAATAGTTATATCACCTCTCGGAACATTGGATAATTGGAGAACAGGTAAAAAAGTAGCCAGTTCAAACCATCTAATGTATAATTCATCAGTAGTTTCATTTGTATTTAAAACTGGAATATCTCCACCAACTGATCCAGGATTCACAATAGGGAAACCAACTAGACCAATTGACAAAACTGTTGGTATTATAGTTTTTAATGAACGCCATGTTGATTCAAGAGGGGCTATCCTGATGAAACCTGGTATACCTTTGGTTCCTGCTGAGGTATCCATTCCGAATAAATCATAACTGGTTGAGGCAACACTTTTATAATAAATTTGGTACATGTCAGGATTAATTGTTCTCGAACTGTCAGGAATATAAAAATGAGGCATTCGAGAAACTTGAACTCCTTTGAAAAACAATCCATGAATGGAATAGTCGGTTAAATTGGTTAATCGGTTTAAAAACCATTCATGAGTTGTAGCATTGATCAGATTGATGACAGCGCAAAGTTGAGTGGATTCCGGCTCACAACGAGTAATTAGTGGCGTTTTTAAGTGTTCGTGTGTGAAAACTATATTTTCGGTAAAAGCATCAGTGAATAATGGAGACGATAACTCAAGAAAAGGTGACACAGAAAGAAGGATTTTGAATCCTCTCCTTTTTAAGATTGTGAATTCCTTATTTGGTTCAGGAAATTTAGTTGAATTGATTTTTAAATCACCAATGAACCTTTCCCATTTCATATCAATCAACAGGAAACCTGGTTCAATCCCAAAATCAACTATTTTTGTTGAATAATTCTCTAACTTTTCATGGTTTAAAGAAGTCATCACTTTTCTATCGATATTCCAAATTGGTTTCTCTAAGAAAATTGATTGAGGAATAACTTGCTCACTGGATTCCGAAGAAGAAAGATTTCGAGTTCGAGCCAGCCAAGTACGTGAAACATGGGTATGAAGATCGTTAACATTAGGTCCAGTGCAAATAGTGTACTCTAGATTAGGACGTGATCCTTTGGAGTAATCATAAGGATATGTGTTTGTGCGTGCTTCTAAGCAAAGCTGTCGATCAGGAAAACCATTTGAAGATGCATTAAAACTGAAAAACAATGGTGTATGTAGGGGAACACTTATACTGACTCCTTTTGAAGAAATCCAATAACGTTTAATCACTGAGCCTAAAGGCGACAATTTACCTTTACTGTGGTTGGTAACAAAAGCTGTCATATTCTGAGACCACTTATTCAATGGCCATGGTGTACCAAAAGTTTCGCCCATTCCAAACCACGATCCATCGCCTAAACTGACACAATCTTTCAATGTTGGTCCTGTATGAGAATAGCTTTCCCAAGAGACTCGGTAACAATTTATATCTTGCTCTTTAGGTTGATGATCTATGGTAAGATGAGCACGATATTCCCAATCACGGCAAATAGTTGGCTGTTGATCATTTAAATGCTGAATGTAACAACTGAATGGTTTAATATCAAGTGGTAAGTTAACACCATAATGCACTTTAACGTATGGAGCACCGGTTGAGTCAAGTAAAGAGAAATGGCGATGTTCCTCATGGAGATAAATTTTAACGGACAGGGCTTTTATCAGACGACGTCTTTGGTCCAAAAGGCTTGTACTCATTACCAAGATAGCAATACAAAAAAAGAACAGAGCCACACTAATACGATACCGAAACTCTGGTTTTTTAGATAATTCTAGAATCATTGAAACTTTAGACATTTTCACAGCTTCATTAATGACACCCGTTTCACCGGCAACTTTCCAAGTTCCATTATCTTCACTCAACTGCAACACAGTTCCATGTGAACTACGTCGTCGAGATGATGATAATTCTGGTGATGAGGGTACACTAGCCGATTTTTTTAGGGATCGACCATCTTTAACCAGATATTCGTTGCTTATGGAAGATTGCATGATTCGTCTCGTAGAATTTCAATACAAAAAACAGGAACAATTAAAAAGGGTGGATTGATTAGCGCAAAAGAAAGAGTTCAGTCTTGAATGGACCAATTAAAGAACACACAAAAAGAAAACAGGCACCACATGAAGAGGGTAAAACCAAGGCCTAACCAATTGTTAAACTATTAAACTGGATTTCCTTCGGAAATGAAAAGAGAGAAATAAACAGCACAATCAGATCTCTATTATTTCTCTCTACAATACTTTCAAACAAACAATGAGTAAAAAAATTGGTGACAATTGAATCAAATTAACAGGCGAGGAAATGAGTTTACTCTTTGACTTGAATTGAATGTTGTAACATCATCATTGCCATACTTCCACCATATAACACCAGCAGTTTCAAAAATATTAAACAGTTCAATATTTCAAACGACGACCATTTATTGATGAAATTAGATTTGGTGATTAAAGTCAGGGTTGTTGTTTATCCCAATGGTTAATAGATACTCACTAGTTATCACCGTTTAGATTTTTTAATGAGTAAATTTTAAGTAGCATAACAAGGTTTATATTACTGCTTAGTATTTTCAATTTATGAACAGTATAGGAATTTGATTGAAGTCAAGAGAAAGGCACAAATAAATACTTTGGTCACAGTGTTCAGATGTTAAATTGAAATAATAAGTAAACTAAATATAAATTAAAAACACTATTAGATAATAAAAACAGATTATTGCAAAGCTGAGTAAAGAAAAAGTCAATGAAAAAGAGTTTCCACTGACAAGTGGTTGTTTTATCTAGCTGAATCAACTTGGTAAAGTGGTTGTTTTTTCTTTCCAATTAACCTGTTTTTCCTGTCAAGGATTAGAAATTATTTACTTTACGTTTAATAACATTCCAACGACAAAATTATCCATATAGCAGACAACTGTGTACTTAATCAGAAATATTTAAATAAACAGAAATTGATAGTATGAATTTTCTACGACTGTGTTTCAACCACGATCAAATTTAAATTTTCATTCAACTTTTGACTGATCAACATCTACTTTGTAAATGCAATTCTGAACGATAAATCGGTACAGGGCTTTTAATACTGCATATGAATGAATAATATTTAATTTAAATTAATCTAATAATTTAAAGACGAGTTTTAATAATTATGGTCAAAAAGGGAGGCAAAATTTGTTTTTTGGTCGAGAACATTTTTCCAACAATCACAGATTGTTTCAATTTTCACATCTTGCCAAGCAGAATTGATTAATTGAATAACATTTACAATATTTAATTTTTTAATAGCAAATTGGATATTAGTTCCAGTTTTTTCAATTTCTTCAATCAAACACTTTTGATAACGAGAAATATAATGATCTTTAAACTCTTTAATAATTCCAGCTTCTAAAGGTTGAATCACTGGTGTAGAATCAGGATGGAGATATAAAAATTTAATATTAGATGGAGCAAAATCAATGTGGTGACCTTTTAATTTGTCAAGTAACAACAAGACATTTCTATTTTGAATTTTCAGCTCTTCATCCCATTTCATTATTATTGACTGAAAAATATCCGATGTCATTATAGCATTATCGTTGAAATAATAATCAACTGGAAGCTTGGTATGATCAAAATTGTATCGTCTGAGAGCTCTTGGTTTTTCATATCTGTTGATAACTTTTAATCTTTCCTTGACTCCACTCATATTGCAAATAAAAATTATTGTCAACCAAGATCTTCCTTTTCTTTCTCTTTTCTTTTGTTTTACTTCTTCACTTTCATCATCGTTATTGTCATCGTCATCAAAAAAAGTACATTCCGGATTTTTTTTCATCAACAGTCCAGTCTCATCAAGATTGTAAATGTTGTTTTGTGAATATTCATTAATAATTTCAAATGAAGCAAGTTTCCATTTATGTAATTTTAAAGAGCCCACCGCAGCGTCATCTTCGGGCAATTTCAATTTTTTCAGGTTTAATCTTTTCTTCAGCCTGTTATAATAACCATTTGATCCTTTAAAATCGATCTTACCATTGTCAGTGTATGATTCTTTTGCCACAGTAGTAATCAAGTTTCTACTCAGAGGTAAATTTGCGTTAAGAGATTTTTCGATGAATTCTTTAATTTCTTGATCACATCTCTGGGTTATCTCAGTAGGTGTCTTTTTGATATCCAGGTTATAACCCTTCCTTATCGCTGATAAGTAAGTCTGCTTATTACTATTGATGTATGCAATTGATCCAATGGATATTCCATACTGTGAAGCAACCTCAGCATAGGAAAAACCTTTATCGACCGCATCAATGATCTTGAGTTTTTCTTCCAGTCTCAGTCTCCTCTTCTGTAAAGCGTAAAATATAAATTAGAGAATGATAAAATTAAACAAATTGAAAATACCTTTTTCTTAACACTTTCACTTTTTGACACATCCATTTTGAATGTGATTGGAGTTTTTGAATCAAAACTGTGGCTTTCCCTAACAAAACAATTTAATTAGTATTTGGTGCGGTAAAACTACAATAGAGATCATATTTAAAACTGTCTAATTTAAATTACCTAGTATCACAAAGCAAAACAAACATACATTTTAAATTCAAATCTTGAGTAGTCTTAATAAAGTCTTGAAAACGGGATTCATACCAAAACAAAAGCTGTTATTTCACGCTTATTTGACCGGAGAATAGCTCATTTAGCTATTTACACAAAACTTGCGTTCAAAATTTGACATTGATGTAAATCTGTTCAGAATGCAGCACTTGAATCTAGTTCTAGAAGAACCCAATAATGTGAGTATTTTAAGTATTGCTGAACTTGTGCCTCAGTCATTAATCTTATATAAAGTTACACGAAAACAAATAGCAATGAAAAACCGTTAGATTTGTGCAAATTAGTTAATTTAGGCAAAGATAATCAAGTGAGGCATTCCGTTTAAACTATTCAATAAATGATAACGGTTAAATATTCGAGTCGTTATTTATTCACAGTCGATTCAAATTTGACCAGATCTTATTCAATTTTTAATTCAACAGCAAATTGATAGATAATATTATTGTAAATGTTTTAAAGACTAAAAGAATCTAAAAGAATCAAATGAGTGTGATTACATTGAGTTTTGATGAACCGGTGCTTGAATTTTGCTCAAGTAAACCATTCATATTATTGATTTAACCAAGTAAATACTAAACCTTTGCCTAAACTTTTGCCTAAACCAGCACTAATTAATATGACTAAAGCCCCAATTTGGTCGATAATATTGCAGACTCGTTCAGATCTAAGCAATCAGTTTTAGCAGTTCAATGAATAATAATTTTTCATATTCGAGTCTTCTTTATTTACTTATAAGGAGGAAAACTACCATCTTAACGCTGTCAATACCTCACGAACTAATAATATTTGTATTCGCGAGTCTAGCGTTCTCCATAATAGTTCATAATGAAATCTAATGATTGGTCAAAAATGATGATTTTAGGTGATACGATCCTCGGAATATCATGTGCCAAAATGAGGGAATTTTCTGGTACTCATCAAAAGTAATGGCAAAAAATGGATTTTATGAGAAAATAAAAGTTTTGCTATCACTAATGGACTCAGTTTTCATGTCCCTTCAAACCCTCGACTGTTAACTCGAAAGTCAAAGTTTCTGGCATTCCTCCTTTGTAATAAAAATTGATTCTTAAAGCAATCAATTGGATAGAAAAAATTTGGATGACTGCAATATTATACGATAATAATTATCGACCTAATTGGTGCTTTAGTCATATGCATTAGTGTTGGTTTAGGTAAAATGGTATGTACTGATTAAAAATATAATATAAATGGTTTAATTGAGCAAAATGTAAGAACCGGTACATCAATACTCAATGTATCACATTCCTTTGGTTCTTTTAGACCCGGTCTTTGACTGTCACATCTTTTCAAATCAATCAAAATCAAACAATGGTTTTTAATAAACTCAAACATGATTAGTTAATACATTAACAAAAAATTACAAAGTCAGTTTCAACTTTAATATGCGAGTTATTACACACTAAATAAATGTAATGTCCATTTGTGCACTGAATCTGTATTTGAAACATTACTGTTATTGCTAAGCACAACGCTGAAGAAGCTCTTAAGAAGCTCTTTGCCCTCTTTGAACAATTCAAACGTAAGTCAATCATCAATACTCAATGCACTTCACTTCCATTGGATTCTTTTAGAACCGGCCCTTTACTGTCACATCTTTTCAAATCAATCAAAATCAAACAATGGCTTTAATTAACTCAAACATAATTAGTTAATACAGCAACAAAAATTACAAAGTCAGTTCAAACCGTAAAATGCAAGTTATTACACGCTAAATAAATGTAATGTCCATTTGCCACTGAATCTGTATTGAAAACATTACTGTTATTGCTATTTGATAATAATCAGTATTGATACATCATAATTCGCGATGGCTAAGTATAAAAGTGTTAACAACTAATTTAATCTCAAAATTGGTTGATGAATCTGTGACCAACATTGTTCATTTTAAAGAATCTAAAATTGATTGACATTTCAATTGATGAGCAGATGAATGCCCGGTGTGTTTGAATGTCAGATAACATTCAATGCAAAACTTAAACACTTCAAAGCAAACGATATTTTGTATAAAAGAGCTGATTTTCCATCGAAATAATCATTCATTTCAATAATCCAGTTTAGAATAGTTCATCGAACATAATTCTTGTATCCAACTTCATCAAAATGCGTTTCACCATTATCTTGGCTCTCTGCTTCATTGGAGGTAAGATATACTTAAATGTCTGGTATCGAGTATTAAATATTTCTAACCCTTTTCAATCTACTCTTTATAGCCGCCTCTGCTAGCTCATTGAACAAGCGAAGCTTCCTCGACGATTTGCAAAATAAACATCAAAATGCTTTCCACGCTTTTGAACGTAAGTATCCACTTTTACGTTTATTATCCTTTGCTAGTCAAATGATGTATCTTTCGTATAAATTATTCAGAATTCGGTCAAAATTTCAACGAAAAGGTTCAAGAAGCCCTTAAAAACTTATTCAGCGCTTTCGGAAACAGTAAGTTGATTATATTACGATAATATGACGAGAGTATACAGAAATTTAATGGTTATGTTTTTAATTCCAGAGACACAATCTACTGAAGCTTCAGTAAGTGTATCTAAGCGAGCCGTCAACCCACTTGAACTCATCGCTGATCTTGGTCGTCATGACCTAGCTAAGTTCTCCCAAGACTTTTTGAAGCTTCTTATGGATGTGGCTACCTTACAAGGTCGACGAAAGCGAGATATTCATGAAAATATCCAAAGTAAGTTATTCATCAGATCTTTACTTTAAGTATTAATATATTAATATTAGTATTAATATCTTTATTTTAACCCATTTTCTGGCTCTTTCTGTCAGAGTTTTCTGAAGAAGCCAAGCACAACACTGCAGAAGCTCTTAAGAAGCTCTTTGCCCTCTTTGAACAATTCAAACGTAAGTCAATCACATTAATGAAAGATAAATAATTCAGAGACTATTGAGTTCAAAAATGATAAATTAATGTGAATCTTTATACTCTTATAAATAGCTCAATCCAGTGAATCATCTGATGTCGTTACTGTTGCCAAGCGAGACGTCAACCCACTTGAGCTCATCGCTGATCTTGGTCGTCATGACCTAGTCAAGTTTTCCCAAGACTTTTTGAAGCTTCTTATGGATGTGGCTACCTTACAAGGTCGACGAAAGCGAGATATTCATGAAAATATCCAAAGTAAGTTGTTCATCAGATCTTTACTTTAAGTATCATTATTTTAACCCATTTTCTGGCTCTTTTTTACTGTCAGAGTTTTCTGAAGAAGCCAAGCACAACACTGCAGAAGCTCTTAAGAAGCTCTTTGCCCTCTTTGAACAATTCAAACGTAAGTCAATCACATTAATGAAAGATAAATAATTCAGAGACTATTGAGTTTAGAAAAGCTAAATGAATGTGAATCTCTTAACTCTTATAAATAGCTCAATCCAGTGAATCATCAGATGCCGTTACTGTTGCCAAGCGAGGCGTCAACCCACTTGAGCTCATCGCTGATCTTGGTCGTCATGACCTAGCTAAGTTCTCCCAAGACTTTTTGAAGCTTCTTATGGATGTGGTTACCTTACAAAGTGGACGATAATTTCTTGACTTGATAAATCAATGATAATCCCTAGTCATGATAACTTATGCAGCATGTATAAAGATTCGGTAGTCAGTATTTCTCTGTATTAACTTTTATCCATTTGAACTCTAAATGAATAAATAAACCCTGAAAATTGCAATATTTACATATTTTGATATTTTTCTTTCGAAAACAATTCATTAAAATTTTGTGATAAAAAATCGTATCATTTCTCTTGTAACGGATGCTGAAATATAAATATCTTGAAACTGATTTTTTAAGCTTCCAATAACTTCCACAGCGATAAAGCACTTCTCTTATTGAGTCAAATTGTTAACATATTTTTAATGCAAAAATCTTATGCAAATTTTAATAAAATTACTCAATTGTTTTTCAAATTTTATCATGGACAATATCCGATCATTTTTAGTGGTTCAAAAAGCTAATCTTCCCCTTCATGTTTCTCTGCACCAAAACTATGTTCAGTCAATTAATCTATTTTAAAATCTTTACTATTAGCAATAGATTATCTTAAAAATCAGAGTTTTTAAAAATACTTTAATATTTTTCTAACCTTACATAAGATTGCAGCTTGACTAACCTTCCACCTTAATGAATCAAGAATCAGCTTCGACAACTCAAGTAGTAAATGCTATAACTTTTTTTTTGTAGAGCTTATATGAGCTAATAATATTCAAATAAACAATAGTTTATAATGAAATCTAATGATTGGTCAAAAATGATGATTTTAGGTGATAAGATCCTTGAAATATTATTTCCCAAAATAAGGGAATTTTCTGCTACTCTATCAAAATTAATACCAAAGATGAATTTTCGATAGCTCTAATAGCTTCAGTTTTCATGTCCCTACAAACCCATAAAGTCTCGACTGTTAACTCGAAAGTACAAATTGGTCAAGGAGGAAGGAGCTGGACCTAAAATATCTAAACATGACTTAGGTGATTTCTTGTTAAAAGTGTTGAAAAGCGACGAATGGCTTCATTCAAGAGTTGGAATGAGTTTTTAAAAATAATCCAATCAGCTTCTAAAGGATATTGCGTTCAATAAGGTTCCATAATCTTTACCCAAATGTAGATTCGTGATTATTATAGAGTTCAGTAACAAGTTATACTGAACTCAAAGCGTTGGTTAGTAAAATCATGATGCCCGGTTACTATGGAGGACAAGAAATGAACTATTTAGCTATGCAGGGCATAGATAATGACGAAAAGTGTAATCACAGTCATAAAAGAAAAGACTGATCAATGAAAGTCAAAAGTACAATCATCTGTAAGCAATCAATGCATTAGGACACGGCCAAATGCCATGAAAGACCCGTTAATACGTACGTTCGTGATTATTATGAAGGCAATAAAAATACTCTGACAAATATATGATAAAAGTAATTTAATTGTTTATTAATTCAGCTTTAGCATCAATGCTTCTTTATTTCAGCAAGACATTCAGATGAGGATTATCATAACATTACAATTGATTGGTCAGATTAAAGTTTTGATTACAGGAAACAAATGTAGGATTAGGTAAGTCAAAAGAAATTACTTTAAAATGAAAATTTCTCATTGATATTTTACTTATCAGGATTCACAGGCATACCAGTTGGACATCAAATGTCTGTCGGAGTATACAGTGGTGAAAAATATTGGAGTACATTGGAACCACTGTTAAGTATCAAAATGATAATGAAAAAGTTATTAACAAAACAATTCGACTTTTAAACTCAATTTCTGTAGGTTTCATCAAGATAAAGCCAATTAAGACCATCAATATTACGAAAATCAACTCTATATGTTGTTTCATCATGGCTTCTCAAGTGTCCAAGAAGTTGGTTCAACCCGATTTCAATTCTGGCATTGCTCCTCCGCGCTCGCAACTTAATATGTTTATCACAAAAAATCTCATTTGAAAACAAAATTCGTATGGCACGTAAAAAATCTGTTCCATTGAGAGTGAGTGACACAGTTTCAGAACGATCAAATTTAATGAAAAAAAGTTTGGCGTAGACCCGGCGCCCAAAGTTGGTCCAGGTCGGACAAGTTGGTCCAGAAACGGACATTTTATAACTACTACTCATCAATGATCTAGATGACCCAGCCGCATTTGCCCAAACCTTTTTTAAGGTTACTTTTGATATGGCTACCGGACAAGGTTGACGATGAATTCTTGAATTGAATTGCTGATAAATCCAATCTAAATCAATGATAATCCCTAGTCATGATAACTTATGCAGCATGTATAAAGATTCGGTAGTCAGTATTTCTCTGTATTAACTTTTATCCATTTGAACTCTAAATGAATAAATAAACCCTGAAAATTGCAATATTTACATATTTTGATATTTTTCTTTCGAAAACAATTCATTAAAATTTTGTGATAAAAAATCGTATCATTTCTCTTGTAACGGATGCTGAAATATAAATATCTTGAAACTGATTTTTTAAGCTTCCAATAACTTCCACAGCGATAAAGCACTTCTCTTATTGAGTCAAATTGTTAACATATTTTTAATGCAAAAATCTTATGCAAATTTTAATAAAATTACTCAATTGTTTTTCAAATTTTATCATGGACAATATCCGATCATTTTTAGTGGTTCAAAAAGCTAATCTTCCCCTTCATGTTTCTCTGCACCAAAACTATGTTCAGTCATTTAATTTATTTTAAAATCTTTACTATTAGCAATAGATTATCTTAAAAATCAGAGTTTTTAAAAATACTTGCAATAATATTATCGATCAATTTGCGGTTGAATTAAAAATTGAATAAAATCTGGTCAAATTTGAACTGACTGTGAATAAATGTAACCGTTATCAATTATTGAATAGTTTAAACGGAATGCCTCACTTGATTATCTTTGCCTAAATTAACTAATTTGCACAAATCTAACGGTTTTTCATCGCTATTTGTTTTCGTTTAACTTTATATAAGATTAATGACTGAGGCACAAGTTCAGCAATGCTTAAAATACTCACATTTATTAGGTTCCTCTAGAGCTAGATTCAAATGTTATACATGTATTATTGCAAATCAATCAAAATTAAACAATGACTTAAACCTGATAATCGAATAATGGTGCAATTTAATTCGTTACTTTTAATTATGCAACATACAATAATCACGCAATTCACTCAAGTTAAATCTCATATCCTTTGACTCAATTTTGTCAAGTCAATCAGAGTTGCTTTTTACTCAACAAATGTAATGATTCTAAATGCTTGCAACCAACAAAGGTTAAATTGTCGACTCAAATGGAAATGTAAGACTCTTTTCACCTTGAAATATATCTTATCGGAAAGGTTTCGAAATAATTTTCCGACCAAATGATGAATGTCATTCGAATAAAAGACAAAAAGATTTAGAAATTTTATTGTAATTTGCACAAGTTAAGAGAGGCTAAATGGACTGGAAGGCTTAATCGCGAGTTTTCAGAATCCTGTACAATCGAAATGTATGTTGTATTCGAAAGAAAAATATTTCATTTGCAATTATCATGTTTTATTTAATCATTTAGAGTTCAAATGGATAAAAGTTAATACAGAGAAATACTGACTACCGAATCTTTATGCATGCTGCATAAGTTATCATGACTAAGGATTATCTTCGAACTGGCTTCAATTCATCAAGAAGAAACTTCGCAAGGACTTTAAGAAACGAGATTGGATCTTTGGTCATATCAAACACTTCAGATGTGTCCAAATTTGCAAATTTCTCAGCTTCAGCTGCAGTAATCTCTCGCTTTCGTCGACTTTCGGAGCCCATCTCGTCATAAGATTCATCGGATTGCGCTATAAGAATTAAATGATAAATTTTAATAAGGTAAACAAGAACAACGCTAATACTTATATTGATAATGGCTAACTTACATTTCCATTCATTAACGACGGTTGCAAAACTGCTATCTTTGTCCTCTCCAATAAATTCATCGATAAACTTGGCGAATGCATATTTGAATTTAAAGAAGATCTCTGGGTCATCATTCAGACTATCCACAAGGTCATGTGGATCCTTAGGATTGCTGAATCCATTTTCGTCAGGATTTCTCCTTGGTACTTCTGGTACGTTGATATGGTTCTCAGCCACATATTTATCGTAGAAAGCCTCAAAAGCGCGAGTGAAAAGATAATAGGACTCGGGGTCATCTTCACTTAGCATATCGATAAGTTTATATGGATCCTTAGGTTGGACAAATGTAGCAGCTTCACGCTTGTTCAATGAACCAGCAGAGGCGGCTATAAAGAGTAGATTGAAAAGGGTTAGAAATATTTGATACTTGATACCAGACATTTAAGTATATCTTACCTCCAATGAAGCAGAGAGCCAAGATAATGGTGAAACGCATTTTGATGAAGTTGGATACAAGAATTATGTTCGATGAACTATTCTAAACTGGATTATTGAAATGAATGATTATTTCGATGGAAAATCAGCTCTTTTATACAAAATATCGTTTGCTTTGAAGAGTTAAAGTTTTGCATTGAATATTATCTGATTGGCATATTTTCACATTTTGTAGGCGTTCATCTGGCGTTCGATTGAAATGTCAAGCAATTCAATAATCCTTGAAAAACTACAGTTTTTACTCCAGATTTATCAGACAATTCTGAGATTAAATTAGTTGTTGACATTTTCATACCTGATTTATACTTATTCAATACCTGTTTCATACCTTATCATCGCAAATTATGATTCTATTCATTCTATATTTGAATCCAGAATTCAGACGCTTCTTCAATATTATTGTCATTGTTTGATTTCGATTGATTTGAAAAGATTTGACAGTCAAATCCGGGTCTAAAACATCTGTCCCTTGGATACAAAAAAATGTGTACGTATTCTTAATTCGTCCTGATCTTTTCACTCAAATTCCTTGCTGCTGCGAATAACTTCCAGAACAAAACTCAACAACAAAACATGCGAAGTTGTGGAAATTGAAATTGAGACATGAATCCAAATCAAATTTGAGACAGAATGACTAAACTTAAAGGCACCATTTTTTCAGGTTTCGAGGCAGCAACCTTACTTTATTTACCTACCAAATTGCAGTCGATTGTATAAACATGGTTCGATTATGCCTTCATTTTAAATGCCAGTCATCTGTCCTTCACAAATCCAAATTTAACTATACTTTCTATGTGATTTTATGTAAGTTTAGTCATTAGAAATTTTCACATTTTTTGCATCCAAAGGACAGATGCCTCGAAACCTGAAAAAATGGTGCCTTTAAGTTTAGTCATTCAAAATGCGTTTCACCATTATCTTGGCTCTCTGCTTCATTGGAGGTAAGATATACTTAAATGTCTGGTATCAAGTATCAAATATTTCTAACCCTTTTCAATCTACTCTTTATAGCCGCCTCTGCTGGTTCATTGAACAAGCGTGAAGCTGCTACATTTTACCAAACTAAGGATCCATATGAACTGATCTATGATATAAGTGAAGGTGACCCCGAGGTATTAGCTATATTCAAGCATGAATTTGAGCTATTCTACTATGAATTCGTGTCCGAGAACAACCTTACTTATTTACCAGAAGTACCCAGAAGATATCCTGACGAAGGTGAATATGTCCAAGCTAAAGACCCATTTGACCTTGTTGATAATCTGAAGAAAGCTGGCCCTGAGACCTTCGCTATATTCAAGCATAAATTTGAAAAGTTTGTCGATGAATTAAAAGGATCAAAACAATCTATCAACGACCTAGAACTCTCTAAACGCTGCAAAGGTATGTTAGCCATCATCATTAAAAATATTACCCTTGATCTTGTTCATATTACTAAAATTCATTATTTAATGTGATGTTTTTTAATTCTTTTAGTGGCATCCGATAAATTGCTTGCTGAGAAGGCTGCCCTCAAACTTAAGGATCCATATGAACTGATTAATAGTATAAGCGAGGACTTCGATTCCTTCCCTAACTTTATGCATAAATTTGAGCTATTTTACTATAAATTCGTGTCCGATTACGATCTACTTTACTTACCAGAAGTACCAAGACGATATCCTGACGATGAGGAATATGTTCAACCAAAAGACCCATTTGACCTTGTTAATAATCTGAAAAAAGCTGGCCCCGAGACCTTCGATATATTCAAGTATAAATTTGAAAAATTTTTCGATGAATGGAAAGGAGCAAAACAATATATCAACGACCTAGAACTCTCTAAACGCTGCAAAGGTATGTTGGCCATTATAAATATAAATATTATTCTTGCCCTTATTCACATTAGTAAGATTGTTCATTTAATGTGATGTTTTTTAATTCTTTTAGTGGCATCCGATAAATTGCTTGCTGAGAAAGCTGCCATCAAACTTGAGCATCCATATGATCTGATCGATAGTATAAGTGAAGGTGATTCAAAGTTTTTCGCTACATTTAAGTATGAATTTGAGCTATTCTACTATAAGTTTGTGTCCGAGCACAATCTTACTTGCTTACCAGAAGTACCCAGAAGTCCGGACATGAATGGATATGTCCAAGCTAAAGACCCATATGATCTCGTCAAAAATCTGGAAAAAGGTAGCCCCGAGACCTTTGATATATTCAAGTATAAATTTACAAAGTTTGTCAATGAATTGAAAAGAGACGGCAAAGTTAGAGATTTACAAGATCTCGCTATGCGATGCGAATGTAAGTTAGCCATTTACGATATAAATATTATTCTTGTTCTTGTTCACATTATTAAAATATGATAATTTAATGTAAATTTTTAACTCTTATAGCTCATGCCAATAACTCACCTCAAACCGTTACTGTTGCCAAGCGAGCTATCAACCCTCTTGGATTACTCTAGGCCCAATGACCCAATCACGTTTTCTCGACCTCATGACTATTCTTTATTATGACGATAAAAACAAATGGTATAATGTAATCCAGTTAACTGTGCTTGATTATTGATTGATAATTAATTTAAAATAAACTAAAATCAATGATTATAATGAAACATGCATAAAGATTCTGTAATCAATTTTATCCATTTGTCCTCTAAATGATTGAATAAAACATGAAAATTGCAAATATTTATTTATTAATTATAATTATTTTATATAATACCTTATCATCGCGAATTATGATTATATTCATTCTATATTTGAATCCAGAATTCAGACGTTGCTCCAATTTTATTTCAATAATTTGGCTTCATAGTTGTTGGATGTGATTGAACGCAAATTTGTACATCGACTGGACATTATCAAATTTTGATATAACAACATGTGAATATGTGAGCATCATCAAAATTACCAATAACAGTAATGTTTTCAATATTGATTCACAATTGTCAGTACACAAATGGACATTTCATTTATTCAATGTGTAATAACTTGAATGTTAAAGATGAAACTTAATTTCTTTGTAATTTTTTGTTGTATTAACTTCTTCATTAGTATTGACCAAATACCAAAACGACCGATAATATTATAAATAACAGCAAATTAATATAATTCTGGTGCACTGGTGCTACCGTTGAACTTGTGAGAGTTAATTTATCCAACATATTGACATTTTTTTAAATATTTACTAATAGCATTAGATAAGTTCAAAAATCAGAATCTTCAAAAGCAATTTACATAATATCATCGGCAATTTATTTTTTAGATCATTTGCACAGATTTAAGCTCTTTATACAAATAGACTAAATCTCACCTGACTGAACTTAGTTGTGATACAGAGAAACAATCAGGAGAAGATGAACTTTTGAATTATGAATGAATTGAATGATTTAATTTTGAATTACCAGATGTTGTCAATTATATAATTTGGAAATCAATTTTTCGATTGTCTAAATACCAATTGCAATAATCTAACAACGTTCTGTCGAATTTCGTTTCTGTTCATCTGGTGGACAAACAGTTTTATAAAGTTTGTTGAGTTTTGTTATTCGCAGCAGAAAAAAATTAAATGAAAAGATCAGGACGAATTAAGAATACGTACACATTTTTTGTATCCAAGGGACAGATGTTTTAGACCCGGATTTGACTGTCACATCTTTTCAAATCAATCGAAATCAAACAATGGCTTCTAATTAACTCAAACATGATTAGTTAATACATTGCTAAAAAATAACAAAGTAAGTTTCATCTTTAACATGCAAGTTATTACACACTAAATACTGTAAATGAAATGGCCATTTGTGCACTGAATCTGTATTGGAAATATTATGTTTATTGGTACTTCTCAAGATGCTCCTGATTTTATGATTACCAGTTCATTAAAAGTGGAAAAATTAATTCACATCTTGTTACGTCAAAATTAAATAATCAAATCCAATTTTTGTACAAATTGTAGAGCCAAATTATTGAAATAAAATTGGAGATGCGTCTCACTTCTGGATGTAAATAAAATGAATAGAATCAAAATAAATATTTATTGAAGTATCTTATGTAATCATGTAATATGTAATAATGAATGAATATGCCAATCAGATAATATTAAATACAACACTTCGAAGTGAACGATATTTTGTATAAAAGAGCTGATTTTCCATCGAAATAATCATTCATTGGAATAATCCAGTTTAGAATAGTTCATCGAGCATAATTCTTATATCCAACTTCATCAAAATGCGTTTCACCATTATCTTGGCTCTCTGCTTCATTGGAGGTAAGATATACTTAAATGTCTGGTATCGAGTATTAAATATTTCTAACCCTTTTCAATCTACTCTTTATAGTCGCCTCTGCTAGCTCATTGAACAAGCGAAGCTTCCACGACGATTTGCAAAATACAGTATTTTCACACATAAGTTGCATTTTGATAAGTGCCATCTACTATACGAAAGATGCTTAATTATACCATTGGTAGTATAGTAGACGGCGCTAATCAAAATGCAACTTATACGTGAAAATACTGTAATACTCAAAGTGCTTTCCACGCTTTTGAACGTAAGTATCTACTTTTATACGTTTATTATCCTATGCTAGTCAAATGATGATGTATCTTTCGTTTAAATTATTCAGAATTTGGTCAAACTTTCAACGAGAAGGTCCAAGAAGCCCTTAAAAACTTATTCAGCGCTTTCGGAAACAGTAAGTTGATTATATGACGAGAGTATACAGAAATTTAATGGTTATGTTTTTAATTCCAGAGACACGAAATGTGCATATCCTGAAAGTGTTTTCTCACTGTTGGGCTTCTTTTTTCACAATTCGTCCTATTCTTTCGTTTAGTTTCAACTTGTTTAAGTATTCCTAGATATTACTGTTCATAACATGACGTTGAACAGTTGATGGTGTACCACT
This sequence comes from Tetranychus piercei, assembly GCA_036759885.1. NCBI lineage: Eukaryota > Metazoa > Arthropoda > Arachnida > Trombidiformes > Tetranychidae > Tetranychus > Tetranychus piercei. The sequence goes on from CM071877.1 coordinate 24,446,659, forward strand.
AATGGGTAATGCCTTGACCTGAATTTGAGAATGCCAAACTTGGCTAGATAGAGAAAAACGAGTGAACGAAAGCATAAATATTACAAGATTAGCTTATTTGATCAATTATTCATAACATACCTCATTACAAACAATCTGTTGAGGGTAGCTACAGCTTTCTGCATGCTTCTGAAGAACACCTATGGCATCATCCAATCGTTCTTCCATAAATCCATTGAAAGATGTTGACCAGGAACTAGTTCCTTCAGATCCTTGAAGAACGGATGCATTGATATTTGAAGATGGAGGAAGTTGGTGTGGTTGGTTAGAATATAAGATATAATTTGGAGCAGTCGAACTATTCCAAGCATCTGGTGTTTCGGTATAATAATTATATCCTTCAGAGGGATATGAATCAAAATTTACTTGGTTCGATTCAACAAAATAGTTTTGGGCATGATTTTGGGTATCATATCCATATTCAAATTTATTAAAACTATTTTGAAACCCTCCCAAATGGCTAATTCCTGGCTGCTCTGTATTAGTAACTGGACCACTCATGATGAGACTTAAACAAAGTTATAAACAAGCGAGATGTTCGCAAAAGAAAAAGATAATAAAAAATGGAGACATTAGTTTCAGTCATAATTAACCGTTTTTAATTTAATAGCCAAAAGAAAATAGATTATATAATGCCGATCTTATTTGCTACATCCAATGCATCATAATCTGGACCTAGTCTTACATAAGCTTTCTTTTGACCGTCAGGTTGAATCATTGTGTTGACTTTAGCAACACCAATATCATACAGTTTCTTAACAGCCATCTTAACTTGAGGCTTATTAGACTTAAGGTCTACAATGAAAACAAGAGTGTTGTGGTCTTCGATTTTCTTCATGGCTGATTCAGTAGTCAAAGGATGTTTAATGACAGAGAATTTGTCCAGTCTAGGCCTCTTGTGTACACTTTTCCTTTCATATTTAGGATTCCTTGGAAGATGCTTAACCCATGGTCGATGAAAGTGAACACTGGTTCTAACTTTCCTTGCACGTTTGGTGTAGACACCCTTTGTCACCTTCTTAGCAGTTTTCAAAGCCTTAGCTTTAGCTTTAATCTTAGCAGCAGCTGCAGCAGCGGCCGATTTAGATTTAGAAACTGTCTTTCCTTTAGCTGATGCTTGTTTACCTTTACCAGCGGCGGCCTTGCTCTTGTCCTTAGTCTGACCAGCAGCTTTAGCTTTACCAGATTGAGCTGGAAGCTTACCACTTTTGGCAGCAGCTCCGGTCTTGGCACCTTTGGCTACTTTACCGACAGCAGGGACTTTTCCTGGTGCTCCTTTAGCTCCAGCAGCAGTGCTCTTAGCAACACCGGGTTTGGCTGCTTTAGGTTTTCCTGCCGCAGTTTTAGCTGGTTGAGGTTTTTTAGCTGGTGCGGCCTTCTTAGCTGGTTGAGCTCCTTTAGCTTGACCACTTGCTTTGGCAGCTTGTGGTTTAGAAGCACCAGCGGCAGGTTTAGGTGGTGCAGTGGATTTAGACGTACCAGCGGCACCTTTAGCTGGTTGAGGCTTGGATGATCCTGCTGTGGATTTTCCAGCAGCGTCTCCGCCGGCCTTCGGTTGTTCCTTTTTGGCTGCTGGTTTCTTTTGAGGAGGCATCTTAATTAAATTAACTAAACACTAACAAGGAGAAATAATATTAAATTAATTAAATTGATAAAACTAAAACATGAGAAATTAACTTACAGTGACTTAAAGTTAAAGTTAAGTTGTTTTTCAAACACGAATAACTTGGATGAAGTAAATTGCATCTTCCGTTTCCGCACAGTTGTCAAGGCAATACTCTTTCCGTATAAAACTACCGCTAAGTTTGAACAATCTCTCTCTTGGTTGTCATGGCTTTCATGTAAACTTTATAAACACATGTTGTATTATTCAATGTTTATACAATACTTTGTTTTTACCATTAATTAATTTAAGTTCTTTATTTTTTGCAGAATGGTATCAGATTCTGCTTCAACTGAACCGAGCTTTTTTGAAAAAGTAGAAAAAAAGCTAATGAAATGGATGAATAGATCTAAAGATGGAGTTGGGAAAATCACCATTGCTTCTTCCACAAAATTTGAAGATCTGTATGTACATTTCAATTTCTATAAAAACCCTTTTTAATCATTTTCAATTTTTCTCTTGGATTAGTTTTCCTTTTGAAAATGATCCTCCTGAGGTGCGCGAAGAGAAGTTCGACAATTTATCTCGTCATTGGAAACCTAAATCTGATCTATATGGATTTACTATTAGTCCATGGTTTTCGCTTTTTCTCTCTGGTTTCTCACAGACACCCTTTCTTCGTGTGGTTCGCAATTCATTAAAAGTTATTAGATTCAACCCGATTATTGCTGCCTCAACAACGGTGGCATTTGCTGGAGTTAGTGGCTTCGTAATTATGACCTATCAACTCAATCAAATCATTCGTGGTGAAGCTTATTGTGCTGAATGTCATCTCATTCGTACTGGTGCCTATCAATTCCTTTGTACAACTTTAATTCCATCTACGAACGTGTTAATTTCATCCTTTTTCAGTGCTATTCACAACCCTGGAATCGCTCTTCCAATTGATGCCCTAAAAAATTGGGCTTCTTTTAAAGAGGCGTTGAAAATAACCGGTAAAGCAATTAGCCATAAGAATATAATAGTCACATTTTTGGTCATTTCAGTTATAAATATTGTACAAGGTGTAGGTTTAGTTTATTATGCTATGAAACAATATCACGATGTTCATGCTAGGTTGGTAAAAGAGGCCAGAGAAGGTGTCTCACAGCCATTTATTTAATTTTAAGAAAAGTAAATGGATCAATGTTGATTTTTTTGTAAACATTTAGCATTTAGATAAATATGGAAAAAGTTTTTGTGTTGTGATTGTTATTTGATATTGGTTTAGCTGTACATTCAATATTCAATTTTTTTCTAAAAGAATAATCTTTATCATTCGTAGTTAATTATGTCTAGCCTTAGTTGAATTGAATGTATTCGATGCTCAAAAATTCGAGACTTTCTTTTCTCATAATCTATTTAATAATTCGTCGGCTGATCTTATTGAACTTTTGAAAAGGTGAAAGTAACAAAATAAACCACTTAAACCACTTTAGAGTCAAACCTCGCAAGTTGTCGCCCTCTAAATACCTATACTCGGTAGTTAAACTGTAATTTCACTATTTTTCGGGCAACGATATTTTACGATTTTCAATTAGACAATGGCTGGTAAGATTACTAAAAGTAAACAAATCTTGTTACTGTAGCCGGCTACTTTTGAAAGGCAAATTCAGAAGTAGAAACCTTTTTGAAATATCAATAGATGGCGATGAAAAACATGAAAATTTCAATTCAAGAGCCACGTGGTGGAATAAATAAAGTCTAATTTTTAATGAACTTAATTCATTGGAATGATCCATTGATGCATATCCAAGTTAACATGAGACAGATGAAAACACTGTTACCTTCCGAACCTTGTTTGATGAGAAAATGAGTTTGGCTTATTTCTAATTAGTTTCCATTAAGTTATGCATAAAATCAAAAAGTACGACGAAGAAGTTTGTTCAGTCCAGAAATCCCAATTTTTCGACCTTTTGCAAATAAACACTTTGCGCTGTACTTTCATAATTCAGCCTTCCATTCACCTGAGCTCAAGTCTAATTACAGCTAAGGTACAGCCCAAAGTCGAAAAACTTGAGTTTTTTTGCTCGTGAAATATTAATAATTATTAATAATAAACAATTCATGCAATTACTGATACCATGAACCCCATGAATACATTTTAAGTTAAATTATAATTAGTGATTAACTCATGGTGCTATCTTTTATTTTTGTTTACCGAAAGGCAATTTGATTAAGAGTCCATGTTTTAAGAATTGATAAGTCTAAATTAAGAGCATCAAATAAACTCAATACAACTTTGATTTAAGACTAGTTAATAGTTAGCAAATAATTTTTATGAAAAAAATTGCATTTTTTGAAGCTTGAATTGCATTGAATAAAATTTTGAATAGAGGCTCATCATTTTGTTCATCTTAACTTCCAAAAATCACTAGAAAATCCATAAAAGTTTAAGTTTTTTTGAAAAAAGTTCAATATTATGAAATTTGCATTTGAAATTCTTACGGATATGTTTTATTTAACCATTTAAAGGGGAAATGGATAGAGGTAATTACAGAAAAATGCTGATTACAGAATTTTTATTGATACTGAATTTGAAAGATAAATTATCAGAGGTATTTGATGCTGGATCAATTACAAATGAAAATTGTGTAAAACATTTCACTGAATTGAATTAAATTGTACTAAGGAAAGATGCAAAGCAGCTATGAAAATGGTTATCTATCACGTTGTTTAATCGGATTCAGTGAAGGGTTCAGCTTCGGCGTCCTCGAAGTTAAGAGCATCATCACCTCCGAATTGATTGAAGAATCTGTCAAAAGCTTGCTTGAAATTTTCGAAAGCGTTTTGGCTGAATCCTGTAACAAAAATGAAAATTATTTCATTAGATTTCAGTTGTTTATTCGTAATTTCGTAGATATCTTACTTTCAAAGCTGTCGAAAACGTCTCGCTTTGAAACGCTCTTTTCAGTTGAATCTTCACCATTGTTTAAGTGGCTGGAAATTGATTGGAAGAATGGGTTTCCCTCTGTTCAATAGTGAAACAAATAAAGTTATAATAGATTGACTCAGAATCTATTCCATTTGCTGAATTACTCACTAAACAAAGTGTCAAGAGCTTCTTTGATATTTTTGAAAGCTTCTTGGGCCTTGGTTTGGGCTAATTCATTGAACTCTATCAAAAAAGGAAAAATTTCGTTATTAAGTAAATTGGTTAAGCATAATACTTCGAGCTTACTTTGGATGGTTTCTTGGATATCTCGCTTTGAAACAACCTTTTCAGCATCGGTTTCATCATCTACAAATGAAAACAGTTAGTGGTTAATTTAATTCCAAGTCTTTTTGATTATTGATACGTACGAGCAAATTGAGATTTGAATTGTTCAAGCAACTCAAAGAGCTTTGCAAGACCTTGTTCAGCGTTTTGTTTAGCAGATTCGGCGATCTCTGAAAAAACAATTTGTGTTATTAGGTTTTTTAGTTATTATTGATGATTACTAAAACATCTATCGTGTGACTTACTCTTGAGGTCTTCAGCAACATCTCGCTTTGAAACAACCTTTTCAGCGTCAGTTTGAGCATCTAAAAATGAAAACAGTACATGGTTAATTTAATTCTTTTAATTTTTATTTTTTTTATTATTGATACGTACGAGCAAATTGAGACTTGAATTGTTCGAGGAACTCAAAGAGCTTTGCAAGACCTTGTTCAGCGTTTTGTTTAGCAGATTCGGCGATCTCTGAAAAAACAATTTGTGTTATTATTGATGATTACTAAATCATCTATCGTGTGACTTACTCTTGAGGTCTTCAGCAACATCTCGCTTTCGTCGACCTTGTCCGGTAGCCATATCAGCAAGAACCTTCAAAAAGTCTTGAGCAAATGCGGCTGGGTCACCTTGACTAAGATCATTGAGGAGTTGAAGTGGGTTGGTGGCTCGCTTGGCAACAGTAACGGCATCGGATGATTCACTGGATTGAGCTATTTATAAGAGTTTAAAGATTCACATTAATTTATCATTTTTGAACTCAATAGCCTCTGAATTATTTATCTTTCTTGATGTGATTGACTTACGTTTGAATTGTTCAAAGAGGGCAAAGAGCTTCTTAAGAGCTTCTTCAGCGTTGTGCTTGGCTTCTTCAGAGAACTCTGACAGTAAAAAAGAGCCAGAAAATGGGTTAAAATAATGATACTTAAAGTAAAGATCTGATGAACAACTTACTTTGGATATTTTCATAAATATCTCGCTTTCGTCGACCTTGTCCGGTAGCCATATCAAAAAGAACCTTCAAAAAGGTTTGGGCAAATGCGGCTGGGTCATCTAGATCATTGATGAGTTGAAGTGGGTTGGTGGCTCGCTTAGATACACTAACTGAAGCTTCAGTAGATTGTGTCTCTGGAATTAAAAAACATAACCATTAAATTTCTGTATACTCTCGTCATATTATCGTAATATAATCAACTTACTGTTTCCGAAAGCGCTGAATAAGTTTTTAAGGGCTTCTTGGACCTTCTCGTTGAAAGTTTGACCAAATTCTGAATAATTTAAACGAAAGATACATCATCATCTGACTAGCACAGGACCATAAAAGTAGATACTTACGTTCAAAAGCGTGGAAAGCATTTTGAGTATTATTTTGCAAATCGTCGAGGAAGCTTCGCTTGTTCAATGAGCTAGCAGAGGCAGCTATAAAGAGTAGATTGAAAAGGGTTAGAAATATTTGATACTTGATACCAGACATTTAAGTATATCTTACCTCCAATGAAGCAGAGAGCCAAGATAATGGTGAAACGCATTTTGATGAAGTTGGATACAAGAATTATGTTCGATGAACTATTCTAAACTGGATTATTCCAATGAATGATTATTTCGATGGAAAATCAGCTCTTTTTATACAAATTTTAGTTTGCTTTGAAATGTTAAAATTTTGTATTGAATAATATCTGATTGGCATATTTTTGCACATTTAGCAGGCGCTCATGTACCGAACGATTGAAATGTCAATCAATTTTATAATCCTTGAAAAACTACTGTTTTGATCCCAGTTTCATGATGCAACTTCCAGATTGAATTAGCCGTTGACATTTCGATAACCGACAGATTGTGATACAGATAATTCTTATGTGGCAATTAAGCTATGAGCTCTTCATTTAAATTACATAGTTTTACATTTTATAGCTTTTGAGCGCAAAATCAAATTTCAAATGCCAAATCAGTACACAAATGGACATTGAATTTTGCAAAATGCATTCGTTTTTTTGTTTTTTTTGTATTTAATTATGCTTGAGCTTATCAATTGCCATTGTTTAAGTTTGATTGATTTGAAAAAATAGCTCACAAAGATGTTACAGTTAAAGCCAAATCTGGAAGAATCCAATGTGACATTGAGTTTGCTGCAAAAGTATCTACTGACAGAAAACCTAGACCAAATGACGTCAAAATAACCGTTGGACTTGTGACTGTAGCAAAGGATTACTCTTTACTGCAAAAGAGTCTTGACTATGAGCAAAGGTCATGGATTATATTACAACACTTTAATTTGAAATAGCATAATTCAGATTTTAAATTGAGTAAAATTATGAAACGGTTTTTTCTTAACAATTAAATTGTCGGTTTATTTAAGGAAAAAGCTCTCAAGAACATTACAATTTTTTCCCATTTAACTGGACAAAATTAACCGCTCATAAATACGGTTTTCATACGAGTTTCTATTTGAAATGAGATAAATATTTAAACATTTTACAAGAATTAATGATGAACAGAATCAGATATACAGCATTTGTTACAAGAGTCAGAGATCAACTTATAAAAATAAGAGGTAGAATTGGGATATTGATTATCAGCTGCATTCCACGAATTATAAATTACAAGAAAATCTCATTCTAGAGTACAAAATTAAAGATGGATCAAGATATAAACATGAAAATGAAAAGTAGAAAGGTAAAGTATACATGGAAATAATAGAAACTATATGAAAAACAAGTCCATTAAAAGGTAATTTTAACGGTATTGGATGAAAGTTTCCTGAGTGGTCACTTCAACCTTAGTCGTTCGAGTGCAGACAACCATACCAGACTGGTTTCCTTTTGGCATTTGTCCTCTGGAAACAACACTTCTAGAAGTAGATTGTTGAGATCTCGAAGGTCCTGGTATCTCTCGGACATAACCGCTATACATCTTCTTTGGAGGCATGTTAAACAGTTTTCTGATAAAATAAAAAACACTAAAAGAAATTAAACTGAATTGAACAAAATTATTAAACACTGAACAGTAAGAGACTAAACAAGCCGAAAGTGTAAATGATACAGCCTTCTGAATCGTTTGGCGATTTTACTTTTAAACTTTCCGTTTCCAGGGTTGCTAATTGCACAAGTAAAGTTGAAAAATAAATAACTGCCATCTATTATTTAAATAATCTTTCAAAATTTAAATTGCATCATAAGTCCATCTTTTTAACAGTTAAAATCTTTTAAGTTCAAAGTTCATTTCATTGCTTTCAAGAACTAGATTTGAGTTAGAGTAAGATTAACTTTCTCTATGATTTGGGTTGTGTTTTAAAATCCTTTGTTTAGTGCGATTTGATTTATTAAAAGCTTGTCGGTTCTACCATCAACGATATATATTTTTAACAGAGTATCTTACTATGAATGATCATCGTCCATCAGCTTTACCATTAACTATAATGCTAAAAATATCATCTTCACTTTTCAGGTAATACTATTTACATGATAATACATATAAGTATTTTAATAAGTTTTCTATTCTATTTCAGAAGTTCAATCATGCTACCAAAACAACACTTTCTAGATTTTAAAAGATGAATGCATTATGCAGCATTACTCATTTGAGAACAGATTATCCATAGCAATTATCGACTATCTTGGTCAACCTAACAATTTTGTTGCAAGTCTACAACTGCATGTAGCTTTCATAGGATCAAATATTTAACTCACACAACTGACAAAAAGGTGCATGAAAAAATCATCTGATTCTTAGAAAGCTTGTGCTAGAATCTCGAGAATGCAAGAAGATTGATACTTCTCGTAATCATCAGAGGAATTTTTGTTAATCTGTTTTTCTCGTTTCGTAAACCACTACAGAGATTGGAATACGTTTAATAGTAATTGTGTATGGAAAGAAGCAGGTTACCAAAGAGGCAAAGACGTTAATTATAACCAGATGCTGGACCAGGTTAAATATCTAAAGCGAAAGCCAAGGCAAAGACGCATTATAAACTCCAAATGTGTCTGATAATTAACAATTGGCGTTGCATAAACAACAATCATACAAGCATAGAAAAGAATGGGATCAATAAATAAATGAGTAAATTGTCACCAATATCATTTAGCTAAATCAAATATACCGAAAGAGAAAGAAACATGAAAAAGCTGAAGCAATAGCAGAAAGCAGCTAACAAAAACAGCTAATCCAGTGCCAGCAGCAGCAGAAGTTTAGGTTAGATGATGATGATCAACAGCAACAGCAACATCAACATGAACACACATCAAGTCACTTTCATCTCTCTTTCATCTTTCTTCTCTTACTTCTCTTTCTTTATCTTCTCTTTCTTTTCTTGCTCCTGTGGACACTCGAGCAGATGTTAAAGCAACATCTTAAACTCGAATGATCTCCATCAAGGCCATTTTAAGCTTAAGGAGCGTTCAATTCAACTATACATACATGTATATTCATGGTTACATTCATCCACACTTCTAGAGCACAATTCTGATCTGTCCCTGGCTATTCTCCGTTAAATCTAATCTAAAATGTTTTCATCTTTTATTTGAGCAGAAATTTCATATTTTAAATATTGCCAACACAATTGTGAAAGATGTTTTAACACTCTAAATGTTAACAACCTTTAATTAAAACGGAATAACAGTTAAAGCATTGGATAATTAGAGTTGACAAATGCATGGAAAAACATTGTCAAAGATGTGAAGCAAAGACAAAGGCTTCGCAAGATCAAACAAAGCTGACCATATGATATGAAAAAGTTTAAACCATCAAAGATCATTTTCAACGAAACATTAGACTTGTTTCTTTTAAAAAGGTTTGCAACACGCGTCTGTCGCGTGCACATTAAGACCTTATGCACGTTCCTTCATCTTTTGACCTTTTCTTTTCTTTTCTTTTCTTCCTCTTCTTCTTCTTTCTCCTTGTTTGGTTTCTTGAACCATTTAAACTTAAGACCATATGACCATAAAGACGGTACAAAAAAATAAAGGAGAAGGAGTTTGCCAGTCAACAGTATAAGCAATGAGAGGAAAAGTTACCTTTTCAATCTTCATCTTGCTTCTTTTCCCCTCCTAGGCCTTAAACAGAGACGACCGACATCTGGATAGCCACCCCACTCTTGCTCCTTCTGTTTTTATCTTCTTCTTCTTTCTTTCTATTTTCTGCCTCTTTTATCTTCTTCTTATCTTCCGTCTTCTATCTTTCCCTCTCCGTCTCTCTCCTTATGATCTGCTTTTGGCGTATTATTTCGCTTTCAGATGTGTTGTACGCAACCTACCATCAACATCATACATATTTCATAACATTTGTGTCTTCATTTTTACCCGTAGTTAATTCAAATCGTTCAAATGTCCTGCAAAAAGTTTTCAAATCTTTCTCTTGCAGAAATGCAATTGTTTATCAAAGGATTTCGTTCATGTGCCAGTGAAACTATCAACTATTTGATTGAGGATGAAGGATTATCTCCAGAAGATCCGGTAGTTGTTAATATTCGTGAACATCTTAAAGTGCAGGAAAAAATGTACCTGTTCCAATGGATTGAAGCATCTATTCAAGAGGCTAAAAAGCAACATCCACAGAAAGATAAAAAATTCAAATCAACAAACAGTAGCAAAAAGAGATTGAAACGCCTCAAAAAGTGAATCTTATTTTATTGCCTATCTTGTCATTCAACAGCTATCGTCATCAATAAATCAATTTTAATCGTGTTACATTTACCATGTTACTGTTGTGCATATTATAGCATCATCAATTTGAATGAAACGACTTTGCTCTTATTGTAAATTGTGTTTAATCCCAATAGTTTTGGAGTTGCTTCATCAGTAGACTTGTAAGTTTTTTATCCAATCATTGTCGTTTTGCCTTCATTTTCATAATTAAATATCATTTATCACAATAATCTTATTTCTTTTCTTTCTTAATCTTACAGGATTTTGTCTAGAAATGTTTTACTGAACACTTTGCATAATTTGTATACGAACTAGTCCATGAAGTAAAATAAATGTATCATTTAGTAGAACGCAAGTTACAAGGGTAGCTTTTCGAAATCCGTTTTACTCTTTTTAACAGTTTGATGTCTTTTCAATTATTTTTTCGTTAAAGCAAAATCTTTTGAACACCAGATTGAAGGTTTGATTGTTTAATCCAAACACGCCAAGAATAGCTTTTATGTTCATAGATCTTCATATTATTTTATCATGCACTGCATCCGAAGATTAAGAGCGCGAATACAAATTAAACGACAGGCTTTATGAAAATTTTAAATCATCGTTTTGTAAATTCATCAAACAATAAATCAAAATTTTAAATAAATGCAACTTCAGTAGTGAAACTGCAATTCATTTTTTAAAGACTTGACAGACATTTTTGTGATCTTGAAATGGTTGCAATACATGCGAAAGTTGAGCCTTATTATATCAATTAATAAATATATTAATAGTTATTATACAGCATGGCTATTAATTAGATTACCAGATAATTTGATCTTTAATCATGTGTATTACAATTACTCAATGTAATTAATACTCTATTAATGAGGAGCAAAAAGATAGATGTCACATATTTATGCTAGACTTTAACCACTAATGAGCCTTATTAAGAAATGATACAGAAATGAAATGTAGACTCAAGTCTCATGCAGTGTGAAGTACTTTAGAGGCGCAAAAGGATGTAAATATCTTCGAGTCTCAAGAGGTCAACCTTACTTCCGTCCAGATTCATAAGAAAGAGAAAGAGAGAGTTAGGTTAGTCCTTCCGACCGGGAAATAAGTCAATGAAGAGGAGAAAAATTTGACGATGATGATGATAAAGAAAATAGTTGAAGATTGAAGAGAGGAAGTCAAGAAAGAGGATACTTTTTTTCATCCTAACTAGACTGTCGTTTATCTCTAACATTGTTAAGAAAGTAAGAAGAGGACGAAGATGTGATGACGAAGAAGATGAAGGATAGATCACGGAAAGGGGGAAGAGCATATAGCCCGTATTGTACAATTTGGCCCCTTTTTGTAAGGTTACCTTCCGGAAGACCTAACCTTTCTTAAAAGAAATTCCTGTTTTCCTTGTAGCTACATATAAACCAATACATAAAAGAAGGAAGTAGATCAAAGAAATTTTTGTCGTCATCATTGTTGTTAATTTTAAGGTGTAATTCGGAAATTATTAGTTTACCCATTACAATATTAAAGAAGGGGCCAAAATAAGATAGGTTTGGTTTCAATAGCAGTTTCAATATTAATGTAGTCCTGAGTTGGTTTAAGTTGAGATGCTAGTTGTCTTTAACTATTCAAATTGATAATATCTAATTGATAAAATATTTAATGGAATCTATAGTCTGGAATCACTCTGTTTGAGATTTCAGTTGATTGTGAGGTCAATCGAATTTCGGAGTAACCAAAACTGGAATAATCCATTTGATTCCAATCCAACTGTCCAACTTTAGGTTTGAATTAGTCATTGGGTTTGTGAAAGTTTGATGAAAAACCAGAATATTTCAGCAATCAAGGTTAATAGGAATTACATTTACACTGTTAGATCTTGCTTCTTGTGATTGAGATAAATTTAGATAGGCGAAAATTGGAGGAAGCGAAATCTTGAAAGGCTGTGTCAGGAAAGATGAAGGTTAGGAGGGAAAAGAGGATGAGGTTGAAAGAGAAACATAGCTGGGTTTCGCAGCGCGAAATGGCTCGTACAAAACATTATTGTAAAAACGTTGCGAGATAAAAACACTTTCATTTTCTCTTTTTCCTTATTCTCTCTTTTGTACAGGAAACAGAGTCAAGAGACGATAGAGAGAGAAAATGGCAATGCAAAAGTGGGCAAAAAAGGAAGTTATTATGATAGACTAATAATGTAATGGAGATGTATGGATTAATCAATGTGCATCAAGAAATAATTGTTGGCATCATTGCTGAGCTCCATAAATATTGACATCATTGAAATTCAAATATATCCGAATCAGGTAAAAGTAGTACTTTCAAAGTACGCGCTTTACAAAATAATGAAGCACAAATCTTGGAAAAATGTCCTTTTTATCTTTGTAAAATTTGAATTTAACAAAAGTTAATATTAATTAATAATAATTAAATTTTTCAAATTTACAAATATTATGTTCACAAGTGAGAGGTTGTTTACATGGACAAAAGTTACGATGAATATTGGTGTAAGTCTCTGATCCATATGGATAATGAAGTGTCATATTTTCTGGTTCATTGTCTGGATAACACCAATCATTAATCCTACCCATTGGTTTACACATTGGAACACTGAATCTGGCAAAACCTAAAAAATGTAAATTAATCATTAAAATGTCTTTTTTTGTAGGCTAAAATGATAAGAATATTGATAAACATGGAAGAAATAATATGGCAAACATCATTCAAAGACACCAACGTTGAAACATAAAAACATACATAATAATATGTATAATAACTTAGTAGGTATCAATTTAAATTGCTGAGGATGGTTTCATTGATGGACTGAATCATGATGAGGACAACCTTGATAGACCTTAAAAGACTGTTTACTTACCGATAGCACAACATTCACCCCGTCTACAATCATCTGACGATTGACATGATTTGGGTGAATCTAAGGCAAAAAAGTTCCAAGTTCGTCCTGAGACAGACACCTAAATTAAGATTAATAAAAATGATCAAACATCAGATATCGCAGTTTATAATACATATTTTAAGAACAAAGTTAATTTTTTTTCATTAATAAGCTTTGTTGTGAAGCATGAGCTAAATGTTGAATAAATGTGTAAAAAAATTTATAATTTGATTGTAATAAAACAAAATAAAAACATTAAGACAAGACTAAAATTAATGTTGTGGACAAGGTCAGATTGTGTGATGGGATTATTTGAACAAAGGAACAATAATATTAGACTTGGGAAAATCCTTTCACTTATTTCATGACTATCATCATCGCTATACGGTAATTACAATATGCTCATCAATGTAGTACATGAGATCATAGTAGATATAAAATATTGAGAGTTAATATCTATTAGACAGCTCAACATTATTGTTGATTTCGCAAGTTTCAACTATTTATTATAAAATATGGTATAAGTTATGACTACTAATGTTTTGGACTAATTTTCAACATTGAATTGAGACAGGCTAGACTTACAGACACCATGCAATTTTTAAATTTCTCGAAGAGTCCACCATTGTTTTAACGGTTAAGGGGTGCCTGTAAGTCTAGTCTAACTGTCTCAATTCAGAAAAAGTCAACTTTCGAGCCATCAAACAGTAAGCAAATTATTGCTCTACGAATTTTGATACTAATATTTACCAATTTTTCTGACTTTAGCTTAAAGAATCTGTTTTTGAATTTAAAGTTGAAGGGGCGATACCTAAAAAATGGCACAAACTTTGATCAAAATTTCGGTTAGTTAAAGGATTCTAAAGTTTGGGCCATTTTTTAGTCATCACCCCTTATTTTGACTATTTTTGACCTTTTGCACTAATGATGCTATCAACTGGAACTACGACACATTTTCATTTGTTAATCTTGGAGAATGCAAAATATATAAATCTAAGGATAAGCATCCAATGACTTGAGATTCGTTATAAAAGACAAAACTAACAAAAAGACAATAAGTAGAGCTGAATATGCCAATAAAAACATTCAGCTTCGAATACCTCTGAGCCCAGAAAAAGTTGGGGGAAATTATCGGAAAAAGTAGCTAGCTGTTCTAGACTTAATCTAATGAAAAGTGTTCGATCAAAATTGTTGAAAATTTCTGAAAATGGAGCAATGTTTAAAAATGTTGAAAATCATATTTATCCATTGAGTAATCAATTTCTCTAAAAAAATCCCTTTATGTTTATTTCCACTGTTCCAACGCTTTCGACATTCTTATCGGAAAGTTCATACTGATCATATCAGAAAAGTTTTGCACTGTTTGGTACATTTGGCGAGTTTAAGAAATTAAAGGGGTGGAATAAATAATGGGAAAAAGTCGATTCGCTGAAAAGTTTTAGCTGTATATCACATGTTATTTACAAGTCACAAATAAACAAAGAGTTAGAGACAACTTACCAATAAAAATAAGAACAAAACAAAACGTATTCCAAAATGATCCATAATAGAAACCTAATATATGCCCGCCAAATAGTTGAATTTCCTAGACTAAGACACAATGTTTAGATAACTTTGATGTTGGATTTAATTTAAAGTCGTTAAATTGATAAAGTTGTTGTTTACATTAAATATCTCATGTGCTAAATGATTAAACTGAAGAAGCTTCAAGGACTGACTACTCATAGCCTGGTAAGTTTACTCTCTCGTACTTCCTTTCCAATATTTTTTCATTGTTGTTCACCATAATCACAGCTATCTTTTGTTTTTCTGTTCTCACAGCATCTTGACCGTAGCAAAGCGGGAATTCACCCACAGTTTACTTTGATACATTAACGATAGATCCTTAAGTAGGAGAAATGCATTCAACACGATTTTTTTCTGCCTACTTATTTTCATGTGCCTTTATATTATCCTTCATGATTTATCCAATTGATATGACGAAAATGTTGTGTTCATGTTGAATTCACGAAAATGGAAGATGAAAAAAATAAGTTAAAAATAATACTTGATAAAATTTCTAGATAAGATAGAATAAAAATTCTGTAAATTCTAAAGAGTCAAATAACTTATGTAAGCGAATGAGAAAGTTTTATATGGTCTTTGAATATTTACAATTTCATTTTTGAACAAAAATAATATTAATGAAATATAAGAAACATTGATACATTGTTTTGCTGAAAAAGAGGAGATTTAACTTGAATGGTTGAAAAGGGCCAATAATTTCACAAGATGATGAAGATCAACAAACTTTTCAATTTGAAAAAAAATGTTGAGCTTTTTTGATTTAGTTTGATGTGAACCTTGTTTTCATTGGGGTTATCACTGAATCGTAAGAACTTGGTTCCTTATTTGCTCTAAGGGCTTGTGAAGCATGGGTTAGTTGTAAAGCAGCTTCAGGATTAGATCCACCAGGTAATAATGTACACTCTCTTTCAAGAATAGCTGCCATACCATCAATTATTTCATAGAAACCAGTTACAAGGGCGGCTTTTCTAAATCTATTCAACTCTTTATAAAAGTTTGGTGTCTTTTCAGGTAATTTTTTAGCCAATCGTAAGACCTTTTGAATGTCAGATTGAAGGTTTGATTGTTTGATCCAAACAACACACGACGAAGAATAACTTTTACGTTCATTGCTTTTACTAGGCTCTTGAACTGCTCCTTTTACACTTAACTGAGGCAAACCTAACATTGATAAATTACCAAGCCAAGAGACACAATCTAATCCAGCATTGAATGTTGAAAACATTAAACTTGATTTCTTTTTACTATCAGCCCAAGAGTAAATCATACCATACCAATTAGGTGCAAGTCTACATACAGCAACCATTCCTTCGACTTTAAGAGCTCCATGGAGTAATACACATAAAGATGGTTGTTTGCTTTCATCAGTTAGTATTGAATTAAGAGCTTCTTCCATGTCAAAAGATGTTGAAGCATTTAAATCAAAATTTGAACCGGTTTTTAATGTTAGGATTGAATGAAAGCGTTGTAGTTCATCCTTAGTCAAAGGAGTACTGAAAATCAGATGGCGACTATGAACCGGTGGACTTGAGACTTCATTGATATTCATGAATCCACATATTGTTATATCACTAGATGGTTGAATATTGATAATCTCAAAATCATTATTTTGAACATATCCTTCTAAAGTCGGAAATAACATGATTGGACCACTCAAACTTCCACAATGAAGCCTTCCACGATAAGGAGTATAATTAGATTCAGCTAGATCTTGAAAAATCTTTTTTATACAGTTCATTGACATTGTTTCTGGCATCCAAAGATGATTACCTATAAAGAATGATATGAAAAGAAAATTTTATTAGGTATGACACTTTGCAATTTTATGATTACAAAAGTTTTCCATCAGCGATGTGAAAAATTAACCTACATCTAATGCTACTTACTTATGTCATCCTTTGATTCTGGCGTTACTGTTTCCAATATTTTTTTAAAATAAGAAATATTATGCTGAGCGAAAGGTTCGGTTGGTGAACATAAACTAACAATATGAAGTTTAGCAGGAAAATTGAATTTGAACAAGCATTTCTCAAAGTTTTCAGCTTCTGAATAGGATGATATGCCTGGACTACCATCAGTTACTAGCAAAATGTTGCAAGGTACATTACTGCCCCATTCTTCATGAACTAATTCTTGGACTCCTCTGAGAGCGTTTATGGTATTTGTTTTATCATATACTTCATCCAATAAATTGAGAGCAGCGCGAATATTGTCATAATCACGAGTGAACGACAGGCTGCGTTCCCAAAGTGACGAGTATAACATGAGCGAAATCAATTCTAGTCTGCAGTTAAGCGAAATATAATCTAACAGAAGATTTAAACCTTGAACGGCCAGATTTTTCAACGATTGTACTTCATTAGTGTCCTGAAGAACGACAGTTTTAGACATGGATAAAGAGACATCAAGTAGAATAATTGTTGGCATGTTGATTCAGATTCTTTTACCATAACCAATGAATCAAAAAAAAGCTTTGCACGATTGATACAAGAAATGATGAGTGTTAATCTAGTGATGAATCCAATTTTCTAAGGTTTAATAGTGGGTATAACCTGGATTTATTGAAAAACCATAATAAAACAAGGTGATTTTGTTTGTCTTGCCGTAGCAAGTAATTAAGCTGAAAATTGTTTACAAAATGGTAACCAACACTTCTGGCGACACAAGGCGACTACATTCATAAAACTTGCACATGCTTCAAAATTTGAAGCGCCAGTATTTGAAAAGAAAAAATTTTATTTTCATTTTTTCATAAATAAAGATTAAAAATCAATCTAATTAGAAAAACAAACATCGACTGTTTATTCAAAGAGATTAACTCTTTATGGTCAGTAATGAACAAAAACAAAGCTAACAATCAAACAAGAAAAATTTATTCCCTTGACTAACCTCAGCAATACATCAAAACCTAGTCTTATTGGAACTGATAAATAATGCCTTCACACAATCAAACATCAATTAAGAAAAATTTACTTCAAAGGTTGATTTAAGAGTGATATAATAGTAGAGAATTACAAAGGATGGTGCTCAGCATTTAGCAAATACTTAAGAATGTTAAGTATAATTTACATTTGCTGACTGATAAATATTTTTATGACTATATCTTGAAGATTACAATATGAATGCAATGATTTTGTATTTGTTGATCCAATTTTGAAGAATTAAGGAAATCGCTGTGATTTTAATCCGTCATGCCTAATATTAGCTGTTTAGTTTGATTTCATTCAATCTGAATTGACATAAGCCGAAAAGTAGATTTTTTAGTTTATCCATAAATTAATACCATCGAGGGTTGAGTTCACAGAATTCTGAGTCATTTAGTGTAGCACGGTTGTCGCTGAGAAGAGATTCTGAGAAATAGTATGGGTAAGCATAATTTTTTTAGATGCACTGGTAATAGATTACAGGCATTCTTGAAGTTTTATAATAGGAACATATAAAAATATATTCAACATCCTAATTGAAGTTACGATGGGTTAAGATTGAACATATACAAAAGCAATACGGATCAGATGAACAAAAACAGGAATGAAATCAAGGTTTGACAAGTTGATATCATCAAGTAAAAATGAATTTTTTTTGAACAATTGCTCTTCACACTTCCAATGCCACCTGGTCGATTAGATAGTCTAAGACTTCTTGAACACATTCGTTGATTTCGTCTGCTTCAAGATCCACCATTTGCGCTTCCTCCTGGTCACTTTCAGCTGTAATCTCATCGATAACTACAAACTCGGATTCACTATCAGATAAGTCTATCGGGATAGGAGATTTTGTAGATCTTCGCTCTTTGGGCTTTTTATCAGAAACTTTCATAAAAAGGTCAATATCAATTTGAGAAAATAAATTGTAAAGTGGCCATGTTTCTTTCTCGATTTGCGAGTCTCGACTAGAAATCTTCACGTATTTTGTGAGTAGCTCATGAAAACGCTTTTGCCAGCGGAAAGCGGTCATACGACTATTAGGCGAATTATAATCAGCCATATCATCACTGATAAGTTTCCATGCAGCAACTCGAGGAGGTTTTCTGAATGAACTGAGGCGATTTATAACTGAAATTATTAAATTGAAATCTTCTTCTAGACGTGAAGACTCAGATTTTGAATGATGATCCTTATTTCCTCTGTATTCCTTCTTGCAAGTATCAAAACCAGATTTAAGATTATTTAATACTTTGGCAAATAGTCTACAATCAATTTTGTGGTGAAAAGCTTTGAAAAAGGGCCACATCTCTTGTACTTTATCTTCAGTTAATCGCTTATATTTCCTCAAAACATATTGATATTGAGAAAGGAGGCCAAAAAACATCGTCATGCACTGTTCAGGTCTGAAATTGCGATTCCTAGCAATAGCTAATTCTTCAGAAACAGAGGACCAGAATTTTTCTTTAATTCTAAGATTTTCCTCTAGAATATGATTGGATTTTCTTCTTCTGTTACGAATTGGTGTACTGATGAAGTCCATGTGAAGCTTGCAGACAATATTGACAAGATGGGTTTTGTCATCTAAATCTTTAACTACTAGTACTTCATCCTCAATATAATCATTACCATTAATAGAAGAGGTTGTTAAGTCTATTTCTAAGCTTCTGGCCCTTAGTTTGGCCTTGTCGGCTATTTCAATCTCATCATCCACTGGTACATACTCTTGAAAACGATGATCAAATATCTAAATAAAAAAGACAAAAATTAAAATAAATATAAATTGAAACTAATAAAAAAATGACTCACCTCTATTATGTATTTATTTTTATTTAATAGATCTAAATCTGAAAGTTCTTCGTGAATCTCGGTAAGAAGTTTGTGTAAGCAGTTCAAATCAATTTTCTTTTGTCCGTTTTTTTGCTTTAAATCAATTTTGTAGTTGACACCATCAACATTCAATAGACAGCTAGGCATTGGATCCATTTCGCCTTAATTCGGTGGTTTACGAATTTATGAAGACCTTAGATTCAAGAATCACAAACACCATAGAGAACTTGATTAAATAGCACAATTGGAGGAAGGGATCGAATTCAGAAAGTATATGGGAAATGAAAAATTAGAATCAGAATAAATCTGTGCACAACCAGATTGAGAACCGATCTGATCGATTAAACAATAAGCGATTAAACTCGATTCATTTTAAGAGAGGTTTTGGTTGTAAGTTTAAAGTTAGCTTAAGCGACTTAGCCTTCCCATATGAAACTCAAGTTATAAATTTCGGTAACCAAGTAACAGCTTACTTAAAAGAGGGAAAATCAAATTCTTTTGTGATTTTTTTCACGTTAATGTCTTCAACTTTTTAATAACCACCATGATTTCTATGATTTTCATGATTGACAATTTTCTAACGCTGATTAAGCCAAATAAATTAATTTAGACTTTGAAATGATAATTTTGAACCTTGGATTTCTCTTAATAATAAAAAGTCTAAGGGTCGTATTCACCAACCGAGATTAGGCATGATTCAGAGATCGAGTTGATTAATCACAGCTTTTTTGATTCGCCAATTAAAATTATAATTTGATTTAAGATCGCCAGTTAAGCTCAGATCACAGTTGATCAATTTAATCTTGAAATTATTTTTTTTTGATTTCGCCAACCGAGATTAATTAATTTACAGGGTATTTCAGCTATCTTTACCGATGTTGAACGGCTATTACTCGGTCTGTGAGAGACCTAGACCTAACTTATGATTTTCAATAGCCTTGGAAATTAAGAATAAAAATTCTAAAATTTTACACGCACTGTAACTGTGCACACACACGCAAAGCACACATTTCAAATAATAATCACCTAGCATGTTTGGTCCGTGAGATATCGCACTAAACGTCAAGTAAATGAGGCTGAATAGCCCTGTATTTTAATACTTGATATTGCTAAAGCGAAATTTAATACAAAAATTGATAGAAAAATATTGGATCCATCCGAAGTCACAGAAAAAAGTTTGAATTTTTACATTTTGCTTCCACTCGAGCACGTTACATCGACTTTCGCCTGTGACTTCGGATGGATCCAATCTTTTACCATGAAAAAGTGCAATCGATTATAAGGCTTTTAATGAAAGTTGCATGTGAATACGTTGATTCACTTAGGAGCTTGTCAACAAAATAAAGCCACTCATATAACAGGCAAACTACTATTCATGTGGAAAAAAATCCCCTGTTAGCTCATAGCGGATAATATAAAGACAAACTTTCACTGATCGGAGTCGAGTTTGACAAACCGTTATCAGTTGCGGATCGGTTGAAGTAAAACAACCTAATCGTTATATCACGTGACCCAAGTCTTGAAAACAGGTCGTTAATCGATAGAACTATTTAAGAACTATGCCTACACAAAATTTCAGCTTTCTATCACCAACAGTTTGCGAGAAAAAGTCAGAAAAAATATTCAACTTTGAAGCGTAATTGTGGCCAAACGCGACATGCTACGGAAGTTTTGAAAAGACTCAACATAGTTTTTGAATGCCTTCTTTCATAAAACAAAATTAATTTTCAATTCTACAGAGATCAATTTTTCGTGGCACATATTCAGCTCAGAATATAATTTAATTAAGACAAGCTAAAAATTGAGTCAGGCTCAAGTAAAGTTAAAGATCATCGACAAAGAAAATAATAAAATGGTTATCATTGGACAATTGTCAAGCTGAACACTACTGGTCACCATTGATTGTTTGTAGATATGTTGACTTCCATTGGGCTATACTTCTGAGCATCATTACTCGAAATTTGGAATCAGAGTGGAAGACAGTTGGCGTAATCATTCGAGGCTTGAAGAATTTAATGAACCTTTCCAACTCGGAGTAACTTGAGTGTTCACTGTATGGAATTCCTGAAAAAGGGGTCGGAAATTAAACAAACTTTTGATTAGAATGATACATTGAGATTTAACGCGAGGGCGAAGCCCGCGAGTGTTATGTATAACGAGATAATGTTTTTTTAACTGATTTGAACAACAAAAGTAAAACAATCAAGCTCAAATTGTACTGACCATAATTGAAACAAAAACTTTTTTCAATTTGATCAAAAAGATTGAAGCTTTTCTTCACTTTTTGTCATGACAGTCAGTACAATTTTGTTTTCATTTTTTACTTTTGCTGTTTTAATGTTTTAATCAATATGTGATAAATAAATATGCAACAATCAGCCATTCCGATATGCAAAATAACATTCTAGAAACCTGGTGGTTATCATGCACTGAGTTGTTTAACGTAACTTTAGTATACAATATGAATCATATCGTATGATACATTATACAGTGCACACTTATATTATAAACACATTATACACTTACCGTAGATGTACACATTATCTTGTATAGCTGGAACGATTGCTGAAGACGAGTCTTCATTGTTTTGCCAACCTGAAGGTTTGAAAGCTAATATTGAAGTAAATCGATCGCGACAGCCTTTAAGATAACCTCGCAGAAACTGATAAAGATAAGAACATATTGAGTTGGATAAATTTTCAAGAATAGAATTGCACGAACCTCATGATTAATATCTGTCATGGATAAAACATGTATTTGCGCTTCATCCTTATCTAAAACCAGATGTTGTAGGATAACAGGATCATTCATGCTAAGAAGTACTTGTAATTTCGATGATGGCACCCAAAGGTTCATGCACAAAGTTTCACATAAACATTTGAAAACTTTTTCCTTGCCAATTGTGTAAGCACCGCAAACAATTAATAATTTAGGTTCCTTGGCAAGATACTCGAGAGTTAAATCGATGACCATTTGAAGAGTCTCTCCTTGTTTTGGAAAGTTATAATCGGGATGGCAATAAGTGGTATCCAAATAAATATGATCTATTGGTTTTTCAGTTAGATAATTGTTCTTCTCCATTTCAGGGGAGGCCCGGAAATCTCCCGTATGCAATATACGTTTACCATCAGGTAGAATAAATAGAAACATAACTGAGCCAGGACAATGAAATGCGTCAATCAGAACAACTGTAACTCCATCGATTACAATAGGTTGATGAATATCAACCATGATTACATGATTCGTTTTGACTCCGATTCGATCAACAATCAATCTTCCAGTAATGGGCGATGTTAAAATATTACCAGTAAAATTAGCATTCAAACCTATGTAGTGGTCATAATGGAAGTGTGATAGTAAATAATAGGTGATTTCTGGCGATTTTTCGTAGTTGAAAGCATCGATAGCAAATCTGGTACCCACAATTTTCTTGTAATAGGGAATTCGTTTCAATGATGACGAGCTTTCTCCATTATTTTCCATATTTACCACATATTTTTTAAAATTCGAGCACTAATTAGACCATCACATCTATAGAAGAGTCAAATACACAATATGCACCTATTTATAAGTATAAGTAACATTTTAGTTAATCAATATTATTTACATATTTTCAAAGAATATAAATAAGTATCATAAATATCGATGAACATGATGATAAAAAAGCGTCTTTTGGGAACGTAAAAGTAAATAAGTTACTATACGATGATTTATATTGCATTGTGACTTAATTTTCACAGTTGACAGGCAATGACGTGAATCATTTCGGACCAAAACAGAAAATAGCAAATGATGCAATCCTCAATGTGGATAAGTGTGCACTGATTGGACAATGCATTTAGTGATCATTTAAAGCGCTTTATTCAATAGTTAAGTCATCCTGATTAATTTACAGACGTTCTGTTTGTTACGTTAGCTATTTGTGCGGACAAGTTCAAGCAAAAAATAGAATGAATATTGATCTTAATATGGTTGAGCCTAGTTGGTTCTGAATCCTTTACAGAAACACAAAATGAAACATTTGCTTTTTTTAAAAAAACTACGCCATCTTTGGAGCAATAAGGAAATTGTTATACACAAAGTTACAATAGAAATGAAATTTATCTTTGTATAATATAAAATTTGAATTTAACAAAAGTTAATATTAATTAATAATAATTAAATTTTTCAAATTTACAAATATTATGTTCACAAGTGAGAGGTTGTTTACATGGACAAAAGTTACGATGAATATTGGTGTAAGTCTCTGATCCATATGGATAATGAAGTGTCATATTTTCTGGTTCATTGTCTGGATAACACCAATCATTAATCCTACCCATTGGTTTACACATTGGAACACTGAATCTGGCAAAACCTAAAAAATGTAAATTAATCATTAAATGTCTTTTTTGTAGGCTAAAATGATAAGAATATTGATAAACATGGAAGAAATGTTATGGCAAACATCATTCAAAGACACCAACGTTGAAACATAAAAACATACATAATAATATGTATAATAACTTAGTAGGTATCAATTTAAATTGCTGAGGATGGTTTCATTGATGGACTGAATCATGATGAGGACAACCTTGATAGACCTTAAAAGACTGTTTACTTACCGATAGCACAACATTCACCCCGTCTACAATCATCTGACGATTGACATGATTTGGGTGAATCTAAGGCAAAAAAGTTCCAAGTTCGTCCTGAGACAGACACCTAAATTAAGATTAATAAAAATGATCAAACATCAGATATCGCAGTTTATAATACATATTTTAAGAACAAAGTTAATTTTTTTTCATTAATAAGCTTTGTTGTGAAGCATGAGCTAAATGTTGAATAAATGTGTAAAAAAATTTATAATTTGATTGTAATAAAACAAAATAAAAACATTAAGACAAGACTAAAATTAATGTTGTGGACAAGGTCAGATTGTGTGATGGGATTATTTGAACAAAGGAACAATAATATTAGACTTGGGAAAATCCTTTCACTTATTTCATGACTATCATCATCGCTATACGGTAATTACAATATGCTCATCAATGATGAGATCGCCTTGGTATTGTAAGTTCAACCTTCTTCTTCAGATAAAAATCTGACATAAACCTAGATTACCAAAATTTTTACAACATTATGCAACAACAAAGCTAAAAAAATACTGAATCGATATTGAACTAAACAGAAAAATTAAAAAATTAGCTTTGATTCAGTCCAATAAAATTACAGAAAATTATTTATCAAAATTTTATACTTACTGTAAGGGGAATAGATAAAGTTAAAGAAAGGGGAAAGCATAACTGCTTTCCAATTAGGTTACTTTTAACAGATTAACTAATCACAGGTAGATGGAAAAACATTTGGTCAAGATTTGTATAAAAGGAAGGAGCATCTCCTTCCGAAACATATAGATAGTTATGGACAGTAGTACACTGAACAATATCCTGTAACATAGATAATTATACACCTTTAATTTGTATTTACTAAACCTTTATTTTTATTTTGTGAGTTAGTCCTTAAATATGTCTAACTAAACCCTTATTTTTAACCTCCAGTTGGTTTTTCAAACCTCTAACAATTTAACCTCACATTTGTGTATGTCATTTGGTTCTAATTGGTGTCTCAATAAAATCCTTATATCAATCAGTCAAACCCCCGATTTCGGTCGTTCTATTATTTTGTTAATCCGTGAGCAAGCATCTTACAGATTTGGTGGAGATGTTAAAGCTGAGTGATCGAGGATTCAAGTGTCAAAATTAGCTGTGTAGCCGATCGACACCCAGAGACCAAACGCGGAAAGAGCATCTCTTTCCATTGGTCGGGTGATCTCAAATAGAGCTCATTGAGGTCATTACAAACTGATGGTAACATCTCATTTCCTGTTTGAAGAGTTAAAAACCGCATGCGCGATCAAGCTTACGCTTACATCCTACACAGATCAAGGTCTTACTTTGTTAGAATAAGAAGCTACTGGAGGTTACTATTCTTCATTCGTGTATCTTACACATCATCTTTAATTGTGATTATAAATTAATTTTGTGAAAAAGTAAAAATTCAACTATAAAATAACTGAACTTTAAAGTAAAAAAATCAACAAAAAAATTGAAATCAAAAGTAAAATCAATTAGTGAAAAGAAAGAGCATCTCTTTCTGAAAAGCGTGGAAATTTTCTTCAAATCTCTGAATGAAATTTTCTCATTAAAGAACAAGTCAAATCAAGAACCAAAGTTAAGAAAGATTTCCTTCTAAAACAAGTATAAGAACCTAATAAAAGTCAAGAAAGAGCATCTCTTTCTATTTTCAAAGGTTCAAAACAAGTAAAGGTCATTTCAAGTTCAAGAACAAAGCTGTCACAAGTTGGTAATAAAGAAAGAGCATTTCTTTCTATTTCTGTCATCAAAGGTTCAAAACAAGTAAAGGTCATTTCAAGTTCAAGTATATTAAAGAATAAAGCTGTTAAAATTTGGTAATAAACAACGTTTCTTTTTGAAGTTATAAGTGGAAAGAGAATCTCTTTCCGAAATCCTGAAAAAGAACAAAAAAGAATTAAAATCAAGATTCGTTAATGAGCAATTCAAGTGAATCAGTTATCAATTCAAAGATTCAAGAAGTAATTGATTTAATAAACTTAGAAGCAACTAAGTCATTGGAAGAAAAAACTAAAGAAGAATTTGAGAAATCATTTAAAGAAGAGAAAGTTAAAGAAGAAACGGAGTTAAGTCAAAGTTCATCTGAGGATAGTATGGAAACTAAAGGTGACGAGTTAAATATGGGAAAAATCGAGAAAACCTATTCGGAATTAACGCATCAAGAACTCCAAACAATAGCGTACGAGTTAGGTATTGCGGGTATACATAGTAAACCAGATACTAAACTTAGAAAAGACATAATAGAAGCACATGCAGTCCAGAAATTATATTCCGATAGAGAAGATGTCGAGCTGAATGGAGACTCAATATTTGAAGAAATGGAAAGTTGGAGATTTGCACATGAACTAAGGTCAATAGGAACATCGAATGATTCAATAAAGATTTTGGTTGAGAATGAAATTGTGACAAGAGAAGCTCTTCAAAGAATGACAAAAGAGGAATTAAGAGAAATTGGTCTGAAAATTGGTCAAGCAGCTATAATTGCAAATAGTTATTGTGCGGTTCAGAAAGTTGAAAAAGAAATTGAAAATCGACATGCAAACTCCGACATAAATGAACAAATGCGTATCAAAGAAACTTACAACAGATTGAACAAAAATCGATATCCACACAACGATAGAACATTCGTTGAATTCCTTTCAAGTTGTGAAAAAGAATTGGCTTTAATTGATAAGAAAAAAGAGCACTGGATAGACCACGTCTCAACATTATTATTTGATCACGCGAAAGACGAAAGTGATCGAATCAGAGGTGAACATAATTGGCTAAACTATGATGATTGGAAAGAAATGATGGTCAAATCATCAGTCACAAGCAAAGAAAAAGCTAAAGCACGTAATATGTTATACAGCGAACAGTACAACGGGTATGATGACCCATATGAGTATTTGAAAAAGATTCATAAGGCGATAAAAGTGTGTGATCCAAATTTTTCGGAATTAGCTAAAACTCATATATTGGCAACAACAGTGAAACATTATATAAGAATTGAATTTGGCGACAAAGAATTCGAAAGTGTAAATGCAATGGAAGCAAAGATAATTCAGTTCTGGCAGAAAACTCAAAACAGAAAACAAACACGATCAAAACAATCACCGACTAGAAGTTATCAAAGAAAATATTACAACAAGTATGAAAGACCAAGAGAGTCATTCAACAGAGAAGATGAAAAGCCAAAAGAAAAAGTTAACGAAAGAACTCAAGATAACAGAGAGGTTAAAACCTGTAATTATTGTGGAAAATCAGGTCACTTCGAAAGAGATTGTTATGCAAAGAAAAACAAAGAATCAACAGGAAGAGCGTCTCTTCCTAGACAAGAAGCTAAAGTTAATCATGTGGGTGAAGAACAATTATCAGACACTTCGGTATCAGCATTAAAAGTCATCGCAAGAAGTGGTAAAGAAAAATATCGAAACAGATATCCGATAATAAACCTCACAGTCAATGAAATTGAAATAGAAGCTATGATTGACACAGGAGCGTGTACAACATTGATATCAGAAGAATTAGCAGAACGTTTGGAACTTTTAGTTTATCCATATAAAATGAAATTTTCAGCAATAAACGAAAATGCTATGGAATGTAATGCGATTATGCCATTGAAAGTTTACAGTGGTAAAGATTGGAGAATATGTGTGGCCTATGTGGTCAAAGGGATATCAAACGAATTAGTTATTGGAGAAAATTTGATCAAATATACAAATTGTATAATTGAAGGCAGAAGAGATCAACCATATCGAATATGGAGGAGAGATGGAAATTCAGAAATCCCATACCAACTGAGAATTGAGAAACCAGATGAAGTTGAAATTAATCTACTGTTACAAGATTGGTACGAGGGTAAACAAGATTTAAACAAATTATTCTTGATGAAAGACATACGGAAGGAGCGTCTCCTTCCAAGTCAAAGTATTTCAATTGAAAAACAAGAATTTAAATCAACCCTAATCAATTCAGTCAGAGCACATTATCCTGAGGATAAAAACATAATTATTGCTCAAGTAGATGAATTTGAAGAATATACTGAAGATTTCCCAGCAAATATCAGTGATATGAGGAAACAATTAAAAGAAAGAATCAACAGTCAATTAAATGAAGCTGATCAAAGTAAAATTTTGGAAACATTATTGAGAGAAAAAGACGCTTTTTCTGAACATAAATTTGATTTAGGATGCGTAGCTGCAGAAGTTACAAACTTCAGAATCGATATTGGAAACATGCCAGTTCCTAAATGTAAACCGTTTCGGTCAAGTGAGAAGATGAAACTTGAATTAAAGAAAATTGTCGATGAATTGATTGAAAATAATATAGTTGAAGAATCTGATGCGGGTGGTGGAGCCCCTGCTTTCGTCGTTCCCAAGCCAAATGGAACTTGGAGAATGGTCACCAGTTATATTGAAATTAACAAATTAATCAACAAAAGAGCGTATCCAACTCCGAATATTGATGATGCTATCAATCAACTAAAAGGCAACAAATTTTTCATACAATTAGATTTGGCTCAGGGATACTATCAAATAGAAATCCCAAAAGAAGAACGATTTAAAACTGCATTTGTCACTGAATTCGGGTGCTATCAATACAAGAGACTACCTATGGGTTTGTCAGATGCACCAAGTTATTTCCAAGAAACGATAAACAAAGTTTTGGGCGAACTAAAGTATAGCTGTTGTTTTGGTTATTTCGATGATATAATAGTTTATGGGAAAACGATTAATGAATTGTGCGAAAACTTTATAAAAGTTTCAAAAAGATTAAAAATGTATGGTTTAAAAAGTCGAGTCGAAAAGCTAAATGCAGGCGTAACAGAGTTCGTTTGTTTAGGACATCTTGTGTCGGGAAATACGGTCAAACCAGACCCAAAGAAGATTGAAAGGTTGAAGAAAATAAACCCACCAACTTCACAAAAAGGCATTCGATCACATCTTGGGATGTTTAACTACTTTTCTAGGTTCATTGAGAACTATGCAGAGATTGCAGCACCTTTACAAGAACTAATCAAAGCCAAATACAAAAATTTATCATTCAAACTAGAAGGGAAATACCTAGATTCATGGAAGAAGCTGAAAAACGCCTTAACAAAAGAATGCATGTTAACTCATTTTTACCCCGAGCGTGAAACTAAATTAAATGTGGATGCTTCAGCAGTCGCAATTGGAGGTATATTAAGTCAGAAAGACGAAAATGACACCTGGAAACCGATTTATTTCTTTGGATGTAAACTTCAAAAATATCAACAAAATTATACGACGACAGAAAAGGAATGTGCAGCAGTCGTCTATGCATGTAGAAAATTTTCACACTATTTGAGATTCCAAGACTTCATCATCGAAGTTGACCATTGTGCGCTTTGCGAGTTAAAACACAAGAGATTCAAAGTAACAAGAATAATGAGATGGCAGACGGAACTAGCTGAATTCAACTTTACAGTAGTATACAAACCAGGAAAAACTCATCCGAGCGATTGCCTCTCAAGATCAAATGAATTTTCTCACCGTCCTCAGGGTGAATTCGAGGACGACCATTATGATAAGCATTTAAATTATTTTGATTTTATTAATGATGAACAAGAAACAAAAAGAGAAGAAGAAATAATGGAAGATGAAACAGCAAAGTTTACGTTAACGCTAATCAGAGAAAAAGATTATTTAGATCAAATACAAGCAAAAAACTTAATCGCATCAATTAAGTCACCGAAATTCAATCAAGAAGAAGAAAATAAGATTAAAATGCATCAGACTAAAGATTCAAGAATACAATTTATCATCAACGAATTGAATAATGGCAGAATGAAAAAGAAGTACGAGAAAAAGAATGGTATATTATACAAAATTGTCAATGACGGGTCATTCAGAGTCTATCTACCTGATTCCTTGGTCAACGAAGTTTTTGAAATTTATCATAATTCAATCGAAGCGGGTCATTATGGACACAAACCAACAATGGCAAAAGTTAAACAAGATTTCTACTTTCCCAACATGGATGAGATTATACAACAAAAATGTGCTAATTGTGACGAGTGTTTAGAATTCAAAACAAAGACTACAAAAGAAGGTAGAGCGAGACCAATGAAAATTCCTAACGCACCATTCGAAAGAATCCAAATGGACATGATAGGTCCCTTTCCAATTTCAACTGAGAAAAATCGTTATGTTTTAGTGGCAATAGACTGTCTGACAAGATTTGGAATTGCAATGGCGTGTAGAAATGGCAGTTCAAAAGAAGTAATCAAATTTTTGAAAATGATAGTTAATCAATTTGGTTTAATGAAGGAACTACAAACAGATAATGGCAGGAATTTTGTGTCTAAAGAAGTAAAAGAATTTGCATCAGAACGTGAGATTAAACTAATCAATTCAACTCCTTACCACCCACAAACTAACGGTTTGGTGGAAAGACTGAACGGAATTTTGAAAACAAGAATCGCAATATATACAACAAATGAGACTGAGTGGGACAAAGATTTACAAAGTCATGTTTTTAGTTATAATAACGCCATAAAGAAAGACTTAGGAAAGTCACCCTTTCAACTTTTATTCAACTTCCAACCGAGAATCATAATCCACAACAAATACCAAGTAGACCCAAGTTATGCAGATGAAGAAATTGAGAAAACAAGAAAAGAAGTGAAGGAAAAATTGGAACAAAACTCAGCGAAATCAGCTCATGAAAGAAACAAAAAGTTAAAAGAGCCTGAATTCAAACGAGGCGATTTAGTGAAAATTAAACCCATTCCTTATACAACTGGGCCTAGTTTTGCATGAAAAAAATTTTCAGGAAAGTTTATCATTTTGGAAACAAGAGATTCAGCAGTAGAAGTGATTAATGTGTACACACAAGAGATTAAAATTGTGAACTACGACAGAATAAGAATGGCAAATGGAGCAAAGCCTCATAATTACGAACTGTTGTTGAATAAGAATCCAAGAAAGTCAAATACGGAAAGAGCGTCTCTTTCCAAGGATATTGGCAACAAGAATCAAATTCAACAAAAACTTGAGAGAAGAAATAGTGAAAATGAAATAACTTTGAACGAAAATTGTGAACAAGACCAAGAAATGTTAAATGAAAAGAATGTGCAAAACATTGAAACGGAAACAAGCAAAAATTACAACTCACAAGCATCTACAATAATCAACACTCAACAATCAACTCAAAATGAAAATGGTTCAAAAGCAAATCAAATGGAAAGTGAACAGACAAGAAAACAGAATAGTAGTCAACTAAGTGAGAAAAATTGTGACAACATAAGTTCAAGACATGAAAAAGACAGTAATATGAACACTCAAGGAAGGAGATTCTCCTTCCAGAATCAAGAACAGAATGACAATAGTGAAGTGCAGAATGATAAAAATCAAGTATCTGAAAACAAGGAAAGAAAGAAACGAAAATATGTGAGGAGAACTTTTGAACCCCATCAAATGTCCAGAAGATTTAAACTGTAAAATATTCAAAGTGAAGAGACCAAAAAGAACCCAATGAGTTTTAAATTAACTAACCATTGACTCATTAAAACTACTAAAGGTTAAAATGAAATACTAATATTACTAACAATTATGTGCAACTACAAGTGAAAAGCCAGAGATCATAGAAAGGAATAAGTTTAGTGATTGTTACCAGTAAGAGACGCTCTTACTCTCAGTAACAATTAGAATTGGTAATGAAGAAATGATCATCTGAAGGAACCAGAGGGAAAGAGAATGCTCTTTCCGTGTTTTATGGACTGAAAAGTAAAAGAAAAGAAAAGTTAATCGAACAATTTTAACAATCAAGACAATTTACCTTTGGTAAAGCGAAAACTTAGACACGTTTTAAGTACCTGGAGATATTGATTCATTCAATAACTATCAGTAGTAAGATGACCGAAGACAAGAAAAACAAAACAAGCCGCGCAGGCTCCCCTCTTTAAAGAGACATGCGCTTGACCCCTTTAAGAAAGCCAATGAGAAGAACGAGTTAAGAAAGCTAAGAAGGAAAGAAGAAAGTTCGACACTTCCACATTTGATCTCAAGAAGCGACCTTTTAAACTGTGATTTATAATTAGTACAAGTCTATTTTAATTAATTTTTAACTTGTGAAAATTTTTTTTCGGATAGAGCATTTCTGTCCCAAGATCTGAAAATATTATCCTTTGATAATAAAAATTGTAAAAAGTCTATTTTGGAGCGAAGAATAGAGCAATAGAAAGAGCATCTCTTTCTGCTTGGCCACGCTCGAAAATCAACCCTAGTCAATTGATTGACAGTCCTGAAACAAAGAATTTAAAGATCGATAACAACACTTAAAGCATTTGGGTAAAAGTCAAAAGAAAACAGAATCATAGTGAAAGAGCGACTCTTTCAGATTCAAATTATCCAGCATATATCGACGGCAATTAAAAGAAAAGAAAAAGAGTCATCAAGCCAAACAAGAGTAGAAAAGCTAAAAGAAATTTTAATATTTGCAAAGATTTTTAAAGCTAACACTCATAGCAAGAAAAAGCCAAAGATTCGATAAGCTAAAAAGGACGATAAAAAGACAAGACAATTGAAAAATACTTTCAAAGACTCAATACTCACAGACAAGTAAAGTTAAACTTAATTAGTGTATAAAGAAAAGTCATAAGTCAACATTCAATTTATTACCAAATCGTCATCAAGACAAATTGAACAAAGAAGTTCAAAAGAAAGAGAATCTCTTTCTGGGACGAGTTAATTATGGAGACGTTCAACAATTGGTGGGACGTCGACAAAAAAGGTTTATTATTAATGGTAAAAGATAGAATTAAGACTCGATTTGGAGAAATCAGTGACGAAAACGATTTTAAAGATTTTGTGCCAGGTTTTATTATACAAGAAAAACCAAAATTTCCTGAACAACAATTGGCATACGTAGGTTGTGGTTTTTGTCACCACGTACCATGGTATCCTAAGGGAAAAGACATTTTAAAGTGTAGAGAATGTCCGACTATTTATTGTTGGATTTGTGCAAGACTATTGGCAACTATGTTTCATAAACGCCAAGGAAACTTAGTACCAAACATGGATGAATTTGAAAAAGGGTACATTGATTGTGCAAACTGTTTTAAAAAGACTAGAATAATTCCGATAAACGCCGAGGAAAGAGAAAAGTTTTTAAATATTATTGTAAAGTGCCGTAATTCCTTTTGTGATTACAATGACAAACTGATAAACGTGCAACGACATATGGAAGAGTGTAAAGCAGAGGTCTATAAAGTGGGATCAATGCTAAATTATTTGCATGAAGAAATGAAAAGAAGACGTGAGAAACGTACTGAGAAGGATGAAGAAATACGCGAATTTGTATCATCAGAAGAATTTCTTAAAGCATTTGATAGAAGGTTAATGATTCAATACCCTGGACTATTTGAACCAAAAGATGGTTTCGAAGCACAGAAAAGAGCAACACTTGATAGCCTTCCAGTGGTAATAAAAGCTAGGAAGTTAGATCAACCTTTGAGTAGATCACCTACAGCCTACTCAACACCAGAACAGTCACCACCTCGACAAGTCCTAGGACCAAAGACTCCGCC
The DNA here is from genome assembly GCA_036759885.1 of Tetranychus piercei. Classification (NCBI taxonomy): domain Eukaryota; kingdom Metazoa; phylum Arthropoda; class Arachnida; order Trombidiformes; family Tetranychidae; genus Tetranychus; species Tetranychus piercei. The sequence continues at coordinate 24,480,554 of CM071877.1, forward strand.
TGAGACACCGATGGTAGTGAAAAAGATACAATCAAGATGGGAAGAAATCAAGAAAATAGCTGGTGTTCCTGATATTAGAAAAGAATTAGAATCGGAAAGAGAAGCTCTTTCCAGACCATCAACGTCAAAAGACATAAATCAAGGTGAATTTTGGTATGGAAATGAAGAACTGATTTGGTCAGATCAAGAGGAACCAGAAATTAGCTATGAAAAGAGATTTGACGCTAATGTTGCAATCGCTGCGAAAGTCGCGACAAAAGATAATGAAAAGTTAATAATTGAAAAAGACTTTGATAAAGTTTGGAATGTACTTAAGACATGTGAGAAAAAGCCTGAGAAACCGAAAGTCAGAGATTATGGAATTGATTCGGATGACAATGAATGGGAAGGAGCGTCTCCTTCCAGCAAAGAACAATCAAAAACGTCAATTAAGACAATAAACCGTAATCTTCCAATGTCATTATTACCAGCCAAAGTCAATATAAAGAAAAAGATATCAATTGAGGAGATAAGACGAGACGAAAGTTTGAGCGAAAAGATGAAAGAAAGAAAGATCCATAGAAGACTTCAAGATAAAAGAAGGGCACAGAAAGGAAAAGTCAGAAATCAAGAAATAAAGCGTCGTGAAGTGTTAGAGCGCTTTCTAGCTGAAAGATCAAATCCTAACAACGCATTTTCTCTCTCGAACAATATTCATGAGAAAAGAATTTTTGAAGCAATTAAGAAATTGAAAAATGACAATATAAAGATCTGTGCAATAGACGTAGAGAAATGTGAAATTAAGACTCTCTCTGGACCTAAGCAGATGCCCATTTGGATATCAATTATTGACATTGACGCGAACATAAAAATCAACAAAATTGTTCGATACCCGATACCATCAATAACAAAAATGTTGACGGAGTTTCATGGAGTCACACCTGAAATAATACAAGGAGCGCAACACATAAATGTTGTAAGAAGAGAAGTTATTGATATTCTCGTTGAATATGATCGCATAATAGTGGCTAGCGGATGCAACGATTTTAGATCATTGGGTTTCGATGCGGACGATTGGGAAGTATTACAACCTAGAATAAGGGATGTAAACTACTATTACAATTGTTACGCCAGGAACGAACAGATGGGATTAAAACTCATTACCTTTGCGATGTTCGCAAAAATAATTCAAGAAAAACATCATTCACCGCTCGTAGACGCAGGCTACACATTGCTAGCTTATTTAATTGACTTTGAACAGTTTGAAACAACATATCAACAAGCAACAATCGGAATTTTCAAACCTTTTCCACAAATTAAATATCCTCCAAATAAGCAAATGGCTAAATTAATCTCAAACATCATGAGCCTACTCAAAGATTGGCCCTACGAACTGAGGAGAAGAACCTATGGCAAAGCTAAATCTTTTGACCCTGGAAATTTGGTAGAACAAGCAAGAACTTTACGGTCACCATACGCTGACTTGAAAAGGGAAATGTTTTTACCCTTTTTAAAGAAAAAGCCTCAACATATAAAATCAGTAATAAACAACCCAGGAAGAGCAGGAAGGCGTTAATAAGGAGGCGTTAATCGACGAACCAGGCCGGTGTTTGGGACACCATTCCGATTCGACGATGGACTTCGACACCCTTTATTAACGTTCGGAAGGGGGCTCTGTAAGGGGAATAGATAAAGTTAAAGAAAGGGGAAAGCATAACTGCTTTCCAATTAGGTTACTTTTAACAGATTAACTAATCACAGGTAGATGGAAAAACATTTGGTCAAGATTTGTATAAAAGGAAGGAGCATCTCCTTCCGAAACATATAGATAGTTATGGACAGTAGTACACTGAACAATATCCTGTAACATAGATAATTATACACCTTTAATTTGTATTTACTAAACCTTTATTTTTATTTTGTGAGTTAGTCCTTAAATATGTCTAACTAAACCCTTATTTTTAACCTCCAGTTGGTTTTTCAAACCTCTAACAATTTAACCTCACATTTGTGTATGTCATTTGGTTCTAATTGGTGTCTCAATAAAATCCTTATATCAATCAGTCAAACCCCCGATTTCGGTCGTTCTATTATTTTGTTAATCCGTGAGCAAGCATCTTACACTTACCATAAGCGCAAAAATAATGATGAATTTGGTTGAATAACAAAGCATGTTTCAAACGCGTTAGCAATATAAATTTACTGTTTTTGTGTAAAGTTACTTTCACTTTAAAGTCAAAAAAAGGGTTAAACAACGATTTACACTGAAGTTTAAATTTCAATGGTTTTTATGGTTAAGTTCTGGGCTCAGATGAAGCTCACTAACAATGGACTAGTAAATCAACTCACTAATTTAGCTGTTTCTTCCTCTTTAAATTATCAGCTTCTATCATCTCTTTGTTATTCTCTAAATCTACCAGAGTCGTGTTTAAATCTAAATTTTCATGGGAAATCACCAGAAGAAAGACGTTAATAGACGGGAAAAACTCAATGGCTAGTTTTACCCATTAAATGCAACTCAAGCTATGAGGTCAAAATCCCACCAATTTTCAAGCAGAAAGCTATCATTTTGTTGTTTTTTGTGCTCTCAGATTCAATTTAATCACTACTAAATAACACATCATTACAGAATAAACAAAATAGAATAAAGATGATAAAAATAACAATTTATGATAAAAAACAAAAAAATGCAAATAAATATTTAGAAACAAAGATTTGAAAAACTTAAAATGTAAATAAAAGGTTACAGATGAGCCATTTGAATACTGCAAACATTTGATTGTACTTAAATCAGTTGAAATGGTTGATTGTTGTTTCGTATTATAACTTTATTCTTTGTCAGCGGAATTAGGAGTAACAGAAAGATAATATTAGATTTATCATCATAAGAAATAAAATGTTGAAACTCTGATTCTTTATTAATGTGTCTTTGCTTTTCTATTGCATCAAAGCAAAATTAAACATTTTTCTCAAATCAAGATGATCATCAAGAATGTTGAACAAGTGGGAATTATCATCATCCCAAGTTGATGAAATGATGATGAATAGATGATGAACAGATGAGAAGATTAAAAACATTGGTAAAGTTAAATAAAATCACAGCAAAATAAAAGCAAAAAAGATACAACAAAAGGGTTTTTCAAACATTTGACTAGAACAAAATTAAGGTAAAATTTGGAAATAAATAACAATAGTTGAACATTGGTGTGACTTTGAAAGATTTGGTTGACATAAAATACGTGATTAAAATTAAAATTAATCAAAGTAATAAAAAGCGAAGCAAAAAATATGACGATAGTGAGGATTCACATCTTGGAATGATTGATTAGAAATTGAGATCAAGGGATGAGAAAATTATTAAGAATCAAATGGTGATTTGGGAATTGGTTGAAGGTTTGAAGGGAATTAAGGAGAATCGATCTGTGGTGCTATTGAGTATCAATTGGTCAATTCAGGTTGATTGCAATCTGACTTGACCAGGTTAAGGTTTGCTTTACCTTCTTTTGCTATATTCAATCGTACAGATAATATACATGAGAGTTCAATAGCAATTAAGTACAATGATACAGAATCATAATAATAATAATAATAATAATTATCAATAATAATAAATAATAATAATAGCAATAATAGTAATAGTGATTAGTTAAGTTAAAACTAATGTTTTTTATCGAGAAATTGTTTATAATTAAAGTCGATTCTTTCTGTCGTCTTCTTGCTTAGCCCTCATCCATAATTGAAGAAACCATAACAATAATAATAATACAATATATCATTACAAGTTAATAATAATCAAATTAATTATTATTATTGTTATTATTATTATTATTCGTATTATTATAATTTAAAATTATCTGGTTATCCTTTTTTTGTTTTGTAACTTCTCCATCTTTTCAAGCTTTGTATATTTTGGTTTTCCTTTCAATCAACTTCAAGCTGCATTAATTATCAGCTTACAAATGTAAATGAAGATAATGATGATAATGATGGCGATGAGGATGAGGATGAGAATGGCTATGAGGATGAGTTGGATGAGGAGTTAAGATGATTGTGTTCTTATCATCATTTTTCCGGTGAAATGTTGGTTGTCTTTTGGTGAATTTGTTTTTTCTCATTAATTGTGAGATTTGTGTTTATAAATGTAAGTGAGTGGTTTTTGTGTTCCAAATTGTAATGAGGTGAAAAATAACCACAAAGAAAGAGAGAAGAGATAGGAAAGGTAGAGTTAATTAATTAAATTTCCATTGATGTAATCAAAAGAAGAATCGAAATTGGTTGGTAAATATTTCTTTTGTATCATCCATTTCATCCGGTTTCAATTTTAAGTTTTGAGCAGCTCACGTTAGCTCTGATTAGAGTAACAGATTAAATCCAACTTGAATTTATAATTTGAATATAACTTGTTTTTGCCTTTAAATTTTTTGTACTAATAACTTTGTATTATCATAATTGTTTTTGTATTATTAAATCTTCTTTTTCGAGGGTTTGGGTAAGTTGCACAGTTGATCAGGAATCGATCCTTATAATATCATTTATTTTACATTGCGATGCTGCTGGTTGGGTCAAGCTCAGCATTTTTAAATCAGAAGAGAAAGACCAGAGAATATTTGAGAGAAGGAAAAGGAGGTGATTTAGATGGTGATCAAAGTGATGGAGAAACCATATGGTCACTTTTGATTGAAACAATCGTTTTTCACCGGTGACTAAACGATTCAACTTGCTAGGACTAGACGAGGAAGTGAACCTCTGATTTCGACTAGATGAAACGTTATTTCCTAGGTTGATCCATATCAGAAGATGAAAAACCAAGCTGGAAACCTTTTGTTATCCCTTTATCCTCTATGTTAACCAGATTTACAGCGGAGTCTAAATTAGCTAATTTACTAGTTATTTAGTAGCACTTGAAGATGTAAAAAGAAGAAGAAAGGGTGAAAATATTTGTTTTTCTTCTCATTTCCTCAGATATCGAGGGAAGGGGCAAATAATTTTCAACCTTTAACATAAAAAGAAGATTATTGAAGATATTATTCAAATCTCATTGAGATAAAAGACTTTTTAGCCAAAGACTGCTGTTATGTGCATGAAGATGTTGTCGATGTAACAACCCCTAATGTAACAACAGAAGTGGGTTGGCCAGATAAAGATGAAGTTCCTTTAATTACAACAGAGTTATTATTATTTCCATGTGTTGGACTATTTCCTCCTCCACCTCCGCCTCTCGACGATGAGCTTGCACCACTGGGTCCACCAATGTGATGAGAGGCTGATGAGGCAGGAGAATTGGAGGCTGAGTTGAGGGGTGATGAGGCTTTAGAAATATCTGAGGCATCATCCATCCATTTATCTTGTGATCTACGACGAGCATTCATAAAGAAATTACCCACTGTCGATAAATCAAGACCTAACTGTTGTGAAATGGTTATTTGCATCTCTTTAGAAGGTCGTTTTGTTTCCTTAAAAATTGCTTGAAGCGTTCGACGTTGAAGATCAGTGAAAACTAGACGAGGTTTTTTAGGTGCTGAAGCTTGTTTATTAGTTACTGGAGAAGGTTCCTCTTTTCGTTTGCAAGCTAAGTAATTTGAAACAAAAACAACAGCAAATCATAATACAAATCAGCAGTGAGACATTCATATATTTATCCATTAATATCCCCCAAAAAATATAGAGTGATTTAGGTGTTGAAAAGATGATTGAAATGATTGGGTTTGTTGTTAAGTAACATAAAGATGAAGATAAAGAAGGAGGGAAAATTGAGTGTTCGTTGTGGTGGTGACAATGTTGATATTATTTTTGCACAAAGGTATAGGTGTGTGTAAGTGTGTTAAAACCAGCAGATATATAAACAGCACATGGAATGAAAAAAACAAGAAAAACAACAATTAGTTGATTAATACAAACTGTATAGAGTATTTTTTAGATATAAATTAGGAACATTACTTATTAATATTTTGTAATTAATAAATTAATGAGAAAAAGATTCACTTGAAACAATAAAATGATAAAAAAATTACAATCACATCATTAAACAGTTTTTTTCGACAGATTTCTAAACCTTTGATCGCTTGCAATACTTTGCATTTAAAAAAAACAATGCCATCTAATGAGACAAATAGATCTTACTGTTTTTTGTTTTCATCAATTCACACTTTTTTTGGAAAATAATTGACAGTTTTTATTTCTAATTTACTTTAATTATTTATTTTTAGCGTTCAATTGATGAAGATTCAAAAATTAGATAATCTATCAATCAAAAGAAAATATTTAGGAAAATGAAATGACTGAAATCATCGTTTTTGAACAAGAACGAAGTGAAAGGCTAACCTTCTGTTATTTACTCTTTTCTCAAATTCAAGGGAAATTGTTTAAAAATTGTGAACTTCATTAATTGTTTTACTCATATGATGTTTGTTGTTATTGATGATGATGCTGATAATAATAATCAAGTTGATGATAATTAGGATAGCATGACAAAACCAATAAAAAAGCTACTAAACTTCATAATGAAACATCATCATGCAATGCATTTTACTTTCATCGTCATTTCATTTATTTTCATCTTCTCCCTTTATGGTTTGTCTTTAATACATTTAATGATGCTAAGATGATGATGAGGAGGAAAAAGAAGAAGAAGAAGATGAAAGGTGAAAAAGAAAAAGAAAAAGAAAAAGATAAAAAAGAGTTTTCTCTACATGATATTTTAACCGAAAAAAAGACTTCATCTTTACAATGCTTCACCATTATTCTTGTCGGAACTTTGTGGCTTTTCAGATCACTGCCATTTAAGTTTTCACATTTCATCTTCTCCTCACACTCACCAGCATCTTCATCATCAACAACATCTGATAACCTCTTTAAGTTTGTTTTGTTCGTGATGATAATTGAAAGTATAAGGAAAAACAATTAACCAACTTGACTTTCCATTTTCAAAGCAACAACCTTAACATGTTATCACAATGAAACAAGCAACAATCATCACTATTATTATTATCCAAAAAGTGGTTACTTATTGATTTATTTCACCTTCAGGGAATCAAATTGAACCAGGTAAACCAGAAAAGAAATGATTGTGATTAATATAATTTGAAGAAATCAAATATCAACAATAACCAAACATCAACATTCAAGTCAAATGGGAATGTAAAAAAGCAAACAATTGCAGCACCATTTGCCTTTCTATTTTGATCATTGAGAAAACAATGGAATAATATTTACATTTAATTTCATTAACCAAGACAATTAGGATGATAATAATGATGAATATCGGTTGAATCAAGCAACTTTTCAATTGACAAATACATTTAATTGAAAAATGGCAATAAATTATGCATGACCATTTCACTTAATGTTCAACTGATTTCAATGATTCAACAATTAATTATCAATATTGGTAAAATTATAACAGTTGACTTTACCATAGAAGAAGTAAAAATTATCATATTTCCAGGCTTAATATTACTAGATGTAAGACAAATGATAAATAAGATGAATTAATTGCGACAATTTATAATCACTTTAAGTCGCAACATTTAACTTGCACTTAAACGATATACATTTGTATTATAATGATAATATCCACCCATCTTTGGGTTAAATATATATCATTAGATTGAACGATGTAAAGAATTGCTGATTCCTAATAATGATTCAACTTGATTTGTTTAATCCTCCAAATTGATGTTAATTGTTTTCATTTGGGCGGTTCACTAAATTATTGTATTTGCAAGCAAAAGAATCAAAGATGATTCAGATTTAGCAAACTTGATCAAATTAACCAAAAATTATCCAACAGCAAACCAAAAACTGATCTCAATTTAACCAGATTTGAAAACAAAACCAGAGGAAAGATGAAAATTTTCACAAAGAAAAAAGCTAAAACCCAAAAACCAAAAGATGAATTGAAAATTTTTGACTTTTCAAAGAAAAAATTGATTGTCTTAATTAACAGAGGATATACTTAATTAAGAAATTAAATTAAATTATATTTTCAATGGAAAAGATGTAAAGGTAAAAAGCCTTAATAATAATTAAAAGAAGCTCTTTTCCCAAAAGGTTTACTCCTTTCCAGGTTTGATCATCAATATCATTTTGAATCTTGTTCAAAGTTAAAGGATAAAGATGATAAAAATGTAATGAAGATACAAAGTACTGGACATGTAAAGTGGCTGAAATGTGTTACATCTGATGGGACAGGAGGCACTTTGTTAGGTTAAGCTGATTCCTAACTTATGGCCTAACAAATCCTAATAAGATGTTGAATAAAGGACGATCAAAATGATGATGGAACTGATGATGGCGAAGATAAGAAAATGTCTGTAAAATGAAGATTCCTCTTCATCTAACCATTATCCATATCATCATTATTATTACTGTTATTCCTATTACTGCATCATGGTAAAGTCCCTGTTTTATCAAGCCAATCAAGCCTATTTTTGTTCAAGCTAAATCAGCTTAGTTTAGCTTCTTACTCATTTACCCTGAAGGAAAAAAATCATTTTTTTCTGTTGTATTTCCCAGAATCAAAGTGCTTTGATCATTTCATCTTTTTTGGCTTTTACCTTTTAAATTTACTTGATATAAAATATAATAATAACAATAATAATCAGCAAAAAACAAACTCACAATACATGGAGTCTAACAATATTAATTAAATGGTAATAGCAATCGGAAAACTGGGATTTGAGTTTCTTTTTTTACTCTTTTTGATCAAATAATCCTGAATAGTTGAATTAATGCTGATTATCTCAGATTGTTATTATGATTAATGGCAAGGAATAGATTTGATTATTTACATTTAATTGTCAAGTAAAAATATTGTGAGAGTAAAAGGAAGAAGAAGAAGAAAAAATATTAAAAATAAACTAATAATGATAACAATATTTTGCTTCTGTTTTTTTTCACATCAATAAAACAACATGAAAATCACCATAGAAACTCACATAGAATAGTTTGATAAAAAAATGATATTATTATTTTGATAATAATAATAATTTTATAAACATATAAATGGGACTTTGGGTTACTCAAAAATTCATCTAAATTGTCCACAAAAAGAAAGTGCAATACAAAATTAAATATAATACATTTCAATTGTGTCAAAAGTCACACTATCAAGCTATTATTACCAGCCATTATTACCATTACTGTTATTATCATTATTAGTTGATTATTTTTGTCAAGTTATTACATTCAAATGTGATAGACAACAACAGCAACTTATTAATTAGATTGGACGGAGGAGTTCATTAAAATCTTAACTCCAAATGAGATGAACCCGAAAAGCTCATCTAAATGGTTCGTCTTTGAACCAGAAAATATATGCAAATTAAAAGCTTGAAAAAGACTCTGGTTAAGTTGATTGACTTTGAAATTTATTTTCTTGGAAATTTTGATTTTCTATTTTTTTGATTTTTTTTCAAAATAATGTTCAATTTCTCTGTAATTCTTAGATTTTCAGGTTCTTTTTAAAGGTTATTTCATCTAGAAAAGACTTTATGTAGCTTTTGATTGCTAAAAGTTGATCAAATGTGAAATGTAAATCTATTATGAATATATTTTCTCGACTTACATTTGTTTAATGAATGCAAGTTACATGATAAATGATAACAATATTTATTGTTAACCTTTATCGTTAGTAAAATCTGTTTACCTGGTAAATGTTGGACAATATCACAAGTCATATACAAATGAAAAGCAATCAATCTTTTACAATTACCTCCATCATCATCTTGGGTTTGTATGAAAGTTTGGGATAAAAATGTGATCAAGTGAAGGAAAGGAAAGGGAAGCAAAAAAGAGTAACATTTGAAGAAGCTAATCTTTCAATTCACATCTTAAACTTGAGTCTCTTCTTCATCTTCCTCATCTTCTTCCTCTTTCCTCATCTATTCATTTGGGTTCATTTTTATAACTCAAAGTCAACATCCATGGCAACATGTTGACTCGTCCATTGCCATTTCAACCAAACATCAACACACTTTACAACATGAACAAATCTTACCTCTTCTCTTTCATCCTCCTTCATCATATACCATCATCATCATCATCATCTTACCAATGATGGAGTTTTGATTGTCTCACTCAGCAAAAAGCAAAAGATGAGTGAAAAAAAACTCTGCTTTTAACTCAAAGAAATATCATGCAACATCTGGTTGATCCTCATCCTTATCCATCCCTGTTAACTCATAACATCAGCCATTTCTCACACATCTTTTCATATGCAACATCTTACTAATTCAATGTTTTTCTTATCAACAATTTTCTTCCTCTTCTTCATGTCATTACAGCAACAAATTTCCCTTTCCGGTGATATTAGATATTAGGTAAAATTAACCAGGTAACGGAGTTAACAATGAGTTGATATAAAAGTGAAACTAAAATGTTTCAAGTATTAAAGCAAAAGTAAAACTCAAAAGTAAATTGGAAACCCATTTGAACCAGAAATGGCTCTTAAAGCCTTTGCATTAAACTTCAATTTGACTGTAAAATAAATGAAAAACATTGATTTATAAAAATCAGCTGATTGTTTAGAGACAATAAAAGGAAGAGAAAAAATAAATTAATATTAAAACTGCAACATTTATCCATAAACAATACCAGTTAATTGCATCCATATTGCGATGATTGATGATTTACCCTTTAACTCTAATCATCTTTTGCCATGATAATTACAACCAAGACAAACAGAAATGTATGAATACAATAAAAAAACAGCTAAACACATTTAGTCCCATTTAAACAACAATTATCACAAGTTATACATTCACTCCTAATACAGATTAAAATGTTTCCATTTTTTTCACATCACTGGATGTTGATGATAATGATGACGATGAAAAGGATAAAACTAAAACATGAACATATTATTCCATGATGAACATGGATTGATCTGAAAGAAGGGCAAAAAAGTATAATCATCAATGTTTATCAATAAATGATATTGTCTTAGACAATAAGTGTTACACTTAAGAGACGAGGAAAAAAAAGACTGACAATAAACACGCATTGAAAATATCAATTTTATCCTCATCATCATCAACTTAAAAACCTATTCTAACCCTTTCTTTAACACATCTTTTTCTCACTCTCTTCATCTTCACCATCTTCACCATCTTCATCCACATCTCACCATGTTATAATCTGAAAAAAAGGAAACAGTTGACTTGCCTGTTTCACACCTCATTAAGCCATTAAATTGCCTTGATGTATAAACTTTATATTATTTTATCCTTCATCTAATGAATAACACTGTAACTATCATAATAATAATATAAAATAATCATGAAAAAAAGGGAAAAAGTGAAACATACAATTCATTGTCAATTCAACTCATTTTTTGAGCTTCAAAAAAGCCTAAATCTCATCAATTTTAGACGAAGAAACCTTTTTTTCAATTTTGCTTTTATAAAATTTCAAGGAAAACTGTGAAATCTTATTTTTATTTATCATCGTGATCATGATGATGATCATAAACACTGTCATCATCGCTCTCATCAGCATAATTTGAATAAAGGATGAAAAAATAATGAGACTTGAATCAAATTCAAATTGAATCATTCATTTCTTTTTCCTCTTCTCTTTATCCTCTTCTCGTCAAAACTGATATTTTGCCATTGTCAATCTAATATTCACGTTTAATGATGATGTTGTTGTTGTTCATTATTATCATTTTTGTCCCATTCTGATTGACAATTTTGTTGATTCAGCATTTCATTTGCAGAGTTAAATGGCTGCAATAACAACAATCATTTGATACCTTTGGTTGTATTAAAAGAGGATGAAGGAAAGATTAAATGACGGTTATGCGAATTGATTAAGAGATTCAATCTTCATCATCATCACACTCTATTTGCAAGTGAAACCTTGATTTGATCGTGAAACATGATTGAGAAAGAAAAGTACAATTCATTGAATTGATGGTAAAGGGAGAAGAATCTCAGTAACAGAGAAAAAAGATTGATTCTTTAGATGGTGTTACATTGATAAATTACCATTGGGTTGAAAGATGATGAAGATCAGGATGAATGATCATTTCATCTATCAATTCAGTGGTCAACTTTTTTTACAGTTTATTTACAAGTTAGTGACTTACTAATCGTCTTTGCCTTTTGTTTTATTGCAAGTTTCGCCGTCAAACATCAGATTGATGCTTTCCTATTCATACATCAACACGATCATGATTATCAAGCATCTCTTGTATTGAGAAGTCAATTGCTGGCTTGATCAAGTTTGACATTTGCTGAATCTAATTGTTTCATTTTTGTAAACAAGATGCATGCTTAATTATTGGCTAAAGATCAATTTCATCTCAATTGGATTGGATATTTTACAATACAAAGAAAGAGATTAAAAGTGATACTTTTTTGTTGCTTCTGTGGTTACACTTGAAATCATGAGATGATTCTAGAATGATTCAGGATTAGGTTGACATGAGAAATAATCTGATCTTTTTTATCTCCTTTGAGATTCAACTTGTTCAAAGATTGAACATTTTCCTTTTACCATTTTACTCTCTTCGAACGCTATTTTCATTGTTTTCAATTCTTTCGATTGTTCAATGGTTTGTTGAACCAATATTGTTGATACTACTGTTTGCAGTCAGTCAAGAAAGTAGCTGGTTTTAAAATTAAATTTATCTTAATCGATGATCAAATAACTATTAATCTTAGCAATTTGTCAATTTCAAAATTGATCAATATGGTAAAGTGACAAGAAATAAATGCTTTGAAAACGGTAAAGTCAAGAATTGTCTATCAGCTGGTCTCATAATTGATTATATTGGATTAATATTGATACACAAGCAACCATTAATTCAGTGTGATTTAAGTGTTAAATTCAAACAGCTTGACTTTCTGAGTGAAGATTAAAATATGCAATGTAATTAGATGAATTGGTTAACATCAGTGTGTATTTCATTATCTTGTTAATTATTGTTGGGTCAATGTATTTCTATGGTAAAGTTGGCCAGATTGAAAATCTTGATTGAGTTGCTCTACATGATTAAATTGAAAATGATGATGAACTTTACTTTTGCACTCTTTATTCCTTGTCTTTAGCCTTTACGTTATGATGATTGGGAGGATGGCAAAGAGAGAGAAGAGAATCTGGATGAAGTTGAGATGAAATATCGAGTCCCGTATGGTTAAGGGTGAAATTAATTGGAAAATGATGAGGGTTCAATCAATAATTACAGTTGAACTGGCAGAACTTAACAATGGAAACAACGTTTTCTAGTTGCTCTTTTCTTTCAGCTAATATCTGGGGAGATAATCATGCAAATACTAAATGGTCACAATTTAAAATTTATGCAGCGAGTTACACTGAAAGTTAAATCGAGTCAATCGGTTCGTTCTGAATTAATCCATTCTCATGATAAAATCTTTACAGCTCGTCACAGTCACAATCCTCAGAATATATTCCTATCCAATAAATAATATTTCTCGCCTGGTAGATGCATTAATCATCTTAATTGGTGAGGTTTGCATTCAATTTAACTGATCATAACTTTTGAGAAACCATGTCAAGTTCATTAACCTTGTTGGTTTTTAGATAACTTTATCATTTGATTCCAGACTTATCATGAGCAGACAGTATTGAATATTACAATTTTATCCACTATTTTTGTTTGTTCACGAAGAATCTTTTTTTTGTGAAACTTTTTTGCATTTTTGTTTCCCATCATCTGTTCTTATTGTGTTTTGCTTTACAATGCTTTTGTTTGAGGTTTGATGATATCTAGCAAGTAATAACCTACAATAAAGCTCATGAAACTTTAAGAATAAAGGCGTAAACATGAAATGCAGTACAAGAGTCTTGATTCCAATGAAAATTTTTTTCATTTCTCCTTCTTCATTTCATCTTATCAGTGGTTATCATGGGTTCTTAAGTAAGAACTTGGACTAAATGTTTTCCCTCCGAGTGGGCTAAACTGGCAACCTTTCTCAAATAAGAAATTCAGTTTTGACTTTCTTTAGATTTTTGTTCACTAATGGCCATTTCTTGCTTCTTCAAGAGTAAACTATCAATGAAGAGAAAAGAAAGAGACGAGCAAAAAAGCAAAATAAAATCTAAAGAAAGACGAGTAATAGAGTGAGAAAAGAGTGTTGTGATGAAAAATGTGAAGAAGAGTCACTGAACAAGGTAGATGGTTGAGTCAAAACAAGAGTGAAAAGGTTGACTCTAGATATACTGTTTATAATGTCAATGCTTGTTTTTAGTACATTCACGAACAGCCTCCAACTCCGTCTCCTCCTCTGTTTTTAACCATAGACTTCATCAATTTGTTTTATTCACAGGCTTTCTCTTTCGAATTACTTCTTGATACACTTTTTTAACTTCTCCATACTTCTTGTTTAAGCTTGGTAAATGTGATGAGCTGATGTACAGAGTAGTCTTGCCATCCAGTCTTTTTATTCGGTTAAACAAAATGTATGCTTTCCCAGCAAGAATAGAGCGTCAGAATTGTTTGTTTGAAACTCGCAGGTAACTATGGAGACACATGGCTACCGGAAAGTAGGAGTGAAAGGTATAAAGTGTGAGAGGAAAGTAGAGTAACATATTGCCAGGTTCTCTCTCCCTCTGATCCACAGTGTAGGTGTTGTTGTGTGTTGACTGTTCTATTCATTTTTTCCAAAAATGTGTGAGTTTTTGCAGTTCGAGGATAACATGGCTGGGCAAATTTACACTTTGATAGAGGTAATAATTGTAATTATCATTTTCCATCATCAAATTGTTATAAATAGATGGAGAAAAAACCAAGTTTACATCCAGGTTATTATTTCACCTTTCGTTTCTGTTTCCGAGTCAATTCAAATGGAGGAGTGAACCAAATGAAGAGGTAGCATGATCTTTCCATGAGTAACATTTCTCCTACTCATGTAAACAACCAAGAATCCAAACGAGGATGAAATTTAGTGAGTAAAAGTTATTTTCTTTCAAGGCTAATAGGAGTAAATTGTTTTCTCCTTTTCTTCTCCTTGTATTACTAGTATTCCTAGTATTTGTGTGTACTAGAGGGATGGTTGTGGTAACAATACGTTTTTGGTAACTTTACATTACAATGTAATCAAAAAGAAATAACAGGTTCATCAATTATTCCTTGCTGGCAACAATCGAGTTTCCCTTTGGCTTTAGGATGATTGAATGACCATCATGATTGGCAAGGCACTAAATTGTTAAATCATACTATTGTGTTCACAGTAAATATACAAAAACATTGTCAACGAATAAAAAACATGTCCAAAAGGTTCAACACACTTTTCACAGTTATAAATGCAACAAGAATAATGAAAGGTGATTCAGAAAAAAAACTATATTCAAATTAAACACGAATATTATTTAATAAATTGTCGAAATCCAAGCAAATTATGAAAATAAATTGATAATAAAAGCTTAACTAAATAAACTTTGTTGCCTCAAAGGTAGTGAGAATAGCAGTGAGAATAGACTTATCAAAGCTATTCACACTGAAAACCGTTAACTTGGCATCATGTGATGAACGTTTTTGTTCAACTTATGCTCAATTAACTGTTTCTAATGCAACAAAAATTTCCGTTAATTTTCCTAATGATTTGTCATTATTATTTACATCTCAATTTGTTAACCCTTTCTGCTTAGCTATTTAGTTTATTTTCTGTATTAAAGTATTTCTATTTTCTGTTAAATTGTAATTTAAACTCTTTCTTTGTTTTAGTGAAAATCAAAAGTGTTTAACAACAAAAGGATATAGATTTTTGTTGATAATGTCTGTTTTGTAACAAATCTTAATGATGATAATGATTATGAAAACAGCAGAATCTCCTTGTCTTTCAGGTCAACATTGTAAATTTTAATTGTACCCAAAACAATTGAGATTGATGTAAGTATATTTTGTTTGGATTAATCTACTTACAATCTTGTAATTCACCACTAATTCACAGTTTCGATATTATGAGGATATTTCCTCGCTTTCTTTCTCTTTCTCTTTTTATTTCTAATCAACTAAACTCCATTTTTATTAACCCTCTTCTTACTATTCAGTATCTAATTGCATTTAAAACAAAAGATTGTAAGCTCAATGAGTTTTCTGAGGACTAAAAAGGTTTCTTTTTCATCTCTTTTTTTCTCCTTTCCTCAGTTTCCTTCATGTCTTTTCTTCTTAATCATGTCGTATGTCGATTACCAAGTGATCTGCAAGCCTGAAAAGTCGATTCATCACTAGTTGATTGGTTTGGTTCACTTTATTTGCAAGCTAAGTTACAATCAAGCCTTTTATTTTGTTCACAATGTAAAAGTTAATGGAAAATTGAAGGATGAGACCAATGGTTGGGAAGAAGATTCAGCCCAATAAATAAGAAAGAAATAAAGGGGAAACAAAAGAAAGTAAAAGAATAGAAGGTCAGACTTCAATGTTGACCAATCGAAGTCAAGTCAATTCTATTGATGGAATAGAATCTCCCTCATTTCCGCTATTTATCTTCATTACTGACCTTAATTTGGATATAACGCATAACAAAACATGTAAAACACTCTACACTAATCCATCTTAACTCGTACACAGCTTCCGATCTGGCAATCCTTTTACAGCTTTAACCTAGACCAACAATAGTTACATCAACCGCTTAGACAAGCATTTAGAAGACAAGGATACCTTTCAATCAGTATCTGTGAGATTTCCTTCCGGTTTGTACGAAAAAAAGTGCAATTCTCAACAATGAGAATAGAAATTGAGAAGATGGAACAATGGAAAGTAACTAAAATTTGTGAACGTCAACGAATTGGATATAAATAAGAAAATATCCACCAATTCGTGCAAAATAGGATAATTAAATTGAATTTTATCGATTTTTTTCAATTTCCCACTTTTTATGTACCTTAATGTATTTTTTCTCGATTACTAAACTAGTTTCATCTTTTGTTTTGAATTCAGATAATAGTCCTGATCCACAGTTAAGTTTACATTGGAATCATGCATCAAATATTCACACATTAAAAAATTTCATTATCCACTAAAACCGCAAAAATCTTTTCAATATCAAACCAAAGAGCTGTTCGGGATATTCTGAGGATGCTGATAATTTTTTGGAAATGAAGATTTCAAAGAATGATTACTGTTCATCAATTAAAAATTGGGATTCATTCTTAACACTTTAAAAGGATGGCTGGCATTCTTTTAATAACATTAACGATTGGCGAGAAGCAAGTCTTGCAAAATTACCATTAAAGCATGAATTACCCAGAAGGAATGAAAAAAGAATCGAAAAAAGTGTAAAATACAAAAGACAAAAATGTTTTCACTAACAACATGAACAACTTTCCTGCTCATTTGTTTAATTCAAAAAGATTGACTAAATTGAGAAGAAACATAGTTTCATCGTCACTCTATTAACAGTTTTAGCTTCGCCAATTAACAGTTTAAAATGGTCTTCAAACTAAGAGACAAATTTATTAAAAACTTTGTAACTTTCTGTTTGTAGGTAAATGAGAGACTTCGAGATAAAGAGACAAGATGGAAAACTTTGTTACAAAAAAAGGTGAATATAAACATCGTTGGTAACTTTGTAACACCTTGACTTGGATGCAGATAAAGGTGAGTATTTTTTTCCTCTGTCAAGTTGAATAGAATCTGATTAAGATGATGCAGTAAAGGATGATTATGATGACAAGTGTTGAGAGAGAACCCAACGAAAACCGAGACACACGAAAAAAGATAAAAGTAAAGTAAAAAAAATAAACTGGCTAAATGTGTTTTCATGAGTTAGTTTAGGAAAGCCGAGCATGTTTGAAATTAAATTGGCCAAATCAGTAGAAATAGTATTTCTATCGAAATTACTGGCAATGACAAAGAGGAATAACTCTCTCTTCCTCTTTCTTCCTCTCTCTTTTACTCTTATTCATCATCTTTCTCAGTGTGACAACAATTTATTATTATATTTTTTTAGTAACTTTTTATATCTTTATTTATTTTTTTTCAAAGGTGAAATAAATGTTTGTCAAATTGAAGTTTTCCGATTGCTCCTCTAATATCTTGTAAGATTATCTTAATCGACTTGGATTTACTCTCTTCCACCATCATTATCATCAATGCTCATCATGGTGATCATCATTGCTGCGTTTTAAAGAAAAATCCTTCAAACACACAAAAGCGAAGGAAAGAGAAAAAGAAACTAAAGAAACACTTGGAAGAAGAAGAAGAAGAGAAATAAAACATTTTCAAAGTGAAAAAAGGGCGACTGGGAAAGCAAAGGAGAAAGTAATAAACAGCGAGTCTCTTAATAAGTTATGTGAATGTGTTACACTGTTTTGTGATTGCTTTACTACATCTACAAGATGACTTGTCATCCTCATCATTTTCTTACTCTCTTCCTTCCTTCATCATTATCATCTTCAAGTGTTTATAACAAGTCTTTACAATTGTCTCTTCATATCTTTCTCGCTGTTATTTTCTGTGTTTGTCTGTGTTTATTTCTTTTATATAAAAAAAGTGATGCGTAATGTGATAAATAGTACACAATTTAGATACTTTCATTTCCTAGATCATCAAATTTACTCACTCTTACACTCTTCCAATCTTCCTTCAATCTTCTCTTTGCATCTTTCTTTAAAAACATCACCGTAATCATCATCCTTCTCACTCAAATACAATCAACAACCAAACAAAATCTTTTCATTTCTTTCACTTTTTTATTTTAACTCTACCACAGTTTGTCGTTCAACATTAACGAGGTATTTTTTTCTTCTCTTCATTATTTCTATTCAACAGTAACAACAACATTGGGAAAAGGTTAAACAAAGTGACGGTGAACGCTCATCACTCCACTATTCTCACCATCATCACCATCATCATTATCATCAGTATCTGACCTTGGTTCAAATCTCGGTTTGATATTTACCGTTAATTTTGTTAACTCGTATCTTGGAAGAAGACAATGATGAGTACAGAAAAAGAAGGAAGAAGAAACTAAGGAAAAAAACAGTAGAAAAAAAAGTAGAAAGAAATCAAAAGAAGAAAAAGAATGTAATGAACAGAATTATACCGATTATTTTTCTCACTCATTTCATTCAATTTCAACTTTTAAAATCAATCAAGATTCTCAATCTAAATGAGTCTTATAAACCAAACATAGACCTTTTCTTTATACCATTTTCCTCCTCTTTTTCCTCCCTCATCATCATCTTCTCATCTTTTTCTTCATTAACGTCTTTTTTCTCCCTCTATATAACTTTTTCTTTTCTTTTTCATCATTTCTCTCAGTTCTTAATTCGAAGAAATTGAAAGGCAAACCAACACAAACATCAACATTTATAACGAAAAAAAAAGATGAGAATCAAATCATAAAGAAAAGCAAAAGTATCAAAATTTAAAGTTGACAAAGAAGCACTTGACACCGAGAAGAGGAACAAAAGGCCAAAATATCTTTTACCAATGAAGGGATATTTGATCAAACGGCGAAATAGCAGAGTGAAAACTTGAAAATGGCTCACAATAACCATGACTGTCAACATGATAAAACTGAATTCCACTAATCGCGGTGAAGTGAAAAAGTAAAATTAAACTTTTCTTTCCCACTTCGACCTTGTTTATTTGGACATAAACCACATTAATAACAACCTACAATCTATCACTTAATCTTGACCTTATATATTATTTAACTTTAAACGATGAAAAAACAATCAACTGCTAATAGTTCCTTCCTTGTTCTCACCCTCTTCCTGATTTCCTTAATCATCATTAATCCATTGGTATAGGTTTCCGATATCTTAATTTTGAACACTCTGAAAGTCCTTTTCCAATCGAGCGATTGAAAGATCAAATCAAATCTATACAATTGCCGATTGTTTACCTGCGAGACATGCAAAGAATCATGGAAAATCATTTATGAATCATAAAAAACCAACAAAAGATAAATTCATTAACGATCACAATCAACTAATTAACTATTCATCGTTCAATTAAAACCTATGCTAACCTTGCTTTAATCAATAATGTAACCAGAACCAAATCGAGAACGGTTTGTTGTCTATCAAAGTCAATAATAACTTTTTTTTCATTCATTCGCAGATTGATCTCAAACTGAACAAAAGAAATGAACAAATCAACATTCAATCGGTAATTAATTATGTCATGAAACAAAGTCCAAAATGAAACCAATTAATTGTGATGCAAAGGGAAAAGAGAAACAAACAATTGCAATAATCAAGATCATGGGTCGTCAAGTTAATGATGATTTAATCACAGTCAACCAAAGTTGAGTATTAATCAACATATTCAATCATGATAGCCGTGAAGATGACTTTTCTTATTCTTTCGCTAACAATCTTCATGTTAGATTGCTGTAAAAACTTAATTTTTCTTGAGATTTTTTCAGAATCTTTCTCCTGTATATAACCAGATATTCAATCTCATTCTGATTGTTTTCTTTCTATTTATAATAATATTTTCTTTCAGCTCATTTTGACCCAATTGCACACTATGAATCAAATAACAATACAATTTTATAAAAAAATAGGAGTGAAATTGATTCACTATTTAATCAATTGTGATCAATATATTGAACCAAAACCAGTTAATCATTGGTAAGTTAAAGTAACATTAACAATAATAACCAGTAACACCTTCTAAAAGGTATTAAAATGTATTTCTTTACTCTCATTCCAATGAAATTCATATCAACATTTCACCTGATTACTATAGTTATTATCATTATTAACTATTGAATTGTGACTCTTTATTGTTGCCAATGAATAAATGAATGAAAGTGAAATATCCAACTATTAATTTGTTGCGCCTTAAAACAAAAATCAATGAATCAATTGTATTAAATAACAAGCCGTGAAAAGGTTAAATCTAACAAGAGTCAAAAAGTAAAACTCAATATCATTGATTTAACAAATTATCATAATTGATCTGTGAGAAGCAATCAGTTAAATTAATGAAATATTTGAAAAGATCAACAAGTTTAAAGTCAATCAATTTAATGTTAACCTTTACTAACTAATTGCCAATGAAAATCAATTCATTTTGAACGATTAAAATTAAATAATCATTAAAATAATGATAGTTATTGGGCAGAAAAAGTATCAATCCCACTCGACTTCACCTGATGAAAATCATTTAAAAAGATGAAAGAAATGTATAAATTTGGAAATTTATTTTCAATTGAATTCACGCTTCAAATGAATAAATAATACAATAATGGTTGTTATTAAGTGATGATCAAGTTGTGATCATTAAAATATCCAACTTAATCCATTCAATATATAAACTTTGCTGGTTAAAGCAGTTTTCATATTAAAAAACTGTTCAATTTTTGTACTTCATCTTCAAATTATTGTCTAACCTAAGCACAAAATTTAAATTTATCAATACTTAAGTCATCTTTCCTCATCGTTCATCATTTAATTTCAAGTTTAATACAATAAAATAAAAGGATTATCAAAATGTAAAAGTTATTAACAAATGAAACTTAAAATGATTTAGAAAGCAAAAAATTGAAAAACCTAAACTTAGCAACAAAATCGCAGTTTTGGCCTTTCATTGTAATGTCGATGAAAATGGTAAATGATTGCCATTTTGTGGTCATCAAAATGTTATTAATTGTACAGTTAAGTAAGGTTTGCATGTAAAAAAGTCAATGTTTTCACGACTCTATCCACTTTAACTGTATTTCAATTACATTTTATTACTATTAATGGCAATGAATATTAAATTAGGTTAACGTTTAACTCTTGAAGAGATTGACAGTGTTTTTAATGTGTTCATTATTCACCAGTTTTCCTGCTGTTCCAATGTGAACATGATAAAATGATTGAGTTAAATTAACATGAGGAAATGCGATATTGTTACAATTGATACAAACATTAACATGTTTAATCAGTGTGAAGTAAAAGATGATTACAACGTAAAAAGGCTTTTCACATGAAATAGATATTGCTAGACATTTTACACTGTCTTCATCCACTCATCGCCAACTTATTTACTCATCTTCATTTCATCTTCATCATCCACTTTCCAGCATCATTTTCATGGTTAACATATTGTCATTCACTTTCCTTCGCCTCAACAGAGAGAGAGAGAGAGAGAGAGAGTCTTGTGTGGACCAATTTTTCGTCTTTTGTATTGAGTTGGAATCCAAGTATCTTAAGACAAAATTGTCTCATTAATGTTGACATTGGTAAACAGGTAAAAGTGAATCAACATTTTAAGCAAACAATTTCGTGTCTATACAAAATGAACACAAAGTTGCTTTGAATTTTGTGTTGAAAAGCATTTTAAAAGGTTGAACAAAACTGCTATTAATGTTTGTACCTTTAACCATTATTGTTTAGGATTTTTGAAACACTCAACCTTGCAACTATAAATACTAACCTGAGATGGTTAAGTATTTGAATCAGTCTTGCAAGTCTAGGAATGGAAAGGTTGAGTAGCAAGAAGAGAGATAAAAATATCAAGAAAGCAAAGGTAGGAGTGAAACTGGAGTGTAAGTTATATCATAGACTAAAGGTTCTGATTGAAGCCTGTGAGAAAGAAACCATATGAAACACACCAAAAACCATGATGATAAAAAGGTTTCAAAAAGTGTTTTCATCATTTTATCTTCTTATTCTTCTCTTTCTCCCTCCAAAACATTTGGTCATCAACAAGACTCCCAGCTCTTGACTCAGACAAACAGTATCAAAAAACATGCAATGAAACATGCCTTAAAACACACAATAACATGAAAAATATTAAAAACTGTTTACCAAGTAAAATGACTTCCAATGTTAGCCATTTCAAAACAACTGAAAATGTAAAAATGTTGAAAATACTAACAAATGTAATTCGAACTGCTAAAAATGATTTAAAATCTTGAAAATTTTCAACTTTATTGTTTTATCAAAATAGTTTTCCGAATCAATAAATGAATCAAGCAATTATGCAGTGAAATGAGTGAAGCAATACAATCTTAAAAGTCCATTTTATGTGAAAAACTTAATTTAACCAGCAAATATGAATGGCAAGTGGCATCCAAGTCAAGGATGCAACAATCAGCACAAATCAGAGCAACAAGCGGAAACTTCGATCATGACTGATTGGAAAGCTCTCTTAACCGAGTAGGACACAGTCAATCTACATCGTAAAGACTCGAATTCTTGATGAAAAAATTACAAAATAAAATCTGCTTTTATCAAATCGAAAAGTCCCATTTCTGGATAAGAAAAAGCCTGTCAATAGAGTTTACGCAAAAACTTTCGAGTCGAGACTTTATGTGTCTGTAGGGCCATAAAAACAGAGAAGTTGTTTTGAAAAGTCGATTTCAAAGTTGAAGCTTCGTTCGCTAAAATATTTTTACCTTCGCTTAGAGGTCGATATCGATATTTGGACAGCAAAACCTGTCTTGAAAAAGTCATTGAAATAACTTGTTCAGCAAATGTTGCCATCCAAAGCTATTCCTTTACAATATCAAAGCAAATTTCATAAATTCACATTCTTCAAGTCTGAAACTGTGTCATTCTAACGATCTATTAATTCATTAATCGTTGTCTGCGATTATAGAAATGGTCAAATATGTTTAGCTTCAGATTGGAATGAAATTAATCTGGAAATGATTATTCGTTGAACAGTTGACATTGTCAAGTTAAAAACAGAGGGTTTAAGCCTTTTGAACAATATTCACTGTTATTAATCGGAAAACAATGATAATAATGCAATTGAAGATGATGATGCGAATGTAAGAATAATTCATCGATAATAATAATCAATCGATAGGTGCTCAAGCGTAATCAATGAATCAATCATCACATTTCACCCTTTTCCTCTTTTCCTTCCTCTTTCCTCTTTCTCCCTTCACTCTCAATCATTATCATCATCATTAGTATCATGATGATGATCATGATAACAATAGTCATAAAAACAACAATAATCATAATGATAATGACAATCATGGTTATAACTCTTTATCCATGTTGACTGATTGAGAATCCCTGAGCCAGATAAAATGTCATACTTGACAAAATTCATCATAACTTTAACAATTCACCATTGAATGGAAGAGAGAGAGAGAGAGAAACTCAAATGAAATTACATTAAAAAGGCAATTTTTTTAAACTTTTTTTTCTGTCAGCATCCTCATTCTAATAATAATATCATGATATCAACATAATCAGGATAATCATAATCATGCAAGTATCTTGTTAATTCAGTGACATGGAAACAAATGGAAACCAGTTATTACAAAATGTTTCCAGCTCAAGAAGGATGTTGAACAGCTTCAAGAAAGATATTTGTTTCAACTTCCGTATCAAATCAAAATATTAACATCATGAATTATCATTTTCTCATGAATTTGAATCAACCGTTGAACATCCTTTTTACCCTGGAATCGCAATTAATATCAATTTGATGAATGTGAAAGCGTAAAGAGAGAAAGCAAAAAAGAAATTTCATTCTCTCAATGCTCTTCACTGGGCAGGGAGTGAGCAACTGGGATTGAATGCTGGGAGTGAAACTTGAGAATGAATATTGTGATATTGGAAATGAACAATGGAAACTATTTATCTGTTTTAAGATTAAACAGATTGTCTCAGTGTTTTTTGTGTCTCTTCAAGACTCCAATTGTTTTAACGGGTCTTTTCAGCAGTTGAACAGAGGTAAAGTGTGTGTGTGTGAGAGAGAGAGAAGGATGAAGATGAGGATGAAGGGAATGGAAAAGGGAATCTATTAGTGAATTGTTATTAGTGATAAAGTTTTTGCCTTGAAATTGTAACAACCTTTTGGGTCCATTATTGCCTATAATAATAATCAGGGAATCAAGGCCTATAACTAGTAACAGGAGAGGGTGAAATGAGTGAAGGCAGAGGCACACAGAACACACTGGGAGTGAGAGACAAAAAGCCGGATCACAAGTGATGAGGAGTGAAGGGATGAATCTCATAGTTTATCTCCTTGACCAACAGTCACATATTTACTGGCCATTGCTAAATGATAATGGATTAAGCGATTTGATTACCAAACAATCAAATCGTTAACCAATGGTTTCGACTCATGTTTATCAATTATCAAATATGAGTACATCAACAGGATTCCCTTTGCAAGGAATGTGTAAACTAAACAAGAAGCAGAGGAAATTTGATTCAATTCATTTGACAATCGCAATTGTATTATTTCGCTAAATTGTTTCATCTCAATGAAAGAAGAAAATATTTGCTAATTGTTGATTCAATTTTCACTCTTAAAAATTAATCAAAATCTTGTGTCAACTCGAGTCAATATTGAGTGCTAAATTGAGTGAAAAAAGTCAGTGAAAATAAACTGAAAACTAGACAATTTTTCATTTCCACCTTTTAATGAACATTAAAATGCTATTTATATCAAAATAACAAAAATATCATTCTTTAGATCCGTCAAGCTCGCCGCGTTTAATTGATAACAATTTAATACTGAATCGATTCGATTTAAACGCTTAAATCATTCTTTGCTCATCATTATCAACTTGATATCCAAGAAACTCGTTTTTTGTTTTCGGATGAAATTAAAGATGGCAATGAAATAAGTCCAAAAAATGTTCAACTTTTACTGTGTTGATCATCATTGTCACCATTTATTTAACTTTTTTTTCTTCAACCGATATTCTTATCATCATCATCTTCAATCATCAAGACTAAATAAGAGTAACAGTGATTACACAGTCAAGCAAAGCAATTCATTCCAAACCATTAAGACTTCCATGGAGAGATGAACACTTTCATTTGGCATCATCATCATTATCATTATCATCCTATTGCTATGCTTACTTAGACAGACATTTACAGACAGGGAAGAGCACAAATTAAGATGGTAAAGGATTGAAAAATTGAAAATCACAGTGAAGATGGAGAGAAAGAGAAAGAGAGAGAGAGAAAAAAAACAATCTTCATTCTGATGAGAATCTGCTCATTTGTCTTAAAAAGGAATCAAAAATGAAGAAAAAAAGTTCAAATATAAGGATAAATGCATTTTCAAATATAAAGTGAAACTCTTTTAATATCATGAAAATTGTCAAATTAATTTTTCCCTTTTTATTTGAAACCATCTTTACCAATGGCCAACTAACTTTATCAAATGAAATTAATACATTTTTTGCTCTTTCAACATCATTTTCCTCCTCATCTTTCATCCAGTTTTTTCTTCTCTCATCTCAACATTCTCATCCTTTTCTCCTTTTCTCATCACCATTCTGCTGCTGTTACCGAATTATCCTCATCCTTCATCATTTACTTTATTAATTTTCTCATTTTCTGTCTCTGATTTATCATCACATTTCTCATCAAATCTACTTGGGTCACAAGACATCAACCTTCAACCTAACAGAGTCACTTTCAGCCCATCAAGTGTAACAAACTGAAGACAATTTTACGCGTAAAAAAAGTCAAACTTTGATCATAAATTTTGACCCGATTAAGCGGGTTTAATAAGGCATGATGAAGCCAACTGGTCAACCTATCAGAGCAACTCTTGTCCCATCAAATGCTTCTCATTGTGAGGCAATTTTCACGCTAAATTTATATTCATTTTAACTTTTTCTTTCATGATAAAAGCTGCAAAATTTGAGAAAATTTCAATTCTTTTAGCTTACAATTCCTGAATACAAATGGTAAACAACAAGATCAATAATTATTTCAATTCAGTCAACATATTGTTTGCTCAAATTGATCAGTGAAATTTGATTTAAAATGAATAAATTTAACCGAGTCAACAAATTTACCCAAAAATGCAAAACCACAAAATAACGTGCAAACCATAAATTATCCCATCAATTTGAACCTAACCTGACAATCCCGGAATCTTACCCAAAGTTGACAAAATTAATTACTAATCAAAGAAGAAAAACGGAGTAAATTTCATTTCCAAAAATCATATCCATTAAGATCAATGATCTTACTTCTGTTAATCATCATTTACGTATTTACTCAACGATAATTAAGTCCTAAAAAATATTAAATATACCATTTGAGATGGAAAACAAAAAAGATAAAAATGATTACTGAATAATAATGATTATAATGATTGTAAGCACGTATTGAATATATATTTATGAATATCAATAACCAGGTAATGTTCAAGAAATAGCAAAAGGTAAACACAAAAACGACTTACATTGGTCCCAATTCATATCGGGTACATTAATAGAGGTAATCAGATCCTTACCTGTAAGAATGAAAAGTGAAGAAAGGATGAAGGAAGAGAAGGAAGAAGAAGAAAAGATTGAAAAACGCAAAGTTAATCATTTAGTACATAAGTTAATAACAATACAAGAGAAAATATGAAAGGCTGAAAGAAAGGTACAAGTAAACAATTGAACAATCAATTACCAGATCAAATAATGTTTAAATTATCATGATTAATTGGAGGTAAAGTTGAGTTAGTTTTTGATAAATGAGTTTCAACTTTGAAGCCGTTGTTTGCCATTCGGAAAACAATTAGACTTTTCAATTTTTTTTGTTCCAGTTGGACTTTAATCTCAATTATAAATTGCAAATAAAAAAATCTGTTTGACTCGTTCATCACTGAATTGCCTGTGATTAACTTACAATGATAAATGAGCTTCAACAATAAATTGCTTCAATAAGCTGTCACTGAACAGTTTTGTAAATCACTTTCGGTCCTTTTTCATCTTCCATCAACCTTTTTTTTCCCGATTTTTCCCTTTTCCACTCACATCTTCTTATTCATCTTTTTTCCTCTCTCTTCATAACTTGATCAAGTTTAACTTTTATACCAAACTTTGACCCAAATTGCCAACTTTAGCCACTTTCCTTGTCCATCTTATATGTTAATATTATCACTGTTAAGGATAATATTATTAGTTTTAAGGTTTACATTCATTGTTTGGAAAGGTTTTGCCTTTCGATAAAACGAAAAGCTGTTCACTTTGAAAAGTTTGCTTTATTTGAGATGAAAGTTAATTGCTATTAACTGAACGACACAAAAACAGATTGAACCATTTTTAGGCTTCCCTTAATTACAGATTAATCGAGGTGACCAAAAGGATCAGCAAAGTGACAAAGGTTTAAACTTGGGTTCCTTTTTTGTCTTGCTTAGTTGCCTGACTGGATATGAAATATCAACAGTAAGGAAGGATGAAGGACTATCAAATAATGATGTTGACCAGATGAGGAAAAGTGAACGGCAAACAGCAACTTACTATGCAAGTTTAATTTCATTATTCATCAATAATTGGCTTTAATCAAAGTCAACTTGATTGTCTGCACAAAAGCTGGTCATTGAATGGTTTGCCATTGAAAATTCAACTTTAAACTTGTGAAAGATTGCAATGTATTAAATGAATAAACCGAGATTCTGTAAGGTGTCAGAGTTTTCAGTGTGATTCATGAATACAACTTGAAACTGATTATCTGAGTTTATCAGAAGAAATGTTTCTCTCTTTGCTTGCTCATCATCCATTATCATCTTGATTATCCTCATCTTCAACTTTCCTTGTTAGCCTTTCATTTAACTTGCAATTTACTGTTACTCTGAAAATAACTAATAATATTATCTGTTAGGAAACAAAATAAAGGTCACAAAGGTAATGATTCTGATGAATATAAACACTGATTGATCTTTGGCCTGGTTGGTCAAACCTATCCTAGCAAGTAATGATAATGATGAAAACAATACTAATAAAGAGAGCAGCAATAATAATGGTTTAAAAGTGCGCAAGTAATCTGAATATTCACTTGATATTTACTCTTGTTTGTCTCATACTTTTACCATCATTATTATTGTTATTGCTCTTCTTGTTATATAAGGTACTTTTACATCAACTTTTCCTTCTCAACTGAATCCATTCCCTTTTCTCAATCTCTATCCTTCTAACTTCCCTGTTGGGCCTAGGTGCATCTCATGGGAAGCTAAAGACAATTTCATGGGCTGCTAAGCTCAATAACCTGTCTGATAACAAGGATGGCCAAAGAAGCACAAAGACTCTTTAACCCAACACAATTTCAATACATTTATGTCACCATCTTTACCTTATAACTCAGCTTCACCATTTACATCGTTAAACCATCAAACATCAAGAGCAACAGCAACTTGAGAAAAGCTTGTTTCAAAATGATTTGTAACAAAATGTTGCGATGAAATAAAAGGTTTCAGTGAAACAGGTCAAAAGACATGTCAGGTCGCTTTCAGTCAAATTACTTAACCGATGGATACAATTGAACTTGGA
The DNA here is from genome assembly GCA_036759885.1 of Tetranychus piercei. Lineage (NCBI taxonomy): Eukaryota > Metazoa > Arthropoda > Arachnida > Trombidiformes > Tetranychidae > Tetranychus > Tetranychus piercei. Next base: position 24,509,695 of record CM071877.1, read on the forward strand.
TCAACTCGTTTCATCTTAAATCTATTTTATGTAACATGAGAAGCTGTTAGTTGATTGTTTAGTATCGAGTTGTTTGTTTTGGTAAACTTGAAGAGTAACAATTTGATACAACTTCAACTTGCCAGGTTAACTTTGAGTTAATTTGGGATCAATTTTGTATCCAATTTGAGAATGAATTTGGATTCAATTTGGCTGGTTGAAGGGTTAACAATTGTATGATTTATATCAATTACGATGACCAAATTAGCAAGTTAGTTAATTAGAAATCAAGTGAAACAATTGATGATTCGTATAATATTGATAATAATGTTCTTACAAATGGATAACAAATCATGTCAATGTCAATCATTCTCATTACTTTTCCTTTATCATTTCTTTTCTTGTTCCACTCATCATGTTGATAATCATCCTCATCTTTTTTCCCTTTGTTTGCTGAACACTGACAATTGGTTAACAAGATGATCATCATAATGATAATCACCGAAACTATACATTACATGATACAAAGAATCTGTGATTAGTTCATTTGAAAACAGAGAGTAAAAGTTAATTATAAGAAATCATTGGAACCAAAAGAAAACAAATTTGCTGGCAAACTCAAATGATGATTGATTGGTGATTATCGTAAACAATAACCTCAATTAATTACACTTTCATCACAGAGCGAAACAGTAATAAGAAAGCAAATCAATTGAAAAGCCATCAAGTCATTCAATGCAAAACTAAACTTGAACGCTGCAATGGATTAGTAAAACTTATGACTTTCCAAGGTAATTTTATATTGGATTTGGTTTTAACGAAACAGTTTAGTGCAATAAACAAGATGAAAAGTGTTAACACTTTGAATAATTTTGCAAAGGCTTCATCTTTTCATCATCTTTTCATCTTCAACTGTTAATTGTCATTTGACTGGCAACATTTCCCTGCAGTTGATCAAGATTCAAGTTCATCTAAGTGTTGTTTTCAATAGAAACCAGATTTCACCTTAACCATCTTCAAACGTTCCATCCATTCAACATCCTTTTCGTTAACCTTTTGTTAACCATGAAAAAGGTGGAAAAAGAAGGGAAAAGTTGAAAAAAAATGTTGAAGGATCATTGAATCATCATGAAACATCTCAAGGGGTCTTTAGTTTCCTTTATAATCATCATTAAAACCAACATCAGCTGCACCAAAATGGCTAAACATAACCAAAATGAAACCATTTTCAACTGAACCCAAATCACATTTTTACCATAATTGTTCACCAATTTTGTTGGAAACTTGTAATTGAAAAATTGAAACATAATTAATTGAAAAATGAATAAAAATTCATTGTTTGATTGCATTTTGCAAAGATACAAATAAAGAATACTTTTGTCAAACTTTCATCGCAAATGCAATCTTTTTTTTTGTAAAAACTTCATTTTGCTTTAACATTAAACTAACAATTGCTATTGATGTTGAAATGAATAACAATTATGAGTCTTACAATGAAAAAGTTTCATTTTTAGTCGAGAAAAGTCAGAGATGAAAGGTGAATGAATGTAAATCAGGAAAGAAGCTGAGACTTTGACAATTAACAGTCGATTGAACAATTTTTACTGATGAGTTTATTTGATCAGTTGGCATCATTAACATTGTTATTATATTTTAAAGTTGACGTTACCAAAGAGACAAGAAATGTCTTCGTTCTTATCCTTTCTTGCTTTCCTCATTCATCAACAACAAACCAGAAAACAGTTGATCATGATGATCGCCTTGGATACAAATTACACATGGATTGCTATAGCAACATATTTTCTATTCAAAACCAATTGTGTATATTAAATGGCATGAAACTGTTCGTTGAATATAAATGTTATTATCAGCTTCAGTTTAGTTAATAGGTTAGTTGCACGAACAAAAAGGTTAACATTTTATTTTTCATTTTTCAATTTTTCCCTTCAAATTTGGGTCCAAATTTTCATCATTTATAATGTTTAATTTGATTAGATTTGGCGAGAAGACATGAAATCACAGTGAACACACAGTTTCAACCTTTCCTTTCAAACTTTAACCCACTTTTTGATTGCAATAACTTCTCAACTCGCCTGGGAATGATTAATATGATAATACGTTTAGGTGAGTAAACAGATTCACAACTGATTAGTTTTGCTTGAAAGGATCATCAGGACGTGAGAATTGGACTTTTGGATTCACCAAAAGACTAACTTTGATTCATTTTAAAGCATTCATCAGTCCACGTGGCTCATCATTTTGGGTTAATTCATGTTGAAGCAACTATCAACAAATGTTCAATTCATTTAGCATTTTGGCTTTTGAAAATGTTCACTCTTCAATGGCAACACAAATGATGAGAAGAAGAGATAATTTTCTAAATCAAGTTTAAGGGAATGTTTAAAGTACATTGTATAACATTGATAATCATGATTGATGCAACTTTTCAAATGAAAATCTTGTAAATTGTCTTTCCTTTGACTTTCAACAATTTATTTTCATTCTCAGATAATTGAGTTGATTGTTGTAAAGTCAACAGATTTTTGGTCAACACAAGAGTTGAAAAACAATTGAATCAGCCTTTCGAGTTAATGAGAAACCATCAATTGATTAGGAAAAGAAACGAGTTTGTTATTAAATTTGTTGATGGCCAGGAATAGATTTAAAGTGTTGAATTTTTTTCTTTTTTTTTGCTTCTTCTTTTCAAATGCAATTAAACAATTACTTAAGTGATGCTGATGAAAGGGAAGCAAAGAAAGGCAAGAAATAGGTTGACATGAAAGATGGAGTCAGATAATCCAAAAGTGATGATGATGTAGATGATAGAGTTGATCAAAGGGAAAGTGTAAAGATTGGTGATGATCAATTGAACCATCAAACCAATCAGTTTATTGGCTTGATTGGTCCATTGAGAGAAGAGAGGAAAACATGATGATTATCATGATAATAGAAGAGAGAGAGAGAGAGTTTCATCTTTTGTCAGATGATCAAGTTGCAGAAGACGAGGTGATCTTTCATGATAAATGTTCATTTTGGATAACAATTTGGATTCAGCAAAAATGTACATCAAGAGGCCTCAACAAAACAAAGGCCAGGCGAATGAAAAACAATGCAAAAACAGTACAATGCATGATGGATGCAAGTAATGAGTAAAGATTTGTCATCTTTGATGACCAATGATGAAGATGTGGAAAAGCTAATGAAAAGTGAAAAAAAGTTAATCAAATGATTGTTTCCAATTAACTTGTACTTCGCCTTGCAAGGTCAATAATTATTGGCAAATTAAAAGTAAATTAATGGCAAAAATGACTTGTAATGTTGAACACTAATTAGATTAATAAAATCAGTAAGTGTTGCCATTTACAGCGTTCAATGAGAATCAAGTTTTCATGGTTTTACATGGAAAACTTTTCTTCTTTTCTTTTTCATCTTTTTGGCTTCATTTTCACCATTCTTTTCAGTCGCAAGGAATTGAAACAATTTCTTGCATTGTAAATTATATTCTCAAACATTCATCTTTTCAAGTTACATTTTTAATGTATTCAAGTTAATGAAAGAGTTGATGATAACACAGGGAAACTGAATTGAATAGAGTTGAAAAGAAGATGAAAATTGACAGGAAACTAGTTCAATTAACTTGTAGTATTTATGTAAGTTTTGCTAGTTAAAAGAGTACAATTATAATTGAAAAGATGATGAGAAGCAAAAAGTGAGACATTTTTTTGAAAAATGCATTCTTTCTGTGCGTTCCTTTCAATTGCCTTCAAACACCCAAAGTATCACTGTATTCAGGGACAAGCCGCGAAGAGCAAGAAAAGGAGGAAATATTTTTTGCCAATTCAACAGGATTACTGTTTGATACTCTTTTTGCTTCATGCTGACTGTCAAGGTAACTTAATTAATGTTAGAGTCACAATTTTGATCTACATTTTGACAAAAAAATGGCTTCAGAGATAAATCTTTTAATAAGATTCAAGAATAGGTTACAAACAGATTAACATTTTGCCCTTGTTTTCAGGTCTACCGACTTTTTAGGCTGCATTTACACTGATAAACTTCAACTTGAACAACCTTTTGTTTGTCAATAAATAATTAAGGCAACACAAAAGGTTGATAATTAATTCAAAACTGTTTCAACATTTAACAACGAAACATCACATTTAAAGTCGCTTTTAACACTTTTAATGCTCATTACAGTTCAACTTTTATCAAATTTCATTGCATTCATTTCTTGATTCAGCCTGTTTCTCTTTCACTTTCTTCATCAACTTTCCATGTTTGCAAAGATTCAAAATTTTGGTCTTTTTGGGTTTTATTTGAACGCTTTTTGACTGAGGTTCTCTATCTTTTACCCAAGTAAAATCAAAATTTACACTCTTTTCTTGATTCTGGTTGTTTCACTTTAATTTGCTGAAGAATTGAAACTTACTTTTCAACCGATTTTCGGTCATTTTTGATTCGAGAACTGTACATTCTTTCAGATTCTCAACTTGTCTTTAGAAATGATTTTTGCCGCTAAAGTGCGTTGAAAGTACTTAAATTATCCATTGAGTTGAAGAGTTCATTTGGATTATATGTTTTAAGACAGGAATGTGTGTCATGGAATGAAAGAAAATCAATAGAATAAACAAAATGTTCTCAAATTAGGATAACCTGTTTGATAGTCACATGGGTTTGTGCACAATGTCGTTGACTATCAGCTGTTGATGAAAGTGAATCACAAGGTTAACAGAAAGTGATGATAATCATAACAGTGAATGAATTTTAAACGAGAGATTCCCTGAGATGCTACAGTTTCCAGTTTCTTTATATCGATTATCCAACCACATCGATCTCATCGACCATCATAATCATCATCATCATCATTCCAACTGCATGAAAAATTCTTTTTTTACTCCAGGTGAATGTTCGATTATTCAACATCTTCATGTAACTCACTCATGTTCACCTATATTTTACTCAGAATCAATTTCATCACATACTCATTCATTCATGGTTTTCCCTCTGGTTTCACATTATCACTGAGCTGATCAAATTCAAGGTCAGACATGAACTAGCCTGACACCAAACTGTCTGAATAAAGCAACGAAATTGTGAAATGCTGAAAATGTAAAAGTTGATTAAACATGAAAGAAACAAAATTGAATAGAAAGCCAACCATTTCACATGATAACTTGCAATGGAACAAAATTCAAAATCGAAATTCAATCTTGAATAAAAGATGCAAAAATGAACAGTAAAAGTGAAAGCAAAGAGCAGCTGAAGTGAAAGGCAAAACATTATCATTAACAAGGTAAAAGCAAAGGCACTCCCAATGAGGCGAGCAAATTTGAGCAGAAAAATTGTGATAATTCAATGTTTATCAAATTTTCACTCCCAGTTGAGGACTTTTGACCATTTAGCAGAAGTAAAGGTTTGAAGGATAAAACAAGTTTCAACCTCGTTCTCATGTTTTGCTAAACTACGTTACCAAGCAAATGATAAGATTATCATGAAGGAAGGTGGTTAAGGTGGTGAAAAGGTAAACTTTGGAAACAAAATTTTTCCTTTTCTATTCATTTTCTCTTCACTCACACTTTACTCTTTTGATTGGTAACAAAATTCATTTACTTCATGAGCCCGGTAAAGGGGCATTTCAATTCATCATTACTCCAGCAAGTCTGTGGGTTCATTTTTGCCTGTTTTTTGTTTTGTTTTGCTTTCAACCTTCAGCTAAACAAGTAATTTACAATGGAAACCAATGGATACCGATAGCATGAAACATAACATACAGAGAGACTGAAGGTAGGAAAGAGTTGATGGTGATGTAAAAAGAAACTGAAAATAAGGTAAATGCATATTATTAAAAAGACTGGAAATAACAATAATAATGACAATAACGACAGCAAACAACAACAAAGGTTACATTTTTTTTTACTTTAATATCAATTGTTGTTGGCAATGATGAAAAGAGTTGGGAAAGTGAAGACAAGAATAAGGAAAAGTTATTGTTAGCAAACAATCATACTTTTTACTTCTTATTAAAAAGCAAGAATCAAAGATTACAGGATTCAACGTTTACAGGTGAAAACTGAGAAAACCATAAATTATTTACTGTAAATAAGGGTCAACTTATTAGCACCGCTATTGGAGGAGAAGAATTGATATTATCGAGCAACAAATTGAAACAAATTACTTTATCTTATTAACTTCGTGTTTAGGTGTTTATCAAGAGTAGCAGTGAAATCGGGTGTTGGAAGTGTTTCGCGTTCTTCTGGTTTACTGTTGATGTCTTTTGGTTGAATCGGCAATTTCCCCGATTCTTTTATTTTCATCGCTCAAAGAGACTAATTGTTCAAACTCTCATTATTCAGTGAATGGAGAAACAAATTTAAAGAATAATTGAAATAATTTAACCAGAAAAACTGAGCTCAACTGGAGATATTGGCTTTCTGGTTTAAGGTTTTTGGGTGCAAAAGATTAATTAAAGTGTTTAATCTTGAAAATTTCGTGATCAATCTCGAGTTAATCAGTGAAACTCTACCTTGAAACTTTTGTTCCAAACAGTGTTCACCCTAAAGGAACATTTGTTAAGAGGAAATCTTCTGGTTCTTCCCATTGTTTCCCATGTTCATCTTTTATTCCAATGAACTTATTTTTTACTTTCCATTCCTTTTCACCTTTCAACTGTTTAATGGCATTTGATTTGCAAACCCAAATTACATGATAAAAACATTATTCAAATGCGAGTGAAAAACAGAGGAACGTTTTTGGTGAAGAAGGAACGTGAAATCAAAAATTGAATAAATAACTGAAAGCTACTGATATTCAATCAGATGATGTACAAAAACCATTCAAATTTGAATTTAATGTGGAAACGAGAAAAAAAGTAAATCCAAATCAAGTGCTCATGAACTTGAAATATCAACATAAACTTGATCAAATATAATTACTGATTCAAAAATAAATGATAAATTATATAAACATTAAAATAATAACGTAACATTCAATTACATAGGAAGGAAACTGAACCAAAAATGTAAACATTGAGAAAAATTGAGAAATGTGATTAAATAATGAACTAAGTAAATGTGAAAATTAAGAAAATTTAACAGTTTAAACCAATTAGATGAAGTAGATGAATCAAGCATTAAGCAAGTGAATCAAGAGAATGAGAAAAATTGAAAAGGTAAATTGGTTCTTTAAAAATCGGGTTTTCTGGTAACAAGAAGAGTAAAAATGTTTCATTTATTTTCGTCCAAAAAGGTATACCATTTAATTGGACCCTTAAGGCTTTTTGGTTAATATTTTGCAAAACGATAATCTTTTATCATCATCATCATCATCATCTAAGGATGATGTGAAGCATCAATAATAGCAATATTAAATCGCGTGCTTCACTCTTTTGTAATTGTAAACCATAAGTCAAACAATTGAGTTAACTTTTTTATTCAACATTTACTTGCCATTGTTATCATCATATTAATGATATTAAATAACATTGAAATGTTCAACATTCAAGACTAAATTTAATTTGTAAAGAAAGACGTAATTAAATTGTTTACAATCAATTGACTTGAAAATGGTGATACATTTTGTATAAATACAAATATTCCTTGATAATCATTTCAACTTGAATGGTCTACTTTCCTATTAATCAGAATTAAATGAAAAATAAAAGACTAAACCATTATGTTTCGCATTATTGTTGTTATTATCATTGTCAAACCTCTTAGGCTATTTGTTGATCAATTTAGATTTTAAATTTCAAGTTGGAAGAAGAAGAAATGAAAAGAAGATGAAAATGATCGATAAAATGATCATAAAGATTATATATTAATACATAAATGTTTATATTTTCATCATTTGTATTGTCATTAAAATAAAGGCAAAATTCATTTTCAGGTCGATTACAGTCTTTGGTTTACATTTACAATCAAATGTTGTCATTAAGGTAACTGTTGCTGAAACTTTACCATTGGCTTTGCATTTTAAACGTAAAATCAAATGAACCATCAAAATGCGTATTTAATTAACTTAGAAAATGGTTTTCATAAACTTGTAATGATTAGTTGACGCTTTAAAAGTGCAAAATGCTAAGCTTATTTGATGAGATCGTTCTGGACATTTATTCAGTCGAAAATTTGGCGAATTAAAAAAGACTGTAATGATGTTATGTAAAGCTGAGTGGGTCACTTTGACTGAAATTTCATCCAGAATATAATCTGTTAATAAGTTCTGCTTGGATGACAATTTTGCTCTCCTTCAATCATGTAAAATAATTTTCTTTTTCATGCAATGGATATTATTCACTGCTGGATATAGCATTAGGTTGAAAGAGAGATTTGGGTGAAAATAAAAGGTAAATGTAAGGGTTTTGCTTTGATTGTTTTCATTAGAGACAATTGTTCATCTAATGTGATAATCATGGTTCAACTCATGCTGAACACTAATTTTAAAAGGTCACATTGACTCACCTCAGGGTCAATATTGGCATTAAATTTTCAACTGAGCTAAAAATATCAACAGTTATTAAACTCAAAATGGGATGCAAAAAGATAAAATAAAATTAAAAAATAAAATAAAATAAAACAAAATAAAATAAATGTTTATTTGCACAAAATAAATTTAACAAAATTATAACAGTTTTGATTACAATGATAATAGGTGAAGTTGGGCTTAAAAATATGAGTCAGTTTGAGAGTCTGAGGAAGAGATATTATTTAGAGTTCAAATTGAAACGTCAAAATTATTAGCTGCAGCAGTAAATTGATTGCATGATTGACAGTGAAAAATGCGAAGCAATCCAATGTTATTGACTCAACTTTAAGCTTGACGTTTCTTGAAAACTGCTTTTGAGATTTTCTAGAGATCTTTTTTGAGTAATTGTTTGGTAATTGATTGTTCAATTGTTCATTTAAATATCTAGAAGGTTAAACTTACCTGCAAGCCGAAGTGCAGACATTCGTTGGAACTCGGGCTCTTCTAGCCATTTGTACATTCGACGAAAGGTTTCACGTCCTGACTTAAGTTTACTCCAAGGCTTGGGGTTTCTTAGGAGATCAGAAAGAGTTCCCTGGGATCGGCAAAGTACTCGTTGGGCGAAAATGGCCTGCGGTATGCTGTACCTTTTAAGTTCTGCACTAATCCTTTGAGCAAGTTCTTTTGTATTTATTTCTTCAATTTCATCAGCCGAAGAGCTGGCCACTGAACCGGGTTGTTGAATGTTAAGCGAAGATCCATTATTATTTGCCGTTGAACTGGAGTTATTATTGTTACCGGTTAAAACAGCATTATTACTATTTGCGTTGTTGTTGGAGCTATTATTATTACTATTGTTATTATTATTGTTATTATTATTATTGATTAATGAACTGGCATTGGCGTTATTGGATGAGGAAGAGGTTGACGTAGACGAAGAGGCTGAGACTGAAGTTGATACAGAAATTCCTGTTGGTGCTATTACAGTCCCTGTAAGATTATTATTGTCACTCTTTGAGCTTATCGATAGACTTAATGAGGTTTGACGTTTATTTCCAGTTGTCACAAGAACCGGTGAAAGGGTTGCATTAATTTGTACAGAGTTACCGGAATGATGTTGGATAACAGTTTTCTCTTCAACCTGATGAACATGAGGCAAGAAAAGGAGTGAAATTCAGTTCTGAGTTCAAGTCAAGTTTACTTTCTTATTGAGTAAATCTTAAACAGTAATTTAGGCGGAAAAATTATTATACAAATTAGTTCAAGTTTAATTTTCCGAAAATGATATTGGTTTGAAAAATTTTGAAGCTTTAAGATATGCTTTGGTAACAGTTTATGCTAATTTGATGACAATTTGGGTTCAATAGTTTTCAACTCAAAACAGCAAAACAGAAAATACTTGTTCCTTTCTAAGCATTGATACTGAAGCTTGAATTTTAGTTTGATTCAATAATAAGAAACACGATTAAAAAATCTAATCTAAATTCAGTTCTTATAGCTGATTTTGAAAAAGAGTTCAATCGAGAAAAAAAGTCACTTTTACAGATTTAGCCAACAATGCAAGGCAAGCTTTCAAAATTAAAATCAAAACAATTGACATTTAAACCAGAAGTTAATCCAAGAACACCTTGTAATATAATTTTTCCGTCTAAATCATTGATAGATATTAAAAGCTATTATAATTAGATTTTATGTTTTAGATGCTAAAGTATAAAATTAAATAGTGTTTTTAGTGCAAAAAATTGATTCCTGATTGATGAGTTACAATTCAGTGAATTGTTAATCTCTAACCGTTTCCATTTGTAATGTCCCTGTTTTGGTCATTTTTGGATAATTAAATGCTTACCGTTTCAATTGCATTTGCTGTTGTTACTACAGCAACGGGTGCAGAGATTAAAGCTGAATCAAGATCACTATCAACTGATTCGGAAGATGAAGCTTGTACAATTGTCACGGTATGACCAGTTGGTGCAATTGCCGCTGGGATGGGAGTAACTGATGCCTGAAATGATAATTTTGTTGATGATGGCGATGATGATGAAAATTAGACCATTAGGTTAAGGTAATGATAATGTACGAGGTAGGATATTAATGATTCATACAAAAGGTTTAGTTTCGTGTTAACAGGGAATGAGATTAAAAACATCCAAATGTCAACAATTATGTACAAAAGGACAATTTTGAAAAACCTTTTTGCAACATTTAGCTTCGAGTTTAGCGTTGATTAAGTTGTTTGAAATATTGAAAAAGATAACATAATTCAAAATTGAATAGGAAATAATTATGGAAATGATAAAAACAAAATGGTAAATTGAAATTAAAAATATTTTTTTTTGTTAATTGTTTTAAAAACAAAAGTCTCATCATCAGGAATCAATTGAAATAAAAGAGTAATTTTAATTTAAAGTAAATATCAAATTTATATCTAATGTTATTATAAGGAAAGGACTTTGATTAATAAAATGAAGGGAGGAAGGTTTCAATGTTGAACAGTGCAGGGTAATTTTAAGGTGAATTGTAAATGAATGGTTAGTATTATGGTTAATAATAATTAGAAATAGTTTTGTTCAACATTTTTTTATTTTAGATAAACTAATGGTGAAAATGGAATGAAAATTGCAAGATTATTTTTGAAACTTACCGATCGGAGGGAATTTGCTGTGGCAACAACGGCCACTGGAGTTGAAACTATTGATGATAATTGATGATGTGGATGATGATGGTGGTGGTGATGATTGATTGGAGATGATGTCACCGGAATACCGGCTAGAGTAAGATGCTGGGCACTAGAAAGAGCTGCGGCTGCGGCTGCTGCAGCAACAGCAACCGAATTAACCTGATGTTGTTGATGATGGTGGTGATGTTGATGTTGTTGTTGTTGCTGTTGCTGCTGCTGTTGTTGTTGTTGTTGATGATGATGGGAAGGTGATGAGGGTGTCATTTGAGCGCCATGGTGGTGACCAGATGACGGTGGCGTCGGACTGGAGGGAAGTCCATTAAGAGAGGTTATCAGAGAATTAGGTGAATGTAAATTTACAGAGGATGGACTTGAAGGTGAACCCAATCCTCGGGTTGAATGTGAATAATCATAACCATTGGTGGGTGATAAACTTTTCTCGGTGGGTGAGGCAAGTCCATTGGAATGATAAGAGGATGGTGAACTGGTGAGATGCAGGTGACTCGAGTGATGAGGATGGTGGGAGGAAGATGATCCCGCTGTGGCAGCTCCGGGTGGAGAGGAACCTGATAGTCCATTGGATGAACTTGAGGTCATCATTGCAGCAGCGGCAGCGGCAGCCGCGGCAGCTGCAGCAGCAGCTGCTGCAGCTGAATGGTTAGAGTGATGTGAAGGTGAGGTATGATGATGATGATGGTGGTGATGGTGATGTTGCTGTTGTTGAGAAACTGAATTGTTGTTGGGTCCACCGGTCATAATGGGACTTCCATTCGGTGAAGATTGCTGTGAATGGTTCAATGGTGAGGACATTGTCATTCCTGCTGCAGCAACGGCAACCATCTTATCATATTGACTTGTATAAACGGAATTTGAAGCCATTGAACCCATCCCAAGGCCTGTACTGGTTACATTTTGCATCAATGAGAATCCACCATTTCCATGATGATGACCATAATGGCTAAATTTATCGGACATGGTGGAGATTGGTGGTAAGGGTTGCAAAGGTGTTAAAGTGGCATAGCTTGAGGATGATGTTGGAAACCCGGGCGGAGTCATGCGTCCGTTTAGGGTTTGATAGGTGGGCTCATTGTTGAGGACACCACGGAAATCTGTTGCATCAATCATTCTGTTGTTTGTTTCACTTGTATTACTGTTTGCTTGATCGTCTACAATTGGTGAAGATGAAGTTGATGACGAAGGCGATGAAACTGGTCCAATTGAGTCACCGTTTGAACCTGATCGATTACTTGTAATGCAATTATTATTTTTATCTTTTCGGATATTTTTCTTTGTTTTAGATGAATTTGGAGTTTGCCTTTTCTTTTCTGAAGCACTGTTGGTACTTTTAATTCGACGTCTCGAAGAACGCAAAGTAGATATTCTTGGTAAAGTTGTTACAGATGATGATTCAGTTAAATTGCTTGATCGCGTACAATCAATCACAGGTATCTCAACTGAATCAATAACAGTCGGATCAAGTGTAACAACAGTACTATCCTCGTCCTCGTCCTCGTCGTATTCTTCGTCTTCTTCGTCTTCTTCCTCTTCTTCTTCTTCAACGGCTACAATAACTTCACCAACTTCAGTTAACACAGATGAATCACAAATATCACCTTCTTCGCCAATATGGCCGACAATTTCTTCGTTAACCTCCTCCTCTTCAACTAAATCAAGACCAGTTAGGAGGCCAGATGATGAGGAGGCAGAAGAGGTTGGATTGGTGTTTGTTGTCACAGGTAAATGGTTTGCACTAACACTAGTTATAGTAACTGAGGGATCGCAGGTAGCATCCAAAGTAGCATCTAAAGTGGCGTCTAATGTATTATCTAATGTATCATCTAAGGTAGTATCAGTTCCATCAACAACTAACACAACACTTTCGCTTGAAATTTGATTATTCGAAGTTGTATTTGAAGATAATGGCGGTGATGTTACTTGAACTAATTCACTGGTTGATGATGACGATGAGCCACCAGCAGCAGTTGCAGCGGCAACCGCTGCTATTTCTGAGACAATCTCATGAGCGGGTAATAATTCCGGAGGCTCTAATACTGAATCAACTGATCCAACAGAACAATCAATAGGATCAACTATGACAATGGAATCTCCTAAATGTTGAGAAAGTTGTTGTTGTTGATGATGATGATGACTATGGTGATGTTGAAAGTGATCTGGATGGTGGGAAAGATTATGATGGCTTAGAGAGGTTGTAGGCAAGTTGAGCTGTTGGTGAGAATGCCTTTGAACAACAACCGAGTTTACCGGTAATACTAAAACAGTTGTTGTTGAAGTTGATTGTGGTTGTAGAGTAACAGTCTCTGTTGATCGAGTCACTGGTCCTGTAGTTGTTACTGCTTCTGTTGATGTTAAACTACTGATACGATGTAAGTTGCTGTTGACAACAGAGCTCCTTTGTGGCCCAGTCTCACTAAAGTTGTTTACCGTTGCTGTTGGTATATCTCTCTCAGTTGATATAACTTCTTCTATTACTTCTGCTATTTCGTCTTCACCTACAACACCAATTAACTCGTCTTCCTCCTCTCCAACTAATCCAGTGGAGGTTGCTGTTGCTCTTGTTGTCGCACCAATTGAAGATGGTTGTTTTGGTGATCGGTTTTCTTCTTCTCTTCGTGATACTAGTGATGATGACGATGATGATGATGATGATAAACAAGTAACTATTGTTGAAGTTGTTCTAGTTATTGGTGATGGTCTTGTTACTCGCTCAATCTCTTGAGTAACATTAACAACTCCACTTGCATCATCTTGACTAATATCACTGGTAGCAGCGACGCTGCTGCCCTCACTAATTCTGTTTGCTTCACTATTAACAGTTATCCTTTTCTCAATGTGATCATCATTAATCTCTTCATTTTCATTAATATTATTTATCTCGTTATGAGAAGTGATACCGTTATTACTGTTGATGTGACCAAGTGCATTAATTTCATTGACTAAGTTACTATTAACTGTGCTGCCGTTATTATTTATAATACAGCTGATACTCCTTTTGACTTCACTATTATTACCAAGCAGACTATTACTACAAAGTGTTTGACTACTGTTGGGATCGGTTAGAGATTTAACGATACTCGGTGATAGTTGGATAATTGGTTGGGTTGTTGATAGTGTTACAACAACTAGACTTCCCGGTATTATACACGATTGTTGGTTTGAATGAACAACGTCCGTGGTTACAGTCTCATACTCGTCGTCATCTCCAAGTATGGATACTTGTGAGCTAACCTCTTCTGGATGTGTTTCGCTTTGGTCGCTTACTGCCGCAGTTAAACTTATTGTTTCTGGTGGTGGTGACCTCGAGGCTGAATCAAATAATGCTACATCCTCCTCGTTAATGGCGCCATCACTCAGAGAATCTGAGGTCAGTTCCATTTCCATTTTACCTTTTTATTCTCCAATCAAGGGTTAGAAACAAACGAGAAGTGTAAAAGGGTTGTTTCTTGTTGATGGCCTTTGAAACAAAATTTTAATGCCTCTTGTTGTCTATGTCTTTATCAATCAAACGCCGTTTGTAATCTTTTTGCTTCTCGATTATTAATCTTTTTCTTATTTTCCAGCTCTTCAAGATCCAGCTGTCAATGAGAAATGAGGTTTTTACCTGAAGCTTGTTGGATCAGGGGAATTCAATTGAGACTTCAAAAAAGTTATTCACTCCTTGATTGCCACAGTTGAAGAACTGGAGGAAACAACCAGGACTCAATGGTGGAGGAAGCAAATCGAATGAGGAGTTAGAAGGAGAAAAGTCCCAAAGAAAAGTTTCTCAAGACAAAGTTACCTATTTGCCTGTAGATTATCTGTCGATATGATTGGATTGGTGGAAGAACGAAAAAGAGAGAAAGAGAGAGCGAAAAGAAAGAGTGTGAGTATGTAAGAAAAAGAGAGAGGCATGAGAAAAAAATAGCAAGAAAAAGTGAGAATCTGAGTAAGAAGGATAAAGAAATGTTCGAGCATGGAAGAGTAATGAAGGAAAAGAAAGGAAAAAAGTAAGAGATTTTATTTCGATCGAAGAGGAGAAAACGATCGAAGTAAGGGCTGGTACTATTGTGTGGGTTTTACTCTTCGCCAATCGATTGAGAAAATAACTACGATTTTATTCAGTAGAATGGGAATGAATAAGAAGGAGGAGGAATGATAGAGTGAGAAAGTTTGGTGGGAGTGAGAGAGTGAAAGAGAGTAAAAACAGAGTTTGATTATCAATGGCCAAAACAGATCAAACCTTAAGTCGAGATTGTTGTTGATTATTTGCAATCCTGTTGAACTGAATGGAAACACAGAGAGACACAGAAAATATGAACTATTGCTGATGATCTGGTTACACAATGGTTTGGTACAGACAAGGCTGGCAAGCAGAAATGTGGATCTCTTTTGTTTAGGTTGTTGCTGTTGATGTTGATCGGGACCATGTAAATTGTGGCCAACCAGTTTTGTACCAAAACCAAAGAAGAATTGAACCAAAATATGATGATATCGACGACAACGATGATACAATGTTTATCAAGTAGTCGCAACACTTATTCTTGTTTACCTTCTTTCTTATTTTCCTCTTCTTGTCTCGTCTTACTGTGTGTATGTTATTGTTATTGTTATGTTGTTATTGAGTTTGGAGTTATAACTCCACACACTTCTTACTTTTAAAAAACTGTTAGTTGACAAGATGATTATTTATCAATAATATATTTGTTAATCAAACACAGATGTAATTTTAATTTCATCTTGAAATTAAACAACAAGAAGAAGAAAGGAAAAGATAATATATATATATTTTTGTATATATAATCACAGAGAAGGAATTAGGCAAAAAAATCAGTCTCTACTTGATATTATTTTCTATGTTAACCCAATGTAACACGCCATTTTGGCTTTCCTCTTTCTCTCTTTTCCCTTTCTTTCCTTTCTT
The DNA here is from genome assembly GCA_036759885.1 of Tetranychus piercei. Taxonomy (NCBI): domain Eukaryota; kingdom Metazoa; phylum Arthropoda; class Arachnida; order Trombidiformes; family Tetranychidae; genus Tetranychus; species Tetranychus piercei. Next base: position 24,525,729 of record CM071877.1, read on the forward strand.
CTGATCGTCTTTCCAGGTCTCTCTTCGAGTCTCTCTTTCGAACCTCTCTTTCGAGCCTCTTTCGAGTTTCCCTTTCTTTCCACTTTTTATCCAGGAAAGAGAAAGGAACCAGAAAAAAGAGAGGAATGATGATGAAGATGAAAGGGAAGAAAGTCCAACTTGCATAGAGCATCCTCCGTATACTCACCCTGCTGTACAAAGATACAAGTTAAATGGTTAAATGTGAATGTTAAAGATGACTCTTGTCTTCCCTCATCATCTCTCATTTTGTATTACCTTCACAATACCCACTCTCCTCTCTCTCTCACTCTTATTATGTTTCTTTCTCCTCTTTTAATCCGCCGATTACACTTTTCCTCTCTCTCTCTCTTTGACTTCACTGTTTAAAAGGATGATGAAGATGATGATGGAAACATTGGTTTCTTTGGTTACTGCGACCTTGAATGATAATAATTGAGTTTTTCAGCTTTTTTAAAATGACGTTGAAGCAAATTTTCATTAGACCAATTCACCATTTTGTTTTAATTGTAAGCTTTCACTTGCTCAATTTTATCAAACAATTTTCCATCATGCAAAGTAGTAAGTGAATGTTTTCATTTGATTTTAAGCTTCAAGTAAGGGTTTACTTTGTTTTGACCAATTTTCAGCTGAAATCTTACTGTCACTTTGATTGATTACAATCTGCTCATTTAGATTCAACATTCACTCTAATTCAAAATTTATTTGCGTTTATTTGGTTTTCTTTAGGTTGTTTTGAAGCTCCTTTAAAGATACTTCACTGTTGAACAGCAAATGTTGGCTTTTTTGCTCATCCTATGACTGTTTAAAATGTATAATCATTGTTTTTTATTTTATTGGCAAAGTAATGATTCCTATAACTAATTGATGATTAATTCAGATTTGATTTACTTCTATATGAGAGATTAAAGGTTAGATGTAAGCATAAAATTGAATGTTTTGTTTTCTTGCAGTTTTCTATGAAAGAACGGTTTAATTGAAGTTATTTTATATTGAAATTATTAATTTATTATCAGAGATATTTAATATTTAAATATTTTCATGCATATAAATAATGGCTGAAGTTACAGTTAATTCGATTTTTATACATTAGGATAAGATCAATTTAACTATCGACACTTCAATTAAATCTTCATTGAAATGACTTTTTTCAACTTTTAGTTTATCTAAAATTGCGATCACTGATCATTTGTTGTATGAGAAACAATCTCGAGTAATTGAAATTGCTGATGAATCAAGAAATGAGATTCAGCAATCAGATAAGTTTCATAAGCTTTAAAAACTGGATGAAAATTGTGATCCTTCATATATGGATTCCATCTTGAGATTATTTCACCCCAAACGAATAATCGCCTCAATTCTTTGGCTAGAATTCAATGATGACCACACAGATATAAGATTTCGCGAAAGAACTGTCGAGTCAGAATCAATCCAGAGGGAGATTGAACACAAGATTAATTGCATTGATGAATGGAAATACTTTTCGAGTAAATTTACCAACGTAGAAATTGATAATTAAAGGCTCAAAGTTTACCCATTTTGATGTTCCAGGTCTTCTAAGGACTTTGAAAACCAAGATTGCCAAAATGATTGAAATTAGCATTGAAATTATATTAAATAATGTTTAAAGATGAAACTCATTTTGTTCAACTCTGATCATCAATGAACAAGAATGACTAGAATCGTTACCGTGGATGTTTTAAGGAACCATTGTAAGAAAAAAACTTTGATGAATTCACAGGTTATCTTAAGCACTCTAACAAAACTGGTGACACAAATAAAAGATTGAAAGTTGATTAAATTGAATTAAAATTAATTAAAAACTGAGCCACTTCTTTAGATGGTTAAAAGTAAGCAAAAGTATTTAACTCAGCAAACTTGGTAAATAGGCTCCATCTAGGGCCGAAAAAGTCAAGTAGTAATTATAAGTATTTAATATTATCCAATTGAGTACAATACTTCATTGAAATTTCCTTTGATGATTTAATCTGAGTGAACTTTATTTCAATTAGAGAAGTTGAAATTGACTCTGAATTAATAAGAAACTCGATCTAAAAAATAAGTAGACTCATTAAGTCTACTTAACAAGAGAATCTCTTGAAGATAATTGGTATTGCTATCATTAATATCGATATTCATGATATCAATGATGAAATATCGATACATCAGACAGTATCAAAATTTTCATTTTGCATTTAAAAGTTCAATAATAATGACGGAAATGTTTCACGACTTCAAAGGCCGTTTATTCCATGTTAACCGCGATTGCTTTGTTCATAATATTATATAATAGAAAATAATATAAGTAGAGGAAAGTGATCACAAAAAGGTACAATTTGATTAATTGGACGCTTTCAAATTAATAAGTTTTATCGAAAGTACAATATTTAAACGAAGAAGACGAAACCGTCTTGGGAATTCAGTGAATTCTTTTAAGGGTATGTACAGCATTTTTCAACCAAGTTTTACTATTGATTTTAAGAAATATAATAATCTATATCGGTACCATTAATACCTGATCACTGATCAGTGATTCGATACATCACATTCAATTTTTATATGAAGCAAAACCAAAACACAAAAAATGCATCAGAACCACTAAGCCAAATTGCATGAAAATTATCTCAATTAGAATAATTTCGAAATTAACTGTGCAAAAATGCACAAGATTTATGTTTATATTGTTTGAAAATAAACAATATTTTGGTTCCTGAGAAGTGGCGCAAGTGGCAAGGTAGCTGCTATCAGATAGACTTCTGATAAGTAGGTTCAAACTCCCACTCAAGCCTTCTCTTAGCTGACGAGCAGGAATCCAGAAAAATCCCTGAATTAGGGTCGGTACATCCGCGAAACGAAAGCATTTCATTGAGAGCTGTATTATACGCTAGAAGTGGCACTAGCTAGACAGTTGTGAAACATATGAACATGAAAACGCACTGGCAATGGAAGATTTCTTTACTCAAAGTAAATCGTTAATTCCACTTGCAAAGTGGCTAATGATGATAATAAGTAATACCGGATCCGGTTTACACAAATCAAAAAAAAAGAAGATTCTTACCCGGCTAGCTGGATAACTTGACTGTTAAACTAGTTAGTCGAAAAGGTGAGGGTCTTCACTTTTTTAATTTTTAGTCCGTTAAAATCATTTTCAAAATAAACTCGCTCGTAATGATTTGATATCTTTATTAATAATTAAAATTATTTACAACATAAATAATTGACCTAATGGATTCTAATAACCATGATTCTGATTTTTAATCTTAGGGAAGATCAATATCAATAGACATTACATTGTGATGATGATACTTTAAGTAAAATGTCCAAAATGCTTCGAGCAAAATAAGACGAGGTAACAGATCTTTCCTCGGAATAAAAATCTTTCAAACTTTTATTGCAGGTTTCTTTGTACTTGTCAACAGATTCATCAATAATCTGAAAAAAATGAAAAAGAAAATAATTTATGTCAGTAACATTTAAATAATGTTTGATTCACCTTGATTTGATAACTTACCTTATCTATATCAAGAAAAACTTTAGAGTTTAAACAAATTTCAGGATTTCTTTCAAGAACAATGTACAAAACAATAATAACCTGGAAATATAAGAATAGTATTAGTAATTGATGAAGAGATTAATAATTAGTTCATTGGTTACCTCAACACAAATCTGCCGATATTCGGGAGTAGAAATTCTTCCGAGAAGCTTTTCCACCAATAATGCAAAATTAAGTTCATGTTGTGTCATTTCCGATAAAGTTGGATGTGAAGGTAATTGATGATTACAAATGACAAGACCTCCTGGTATACGTTTCAATATTTCCCAAATTTTATCATAAAAATTTCTGGGAACTCTACAAAAGGCACCATCGATTTGCCTCTTCTCCTGAACAGTAAGATTTTCATCGGTAAGTAGACGGAAAAGAATCTTTCTCAGGTGACTTGGAGCAAGGGCTTCTAGTTGAATTTGTTTTTCTCCTTTAAAATCAAGATAGAGTTTGATTGCTTCTATTACTGAGCCAATTCGTATTTTGAGAATTCCTTGAAAAAGATGAGGATTAGTAGACATAAGGCGACCAATGTAAAGAGTTATTTCTTGCTGTAAGACAGCTTCATAAGGATCCTGAATGGTACTGTAAATTAGTGAATGAATTTCCTTTGGTGTTAATGGATGGTCAATAATTTGCTCTGTTCCACCAAATGTCCCGATTGTAAGCTGTTTACCATTAACCAATATTGAAGTAATATAGGGTGAAATAGAATCAACCAATTTTTTCAATACAGATGAACAATATCTAACAACGGACCAATGACGTAAGGCTCCGGCTTGTCTCATAAGGCGTTCAAGTTTATCTTTAACGGTATGTCCATCATGTAGACAAAAATAGGGTCCTTCTCGTTCCCAAATTATGCCAAGCAATTGACTTTGAGAGTAGAGTGTATCACTGTGCTTCAATGCTTCCATAATATCAGGCCAGGTTGGCAAAGTTTCATACATTTTCCTAATATTTATGTCCATTGGTTCGTTATAAACCAAAGCTTTAGGTATATCAGCAAGTGATTGGTAGCCAATATTATAAGTATGTTCCAATTGTCGAAAAGATTCGAGTTTTGGCAAAGCATCACTTGGTAAAAGATGAAGAAAATCAAGATGTTCGATACATGATGAGCTAATTAAATTTTGTAAGCGACCCGTTTTTACTTTAAGACACGAGTCAAGGATCCCTTTTTTGAATTGAGCCAACAAGTCCAGCATTTCACGAAAGTGAACGTCTCGAAGATGCTCTTCACGAATAAGAAGACAAACAGTTGGTCTGCCAGACATACGCCAATACTTACCAACAAAATGAAGATCATTTTTGATATCATCAATGAGTAAAGCCATATCATGAGAAAGATAAAAATCGGAAATCTCAAAAATTAAAGGGTAACACAAAATTGTTTGTCCACAAATTCTGTAGAGTTTACTGGTTCCTAATGCTCCAATTGGACGGCTGGGACGACCTTTTAATCCTAATTTTTTATTAACACCTAGAAATTCATAAACTTGGACTAGTTGGGACGGAGGCCATATTTGAACAGGCTCAACCTCTAATGGAGTTTGAGTTTGTATTCCGTAAGTAGCCATCATTGCTTGAAGTCTCATTGATTCCGCAATGAGAACAACTTGTACAACAATATCACAGCCTGTACCCTAAATAAACAATAAAAAATGTAAATATAAATTGACACATGATATGGATAAATCTAAAAGAAATAGTCGAGTTGGAAAACTTTGTATCTTGAAAAGTCAAAATTTATTATAAATATAATAATTATATTTATAATAATCTTCTAGCCAATTTGTGAAGATCAAATCCAATAACAAAGTTTTCTAGGTCAACCATAAAGCTAAGTGATAAAATAAAATAATACTACAATACAGTAGTTTAAAATGAACACGCGAACTTGACTTACAGAAGCTTTGCGCTGAATTTGCCAAAAAAAAGATCCACAAAGATAACTCAATTATTCTTTCATGAAAATAATATTGATTTGTTGGATTAATTCAAATTTTTCTGTGATTGTCTGTTAATCGAATTAGCTTTCTACTGCATGTGAGTCGTTGATTAAATTGAAAGTAAGTGTTACTCTTGTCTGGTTTGATATTACTTTTTAAAACTATAAATATTTAGTATAAAACTAACTGTATTTCATCAAATTTTAAAACTTTTCAATCGAAGTAAAAGTTACCAAATGCAATGTTAAAAATGAGGATTATTTACATACATTAGAAAATATAAAATGCAGTCTAATCCAAAACTAATATTAATGGACTAATGAGATTAACATGCAAAGAATAGTTTGACCATCTTTTAGCAAATCATGCAAAGCAGGGTATGGAATTCAGAGATTTTAAGGGTAATTTGGAGGACTGAGTTTTGTTAGCATTGCAGATATAGGATTAATTAAAAAAGGACTAATATTAAAAAGGCAAGACAAACGGACCTGAAATGCAGAGTATCTTCCAGTTTTCTTGGGTCTACTGTAGCTTGGCATATACCTTCTGATAGGGTCAAGTTCATTAATATTCAGAAGACCTGAAGAAACCAGTTGAGTAATGATGAAAAGAGCTTGTCCCATAAGAAATAGATTATTGTAATCGCTTCCCTCTTGACTAGCAATTTTTGGCATTGAGTTAGGTTCAACTTTCTCGGCGTCAATATATTCTGGCGGTGTGTAAAAATATTTAGGTATTAGGTAATCACCAAAAACTGGATCACGATGCACAATTTTCTCCGTTAAAAGCTGAGTGTATTCATTAACTTGCTCAATATTGTTTGCGAACAGTCCATCAATAATTAGAAAACAAATCATCATCGGCCATTCACATTCAATATTTTCATATTGTTGAGTTTCTCCAGGTTTATAGAGTCTTGTTCTATCTATAAAAAAACAATAAGATAAATATTAAAGAAAAAAGATAAAAATATGATTTAATAAACCTCACCTTTTCCTTCGAAAACTGTACCATATCCATCACGAAGGTATCTTTTTAAGCCATAGTGTCCTTTAAGTTTTTTAAGAATCTTTCTTTTCGTATTAGAATACAATAATTGATCATGAGTAGCAAAACATGGCCAGCTAATGGTCGGTAACAAACTTGCATCAGTATTCTTAGAGCTAGATTCTCGTGGTAAAAGTGCTTCGAAAATGCTCCTGTTACGTGAGTGAGCATCAATATCCACATAAATAACACTCCAGGAGGCACCTTTTTCACCAAAGAGATTGCAACCATTGATTGCTTCTAGAGCCGATTTAGCCATACCGATTGAAGAAGCGTGAATTTCTGGTGTACCATTATTGTATTTACTTCCTCTTTCCCACATTCCAAAATCTGGAGTTCTGTAAGCTCTTTCAACATAGTAGACAAGGTTCTGAACAAAGTTGACTTCATCCATTGTATAAATAATTTGAAGACCAGAAGCAATCATTTGTACTAATAGCAATAAATATAACGAAACTACATCAATTTGTAAATGACCATAGTTGGGACAATCAGTCAAAGGTAATCCGGTATTCAGATCAAACTTCGAATGTATTGCATGGCCAGGATTTTGGTTTGTTTTGAACATCTCTACTTTATCTTTAGATTGTCTCATCCAAGCGAAAAGTACTCCTCTCATGCATTTGACAACTGATTGACCAAGTTCGTATGCTTTCCCATTGTCGTCATCGATTCGTTTGGTGTAAGCTTGATAAAGAGCCCATATTGCGGTTGAACAGTATAAAGTGTCTCGAACATGGGCTTCACGTAGTTCAGATGATAAACGAGGAAACAGTCCACTTGTTGGAGATTGAAATTGAAGGAGTTGCCTCTTGACTACAAATAATCCAAAGTATAATAAGATAATAAAAAAAGTAAATACTTCAAATCAAAATATAAGAATAGTTAGACACTAACAAGAGAAAAATGTTTTAACCTGAAAAACATCTTACTCTTCAGATGTTTCTTAAAAGACCAAGAGAACCAACTACTTTAAAAAATAAATAGTTAAATAAGAAACATACCTTGTCCATAAAAATGGTCTAATTGTCTGATTATTTCAGAATAGTTAGCCATCCTCAAGGCCTCAGCGACTTCTTCTTCGTTTAAATTAGAGGCAATTCTTTCCTTGCGCAACTTGGACATTTCAAAAATATCTTAGATATTCACCTTGAGGTGAACAGATGATTAAGATAGCTTATCAGATTGATAAATTGTCAGAAAAAGCTGATAACAAACAATTTAGTTACAAATAAAACACAACAGAATTACATTTAATCATTCATTCCTAAAAAATACCCTTGATGTTCAAAATTTGCCATTAAAAGAAAACAAAAATTTTCATAACATCAATTTGAAGATTCCTATGGATGCTCCATCTATGAACGCGAAAATAATTCTGTAAACAATTTTTCTTCGAATAAAGATATTAGTGTCATCTATTGGCCAGATCATTTAACATAAGATGATGTCGATCAATTTAAATTGATCGTTAGCAATCAATCATTCACTCGATCATGATTGCATTGATCTTTGACTGAGTGGTGACGGTCCAATATTGATTATCTTTAGTAACAATGCATTTCATATACAGTCATGTTTCGTGACCTTTTATTTGTCTTTGTGTATATTTATTCTTGGCCTTTGTCTTGCTCTAATTATTTTAGAGAACTGAATTCGTAGCAATACAATTTACAATGCAATCAGAACTACTCTACATTAAACATTTCATAATTTTAGCTTTACTCTAAAATTGACTTTTGAACAATTTCGAAAAACTGTTTCTCAACTTTTTTTGATCTACTTGTTCGATTGATCCGTTACGATAAACTAAAGTAAAATTAAACTTATTTAAAAAGTTCAAGAAGTAATGATTTCCAATAAACCGCGTAAAAATTTTATGTTTTAATGGGTGTGTTAAACATTGTTATTGAATATACAGCAGTAAAAACAAATGCTAGATAAGCTAGAATAATTTACGAGTAGAGGACAGTTTTAATTTATTAACTCTAACTGTGAATATATTCATAGTTTTAATATTTGGTTTTATTGCAACAATAATTATCTTAAAGTTAAAGGAACAACTAATTGACTGTTCAAAATTGTCCTATCAGTTTTTACACGTTTTCATTTACTGTTCTATGTTGAACCTTGTTTTGTTTTTCTTTCTCTTTTATTCACTACCTTAGAGTAAATTAAGTTGCTTGCACTATTAACACTGATTTGGTGTCGTTTTGTACATATATAAATATATTGTGATTGATAGACCAGTTCACTTTTAATTCACATGGATGACAAGATACCACCAATACCTGATAGTGGACGATCTTCAAAAAGTCTCGCTTCACGGCGACAAGGTCCGTCTCTAAAAACTGGCTTCACTAAAACTGTACAACAACTTGATCCATCCAGAGAAGCCATAGCGGCTAATCAATTAAGCAAATGTACCACAATTAATATAAATGATCAAACAATCTTCGTTGCTCCTCAGGATATTGAGGTTGTTCGTCAATTAGGCAAAGGTGCATATGGAATAGTTGAACAAGTTCGTCATACACCGTCCCAAATCGAAATGGCTGTTAAGGTAAACTATTAATATAGATCTTTATGCCTCAATTTATTCTTTTTAACTAACTAACTAGATATCAAGTTAATTTATTTCTCGATAGTTAAACTCTCCATCTAGCTGATCATAATCATTTGAAGCAAACTCATTTTAATTTTTGTCACTTTCTATTTTTGGCTATATGATAAGAGGACTGCTGTTAGCCAAGAACAGAAACGATTTTTAATGGACATGGATGTACTAGTAAAAACCGTTGATTGTTCTTATATTGTTAAATTTTATGGAGCTCTTTTCTGGGAAGGTGACCTTTGGATTTTCATGGAAATAATGGATTCGTCATTGGATAAATTTTACCGCCAAGCTTATGAGAAAGCACGAAAAGATAGTGAAAATTTAACAACAATCAATAAAGATACTAAATCGACCGCATCATCATTATCACCGCCTTCATCAATATCACTTTCAGCTGTTACATCAAAAGAAGACAAAGAATCGTCCATCGCTATTCCTGAAGAGGTTTTAGGGAAAATGGCCTTTTGTGTTGTTAAAGCTTTGAGCTACCTTCACCAAATAAGCATAATTCATCGAGATGTAAAACCATCAAATGTCTTAATTAATCGTCTCGGTGAAGTCAAATTATGTGATTTCGGTATCTCTGGTCCTTTAGTTAACTCAGTTGCCAAAACTATGGAAGTAGGATGTAAACCATACATGGCTCCTGAACGAATTAATCCGCCAGTTAATAGGCCAGGTTATGATATAAGATCGGATGTCTGGAGTCTCGGTATGTCTATGCTAGAATTAGCAATCGGTCAATTCCCTTACAAGCTAGTTGGAAACAATTTTTTCAATCTTCTGAAACAAATTTGTACTGAGGAACCACCAAAGTTACCCCCAAATCGTTATTCAATTGATTTTGATGACTTCATTAACAAATGGTAAGTAAACTCTCACGTATCGAAAATGTCAAAGCTCTACCTGATAGAGTCTAACATGGATTGAAATTCAATATCGTTTATTCAAATTACGATTTTTGTTTTTCATTAACATTTTTCACCCTTCATTATCATTTCCTCAATAAATTCAATACCTTATGAAACTTTATTTTCCGATTCAAATTATCTTTCTTTTATTTACAGTTTACAAAAGGATTACCAACTTAGACCAAATTATGCTACACTGTTGGACCATCCATTCTTGACTAAACACATGGATACTGATATTTCTGATTATGTTGTTAAAGTTCTCGACTCAAACTGTTAAAATGTGCCTTTTTCAGTGCCTTTTAATTACTGCGAAATTCCCAACTCCTTTCTCTTCTAACTTGCTTAACACTATTATTATCATTAAAATTTATTATATCGTTGTATCAAAAAGTTATCTTGATGTCAGCACTGTATTAATCGACTTGTTCGATATTTTTTAAGAGCAATAATAGTCAATCAATAATAACAAATCATCATCGGCTATTCATATTGAATAATTTTGAGTATCTCCAGGTCTATAAAGTCTTACAATTTTTTGTTAGTTTACCTAAGAAAATTAATACGAAAAATATTTAAGCAACAGAATAAAATTTTAAATTTAATTCATTCTTACCTTCAATAATCTACCATTTAAATCACAATTAGACTAATATTTCAAACCTACACTGATGAATTACTTAAAACCCAGTCAAATCAGTTGAAGATTCAGGTATTTCATGAAGTAGATGTTTATGTAACATATTAAATCGTAATTCAAATTCGTAGAGATAACTCTTTCTACTCTTTCTCAATATGGATATTTGCCAGTTATTAGTCAGGAGCTTAACAAATGATATAAGATTAACAAAAGTGATAAGTTCATCAAGGTTTCTAAATTTGTAAATTACAATTAGTTAAATTACCTTTGTATTAGTTATTAATAGTTATTAATATTGACAACTTTCAATGAATTGATTCGAATATCTGAAAGCTCCATCTATGAGCAAAATAAAGATTTAAAAGCAATTTTTTTATTTTAGGTGCGATTATAGTGTCATCTATCGGTCAAGTCTTTTTTAGAAGGAAATTTTTTTTCCATTCATTTTTTTCACAGCCTTTTTTCTTGATAAACCTTCTACCAATCAATTGACTTGATGGTTTTTAGCCTTTTGTTTACCTATTAGTCAATTAATTAATGTTAAATTTGTCAATGACGTCTACGGTTCTCTAGTTAAATAATAAATTAATAATCTACTCGATCTAATCTTCATCCTAATGAGCCAATTGGAAAGTAGTGAACCACAGCCTCCTGTTTTTCAACATAAATTAGGTGATCAAGTGTTAGCTCGATGGTCAGATGGTAAAGATTATCCGGGAATTGTATCATCATATTTTCCCGACGGGGCATATAATGTCGTCTTCTATGATGGTTACAGGAAGAAAGTGAAAGCTAAATATATTGCACCGTTACCAGAAGATTATGAAATCAATGAGACCTTGGTACCTCCGAGTTCTGTTCCATCAGTGCCAGTGACGGAAACAACGGCTCCTCTTCAAATTGAAGGTGATAAAGCACCCAAAATGGAAGTGTCGATAGTACCAGCGGTAATGACACATCCTAGCAAAGAGTTTTTCATCGAGGAAGATCACAACCATTTCAAATGTCCGGCTGAGAACTGTACAAAAGCATTTAGAAAAGAGAAAGCCCTATCTGGACATCTTAAGCACTACCATCCAGAATTGAACTCTCAATCTAAAAGAAGATGTAAACCGCAAGTTAGCAAACAAAATGATTTATCTAATACGTTAAAAGAAACGTCAACAAAGATTCAAGAGGTGATTGCGCCGCCACTAGAAGATAAACCAGCAAAAAAGACAAATTTAATGCCATCCAAAGACTCACATAAAAGTCCTAGTAAAAGTAAAAAGGACAAAAATGATTCACATAATACACCAGTCACAGATAAGGAAAGTAATACTTGTCACAAACCGTCAACTAAATCATCTAATGTCAAAGGAAATGATAAAACTAAGAGTAGCTCGATTAAACAACAGGATACACCATTAAAAAATGACGAGACTCCAATTCCAATTAAAACCAATCATGAACCTCTAAATAATAATTTGAATGTATATAAGCCCTTGGAACTCCAAATGTCAAGTGAAGTAGCGCCCGCAAATACACCAGTGACTCTATTCACTCCTTCTCCTGTTAAAAAGGAGCAAAACAATCAACAGAATAAAAAAGAAACCCTATCTAAATCATCTAACAATCAACAACAGCCACAGCAACAACAACAATTAAATCAACCACCGCCTACTGGCAAAAAAAGAGGACGAAAACGAAAATCAGAAATAGAAGCTAATGAATTGGCGCGTTTAAAAGAAGAAAGCAAAACAAGCAAAGTTCGTGTTGTCGAAAAGGTTTCTAGTGTCTCTCCATCGATGATGTTCATGGAAGAATCAAACCCTATTCCAAATCCTGTTCTTCCGTTCAGTGATCCGAGAACTATACGAGAGATCCATGAAAGTGATGATGTTGATGAGTTGGTGAACTGTATCTGTGATTTGAGAAAGGAATCTGGTCTCATGGTTCAGTGCGAATGTTGTCTAACTTGGCAACATGGATCATGTCTTGGTATCAAAGCTGACAAAGATCTCCCTGATGTTTATGTTTGTTTTATATGCAAGAATCCAAGAGGATCTCGTGAAAAATGTCGTTATAAATATGATTGGAACTGGTTAAGAAATGGAACTTTACCTTTGTTTCCAGGTTTTGACTCTAGTTCGAGTAAATTAAATTCTACTTTTTTGTGTAAGAAGAATATAGTGACAACCAATCAGCTCCTGAATGATGCTTTAGAAATTTTGAATATAATCCACGATTTAAAACACAAGATCCAGTTGTTAGATCTGAAAAATGCTGATCTAAGTCTTTGGAACACGTCATGGGTAGCTTCAAAAGAAGCAAAAATAGTACCTGCTCGTGAACAGGAAATTGTTCATAATGATTTCGTTGGTTTAAAAGCAAATGAAAATGATATGATCAATGATATATTGGATTTTTCTAAAAACATTTTAGAAACTGTTACATCTGATGATAAAAACGATGTACCTGATGATCTCGAAAATGAAATAGCTGAAGGGACTGATCTAATCGATTTCATTGCTTCGTCCTACAGTGAAATGAACGGAACCAAAGAAGAAGAAACAATTACTGAAACATCGGTCCCAGAGAATCAGACTCCAGAATCAAAGATGATGGAAACATCAACATTAGCAACATCAAATTTAGAAACACCATTACCTGAAACTACTTTAGTGACGACAATAGAAGCATCAACGTTAGAGGCCCAAAACCAAGAAACATTAGCTTCAAAAACACCAATATTGTCGACTACGAACTCAGAGCCATCAACCTTAGAAACACCAATCTTAGAGAGCCAAACTCAAGAGACACCTATCTTAGAGACATCAACCCTAGCATCAACTTCAACATCGACCTTAACACCAACTTTAGTGACTTCGACTTCAGAAACTCCAACGTTAGAAGCACCATCATTAGAGACACCAACCTTAGAAACATCAACCCTAGAAACTCCAACATTAGAATCACCAAACTTGAAAACACCAAACTTAGAAACGTCAAATTTAGAAACACCGAACTTAGAGACACCAACCTTAACATCATCAACATTAGGGTTACCAGCGTTAGAAATACCATCATTAGAGGTTCCAAACCTTGGGATATCAACGCTAGAGCTATCAAATTTAAAGACATCAACTTTTGAAAGACTGATATCAGGATCTGAAGTTGTTGAAGAAGACCAAACAACTATAAGGAGACAAAACTTAATAAAGCACATCTTGGATGTTCGCGAGAGATTGGAAAAGAAGTTAGATCTTATTAAGGTAAAAGTTTGTGAATTAGAAAAAGAATATGGTTTAGATTCAGATCCTGATTCAGTAGAGCAAGATGCTTGTGCCTTCAGAAATGCAATCAAAAATCTTTATGCGGACCTGGAAATTGTTCATCAAATGAGTTTGTGTACAACATTGAACTGACTTTCAAAGGAATGGACCAGATCATGTAAAAAGCTAATCTCTTCACTCTCATCTAACTCAATATTAAACGATGGGTTAGACACTGGCAAAATAGCCTGAAAAAAATGAATCTTTTTTGGCTATCTATATTTACTAAATTGAACTCATATGAGGTTCCAGAACAGCTCAATTAATTGTGAAAAATAATTGAAAAGAACGCTGATTGCCAAGCCAACAAAAATCTCTAAGAATTGTTAATTAAAAGACAAAATGAACTTACTCACCAACCCAACAAATCGCATTGAAAAATCAACAAATGGTAGAGGAAAAATTAGCTCAAAAAATTATTTTCACTTACTTTTAAGAATTTAAGCCTCATAAACGTTTAAAAATGAGGAATAGCAAAACAGTTCCAAAGTAAACTAAATTAATTTCACCAAATCACTGTTCAACTGGTTGTACATAAAAAATTAAATCAACATTCATTTAAGAAATTAATTTTCTGATTGATTTAACTATCTCGATGTAAACATAAATAAAAGTACAAAAAGTGATACTGATGGATTTAAAGCTAACATGACTCCAACCTACAATCCACCAAAAGATGGCGCTGCTTTTTCCGTTATAAATGTCGTACATTGTGATTACATTACTTTTGGTTTTGAATTAAACTCAGTTTGAAATCAGCTAATTATTTTTCGATGTGTCGATTAGCTAACATCTTGAATCAAGCCCTTCCAGAAATTTACTCAAATTTACACTTTCATTATTTTTCGCGTCAAATGAAACACCAGGAGCTTTTCATTTAACTTTGTGTTAAATCTCATTTAAACTTATCGGATCGACTTGAAAATTCAAGTTGAATAATAATCATATTGATACGAAGAAATTATCTAAATCATAAATTACAAATGTATCTGAAGTTTTGTCTTCAATACCAATAAGCTAAACTTACCTTTTGAGAAACTTGTAAAGCATCCAAATAAAGGTAAGATTGCAAATAAAGGTTATTATTTGCAATAAAATAAATTAATATAAACTTTCAAGTTTATTCCAAATCAAAATGAAAGTCTAAAGTTGTAATTGCCCGAAGCTAATCCATGTTCAAGTTGAACAAGTATAGAGAAACAGTTTACCAAAAAGATGGGAAAATGAGAAAAAAAGGAAAAAATTTTACAGTAAAAAGCTCAAACATTTCCATGTTTTACAATGAATATCAATATTTCCAGTTAATAAATGAATAGCAATTTTATCAGAGAGTAACAGTCATATTGAATTAAGAAAAGTGAATTTGACATTTGTTGTTGATTTAATGAAAGGAAAAGAGGGAAAAAAAGCAAAAATATTGACGTAAATATTTTGCGATGAAAGGCAACGAGAGAAGAAAAAGTCGCAGGAATAATGGATATAAAGGTTGAACGAATAAACAATACAGAAACGAAGTTCTGGTAAAAATAAATATCATAATAATATATTTTTCTTTGGTTTATCGTTGATAATAAAGTTGGTAATGCCTTGAAGGAGTGAAAATATTAAGATTATTATTTATATCACAGTTTCTCTCTATAATCATAAATAATGATAAATAATGAACAAGATTATAGATGTGAATCGAGAAGTGTTCATTGAAAGATTGACTAACTACAATTCAGAGCATTTAACTAACCCTAATTTGGTAATCAACAATGCTTAAACAGTGATAATTTGATTAATAACCTGAAAGACCAAAAAGAAGACCAGAAATTGTCTAAATTCGATGATTATTGGTCAGTAAATATTGAAATTACCAAAACAATCTTTTTACTTTTCGCTTTATCGACTCTTTTATATTACCATTTTGAGTTGCAATAGTGGCACCGCTTCGAGTGTGAATGTCACTTTTAAAGACACAGCTTTGTGGCAGCAGAGGCATCAGGGCACCTATTGATGAAACCATACGGTAATAAGTCAATTGCAGCAGTTGATTTAGAATTGTTTACAAGAGTAATCATAAAGGAATCAAATTGCTTTATAATGTTCAATCTTGTTAAAGTGGTTCATCCCATAGCATTTCATTTCAAATCACGTATTAAATCCTCTTGAAAGTCTCACCTAATGCAAGCTCATAACAATTGAACAACATTATTAAACAACAGCCAATTGTTGCTTAATGATGCTGTTGATCAATAGAGTTGAACAATTAAATTCATTTGAAAAGTGCAGTAGATTTAAAAATTAATAAAAAACTGGCCTTCTTAAACATAGAATAATGAAAAGTCCAGCATTTTCTTGTTTGATAAAGCATCTTTTGAGAGTCAATTTTAATCTAAAACCTTGAAAGTTGAAAAATGTCGTTCATTTGAAGTTAACATTGAATTTTGCGATGAAAATGAAGACGGGAAAATGATATTTTATGGGCAACTAACTTTGATCATTTTGAAAATTGTAGTTATTATATTGTTATCCACTATTAAACTTGATAAGTTTAAAGTGAAGTAAACAGTTAACAAGGCTTTTCAATCAATATGAAATGTTATAATAGGTTATAAGAAATCAAGTTATACACTTGAATGTAAAGGTCCAAGGATTGACTTTAACTCATTTTGAATGACCCATGGGTCTTGACATGATGATGATGATGATCGTCATCATCATCATCATAATCATTGTTAAGACACATTACAATGTTTCTTTGGCTTCAAACCATTTCCAACTGATTGACTTTGTTCCCGTCCAACAAAGACTTAAACAGTTAACTTTTAAAAACAGTTTTCAAGTTAAAAGATGAAAACTCATATATATATTAGTTGAATGTGAAGTGAAAGTATAAAGAGAGTGAAACAACAAGAAAATAAGAATTGGTTTAAACAGGAAAAGTTGAGAAAATAAAAACCATTTATTCATCACCAATTTTTAGACATTTTAACCCATTTTTCACTTTTACCTTTCCTCTTTCATTTTACCTCATTCAACTCAGGTCATCATTCAACCATCCACTTTACTCTTTATTTTCAGGTCAATTTCGTTAAATTCATTTCAAGATGAAAAGCTGAAGGTAAAACCTAAAGAACCTCAGCTTGACTGGAACAATTTTCACAAAACTCATTCTTCATCCTCTTCATCTTCAACTGCATCTTCAGCATCTTTTTCCTCTCGTTTTACCTTGTCCTTAACTTTTGGTCAGTCAAACCTTGGAATCTTTTTCTTCTCAAAAAGACTGTTTTGATCTATCAATAGTCAAAAGACAATGAGCAAATACTGGTCAAACGATATTCAGCCAGAAACAAAACAACATTTGATTTTTGCCTTTTAAACTTGTTCTGTTCATTGAAACCACCATTCATTGATAGAAGGAATTTCAAGAGAAAAATTTACATTTTCAGCAATTCTCACCACAATCATGGTTGAATCAGTGAATAAATTGACGCCTTTGTGACTTTTGTTGAAGCTACAAAACCATAAAGATCAATCATAACGAACTGATTGAAGTCATGAATAAATTGCGCTCAAAAATTATCGTTAAAATATGAGTTTTTCTGAGTTTTTAAATTTTGGATTTTGTTCCTTTCGAAGACTCATTCAGCAGCTAATTTCCTTCAGAAAAATTCACTTTTAATTGTTTTAAATTATATTTTAAAAAATAGAAACAAAAATTCTAGAAATAATACAGAATCCATCTTCTTTATGGTCTACACTCATTGAATTGAAGTCATGCAAAGTCAATAAGTAATCGAGTTTCTCGGCAAAATTTTGTTTCATTGTAATTTTTGATTCAATAAATCAATTCACATGAACAACTTTACAGAATTAACTTCCATTCAAAGATTTTATGATTTAAAGCTGCAGTTGAACCTGGAAGCTTGAAGGAAGAAACGTCAACAGTTTGATGAAAATAGCCTGATATGATTAGGAACTGAACAAATTATCCTGTTTTCATTATTTGTCTTTATTTCAATTTAGCTAATGAAAAACAAGTTGATGATTAAGAGGATTGAATAGGTGACATTGGAATCACTTGGAACTTTTATAAAGTAACTGAAAATGATGGCGCTGATCAAACACAGAATCTCAAGATGATAAATTGAACAATTGGTAAGTAAGTCAATATACACTTTAATTCCTATTATTATGCCCTAAGGTGATTGGCGGTAAATCTTATCAATTGATTCAATTCATATTGAGTCAATGGGATTGAGGGTTCAACAAAGAATCAAGAAGAAAGGAAAAGAAGAAGAAGATGAAAATGTTGAACAAAAAATGTTCAAGTAATGAGATTGAAACTAACAAAAAAGGAAAGGCGAAAAATGGCGAACAAACTTTTCATTCAATAATCCTTTTTCATTCGCCCAAGTTCATGGAAATGTTCAACTTTTATTATCACCTTTTACAAATAAAATTAACCCAAGTCTTTCATCTTTCATTAGCATCACAAGTGCAGTGCCATTTCATGAAATCAGGTTAGGTTAACTTTACTTCATTTTACAATGTTTTTCGATGAAATAAGATTTAAAATAATTTCCGTGAGAGTCGACTGATTGTACAATCAGGCCAATCAGGTTGCTCTTTTAATGAGTTAATATCAAGATGAACAGAGGTCGATATCAATTCAGCTTAGAAACAAATGCAATTTAGTAGCTTAACATTTCACTTAAGACTGAGTTTTAATTAGAAAGTTTAGTTTTGGAAGTTTTATCGAAAAGATGACGAAAATTCTCAAGATCTTTCAATAGTTTCAATCCCAAACTTGAAGCAAATTTGATCAATTTTATTTCGCATTAACGCTCAAATTTAATGTTCACTAACCTTTCAACTTTGACCTGGATTAACTTGCATTTGCTCAGGTCGAATCCCTGTTAATCACTTTCATGGTTGTCGAGATTATTTTGGCTTCACTTTAAACCTCAAACCAATCAACATAATCTGAACACATTTTCATAACTGTACAACTTGCAACAATCAGTGTGACTTTAAATGTTGAAACTTTTTCCTCTTTTAGCTTTAATCATGGAAGCTGCTGTTATTTTATTTCATTATGCACAATAAGATGTTCAAAGTTGAACATTATTATCATGATTATCATCATAATATTAAGTTAACATTTAAAAACTTGAAATGCTCAAAGCAACAAGACTTAATTGTTTAGACTTTTTTCACTCCTTTTTGTTCCCTTTTTTACAGCTTATCATTTTGTTTCTATTCAGTTAATTATTTTTACTTTTAATATCAAGGGATTTTGGTGTTGCCTTGTTACATGAATGGTGAATAATGAGTAACAAAAGGCAAAGTGAAAATGTTTCATGTTGATTCAGATGAATCAAGGGCAAGTTGAAAAAAGTTCATTTGCAACAGTAAATTGTAAAAGGTAACAAAAAGTTTGGCTTAAAAAAGGAGTAAAAAGTTAAGGAAAAAAAGGTAACAAAATCAACAAAGAAAAGGCTCGAGTAAATATCATCAAATTATCAACTATTTTACTTGTTTTGAACAATTTACTGTTAACAATAAGATGATGATGGTGTGCATGATGACAATGTTGATACAATGTCACTTTTGAAATGGGAATAAGTTAATCTATTCGTAAGTTTGGAAAAAAGCAAAGGAAAAGTAAATCAATTTGAAAAGGGAAAACATTTTTCAAACCTTTTCTATTTCAACCTTTATATTATTTCAATTGAGTAAACATGCAAACCAAACAAATCAAAGATCAATTATATATTTCAAACTCAGATCAAACATTTTCATGGGAAAATATGAATTGACCTCAAGACTTTCTTTTACAAAATGTGTAAGGGATCGACTCATTCATTAAGCCGAATGGTCAAGAAGTTTCAACACAACCCTCGCTGATGTTGACACATCGGAATTGCAACAGATTAACCAGAAACAATAAGTGAAAAACCACCCAATCTTTCAACATTTGATACTTGTCAACTTTCTCAAAATTTAATCGATAAAGAGATTGAAACCCGATGGAATCCTACCTCTATCAATCGAGGTTAAAGACTCCGGAAAATCAAGATCTTTCTTCGTGGAGAGAATTAACAAAACAGAAAGAGAAAGATAATGAAAATAATCGTGAATCAATCAAAAAATTAGAATATATCGCATGGTAAAGGCGCTAAAAGGAAGTTTGCGCTTCAGGCCCATATTCACTAACTGTGATCACAAATCAGAGCCAACTAAACGTTGAATCACCTGATTCCTCTATCAAGTTAATTTTTCGATTCACCAATTTTTTTAACTGCTCCAATATCTCACCAAACATGCTAGGTCATTGTGATTTGAAGTGTGGTCTTTATAGAATTGAAGAATCATTATTCCAAAGTTTTAAGGTCATTAGTTGATTTGACCTTCAAACGACTCTTGAAGGTCTTTTCATTTGCAAATAGGAAACGTTTTTTAATGCCGAAATTTGCCTTTTATAAAGATCAGTTTGTCGATCATAAGTTACACAAGCTTGTTCAAAATCACTTCGTTTGAGTTGAGATACTCTGAGGTTGATTTCTTCAAGCAAGTGGATTACTTTGAAAAAATTAGCACAGAATATACAGGGCTATTCAGCTTCATTATCTTTACACTTCATGAGATATTTTACAAACCAAACATGCCAAGTCGTTATTATTTCGAGTGTCTTTACAAAATTGAAGAATCATTCAGAGTTTCAAGGTCATTAAAGTTTATTCGTTCATTTGACCTTCATCCCTTTATAACAGCTGAATAACCTTTCTTGATCTTGCGAGTTCGAGGGTACAGTTCTTCAATTTTCTGATGATCATAATTCGAATTGAATGTCTGCAGCCCGAAGAACCTGAAAGTCGTTTGAAGTTCAAATGAACTAATAACCTTAAATAACCTAGAGTACCTAATAACCTACCTATGAGTTCGAAGGTATGGTTTTTCAATTTTCTGAAGCCGCGACTAAATTTGTTTAATAATTTGTTTTATCTAGTCAACAATGACAGGCGACTCTGATTACAAGGTTTCAAAGTCATTAATTATGTATATTTTATGAAACAAAAGATCAGAGTGAAATACAAAATTAGTGTTGTAAGAATATTTGAATTGTTTTTTGTTATTGTCATCTTGAAGATTGAAACTTATAAAGCTTGACCAATTACAGTCAAATTGTATTCGACCAAATTGTAAATAGTATTTTGGACAGACATGGATGCCGAAAACATTGTTGAATTTTCTTTCAGGCCTGGTCCTAATATAGTCGCTAGTGTTTTTTAAAGTTATTTCATCATTATTTTTGTAATTGAATGATTTATAACATCGAATTCTGTTATTAGATTCTCATTAGATGCAGAATAATGAAATTTATACTGAGTCTGTTTGGATAGCTATTGTTGATGGCACAGCTAACGTAGATCATTGATCTGTTAGACACAATTCAGCGTCAATATTTAATTGGAATCAAGATAAATACTTCCATAATCTAGATTAGTCTGAAATCTTGAAGGCCAAATATTTGTAAAAAAATTAAAATTTCGTTTCGATGTTCTGGAACACTGCAACTGTAACGCTTATTGTTTAATAATGAACAAGAAAAAATGTAAATAATCTCATGACCTTTCATCTTGCACGTCTACCCAATGGTAAACTTGACATTGCCAAGCTCCGGCGACATTTTCAAATCAACTCGATCAAATCAATGGTCAGCTTAAGTGTAAACAATAATCATTTTGAAAGGTTTGCAAGGAAAAAAGAATCAAATAGCCGTCATTAAGGAGTGAAAAAAATTTAATTTACTTTTGTTTATTTCGTCTATTGTTGTTTACAAGTGATTGTATTATTTTTTATTATCATTATCATTACTATTATCGTATTATTATCGTTGGCCTTTTGAGGAAATTTGAAAAGCATGAAAATCAAATTTCAAGTCTCGGTGAGAATGGTTAAAGTTAACACAAACAAAAAACAAGGTTTAACTGTGAGAGTTTAAAGCGGATAAGTGGAGTTAAATGATCTTTATAACTGTGTTTGTAGCTTTGCTGATCAAAAATGATTGTTGAACATTTTTCAAATGGATGTGAATCACGGAAACATGAAATCACCACTAAAGAACAAACATTTGGCCCATTTTATTCTCTCAACAAAATTCAGTCTCATTCTCACCATTATCATGATCATTGAATGATTCAACAATAACATTGAAACAGCGAAAATGGCATCATAATGTTGAACAGAATAGGGGAAAAAAGTTTGCAAAAAAATCTCTTTTGATCAGATGCAATGGCCAAAAGGAGTTGATACTTTCCACCTTGAACTCAACTCTTGCAAACCAATTTGATTATCAGAACAATTAATGTTTAATAATGATTCAACGAAGTGAGAAGGAAATGATTTGACAAATGAATTCACCAATTTGAATGGAGATTGAACAAAATTTGATTTCAACCTTTTTTAGTTCATCTCACGTCAATCAAAGCAATAATCATAATTATTGTAAAATTAACTTTTTTGCCAACAATCATGTGAATCAATGTCAAAATGTAATTACATTTACATTTGATTTGCACAGAATTTTGCTTCGAATAAAAAAGTCGTTTCCAAATTGACATTTTTTGCCTTCCCTTCTTCATTCAATATGATAATGATAAACTCCCAGTCAGTGTATAATAGCGTTTTACCTTTGTTGTTGTTGATGTTTTTGTTTTTTATTCACTCGTTTATATCATTGCAACACTTTAACCATCACTTTAATTTCACTTCATTTAACTCAATCATCATCATTAAGGTTCACAATTTATCTGCTGAAAGAGAAGAGGAAAAAAAAGTTTCAACATGAAATATTGAAAAGTGAAAAGTGAAAAGACTCAAGAAATAAATATTCAAATGCTAACCATGTTAATGTACTCAAATGGTTTTCCTGGGCTCTTCATGTTTAAGTAAATAAACTGAAATGGAGCGGAAGTTAACTCTTTTCAAATGAATCAAGATGATGGAAATGCTGAGAATGGTAAACATTTTTTGCTCCAAAATTCAGCAACTTCAAGATGCTGATCAACTCAACCAGACTATCAATAGTTTCAAAGCTTAATTAAACCTTGATTAGTTTGATGTTGCCAGTCGCATCAAATTGCGACCTCAAATCATTCAACAATCATTTCTTGAGATCGAGATTTTTCTTCGCATGCTTTGACAGCTTCAGGTGAAATCAAACTTGGACCAAACAACCAATTCAAATTGTTAAATTAATTTATCAAATCACTTGCTTCTCACAACATTGAATCAGTATTAAACATTAGACAATCAAATTGGTTTACAGAGTTGAGCTTTTGCTTTAGCAGCTTCAAAGTGAAATCACTTTGCGAATAAAACTAAAAACTCATAAATTTTTTGGCGAAACTCTGAGTCTTTAAGATTTCATTTCAAACCTGAGAGTTTTCATAAAAAAACTGGAAATTTCCAATGAACCAGCTTCTTCCAGATCTGATTGCTACAAGCATTTGTGCTTCTAATTAACTCAATTTGATGAGTTCAATTGAGAGACCATTTGACGATTGTTGATCATTTATCTGATTCACTACTCAATCATCCAATCATTTGTTTAGCCATTTTGAGATACTTTTTCATTCCTCTTTATGAAATGCAATACATATTCATTAATACAATGTTTAAGGTAAACATAAACTCAACAAATATTCACTCATTTATTCAAATCTGATCATCATCTTCCCATGATACCTTCAACATTTTCCCTTTCATTATCTTTCTCATCATCTCATCATCTCATCATCTCTTCATCTTCTACTTTTCATCGGAATATCACTTTATACCTGTTCACTCCCAGTAAACTATTGAAACAACTTGTTTCTATTTCTCAATCCCAGGATACTTTTGATGAATATTTTTTCTTGAGTAAATTTCTCCAAGAATATCTAATGCATTTGACTTTCTTCAATTTTTCCCTCTTTACCATCACCAGGTTCACCTTCATCTTCATCATGTTGAAAGACAAACAAAAAATGAAATCATGAAATAATCATAATCACATTTGTATCACTCGTCTGCTCAGATTACCTTCCAACCAGCACCATGATAATCTGCATAATTAATTGAAATTGAAGGGAAGAAGCGAGAAACGAGAATCAAATTGTTCGCATCGAACAGTTTGACTCTAAATGTTTACCAATAATTGAATGATTACCCTCATTAATCCACTTTCATAATCATTTTCAAGTTTACCAAATTTAATTACAGTTAATTATCAATCTGAACAATTAAAAGATTAAACTTGATTCTGTTCAATTACAGAATTGGTTAATCTGATTAAAAGCTAAAAGTGAAAAGTTAAACTTATTATCATTCATATCAACATTTATTGTAATGGATTATGATTCAAAGTCGACTAATTAGCAGAAGTAATCAATTAGAGTGATTATGGTTAATCAGATTGAATCGCGAAATGATTGAACAATTGTTCGACTTTTATTTTCTCAAGAAATGCATTTCATTGCGCTTTAAATGCACATTTCAGTCCATTATTATGTTATCATTTGTTTAACCTTTTTTTTGGCAAATTATAATTTCTCAGTCAATCTCAAGTTTCATGTTACCTGAAGAAAATTAATCTTTTTTTTCTTTTCTTCGCATGATGATATAAATGATGAGAATGATTGGAGAAGGCAAAAATGATGAATACTGAATGGAATTCGTTTTTTTTCCTTCATCAATATGAATACCATTGGAAGTGATGAAGAGAGGAATTGATCCTCTGCATCTTCTATTCATTGATTCACCTTGATCTGGTGAATAAAGATCAGATAAAGAAGAGGGAAAGAAAAGAGAAAAAAGAAGTAAAAAGAATAACATGGTTTTTGAATAGGAATGGAATACGATGATAAAGATGAGAATGATGAGACTCAGGGAACACAAGAAGAGAAGAGTAAAAGAATGGAAATGATTTGGAAGATGAGAAACGAGAAGAAATCTTTTCTCTTCTCTTATTGTTTTCTTTCGTTTCTTTTCATCGGTAACTTTCATCATCATCAGTATGAGGATTCCTTACAATGATAATGATAATATCAAACATTGTGACTGAATAATAGGAGCTAGTAAACAAGCAGGAAAAAGGAAACAAGAAATTGACCGAAAAAGAAACGAAAAATAAGCAAAACGAATTGTTATTCAAAAACTTACTTCCACTGGATTAATAACCAAAATCAATAATTCAATAGTCGATCCACAATCAACAGTTGAATCAATCGAAATTGAGAATTTAATTCACCGAAAAAGATAATCAGTAGAGTATTTATGAAGTATCAAAGTGATTTGATGACCGTTCAAATCCATCAAATAGACCAAAACATGATTTAGACAGTTTTACAATATTTACTGGTTTGTGCCTTCATCTGCATTTTTATTTCAAATATGAAAAGACATTTGTTTTGATGATTGATTGACAAATACAGTAGATATTCAGGCCTTTAAGATGGTTAACATTCAATCTTAAACACAATTAAAGTTGGTAAAGCCAAAGAGCGTCGCTCTTCATCATATCCGAACAATTATTGAATGAATAAAGATGTAAAGCGAAGCACACTTAACATTGATTTATATGCGATTTCAAAGAGCTAAAAGAGTTTACTGTAAATTGCAAACTGCAAGTGGAGAGCGATAGAGAAAGGAGTATTTCTTACAGTATTCAAAGGGAATTAAAATTTTCTTATTTTGTCGAGGTTCGTTTAGATTTGGTTTGCGAATGAAATTGAATTCTTTTAAAGTTCAATTGTTGAATTTGTTTTGTGAAGCATTTACTGACTACTCATCTCTACTTGGAAATGAAATTGTATAATGATGAAAAATGGCAATCAGATGAAGTCAAAATCGATAAAAGATGATTGAATCGTAAAGACAAAGTTGACTGACGATCAAGTTTCAGTTGAATTTCTTTTCATTTGCTTACACCTTTCTTCATTGTGAATCATTTTTCATTTTGCAAATGATGTTAATCTGATCATATCTGGAAATGATCTGAACATATGATAAAAGTTTCACCGAGCAATCATTAAATCTTGATAAGAGAGGCAAGAAAAAGGTTTGAAATAATGGTTTAAATATTTCCCTTTGCTTCCAAGTGAAAACATGGAAAGGTTGAAATTGAAATGAGTTAAAGAGGATAATCAGAAGATAATGAAAAGAGTTTGATGGGAACAGAACAAAATCCTGCGCTGATTAGACACTGTCATGGACATTGTATTCAGGTAGAAATATCTTTTTCTTTCTTCTCTCGTCTTCTGTCATCCCTATCATCCTCGATGAAAAATGTGTTTTTTTGAATCTCAGTGAGCCTGAGCATGGTAAACCATGTTTCATCGATTCTCTTGCAAATCTCACTCCCAGTTTATTCACTCCCAAACCTTTCCATCATTTGGCTTCTTCTCATCTTTCCCTCAGTTCCAGTTAGTTTGAATGAATGGGTGAATGAGATAACTTGATGAGACTAGGAAAATAAAAGAATATAATAAATGCTGAAGAAAAAACAAACGGAAATAATGTTAATAATATTTTGACTTTTCTTTCATTTTATCATCGCCAGATTAAGGAATAACCTTATTTCATCAAATCAATTAGTGCAAGAGTTGCTATTGAAACTGACCCAAGATGAAGACGAAAGTTATGATTTATAAAAAAAAGACATTGAATAGATGATGATGATGATGATGATCCAGATTTACTGATTAAGAAAGTAAAAGGGAAGACGAAGATGATGAGGAAGAAAAATGTGATACAA
Organism: Tetranychus piercei; assembly: GCA_036759885.1. Lineage (NCBI taxonomy): Eukaryota > Metazoa > Arthropoda > Arachnida > Trombidiformes > Tetranychidae > Tetranychus > Tetranychus piercei. The sequence goes on from CM071877.1 coordinate 24,552,559, forward strand.
AAGAGAAACTGATTAAGATGATGTGAAACAAGTAATTGATTTGATATTAGTGTTTCCATTAAGCTATAACTTTGCTTTAGTTTACCCTCAACTTTACTATTAACAACTCAAAACTAGTGATTACCAAGTCAACCAATGTTCAATCATTCAAGGTAAGACAATTGTATTAACTGTTGCGATGATCATGACAATGATGAAATGGATGGAAAAAGATGATGGAAAAATAGAAAATGAAAATGTTGTAAAAAGATCGACAAAAAATTTACTCCAAACTGACTGTGTTCAACTTTACCTTTGCCATCTACAAGACAACAACAACAACAACAACAATCATTAACATCATCATTGTAATCATTGTCATCATCAACACAAAAAGCTCATTACCTTTTATCATCTCATCCGTTGCCTCTTAATTGTCTCATTTCATATCCGCTTTTTTGCTCCATTGTCATCATCATTTTACTAAAAATAACGTTTCAACCTTTCACATGAAAACATCATTGTTTCTCCTTCTAAAGATCCGTCAAATGTCAAAATATGGTCAAATCGATGGTTAAATGTTGATCCAGTTTCATGTGCTTACCTTGATTAGCTAAAAGTCATTGCCATTTGGATTGATGTGAGTCACAAAAACAAGGCTCAATGTGATCACTTTTTTGTCCTGTTAGGTGCTTCATCTAGCATCAGTTCAACACTTGATTAGCCAAGTCTTGTAACCATCGATCTGTTGATTTATATTCAATTATTACTTCAACTCAAAGCATCATCAGTCTTAATTACAACCTTACTTAAGTGATTAAACAACAGGAACAGTTGAACGAGAAGCAACATCAATGTACAAATTGGATTTGGTGACAATAAATTTAATTGAAATTTTGTGATGTTTAGATTGTGACAATTTAATTGGACCAGAAAACACACAAAAAGTGAATGCAAATCAGAGAATGGAAATTATTACAAGGAAATTTTTTTCTGGCAAAAGGTTAACATTCGTCAAATTGTCATTAATTTTTTCATTAATTTGATACTTAATTTGTCCAATTGTGTGTGTTTGTGTGTTTGTGTGCCATCAAGTGTATCAAATTGTGTGTCTCTTTCTATCTGTGCAAATTTTTGACTTATTTTTGGCTCATTTTTTCCATTCTCAACCAGTTCTGTCAACAATCAACCATGAAATCAACTTATAAATGTTACAATGTTCCAAGTCACGTTATATTAATTTTCGTGATCACAATTTGTCTCTCCAGTAACGCTATTGAATCAACAATTGATCTAAATCCTTCCCAGTTTGGTTATGAGAACAGTCAACAATCACCTTTTAATAACATTATCAATGATGATGGTGATGATAGTAGCAATAACAACGTGAATGATAACGAGTTGAACAATGATAAATACAATGCTAATTATAATATTAATAGCAATGCTAACAGCGTTCATTCATCTCGCGTAAACTCTGATTTATCAACTGGTTCCATATCATCTGATCTTTACCATGATTCAAATAGATTAATAGTTAATGAAAATGATGATCAATTCAATGCATCGCCATCACTGTCATTATCTTCTTCTTCATCTTCCCTATCATCGTTATTATCATCTTCTTCCCTTGAACCCACAACTGCAACCCTGACCATCTTAAACCTCCAAGGAACTTGGAATTCATTTGCTCAATTTAAAGGATGGTTAATTTCACGCTCCCATGGAACCCTCAGTTTCACCTTTCGCACCCATGAGCCCAATTCACTGCTTTTATATTCACAATCATCGACTTACTGTTGTGACTTCATGGAGTTAAAGTTGGTTGAAGGTGTGCTAAGACTAAGATTCAATTTAACCCAAGGAACTTCAATCATGTCCATTGGAAGAAACCTTCATGATCATCAATGGCATGCAGTTGAGATTATAGTAAACAAAGAATCGCTCGTTTTAAAGGTTAGTTTTGCGACTGAAGATCAACACAGCTGAAAAAATCAATGCTTCTTGTGACACTTCACTGCCTTTACGATAAAAAAGTGAAAATAACGAAATTTACTGAGAAGGTCAATAGCAACAGTAATCAATGAGATTGAATGGCAAAGAGATATGGTTCAGGGTTAATGAGACGCATGGAAGTACAAGATACAAGTATTTTTGGCTTAAGTTTGTGAATTAAGTACGGACTGCTTGGCGATTCATAATGAAATGAGAAATTAATTCTTACTCATCTATCGATGATTGAATTGTATGTGATATTGTTTGCATAAAATAACTGAAGATTTCGCATTTTCTCTTGGACTATTCGTAGTTCCTTCGTTCCTGAGACATTACTTTCTCAATTACAACAGATAACTAAGTCTTCCCTATCCTTGAACAACTTGTGTCAGTGTGTTCAGGCCATTAGACAGCAAACTCTTAGCCTAACCAGTCCACTCTTGTCCTATCAAATGCTATGTACAAAAGACTTAGTCTATCAACTGAATTTCACCCAATTTATACAATGATTATATTTGTTTTGACTCTCATCATCTCAACCAGTATTTCAGCATGAATGATCAACTTTCCAACCTAACATCTCTTGTAAGTTACTCTTTTAGCATCAAGTATGGCTAACAATTAACAGAGTCTTCATCCTTTCCTTTTCATTGCACAGTAAACTTGTTTCAAATCTTGAATATTGAAGTTTTGAAAGTTTGCAAAGTGTTTTTGTTGAAATTTATTAGCACCAATGTGCATCGAGACAATTTGGTTTGATTTTCAAGTGCTTTTCCGAATCCTTTACTTTGCATTCCAATTTGATTGAAAGTCAACTTTCAATTTGTTGCTTCCTGTTGACACTCTGTTCATTCCAACCTGACAGTCTATCAAACTGATAAATATTGATGATGCTGATCAAGTTAATGCATTTGATAATTTGTAAATGATCAATATTTGTTACTGGAAAGTTTTGTCAGCCAATTGAAACTGTTAAAAATTCATTAGCAACCCATTGATGTTCATGATGGCAGCAAGTATGAAACTGTTTATTCACGTTATCAGCAAAATTAATGTTCATCGCTTTCACCTCTTATTGTCATGATAAATTGCTATAAATTATTAATACTTTTAACCGGAAACAATCGATTATGAATTGTTTACCCAAGACTCATGGAATCACTCTCAACACTTTTAGGTTTCTCATGAAATGTTTAAAAAATCAACAATCAAGAGTTGATCGCACTCAATTCATCATGGTTATGCACATTAATCAGTTGAAACCAAGAAAAGCTCCAAGATTGAAATTAAAAGGATTCTGGAATCTGGAGTGAAACGTCACTGATAATTTGTGTGATTAACATTCTGACATAATACTAATCATAATAATCGGGTGATAAAAGTGAGGATGAAAAGGCGAAGAAAAAAAAACAAAAGAAAAAGATGAATAACTATTTATATCAAGTTACTGAATAAGAAATGTTGCTTAATATTACACTGAATAATGATATAAATCATCAATCATTCAAGAGCCATTCTCTTCTTTAGCTATAATTACAATTATTACAAGATGATCAGCGACGAGGAATGAGGAAAAAAGGTAATAGAATAACGGAAAAAATGAAAAATATTGTTGAATAAATAATTATCGTTGATAGAAAAAAAAACTGGTGATCATGAAAAGAAAAGCAAAAGTGACGATGGAAATGAGAATGGATTGAAGTTTCAAATGATTATCGATACAGTTGATAGCTGTTGCTAATGCAAGGAATGGTAAAGGTTGAACTGAATTGAAAAGATTCAGTAACATTTGTCATTCTACATGTGTTTTCATTTAATGATCTCATTGAGTCACGTAATCTGTTTTTGAAGAGTTTAGTTTTTAAAACTTCAAGATTAACACTTGTTCAATTGCTGTCCAAAAGCCGATTAACCTTTCAGATCGTGTTTCACATTTTGAGTGAAAAACATTACGTCCTTCCTCTTTGAGTCTAACCGAGCAATCCGACTGTGTCAATGTTTCTTGACTATCAGTGACTATTTATCACTATTAGCTTGGTAACAGTTTGATGAGACTCGAAACATCTTTATAAAGATTCATCATTGCATTTCATTTCACTTCACTCCAAGAGCTCAGTTTAACCTAACAGATGATGGCTTCAGTATCAAACATAAACATGTATGAACAAGCATAATCAGCACTGTAAAGGGCATAGAAGCTGAATCCATTTGTGCAACTGAAAATTTTCTGAAACAGTTTTAGTTCTTGTTCTGCAGTTTTCGAGACAATCGAGTTCAAAGTCGTAACTTCGTCCACATAAAGTTGCGGAATCAGATTTTTCATCAAAATTATTTTTCTAATGCAACTTTTGATGATCAAAAAACAGAAACAAATTTGCCTGATAACCTATGAGTGAAAAACCAGCTGACTTCTGGATCATCTACAGCTTGTGAAATATTGCTAAAAATACAGATTCAAGAAAAAAATCTAGTTTTCGATATTTTCTTCATTCATATTGTCATTAATAGTTTATGCTTGTAAATGAAATAATCTCATGTTGAATAGTTACAAATGAAGCTTTCGTTCGATCTCTTGGATCGCTTCTCCAAGAGTGAACTGTCTTTTTTAAAGTCAGCTTTTTGCCAAAAAATTGTCTCTTTAATCAAAATTAATACCAGATTCGCCAAGGTTGGTCAGTCTAGATTTGAAGTTCATTTCTTGCTCTGTTCGGGTTCATCTCAAGTGTGTCGAGTCAAAAATACCAAAAGTTGAAACCATTGATTGTCTTTGCAAAGATAATGGCAGAAATAATGAGATTTACCTAAAAAACAAAAAGATTATCCAAATGAGCAGGGAATTAAATTTCAACTCCCAAAGTATTGTTAATATATTGAATCATTATCAAATCTTTCAACGTTCTCCTTCCACTGAACATCATTCAAACTCATTATTATTAGGAATAATATTCAATTACTATCTTCACTTCTCTCTCTCTCTTCCGTTTTCATCCTCCTTCAAGGATCCAAATGTTTTTATCTTCACATCAAAGTCTCTCCGTCATTTCAACAATTGATTGCTAATTTTTACCTTTGCTCCTAACTTAGGGTGTGGAGTCAACTTGGTGTTTCACCACGCACATTCCTCCCAACTAACCGTCAATTAGTTTTGCACAAAAAATTTTCATCCCTCATCCTTGATCATCATCTGCTCCCCTTCCCTGAACACCATCATCCAATTCCAATTATAATATAATCTATTCCATGATTTGCAGTCAATCATATTCATTCCTATTTTCACTTTTCCATCCTCAAGAGATTCAAGACTTTTTACTTTCTCAATTGAATACTATCTGATTGGTGAATCTTTGATTTTATGATTACAATTTTGCGCCTTCTCATTATTATCCATTATTGATATTTTGCCCGACTCAATCTCATCATCAATTCATCCTTTTTTTCCCCATCAACTTCAGCTTAAAACATGAATGCAACAAAGTCATTGAAATGTGTCGAGAGAAACAAATGAAAAGTGGAAAAAAAAGTTAATCAATTTTTTGCTCAACTTTTATGGAAAGAAGTAAAATGTCTTTTGAAAACCTTCAACTCTTTGATTACATTTAATTGAGCGAGTGTTAAATACAAATGTATAAATACTTGAATAGTTGAATAGCTAAGGGCACAATTGATTTAAATGAAATGAAGAAGAAAAAAGAAAAAATTGAAAAATATTTCAACTCAATACAGTAAAGTAACTTGATTTGCTTTCAGCAAATTTCGCCATATTTTCACTTGCACAAGTGTCAACCTATCCAATGAAGGAAGCTCAGCTTTTGGTGCAAAGAGCTTCCATTTGGCATTCTTTGAATGATGAAAAGCTTTGAGCGGCCAGTTTCGAGAAAAAATACTCTTCTCTTTTGATTCACTTTTCCAATCAATACTTGGCTTGACCAATCTGTTGATTAATTTGGTGATTAATTAGTCGAGTTAATCCTTTATTGTATCCTCGTTTTGTTCTGGTCTGATTACAGATTGACAATGAAATGTCAAGCCGAAGTCTTCGCTCATTTCATGGAGAAAATTCAATTGAAAAGCAAAATAAAATGGATTACCTTTTTATTGGAGGATTTCCTCACAGTTATTCATCTGAATTTGTCAATCTTCATCTTCCCTGGGTATTATATGAGCCAACCTACAGAGGTAAGCCTCCAAATCATCTTCTCTTGGTCATTCCTTAAACCTTTCCAATCTCCTCCATTATCATCATCTTTATCATCAAAATCCATTTCTTTTTTACTCTTCTTACCTCATCATGGTTCAACATGCTTCATCATGTTACCATCAGTTGCCCATCATCTGGAATTATTAGATGAAAGAGAAGAGGAAAAAAAACAAAAGCAGAAGCAAGATGAACACACAAAATTGTAAACTTTTTGATTACTTGAATATATTTTCATTCAGATTGATCAGAATGTCAACAAGTTAGTTGGTAAAGAAGAAAGGAAAACATTTACAGATTGGAAGCCAAAGAAGGAAGGTAAATCAAACAAATCCTTCGTAAAAGATTAGCACTTAATGGATTACCCATGAGATTAAAATTGAAGCTAAATTGAAATGTTGAACAAGATAAAAACAGAATCAAGATGAAGATAAAATCAGAGTCAAGAGTCAAAACGAAATAAGACAAAAAAGAAACATTATTACAAGATTCAAGTTGAAATTGTTTGTGAAACTGAATCCATTCTGAAACATGAATCATATTTCCAGTTTACGTGGGATTAACCAAATTAATCAATAATTTTCTTCGCCACTAATTATTTGTCATTTTATTCTCATTGAATTGCAGGTCAGATAAGAAATGTTGTGTTTGCTAGTGAAGATAGTTTATCTGGTCCAATTAACCAGGAACCAATTAGATGGACTGGACTGCGTCGTGATTCAAGTGAACCATGTAGTGAATCTGATCCATGTAACCATGGTGGAACCTGTATCAATACAGATTCCGGACCTGAATGTGATTGTCGTGGCCTTGATTATATTGGCGATCACTGTGATAAACGTAAGTCGCAATCATTTACATTTTGTGTTCTCTTGATGAGATTCAAAAAACTCGTTCAAGTGCCAAGATTTAATTTCAGCCTTATAAATGTTTCATGCGTCTGCAAAAATTATTTTAGGAGTTTATTTGAAGCAAATTGTATTTCACCAATTTTATGCTTTTTTCATGGAGTTTCGTTGCTTAAAGAAACAGACTAAATCAGAAGTGTTGATATTTGGTGCTTTCTAAGTTCGCAATAATTACCTTTTTAGGCAATATATTAATACAGCAGCTATGCTCTTTGAAGCTGTTCATCTATCATTTAAACATTAAATTGTTCTGATCATTGAGTGTTCAATTGGATTCTTAGACAAGAAAACAGCAAATTAACATTTAAAGGAAGTACTTAAGTTGACTTCCTAGAATAGTTCCTTTCTTGAAAAAAAACGAGCGAAGAGAGCGAACTTTTCAGAGTTGGTTCCTGGCGGTCATTAACTTGTAAGTTTCGCAAGCTTGTATTATGCAATGACTGCTTGTAATAACTCAGGGAGGTCTTTGAACCATCTTTTAACGAAAGATTTGGGTTGTGATTTCTGAATAACCATTTCAATCATTGAACACCATCTGAGATATCTATGTGCTGTATCTAGTTATCTATCATATTAGTCTGTGCTGCTAGATAACATAAAGACAGTACTAAAGCGGTATTATTCAGAGTCGTTGAGAGACTAAATAAGAAAATTATCTCTATAAACCGACTCATTGAGATCAATTGGGTAGCGACACCGATACCTGCCAGTAGTTATAAAATGTCCGTTTCTGGACCAACTTGTCCGAACTGGACCAACTTTGGGCGCCGGGTCTGGACCAAATTTTTTTCATTAATTTTTGTCCGGGTTTGGACCAACTTTTGCCGATTTTTTTAATGCGATTTTATGCAATTGCAAGAGAAAGTGTGGGAAACATATTAATAAAAGAAAATGAATCTTTATTTTTTACTTAACTAATTTTTTAACACATTTTGATACAACGATTTGTAATAAAATTAAAGGCCTCTACATCGTTGATCTAAAATTTCCTGCGGAACTTGAGTGAGTCTTTCAACTCTTTTAGAGCGTATTCGGCAAATGTTAAATCTTATTTATTGACAATGCCAAGCATCTCTTTTAACAGCTGATTTTCTTTAAAAATCTTTTCTTTTTCTTTGGCCTCTTTATTTAATGCTTTGTCAAGCTCTTTGAGTTCTTTTTTATATTTTTCAATTTGTTTTTGCCCATTATCGTCAATTCCATTCTTTAACATATGAAAAAGCACATGACATGCTCACTTGTAGGTCGGTAGAAAGTACGTAATAAAAGAACAATAATGATTATCAAGATAAATAGAATCTTGATGATATTCTTATAAGTCTCAGGGTTCATGTTTAGCAAGATTAAGATAAACTCAGTCTTATATACTATTAAAGATAAGCACTCTATGTTGGTTTAGAAAATAAATTTGGTCTAGATCCGGACAAAAGTTGGTTTAGATGGGGGAAAGTTCAAACAACGCGCGAAAAGTTGGTCCAGACCCGGCGCCCAAAGTTGGTCCAGGTCAGACAAGTTGGTCTAGGTCGGACAAGTTGGTTCAGAAACGGACATTTTATAACTACTCCTGCCAACAATGACGGAAATTGTGGAAACAAATTCACAACAACTGATCCAGAAATACTCATTGGCTATATCTTCGATGAAAACATACTCATTGTTTGTGTGAAATGTGAAATAGGCTTTCGGAGCCAATATGTTGATAAAGAAAGGAAGCCTCGTGAGCCACGTAGACGGGTAGATATGACACCTTCGCCTCCACAGCGAAAGAGACCAAGAACAGCCTCTAAAGAAATACAACCAGGAAAAAAATGAATTACCATCAATATTACACTTATATTACTCACTCATATTTACTCACTTTGGAACTTTATCCATACTCTATTTCAATTTTTTTACTCTTTTGGTTAAAATTCAATAATAACGAATAAATAGTCCAAATTGATTAATTATTTCATTTTGTTAATCATTAGTTATACTATTATTGTTAAAAATGTTCCTATGCGATTCAGGTGTAAATTATTCTGCAAACTCTTTATAATTTGATAAAGATATGAGCTTAACTCAAAACGCTATTTGATTTTAACATTTAATTTTGTTATGAAACAATATAAAGCTTGCATTTCACTTGAAATTGCTGGTCTAAGGCTGAAAGCTCAGCCATCAGTGACAAATTTTCTTGCAATACAGGGATAAAAGGTAGAGTTTACTTTGATCGTATCAATCCTGCAATAATTCAATTTCATGACTAAATCGATTAAAACAAATTTGTTAATTTCACACCCGGTTACCTGTCATCTAATATCGATAACACGTAAAATCATCAGAAACACTAATTCAACAAATATTTGAAGTTAACCATCGGAGTGATTAATGTTAGCGAACTGATTTTTATCCTAATGAATCTTGACCCTTCTTCAACCGATACATTAACACATGATTATTGTTGACTATAATAACAACACATGGAGACAATTTAATTAATTTTAATGTTGGTTGGTCAATGAATATCAACACACATGCATATATATTTACAATAATTTATTATTTTGTTAACAATAACTACTACCAGTAACAGATCACACCTAGTTTCTGTTCATTCCTTTAATCAAATGTTGAGCCATTACGTTGTTCATTGACTATTTTAATCAATCAATAGTTGATAACAATGAAAGCTTTAATGATAACAAGTAATAACAGGTTAAACCGATTTGCTCTTTTTGTCTGTGTGTTCAAAGTCAATTGTAAATGTTAACATGAAAGAAATGATTAATAATGCGAAAATAATTTTCTGTGAAAAGCGCAACTTGCAACAGAATTCAATTATCACCATCAAAATAGTTGATAATTTGAAATGAAAAAGTGAAGACAAAATGAAGACGTAAAAATGCGATTCCAAGCAGTTTCCATGGGAACTTGTTATTCTGTAATGATGAATGAAATCTGATAACAATGTTTGATATCAACTTGCATGTTTCCATTACTTAACATTTGAATGGATAATCCAAAGACAGGGAATGAAGAGAAAAGGATATTTCACCATTGATTGCAATAAATTGACATTCAGCGCCAATCATGAGTGAATGAATGTAAAATGAAAATCATAACAATTCAAAGTTTAACTGTGAAAACTGAAGGAAAGCGTTTACTTCAAAAATAAATACATTTGACAAGTTATCAAGTCTAACTGTTGATAAAAAAGTTATCTCATTTTAACCTTCATCAGTTATTGTAATAACATTATTGAACACTTTTCAGAGCAATTCAAGTGTCAAGTTGACAGTTGATGGTTGAAGGTAAGAGTTGACAAAACAAAAGGTTTCATTTTAAAGTGTACAATCAATAACTTGAAATTGGTTAACACCGGCCATGATCAGAATCGAAGAGGAAAATTTTCTCACAAATGTTTCGCTATTTATGATCAACTTTTTTAGATGAAATTCAAGACTTACTAATCACTTTTGTTGATCAATTGAAAAGGCCTGATCTCAGTTGTAAACCTTGGTTCCTCATCCCTGGCAAGTCCTTGCATTTTGTGGAGTGGAAATTTTCTGATAAATTTTATAACAATTTCATTCTTTCTGTGATTTTTCAGATGCAATTTTCTCCAGTTTCTGTTAGAGATTTTTCATTTCTCAATATTTCATTATTTTATTAAGAAATTTTCCGATGAAAAAAAGTCTCCAAAATTGTTATTCAATTGTTTTTGAGTTTGTAAGCTCAATGTGATAAAAGAAAGGGAATTTGTTAGATTGAGAAAAAAGGTTAAAATTGGAAACTTTCAATGCGTAATATAATAAATATCAGGCAAGAAACAAAATATTATTATTACATTACAGACTGGGAATGATAAGTCAATCTTGTCATTCTCAATGTTCATCTTTTCTTCAAGTTGACACTTGAATAGATCATTTCTCATCATTCCATTTTGTTTACCCTGAAAAGTGTAAAACCTTTTTTTCTTTTCCTTCACCTTTTTCCATGCCATGTTCAACACGAATCAAAGCATTTCAAGAATCATCATTTTCTCTCTTCAACTCACCTTTAAATTTTCTTCCAAATTCTAATGAAAATGATAATTTGATGAGACTTTTGGCGAGCAAAAAAAACTCTCATCACTTTTGACCACAAAAATGCTTTTTATTAAAATTCACTTTTTTCCACTTCTTTTCACTTCAATTTAACTAATTAACTTTTGCCAAATTTCACTTCTTTACAGGGAGAAAAGAAATTATGAATTTTCTCTTTTGAATTTAAATTCTTTGAATAACTTGGGTTCATTTTCTTCTCCATTCTCACCTTTCCATTCGGAATCTTGATCATGTTTCCATTATCATGTTTAGAATGTTCAAGTTTTCCAAAGTTGCGGCCAACTTTTCAATGTTCATGGAATACTTTTTCCTCACTGAAACTTGATTGAAGTTGCAACAGAAAATTATCCATCACAATCAACGTTAATTCAGTGCATAATTACATCATGCAATGAGATTGTTCAACTTCTCTTTTCAGATGTTAATTAACACAGTTTTATCCAAATCTCTTGACATTCAATTTGAAAACTTTTACTAATCATGTTTATTGCAGCTTTCAACTGACCTTATGTTAATCATGTTGACAAAGGAATTAGTTGACTGAACAAAAACAGAGTTTCATCAATTGTTACTTATTATAATTGTTGCAAATAATATTCAACTCCCTGAAGTAATTTTTTTTCATCATAAAATATCTGATTCTTTTACTTTGCTTTTTGTTTTCTGTTTTTTTGTTTCATCTTAATTCAACTTAACATTCAGTTTTTTGCTTTCTTCTGTTTTCATCGTAAATACAAAAGGACAAAATAATAAGATATACCAACATGATCTGAATTGAATTGAGAATAAAATACAAATTGAAAGAGTAAAAGTAAAATGTATGAAAAGATATAAAACTAAATTTCAAAAAAGGATAAACAGGAAAACTAATGAGATGAAAATAAATGATAAACTTGACTCTCTTGTTGCATGGTTATTTAAAGATGCAAATATTGAACATTTTATTCATTGTATTTTACTGCAAGAGTTATAAGTTTTCATTTGTTGCCAACAAAGTCATAAACACAGAAAAGCTTGAAATGAAAGTGATCGAGTGTGCTTTTGTAATTTGTAAGCAAACTCATGAAATCTATTAGATTTACCTGTTCATCAAAGGAGAAACAGGAATCTCGATTAAGTTGGTTCTAATAAATGTTTGATTGGAATCGATAGTGAAGCTTTCGTTAAATTCAAAGTTTAATTTAGTCAGTCAAGTCACAGTCCAAAGAGACGACGGAAATGCGCAATTTAACTGCCATTTAAGACGGAAACATCAGCCTTCTGGGAAAATTTGCACGCTTTTGTATAAAATGCAGACTTGGTGAATGACATTTTATGAACAAACTAGTTTCGAAACATTAGCCCTGACTTTTTTAGCACTTTACTGCATAAGCTAATTGTAGTTTTGAACAAAAATTTACTGAATATTGTTGATGCAGGTATTGATATTATTGCGCAAATGAAAAACGCAATGAGACAAACGATCTTGCGTTTCAATTTCAGCTGAGGAATGCTTCCTCTAGCTAACATGGACTACAACTTTGAGCTGACTGGCTAATTCGCGACTTTGAAGTAAAGTGTGAAAAACAAAACTCAAAAGGTTTTCATTCGAGTGCAAGCACTTCTCCAGATGCGAGGGAAATGCAGATGTGATCACTTTATAAGCTAAATAGTTTTTCATCTCATCTTACAATTTACGACTTTAATCAACTCTTGCGATGATTATGATTATAACTTGCTGATTGTAACACAAATTGCCGATTACCTACTTGACCTGGCCAGGTTATAATTGAAAGAAACAACTTCTGTATCGATGAATAATAACATCACTTTGATACTGTAACTTGTAACAGTCTAATTAACTATTTGGGGTTCGATTGTTACTCTTGCCAGTCGCCCAAATCTTAACTGTTGCAAGTTTAAACGCTTAAGGTTAGTTTGCTTGGTAAATGAAAGTTTGCCAATTAAGATTTTTGTAATTATTGGATGAAAATTGAAAAATAATGTCTGCTATTAATCATCTTTCAACGGGTACAATGTATTTATTTGCATGAAAAGTGTGAAGAAATAATAAATTTTTCATCAAAATAATCTATCCTGACTTGGAAACATTGTGAAAAGTGAAAGTTCAGTGGAGAGTGAAGAGCAACTCTGAATTGTAAATGAGCTTCACTCAATAAAAGCTCATAACTGGACAATTATATCAACATTAAAAAATGATTGCTAATAAACAGCTATGACCAGCCATTAAAATGAATTAAATTTTCACTTTCATTGATGAAACTCAATACATCACAATTAAACGTTGACTTATTGATTTTTACCTTTTTTTCTCATCTGATTTGTTCTCACAAATAGTGATGCTCACCATCATCACAACCATGATGACGATGATTATTATTATAATCACAATTATCTACCCATTATTGTAACCATTAAGTTAGTTGCCGTTAATTTAGGTTAACCCAAGTGTATTAACCTTGTAATTACCTTAATGAAGAGTTTAGTTAATGAAGATTTGTAGTGTCATAATGTGTGTTTGGTTGTTTAAAATTGCATGATTTAATATAATAAATTACAAAACAATTTAAAGTTATAATAATTGTAATATTAAGACAAATGGGACAAACGTTAAGATTGGTTAAATAACAAAGAACTGGAAAGAAGGGAAAAAGGTAAAAATGAATAAAGTCATCAATGTTAAAGGAAAAGATGATTTTTCATCTTTTTCATCTTCATCATCTTTTTATCATGATACAAAAGGAGAATCATTTTTTATCATCATTTACCATCACAATATAGACTCTACTTTTTTTCATGGGTCCATTCAATATTAGATTGTGTATGTGATCATAATAATAATAATAATAACAATAATAATAATGTGAATCTTTCCACTCATCATCACCTTGTCAAATGTAACCATATCAATACAAAACTGTCAACCCAGAGACACATTTAAACAGCAACTCATTTATATATAATTCAGTGCATTTCATCAAATGATTTATGTTGTTATGTGTTTAACAACATAATTTACCTTCTCATTCTTTCCTCCTTCACCATCATCTTCATCATTTTCATTGTCATCTTAATCATCATCATCATATTTTTCACACTCTCTGAGTTTGTCAAGGCTGAAAGTCAAAAGTGTTGCAACCTAACAAAGTCACTCATTTCCCATTAAAATAGGCTCTTGATATGGGACGTTTGAGATCAAATGATTGTATTTTCACTCTCATCTTTCACTAAATTTCTGTGTTAAAAGTCATCATAATTTCAATGCTCTCGATATCTTTTTCATTATCGATGTATTTCTCAAATTTAGAGTGAATGGCTGAAAGTCGCCAATCTTTCAACCTAAAAAGGGCATCCTTGTTTGACGAAAATTAGCTCATTTTATGGTTCTTCAAAGTCCAATGATTGCATTTTTCATTTTTCGTAAATTTTTGTCTTAAAAGTTATCATCATCATCTTCATCATCGATTTTTTGTTATACATTGGGTGAGTTTGCTAAGGCTGAAAGTCAAAAACTTTCCAACCTAGTGAAGTCACTCTTTTCCCATCAGCATTAGCTCTTGACATTGTACTTCTTAGCATCAAATAATTGCTTCTTCATTTTCATTTTTCTGATTTTTGAGTTCAAAATTGATTCCATCATCCTCTTCATCGTGCTTTTCAAAGGTACTTTATTCCTTTGATCACCATTTTTCAGCATTTCTGGTAGATTCGTATGTGATTTTTGCTTCTCCTATCTAGAGTCAGATTATTAGCTCTAATAGATTTAGCTTATTGTCTTCTTGTTGCTTTTACTCTTGTTAACATTGTGGGTTATTAACTCTGAACACAATTTATGTTCATCACTAGATTACTGATCATAATTAACAATTTATCACTGAGCTTCTCCTTTTCGGTTAAAGTTAATTATCAATAGTATTTGTTTGTTTCTTGACTTGTTTACTCAATGGATTGTTTTTTACATTTGCTTTGCTTTGCTTTCCTTTATTAATACAAATGAAATATTCATATTATTTCTAATGATTTATTGATTATATGTACTTTGCTTTTTAACCTTCTTTCCAATCAAATTGATTGTCCAATGTGTTTGTTATCCATTCAATCAATTTCAGTTAACGTGAAAGCTTGCTGGTTACTAATTAATGTTAGTTAATATTAATATCGCAATCATCATGTTTGCCTTCAAAAAAACGCGCTCCTCGATGGTTGCTATGGGAGGCTAAGATTTCCCTCTCGAGGCGAATTGACTTTGTAAAATTAACGTATTTTTAATCATTTTTACCAACTAATTTTGTTAAAAATTTTTGCTGTTAAACACTTAATTACCATCGTAAGTAGCAAATCTTACATGTGAAGCTTCAGTTTATTGCAAATACATTCTTTATTGATATAATTTCGTCACCTTAGTTCAAGGTAGCCTCTTGGTACGTGAAAAGCTTGTGGAAATTCCCGTTAACGGATTAAATTTTAGTTAGCCATCGTCAAATGGTCGAATCGATATCCAAATGTTTTGAAATTGTCTTGGCCCTGGATCTGCTAATGTATATACTGACCGTCTCCACTTGAATGATATTGATACCAATAGAATGTAATTTGACCATCGAGTTAAAGTCTACCCCTTTTGTTACAATGTCAGGATGGATAGCTAAACGATTTGATACCATTATTATTGCAGTATTTAAGATGATTTAAATGGTTGTTTAAGATGTTGTCTCAATGTCATTGGAATTATTACATCCATGTATTTATGCCCAACGGAAATCAATATACGATTACATGATCAGATAATGAACCATTTTGGTCCACTGTAAATGTTATCAATATAAAGGTCAATGGCAATGATGATTTCATTTCCTGGATCAGGAAATTTGCTTTATTAATATTTAGGATAATTTTGTTTTCACCATTGAATAGCAGTAATTCAAAAAGTCGTAGCAACCCAATCTAAAACCAAACCATCTCAATATTGACGACAAATAGCTATTGATAAATTACTCGAGTTCCAATCAATAGTTCCATGAAAGAGAAAAGAGTCTTCAATAATAGCAACTAAAGACAACATTCAACAATATTTAAACTCATCTCTCAATGCTTTGTAAAAATGTAATATTTTTGTCACCTCATCACCATCTTATTCAATTTACATTAACAAAAGGTTGCTCATTTCATTGTTCATCTCTAAACGAAAATGAAAATGAAATTAGATAAAAAAGGGTGAAAATTAATTTCTTTCCAAGATATAAGATTGAAATGAGCATTAAATGAAAACCTTAACAATTGAAATTGAAAGTTACAAAAAGCAAATGAAAAGGTAACGACAAGGCAAAAAATTAAAAACTGTCAAAATTTAAAGTTAACCCTGTAAACTGTGATAATTAACATTAATAATGATGAATATGTACGACTCAGATAGTTACATTAATGGTGGCTGTTAAGATGGTGATTTGTAATAGCTAAAAGCTTCAAACTAATTACCTTTAACTATCATGTAGATAAGATGATCACTTAGCATCAAACGTTTATTAGCAAAACTTAACAATCAAAGTTAATTTTCAATTTAGACTCATCAAATCTAAATATTAACCATAATCGTAAAGGTCTAACATTAAAGATTGCTAATTGCTGTAAGGCGAAACAACATTAATGACTTTACCTAGTTTAATAACACTCAATGAGAGCTATTAATTGCGTGAAAGTATTTTGCAGTTCCATAGGAAATGAAAAATCTTAACATGTTAATTAATCTGAAACGTAATGAAGATTCAACTTGACAATCTTAATGATTGTCAACATTCATTTCCGTTCAGGTTACAATAATCAGAGCAACTAATCAAATTTCAAGTCTCTAAATCCCTTGATAGTGAAAGAAGTTAAAGGTTTCAATTTAACTTGAACATTCATCTTAATTTCAACTTGCAATTTGTAAGCTTTTTAATCATTTCAAATCAACACTTTTCAAATAAAACAACTGAAAATTGTTTTAAAGTGAATCACTAAACACTCAACAAGAAAGCTTGATACTCTTGAGACTCATTACAGTTTACCTTTAATACTTATTAGGGTTACAATTTAAATTACCTTAATTGACTAGTAAATTATTGGACCCAATTGTTGCAATTAAAAGTTCAACTTGAAAATTTCGTGACTCCTTCAAGAGTCATTTTTAACCAGTTTTTAACTTCAAATTCATTGAGGTACATGATGGTTTAAGAGGATAATGATGATGTAGAGATGATTTTCATTCAAATACTCAGCTCTTCAGTTTAAAGGTAAAAATATTGGCTCAATTACATTGAGTTTATTTCTTTACCTTTTTATTTACTTTTGATTTAAAATGTATAACTTTGATTGCCTCAAGCTTTGAACCAGATTTTCAGATTTCTCAGATTATTATTAACTTGGGAAACAATATTTTTATTTGTTATCAACTAATAATCATCTGTTGGTTGAATCACAATTGAAACAAAATATTGAAGTTTGTTATCCAAGTAAATGTTGAGAGAGAAAAGGTTGAAACGTTTTGGTGAAGCAAAAAAGGATTCATTTCAAATTGTATCATTTATTGAATCATTAGATGTTGTAATGAAAAGCTGAATTTTGATCCAATCAATCATGTTTTCTGGTGTAAGATGGCAATCGGTTAAACAGTCTTTGTATCTGCTCAACTGCTGCTGTTGGTCATTAATGGTAATCCAGTGGCTATTGGCTTTTCAAGGTTAAAATGTTGACCAGTCATTGTATAGTGACTCTGAAATTCATCCATTCTGTTTATTTTGATCACTGATTGAGATTTAATGCCTCACTTCTCAAGGGACAAATCAACAGATGAAACTAAATAAGATGCAGTTAAAGCATCTAAGATTACAGTTTTTTAATACAAGGTAACAATTGGTTGCTCCAGCCGTTAATTGACTTTCAAAATACCCAGGGTTACAATTAGGCAAACATCATGGAAATTTATGCGCAGTCCAAGCATTGAAAAGCTAATTGGGTTGAGAAATAGGAAGTAAGTTGCAGTGACATTGTCAGTGTTAATACTCTAAATGATAAATTGATTTTCATTCCATCGCTCAATTCAGCTTTTAGCTCATAGTTTCTGTTTTATAAGTTGAGGATATTAACCACTTTACTACCAGAGACACCTTTGATAAATAGTATGATTTGAATGTTATAATAGGATAAATTATCGGAACCAAGTTCCTTGAACCATGTTTGGGGAAAAAAATTGGTATTAATAAGCGTTGGTCAAGCTTCGCTTCTCATCCTCTTTAGATAACTTGGAGACAATCAAAAGATCTATGTTAAGTCTTCATCATTCAAAATTCTTTATCGATTCTAACTGTTGGCACAAACTGGAACAAGCATAATGCATATATAAATCTATTCAAATCACTTGAACTTAATTGGTGCCTCATCTATTAATAAAAGGCTTTTGAGGTCATCGCGTTCCCTGACACTGCTTTCAAACACTCAACATTTCAAACTGATATTCATGAATATGTTGCTAACAAGTTCACAGTTATTTTCCTGGTTGTAAAGGTTTCAAGGCGTAAAACAAAACCCAAATTAACATGCAACTTGTGATCTTCATGATACATTATAACAAATAACAGACAACAAAGCCATGAAAATAGGGCCAAGAATAATTTCCTCCGGATGTTAAGAATTTTATTGATTATGTTTTTGTGTCTTTATTTTTCTTCTTTATACCTGTGTGTGATCACCATGATAACTTGATGTATTATGGTGATTGCCATGAATAGAGTAGACCAGCAAAAACAAAAGGTGAAGCTTGAAACTGATCGAGAAAGATTGGAGAAAAAGAATGAAAATTGATTGATTCTATTGATTAAAGTCACATCAAGTTCCGCCAAGCTCTCAATAAATGCCAATAATCTGATACTGTCAAAAAGGTTGAATCTAAAGAGAATCTTTTTTTCTCTCATTTTGATAACTTTTATATTATTGATAGATTGGTAAACAATAACCTTAGGCTAGGAGTGAAACGCAGAGAAAAACAATTGAGCAAATACAGTGAGAAACAAAATGACACAAGTCAATGTGTTTATCTGTTGAAACTTGATGAACACATGAAATCTGTTGAAATTGTTTTTTCGCTGAAACATTTTGAAAATAAATCATGAAGATGTGTCTACAAATGTTGAGCAATCAATTTAGTGAGATTGATTTTGAATTTTTGCTCAAATGCTTAGGAAACAAAAAGGTTGAATAGCGAAATGAATTTACTGGGGAAACAATGAAACTCAAGATTAATTGAGTAAAACTTTTGAAAGCAAAATTTTGTAGCAAAAAGCTGCTCATTAGTATACATGTTTAAATAATAATTGTAATGCAAAAATTCAAGTCAAACTTGTGATAAGATTTTAAATATTTCCATCATCTTTACAATGAATATTCATAAAAAAATACATCATCAGCTAAATGGAAAGTTTCACAAAAGAAACTTTTTCACCCAAACCATAATTTCAATTTTCATCCATTCATTTATCATCTTGATCGTTATTTCAATTTATCCAAAGTCAACTTGAAGTTAAACCGATTAAGCCGTGAATGATGCAAACTTAAACCTAACATATTCACTCGTTTCCCATCAAAATCACTTCCTAGTAAGGGCTTTGCACATAACAATTACTGAGCAAGGAGTATAAGATTGACTTTACATTTGTGGCACTGACCATTTAGTTGACACATAATTGTCCACTCGGACCAACCATTTCGCTATTACTTCAATAATCTTCATTTCTATCGTTATTTTTTCTTCGTTCATGTTGTCATTGTTAGACAGTGAAACCTGCTTATATCAACAATATTCAACCTAAGCGAGTCACTCTTTCCCATCAAATTGAACACTCGGTTGAAGGATTTTCTCGTTTAGCATTTCTTGTTTCCATAAACTAAAGTCGTTATTTAAACATTTTTTAATAAATCATTGGAACCAATTTAAATCTTTAATTACCATGAAATTGAAATGAGTTAAAGGGCTTTGAGACAAAATTGTAAATTTCAAGTTTCACTTCTTTTCAATTGTTGATATTCATTGTAATCACATTGTTGGTATCCACATGCTATTTACAGAGACGAACATGAAAAGTGAATAAAG
Source organism: Tetranychus piercei (assembly GCA_036759885.1). Taxonomy (NCBI): domain Eukaryota; kingdom Metazoa; phylum Arthropoda; class Arachnida; order Trombidiformes; family Tetranychidae; genus Tetranychus; species Tetranychus piercei. The sequence goes on from CM071877.1 coordinate 24,572,842, forward strand.
CAATGATATCAACTGGGAGTTGATAATTCCCGGATGAATGGGAAACAATTGAAATGATATTGAAGATTAACTCGAGAGTTTCATATTTTAATGAAAAACAATGTTCATTTTTGTTTCTCCTATTCAATTGTTCCCTGTTAACCCATGGATGTAGGTAAAGCCAGTGGAAAGATTCAATTTGATTTAAACATGAAAACTGATTAGCTTTCAATTGAGTTTATCACAAACTTGTCAATCACCAATACCAATGAGGATAAGGTTGCTGATGTGATGAACACTGAAAATTGTGATGATATCAACAGTTATAGACCAGTAGTTGGTAACAAGCTAAATTAATAAACTCATGTAAACAATTCAATTGATTAAGATGAAATCAAATTAATTTCTGTAACCTCTTGTTAACACCGGGAAAAATGTTAATCATTTTTTATTAACTTTACACTCTACATAACCTAAGGGTCCATGTTACTTGACTCTTCAATATTTTCCACCATTTTCAAGCTCACAAACCTTGACCAGTCCTTATCTTCACCTCATCATCATCAGCATCTTAAACTTCCTTGAAGACATCATCCTATCAGAAAAGCAACTGCAAAATTAAGTTGCACTTCTCAAAGGGAATTGACCAGTTCCTTTGCAAAAACAAGATTTAATTTACTCAGCCTTTTGTCTTCATCATCTTTCCCATCCTCTTATCATCACCTCACTCACCATCATCTTTCCTTCGCCTTCTTAATTTCTGTTGTTATGAATATACTCTTTAGGCATTCAACATTTAACTTTGATCAAACCTTGTTTGCCACGTTAAAACAGTTAGATTGGCTTAAATGAAATTACTCAAAGCTTTAGCTCATTTGTTTTGGCTCAGCTTTTTTGCCTCTGGATGGACAACTGGGAATATTATCCAATATTATCCTTCAGGCCTTTAATAATAAATGTACATCTTTGTCTGTTCAACTGTTCATTGCCAATCAACAAATTGTTGTGGACTATTGTTGCAACACAATAGCCAACCTTAATTACAGCTTATATCGACGCTAAAGTCCGACTGTAAACCAACACATTTCAATCTTTTCTGGTTAAAAATTTTACTCTTTTATCCATTGATATCAAGTCGTGTTATCATACATTTGCCATTAAATTTCATGCAGAAGCACGTTTAGGTTTTGGATTAAAATGTGAGTTTTGATGGTCGATCTGATGCTCCAAGAAATAACTGAATAAAGAGAAGTAATTAGCAAATCTTAGGTGGAATTGGAACACTTGATTCATGAGTTTAGAACGCAAACTTTTGCATCAACTTCGATAGCAAAAAACTGAACCTTTTTTTGTTTTGAGTATATTTGCATATCAAATGATTCCATCTTTGATAGCTAAATAGAGATTTTTTAATTTAAACATTTTCGTTCGAAAACGTTGCAAAGTCAAGAAAACAATTTTGTCCATTTTGAAGTTGTTTCCAATTTTGCTCAGTTTTCCATATCATTTGTATGCCTATTGAAATGCTAATGTCCTTTTAATGTATTTTTTGCTGTTTGACCATTTGTTGTATCATTTTTTTCCCTACAAAAGTGCTATTAGTGATTTAACATTTTTTATTTCATTGAAACAGCAAAATAAAAGTCACTCCATTCGAAACCATTTAAATATCAATCTGAATTGAGTTGAAATGGAATACTGAAAAGGCTAGAGAATCGAAGAATTTTTTTTTATATTTCATGATGGACTTTTCAAACTGTTCATAATGAATCCCGTAACTTGACAAACAGATTTCAATTGACATGCAAACATCAAAACTACAAACAAAATGATTTCCTCATTTTCACTCCCAGAGAATAATATTAATGTTGAATTTCGTGTTTCACAGAAGAGAAAAAGTTACATGAAAGAAAATAAAAATGTAAATTCAATCACAGAATAATAATGAAACTGTATAACAAATGAATATCAATATGAGTTTCGAACCAATTCAGTGTCATTTTTCATTCGCAGCTTTTGTCTGTCAAGGTTTTAAACTTTCATCAATCCATTGTTTTATATGTGAATCAATGGAAAGCAGTAAACGTTTAATTGTCCGAGTAGCGACAATAAACTTTACTCTTCAAGAGTTGAACTCAATTTTGAGATTGGAAGCGAGAATAATAAAGAGAAAGGTCAAAATCTTATTGTCAAATGAAAGGTTATTAAGCTAATGGAAACAAATTGTCAATAATATTGAACCATTTGCCAGAAAAGGTGAAAATCAAATGATTATAAGAATCGAACAGAAAACATTGTTCAGGAAAAGTTCTCGATTCTTGCAGCACAAAAAGTTATCACTGAATAAAAGCAAATAATTTGATCGTAAAGAAAAGAGGCTGAAAAAAATGAGAATCAAAGAGATGAAATAGTTTAATGATGATGACAATAAAAGTAAAGTTGATGGTAATCAATTTTCAAGAATCACTTTCAACAAATAATCAAAATCAAAATAATGGATTGTAATACATAAAAGCAACAACAGAATGAAAGAAGAAAGTCAAATACAAAAGTTGACTTGACAATCAATTTCGATATTTTCATTTCAAACATCATTTTCATCTCATAATAATAATGATCATCAAGATCATATTTCTGGTGACTAAAATTTTTACATGACGAGCTTAAAAATTAATCTTGTTAATTAGTAATCGTAGTCCATCTGTAATTATTAAAATACATAGCAACCTGATAAATCTTTGCCATTCTTCGGGTTCGATATGGAAAGTTACCGTGAAATGGATTTTCATGACTATGGTACACGGTCTTTCTGGAGTATCATGCACAGTCATTCTATGGAAATTGAATTAGAAAATTTATGAGCAGCATAAATGTATGAAATGAGTGAATAGATAAAAATAAATGAAAAACTGTGCAAAGGTAGGACTTTTATGTACCAATCTTGTAAACCTTTTAATCTGCATCATCTTCATATTTCTCGTAATCTTTTGTCAAGGCCTAAAGTCGCAAGTGTTTCAACCTAACAAAGTCACTCTTTCCCCATTAAAATACACTCTTGACGTGTAGTGTTGAAGAACGAATGATTTGTTCAATAATCTAAGTTCATCTTCATTTGTCATTTTGTATTACAAACCATCATTGGCATTATCATCTTCGCTACCATCATCGTCATCAATGATATATTTAACAAACCTAGGAAAATTTGCTAAAGCTGAAAGTCAAAAACTTGTCAACCTAGCACGGTCACTCTTTTCCCATCAAAATTAACTCTTGACTTGGGACTTTTTTTCGCATCAAATATTTTCATTTTCAACTTAACAAGTAACTCTTACCTGTTCAACTTTACATCTTACAAGTCTCTACATTAATTTATTGCCATTTACATTCAACAACAATGTAACAATCCAAGCATCCTTCATCCACAAGTGGCCCAAATTTGGACAAAAAATCTATTTACTCGTATTTTTGCTCATTTCTCCTTTTTATATCACAATACTTGTTTACTCGGCTACATTCACCTGAATAATAATGATGATAATAATGGCAGTGGAAAAATTACGGAAGTTGAAACTCTTTTTTTTCCTGAGCTTTTGTTGTTGATGTTCCTTTAAACTTTTTTGCCTGTTATTGTGTTTGTCACCATCGTTTTTGGTGGACAACCAAGTCAATCCAAAAAGGATTACAAGCAAATCAATTGATTGTTTGCCTCATCTCTACTATCTTCATCTTAATACACTTTCAATCTTGAACATGCAACTTGCTCTTTTTTTACTTATCATTTGTTTTCATGGATCAGTAATACTCAATATTTGGTTTAGCTCATGATGAGCTTTACTCTACGACTTCTTTTTTTACTCTTCATCTTCATCTTCTCTTGTCTTCCAAACATCTTTCCTGTCCTTTTCTCAATCGGAAATGAATGTTCATTTATTACATGTTATCTTCTTACTTTACCTTTCTTTGTTTATCTTCTGATTCCCTCTTACCAATGGACTTTTCTTTATTCATTAATCATTCTTATTTTCACCCAAACAAATCCCGAAATTGACTTTTCAAAGACACACTCGTACAGTGATAACATTACAATTAGTAACCAATATGAGCCTCTATCAATCCAAGACTGAAAGCGATTCCAAACTGATTGCCATATTTACATAACTTTTTGTTTTCTTCATTTTCTTCCCATTCCATTATCATTTCAAGATATTTTTCATTTATCACAGGAAATGAAACGATTCTTGATGTGAAAAATCCCTTTCCAAACCTTTGTTTGTTTCAATAAGAATTGAGATTATTTTTTTCTGTGTTTGCCTTCCCTTTCAAGACTTATCATTATATCATTTATTTTAGTTGAGTTTACCAAATAGTTAATCGATTTCCGGTTCAATTTTTTCCTCTCGTGTTCAGATTTCATGTTCAATTGTGTGACTTTGAAAGTTGAAAGAGTCAAGAGGCAGGTTTAAATGTGAAATGAAGAAAAAAGTGCGAAATTTCGAGTCAACCTTTTCGCGATGGAGAAAAGCTGAACAACCAGAAAGGAAATAAAAACTCATTAATGTCGATTATAACATTGACTTGCAATTTTGTCACGTAACAATCTGTTTCATGTTATTATTATTATCATCTTAGTGGGTCCAGTGATTTGTGAAAATGACTGATCTATCCTTCACCTAATCTTGTCATATCATCGTAATTATTGTAAGAAGATGATAAAAGAAACAAAAAGAGAAGAAAGAAGAGAAGAAAAGAAAAGAAAAGAAAAATAAAGGAAACTCATCTTAATCGTTATTCACTGTTAATAACAAGATAAGAACCATAGCTTTCACCTTCATCTTCATCAGATCTGTTGGCTGGTCTGATCAGGCCGATAGTCGTGAATCCATCAAGCGAACAGAGTCACTCTTCTAGCATCAAAAATAGCCTTTGATAGAGGCTCTTTATGTGCCAATGTCACTTTCATCATCATTATTGTAATCATCATCATCTTCCTACATGATCAGCTTTATATCCAAATACTGATAACTGATTAAAAGCTGGTCACTAATGGTCAATAACACTGTCCAGATACAATGAACCACACAAAATATTATTGATAAGTTACAGAGTTACAAACAATAACAATGATTACCCGATAATGTTGGCACTAATAATGATGGTAAATTAATATGGAAAGACAACATTTTGACTTATCATGTGTCAATGCTTTACTGAATTTAATCAACATTTCAATAAAATTTTAATGATGCAAATGTGAAAGTGTTTGATTCTCTGATAATGATAACTTTTATTACTTTTTCTTGTTGCTTTTTTATTTTATCAACTTTTCGATTTCTTTGTCAGTTTATTAGCATTATTATTGTTAACATTTTCACTAAGATACATGATTGTCAAATGCATTCAGTATCATGAAAATAACCAGTGGAAACAATTAAAATGCTGTTCACGCCGTTAAACCATGTAACTGAAGCCTCCAGAGGATCATTCATAAATGCATACAAATGGCCATCAATCCTGTCTCTGTCTCTGTCTACCTCAGTCTATGTCTATCTCTTTCAACCTACAAAAAAGCATCGATAAACTTGAAACAAAAAAGTCAATTGTTTCAACTTGATATGAATGGTTTCACCTTCTACTGTAAGCCTCAAGTTGAGATGGAAAGTCTGAACAAAAAGATGAAAATTTAAAATAAAATGAGAAAAAAATCAATCTCAAGGATTGAAGCTACTGGGAATTGCAGGGAGTTTTTAGCATAATCTTGAAAATTTTCAATATAAACTCATTTCAGACTCGTTGAGATCTTGATACAACTTGATTACGGAACCAGTTTCACTTGAACTCATTGAATAAGTTGTTTAACCAGTTTCACGCGAAACGTTGAAATTGATTGTGACTGATGTGTTTAATGATGTTTGAACATGATGGACATCATTATATTTAACAATTAACCAACAAGAGTCCAGCCAATTCATGAATATTAATATTCAACAGTGAAATTGCCTCCCAACTGCTGGCAGTACAACTTGACTGCAATAATTTACATTATGATGTTGCGATAATTTCCCATGTTTTTTTATTCTCGTCCATTTAAGTTGATTTTTACCTTTCAATTAAATTGTTATCAAGCTAATTTGCTTTTCAACCAATTGTACAACCAATTTGAGGATAACATCAATAACAACAGAAAAAACTAGTTACTTCACTTGTCAGATTAATTTGATAATTGTACAATTATGATTGGTGAACCTATTTGATCAGGACGACTAAACAAGTCAATCTAAATTCAATTGTGCATCAATATGTTGAATATGTATGGCAATGGATACACTGATATTAAATTACATAGACAGACAGAGAAGCGTAGAGTTGAAAATGAAATAACAGTGTAAAAAGGCTGATAAAGATGATGAACAAAATTCATCATCATTATCATCATAATTATCTTTTTTGCTTCTCCTAACTTTAATAGTCATTAATGATAATGATAAATGTTGCCTTATTGAGTTAGTATTGACTCAACCCATCAAAATGTATAATATTAAGTTAACCACAAAAGTACAGCCAAAGACTAAACGAATCAAGTTTCGTTAACCTTTTTGGGTTCACTTTTCTGGTTATCAGTTCTTTCAATATTTTGTCAACCATAAAAATAAAGCTTACACTGGATTCTGACATAATATCATGTGAACCAAATGCATACGAAAAACCATAATTAAAGTTTCAACTGTTTTTTACTTCACAATTAGTTGATTAGGTTAGTTGGGGAAATTGCAATCTTCTTTTTTGCCTTTAATTTGCAATTTCATTGTTTCTCCATCAACATGATGGTCATTCACGAGTCTGATAATTAGTGTTGATCAAAATGAGGGGCAAAATTTATCGACAATTGGCTAGTTTACCTTTTCTAAGTTTTGCCCAAATCGACTCTGGCAGGTTGAAAGATGGAAACATGAATCATGATTTGATTCAGATGATTGAATTATACATTATTCATGTAGATATAAGATTCGTATGATTATTATTAGTTTTATCATTTTACTTTTTTGTGTTATTATTTCATACTCTGAAATGCAATCAGTCCATTAAATTGGATTTTCAAGAGAAAAGTAACTTTTTTTTCTGCTCAAATTTGACCTCATCAAAGGTAACTTGCTAGCTTAACATTTAATGGTTCAGTTATCATTCAAGATGTATGAGTTATGTCAACTGTTGAACTCAACTTTTGATCAAATGAACTGCAAATGCAATTATAAACTTAACAAGTAAAATTTTTCACCTTTCAATTGTTCAATGTTATTGCACTTGTCTAAGTGCAGCTTTCAAAATTGAATTTCATGCCATTGATTTGTTTCAAATAGATTTTACGATTTTCATGTTCCATTTAATGTAGCATTTTTATCGTTGAAAATCAAGCCTCATCTTATTGTGAAGTGAAAAATTGAAGTAAAATTTACGCAAATGAAACTCGGATCCAAGTAAAATTGATATCATTTGGCTATTTTGTGTCAAAGCTTTGTGTTGCAAGATCGACTGTAGGCTAAAGAGATCACTTTGATTGGAGTCAATTTGGTTCTAATAAACATTTTACTTGAGTCAAAGTTGATTTTTCCGTACCTTTAACCTCACTGATGGCCGCTTATTGTTTCCAATGATAATAATGTAAGAGACCAAATCAGATGAAAGGATAGTCAATGAATCGATGGTTGAATATCTTTGTAATAATGGTTGAGATGAAGATGAATAGTTGAGTAAAAAGTTGAATCAGGAAGTTGGTTTAAAGCTAAAGCATTGTTCATTATAACAATAGTTAGCGCATTTTCACATGAAAAAATATGGACAATAGATGATGATACCTTTTGAATACTATTTTTAGTCTTGGACTTTACAATCGAGTCAATCGTATTCAAACAAGTTTAATGAAAGCTTGAAAGATTTATTGTGAAACAAAAAAATAATAATAGTTTAATTGATTTACAGTTGAGATAGTAAGGCAACAATAATGAAAATGGTCAGTTGAAAGTTGCAAATTGAAACAAAAGTAAAAATTGAATTGAAAATGATTTTCAGTTTGTTTGGACAAGATGCAGTGTTCATTGTGTTTACCTGTCTATCATCATTGAATAGCAGGAATTGGGTAAAACATGAGATTAATTTTATAATTGTTAAAGCTTAACGATTTTGTTGACATTAGTTTGTTTTATTGTTGTATTGGCTTAAACCTTTAATCAGAATTGATTTTGCTTTCAAAGCTTTTCAAAATCTCATCACATATGAATAGGCGAATTGAAAGAAAATTTGAAACAAATCAATTCAGTTTATCGATTCCAATTTTGTATTGAAACAAGGAACCAACCATTTTGACTGTTTTATCATTTTATCATCGAGTTGACAGTGATGTGTGAATGCACAAGTAGAAACAATTTGCAATGAAAAACGAATATCTTTATCATAATTATATTGATATAAATAATTGATTGTTGCTCATCGCAATTGTCCAATTTCACATTCCAACTTCTATCATGCTTATGAGTAAAGCGATGCATGATGATCCATATCACACAAAAAACCATAGTTACTCATCTGTTAGAATTTAATCCTGAAAAAATGGGCTTCACTTTTAGTTTGTAAGTTTGAGTAAAGATCGTAAAGTCAGGTTATTCGCGATTTTATGCAGCAGCTTGTCGAAGGCTTTCTTACTCCTAGAGTTGACCTTATGGAAAGCCTTTTTGCTGCGTTTACATTCGGTCAATGTTTGAAATCATCAAGTTATTTTGACTCACTTTAACAGTAGATTGGTTTTGAATAATAATCATGATCTTACCTTAGTTTGGAGTTGAAAGGACAGTTGTGCGCAATGCTTTACTCAAAGTTTAGTTTAATTTTATATTGTTTTTGTAACAATTCAACTCATTTTCAGTTAATCTAGTCAAATACACTATGTCACATTGTATTTCCCCAAACCCAGACTTTACAGAAACTACTGCGTAATTACATTTTATTAAACTAATAATGTTTCAAGCAACTGCATTCAATAGTAGCAAACTTGAGTTGATTTGGTTTTATGAATGCTTCTCTCGTTAAAACAAGAAGAGGTTTAATTGATCTGCTTATTTGGTGAATTTTATGATTGATGTAAAACTTGATCAACATGACCGATAATACTCAGTGATAGTTGTAGTTTTGATGGCTAAAGTTGGTATTATCCTAATAAAGAATCCAATTTGACTTCAATATCATGGATATTATTGAAAAATCCAATAAATACAGCATAAAAGTATCAATAGTTTTGTAAAAGTATCCTTTTATTGATACAATTTGAAACTTTTAGCTCAATTCATTAATGTTTTTGAATTAAATTATTTCGATGAAAGTTAGAATCAATTCATTTGTTCTTTATTATTCAGTAAAACTTGTCTAGACAAATGATTAGATGCAAATTTCATTTAATTTAAGATTCGTTAAACTCTTGCCAATCACTGATTGAGACAATTTACAGTAAAATATCCAAATTGAACAAGAATACATTTGTTTCATTGTATCAATTTGAATGCTCGACGATACAAAAATGGTAAATTACCAACAATTACCAGCAAAAATTGTGACAAAGCAGATTGTTGTTTGTTCATCATTTGCTTAATAAGCTAAATAAATAATTTAATAATTTGTCATTTATTAATGTTTCTCATCATTGAGATGAAATGTTGAAAAAACGCAAGTTTAAGAGATGAAACAAATATTATGATAATGTTGTATAAATAACAATGCAATAACAATTGAATAACAATAGCAATAATCATAATGATAAATGCTTTAAACAGATTTATTTCATTTCTATGTACATTTTATTGCTCTTGTTGTTTTAAATAACATCAAAGTAAATTTATACACATCAATATTTATATTTTTTTATCACAGAAGCATCAATATGAAATGTATGGATATTTTTGGGTTAATGAAAGAGTTGCTTTTCTTTGTTGTTTTTATTTATGCTTTGTTTGATGGATTATATTACTCACAAAACCGGATCTGGTTTCATTTCAAATCCATTATATTCATTCATTCGCAGAAGAAAAGAGCTTCGAAATTTTGAAAGTTACTGTTAGGTAAACACAATATCTGAAAATAGTAAACTCATCAGCATTTCCAAAAGAAGGGTTCATTCAGAGTGCATCAAAAGACCCACATCATAGGCACTTTTGATGGGACAAGAGTCACGATGTTAGGTTAGCTTTTATGTGACTTATGGCTACGGTTAACTAAGATGACGAGAAAACATGAAAATGAAAATTGTTTCAACTGAAACTTGGCTTTGATTGAGAGCTAATTTGGTCGGAAAAGATTCACTTTGTTAGGTTGTTAGGCTAACCTTTGGCTTGGCTAAATTTATGTCTAATGTATTTACTTGTGGCGATGAGAACTGCATTATTGTGATTTATTCATGACTTACCAGTTGATATTGATTGCTTTTTTTCCACCGATTCAGATATTTATCTTCAATCGTTACACACTGTATCTTGATTAAACTCAATTATCATGACAATATTATTACACATCATGTTTACTCTAATCATCATCATCTATTCATCTCTTTGCCTTGGTCTTCATTCTTATCCAAGTAATTTGATTTGGCTTCTATTCTTGACTTTTGGTTGACTTTCAAATGACATTTTTAACACTCAATTGATTCGCATAACAATCTCATTACCATCATCATCAATTTCATTACTATCATTATCATTATAATGTAGCTTATTGTTTGTTTGGTCAACCCTGAATCTTGCAAATTTCAATCCTTCCCTTAACTCTCCACCTTGAAAATGTATATTTCAACGCAATAATCAAAATAATTTCAAATAATTTCAATCTAAATTCTTGACTATTCAACTCAATGACAATTATCACTCATCATTATCATCTAACCATCCAACCTTGTTTGTTATATCATTAAAATAATATCAACTATTTGATTGTTTTACTATAACAACTGAGTAACTCAATCTCAATTAACTTTACAAAAAAGTCATTATTTAATTGCAGATTCTTTCAATTCTTGAATCAAAAGATTGCTATTTAATTGCAATTGATTTGATTACAAGCCAATTCGTGCACTTTAATTTCACTGCAAGCAAACATTTTGATTATCATTTTGTATCCCTGGTTAAATACCAGATGAAAATTGCAGTAAAAAGTCAAAAGTTCATTAAATTGAATGGTTCAATTGAGTTTTGTCCAGCCCTTCAATTTATTCAGTCAGACATTGAGTTGAACTTGATGTAGCTTTCAAGCTTTGAAACCTTACTTTAACATTATTGATTTAAATAAAACAAAATACTTATCATTTATGGATATATATTCAGGGTAAATTGATGATTTAAAGAAGCTTATGAAATAGCTTAAGTTTTAACACTTATAGTACTTTTGTATCAATATTTTGAATAGTAAAGGGTTTACAGGGAAATCTTACAAGCCAAAAGTGTCTTCTCATTTTGCTAACCAAATTAATACATTTAATTCATCCTTTCAAAATCTTCATTATTATTTAAACAACTTTATCCATTTAAAAGTCAATTAATCAACTGCTCAATAGATACATTTTCGTTGGAAATAATTACTCTGTTACAAAGTAAACTGATTAATGAGAACCATCGATTGATTGCTAGTTAACATTCCAAAACAGATTCCTTAGATCATTAGCTGTTCGACTCGTTATGCAGCTGATATTATTTGGTTATTCGCACTATCATTGTGCCAAGAAAATATTGAATTAACTGGTCGAGACCTGAAGAGATTTGAACATTTTACCTGAAAAGCAAGACCATCTTACTCTCAGTTTTGGTTTAATGTTTAACTGATTGAATGCTCATCATTTTGTATCATCCTTGTCATTGCAGTTTGATACGTTTAAGCTTTAACAGTGAGTTGGAGCTCAAGAGTTGATCTAGTTTGATCGACTGAAAGTTTACTGACTAATCAACTAATTTTTCATTATTGTTGTAACAAAAGATCAAAATTGACTAGATTTTTCAATTTACTTCAAATAGCTAATCAGCATCACGACTGCTATAAATATTTAATGTAGCAATTGATTTATGCAAACAGTAAATGCGTTAAAATGTTTTTTATCGTAAATTTTGTTCAATAATTTGACAGATAATCGCTTGAAACTGTATGAAACGCTATCCATTATAAGTTTAAAGACTAGAATCTGATTTGGAAGTTTAACTTTGGTTGTGTAAACTTGCAGAAGACCTTCATTACCAAACAATAAATCAAAACTTGGCAATTAAAATAATTATATCATCACTATCTTTATCAATTTTTAATTAACTCTTTTATTCTTCCCTGTTTCATCTTCTTTTATGTCTCTCTTAATACAGCTAAACATTCCCCTGAGGCAACCTTTCGTGGACAAGAATTTATTTACTTTAATAACATAACTAAATCAGTGATCAGTTCAAGTGATGAGATTTCACTGTACTTCAAGTCTCGTCAATCAAACGGCCTGCTATTTTATTCAGGTGATGGTTACAGTGATTATCTTAATCTAGCAATTAGAGATGGTGGAGTCACTTTGAGCGTTAAATTGGGCAACAATTTATCTGAGCGAACAGTTAAACCAGCCAGAATCCGATTTGATGACAATCAATGGCACAAAGTATTGGTACATAGAAAAGTTCGTGAGGTAAATAGCAAACCAACAAGACCCTAACTGACACAGTGATCGGCAAAAAAGCAACATTCATCCACTTAACCAATATTTGTTTAACTAGCATTCAATTTATTGAAACCAAAAAGTAACCCAATTAATTATTATCATTATCCTTGTAATAATATTGAACAATTATTTCGATAACAACGATCACGAAATGTATTTAGAAAATTAACTTTTTTTGCTATTGATTTTATATCTGCTGTTATTATATAAATCATTAGCCAAATTGAATTAACCAGCAACAAAATGAAATTGATTTTACGATTTTTTTCTTGTTTCTTTATTGATGCAAGGTTTTCATTTTGTATTACAAATATTTGATATTGATAATTATTCATCGAAAACATCTATTCAATAGGTTAATGATATTGATTTTATATTTGATGAACAAACTTTAATTCTTGTTTTTTTTCCTTTTTCGATGTTTACAGATGAATCGGGCAACCAGCTTTTGTCATGTAAGTTTTTCAATCAATCACTTGTAATGTTGTTCATTATTGTAATAACATCTTTGAATTACAATTACTTTTTACTGTTGTTGAGGGCAATCATGAAAATGATGCTAGAGTTGTAATTGTTCATTAACAGGTTGATCTTAACAGCAAGTTACCAAGAAAAATGATTATTGGCAGAGTAAACGAAACAAAAAGTCAACCAATTTAAATTGACTGTAAGACTTTAAGATTGTGACCAGGAAAGGTTGAAAGATTGATAAACTTTGATTGAGCAAACGTTTCTTTAATTAACCATGACTCGACCTTTTAAATTAACTTGATTGGGTCCGTTGAATGACCATCAATTGAACCATTTCATCTGTAATTATTCAAAAAGAGACAATTGAAGATCTTAATGAGAAAGTGAGATGACAAAAGGAAACTAATATAATTGGCTGAATTTCTTAAATCAAATTAATATTATTACGGTATCTAACTTTCATTTTCATCTTCATTTGTATTATCTTCTTTTCTTGCCTTTTTTCACATTAATTCCTTGCTATACCTCATTGAGTATTACCTTTTTTTACACACTCATATACACATTTGGACACATACATTTTACCTTGATTTTGTTTTACCACGTTAAACAATTCCCTTTAGATTCATTAGGTTCGTTATAATTTAACGATAATCAAGGTAATTGCGACCTCTAATCAACTAACAATTCAAAGTCATCTTCTCTTAACTCTTAACCTATTCTTCATTGATACCCTAAGTAAATTACTTTGATTCACGCTAATACACATAAAATAACAATGAAAGTAAAGAAAAGATTTCTCATTTTTCCTTCCCTTTTCATTTCTCGTTAAAGTTAACCACAATAACAGCATTATTATGGTTATTACTATTACAGTGATTACAGTGATTATTAGCAAAAATTCATGTATATACACATATACATTATAAATATTGTATAAATGCTATAAATATATATATGTATTCATATATTGATTCGGTATTGATTGATGGAAATCATTTTCAATTCTCTCTCCTTTGTATGTGTATAAATGTGTATGTTTGTGTATTACTGTTCACCTTTCAATGGATGAACCATAGATTATTGTATTAAATTACGCTGGTTGATGATAACTCTTTTTTGTTTCTCCCTTTTCATCTCTTTTTTTTCGCCACTATCATGAGAGTTTCCTCTTTGCAAAATGTATAATAGCTTCGAGTAATATTTTTTCACTTCTCATCGTCTTTTTGCCTGCCTCCTCCACCTCTTCATCTGCGTTTACCTCCTCCTTTACATTGTCTGTCATCACATTTCAATGATATCTTAATCGTGATTTTCAGTCATCAAGGGAAACTTTTACATGGTAAAAATGAAAGGCAACATTTCATCCACTTTTACACATCGTATTCAAGATTATATCTGATCGTTTCTTTTTTGTTCATTTATGGCTTTTTCTTTTTCATTCTTCTTTCATCAACGGTATTCATCTTCATTTAGATTTTGTCTTTTTCTCGTTGTTTGACTTTTTCTCTTTTCCAAACTATTGAACTCCATCTTTTTCCATCATCTCATCTTTACTTGTTTTGCTTCTCCTTATGAATTGCTTTTATAACTTTACCTTCTCATCTCGTTTCTCTCTCTCTATCCCTCTCTTTGTTTTCGATCTTTTCAGTTTTCAATAACAATTGACGGTGTTTACACGGAAAGAGGTTCAACTACAGGTTCATTTTCTCTATTGTCCAGTTCAATACTTTTTATCGGAGGAAGTGACCATTTTGAACAGCTTCCGGGCTCAAGGGTACAAAGCAACTTTATTGGTTGCCTTAGGAAGGTAAGTTAAGCATAAACCAATGCAAGATACAGGATGGCGATAAAAAAAGAAGAGTGAAAGTGTGTCTTCAGGAAATCTGTAGTAGGTGAAGATAAAATCAAGAAAAGTTAGTCAGGAAAAAAGTAATGGGTAATAATAATGATAATAATAATGTATAAAAAAGATGAAGAATAGTAAATTGAAAGACTTACTCTTTTTTCTGCTTTGCTGTCATAAGATGAATTACGGTTTGCTTGACCAACTGTAGCAATAATCAGCCATCAAAGGGAGATGAATATGAAGCGGTATAAAAGGTAGAAAGTAAAGTTGTCATCTTGTTCAAGAAACCTTTATCATTAGATATAAAGTTAAATTGATAAAAAAAAGATGAGGAAACGATGGACGAAATTTTCTGTTGTAACTATTTTCACTCCCAGTAATTTATTTGGTGGAAAAAATGCTTACCAGAAACTCCCAGTAGATGAAAAGGGGCCAGAGTAGTAAGAAAAAAAGGTAAAGGTATCTGTAGGTATAAAAAGAAGATGAGAGATGATATTAGAAAAAGTTTAAGAGGAGAAAGAGATGATAATTTCATTTAATGTAGGAAACTTTTTCTTCAATCAAATGAAATTCATCCAATAAACTTACAAACATCCCAATCAAATCAATCACTCAATACCGGTGAAGCACAATAATGAAAGCAGAAAAGAAATATTGTTCTAATCTTGTGAAGATAACTTAATCTTGATCATTTTGCTTCATTTTATCTTTTCACTTGCCTTTTCCATTCTCTGATTTTGTTCACTTTCAACATTTTTCTCCTTTTTCTGGACAAGGTTGAATTCATTGGAGACTCCATGGTTCTAGATATACTTGATTTAGCCAAAAGTGACCTCAATTTGTTCCAGGTAAAGGGAAACATCGTTGACTCATGCCAAGAGGTTGAAGCTGCTGATCCGGTAACCTTTACAACCAAAGATTCATTTCTTGCCTTACCCCGGTGGGAGGCTGTTAAGGGAGGCTCTTTATCACTCAAGATGCGAACAAATGAACCAAATGGTGTACTCATGTATAGTTCAGGAGGAGTCAATGGAAACAGCTTTTCATCAACATCTTCCGTCTCATCTTCTTTATCCTCTTCCACATTTCCTTCATCACCAGGTCCAAGTGACTTTTTTGCACTTGAATTACTGGATGGACAAATTTATCTACTTCTTAATCTGGGTTCTGGAGCAATTAAAGTAAAAGCTTCAACCCGTCGTGTTGATGACTCCCATTGGCATGTTATAACCTTATTGCGTACAGCAAAATCGGGTCGAGTTACGGTTGATGATTCAGCTGTTGACTTTGTAACTCCTGGAACATCCAATCAGCTTGATTTAGAGGGTCCAATTTATTTGGGAAGTTTCGGACCTTCTCAAAGAAAGGCTTTTAATGAGGTGCCTCCAGAACTTTGGGCGGGTTCTTTGAAATACGGTTATGTTGGCTGTATACGTGATTTAGTTCTTAATAATCAAGCCATTGATATTGCATCGTTTGCCCGAAAACAAGATTCAGGTTCAGTTAAACCTTCATGCCATTCATTACCAAGTCACTGTGATAAAAAACCCTGCTTCAATGAAGGTATCTGTATGGAAGGATGGAATCGATTTGTTTGCGATTGCCGAGCCACTAGTTTCACTGGTCCTGTTTGCACTAAAGGTAAGATTCCTTGGTTCTTTAGATTCAATATAATCATGTTTCCGTTTTCAATTATGATAATATTTATGCTGCTTCTCGTTGAAATAAAAACCACTTAAAGATGTATTTTACTTTCGCTCTGCTGTGGTTGTGATCTTAACTCAAGATAAGAGTCCATTAACAAGCTTAGATGTATCACAAGGAATTCCCTCCTTTTTGCTGCTACCTCTTAAATCTCAATTGTAATAGTTTCCATGATGATGATGATGTGTTAGCATTATAATGAATGTTAAAAGGAATGATAATGATGCAGATAAATATTCACATTAACAGGCCAAAACCATCAAAACAATTTTCTGCTCTCATTTCCTACAAGAAAAAAGGAGAAGAAGGAAGAAGGAGGTGAAAATTGACGATTCAAATTAGCAACTGATTGTGATTATAATGGTGAAAATTAAAGATAAAATGGTAGAGATTGCAATGAAATTCATTTAAATATTGAGAGTATAAAATATATACCAAGTGAAACAAGGCAATCTGAATCAAATATACATTAATTTGTAAATGTAATAAATGTTCAAAGCTGTGTTTCAAAAGGCAATGTTAGTATTATTTGGAGGCAGGAAGAAAAAGGAGCAAGGAGAAGATAAAAAAGATAAGGAGAAAATGAAAATGAAGAGCAAGATGAAGATGAAAAAGAGAAGAGTAAAAAAGAAAAGGAATCAAAAAGACTAATCAGAGAACCATGAATATCGTTAAATGTCATTATCATTGATTCTGTCGAGCCTCTTACTTTCTACGTTACAAACATCATCTTTATCTTGTTCTCAAAAGAGTGTATGATGGTGACGAAGAAAAAAATTCACAAGAATTTCAAGTTTTGTCAAGAATCTTTTTCACTTAGGCGTTTCTCACTTACTTTTTTATTTTTGCTATCAAGATGAATGTGAATTGAGGAAATCCTTTTGATTAGCTTTGATTCTTATCTCTCTCTCTCTTTCTCTCTTTTCCTAAGACTCCCAAATTCCCTCCCACACTCACCTTAATCTCTATCAAAAAAGATTCTCACTCACTTTCATCAAATTCCCAAGATACCTTTTCAAATAATGTATTCACTAAAAAGTATAGTAACTCTTTCTAACATACAAAATGAAGAAAGGGAAAGTGAGTAAGAAAACAAGGAAGACACAGGAAAAAGGGAAACGAGTTAAAGTTGTTTTCAAGCTTGAACCAACATTCACAATCAATCGCATCATTTTACCTGTCACTTCTTTACTTACCTCACCAATTCTGAGTGAAAACAGGGATGCTTTAAAACTAAGAGTAGTTTAAAAGTGGTAGAGACGGTGATGATGATGATGACAAGGAGGAGAGAAATTAAATGGGAAGAATCCGTAAAGAGAGAGAAAGAGAAAGAAGAAAACATTATTCAGTATGAATTTCTACATCATGAACGGGAAAACTTACTTCCCTGGAGTCAATCTATGAAATATCCATCTTATTAAACGAGTATATCTTTGCTTTCTTTTAGATTGAGGGTGAAAGTGGAAAGATCCATCTTCTTCTTCGTCATCTTATTCATCTTAGTTCTGTTTTTGCAAGCAAAAATTGTTTTGCATAGTCAACAGAAACAAAAAGCTGCACCTTTTAAGCTTTACCCTTGTGAAATGGTACCTTTCCAATGGAAGTAGAGCAAAAAATCAAAACTTAAATTGAAACCAAGTTTATCTATACATTTCTCGAAGCCATTTTTCTTCTTGGATTCCACCTTTCTTTGCTTTTATTTGCTTCCCCATATTCATTTTCAACTTTAACCTCATCATCAAGTTGCTTCTTATCTTTATTGTGTGATCCTTTTCTACTTTCCTTTCTTTACTTTAGATCATTTCCATTCCAGTTTTTTGGTTCATGTTGAATGTAGACACTTTTGTTACATAAGTTTAAAGTAACTCGCGATTCAAAAACCAATTAATTGAAAAGAAAAAAAACAATCTCTTCAACTATTTTCCCCCCTTTAAATCTTGCAACATTCTTGAGTTTTAGGTTTTTTCCAACTTCTTTTATTCCATCTTCTCCTCTGTTGTTCTCCTTTTCTTCATTTTCCATGTTTATTCTCCATTTATATGTATATAACAGCAATATCAATGGCTCACAAGTACCTGGTAAGAATCGCTTGACTTCATCTTGAAATTTCAACATCACTTGAAATTTACCTTTTGTTTTTCATTTTATTTCTTCTCTCCTTTTTTGTCTTATCCATTATCCTTTCTCTTTTCCAGCTTCCTTTTGATATATCACTGTAACTCGATATTGTCAGTTGTTATTTTATTATAGTTGGGTTGAGAGAAAAGTCAAACATACTAGGTAACCATTACCTAGTCTTTTTGTTCAGGTAGCCTTTAAGTGAATGAGAGCTGAGTCCATTTAAGTAATGGCGATGTTTAACAATTGTTCAATTCACATTGAAAATTCACTTTTTATACTCATGTGATTGATTGAAGGTCATCAATTATGATCCTATTATTGTCCCTAAAATTTTATCCTTCGAGTAAACAATTTTTACTACATGACCAACATAGTTAGCTAACATGGCTAGATAGTTCCAGCTAGATATACAAAGAAAGATATGTAAGAAAGGGTAACCAGAAAAAATAATCGCCATTAGAAACTAAGAACGAAATAGAATTGGTTGAATACTTACAATCAACTTGACCTCTCGATATTGCCTATCATATTATCATGTTTCATTTTTGCTTATGATGTAACTTTTGAATTCAAATTGGAATCGCGTCAGCTGAATTTACATATGGAAAGAGACAAGATAGGATTTCAAAAGAAAAAAAATTGGGTTATTTGATAAATTAATGAACTATACTGTTTCATTATTGTACCTGCTTTACAGTACAAAAAGATTTTGTTTTGAAAATTACTTGTTACAGGGTAAAATTTGTTCGACAAATGGGGTTAATGAGTAATAAACTATCAGAAGAGCAAAAACAAAGCATTACAAACCGTTAACTGGAGATTCTTTTGACTTGTAGAGCTCATATAACTGTAATTCAACCAGTTTTTTGACATCGTACGAGTTTAAATGCACTAAAATGAAAAACTAATTACTATTGATTAAACTAAATAACAATTTTAAAATGTTTGCAAATCATAACTAAATCTTTATGAAAAGAAGACCTTAAAAACTGTTAATGAGCGAAAAAAAGAAAACAAAAGAAAAAATCATTCATTAGTTAATCAAAGAGATACTAGCAGATGGCGTTGATTGTGTTTTAGTCTCCGGGATGCTAAACGTATTTTGATTTAATTCAATTTAGTTTTTACTTTTATTTGTGTTTAATTTTATTCCTGGACCTGAATTTTATCAAATGATTTGATTTTCAAAAACATAGTATATGCTTGCATTCCAAAATCATTTGTACTGAGTGTATTTGCTAGAACCTCTCTACGTACTGACAAGTACTTGTGAGTAGGTTCCGTTCCAGAGAGCCGTAACCCATATTCCTGTGATAAGGTGGAATAAAGTTTGAGATGTTTTTTATTTTTTTGCGGCTGATTAAATTAATTGTGATTTGGCTCTGTTCATCACCATGTTTTGGATAGTTTTTGTATCATCTTACACTTATCTATAGTCAACTGAACATATCAACAATTTGAGAAATTTAATTATGAAAATCTTTACTCAATTTAAGTGAATTCCTTTGGCAACTTGTTCAGAGCAAAAGGGGTTAATAATGAAAGTCTAGCTTAATGAAATTAAACTAACGGATGTTTATCGATTATTTTCCTACTCTCTCATCAAATATCTAAACATGGGTTGTGAGACATTATGATCAAAGTGTTGTCGACATCATCAAATGAGAAGCCATTACATTTACATGGTAATCAAGGAATCTGAGAAGAGGAAGGAGAAGAAAAAAGGTGAACAAGCAAACAAAAGCAAGGAAAAAACTGTTTGTGAAGCTTTTAAACATGTTGATAGCTCATTGAAAAAATAAGAGAAGATGGTTTCGTGATTGCTGTTAAATTGATTTTGTGAGCCGTTCATTTTTTCTCTGCTCTTTTTTCATCTTTACAATTCTCATGGTTCCTCATTAACCATTAAACTAACCAGATTGATTATCAAGAGGCTAAATTTGTAAACCTAAGAAATTCGAGTTATCAGTCAATGGAATCAGTTTTATTATTCTTTTTACTTATCCATCACTTCAGATGGTCAAGCAGTTAGTAAACCAATAAGTTTGCTGCCCATTTCAACCATCATTGATTTAAATTAAACATACTTTTTGTGAAATACTTGCAGCAAGTCGAAACACCAATTGAATGATTACAAAGACAAAAGTCACCCTGTTTGAATTGTGATGGATTTTCCATCAAGTTTACATTAGTTGAATTGTAATGTACATCTTTTTACAAGCAAAACAAACTGATGTTGCTGTGGAGATGCAGAAGAATCTTGAAACAGAGTCAGAGTTGAGTTAAATCTTTGTTTTTTGTCTTCTTGTTCTCTACATTTACACTCATTTTCATGTAAATTTTCATAAAATTTACTGAAACAAAGAGGGATGATAAATGATGATACAAGGCAAGATCGACGCCGTTCACTGAACACGGTTAAAATTTTATCACATTGGTAATATGTTTTGATGGGAAAAAAGAAAAAAAAAGAAAATTGTTCCAAACAAAATTCTGAACCAATAGATCAAAGAAAGAGGAAAATGATGAGGATAGAAAAGGCAAGACATGATTGAACAGGAGGAACACTTTTTTTGATATGAATTTCATGGCAAAGACTTATTGTAATAACTTTTTTGTACTCAACTATGTAACAGAAGGTACAACAGTTATATCAACAACAACAACAGCTAAATTCAAAAGGAAGACAACATGAGCAAAGGAAAAGAGAAGGAAAATAGTTGCATGCGAGTTACACACCTCATTTACAATGAAAAACTTGCCACATCCATATAACATTTCATGTCTACCATGACTATCGGCTTTTTGTTTTGTGCATTTTGAAAATTCCTCCAAAAATCAACCATCATCCATCTCACGTTAAACCATCCGCACCATGTTTTAAAATTTTTCTTGTATTACACTCTCATCATTCATTACACCCTCTCTTTAAAATCTTCCTCTTCTTCTCGATTCACAATTTTCTTGGGCTACTGTTCACCATCCTCTTCATTATCTTCATTTCAATCAACATAATATTTCCCTTTTTGCAAACTCATTCACTCGCTCCTGTCTCTTTTTGTTGATCTCATCTCTTCACTTGCAGTGGAAGATGAAGCAAACTCAGTGAAAATCTTAATATCAATTTTCACTTGATAGAAGTTATTTCAAGATTTGATAGGTTTCCATTTAACTTATCATCAATGTTGCATTGGGATTTAACTCGACTTCAAACCAACGCTCAACAACTTTTATTATTATAACAACCATCTATCAATAGTCTTTTTACATTTTATTGATAATTTAAAATTGAACATTATGTCTTTTCTTCAATTCAATTTTATCATGAAAGCTTACATGAAACCTTAACTCTGACAAACAACAATTTTTTTTAACTTTATTAATATGTAACCTTATAAACTGAATTATTAACTGTTAAGCAGGTTATTGACATCTTTCTGGACAACACAGTGTAACAAGATTTACATGATTGACCCTTTCAATAGGAATTCAATGAGCAAAGACGAGAATAAAATGAAACAGAAGACGACATTTCTGATTATATGATGAGTTGCAAACTGTTGGTTAACTGATTAATTCAAAGAGTCTGTCTTCTTGGCAGACATTGATTGAATTCAGATGTAAATGAACATTAATCTTGATCAAATGGTACCCTTGTAACCAAAAGATGTACTTTAATAGACTTGCTTTTTACGAGTAAAACTGTTCCTAGACATAAACAAAATTTCATCAGTTCTTCAACTCTAACCACAATTTGAAATCTGACTCGTTCAACTTCAACCTGTGTTGCTAATTTTGAATCAACTAATTTTTGTAAACCAATCAGAGTTTAAGTTTAACCATTAAGCCTTTGTTCATTCAATTAGTCCGACATTTTGTTGATAACAAATTGTCCCATGATTGGTAAACAAGCGATTATTTAATGGTTTTGTATTTTGTTAATGCTACCTTATTCATGGTTCAATGTTAAGAGAAATCATGTCGTCTCACGTGGTTCGATTTTATTAAAATGAGAAAAGTAAATTTTCTGTATTCAACAATTAACATTCTTTTCTTTCTTTTCATGTTGATTACTTGCTACACTTTCAATCTTTAATCCAATGGATTGCCATTTAAAACGTTAGATGCCACAACATTAAACTTCAATGGAGAGGATTACATGTTAATCGATCTCGGTGAAGAGGCAATAACTCAATCAGAGGATCTTAACCTTCGCTTTAAAACATCTATATCAACTAGTTTTTTGTTTATGGCTTCAACAACTGATCGATGGACATCTTATTTGATCATCTCTTTGGAAGGTGGACGTCTTAAGGTGACAATCAACCTAGGTGAAGGAAATAAGGTTACTTATATTGGGAGCTCGCTAGGGAATGATCGCTGGCATACCATTCGTCTCCACCGTCGAGGACCCAGTTTGGAGGTTAAATGTGATTCTGAAAATGTGATAACTGAGCTTACCGGTCAATTAATTAATTTACATTACTCTTATTTGGTAGTTGGATCTTACATTGATTTAAGACCTGGTACTGTTCGACCAACCAATTTATTTAATGCAAGTGGTAAACAAAATGAAACTCCTAACTTTATTGGCTCAATTCATAATTTAATCCTTAATGGAAATGATTTTATTGAACTTTCTAAACAAGGAATTGACCTTAATTTTACTGTAACAGCAACTTATGGAAAAAAAGACGGGTCCATTCATCGTCCTATCACCTTTAAATCGAGGCGTACCTACATTGGCTTACCTCAGTTAAAAGCATATTCAACAATGGCTCTTTATTTTCAATTTAAAACAACCTTGCCCAATGGTTTAATTTTATTTAACGGTGGTAAAGATGAAGATTTTATTGCCATTGAATTAGTTGCAGGTCAACTTCATTACACCTTTAATATGGGTGATGGACAAAGGCGACTGAAATCATCAACTCGTTATTCCCTTAACGATGGCCAATGGCATTCAGTGGCTGTGGGTCGACCCTCTCTTGGTCAGCATACTTTAATGGTTGATGATATGGTTTCTTCATTTACCAATAATGGACCAAATCTCCATCTTGACCTCACTGGATTACTTTATTTAGGAGGATTACCTTCAGATGCCTATTCTACTTTACCTTCATTGGTTGTCTCCAGTCATGGATTTGAAGGTTGCTTGGCCTCATTAGATTTTAATGGTGAAACCATTGACCCTACTGGAACTGATGCTGTTGTAAGGTCAACCTTGGTGTCTAAAGGTTGTTCTGGTGAGGGATCAATTGAATGTTTACCAGGCAAAGAGGATGGTTCATGTGATTCATTAGTTGCTCTTGGTTCCCCTGTAAACTGTATACCATCAGAGGATTGTTCATGTGATGATAATCAATCATCATCATCAAAATGTTCACAATCTCTTGGTAAGTTAATCGTATTTACATTTTACACTGTGACACTATTGCTTGTTCACATCCATACAAATGTGTTCTGAAGTTGTCCTTACCTTTATTAATTCATCTCTTCGTTTTTTTTCTGGTTCACAATTAATTGACTGTACTTCTAAATATAAATGGTTTCTCGAACTGACATTGAGGTTACCATTCAATTTAAAGCTGGAAAAGTCTAAAAAATCAGAGTATCAAAGACAATCATTCAATTGTTGTACACAAATCTGATTTTTACTTTGCTGACCGTTTCCTTTTATTTCAAATGAGTGACACAAAAATCAAGATAACCTTTCAATTCACTTTTTGGAGATTTATCAGGCAAAGCGAAAAGAAGAAGATGAAAAAAAATGTTGATTGAAGTTTATCAACGAATCCATTTCAATGTCAAACTCATGTATAAATGATGTAAAAGCTCTTTGACTATTCTCTTCTTGTTGACTTCTCTCTTGATCAATCTGTCTACCTATCTGTCTACTCTTCCTTCTCATCCTTCATACAGCATCCACACACACACATATAACTAGCCATTGGTCAAAATAATATGTATTTAACCTTTATCATGTCCATTCTGATGGAATGTAATCTAAAAGAAACGATCGAAATGGTTAAAGCAAATAACATGATATTTAGGTTGCTAGATTAGTTCTCGTCATGACGATTCATTGTCAACAAAAGAGTATAGGAAACTGGTGAATGACTTTGAAGATGATTGCTGTTGTTGGTGATGATGATGATGATGATGTTGATGTTGATGAAACACAAAAATCTTGATACATAAATATCTCATCTGTCAGAAAGCATTTAGGTTTATACTCATTGGAATGAAATTTTGTGTCAATCGTTTAAAATAAAACGTCAAGAGTTAACTTTAATTTGTCAGCTTTTTGGTTATGGTTTGAATTGCATTCTAACAATTTCAATCCATTAACCACTGATTGCATTGTAGTACAAAAAGGATTGAAAAAAAATTAATAATTAAACATGAAATGTTAAATTGTTGGTTTGTTTACTCAATTCAACTCAGCTTCAATGAACCTGATTATTTGTTAGCTTTTTTACTATTTTCTTGCCATCTAATACCTTAGATTATTTTAAATTAATTTGCATCACTTAACTCTACAGTAAATGAGATGCAATCAACAAACTATTCCAATCAAAGAGCATCTCAGTTGCAATTTAACCTTGTTCCATCATTATCATTACAACTGTTTGACAATACAGTTAATTAAATCGTTAAACTGTGAAAGTTAACTTCAAAAAGAGTTTGAATTTTGAATGTCAAGTTTCAAATTTAACTTTTATCGTTGGTAATTTAGTTGAGATAATCATCTTGAAAATGGTTTAAAACAATATTCAAAGTGTTCCATCATTCAAATCAACTTAAATCGTCATCTTTTTTCATAAAAATTGCTTTTCCTTGTCATTTTCATCAGCTTTTTAATGTACTTTTTTTGTTGATTATATTTTAAATTTCTAAATGATTTATCGTTTCTTTTTTTGTCAACCTTCCATAGTTAAATGGATTTTAAATTGAGTTTCAATTTTCTTAATGCATCTAAAATAATCTAATTCATTTTGATATATTCACAACTAGTTTCCATTTCAATTGATGTTAAAATTCATTGATTACTGACATCACCAACATGAGGAATAAATTAGTCTTTTGAGACTCTTGTCATTCCACCAATTGTTTCAATCAAATTAACCTTTTCTCATAGATAATAGTTTAAATTTTTTTTCAATTTACTCTTACAATTTCATCAAGTTGCTCATTTTATTGTTACTGGCTACAAAAATTGATCACAGTTCAGGTAAAGAAACTGTATGATGTAAGTTTGATTGATTGTTTCTTCCTTCAGTTCCTCGAAAAGCCATTGTAACTGTGATTTTTTTGTTTCCATGTTGACAGAATTGATTCTTTGATTTAATTCAAAGACATAGCAAGACATAAGATAAAAAAAAATCAACAACATAAGACGAAAATAAAGTTGAAAATAAGAGAAAAAAATGATAACTTTACAATTCTTCCAAATCCAGAATTGATTCTTCTTCTCATGTAATAACATTTTTGTATTATTAACTTGGTTTACTTTGCTTTTGCTTTCTAAGACAAAGAAATAGTCAACAAAATAAGATTTTTGTTTCTCAGTTTACTACAACTTTTAATGTTAATGTAATTGTGAATCAACTAATATAATGATATCTTTGAAAGAAAGTAAAAGGTAGACATTGTTTCTCCTTTTCACCTTAAAAGTGACTTTCCAACAAGATTATTGTTCAAATGGTTGAGAGGAAAATTTTGTATCATTTTATCAAGACTTTTCATTTCCAATCGACTCTCAATTCAATGCAATCCAACAATTTTACAGTAAACACCTTTTAATTGCTTAAGTTAACCAACTCAAGTTTGTATCCATTTTCACTTTCGCAAGCGTTTGCGTCGTTTGCAAGCGTACTTCGAGCATCTTTGTAACAAGCTCCAGCTCAAAGTCATTGATTTCATAACGAATTTATCAACTCCAAGAATTACAGATACACAGAATATTTATTGCTAGTTATAACATTGTTCAGAAGACTAGTTAACCATTATCATTTTGAGAAGCAGTGAGAAGTAGGAGTAGTTACTTTGTTTGTAGTAAAATTGTTTGAAGCTGAAGGTTATTCAGAATAATCTGAATGTTAGTCGAATCCATCGACTAACTAACATTAAATCAGAGAATCAGGAACAATCCATAAACAGTTAAAGTCGTACATTAGTGAAGTGGTTTGTTTCTTCCTATGCTATTGTTTCTTTACGATCATGAACTTTAGTTCAGAATTGATTGATACATGTATCAGACAAAAATAGAATTAAAATTTGCTGATTTGTATTGAATGTGTAACAATAAAAGTTGACTAACTTGATCAAGAACGAGCCGTAATGATAATACACTTTATGAAAGAAAGCTAAATGAATTTACTAAAGGGGTATGTCCAGCCTAAACTCACATCCGTCAAAATTATTTCAATGTTGATTTTTTGAAAGAGTATGACGAAAAAATATGTTTAACATTAAAATGGGCAAAATCCAACGGCCGGTTAAGTCATAATCGCAGTCGAAAGATGAAAAGTTTTCAGGCTATATCTTGATAAATAATTGAAATAAAAAGTTGAAACATGATAATAATGAGTATCTTATAAGCCTAAATATGCATACAAAAAGATAGCCCTCTGAATTATTTTATTCTTGAGTTATAGCGATAGGTCACTTTTTCGTTTTTTCGAAACCAAATCTACAGATCACAGTCTAGAATCTTTTTTAATAGCTAAAAATGTTTGTTATTGTTAGGTGCATAGCCCGACGGCTCTTTTTTGATATATAAAATGTAGTTCGGTAGATAAAAGGGTCGATCGGGAAACGACCTTAAATAAACTTAATGACATATCTCTGTAACCTGACATCCAATAAACTTCAAACTAATGTCATAGTGTTTAGAATTGTCAATACTATAATAAATGAGTAGCAAAGTATAACTACACAGATTATAAAAAAATATTTTATATTTTACACAGATATTTTAAATGCATTTGCAAGAGCCTTCGTGATACTTTTTTTTAATGACCTTGAATGATCTTAAGATATTCATTTATTATAGTATTGACAATTCTAAACACTATGACATTAGTTTGAAGTTTATTGGATGTCAGGTTACAGAGATATGTCATTAAGTTTATTTAAGGTCGTTTCCCGATCGACCCTTTTATCTACCGAACTACATTTTATATATCAAAAAAGAGCCGTCGGGCTATGCACCTAACAATAACAAACATTTTTAGCTATTAAAAAAGATTCTAGACTGTGATCTGTAGATTTGGTTTCGAAAAAACGAAAAAGTGACCTATCGCTATAACTCAAGAATAAAATAATTCAGAGGGCTATCTTTTTGTATGCATATTTAGGCTTATAAGATACTCATTATTATCATGTTTCAACTTTTTATTTCAATTATTTATCAAGATATAGCCTGAAAACTTTTCATCTTTCGACTGCGATTATGACTTAACCGGCCGTTGGATTTTGCCCATTTTAATGTTAAACATATTTTTTCGTCATACTCTTTCAAAAAATCAACATTGAAATAATTTTGACGGATGTGAGTTTAGGCTGGACATACCCCTTTAAATGAAGGTTTTAATGATTGATTAAATATGAATATTATAATTATCGAAGCGTAGTGAAACGAAGTGAAGATTTTAACTTCAGATATGCCTGTTTCAAAATCGTCTTTTTGTTTTGTTGTTAACAAGATATCTGACGATTCAAACAACATGGGAACTTCATATTAGATTTCATAATATATTATGAGACAAAAGTTGTATAAAATCTTCAAGGTCATCCAAGGTCAAAAAATTTTCCGAGAGTAATGAACTGAGAAGAGATAAATATTTTCTTCTCTTAAAAGCATCTTGAATCATTTTCAAATGTAATCATCGACGTCTTAATGTTTGCTACGAAACATCAGATAATTTTCTGAATTCTCGGTATTGAGCACCACAAATACGGGCCATAATTCTAGTTGCCATGAAGGTAGCTGAAATAGGTAGGATGAAATATTCCAAAAATAATGGACAATGGTACTATCACGAAAACAAGACCAGGAACTCCTGATTTTACAATTGCAGCACCATTACAGTGTAATTCATCAGACCAATCTCCACAGTCATTAATACCATTACATCTTTCCGATGGATTAATGCATCTTCTAACACTCAAGCAGCTATCAGAACAAATCATAGTAGACCAGTTAATCTGAACAGGATTAGAGCTAGTAGTAAACTCTATTATTATTGTTTCGCTAGTTGAGTTGTAAGAACCAGCTCCAGTTATATTAACAGTGCGACCATCTTTTCGGCTATTGGAGTCGTATACAGTAGCATCCTCTAGACCATCATTGAGTGTGAAGTTAAGAAATTTGATAGTTTTGGGGTCTTCAATTGGGGTTTGAATAATCCAAATGCATTTTTCAGGTTTAACAGTTCCATTTATACTCAATGAGTCCGAGTTGTTGACAGCAACGCCTCCACATTCAATTGGTTCAAGTGTGGCTTTGAATCCTCGACCACTAAATCTGTCCTTAATAGATCGCACTGTTTTCTCATCACCATTGAAAACGTTGTTGAAGTTAATAGCAACTTTGTTGGAAACAATTGTGTCGCCAGGAATGTTTGATTGGGTCAGATTAATGGACCCTGTTGATCCAAGAAATTCTAAACTATGATTATTGACGAGGTCTACATCGATGAAGCTAATGTAGATATTTGATGAAGTAGAGTTCAGATGTCTGCAATTTTTGCTCATAGTCCATTCTGTCAACGGATAATTGTTCTGATAATTACAGGAAACAAAATCTTGCTTTGCAGTGACTTCAATATTAGCACAAGCGTCATATGAAATAGTATCAATAGATGCTTGAATCAATGTTATGGAATTCTTTTCACATGTATCAGCTCGTTGATATTTAATACTATGAGAAATATTTGCGTCGAGATAGAATGTTGGTAGGCTTACGGCACTTTCTCCAGTAATAGTAAATTCATGTGGGTTTTTATCAGATGCAAAGGATGTTATAGACATCGAGCTTCCCTTTTCGAGAGCTAAATTAGAAATTACCAAAGACTTGACAATTTGAAAATCTTTGTTTGAATCAGTGTGTTTTGGAGGAATAAACCAATTGTATGAACTTTTACAGTCAAGCTGATTGCTGAGAAGCACAAGAGATCCTTTGCTTTGGCGAGCAGTTGAACCAAGACCTGGAGATATTGATTCGAGATAAATATTTATACCATCTGGAACGCTTTTAAATTCAACAACTAAAAGACTGGAATTCGACCAAAGAGATTCTGCCAAAGCATCACCTTTGTTGAAAACAGCAATTAGATTCTCTGGTTTCAATATTGGTTTATCATAGATGTATGTGGTATTAATGAATGTTTTGGAATCAGACAATCTCGTAAAATGTAAAATAGCGTTCAAATTTGAACGAACTTTTAAAATACCGGGCGTTTTTTATTCATTTTACGCCTGTTTGACCTCATAACTAACGAACGGTTGATGCTACAGACCTCAGATTCGAACCATGAGCTTAAGAAAATTGAAGAACCATACCCTCGATCTCTCAAGGTTATTCAAGGTCATTCATCTGTTTAACCTCTAACGGACATTTGAAGGACATTTTCTGGTAAAAAAATTTTTTTGTAACTGGCTGATGTTTTTTACATGAGCATAACTGATCCTGTTCAGAAGATATGAGCTTTTTATACCCTTCAGTCTTTTAATTGGTTTTAAGTTTAATTCGGTTATTTAAACAACCAGATAAGCCTTTAACTTCGCTCAAACATCAGCCAGTTACAAAAAAATTTTTTTACCAGAAAATGTCCTTCAAATGTCCGTTAGAGGTTAAACAGATGAATGACCTTGAATAACCTTGAGAGATCGAGGGTATGGTTCTTCAATTTTCTTAAGCTCATGGTTCGAATCTGAGGTCTGTAGCATCAACCGTTCGTTAGTTATGAGGTCAAACAGGCGTAAAATGAAAAAAACGCCCGGGATATCTTTTTGGCATGAGTCCATCGATATAAAAATCTCTGTCGCCATATATGTAATTATTAGAATGAGGCTTGAATACATCGAAATATGGATGCTCTCCACGTGTTTCCAAAGCATTATAAGTGATATAAATAAAGGAAAAGTTGAAGATCTGATTATAAATGTTTGACTTGATGTCATGGAAGTTGGATGATGAGATGACAAACAGAACAGGCGATGACCTTCAATTACCTTTGCGAACAAGGAAAGAATTTCCAGCTTACACATCAAAAGTTTCTTTGAGATCAAAGTCAATGTTTAGCCAATTTGTTGGATCTGAAGCCTCAATAATCCAAAGACATTTTACGTCATTCAAAGGAGGATAGCCAAAATGTGAGATTTTCGGCCCAAGGCTCAGAATAAAATGAACCATATATCAATCGAAAGCTTATGATGTGTAGAGCATACCTCCCTAAAAATCAGATCAAAATTCGAGATCCCTGGGGAGTTATTCGACAATTCCCTTGGGACCCTATGATGACCACATCAGACCTACTTTTTCAGATAGAACTTTTTATTCTGATTTCAATGGTGCTATGCATGTTGTCCTAAACCTGTGGCTTTTTAAGATATTGTAATTTGAATATTTCACTTAATGGAAATGAATGTTCAATGTCGTGGCGTTTCTTTTTTACCCTATGATGACCAGATCAGACCTAGTACATATTGTGAAGCACAATTAAAAGTACAATAAAAGTACAAAAATGCTTTCTTAAATATGTGGCTTTGCCTTCAGCATGGATTTTTCAATATTTTCCTATGGAAATGAATGTTCAAAGCCGTGGCGTTTCTTTTTTACCCTATGATGACCAGACCAGACATAGTAGCTATTGTTCAGCACCCTTTAAAGTACAATAAAAACTGCAAAATAATTTCCTAAATGTGTGGCTTTTCGATCGTCATATTGATTTCAACATTTTGGTATGGAAATGAATGTTCAAAGCCGTGACGTTTCTTTTTTACCCTATGATGACCACATCGGAGCTAGTATATATTTTTCAGCTCACTTGCAAGTACAATAAAAGTCCAAAAATAATTTCCTAAATATGTGGCTTTGCCTTTGAAAATTCATTTCCTAGTAGGTCTGATGTGGTCATCATAGGGTCTCAAGGGAATTGTCGAATAACTCCCCAGGGATCTCGAATTTTGATCTGATTTTTAGGGAGGCATGCTCTACACATCATAAGCTTTCGATTGATATATGGTTCATTTTATTCTGAATCTTAGGCCGATTTGGCTATTGTCCTTTTTGAGGTCTTCAGATTTAACAGCCACAGTAGTTCTAGGTCGATCATTGGTCGAGTTAACATATGAGCTGCATAGAGCAGTAACTGAATAAACTGAAATTGCCAATACGTTATTAGCAAATGAGATATCTTTGATGGTTAACCAAGATCAATTTTATCATTTGCACTCAAATAGTCAGGTGAATCTTTTGACCAAGGTTTGTCAAACTTTGCGACGATATCGGAAGATATGTCATCAACGCTGGCGGCAATTTTCTTCTTATTTTGATTTGCAGAAAGGGCCAACTTGAATGTCCAATTCACTTTGGCAACATCGGGTTTGCCTGTAACAGGCAAAAGTTTGATGACTGTATCGTCTAAAATTGGTATGGGAGCCTCATTTCCTTTTGTTTCTAGAAACAAATGGAAACTCCTTGATAATGAAGACGTAGATGCACTTGTGAATAAGTTAATAGCAAGGGTTTTCTTTGTTCCGGTGAAAAACAAGTTGTTGGATAAGGAATCTGTAATATTTACTAGCAGCGAAGTGTTCATCAATCGAAGAGATGGCCAAAAAGTCTCCAGTATCAAACATAATATTTTCTAGGAACAAAAAGGCTTCAGTTCTATCTTTTTCAGGTGTATCAAATTGCAAGAGCCAGGAAAAATTTTGACCGGATGCAACAGGTAAATCGATGGGTCCAGAGGTTATATTGACAGGCGTCCCTTCTGATTTACAATCTTTAAAATCTGCATCACACTGGTTTAGATGAAAATTCATGAAAAGAAATAGAAAACTGAAAAAATGAAACATTTCGATCAAAAAAGATTGATTGCTTAACAGAACTGTGAGAAATGAAAAATGAAAAGAGAAAGTGAGAATCCGAATACTTGAATCGTGTTACTTGGATTTAAGGACTGATGAACCAACAAAATAAACTACAAATGCAACAAAATTTAGAGTCAAAAAAGATGAGAGAAAGGTCAAATGATGCCATCAGAAAGCTTAACAAGAAAACTTTATGCATTGATGTAATTGAAAATAACTTGGTCACTAATATTCTTGTCAAGCCGGTATCGCGATCAAATATTCACTTCTGAGATAACAGTTGAATAACATTTTTCAAGCTATGATGCAGAGAAAAGTTGGCATTCAAGTAGCTGCTCTGACTAACATCTTCTCAACTGACATGGTTAATTATCTGATAGACTTAATGACAATGATAAACTGTCATACAGATGAAAATATTAGGTTTCCACAAAAGTTCTTACAAGGGAGGTTTTTAAGTGATTCTCTAAAATCAAAATGAATTGTTTTCAATATGAAAGTTCATCTTATAGAAAGAAATTCCTCATTGCTAAGCCCATGTTTGTATTCATAAATAAGAACACTGATAAGCAATTACATAGAAGTACATTGAAAAAACCAGTTTTTCAACGAGTGTGGAAGCACATAGTGCTTATCTAAATGAGGAAAAATGCGCTTCAAAGTGAATTTTTCATTTATAAGCCTCGGCTTATATGTGCGAAAACACGGTAATTGACGGATTTGAAGTGCGTATAAACATTTTTAGAGGTTTAATCTTTTTAACGAATAATGGTCAATCTCAAAATAGCAAAGTAAAAAGAGCACAAATAACCAGTGTTTGCTTTCAAGTTTTGGGGTTTTTCACGATTTTTGTTAATCTATGATCCCTCAATGATAGTGAAAACTAGATTAGGTGAAATTTAGCTTACGCAAAAGCACAAGCTTAGGAAATATCAAATATGGACTAAATAGGGTGATTTAATGGTGGGAACAAAAAAAACTAGAAATCTAAGAGGATAATAATTTAGTCACAAATGCAATTAAATTAAAACAGATCATTAAAATATCAAAATAAATCGAGTTCACTTTGTTACAGGAATAAGGATACCGCTAATCCCTAACGGATCCACTCTATACGAAGAGTTAACCCGCAGATACACTCGTAGTGCACTGTCAGATACGGTTACCAAAATTTAAATAATACATTTATGTATTACATTTATGTATTACATTTATGTTTGAATTACAAGAGTAATTGGAACTTAAAAAAACGAAAAAAATCATTTTGTAGCCATACAGTGGCGTCATCTAGTGCTAGAAGTATCATAATTTACTGATCTTCTAAAGTTGAATTAGTTTTTTGTTATTTATCTGTATTGATTCAAATTCAATTGACTCATGAAATTAAAAAGTTCTTATAATTTGCTGATTTAATCGCATCTTATTTAATTATCTTTTTTTCTCAGGAAGTGCCTCGTATCAGTGGGGATCAAAAGGAGGTTTGGTATTGTTTACTTTTCCAGATAAAAAGTTGGACACGAAAAATGATCATCTTTCAGTTGCCTTTTCAACGGAATCGGACAATTGTATCTTATTCCGTGTTGATAGTGGTTCAAGTAATGATTATATGGAACTGTCAATATTTGATGGAACCATCTTGATGGTTTATAATCTAGGAACAGAGGATCACGACATTGGCCAATTAGATGTTAAAGTGAATGATGGTAAAGTTCATCTAGTTCGATTCACTCGAACTGGGACTAACTCAACATTACAGGTTGATAATCACAATGTTGTTCAAAAGACACCATCTGGAAGAAGACAACTTACCGTTTTCAATAGCCATCATAAAATTCAAATTGGTGGTAAAATGAATACCATTAAAGATTATCTAGAAAAACCATTCACAGGAATTATCTCAGGATTATTATACAACGGTTACAGACTTTTAGATTTAGCTATGGATAATGATCCTCGAATTGAATTCAAAGGTGATGTACTACTTGTTACATCTACTGGTAATCCCCGTAAAGAATCTAAAAGTAAACCAAATGAATCCTTCAAACCTGAGGTAAATACATATTATCAATCATATTCAGTTTAGTCTAATTTTACCTCGAGAAAAATCGATAATTTTCATGTTAATTCGTGTCTGTTTGTTTTCTTAGGATAATCTTGTGGAGAATACTTTATCAAATAAAGAAGATTCTGACTCACTAATATTTTCTGGGGAAGGGTCTGGTGATTGTTTTAATGAAAATGATGATGATGACGAAGGTTGTGAAATCAAAACCATCAAAGAAACTGAAATAGATGAATTGATTACGCCGAAATTGGTAGAGTCTAATGAAAAACCAACATGGACAAATGAACCTATCGGAAGTTGGGCAACCGTATCAACTAGTCCAACAATTGTTCGTGCATGTAATCCAAACTCTGAAGATTGTTCCAGCTCAACTACAAGGCCCTTTACACCTCAAATAGATGGTTCTACTGTTCAGTTAGGGAGTCCTGAAAAAGTAGGAAGTTTTTCAGAAACATATGAACGAGTAACTCAGAGTAGTACTAGCCTCGCACCATGGGTAGAACCTGAAAGATCAACTTACGGTTGGTATCAGCATTCTACTCCAGCAACTACAAGTCCATCTACACTCTTCCCGAAGATTCCAATCCTTCCTCCTATTCAATATCAGCCGATCCGACCGAGGCCTCAGACACCCACTCGACCTACTGGAAAACCTCCTATTAATGAAGTTCCACTTCCACATACTCCACGTATCCCAAATGATCTCGACAAACGTAATCCAAACACTGGTACCTATGACAAATCAAAACCCAAAACATCCCTAACTACTGCTTCTAGTGCAGATAAAACAGTCTGGTTAATTGGTTTTGTTGCTGTTACCTTAGTCATAATAGTTATTCTTACTCCAATGATCCTTTATTCCTACATTAAATATCAAAGCGACCATTATTATAAAGGACAACCAGGAAATGATTCAATGGCTGGTGCTGATTTGAACAGAATGAAATTTAATCCAATTACAGGCGTGCCAACAATGGTTTCAAGTGATGCTGATCTTGAAGGTAATATTTATCACGGATCATCTCGATCAAATGTATCGCACATCATATCTGTTGAAACAGCTAAAGCATCAAAAAAGAAAGATACGAGGGAATGGTACGTGTGATTAGAGAAAAACTAACAAAGAAACGTTCCAAAAAAGCTGCTTTTCTTCATATCAAATTAAAATTGTAAATAACGATATATTTTTTTAACAATAAGAGTGTTTAATTGTGTACATATTATGTAATAAAAAAATCATTTTTCTCAATCTTGATTGTACTTTATCATCTTTTACTTTTATAATCACAATGATTAGAGGTAAAGTTGAATTAGATAAGCAACATTCAATAATCAGCTGTACATTGATTATCAAGATATTAGGTAAGCCTTTAAAATGTCGCAACAATCAAACTTACCTTCTAAATGTCATTGAAAGTGATGATTTGTCTTCAAACATATTATGTAAGAGATTCAGTTTTAAACCAGCCATAGACAGTCGACTTAAAGCCTGACGTTTGAAACTATCTGGTCATCATTTGAATAGTGAACAAAAACTCATGTTGATTGGTGTAAAATTTGCTTGAGTCATTGTCATAGTAACCGCGCCAGTTTAATTGCAAATTGTTGTTTCTGTGTTAAAAGATTACTTATTATTTTTCAGTGAAGTTCGATTAATCATCTTAGTTAAGCCAAGATGCAGGAACCTAGTTTATCGATGATGCGACCGCCAGTGGCCACTGAATTAATCCAAAAATGTCAAACTGGATGTATAAAAAACCTGAACCGCTATAACTTGCAATTCTTGCGCAAGTTGATTGAAAAAGATGAATTTTACTTTAGATTGGTTTATAGTCATATTCAACGAGGGAAAATTTTCCAGCGATTTGACAAACTATTTGTCACAAATGGTCGTCATGTTTACAATTTACGTGCCGAGAAGATCATTCCATCAAATAGGCTCTACTCTATTGAAAATTATGTTAGAGGTGTAAAGTTAACTGACACTAGAGTACTTGCTATTAAATCGCCGATTGTAAGTATCCTTCTGACTCGACTGACTATTTTCATCGCAATGAGTTTGTTTATTCTAATTCTCTAATTCTTATCTTCATAAAGTATACAGATACACTCCTTCCTCGATCTAAATATCGGGCCATGTTACTCATTTTAACTGACCACAATCAACTTTTGCAACTCGATTTTGATACTGGTGAACTTCTCGATTCATTCTATCTTGGCCATCCGGAAAGATGCAAATTTAACTATATTGGATGGGAAAAATATATGGAAACTATTATTATACAATCAACCGATTTAACAGCCAAAACGGATGGAAAAATCATTAGTTACTGCATAATAATGTCGATTTGGCCTCTTAAATTTATTGCATGTTTCGATATAGAAAACCATGTAAGTAAATTAAAGTGTGTTTATTTAAGTTTGTCATAAAGACAGAAAGCTAAATGAGCTCTATTGGGTATAGATAATGAGAAATGGTCAGTCATCAACACCATCTATTGAAATATTTATGAAAATTTAAATTTGATTCTAGTTAATTTAATTGACAATTTTCAAAACCCAACAGATGGTGTTGATGACTGACCATTTCTTATCTAAACCTCTTTATCTTTACCCAATAGAGCTCATTTAGCCTTTTGTCTTTATGACAAACTTAAATAAACATCCTTTATAACTTTGACAGAATTTTATTGATTTAAATCACTGATTCCTTTAAAATTCAACTTTTTTTCAGTTCTTTGAAAGACAAAGAAGTGCTAACGTTTCGGAAGGAATGCTGATTCTCTGTAATCCTCAGCCACCTGATCAATTCATTAATATTTATAGTCTACCAGACATTTTGGATCCAGAAAATTTCAAATGGCATACTGATATTGATAAATATTGTACGCACGAAGAAAGGTGTGATGAATGTTGGAGAACTGATCAAAGGATTGTAGGTAGAGAAGGCCATGGATTTCCTTGCAATATAAGTATTAAAACCAGACCACGATTACTTTTGTCCATTTTAACCTGTCACCCGGTCATTGAATTCGGCTATAATCCTTTCCATTTTATATACTCTCCTCCTGGACAAAGAGACACCTTTAATGTTGAACGTTTAGAGGATCGAATTCCAGTTATAAATGGTTCAATTACATTTGATAATTATTTGGAAGAGCACAATAAATTGGTATTTCACGATGATCCTGTTGACAATAGAATACTTGGAATTGACTCACATAAAATTACATTTTATAAAATAATCAACAATGTTCTAACCAGACGATTTGAATTATCTCCAACTCCTCGTTCATTTTTTGACGAACTTCACTATAGACTGATAACGACTAAGAAAGCAAAGAAAAATGACAATATGTACAAAAGTTTATTCTCCAATGTATATGACGTCGATACGGAAATCTTTTTTGTGCTTGGGGTTGACCTTTCATCTGAAAAACCAACCACACCTGTGATGTGCTTGTTTGACAACTATAATGGAGCGCTATTGAAAAAATTTCCTCTAGAATTTAAAGCTGAAGAAACAAACGAGTATGACCTTTGGGCTGATCGTGATTTATTATTTATTAACGAAATCAACTCATTTGGCCCAAGCAGAGCTATGTGCTACCGATTAGAAAGGTTGCCAGAGGACTAATATCAAATCTAAGTAACATTTTACTAAATCATCACATCAAATTCTCGAACAAATTAAAGGTCATCTTGCTGAAACCAGACAGAGAGAGAGAGAGAGAGAGAGAGAGAGAGAGAGAGAGAGCTAAACATTAAGAGTTATTGGTAAGATATATAACGACAAAATAAATTGAAAATCGCCACCATCAACATTATCTATTGATTTTAAAATTGCTACCTCATTAGTTGAGCCATTGAAATATCGCATTTAAAGAAATTTTGTGCATATTAACCATATGATTTGAATTCAATTGAATTCGATCAAAAGATGGTATCCAAAAGATCAAAAAACGTCTATTCTGGTTATCATATAAACCCAAGTCATTTCTCTAATTTTTATGCGTTTAATTTGTTTGAGTCCGTTTCTGGCCAGTCACTATAAAAAATTAGTTGATATTTTAACTTTCATTTAGATTGTGATTAAGACATTAAATGCAATCAATAGCTAATAGTTTGATATTTTTCGTGTGGTTTCATTTATTTCTTATTACCTGTTTAAATTGTGCATCATTTTTAGTTTAAAGTGATGTTTTTTCATCTTTTTAGCTGTACATTAAAATTTAATTCCATTTTATTACATTGTCAACTGTTAATTAACATAAATTAATGACCTTTTCAGACCACTCTAAATGAATTAACTACAGTATTGTAACAACAGAGTAATCAACAACACCTGAAAAATCATCAGGATTGAAGCTCCATTGTATTACAAGTTAGCAAGTTTGAAACCAAATTCACAGGTTGAGAGTGTAAATAATAAATCTTTTTTTTCTTTCACAATTTTCAATCAATTCCAGCATAGAGAGATGTTCATAATAATGTTTCATGAGAATTCCAAGGTTGTATTTCATTATTAGGTTATAATAATTGAAACAAAGGTAGATGCACATGTAATGAAACTCAATTGAAGATGAAAGTTGTTTTTTTAAGTTTGTATGCAAAGTTGATTCAAAGTGAAATCTTTCAATTGAAGATTAGCATTTTACAATTCTCATTTGATTGTGATTGTATGAGTTACCGAATGAACGTATCGCGATTTAGCTTGGATTGGGATTTGGTTCCATCTTGTTGCTCGGTTGGTTACTGTGATTATTACCTGCTTATCCAATGACAATAAACAACAGGTAATGAGCCTTATTAACACCGAGGGAAGCCAAGTGTATGGAAGCGAGTGAGTTTGAGGACCAGATAGTAATAATAAGACAATGAATACCATGATGATGATGATGATGATGATGAAAGAAGAAGAAGAGAGAGGAAAGTCATTTCTTAATTGTTTCAAGCCAAACTCAGTCAGTAGTGTGACCTTAAATGTTAGGCCTAAAAACAAGTTATCCCAGTCTCATTGAGGTGCTCATCCTAAAACAAGTGATCACAATGATTGCAAGTAGCATTTTTTTGTTTATCAAGTAAAGTCCATATTAATCAGCATACCAATCATCACTGAAGAGCAGGAAGATAAATATAATAATGATAATAATGTTATTATCACCACTATTATGCAGTTTTGTTGGTATAGTATAAAGTTGAACAAGGTCAATTGGAAATTGGGTTGCAAAGTAAAGACAGTGAGAAGTGCCTTAATTTTAGCAAAAAGGAGGAAGACTAAAGTGTTGATAGTGAAGATGGCGATTTGAGAAATATTAAAATATAGTCAGGTCAGGTTGAAGTGGTCAAGAAGCTCATGACGCCAAGATGAATGGGAAGATAAGATGACCTGAGAAAATATTGTTTGATTGAAGCCATTAACCATTGCATTATCATTATTATTGTATTAAATATGGAACCTGTTGTTTGAGGTAGAAAGAAAAACAAAGTTAGATGATTGTAATAATTGACATGAGGATATAAAAAGAAGTCATTTTATTGATTGAATGAAAAAAATAAACTTTAACAAAAAACAAGTTTATACCATCTATTGTTATTGCTATTGACAATCCTGATGATATTTAGCATGAAACATTGTTTCCTGATAACATTTCAACAGTGCTAATCAGTATAAATGAAGTTAAGGCTTATTATTACAACACGTTCAAGGTTTACCAAAGGTTTTAGTTTACAAATTGTCATCAATCATTTTCAATTTGAAATAAAGTGTGTGAGAGAGGTTTAGTCACAGATGAACTGTTCTGAACATCCTAAGGCCTCGCCATCTTCCTCATCTTTCTGTATCATCTTCCTTCCTCAGTCTCTACCTGTAGGCCTACTTTTGGTTTGTCCCATACAACACCTTCAACTCGTTGAAAGTAACACCAAAAAATGACAATAAACTGAACATTTGACACTTAACAATAATCAAATTGTTGGTGAAACAAATGTGTTCAACAACAATTGAAAATGGTGAAACAAAAAACTGATTACAGGGAAATGATCATTTGTTAATCAAAATAAAAATGATTAAAGGTAACTTTCACTCTTCAATGCATTCAACAATGGCTATTTGAGTGACTATTACAATACAAGTTACAACATAAATGCCTTGCTATGCATGGTAAGTGTTGGTTACAATTGATCATAAATCCCTTAAATCAATGAGAGTGAACAAGTTAATTATTCATTAACTAAGGCTAACAGTTGTAACATGTATTGTAATTAATATATTACATACACTAATTTACTCGTACACGTATATCACACAATTTGATTATTGTTATTACAATTGTCATTATAATTAGTATTTATTATATTGTCTTTCCAATGAAATGTTGAGTGTGATCAAAATGGAAGGACTTTTCATGTTGAGTACAATAATTTGAGGTGAAAATAACAATTAAGGTTATTAGTCTCATTATTGTATATCTTTTTGTGTCTTTTTACTTGGATTGGGTTCCATCACTTTCGTTATTGTTAATATGATTGTTGTCATCATTATCATTCCCTCCTCGGTTTCATTAAGCATGAGTATTTGGCCTCTTCCATCCGGTCCTCTGTCAATAAAATTAACCCCAACAGGGTACACAAATACATCAAGTTTATCATATAGCTGGTTAATTAGTGTTGATGATCCTGGTGATACATTCAGCTGATGATAAGTTGAAACCCTGAAGAGGAAATAAGGTAAAAAAGGTAAAATTAGCATAAAATTGTCAGAAAAAAATTGGGTAAAAATTGGGTAAAAGATGATTTATTTCTGGTTTCAAAATTGTTAGGCTTAATGTATTAGTTTAAGTATTGGTTTGTGTGTCTTTAAATTCTTAATGGTTGATGATTATCAAAGGATAATCAATGCTGAATTCAGCAGAAATAATTTAAATTGTTTATGGATAATTCAAATTGATTGGGATTTCATGTATGGCAAGGTTAACATTTTACAAGTTGTTGATGTTCAACTTTAACTGTATTTCAAAATTAATACAAAATAATCTGATGATGACAAACAGGAAGATGTGAAAATAGTTAATATATAAATTAACCATGAAAATTTTGATGATTCTTAGGGAATGAAATGAAATTTATTTCATTGACAACAAGCAAGTATTTAATAAATTGCGACTTCTCTATTTTCATTATTTTCAACTCCATTTGTAATCCTTTCATAACCTTTCAAGTTTTGTCGTATTTTTCATTTCACTCAGTTAAATTAATTAAAATTAACCATTAAATTATGATTTAACCTACAATTCCTGATCTTAATGGTTTTCAATCAACAATAAAAAAACAAGTAAGACAATAATGGTTAAGGTTTTGTTGCTTACTGAACAGTTTTTATGTGAAATTAACCAAAGCAGTCAAGAGGACAATAACAATGTGCATGATAATAAAAGAAAGATTTAAGATTGATTATTGAATTAATGGATTAAGCTGGCTAAAATTAACTGATGTAAGTACACTAATCGTAGACTAGTTAATAATAGTAAATGCAAAGCAATTGATCACAAAGTATTATAAGTTTAACGGAGATAAAAAGAGTGTAAACGAAAAAATCAGCAAATTTCAGAAAGCAACGATCTTTAGCCAATTCAGTGGTTTTCGGAAGGAAAAAATTAAATTTGAGCGAATTTTTTTGACTAAAATGAAGCTAATATGAATTAAGACAGGAAGACAAATTGATAATTCAAATTAATAATGTTAAATTGTTATGGAAAAAAAGAGTAAATTATTAGGCCAAGGTTTTTTTCGGTACTATTTATTGCTAACTTTAACCAGTAGAGGCCTGATAAATTTAATAGTTTAACTTAAATTAAGCTGATTCACCGTGTGAATCATTTTCTTTGAATTTTTTGCTTAATTTAAATCAATCAAATTAAATCATCATTCTAGATAATCACTTTAACCAAGATGAATCAGTGAGGAAACTGAGGCATCGTTTTGCATCTTATGATGTCTTTTCACAGGCAAAGGGAAGAAAGGTTAAATTTCTTGAATTTGTGATTTAATTTGATCAACTGTTGATCTGAGTAAATGTCAAAATAGTGATTAATCCAATGATGGATGTAATCAATTGATTAACAAAAAACGATTCTGGATTATAATCTGCTGTCTTACGGAGCGTTAATATGGTTTGACAATTTTTAATGAAGAAGGTACAGTAAAAAATGTTGATAATACATTTTATGTACCTTTGATGGATTAATCTTGTTGACTGGTTGTTGTTTATGTTGATGATGATGATGGTAACTGATCATGATCATGATGATTGAGTTTCATGTTTTTTTGTATTTATATCTCGGTTGTCAACATTAACGGATGACACGTTTTTCATTTCATTTACAGTTGATTGTTGAGAGAAAGTTTTGTGTTAACTGTTACCTTTAGTATCTTATTTAGGACAAAATGAAGTAAAATTTTCAATTGAAAATGTCTTGTTGTGAAGATGAAGTTTTGTCAAAATATCCAGCTTACGGTAGGTTGGTTTTTGATGACAAGGGAGAAAGATGGAGAGAGTTGATGATGATGGAGCCAAGGTTGTAATTGAAGGAGAAACCAATTGATGAAAGTTGTTGTTGTTAATGACGTTTTTAACTGTTTATAAATCCTTTTGCAATTCATTGAAATACCTTTTTTTCAACAAACTGTTTACTGGTTGCATTGAAATGAAGTCATGTTGTTGTTGTTGTTTGTATATTAAGGGTGTGTGATTATTTTTGAGCGCTACTTTTGGAAGCTGATTTGTAACGCTTATACATTAAAATTGAATGTATTTTTGACATTAAACCATTATTTATCAATGAAATAATAATATGATAATCCAAGGTAGGCCCAATGTTCATTAAAAGGTTAACAATTTATGTTTAAGCAGCATGTTTTATAAAAACACAAAAAAGGTTACTTCAGGTTGAAAATCCAATGGTTTTTGCTCTATCCCTTCGAAGAGAGTCATTATTTAAATTAATTCACTTTCTGTGCAGGTTTAAAGTTGGTTTTATTTGACTAGACAATAAAATTAAGTTAGGTATTCGTGATTAAGGTTTTTAATTGAAAAATAATTGAATAATGTTGAGCAAAGAAATTAAGAAAACGACAAAATTTAAAAAGGGTAGCTTCTTTTCATTGGAATCAAATTGCGTAACCATTAGCGACGACAATGGACAAGGCAACTTGCAATTTTGCTTAAGATCTTATTAATGTTTGTTTCTTATGTTACTGTTAACAAATTGTTAATTGTTTCTGATTGTTTATCATCAACATGATTATCAACACACCCTCATGGTAAGTTTACGCTCATGATAGAGGGAGTTAGTGTGCCAATTCATTTCAAGTTGAGTTACATGATTGTGAATTCATTTGAGTATAAGTTTTCATTAAGATTGATTCACTTTTTTGTTTCGTTTGGTTTCTTGCTCATTTTTTCCCATAATTTTATTTCAGTTTTAATTTTGCTTTGTTTTTATTTGTCTTCTTATCATCTTTTAACATGTTTCTTATTTATACGTTAATGGTTTTACTTACCTACTCTGTTACCACCATAAAAGCCAATCCACTTTTAGCGGGATGTGTGGTGCAATCCAGTCTTCAATTGACCGAATGTGAAAGAGATATACGATTTCGTTTTGGTTATGCCAATAATACGGCCACTGATTGTTGTGTTTACTGGGGTTTATATGATTGTTTCCAGGATGAGTTATCTCGTCGTTGTCCATCTGATCGTGTTAGTGACTTAAATCGCTATCTACATGCCGATCATACGATTAAGGTTACGGCGGATTGTAAACGGTTCCCATCGCGATTCTGGTGTGAGCTTCACTTTATTGGATTCTGGTTTAGCATGATATTCATTATCTTAGCTATCATTGTGTTTATCGTGGTTGTAGTTTTTATTGTGTTGTTCTTGAAAAGGCGATTTTT
This sequence comes from Tetranychus piercei, assembly GCA_036759885.1. NCBI lineage: Eukaryota > Metazoa > Arthropoda > Arachnida > Trombidiformes > Tetranychidae > Tetranychus > Tetranychus piercei. The sequence continues at coordinate 24,617,803 of CM071877.1, forward strand.
ACGACGAAAGGATCATCGTCGACCATTGACCGCAACAATTAATAATGCAACCAACAATGCAACCAAAGAGATTCGTACAGGAGCTCCATTGGCAAATAGTAAAATTGACGATCTTTAGACTAGACTTTTTATTCATTTTTATTTCGTTAACATTATTACACAAAGAATTCACTTTTCTAACAAACTAGATTTGAATCAAGACAAGATAGTAAGAGTGCGTTGACTAGAATCATAGTTTATCTTATTTTTGCGGTTACTTTACTGTTATTTGGAAGATAATTTTAAGCAAAGCATTTATCCATATTCATCGACAACAGTTTCTCAAATTGCAATCAACAACCATTAAGCCATCACCACAATCACTATCATCAGCATCACTTTAACCATCAACATAAGCAACATCAACATTTGCCATCAACAAACATCGACAATCATAATGATCACTAATCAATTCCATATTCAAATGACCTTTTCTTTTGATCCTTTTTTTGTGGTTTTGATTTGATTCAAAATTATCAACAACAAAAATGGTCAATTATGATTGTATTTAATCCCACCTTTTCAATGGTTTCTTTCATTGTGTCCAAATGTGAAAAGAAATGAAAAAGGATGAGGATCCCAAAGGTGATGAGGAAGAAGATGATTATTGCTAAAAGCTAAGGATGATGATCAACAAAAATAACAAGCAACCCTGTTAAACTTTTATTACTTCTTGGCTTTGTTTTCTTTGAACAAAATCAAAGTTAATCAAGGAAATCGTCATTTTTTCATCCATTCAAGAGTCTTCTCTAGTCATCTAAAGATTCATTGTCATCACCATCACCAGCCTCATCATCATCATCATCATCGTCATCATATTTCCTGAGCAGGTCTCAATTGACTTTACCATTTTTTTATATTCAAAATGAGTCTTCGAAAGCTTAGTACCAAAGTATTTTGTTCAATTCATTATCGTTTCAATTGTTATCATTAATAACAAATGGTCAGACTTTTATTGTGTTAACATCAATTATTACTTGGATGATTTAAGGAAAGTTGTTCAAATATTTGAATGATGATGATGATGATTATGATGATTATGATGATATTATAATTATGATTATGACAACAGTAAAAGGATGTTAATTTGAACTAACCTTTTACATGTTGATTTTTCATAATCTTTTCATTCAAATTTTGTTCAGTGAATTATTGTTACAATTGTAATCATCAATTTTGATTATTCAATCTTTGTAAGCTCTCTTCCTCTCCTAAATCATCATTAACTCACCAATTTTGGTATTAAACGTTTTGGTCACAATCGCCTTAATCATCATCACCAACACCATGCACTATCAACAAATACAACAAACAACATCAATAATCATTTTCATTCCAAAGATCATCAAAATCATCATCAAAAATCATTATCAACATCATGATCATCACATTTACAATGAAAAAGAAATTAATTAAGAATGCAATGGAAAGAACCAACAAAAACATCAATTGCCTTAACAATCAAAGGATACAAAAGTTGTTATTTTAACGACAAAATTTATACATTTTGTTTGCATTTTTTTACACTTCTATTCAATTTACTATCACTTTTTTATTCTTATTAATATTACGATTATTATTCATAATTATTCAAAAACTGTAAGCGAACTGCCCAAAATCGACGTCTTTTTTCTAATATTTATTTGTCATTGTGAACATTTGATTGTACATTTGATTAAATTGTTCACTGCCTTCTGATCACAAATAAAAATCATCAAATAAAAAATGCAATTACTTTTCACTTGTTTTAACAAAGCTGCTTTGGTTATTTGAAACCCAATTTTCGGGGTTTAAAGCTAAAATTACTTTTGAAATTTGATTTAACTGTAAATCTCATTGAACCAGAAATAACGTTTTGAATTAACTCAACCGCAAATCAACTGTATCCACAGATTGTGAGCAATAATGAAACATGATTTACCTTGATTCCTACTTTAAATTCTGGCTAATTTTTATTTTCAAATAAAATTACTTTAATAGCCTACAAATGGTCATTTGTAGCAATCTATCAATCCATACTGATTTGGTGCACCTTAAATTAGGAAGAAAACAGCATTTTGCAATTGAAAGTGAAATTTCATTATCGCGCCATTTTTTATATCGTTGCTATCTTTTGGGTTAACCATTTCTAATTGGCTAAAAATTAGCTTTTATTTTCCCTCTCATTTTTATTTTAGGTTTTGCTTATTTTCGGTCTTCATTTCAGTGACAATAATTAAATTAACCTTGTTTCATTGTTCATAAGTTGACTGATAATATATCATCATCATTAATATTGCAATCATCTTGGCTGATAATTAACAAGTGTTGAACAATTTGTCGTTGAAAAAGCAACATGACAAAATAACTGTAACTAACTTTCCTCCATGTTTAGTGAGTTACACATATTGAAGCTCTCGTCTGGTATTATTAATCTTTACCCTTTTTATTGTTAGTACATAATTTAACGTTGGTTTGGGATATGATTACTCATTGGTATGGTTTAATTGTTAATTATCGCTGCTATTATTAAACTGGAAGTGAAATTAAAGTTACCCTACCAACTGAATTATAAAGTGGTTTATGTAATAATCAACATATTTCTCATCTTCCTGTGATGTGTTTACTCTTCCAATTAATTTGATATGGTTAACAAGGTAAATATTGTTTTAATGGTGATAAAAAATGATGAATAAGTTGATGATAAGAATTATGAGAATTATAAGAATCTCGAAAAAAAAACTTTTACATTTTACAGCCAACTTTACTCCGAGTAAATCTAAATTTGATTAATTGTTGACAAATAATCAACTATTAACAAATTAATATCATTATGGTAGTGTTTAGTTAACCATGTAAATTGACCTTTGCTTTATTGTTATTTGCTCAAAAGCAATTTTTAGTGCAAAAGCATAATTTTAAATGTTAGTTAATTTGAATTACAATTTTAAACATTTTTACAAAATCACCACACAAATTAGTGAATTTGGGTTAACCGTAAACATTTAACAGAAAGGTAGATTACCTTGGTTTCCATTTGGAAACAAATTAACTGTTTAATTTTTGGTCAATTTTTGCCAATAGTTCTGATTCTCATCAATTGCTATAACAATAGATTGAACAAGTATTTGACCATCTTTTTTGAATAAGCTCTGATTCATTCAAATTTTATGTCAAGCAAAATAATGCTTTTATTCTGATTTTCTTTTAATTACTTTCCATGATAAGTTACTTTGCTCAAGAAACGTAACTTTACTATCAACAAGAATACATGATCCAAATTAAATGGTAACTGTTCCATTACATGAACCATTTAATCAAGATTTCAAGTTATTCTCTATTGATGATTACATTTGAGAGTAACATAATCTAAGTATAATTCATATCATAATGATTTCAAGTTTATCAACCAATTTAAAATTAACGAGATGATGAATATTACCTGCTATTGAAACCAGTATTTCACCCTTTATCTTTTCATATGCAGTCAAGTAAAAGGCAAACCATCTTTGAGTTTGTCTATCTGTTTACCAAAAACCATCTGAAATTTATCCATATTTTTAAGGCCTTGATATGATTAGTAACTATTTGATTCTGTTGATCAAAATATATCATATTTAGACATTCCAAGATGCTAAATTGCTTCTTCCGGTTAAATTGACCATTTTACCTCAATATTTTTGAATTTTTTCTGGTTTCGTTTAAAGCATGTTATAATTTTTAGTATTTTGATTTGTGTCTTCACACTGCTTTCTGCTGCTAAAATTTTTGTAATTTCGTTGGACAAGCCTGTCAAAATTGATTATCATTTCTTAATCACCAATCAATTGCGATTTATTTTTCAATCATTTTAACCTTTTTTTCTTCTTTCAGCTGACTCAAGGTAAAATACGAAATGTATTACTTCAGCACCAGCAAAAATAATCAGGACAAACTTTAACATAACGAAAGGTAAGGTTCAATTGATTGAGGTTCACTCGAATATTAAAACGATAATTAAACGGCCTCAAGGTTGTCAAAACAAGATTTGAATTAAAGTTAGTTTGCGTTATTAATCGAAACTTTTCCTTTTATATTCTTCTTTTTTCCAGCCATTCAAATGATGACCAAATCAGCATTCATATTTTATTGTTTTCATCAGAATTTACAATTCAAATTGTAAATCAAATTAACTGTTAAACGAGAAAGCAAATGATACGTTGAAGGCGTAATATGGTGGAATCATTCAAAACAATTGGAATCATACAAAAATAAATTTACTTAATTTTATAATTTATAATCAAACCTCAACTATAAGCAAAACCAATGACCCAACAATGATAACACCAGGAAAACATGATTTTGAATCCAATCAGGATTATATTAATACATAATATTGACTAACTTACAGCTCGTTGATATCACCATGTTAACAAATAATTTTTTTAGTCAACTCTAGTCTTGTTGCCTGGTTTATTAATCTTGTGATTATTCATTAGATTAATAACCTTTTTTGCAGCATTAGGTTATTAACAGAGACCGGCAAGACTTAATATAAAAACATATGTAGAATATGTGAGAATGTATTCTTTTTATGCTTGTAATGTTTCAATTACAAGCATAAAAGTACCAAAAATATTCAAATATACCTGAGATTTGCCAATTGAATCATTAAATTTATCAAGTCAAATTGGCGATAAAGAGAGAAAAAGAAAGAAAAAAGGAGAGAGAAAGAGAACGAAGAGAGAGTCGAAAGCCGAATAAATGCAAAAATGTAAAAAAATGAAGTAAGATGTGTTTTTAGGTCTTTTCATTCAATTATTTTGTTTGAATGTGATGATTGCTAGAATATGTTTTTGTCAAGAATATTCTTTGCCGTTCTCTGGTTATTAAATTCATCGAATACAGATATCAATTAACTAAGGATTGAAATACTTTGTCCAATGTCGATAATAATCAATATAAACATGAGTTTAAGGCTACATGTTTTTACTTTTACCGTTATTGTGATGCTAACTGTGAACTTAATTAATTGAAGTGTTAATCAAAATCAAGTTTTTTGGTTTTCTTGTTATTATCGTTGGCTGTGTTTTTGGCTATCCTGAGGCCAATTACGATCACAATCAAAATAACTTGCTCAGTGAAAGTGAAACAAATAAAAAAAAGTTGAGTTTGAAAAGAGGTTTACCTCCATTCTTCAATTGAAAAATGTAAACGGTTCAAACATGTAACTGGTATAAGTCAAATAGCAGATTAATTGCACATCTCAATTGATTTCTGGAGTAACAATACTGTTATTATATGAAGATGAGTCATTAATTTGATTGTGTTAATACAAGCGAAGGAGTTTTACGCATCTTAACTGTATCATTGTGTTTGTCACTCAATGAGTAATACACATGTCACATAATATAAGTCATGAACAGGAAAATACACTGCTGATTTATTAAAACCATTTGATATTGTTTATCAATCGTTGCTACAATTAATATCAAAGGCAATTAAATGATTACTTCTTGTTTTAACAGTAAAATTTGTCTCATCTCAGTCCTTGGCTCAACCTAACAAACCTTAGGTTAGGTCAAGGTAAGCTTAATGACCCGAAATAATTTGAAGAAACTGTTTAAACATTCATTCACTTAACAGTATAATTTTACTTTTACCTTTATTAATTCAAGGTTACTTTAGGCGATTCAACAATAATTAACTACTAATTAGAGGATAGAGTTAAAAGAAAGGTAATAAATATGTTAAGGCGTAGACACACAAACATTATTAAAGATGACCATTTTTATGAATGTAAACTCAATTAACTTGATATATAATATTTTATAATTGATTTTCTTCTGGATACTTTTATCAATTTTGTATCAAGTTATAGAAATTTGATTCTAATCAAGTTTCCTTTAAAATGGCAATTGTGCAAGTGTGTTCCAATCAATCAATTGTTATATTCAACATTGATTAGCACTTCACCTTGACTTTATTGATCAAATTGTAATGCTTCAAAAATAGTTGCGAAAATTAATATTTTTAATCACCAAGAAGCCTACATTATAATGATAAAATTATTCAAACAATTGATAATAACAATGAAGCACTTAAACAAAAAATAGTAGACGTTGGCTTTTATACTTTTCATATGAATAGCTATTCAAGTTGGGTAACCAAGTCATGTAGTCAATCATTTTACCAAAAGTTAAATATTTAACCAGTTAATGATTGACTCAACGAAAATAGCAATCATAATCAATCGTTATATTTAACTGGATAAGCGCATCAGGTTAACTGTTATGTTAAACTGTATTAAGGCCTGATAAGACTTGTCCTTTGAGTTGAAACACTTTCGTGTCAGTGAATTAAATCTTTGATTTCTAATTGTTCAAAGGTATTTTAATAACAGCTGGTTAATTAAGCTATGCGGTAAAATTACGTGAAATGTTGAGCGATAAATTTTGCGTTTGCCAAACACAATCAAGCCTAATGATGGTTTCCGAACCGATGAAACTGTGTAAACCTTTTTTAGATTGCTGCTGTTTTTGCTGGTGATTATCGTGATGACAATTGCCAAGGTAATTGATGAATTGAGTTGAATTGTTTTAAATCATCAATGGGAAGGTAAAAAAGGGAAAGTTAAATTGTTAATAATGATCAACTTGAACACAGGTTTTGTGTTTGCCGAGTAAATAATCATTTGTGGGCCTTTTTTTCACAACAAACAAATGAAAATAACATGAAAGTTATAAATGGCAGCTATTATGGATTAAAATGTACCAAATCAAGGTTGACCTTAACCAAGAAATTAACGTCAAATTCATAATCTCATTTGATTACATCGACGAGTTACTTTCACTTTTTACATTAATTTTCAGTGGAAACAATCAGTCAACCTTAATTAATCATCTTTTTAATCACAAATTATTTATTAACATGCAAACTGTTAATTTTTAGTTCAGCTCAACATTGGAGTGGCTGAAGATGGTTAACTTAATGTTGATTTAGATGATGAAGATTCCGTGAGCTACAATTTTTGCATGTTTACGCATTTTCATTTTAATTGGTGAGAATCTGAAAACCAAAGTGAATCGACTAATTAACTAGAAAATTGCGTTAATCACAATGACAAGTTAGTTTTGCTGTATTAATATAAATTAAACATTTAATTACATTTGATGTGCAAGTGTTTTAACCTTTTCTTTGACTCTACTATTGACATTAGCATTTCACCTTCACAATTAGGTACAATTTGATTATTTGATAGTCTAACTAAATTTTAAAATTATGAAAGAAGACAGTTTTTGATGTAAATGGATTCAACAAGGTAAAATAAAATATATCTAAGCGGTTGACGTACAATTTGCAAGTTAAATGTACTTTATTTATTCAGCTGCTTTTGTTTAGTTTGTGAGTGTATTAATAAGGATTAGCGAATGTAATATTGTGTGATGGTCAATGATGATCCAGATTAATATATTGTCTTTTTGTTGATATTGGTACAAAAGATTGTGTACTGATCTTGATTAACCTTTTATTTGTAAGCCTTAATGGCTAAATTGATTGGAAGCTCGTAAACTAATAGTTTTTGGGGTTGATGACTGAGTTTTCACAGAAATGCTTCAAAATCTTTGGATAAAACAGTAACCCTTCGACCAGTCCAGTCTGTTGCATTGCACCTCCATGAAGAGATGGCACATTTACCTGAATGGCAGCGGAAAAGGCCAAACACGCAAGGATCGATCGAACAATGTTTCTCATCTGATTGGTCAACACAGTCGTACCTTTGATCACACCTAGATTTCCTAGGAATACAACGCAAATTGTCTGCACATTTGAATTCATAATCAGCGCACATTAGTTGGTCGGTATCTTTATCAAGGGTTTGATGATCGTTACTATTTGGGTGTGCTTCAACCGCCGGGTCAACCAAATGAAGAGGTTCATGTGTCAATGCAACACCTCTGTCTGACATAAGATGCTGAGGATAGTCCAATTTCTTAGGACTTGCTTTAGGCTCTAAGGATCCATATGGTTCAAAGGAGTTACTTAAATGTGAGGGTAAAGATGACATTGATGAAGACGATGATACTGCTGATGGTGAAGGTAAATGGTTGACTGAATATCCTCTTGCCTTGATGTTTTCTGGTTTGAAAAACCAATCCGATCGTCTCTTTGATTCACCAATGGTATTTTCCCGCGGAGTTGCATTAGCCTCTTTGGCGGGATCTCTGACGTGATCTTGACATCGATTTTCATCATCACCTCGAGGACAATTGACTTTACCTAAACACAAAAAGAGAGATTACAGAAAATGATTAATTTGAAATGGGTGTTATAATAAAAGCAGTTTAAAATGTGAAATCCACATGAATACGTATTTTTATGTTCATAGGGTTGCTACCAGCCTTGTTAGATTCAAAAGCGTGGTAATTTTGAAATTGTGTTTCATTCACCATCACCAATCCACTTAACCTTGGTTTGTCAATGAAATCGGATGAAATTCAAGCATAAGTTGATATTTCAATAGTTTTGGAAATAAATTGTTAAGACTTTTTGACCATTGGTAGATCTTACTTGCCAATTGGAAGAGTGTTTATTAATTGAATTGAAGATTGGTTTTTAAAATACGTGTAACTCTGAAACCAAACGAAGGACATTCATAAATTTTAAAATAGATATTTTAGTTCTTTTTTTAACAACAATGGTTTCAAGAGATTTGATTGGTACATGCTATTTTGATAGTCGTGATTATTTATGGACATTTATGGTAAAGATAAAGTGAGAAAGCTATCATAACAATAACATAGCAGTTTTAAAAGAACATTTAAAGTCAGAACTTTGGAGATTATTGCTGAGATAATGCCTACTGTATGAGTTTGACTATTTTAAAGTCAGTTTTTGGGGTTTTATTGTTGTTTCGACACAATGTGACTTGATTTTTGCCTCTGAATCTTTTCCTTTTTATTGTACACATGTATTTAAATCATCATCTACATGACAATTTTACATAAGGCATCAATTCAACATTTGTTGGACTATCATCATGGTTTATCTGACCTTGTTCATGTTAATTACTTAAGTACCTCACTTCCTGTTCCCTTGGAGGAAACATTTTTAATAAGTAGCACAAAAACAACATCTAAAGTTTTCCGGTGAGAGTGAAATAAAGAAAGCGCATATCAATATTGATATCAAGTAATAATACAACTTCAATTCAATATTGGTTTACCGGTTTTACTTTTATAACGGTTACCACTGTCAAGCAATAAATCTGTAAACGCTTCTCAAAATATTAAGTTACAATGGTAATTTAAAGATTTGAAAAATGAGAAAAATTCTTAATCACAGGATTAAAACAAATTAAACAAATTGTCAAAAGTATAATAATAAGATTGATGATGATTAGTGTAAAATAAAGTTTTATCAACTGATAGTACCGCCATCTCTTGAAGTTTATAGAAAGTAAAAGTAGCTTTCGAATGATATTTAAATTGTTTTGTTTGTTATTATGAACTTATCTATTTATTAAAATAATTAAATGTTTCTTGTTAATTTTTAATCAATTATATTGTTTAATTTTTCCTTACCATCACAGACTTGGCCCAATGAAATACAAGGTCCTTCCTCACAACGATACGCATCTTGAGAACATGGGAGTCTCTCTATTCCCAAACAGTGATAAATCTCATCAGATGAATCTCCACAATCATCAAAGGAATCACAGATCCATTTACGAGGAATACATTTACCATTGTTGCATCGAAAAGCATCACCTCGACAAGAATTTTCACATTCCATTTCGTCAGAATTGTCAATACAATCTTGTTGATTATCACAGACTCTAGCTTTGGGTATACAACGGCGTTGATCGAGGCAAGCCACTTCATCTTTATCACATCTTGTGGTATCCCGAGTTGATGCTAGTCCTAAAGTGGTCAAAAAATGGCAAGGTTGATATTATGGATACAACTAAAATGTTCAAATTACTCAAATATATTACTCGGGATTGTGGATAAAGTGGGAATTACTTAAAATTGTTGGCTTTTTGAGTCATTTAATGACCAGAACAGGATTATCATGGTCACTATGTCACTATGTAATCCTAATTTGTTAGTATTTATTATCTTGTAAATATTGTTTTCTGACTTTTTTTATAAATTGTTAACCTTATCAGTAGTTTATCCAAATCCGAATGTGATGAGTTTTACACTTTTACTTACTTTTATCCAGTAGGGAACATTCAGTCCAGAAAGGTAGAAAAATCAAAATGAAAAGACCACAATAGAGCAACATTATGAGCAAATGTGTATATGAAAACACAGAAATAGTTATGTTCAGATACTAACTTTCTGCTTACATTGATCATCCATTTGTTCATTTCAGTCTAAAATCAAAATTCTTGAGTTATCTTTTATTGAAATATTATTCACTGATTGAAGAGGTCTATCGATGACAGGATAAGGTCATATTGATAACACTTTTAATCATTTATTTCCCTTTCTTCAATCTTTATCCATCCCTCTTCTCATTTTATAAAATGAACAATATTACAATCCTTTTAGATTCAGTGTTCATCATCTAATAAGATGAACAGTTTCAATCATTTGACTCTCTTTTATTATACTTTTTATGGATCAACAAAAGACGATACTGAGCTATCAGTTTAAACTGTTGATTTATCAATCATTCTCTGTTTACCATAATTAAATCAATACGAAGTAAACATGATATTTCATTAGTATTTGACAATAATTTAAGGATCAATTCAAGAGCTGAATAACCCTGAACTTTATAAACCTTGACTTCTTCAGTTAATAATCCAAGGTAAAATAAACAAAGATCAACTCTTGAGTGAAATTGAGTCTTTTCGTAATAGCATGGAACTGTATTAAGATTAACATTCAACTGTCAAATTGCTGATCAGTATCAACTCTTTTTGCTCAATTGGTTCGGATTGTGTTAACTGTCTTTTGATGCAATCTTTTTGTGTTCGTTATTTACTCTACTTGCTGCTAATAAACAAATTGTTTGAAAGTTTTATTGTCAGTCAAGAATTAAGAAACTAACTTGAAACTAATCTACAAATACAGCCGATTCCTTATTTAAATCTCTCATTTTTCATCTTTAATTTCCAATGTTGACATGAATTAATTAGTGAATTAGTTTCTCTGAAGAGAAGTAAAAGATTAACTGTTCACCATTAAAATTTCTGTTTTACCAGTAGTGATTGAGTTAACCCAAGAATGATCCTGATGAAATTGAATCTAATTGTCGATTTACTTTTTCATCTGATCTTCTGTCTCATAGTGTACAGTCCGCCCTCATTCACCACCTCAAGTGCTCAACCATTGTTAGCTACTGACTCATTTTTGGATGATTACATAGATTCGGAAGATGTTTCTCGTTCCAATGGAGCTCGTGATGCTTATGGTAATCAATTGTCTCAAGGATATGCTGGTTCAGGTTACAAAGCTGCCGACTCTTCATCTGGACGTCACTCTTCTGGCTCTAAAGGACATCAATCTCATATAGCGTCTTCAAAAAACAAAGAATCGGATGGATCTCTTAAGCATAGTGAAGGCTCTCTCGAGGCAGAGAAAGATAAGGTTGTTAAACACCAATGGGATCGAGGAAGTGGTTATGTGAAAGAGTGGAACTGGGATAAAGGTGTTCACTATGAGAAAGAATCAGGGTCTATATCAGCCTCAGATTTGAAACATAAAGAGTCGGAGCGAATCCGAGAAGCTGCAGAGAAAGAAAAAGGTTCCACTGGATGGCAACAACATAAAAATAGTGACCACGAAAAGTGGAGAGCAGTCAATGGATACGATAAAAAAGGTTATCGAAATGAAGATTCTAAGGGTTATTCAGATAAACAAGGATCAACGGGTTACAAGAAATATGGATCTTCCGATGATCCATGGAATGGAGTTTACATGCCACTGAAAGCTGCTGCATCTGCTGTCAACCGACCCACCAGTTACAATCATCCACCTCACTCACCTTATAATGATAGGCGATATGGATATAGCGAACGACCAAGAAAAGTTAATTATCGTGACAGAACTGAGTATATTAATAGTTTAAGAGATTTAATTGAAAAGAAATATATGCCTATTTATCGTAGGTACAGCTTAGCTGCTAAACGTGACGATAGAAAACCCAAAGTTTATTCTAAGAAAAATCAAGAACCTAATCGTCGTTATCCCGATTTGAGACTAGCTTTATCTAAAGAATTCCTTGGACCTCAGGGTCGTTGGAAACTAGGACATCTTTTTGGTAATGGTTTAGATGCATTTTCACCTTCAAGTCGTTTCATTTGGCAGTGATTCAAGATCCATAGTCTATTTATTAATATTAATGTAATGGATCTTGATCTCTATGATCACTAGTTATTGGAATAGCAATTGCTGAAGTGAATGAAGCTAATTTATTTTGAACTAATTTGATACTATCCAGACGAATCATTCAAATAAGATTGGGACAGTTTGTTTACACTTTTCTGGTCGTTTCTTGCTGTTTTACGTTGTAAAATTAGAAAAAAAAACATTTTTAACAAAAAAAGTATTCACTAAATCAGGTGATAGTTTCAAATAATTTTAATTATCGATTTAAATTGACCCAATGTTCCTCATTGATCTGATCAATGAACTTAAAAGCGCAATGGTAGTTAAATTTAATAAAAATTAAACAATTATTTTCATTACTTAAAATTTTGTCTTAAGATTTCAATAAAATGGTTACAATGGTGTAGTTGATGATTTAATTATTCCTGCTTCCCTACTCGCAATATTTTGATTGATCTTTAATATGACTATTGACACGAAAAATGAATCTTGAATATTAAAGTTATTAATGAGTGTATTATAATAAATTATAGATTAAAAATTTGGATTTTATCAGAGAACTGATAAAATGTTAAGTTAAAATAATCAAAGTTAAAATCCTAGAGATGAAGTTAAAATAGTCATTGAGTTCATAGTCTCAATAGGGCGAAGCTAACTTTAAGATTTAAAAGCTGCGCTTTCTTTCGGATGTAGCTTGAGTATCTCCTTGGTTACCTTTAGGAAACGGAAGATACAAAATTTGTGGAGATCTGAGGTTTTTACTAAAATTGTGTTTAGAGACAATTTACTCGTGTTTCTTCATTTTCTTGTTTTTTTAATTGTCAATTAGTTAATTAATCAATTAAATAATCAACCATGGGTCGTATGCACGCACCAGGGTAAGTTTGTGTTTTCATCTGACTTTTAAATATTCAATTAAGTTATAAAAGCAAAACTCTGAATTGAAGTTTTTAATTCAGCATGACTATTCTTTGTACCTCCTTAATCAATCTTCAATTCTTTTTAACTAATAATGTTCTTGTACCAAACCCTTATAATATGTTTTATTTTATTCTATTCACAGAAAGGGTATCTCCCAATCAGCTTTACCTTACCGGCGAAGTGTTCCTTCGGTATGTATACCATCTATATTTTCATTCAATTTCACTGCATTCGTGATTCTCATCGTTTTTTGTTTCTTCATTCCAGTGGTTTAAGTTAACTCCAGAGAAGGTCATTGATTCCATCTGCAAACTGGCAAAGAAAGGTTGTTTACCATCACAAATCGGTGTTATGCTCAGAGATTGGGACGGTGTTGCTCAAGTCAAATGGGTTACTGGTAATAAGATTTTGAGAATCTTGAAAGCCAAAGGATTGGCACCTCAGTTACCTGAAGATTTATACCATTTGATTAAGAAAGCCGTTGCTATCAGAAAACATTTAGAACGAAACCGAAAAGACAAAGATGGTAAATTCCGACTCATTTTGGTTGAAAGTAGAATTCACAGACTAGCTCGTTATTACAAGACTAAGAGAGTATTGCCACCAACCTGGCGATATGAATCATCTACAGCATCTGCATTGGTCGCTTAAATTAAATGTTACTTCGAGGAAATGAATAAATTATGATTTCCGTTTATAATCTTATTTCGTCTATGTTCATTTAGATTCGCGTTTTACTCACAAGTATTTTGTTTTCATGATTAGTACTATTTTCAATTCAACTTTTAGTTTATACCAACTGCTAATGGTTACTTAAGCAAAATTCAATAACAAATTCGGCATAAAAATAAATTATTTATCAATAGTAATTTCGTTGGAGTAATATCATTTTGGTTCACAATTCAACTGAGCTTAAAATTCAACAATTTTTATATTAAGATTTGTTAAGTATAACAGAAAGACCAGATAATTGGCAGATTATGCGTTTTGAAAAACAATGTCATGAATCTTATTCATAAGGAAGGTTTCTGCACAATAATTTATAACATAAATAAAAGTCTCTGAAGAACATTTGAAAACCACTTTAAATACTAGGTTTTCCATATAGATCTTTTGCTCTTTTAAGGAAACAATTAACAGTCTGGTGAACTAATTGATCGAATATTGAATGAGCCACTCGAGAGTAGAAATGATTCCTAAATTCAAAGTCAATGAAAAAGTCAAGAGTACATGATCGTGGGTTACCAGGTTTACCATCGCTAAATTTCCATTCCGTAATCAAATGTTTAAACAAGCGTCCATCAAAACATCGCGCTCTAACCAGACTTGGACGGTTCAGCTCAACATGAGAAGTATATTTTTCAACGATCATGGGTGGAAATCCGATGACTAGATCAGCTTTGATTAGGTTGGGTTCACGTTGAGTGACCACTGATTTAGTACATGCTGGTAAGAATAAATGATAATCCTCCACACGAGAGACTATACTAAAAAGTTGTTCTTTGGAGTAACCTAATAACCGTTTCTCCCGATAAGTTTTCCTGGCTGAACTGCAGTACCGTTGACAATGTGTAAAAGCAGAACCAATTTTTATTCCATACCTGTTGATAAGTATCATTGATGGACTGATTTAATAACATAAACTATTAAAATAATTCTTAACAAGTTAACATGGCCAAAAACAGCAGATAAACAGACAAGTGTCACCTTAAAAACAGGGAATTTGCTTCAGGGAATGTATTATAATCTAAAAGGATGAATTTTTGATAAAAATTTAATTTTAAAGCTTTGGTTATTCTTATTTTGCCATCGACCATAATGGCCTGAAGCTGAAGCTTTGAAATTTATAGAAATTCATTTACACGAGAAAGGGTAGTTTAACAAGTAACTTTTGGATCGAAATCAGTTGTAGTTGACTTTGAAAAATAAGTGCTTTACTCTAATATGATTATTTATTTTATTGAATATTACCTTATCGAAGTAATTTTTCTACAAATATGTTTAGATTACGTTTTAAAATGTTAATAGTTGATTCAGACAACATTTATTAATTCATCAATGACTGGCTCTGTAACAATTAGAAGAAAGGTTCATAGATAAATGAATCTCTTTCAGGTCGACGTCCCCAATAATCTTTGTAACTTCGCTCGCCATCAAGAACTTGACGAATCCTTTCGGCTTTAATTCTCCTTTCTCTCAAAGATGCTTTTGTATTATTCTTGCATTCAAGGAAATCCATTCGAAAAGGTTCACAGGGAACGAAACCACGAGTACGACCATACGCTTCTATACATTCATTGTAATTCAAATAGAAATCATTGCAGGTCTCAGCTCGCCCATACCTGGAACCAACATTACGGTATTGGACAGTTTCAGGCTTCCCAATCCAATCGATAAGCACAGGAGATGTAATATTATACCGCATTATGAAATGGAATTAAAGATTTGATTTACGTAAAATAGGAACCAAATGCTAGACTAAGGACAAATAGAAAACGTTCCAGAGTCAGATTCAACTGAATAACATTTCTAATAGAAATAAAGGTTGAACAGAGATTATCACTTACTTTAAACGAAGTTTCAGATGATAAAATTAATTGATATTTAAATAAAATAATCAAAATATTAAACAAAAGAGTAAATCAATAATTTTGAGTGATTAATAAGCTTGGATTTGACCAGGACTTGTTTTGAAAATTAAATATCGATATCCTAACTCAAATCTATTATCGATATTACTGATATACTAGTAACAGAATTGAGCGAGAAACTTTACTTTAAACTTGACGATTAATTTCTATTATGATTCCCCATTATGAATCATAATTACCGGTTAGATTTAATTGAAATAATTGTTGAACACATTAACAATATATTGAATCTTAAGCGATACTTCATAAGATAAGATATCTTCACATTTACCGGATTAAACTGTTTCCATAGCGATTACTAATAATACATCAAAACAAACATTGAGTTCCAAGGTAAGATATTTAATTTTCTTTACATTATTGCCTGATTAATCTGACAATCATTTCACTTCTTTTGAATAATAGATAATCAACTAATTAATCAACATTCATAATTGCTGATCTCAAAATTGCTTAACATAATGTTTAAAAATACATTTCAAAGTGGCTTTCTCTCAATTTTATATTCTATTGGATCTAATCCTCTTCAAATTTGGGATAAAAAAGTCAAAAATGGAACCATCAAGCGTATTATGGACAATGATATTCAATCGAGTGTCATTGAAGTTACTGGAAGCAACATATCAACTGCATTCATCACCTGTCCAAATATTCCTAGACAGTCACTTGGTATCAAGCTTCCTTACCTTGTGATAATTGTCAAAAATATGAAGAAGTTTTTCTCATTCGAAGTGGAAATTATGGATGATAAACAAGTTAAACGTCGATTTCGTGCGTCCAACTTTCAAACCGTAACCCGAGTTCGTGATTTTATTTGCACAATGCCGTTACGTTTAGATGAGGGTTGGAATCAGATAGGTTTTAACCTGACTGATTTTACTAAAAGAGCCTATGGAACAAATTATGTTGAAACCGTTCGAGTCACAATTAATGCTAATTGTAGACTCAGAAGGATTTATTTCTCTGACAGATTGTATTCGGAAGATGAACTTCCCCCCGAGTTTAAGCTCTACCTTCCAATATCAGCTAAAAATTGAAAAAGACAGATTCACATCAGGAAATCATTTTAATGTTTCATAAATACAGTGAATGAAATTAACATTTGCTATCATCTTGATCAGCTTGGCTCTCGTTGCCTGTTATCGGTTTGTTGGAAATTCCACTCTTTGGTTTATTCTATGTATTGTATTCATTTTGTATATTTTCTGTTTACATTGGTTTCTTTGTAATCGTTTCATTATTCGAGTTTTCATTTTTCCTTTTTTCCTGTTAAAAAATTAAAATCTTAATATTAATCTAATCTTGTTTATGTAATGCTTTAATTAAATCTTAGATAACTTACCATGAATTTATCAAAAGTAATGGTATAAGCAGCTATTTGGTTGAAAGCCTCCAGAGTCACATTCCTGTAATGAATTTTAAAACGATTTAAAAATGATGTATAAACAAATTTCTGGTTACTTACAATTTAGTGATGAATTGATTGACTCGTTTAGTTTTCATCTCTCGTAATTGATCAACTTTAGGACAAATCTCTTCATCATATTTCTTAACCACTTGAACAATATTTTGATGAACCAAATCGGCTGGATTTTTCTTTATTTCACTCATACTGGATACATTGCCGGTGATAGAGCGTATATTTTTTCGAACCTCTATAATTTGCTTTTGAAGTCCTTCATTGTACTGATTTTTTAACTGTAAATTATTTCTTAGAGTTTCAACTTCAATTTTAAAAGCAGCAATTACTTCTTCACAATTCATTTTGAAGTTTATCTGTTGCACCGAATTTAAAGAAAAATAATGAAAAACTGAGGAGTGAATTGTTGAATTAACCAAATAAATAGAAAAGATAACAACTAATTTGTAAATTTGGAAGCTAATTCTAAATCGAATTTTTCACATTTTAATAAAATTGGATAAAAGCTGCAGAAACGACATCTGGTGATAGATTCTCGCTAATAGAAATTGTTCATCTTCTAATTAAAAACTTATTCGTTTATTGAATTTGTTCATTGTATGCAGCTAAACAATGCTGACTATTATAATAATTTTCCCTCAGATACATATTTGATAAAATAGTAAACTCAGCATTTATTGGATTGTCTTTTGACGCATGGGTTTGTTTAGAATGGTGATTTTGTTTCAAAAGTTATTCTAAATAAAATTTATTTGCAATAAATAAGATGATTGATTGACTTAAAACAGTGATTACATGAAAATTGTGTGTTTATGTTAAATTATGGAAAATGGATGAAAAAATTGGGTTGCATTTACCAAGGATTTAAAAAAATAAACCAAGGTAAGAGATATTATTTTATAATGATGGACATTGTGATTGTATTGCGTGTATCACTGCATATATCACGCTACATTTAATGAAATATTCCTTCAGTTGTCTCACCTCTCAGTTCAGATCTATTTTTCACAGTGATGAAATTAAAATATCCGTCGTGTTAAAATGAAATAGTCCAGCTATGGAACACAGTTGGTATAACTAATATCTTTATGAGTGGCGAGTAATAGCATTCATTTTATCGACCATAACCTCCAAGGCCTCCAAGACCACCAAGACCACCTCCATATCCAATTCCAGCTCCAGCAAATTTACCAAATCCACCATAGCCACCCCTGAAATATACGAAAATAATTGATTATATAATTGATCGGAGTCTGGAAATAGAATAAAAATGGATTAATCATTAAACTTACCAGAATGGAATACATGGATGAAGTATAACAATTTTCTCCTTGATTTTAGAGCCTTCGAGGAATTCATGAATCACCAATGTGATCAACAAGGTGACAATTGAATTGATGAGCACATCTAACTTCATATTTAAAACGATAATAAATAGCTTGACAATCTCATATGATGGTGAACTGACTATTACTGAACACACTTTACAATGCGCTGAAGATTACAAAATGTTCACATAAAATAATTTGTTCAACAATTTATACTCCGATGAAAATCAGTTGGTTTGTTCTCTAAGTAAGAAGGAAACAAATTAACATGAAGTTAATTAGATTATGAACATTATTGAACCATAGATAAGCATAGATTCTTATTAATTGCGATCAATTGTTATCCAATCAATGCTCATTCCATCCTTATCGGTTCGTTGGTCAACCCTTGAGATGGACTAAATTTTGTACAGCATAATGTTTTAAATCTACTTTTACATTCACTATAAGCTGAGTTTGATCTGAACAATATAAGTAATTGAAATAACTTGAATGTAGCTAATGACCATAAAATCTGTCTAGCACCCTTTCAGTTAAAACATATAATAGTTTAATTGAATCAAAGCTTAACCCGGAATTGATTTGATATGATAATCAAGATAT
Source organism: Tetranychus piercei (assembly GCA_036759885.1). Taxonomy (NCBI): domain Eukaryota; kingdom Metazoa; phylum Arthropoda; class Arachnida; order Trombidiformes; family Tetranychidae; genus Tetranychus; species Tetranychus piercei. The sequence goes on from CM071877.1 coordinate 24,637,067, forward strand.
TAATAATCTTTCCTTTTCCTATATAGGCCTAATTAAACGCGATTAATGATCGACCAAAACCTAATAATCATTGAATTAAATACGTCCATTTAAGAGAAAATCATTTAAAATAATTATTGTCAACCATTATAATTCAATACCATTTTATTCATAAAGGGTCAGGTCAATAGCAAAAGAGTTACTTTTGTTCGTTAACCTCTAATATATGGAAGAAACTTAAGTTTGAAAGTTATCGGTCAGGTAATAATTGTTAATTAATCTAGAAAAAAAATTGAAATAAGTAACAGCTAATTATTGATGAATTAAATAAAATCCAATAATTTCATTACTGTTTCTTTTCCTAACTGTGTTTGTAAAGAGTCAACGGTCCCTGGTTTTTAGTGGAGGGAAAATTTGGTTTGCATTGTTGCTTTAATGAAATTTGACTTTGTGAATAGAAATGGCTCCAGATGATTTACTGTCTTTAACTTTATCTCTGTTTACATTTCTCTAAAGTTCAATTGTAAATTAATTTTGTTAGTTTGTGTGGTAAACAACTCCTAGCTATAACTTTCATCTTTATTTCAGCACATTATGGCTGAATTCAATATTCATCATCATGTTTGGAAATTAATGCAGCTCCTTGATGTACGTACCGATCGAGGAGACATGGAGACAGCTATTGCTGAGAGATTACTTGAAAGTAAAATGTTACAAGGTAATCGTAAATCGTCTGCATCAACTAAATTTGTCAAAAAATTGAACAATCTCAGTAAGGGAGAATTTAAAGAGAAATATGAAGAGCTCAAAGCAGCTAATATTATGGAGGTTGATCCATTGGTACAGCTGTTGGCACGAATATCTGAGTCTGAAGATGTCAAGAATTTTATTAAATTACAAAAGATTTTTAAAGAAAAGACAAGATCAGCTTCTGTGGGACAAAAAAGTGAAACACCCAATGAAAAAAGAGCTACATCGTCCTCAGTTGAATCTGTCAATCGTCCATCCAAACGGGATGCTAGTTCTACTAAATCAGATCGAAAGGTAGACTTTTCATGTCTCACATATGACTTTTCTCCTTTTGATTGGCCTTCCGATGCAATTGTTCCTCCATTATCAAGTATGTCTATTACCGATCAAGAAAGTGCCCTTATCGATGATCTCCTCTATGTTCTTGTTGTAAGTTTCAATATATTTTTATATTGATTTCAACACTGACAGCTGACTTATTCTCATATATTTGTTTTTCCATTTAAATTTAATCCAGGGCATTGAAGGAAGATATATTCGTCGAACTGTGATTTCAGAAAAGAAGTTTCGCTTGGTAGTTGATGATGGCACCGATAAATTACTGAAGACTCTAGTTGAGAGAATCATCATTATATGCCCTTTATACTCTGGTGTCATATTTTTTATCGAGCATCATGACTTCGGTCTTGTTAACCAAGCTCTCATCGCATTTATGAGAGGAATAATTCACGACTATTTCCTTCTCATCACTCAATTAGAACATCAACACCGACAAGGAGATATGACTCTTCAAAAAATGTGGTTCTTCCTACGAGATGTTCACTCTGATCTTGAAATTCTCAAGCAAGTCAGCTACAAAATTAGACAGGTAATAAAAATATTAAGGTTAAGAAAATTTGATTATATCATATATATTATATTTTTATTCAATATAGGGTAAATGTATTGGTGGAGCTGTTTTAAGCATATTACATGAAAAAACTGTGAGTCATACTGGGAATATTCGTGCTTCTCAATTCTGTATGAAAATGACATCGACTGCTTGCGAACCCTATTTCAATATACTTGAAAGATGGATCTCAGAAGGTGTTATCTGTGATGAGTACAAAGAATTTTTCATTGAAGATACAGAAACAGAACTAGGAGAAGATCTCTGTTCAGAATCTAATGATGACTCCTATTGGGAAAGTAGATACGAAGTGGTATCCAATCGCATGCCAATATTTTTATCTCGCTTTGCTGATAAAATAATGAAAACAGGAAAATATTTAACCGTTATCAGAGAATGTGGCAAGGTAATCGGAGAATCTCCCGAATGTGAACCTCTTCAATATACTATTGAAGATAGAGTTTATGCTGAACGTATTGATACTGCTTATAATTATGCAAGTAAAAAGTTGCTTCATATGTTAATAAATGAATCCAACTTGATTGCTCATCTCAACTCGGTTAAGCACTATTTCTTCATGGACAAGGGTGACTTTTTGGTTCTTTTCATGGACATGGCTGCAGATGAACTCAAAAAAGATATCGACGATATTGTACCCACAAGACTTGAATCTCTACTTGAATTGGCAGTTCGAACCAGTGTTATGAGCACAGATCCTCATGCAGATTTTCTTGGAATCGAACTTCTCAATGATTCAGTGTTGTTCCAACTCTCTCAGATTTTAAGCCACGGATCAGCTTCTTTCCTCGATAGCAGTGACAAACAAATGGAGTACCCTGAAAGTTTAAAAGGTTATGAAGCATTAGCTTTCAAATACAAGGTAGAATGGCCATTATCTTTAATTTTAAACCAGCGTAATATTGCTTGCTATCAAATGTTGTTTAGACATTTATTTTATTGTAAGTGGGTTGAAAGACAACTTGGTATAACCTGGAAAGAAAATAAGATCTCAAAAAGATTCGCTCTCAAAACAATGAAATCCTATTCTGAAGCATTTGGTTTACGCCAAAAGATGTTAAACTATGTTCAAAATTTAGAATATTATATGATGGTTGAAGTAATCGAACCAAACTTCCATACATTTTTGCAAAAAGTCAACTCTAAAGTAACCAGTGTAGACGATATGATTAATGAACACACAATTTTCATGGAAGGATGTCTTCAAGACTGTATGTTAACACAAAAAGTTGCCCTTCAATTAATGGTTAAACTACTTAACCTTTGTATGGATTTTGCTTCATTTATGCATGTAAGTAATAATGAGAATCAGCAAATTAACAATTAAATATTATCACTAATATAATTAACAAAATCAATGTATTTCTCTTTCAGACAAATCATCAGCTTTCAGCTCAATTTGAGCTCCAAGGTGCAAGTGAGCAAATCAGAAAAGCATATGAATTCAAGCCTATTAAAGAAAATGAACAAAGTGAAGTCTTACCAAGTTTCGAGCAAAGGATAAATCAACTGCACACAGAATTTAATGACAATCTACAACAGCTTTTAAATGAAATAATTAGTCAACAAAATGATCATTACACCGGAAAAATGCTTCATATTCTTTCAAGGCAAGTAATCGTCAAATATACGTGTTTTATGCTCTATCTGTTCACTGATTTCAATTTTTTTCATTTTTGCATTCTTCGTTTACAGGCTTGACTTCAATGAATACTACGGAAAGATGAATAATGGATATTCTTGTCCAGATCAGTGAAAAATCTTTGTAGTTAATTGTAAACTACAGCTCTACTTACTGTAATATATTTAACTTTCTTCTATCGATAATTTTCCCCACTTTTTATTGACAAAAATGTTGCGAAGTTGCTCATTTTACTTATTCTATCAAACGTGATCGTTTTTATTGAAAGAACCATCAAATATGTTTTGGCATATATAATCCATTAGAGTTTATACCTTCTGTTTGAAAATATATCAGACCAAATAATTGAATTATTGAAGATGTGTAACTGAGATGATGCATTGTATGATAAAGAATCGTCATTAATCAATTCGCTATACTTAAGACTTTTAGCACTTGGTCTTTGATGAACACTATTCTTGAGCGTAATAATGAAATACTAAAAATATTTAGTAACTAGAAGTCGTGAATCACCATTCGTTTTAAATTGGCAACACCAGCTATCTGATACGGGTTATATTTCCAAAAAATTCAAAATTGAGTATGAAAATCTCCAAAATTTTCATTGAAATTAGAATTCAACGGTAATAAAAAAAGATCAACAACCTTAATTATTAATGCTGAAGGAGAGTAGCTTTGCAAAAAAAGAAGGAGAAGAAAAATGATCAAGATTTGCCCGTTTTGCTGTTAAAAATGACGAAAGAAAAAGAAAGATGCTAAAGAAGATGATGTTGGCCCTGATTATCCAGGATAAGAAGAAACATAAAGATAAAGACGATGATGATGATGATGATGATGAAGACTAAATGAAAAGCAACCTCTTTGCTCCCCTAAAGCCTACACAAAAAAAAATCTGAGAAATTAAATGAGGAAAAGAGGATGATGAAGTTGAATTAAGTCTTGACCAAAAGCAAATGTCGGGTGGAGGCTGACGGGATCTGAATATCATAATATTATCAGCATTTCTCTTCTTTTATAAAGTCAATCTAGCTCAGCCCAAGGTCTGGTTTTGTGGTTTCTTGCTGCCTGCCCTTAGTTGACCCTCAGCTCAATAACATCACCATAACCATTCACATCATCTCTATCTACTTTATTATTCTCTTTCTTTTCTTTCTTCTCTTTTTCCCAATTTTCTGTCAGTCGATTCCTGTTTAGCTAATACCGTTGATTTTAAGGATGATCAAGATTGTGTAAGTGCTAAGTTGAAAAACAACAATACTTAAATTTAGTACATATCAAATAAGAACTAAAACGATGTTACTGTTTCCTTGATTGTCAATCCATCACACCAATGGTTGTTGCTACAGATTAATTGGCTAGCTTTGTGGACAGCAATTATTTTCTGACACTATCGCCATTGAATGTCTGCAATTCATTGAACTTCAGCAATTATTATACATGTATGTGCTTGCATATGTATATTCAATGAAATTTTAACTTTATCACCTTATCTCTTCATGTCCAACGGAATCGACATGTTGACTGCCCATTCATTAAAGCTATCAAATGAGTCTAACAGTCTGTTAGTCCATAGTAACAGTTATAATATTAAAAAATATTTAAATGTTTAAATACTTAAGCAATCCTAAATTGCAACTTTATGATCATATTATCCTGTTCATTGTTTATCACACTGAGTTCAATTGTTTCAAAAGCTACCGTTTGGATCCACCCTTGAGCCATTGTTAAAGCACTCTAGATAGATATAATTAAAAAGGTTTTCCTGTCAATATGATTATATCCGGATGATGAAACTCAAAGTTATGAATCAGATGATAATGGTGAAAAGAATTTAAAGATAAGCCGTAGACAGGTAAGTAATTAGGTAGGGTCAAGTTGAAAGCACCAGAATGAAAGGTCACGTAAGTGAAATAAAGCTAGAACCTCTTTTTCTTACTGATAATCTCATTCTTCGCATTGTTTTACCAAGGAAAATTAAGATGAAGAATCCCAAGAAATAGTGGGAATGAATTTAAAGGCAAAAATAACGGTTTTTAACAAGGAAATTAAAAAATAAAATTAAAGATTGTATTACTTCCCTCATTTAACACCAAAAGTAGACTTAATTTCATGATTCAAACATATTAAATAAGGACAAACGCGATGCGCTCTCATAAAGAGTAATTTCAACCTATGTGGAAAATAACGCATTACTCAAAGCTGGTTTGCGAAAAATGGCCTCAAATTCGTTCTATTGGGAAGTTTTGGGCATGATATTAAGCTCAAAAGTCGAGGAGAAAATATAGCTTCGAATATTTATGAATTTAGAAAAAATTGAGTGAAATCATCAAAAAAAGTAACTAGTCGTTCTGGAGATGAAAATTGTTGAAACTCTCTGAAAATGGACCATTTAGTGCTAATAAATATTGAAAATAATATTCATCGATTTAGCTATCAATTTCTCGAGGAAAATTCAATTTATGTTCATTCCCACTATTTCTTAGAGACCTTTTAAAAGCTATTGAAGCTTTTAAAATTATTATAATGCAATCAAAGAGGTTCCAGCTTGATCAAACTTTCAGAATTCGTTGTGTACCTCGAAAAATAACTCGCTGGTGCATTTCATGAGATCATTCAATTCTATTATGACAATTGAAACTGTTTTCCCATAGAGAACAATGTTAAAATAAAAGTTCAACAACTTGAGTTCTGATTATTGTTTATCAAATCACTATTTTATATTGAAAAATTTCATTACGATATTCAAACTGATTGCCTTCAAAAATCAGTGGTTCTAAACTTTTAAGCTTCAGTGTATAATACATTGTACAATGCAAACTTACCAAATGCTAACCAATTGATTCTCATTCCAGTCATTAAAGTTTAACACTGAACTTCATTAACCAAGTTTATCTTTAATTTCAATCACTAACAAGATGATAATTGAGAAATTTACATAATTAAACCTTTCAGGTGATTGTAATAATTGAGATTATTAAATATAAAACAATAAACGAGTCACTTTTTTCCAAGTCAAAGTATAATGTTGATACAATTGATTGCCTAAAGGTAACAATTTTCTAGCCTTGTTCAGATCTGCTCATTCAACTGATTGCTTTTTGAACTTGAATATTATGAAAAACATTGATTCTATTTTAATCATCATCAACTTAATCATCTTTTTTGAAACTATCATAATCATCAAATCTTATAAAATCATGAAGTACCATTAACAAGCTTCATGTATTTTAAATATAAAGCTGTTTTACTGGCACAACAATTAGCGGGGCTATTTAATGAATGATTGCTAATATAATGTTAAATAATTTATAGTTACTTTCATGTATCAAGTGTTTTACAATTAATTAATTAATTAAAGTCGAGAAATCTGCAGACAAATCAATACTTGTCTTAGCTCTGGATAGTAACGGTTAACAATCTGATATCAATTTAAGATCCACTGTTCATAACTAATGCGATTATCAGTTTGAATTATTTTCATTACAAATTTAAGATACCCTTTATAATGATTATGAATGAGTAATTTAATTATAGTACTTTTCACCAATCATTTACCCATTTTACAAAAAATTATTATTGCTTTATAAAATTGCTCGAAAGAGCTTGCTTAAAATACAAAATGTGGAACTCAAAACTACATTGGAACAGCAAAATTTTCAATAGCTTAACTCTTTCAAATTAATATCGATCTTTTAGTGAATGTAACAAGTCAACAATTTGAAGATTCTGTTTCTGTATAATTAAACAGAAAATCAGGAAAAACCAAGAAATCGAAATCCGACTCAAACGGAAAAGATCGAGAAACGAAAACAGTTTTGACATCGAATATAGCGAAACTGCAATGAAAAAGCAAGATTCAAGCCTTAAGTGGTTCCTTAAGGAACATGACTTAAGTATAACATGAGAAACCAAAAAAAATGTTACAAATTAGGCTTTTTAGCCAAATTGAATGAATTTAATTTTCAAGTTTATTACAGACCTTATATTGTTTCGATTTTTAAATTTAAACTCTTCTCTTACCAGGTTCTGTTTGCTTAAAAGATTGGCGAAACAGGAATAATTTTGACTGTAAATTACAGGAAAATCAATCTACTCAAAAGTTTATTGAAATCGAGACAAACATCAGGTATTTGTTTTGACTGATTGTTAGCTAAAAATTGTTACTTTACAAATTGCCTTTGCACAGTTAAGTGCTTCAGATCCTAATAATTATCATCACAGTAGACTTAAATCTATTAAATCTTGATTTAATGGTCATTCCATGATTACTTCAAAATTTTCTAAGAAATAAACCGGTTCATTGTGAATTTTATGGATCCTTTTTTGTTACCTAAAGTAGCGCTCAATTTGGCAATTGTGAGGCTGAACCTTGTAACTGGGTCAAAAGTTGATCCTTATTTTTAACCTCATTTCAAACTTAATTTTCTAGGAGATTGATTAGTTTTACCTTGTTAATTTGTTGTTTATTAAAAATAAATCAAATCTGTTCACTTCCTTGATAGCTTTGTTGAACTACTGAAAGTTGACTGAAGCTGGCGGGTGAAACAATCAGATTAAATTACATTTGTTTTCATTGTTTAATCAAGCAACTGATAAACATTTTTAGAGGTCAACTTCTGTCAACATTGATCTTGAACTTGACAGGAGACAATTTAATGTGAATGAATAAGGACGAATCAGATTAGGTCAACTTATTATCAATATTGACTGTAGCTTATTTTAGAAGATGCAATGAGAAAGGTAACACGCAATGCTATCGATTATGAATCTTTTAGTCTTTTAAAGCTTGCACATGCAATCGTAAGAATGTTTTAAGGATAAAATGCTGGATAAAAAATTTATGAGAAACTGTAAAAAGAAGATAAAAAAGATGAAAAATTATTGGAGATCAAAAAAAAGATCAACAACCTTAATATATATGCTGAAGGAGAGTAGCTTTGCAAAAAAAGAAGGAGAAGAAAAATGATCAAGATTTGCCCGTTTTGCTGTTAAAAATGACGAAAGAAAAAGAAAGATGCTAAAGAAGATGATGTTGGCCCTGATTATCCAGGATAAGAAGAAACATAAAGATAAAGACGATGATGATGATGATGATGATGAAGACTAAATGAAAAGCAACCTCTTTGCTCCCCTAAAGCCTACACAAAAAAAAATCTGAGAAATTAAATGAGGAAAAGAGGATGATGAAGTTGAATTAAGTCTTGACCAAAAGCAAATGTCGGGTGGAGGCTGACGGGATCTGAATATCATAATATTATCAGCATTTCTCTTCTTTTATAAAGTCAATCTAGCTCAGCCCAAGGTCTGGTTTTGTGGTTTCTTGCTGCCTGCCCTTAGTTGACCCTCAGCTCAATAACATCACCATAACCGTTCTCATCATCTCTATCTCCATCTTTAGCTCCTTCAGCATCTTGTTCATCTTCTTTCTTTATCCTCTTTATCCTCTTTCTCCTCTTTCTCCAATTTTCTGTTGGCCGTTTAGCTGATTCCTGTTTAGCTAATACTGTTGATTTTGAGGATGATCAAGATCGGTATTCAAATATATTGTTGTTAATCAGCACGAAACTTGAAATATTTAGTACACACATTTGTTAATGGCTAAATAGAAAGAAAAAGAAAGAGAATAAGCGATTAAGATGAGATTGAAGACTTGCTTGGCAACCTTAAAACGTAATCCAATGTAAGTACCGTTTGAAGCTGATATTTCTTTGGTTCATCCTACCTCTGATCACATCCCGAAGGCCGTGTTCATCCCTTAGTATATTTACATCCAATCGTCCAGTTTAATAGAGTCCAATCTACTTTGCTCCCTCCTTTTCTTCTGATCGTCCTCCTCCCTTCTCATAAAGATGCCCTTCTCATACTCTCTCATGAGTTGCAACTTTTTTCACGTTCATTGACCTTGATTATAAAAGTCTCAGCATAATTTCCGGGAATCCAGTTGGGAGTCCTCCGCTCACCGTAAAAGTGTCCAGGAATAATAAAACCTTTGCTTATTTCTTCAATCATCATTTGTTATTTAGTTTACAAGTGTGCATCTTCTTCATATCGTCTTTCTTCACACATCATTTCAAGTAAGGATTTTTCTAATACATTGTACTTACTTTTAACTTCAGTGTTCAACTTGAAAAGATCAAATCCAAGGAACAGATTTGTTATTTCATTTCATTGAACATAATTTGCAGTTGGGACTGTTGTCTTTTTTAAACACCAATCTGATCAATTGTTTATCTGTTTGATTGTTTACTCTGTAGGATGAAGTTTATTCTTTTTACCATTGCTTTGGTCATTGCATCGGCCTCAGGACAAATTATCCGACCTAATTCACTTCCAGGTAAGCGTCAAAATTAAGTTGACTAGAGTCTTCCTTGATCTCCACAGTTCATACCATCTAGAGATGAATTGACAAAAAAAATACTTGGTCATCCTTTATCATCAACAACATTTTTCCTCTCCTTCTTCAGGTCTCATCTCAATCGTTCGATTCCAAAATACTGCTTGTAATGGAGAAAACGGTGATTCAGGTACCTGTTTAGCTGAACAAGAATGTAATCGTCGAGCTGGAACCAGCATCGGACCCTGTGCAAATAACTTTGGTGCCTGTTGTTCATTCAAAGTGAGTGAACAAATTATAAATTAATTTCATAATGATATTTACGAAGCAGTAAACAGTTGAATTGTATAAGAAGATTGAAGATTAAGATGAAAAATCTTAAAGCGAAAAAGAGTTTTCCTTTTTCCCTTAATCATGTTGTTATAAGCTGTTAATTTCAGCTGTCCAGTGACGTTGCTTCTTTATCTAATTGCTCTTTTCTTCTCCAAATTTTGTTGCCAAACCTAAAGAAGCAAAAAAACAAAATGGTTACTCATCTATTCTATTAATCTCACAATTAATTACTTATAATCTAAATAATAGTTTACTTGCGGAGGAACCACCAGTCAAAATGAGACCGTTTTCGTTAACCCATCTTATCCACGAGGAGAGAATGGAACCGACACTTGTCAAGTTACCATTGAGAAACAAGCCAAAGTTTGCCAGCTTAGACTTGACTTTGAAGAGTTTACTTTAGCTCAACCAGACGAGAATGGTCTTTGTACTACTGACTCATTCATGGTGAGAACAACTGTTGGAGAACGTTTACCTATCCTTTGTGGTGAAAATGGTGGTCAACACAGTAAGTGATTTTATTTGAAATAACAATTAAATTTTTCTTAATCGTAATGAAATTAAAAAATGATAACTCTATTATTTTTTAATTAACAGTTTACATTGATATGGGACGAGGCAGTGCCAATCCAGTTGTCCTTTCAGTTGTATCCAATGGAGACCGAGTTACCCGAAAATGGAAGGTTAAGATTAATATGATCCCATGTAACAACCTTGACATGGGTAAGTACCAGATTTACTTGATTAAACATTGAAACATGTAACCAGATAAAAGAAACTAAAAACAGGAAAGATTCATCTAAACCAGGAAACAAATTATACAGTTTTTAGTTACTTATTTAAGCTTGAACGTGACCTTTTATCTGATTCTTTCAACATGACCTTAACTAATCCTTATTTACCTGTTTTCTTGCTTTTTACATAACTTTCTTCCTTTTTCATTCTCTCTCCCTCTCTTTCATTCCTATTCCTCCTCTTTTCATCCTAGCCCCATCCGGTTGTATGCAATACTACAGAAGCCCATCATCCATCATCAAAAGTTTCAACTATGGCCCAAGGGTGAGTACCAGAGCAACCTCTAAATAACTAGTTAATACCTGTTCGTTGAATTATTCATCAATTTATGATAATACTCTTTTTTCTCAACTCAGATTGAAAGCCGATCACGATACCTTTCAAACCTTAGATACACCGCTTGTGTTCGAGTTGAAGAAAACTTCTGTGCCATTAAATGGGAAACCGAATCACCAAACTCCTTCAGTTTTGGAGCTCCATTCGAAGGTTTGTTCCGAGTTTATTGCTAGTAATTTGATCAGAGTAATTAATATTTAATTTTTTACCTTTATCCTCTTTTGTTTCCTCAACAGAACTCAGCCTTGGTAACCAAACTCGCCTTGGTAAGTTATTATGCTCACAAGAAAAGGTCTCTCAAATTATGTGTGATCATATTAAATTAATTAATTTTTATTGATTAGGCGGTGCTACTGGTGGACTCTGCTCACAAGACGATTTCGTAGGAATTGATCAAGGATCTGTTGACGGAACTGGACCCGGTGACGATCGATTCTGTGGTAACCGACTTTTGGAGATGAACTCCGTTATTTCTAGATCAAAGCCATTCATGCTTAAGGTTCGATCAAACCATGATCAAACTCTTAACGCTGCCAACTCACAACAAGGTTTTAGTCTTCGATATGTTCAACTACCTTGTGTTATATAATTTAATTAATTTATTTGATCCAGTAAAAAAACAAAACAAGCAGTTAATTAATTTTAGAATTGAGAAACCAACAAAAAGAAACATAAAAAGAGATTAATTTATTAACAATTACAGTCACCTGTTGATTAATGGACAATCATCATTCTCAACAACGCCAACATCAAGAACAAAGTATAAAACATAACTACGAACGAAACCCGCCGAGAGAAAACGATTTCAATCAAATTATGTTTTTTCACTCAATTATTTATTATTAAATTATTACTATTATTATAATTAAATTGCCGATTTTTTTAAGTTAAAACAAAACGTTATCCTTAAAATGATTTAGTATGCTAAATGCTCACGAAGAATCATCAGGTAAGCAATAAAAGAATTAAAATAAATTAACAACCATCTTAGATAATCACTCAAATTACAATGGATAGAATCACATGTATAATTGATTAACATTTATATTACCTTTACCTTAACTTTCAATGGCTATAAAAATCCATCGATTAATTGTTAATTATACTATTTGTTTGGAAAGCCAAGTGGGAAGAAAATTGCTGTCATCTTTGATAATCACTAGTGTAGGTTTTACTCAACCAGGCACCAATTTGTCACCATGAAATTGCCTCAACTATAACCTTTAACAATTAAAATAAAATTGTATTTCGGTTTAATCTATTTTAACTTGAAATTGAAGTAAATAAGTAATAAACTCGCGAGGAAGGAACAATTTAGATAGTCTTCAATTCATTATACTGATTGAATTTAATAATTTTTGCATTTTTTGAATTATGAATAGAAAGACAATTGGAGACTGACAAATACGAAGTTCAATTTCAATCGATAAACAATAAATACAATGAGCGATATGCTGCTTTAACTCTTTACAGTACTAAGAATGGGTTAAGAGCATTCTTTATGGACATGCCATATTTACTCAGATGCAACAATGAAACCTCGTGCTAAATTTCCTTTCAAAATATCTTTATCAATATTACAATTTTATGATAAACTTACATTTTAGACTGGAAAATAAAGTCCATAAAATGTTTTGACTGATTCACGAGACTTATCTGATTTCGTCTAATAATTATGTAACAATCTTAGTGATAGATCCTTTTGTTAAAAATAGATATTGTACCACACCCTATCGATCCAAACAGCTCGATCGATAGGATGACTATTAGATGTAATATAAAGATATCTTATAATAAAAGATAGTGCAGTTCCATACTGGACTCGAATATGAAAGGTTTAAAGTTCTTTTCATTTGGAGGTTCCACCGAGATATTGGTACCAAAGTTGATTTTTTTTTTGTTCACAAAGTTCAGATTTTAAACGAATCTATTGTATTATAATTTGCTGTAATCTACTGTGTTCTACTATATCGAATGAAATCTGTGTATTTGTTAACTGTATTGAGCAGTTTTTAGTTGTTAACTCTATTGAATAGTGTTTATCATCTATATACCTGTGTTATTAACGAGACCAACCATTGAATTATTAAACAGGAGATATATACTTATATATACACAACATACAAACACTCATAAATAAATATATTACAACAGTATTCAACCCGTCCAATTACACTAAACCTTGTCAATCCAATCAGATCCTAAAATGGCCCAGAATGGTGTCTTATGGTGAATTAACAATGACAATTGAATAAGTGAATGATCATCATCTAATGATAAAAAGCTCGTGAAAGGTGAAATTTCATTGTGGACAAAGGATCCTATCTTCCTGGTGTTCCTGATATAATTGACCCACATACTCCATCTGAATGGTTTGATCGTGATAGGTTCGATAGAACAAAAAAAAAAATTTGACAAATACTTTTTCAGTTTCAGTAGAGAATTGACTGTTAAGTTGCTGGTTTTATACTGGTTCTCAACCTCCTTAAAATCTCTATGCTGATCAAGTTGGTTTACATAAAGTGCTTCATTTACCTTTCCATTCAATCATTTGTCTTCTAATCCATCTTCTAATCTATCAAGTGGTAATAATCGTAAGTAAACTATGTCCAGTCAATATTGAGTTAGAATTTAGGTTCGCAATTAATATCTAAGCTTAGACCTAATGGATCAATAGTATCTTATGCTGGTAAAGACGTTTTACCTTCCAATTTACATTTCAATCAAACAACCTAGTCTAATATTAACAATTGTCCTGATCTAGACATTTAACCATTTTATTTGATTCAATAATTCATCATCATTTGATGCATAACATACTGTAAATTGATCTCAATTTGTTTCTCTTTGAGTTCTCACATCAATCACTTTACCAGCAATACGATAAATCAGGCCTGGATAGTGTTTAAGTTTGCATCCCAAATTAACACCTAAGTCCAAGTCTATCACCCACATCTAATTAATACCTAATTTAATTCAACTCAAGAATAAAGAACGCTTAAGTTCGCCATTCACAATTGAGTCATTAATACCTAATTAATACCTAATTTAATTCAACTCAAGAATAAAGAACGCTTAAGTTCGCCATTCACAATTGAGTCATTAATACCTAATCAATACCTAATTTAATCAAACTCAAGAATAAAGAACGCTTAAGTTCGCCATTCACAATTGAGTCATTAATACCTAATTAATACCTAATTTAAGCTAACTCAAGAATACAGAACGCTTAAGTTCGCCATTCACAATCGAGTCATTAACATCTAATCAATACCTAATTTAATCAAACTCAAGAATACAGAACGCTTAAGTTCGCCATTCACAATCGAGTCATTAACATCTAATCAATACCTAATTTAATCAAACTCAAGAATACAGAACGCTTCAGTTCGCCATTCATAATTGAGTTATTAATACCTAATCAATACCTAATTTAATCAAACTCAAGAATACAGAACGCCTCAGTTCGCCATTCATAATTGAGTCATTAATACCTAATTGATACCAAATTTAATCAAACTCAAGAATACAGAACGCCTCAGTTCGCCATTCATAATTGAGTTATTAATACCTAATATTACTACCAGATTCTGAAGCTCAAGAATATAGAACGCCTCAGTTCGCCATTCGTATTCGAGCCGAAGATAAACTCAAATTATTTATTTCATTTGCTGTTCGTATTTGCATGCATTTGTTCGTTATTTCTCAAACCATTTGAACTTTGAGATTTACCTTTAAATTAATTGGATTTAAACATTAATCTGACGTTAAATTACTTTAAGTTGGAAAACAACCTATATATACTTTACTCAATAAAGTTAATCTGAATGAGACCACACCTAAGTGAATGCTCAAGTTAAATTAGTTATTGAACCATAAATCAACCATAAGCCAAAAATAAAGAAAATAAATCATTATCTCGGCATTGCACGCAAAGAAATCACGATTGACTTTAATCATTCTTGAACGTGATTTAGTTAACAAATCCTTTTCCACACCTTTTCGTGACTAAAGAAAATATAACATATATACCTTTGAGTGATTAATAACATTAAAACTAATAACAAATTACTCTAGTTACTTTACCCATTCATTAATTCTGATGAATTGGTTCTTCTATTGTCATCTTTTCAATTTAATCTTTCTTGAATTTTGCCATAGTCTCATTAATAAAGTAAGGCGTTGGTTGTCTTTAGAAGATTCAAACTCATTGATGATTTGTCTTTTAGCAGTAATTGCAATTTTAACCATTACTATAATAAAAGCGAATATTATTAATTATTAAAGCACCAATATTACTGATTAAGAATCTAATAATCTTATTGCATGCTACACCTTGGTTCAATGATTAAATGACTAAGATTAATAATAATATAGAAATAAAAGCAATCAGCTCTGTGTTGAGATTACACCCTTGGTATCGCAGACAACAACCAATAATAGTAATTTATGTCCATCATTTAACTAATAAAATAATAGTAGATTATAGTCGTATTTGTGTCGAATCAGACAACGTTTTATCAGACGAAATTAGACGCTAATTATTTTAGAACATTAATAAACAAAAGAATTAAATAAAATGGATCACTCTATTACAACAGGTAATGAGGAGACTCATATTAATAAATTAGTGTCACCTCTTACTACAGCTAATATTACTTTTCCAAACGTCCCAGTCAATATCAACTTCTTCTCGGCTGACGACGATGAAAATGTTATTGACTGGTTCGACTCATTTGAGTTTGCAGCCAAAGCTCTAGGCTGGACACAAAAAGATATGTTCAATGTGTTACCAGCTTACCTGCAAGGAACTGCAAGAAGATGGTATTACGCCATAACTTCACATGTACCTAGTGTAACTAGTCTGCCTGACGCACCAACAGGTATGACTACACCACCACAAGGTCCACCACAAGATTATCATGACCTCAAGAACAGAATGATTGCAGATCTGTGTCCTGCAGATTACAGATCGTATCTTTCACAGGAATTATATAAATCTAAGCAGAAAGTCGGACAATCCGCCATCGCTTTTATTTATGAAATCCATGAATTATGTAGAAGAATTCATGAACAAACACCTGAAGTTTTCATCATCAGCATGATAAAAGAAAAATTATTACCACAAATTAAATATGGCATTGCTCTTCAAAACCCAAAAACTTTGCATGAATTAGTAGAAGCGGCAAGATTGGCTGAGCGAGCTATGCATAGCTGCTCGACACCATTCGATGCCCCTAATCGAGAAGTACTTCAGTTACAAACACAAGTGCAGCAAATGAAGGAAAAATTAGACTCTTTTAAGAGATGTAATATTTGCAAACGATTAGGGCATACTGAAGAAAGGTGCCACTTCGCTAAAAGATCTGAAAATGAAACAGGTCAAAATAGCTATGCTAATCGTAATCAAACATTGAATAATTACCCGACAGGTAACTACAACCCAAATGTTTCGCAATACAATCAAGATTATCAGCAGGTAATTGCGCAAGCTAATCAAAATTATCAAACAGCAGTAAAAAATTACACTCCAGGTAATCCAGGTGTTAGTAATAGAACTTTCGCAAAGCGAATTCCCCCTAAAGAGACTGCAGACACTGAAAACTGGAGAAATAGACCTTCGACGTCTACTAGGGAACCTGAAGCTAAAGCAGACCCACCTAAAGAACCTGCACGTAAGAGTAAATCAAAAGAAAGATCACCTTCACCAAAGCGAGGTAGAGGTAGACCACCTAGTAAGGACAGAGGTAGAGGTAGAGGTCGAGGTCGCGGTAAGACTCCGCAAGTAAGAATTACAACTTATCGGAATGAACAATCCGAGGATTCTGAATGTATTGAATCAGATGACAATATGTTTGTTAATCCAGTTGTTCATTTACTTAATCAAAATCTTATACAACAGTTTGTAAAGGTAAATGGTTGTAAGGTAGACTCAATGCTAGACACGGGATCAGAGATTTCTCTTATCACTAAAGATTTAGTTAGTAAACTTAACTTAAATGTAACTAAATATAAAGGTCCCACACCATTTGCTGCAAACAATAAACCTTTACCAATCTTAGGAAAAGTTAAGGTTCAGTTAAAAATTACAGACGGAAAGAAAATAGCTATGATTGATACTAAAATGCAAGTAGTCAATAATTTGCCACGCAAATTCAAGGTATTAATAGGGCAAGATTTATTGACAAAAGCTCAGGTAAACATTGATTGTGCAAATAAAAAGATAAAAATAGGTAAAGAACAACCAGCCGTAGAATTGATTACTACTGAAGAAGAATCAGTGAGTGAGTCGTCAGATAGTGAACCGATTGTAGATACTTCGGTAACATCTGAGGATTCCAGTGGAATGCATGACTTGGATGATTTTGTATCTTCTGAGACAAAACAGTTATCAGAATTGACCGAAGGTATCGAAATTGAACCTATCACAACGTTCGTAGATAAACTAAAATTACCTGAACTAGAGTTAAATGTCGAAAAAGGTGTACCAGGTGGAGTAGAGCAAACGTTGTATCAGTTATGCAATAACTATAGAGAAGCTTTTGCTGTTACACCACAAGAATTAGGAAGAACTAATCTTTTCATGCACCGAATTGAGACAGGTAACCATGCACCTATTGCACAATCACCTTATTCTCAAAGTTCTCAAAAGCGAGAAATTACGAAACAAATTGTTAGCGAACTATTAAGAGATGGCATAATAGTTGACTCATTCTCGCCTTGGTGCTCACCTGTTGTTTTAGTCAGCAAAAAGACAGGTGATTGGCGAATGTGCGTCGATTATCGTAAATTAAATGCGGTGACAGTAAAGGATTCATATCCTATTCCAAATATAAATGTTTCGTTAGATGCTCTACAAGGTGCAGAATACTTTAGTCTCTTAGATCTCAGGTCAGGTTATCACCAGGTAGAACTTGCACCTGAGGACAGACAAAAAAGTGCATTCGTGACCAGCTTTGGCATGTACGAATACGTAACCATGCCTTTTGGGTTATGTAATGCACCTGCTACCTTTCAAAGATTAATGAATTGTTGTCTTGGTGGTTTGAAATATAAATGTTGTCTTGTTTATATTGACGACATAATAGTTTTTAGTAAAACAATCAGAGAACATTTTGAACGACTACAAGCTGTTTTCGATAGCCTGAGAAAAGCTGGTTTGACTTTGAAGCCAGACAAGTGCTTTTTCTTTAAAAGAAAAATTCTTTATCTTGGGCATATCATCAGTGCAGCTGGTCAAGAACCTGATCCAGAAAAGATACGAGCGGTGAAAAATTTTCCCGTTCCCATAACATTAAAAGACATTCGTGCATTTGTCGCTCTTTGCTCCTATTATCGAAAATTTATCAAAGATTTTGCAAAAATTGCACAACCATTAACACAGTTAACAAAGAAAGACATTCCTTTTGAATGGGGTCCAAATCAGGTTGAAGCATTTGAGTACCTGAAGAATTGTTTAGTAAGAGCACCTGTATTAGCACATTATGATCAGAATTTAGAAATACAACTAAGAACAGATGCTTCAGATGTGGGTTTAGGAGCCATTTTACTCCAGAAACACGAAAATAAATGGAAGCCTGTGGCTTTTGCAAGTAGACAGATCAAAGGTGCAGAGATTAATTACCCGATTTCAGACAAAGAATGTCTTGCTATCATTTATGCTTTTGAAAAATTCAGGCATTACCTAGAGGGAATTACATTTGAAGTTGTGACCGATCACTGTGCATTATGCTTTCTAAGGTCTAAAACTAAATTACCCCCTAGATTAATGCGCTATGCAATGACACTTCAAGCTTTTGAATTCAAGATAACATATAAATCCGGTAAGGTTCATGCAGACGCTGATTGTCTAAGTCGTTACCCGACTAATGACCCCGAATTTAACAAAATCGATGACGATGATAAAGAACAGGGAGATGATATTTTTACACTTTTAATTAGTGAACAGGACGAAGAAAATATTAATCTCATTGAGGAACAAAGAAATGATCCGCTAACCCAATCTCATATTCAGCAATTAAATGATATAGATAAATTAGAACCGAAAATAAAGAATAGAATCATACGTAATTTTAGAATGCGAGATGGTATCCTTGAGAAAAGAATTATTACGGATGTAGGAACTAACTGGGTTCCAGTCCTACCAACAGCCCTTGTCAAAAAGGTTTTGCAATCGTATCACAATGACGTAAACTCAGGTCACTGTGGTATTTATCAGACTTATGCGAAACTAAAACCAAAATATTATTGGGCAAAAATGACAAAAGATATTACTAAATATATTAATTCTTGTGAAGAATGTCAGCTTAACAAGAAAGGAATTGGTAATGCAGTTCCGCCACTTAAATCAATCTACGTCACAGGCCCGTTTGAAAAAGTAGGAATAGATATCCTTGGTCCTTTGCCTCCTTCTTCAGGAAAAGAATACATCATTGTGGCCACTGATTACTTTACTCGGTGGGTAGAAATGAAGGCATTGGCAAAGAAGGATGCATTAAGCACTGCAAAATTTTTAATTGAAAATATTTTATCACGACATGGTTGTCCCAAAACAATCGTTAGTGATCAAGGTCGTAATTTCATCGCCGATACAATTAAGGAAATTTCAGAATTTATGAATACAAAATGGCAGTTGTCAACCACTTATCATCCTCAGACTAATGGTTTGACCGAAAGAGTAAATCGAACGATTTGTCAAATGTTAAGTCATTATTGTCAGGAAACTAATCGTTTGCGATGGACTCAAATATTGCCATTGATAAATTTAGCCTACAATAGTGCAGCAAATCAGAGTACTCAGTACTCACCATTCTTTCTCCTGTATGGAAGAGAAGCGAATTTACCGATAGACCTAAAACTGAATCCAGAAAATAAAGAAATCAGATTCACTGAATATGTAGAATTTATCAATAATGAATGGGCATCAGCTAAAGAACTTGCAAGAATAAATTCAGATGAATCGAAAGAAAAACAATCGAAAAATCATGAGAAAAAACATAAACTTAGAACCTTCAATGTAGGAGATTTAGTATTGTATGAAAAACAAGTACGAACGAGTAAGCTAGAATCAAAATATGAAGGCCCATACAAAATAATAGAGAAAATAGGAGAGACTACCTATTTCTTACAGAGAGACGACGGTTATGAACCGAAACGAGTACATGGTTCCCAGATTAAGCCGTATATTGCTGAAGAGACTAAAACCTCTTCTGGTGATAAACGGAGTAGTAAGCTATCAACTAGCTTGCTGCTATTACTCCTCTTACCTTTGATGACAACAATCTGTGAATCGATAACGATTTCAGATTCACTCATCTGGAAAGCTACGTCCAATAAATATCTAAAAGGTTATATCCGTGTCAACCACACAATTACTTTGGTGAATCCATGTAAACAAATTCCCGAATATGAAAGTTGGTTTGACGAAAAGAATATTGGATGGAAACATACTCACAATAGCACAATAGATTGTGAAATACAATGGGGGGTTCAACACGAACCTGGTGAAATTGTCTATGTTGATGAACTGGAAGTTAACGTTGTCAAAACTTACCGGGGTTGTAAAGAATTTATCAAAAGAGGAAACCGTACTCATTGTTATGATCGAGCTGACGAAATTTGCTTTGAATATACACATGTTAACGATATTTTCTACATTGCTAGACACACATGTTTGAGATATATCAAAGAAAAAATGCAAATGGTTGAAAAACTGTGCAGTCAAAAAGAAGTTTCGTCAAGGCAACGAAGAGACGGTGGTGTAACAGCTGTAATTTTCGTTGCGTCCATCCTGATTGTTGGAGTAAGCGCGCTGATCAATAGCTACAATAGCGGCTCACAAACAGTAGACCAAATCACCAACGACGCGCTCACCCAAATATCAGCAGCTCTGAAAGTGCATCAAGCAAAAATGATGCATATGTCAGCAGAATTAGCAGACTTAAAGATAAGAGTTGCTCAACTGGAACATAGCGCCTATGAGAACTCATTTCGAGCAGCTGATATATCCTTCCAAGTAAATAGATTGATCACAGTTATGCAAGAAACTATGAGAGCCATCAAGGCGAATAATACTATTCCAATGTCAACCTTTGACTTTTTCAATGTCACCTTGCCGTGCGGAGAAACATGTCTATTGACAAAGGTGTCAGATGCAAAATGTCGAGTAATCAAAAGGGAAAATCAAAGTTCAGAGGATACACAGTTGCAATTTACATTTAAAGTTGCAAGGATAGCGACTGATTTGGTTGTACGAAAAGCTGATCCTTTCACTCTACTTGAAAAAAGTAATGGTTCAGTATGTTTACTGAAATACAAAGGACCTCAGTATGTCACAGTCAACTTAACTTCGAAAGAAATGTGTAGTGTTGATGCTGACGAAGTGAAAGAAGAATACTTAATACACTTCCCTAATTATTGCGAGACATCGAAAGGAGTTGAGCTCTGGGAGAAAGAAAATTGTATTGAGGCTACGAAATTCAAAATACGAAAACCCCAGATAAAAATTGTTAATGATTATTATTATGTCTACTGTGCTGGACATAATTTAACTCAATATGGTAGTACTGGACCGTGTTCGAATGAAATTACTAAGGTTTCGATGGATCAGAATTTTTCTATCGATGGTGAAGTTTACCCTTTCAGTGAACTTGCTACGTTAGAACACTATGAAATGACGCCGATATCTAATTTAATAAATTGGAAGTTGCTAAACGTCAAACCGGTTGTTGAAGAAAAACCATATGATCTTGGTATGCTAGAAGAACTCATCGCACAACATAAAACAGAAATAAATCGCGATGAATCATGGTTATCCTGGATTAAAAGAAGCCTGATAACATTTTTGTTAGCCGTGATAACTATCTGCATAATACTACTCATAATATCGAAGATGTTTTTCACGATATTATACTGCATTAAAAAGCCTGTCATTGCAGTAAACATGGTTCCCGATTTGAATTATCAAGATTCTAAAACTCAATCAAATCCAATTGCGATTCCGATAAGCTCCTTATATTAGTTTAATGGTGCCTGCTGCCTGAAATAAAAACAACTATAATAATACTCACAATAATACCTATGATAATAACTATAATACCTATTATAATGACTATCATTTAGACCTAACATATCTTAGATTATATTATCTAGTATACGAATGTAATTCGATTTTTCCAAATCTATTTAAATTCTAGGACATAATATGCCTCGTCGGCGATTTATTCCCCTACCTGATGATCCAGATTATGATCCATGGCCACCCAGGAGACCAGTGTCTCCAATAGATTGGGGAAATCTTGTTGTAGCTCCAGATGAAGAAGCGATCAGGATAAATGCCGAAATAGTAGAAATAATGAGACAAGCTCCACAAATTGAATTTAAAAGAGATTTTGTAGATAGCGAAGCGTGCAAGGACTTCGCATGCACTGTATGTATGGAGATTATACCTGACCACTACAAAAAGCACACCTGTGTGTTTTGTAGAGCTTGCATGTGTCCCGATACTTGCCTGAAAGCTTATAAAATCAGTATAGAACGGTTACCTGTAGATGGACAAGTATGTCCTACTTGCAGGAAACCACTAAAATATAAATATAGACCTCAGAGAGGTATTAAATCAATAGAAACCTGGAACACATTACAGGTTTATTGTGAATTTCCGTCGTGTAGAACTATTATTGATAACATTAATTATAATAATCACACTAATATATGCCCCCACAATGTTAGTAACTGCGATAGATGTACTTCCAAGAATTGGAATCAAGAGATTCATACTAGTTACTGCATGGAAGAACTTAGTTCTACCCAAGCAGTGCTAGCAGCTAAAGACCAAGAGATTTTAAGATTGAATCAAACAATCGCAATTAGAAAATTAATGGTAGAAGGGGCAGAAGCAAAAATAAGAGAGTTAGAAACCAAACTGGCTCAAAAAGAACTAGAAATAGCAAATAATAGTTCTACACAAGGAATCCCATCCACATCAAATCCTATGTGTAGTGTGAATGATCCACAAGGTAGATACACAAAGTTCACAGTTAGATACTTAGATAGAACTTTCCAAATAAATAATGTCTCATTAAATGATCCCGGCTCTGTTCTACGACGCCAGATAGAAGAAGTGACAAATTGTAAAGTCGGCGCAATACTGAGGGCAGACCATACCTTGCTAGACGATAATAAATTGTTAAAACAACACCAGTATTGTTTCAAGCCAACCATAATAACCGCTCTGCCTGAAACTTTTCCAGTTAATGAAAGGTCAAGGCTAAAGATACGAATCTTCGACGCCGAGGAAATGGCTTAAATATTGTAACTGAACAGTGGCTGTTCAGAATGGCGGCCGGTATATGTAACAATCTTAGTGATAGATCCTTTTGTTAAAAATAGATATTGTACCACACCCTATCGATCCAAACAGCTCGATCGATAGGATGACTATTAGATGTAATATAAAGATATCTTATAATAAAAGATAGTGCAGTTCCATACTGGACTCGAATATGAAAGGTTTAAAGTTCTTTTCAATTATAGTAAGTACTCATCGATTCTCTTGAAGAGCCTGTACAATAGTACCTAACAACACAATTTTTTCCTATGAAATCAGATTAGTCAGGATTTCAGAGATTTCATTGTTTCTACAAAATATTATGATAATTGATTGTTAATTTTTCCTATGATAAATCAGTTAAATGGATCTTTCTTGATCTTTATCGAATAATATAAAAAGGTGCGAATTTGAATTGTTTTTATTCAGTTTCACATGTTCATTGAAAATTGTGTGTTTGCAATAATCAAACTAAAATAAAATCAAAATGAAATTCTTCACCGTTTTAATTGCCGTTTTTTGCTTCTCAGCCATTAGTGCTGCTCCAACCGAAAGTGAGACTTTTTTTCTGATCTAATTTTAAAACATTCTTGTTAATTTTGTACTCTTTTTACAGAACCAAGTCCATTTGCTAAAGCCGTTGCCGAATTTGGTAAACAGATCATTAATGAATGGGAACAAAAAATTCCTGGTTAGTTGATAATAATTAAGTGCTTCTTTCTTTATGATATTTGAAATATATTTATTGATGATTTCAGGTTGGGATTCAAAAGCTTCACTTCGATCAAATCTTATGGCTCTTCTCTCAAAACCTTTTGACAACAATATGGTTCCTGGTGAGTTTATTAAATTTTTTGTTCAATCACGGATAATAACATTAATACTTACTTTTATGTCCGAATTATTATTCCAGCATGGAATCCTGATGTCAGTGCCAAGGAAAATTTTGAAAAGTACATTGTACTTCTTGACGTCGAAGGTAAATATTTTCATAAGATTCAAATTGATTTCAATTTAAAAACATTTCTTAATGACATCTTTAGGTTTGGCTAGAAATAAGACTGTTATGGAAAATATACAGCTAATTTTTGCTAAATACTTCGATAGATTGCCACTTCCAAGTAAGTATAAGTGTAAATGAAACCAATTGAATATTTTTAATATTTTATTATAATTTTAATGTTTCTTTATTCGTCTACAAATAATCAGTGTTTTTCCCGAAAAATGAAATCGAAAAAAAGGTTTTAGAGAAAATGGGTCAGTTCATAGTCGAACACAATTACTATGGTAAGTGAATTGTTTTTTTAAAATCTATTATATTAATAATTCCTTCATTTATAATAATTCTTGATACTTTGTTCACAATAGCTAAAATTAACACTGAGACTATTGATCAAGATATTCAAGATTGGCTCGAAAGTCTTGGTAATATTAAAAGTAAGTATTATGTTATATTGTAAAACAATTATATTATTAGTAGTGTAATATTGTATTAAATGGATTAATTAATTCAACCTTTTTCATGATCAATATCAGTCTCGGATCCTAAAGACTTCATCAAAAGCAATTTAGAGAAACTTTTTGCTATAATTGACTTACCTGGTTTCAGTGCTGACAAAACTTTGGAGGATATTGTTATTGGAGCAACTGAATTTATTCTTGAAAGAATAGACCTTTGAATTTGAATAACTACATTAAATATTATATTATTTGAAATAATTATTCAATAAATATAATTTAAGCATATCATAAATTGAACTCATTTCTATACGAAACTACATAATGCTTTACTTCATGTAACGATATACGCGTTTTTATTATCAATTGACTCTAATCCCTGTGACGTAAATATTGGCCATATATTTTGCGATTCATACAAATAATATTAATGAGGTATTTCTCACCGTTTTGGTGATGTTAGTTGACTTTCAATCGTTAGCCATATTTGTATCATGAATATACTGGGTGTATCAACCAATAGGTACCACTTTTGGAGGCTTATAACTCAGCAACCTGTATACTTATCTTTATCGTTTTGACAGTAATCGATAGAAAAAATGTCAAAGTTTTGTTTGGCATACTTTTGCAAATTATCTAACAAAAGGCCGTTTTTCGGCAAATCGTCAAAGTCGGAAAACTGGCTCATTTTAGTGGTGGTTAAAATACTAAATTTTTAACAGCGCCAAATAAAAAGCACAATTTTTCTGTGTCGAATGGCGTGCGTAACTTAAGAATCAGAGTTATGGTTCAAAAGTTATCGTTAGTCAAAGTTGGGACATTGCACCATGCATTTGCTATGGCAAAAACCAAATTAATGAAATTATTTCTTTTGGAGCTAGAACAAAGGCTAAAATGGTATCAAATGTGCAGAAATTCCAGGTCAAGGTCATCCAAAGTCATCCAAGGCCATTCTTCCAAATTTATGAATAATGAAAAAAACGATGAAATTTACGATTCGCGTTGCATTTGAATGATAACCAATAAATTTCCGCTTGATTCCACATTCGGAGTCAAATCAATATCAAAAAATTCTTAAT
Organism: Tetranychus piercei; assembly: GCA_036759885.1. Classification (NCBI taxonomy): domain Eukaryota; kingdom Metazoa; phylum Arthropoda; class Arachnida; order Trombidiformes; family Tetranychidae; genus Tetranychus; species Tetranychus piercei. Next base: position 24,663,008 of record CM071877.1, read on the forward strand.
GTCATTCAAGATAATCGATTAAAATAAACTCGAGAACAATGTTTAACGATAACTGAATGTGCTAACATGCACCTTTGGTTGCGAAAATTAATTGGTTATCATTCAAATGCAACGCGAAACTCAAATTTCATCGTTTTTTTCATTATTCATAAATTTGGAAGAATGGCCTTGGATGACTTTGGATGACCTTGACCTGGAATTTCTGCACATTTGATACCATTTTAGCCTTTGTTCTAGCTCCAAAAGAAATAATTTCATTAATTTGGTTTTTGCCATAGCAAATGCATGGTGCAATGTCCCAACTTTGACTAACGATAACTTTTGAACCATAACTCTGATTCTTAAGTTACGCACGCCATTCGACACAGAAAAATTGTGCTTTTTATTTGGCGCTGTTAAAAATTTAGTATTTTAACCACCACTAAAATGAGCCAGTTTTCCGACTTTGACGATTTGCCGAAAAACGGCCTTTTGTTAGATAATTTGCAAAAGTATGCCAAACAAAACTTTGACATTTTTTCTATCGATTACTGTCAAAACGATAAAGATAAGTATACAGGTTGCTGAGTTATAAGCCTCCAAAAGTGGTACCTATTGGTTGATACACCCAGTATATGATAATGCACACTGAATTATATTGACAACCCTCCTTTAGTTAGTATAAAAGTATAGACATCGAAGCCAGTCAGTCATTCACCAATCGACTGACTTAGGGTTGCAACGACTGATAGTCGACTTACAACTTTATCGACTCAAGTCGACTTGAGTCGACTTAGACTTTAAAAAGAATAGATATGTAAACAGACAAGTGAGAAAAAGACAAGAATTTGTATTGAGTTAAAGCTGAACATAATCTGAAATGAACGTCTTTTTCAAAAAATGTTTACAAAAACAAGCCTTAGTGTCGACTCAGGAGTCCTGAGTCAGGACTTTTATTGCAGTCGACTGAGTCGATTTAGTCGATATCTCAAACGACTGGCGCTCAGTTGTCTATCAATCGACTGACTTCGGTGTCTATAAAAGTAAATATTGTTAGAGTATTGAAGCAGAGTTAGCAAGTGTAAGAGTTAACATCGAAATTAAGAGTAAGAATTAGCTATCAAAGTTGTTAATGCTAATTGTAACCAACCCTTGATTGTCAACCCATCTTTTTAGTTGGTACCTATGATTTTGTCATACTGTATTATGTGTCCTTCCTTCTATCTTAATCTAATGTCACAATAAAGTTATCCCTTATATTATAATATTATAACTTCCATCATCATTTACGGTAAACGCCGCTTTTTTGGTTAAGTTGGATTTAAGTAAATACAATTGACTTACGATGAGAGGGCTAACAATTAAAAGAATACAATGTGATTGACTTGATGTCGTTGATTTAATTCATAGTAATAATGATGATTAAACAAGTATTTCATTGATCTATATATTACTAACTAGAAGGAGTTTCATCTTCATCAATCAGTTGACATTGCCTTATATTCATTAGACCAATATGGTTAACAACCAAACCTTATTTAGCATCATCAATCCGTGAGAAAGTATCTTATCAAGCATATTTAAATGGATTATAGTATATGCTCGAAATTTACGACACACTATTATCTATCTAAAATGAACAAAATGAAGCGAAAATTGAACGCAAAAACACATATTTACCATGGAACCTCTTTAATATTTTAGCTTGTACTTTTTGTTCTTTCAGTTTATTCCTTGTTCTTTTCTGGTCTCTGGTTGTTATCAATTGTACCGAGAACAATCTGTACAAATATGGAATAAAGAACAAGAACAGAAACGATTGTACCAGAATATCGAAGTATGGGACATTTGGGCAGGATTTGCACTTTGGATTGGTTCAATGACAAACTCTTCTCTTTCACTTCTTTATTATTCCTTTTCATTCTTTCTTTTTTCTCTCGCTCTTTCTCCTTACTCTTTCCTCTCTCAGTTTCCCTCACAAATGCCACCCACTCCTCCCCTTTCTTATCTTCATCTTCACCATATTTTTGATTCTTTCGATGAACAAATATTTGCGGTTAGGTATGAAGTTTAGCTAAGGTTAAGAACTAAAATTTTGGTTAAGCAAACTAAACACATTCGTTATTGAAATACCGTTTTAATTTCGAATTCAAAGAATTATTACTAATTTTGTACCAATCCGAAAATTTATAGAGAAAAATCGACAAAAGTTTTTTTCTGAGTAAACATTCTTTTCTTTGACTGAATTTTCCAAAAATTAAGATAGATTGAGGTTCATAGAGTCGAAATCAGGTAATCAGGTTAGAAATTTTGTTCAGAGTTGCTTGAAAAATTTAAAAAACTTTTTTGACGATCTTTAGAGCGATTAAAACACTATAACTTTGTGAATATTTGGTCGCATTTAATTTTTTGTCTTTAAAATAATTGATTGACCCTAAATAATGTTTTAACCAAAAAAGGCTAGAAGCAAATCTTTTTTTCATAGCGAACCGTAAAATATACTTGACACCCTAATAAAATGAAAAGCATCAGGTAAAATCAAAATGATCCAATAGCTTATGAGAAGTTTGTGTTTCAATTTTTCCTTTATTTGGTCAACATGATGTACTGGCTATTATTACATACTTTTGAATATTTAGCAAAAATGATTCTATTCAATTCTTATTCAATTTTTCTCTTCATTTTTCTTTGCCTCTCTTCTTCCATCATCACTAACATCATCTTTACTAAAATCCATAGAATCTATATTTTGGTTTAATATCTTTTCAATTGCATTTTCAATGCAATTTCAACATAAGATTTGCGTCAGAAAGTGGAAAATTGCTGATTCAAAATTAATTTGTTGATTTACCTGAAAACTTGAAATTGCAAACATAGGTACTCTAGACAGTAGGTTGTTATCGTAAGTATTTGATTTTTTGAATCGCAATTAAAAAACCATTCTAATAATAATTGAAGATTAAGCCAATAAAATTGGTGAAAAGTAACTCAGTTTAATTTATTAACTATTTTAATTGCCTCTTAGGTAAGTTTTGTGCAATTTCAGACAATTGTGTCAGCGTTTAGGTTTTCAAATCAATCAATAAGCCATTCAAATTATGAGAAATAAATCAACACATTATTTCAAACTGATAAAAGGACCTGAAATTGCTATAAACTTTTCGTTTTTCATAACGATGATAACCAGGTGTGGTGTTATTAAATATCGATATTAATTAGAAATTCTGCATATTCATCAAACCAATTTGAACTTTTTTATGATTGAAAAGCTTTCAAATGCTGATTATCCCAGAAGAAGCTTGTGCTTTCAGAATAATTACAAATAGATAAACTTCTTCGTTGCAATGATGCCATGCAAAGCCCATCTACAGCTGTAAATGCTGCAGCTATCAGAAGTTTTTTATTTTGATGGAATCGTCATTATGATTTCTCATGAGCATATCATATGAAAATAAAAATATAACAGATGAATCAGCTTGTCCAGTGAATGAATTTTGTAGTAAATTATTCTTTTCTGTGACATCACAGATAATTCATTTTAAACAAATTTAGTCAATTTTCTTCATTTTGCCACCTTTGCTTCAACGTAAATATCTGGAAAAATTCCTATTACTTGGCTTCCTTTTAAATTCAGCTATCCACCAGTTAATTTGAAAATACAATAATCATTGATTTTCTTGCAATTTGATTGTCGATACCCAAGTTTTCTTCCCGATACACTATTGCTCGCAATGTACGCTTATTTTTGTGAAACTTGTTTTAGCAAATGTATACCTTTGTGAATGCTCAATTTTTTCGTACTTTGCCCTGCTTCTTGACTCGTTAGATGAGCTAGTTAGCTCGCGAAGATCTTGTAGCACTACGTGATGATTTTTATGATGATGCGTCTTCATAATCACTTTGGTCATCCATAGCGAGACATACATGTATATCTTAAAGTTATGGAGGTTGAAATTCATATTTTAAACACAAGGAAAAAAGAGAATCAATTCATTCTATCTTAGATAACCACTTAAATTACAATGGATAGAATCACATGCATAATTGATTAACATTTATATTACCTTTACCTTAACTTTCAATGGCTATAAAAATCCATCGATTAATTGTTAATTATACTATTTGTTTGGAAAGCCAAGTGGGAAGAAAATTGCTGTCATCTTTGATAATCACTAGCGTAGGTTTTACTCAACCAGGCAACAATTTGTCACTATGAAATTGCCTCAACTATAACCTTTAACAATTAAAATAAAATTGCATTTCGGTTTAATCTATTATAACTTGAAATTGAAGTAAAATAGTTATAAACTCACGAGGAAGGAACAATTTAGATAGTGTTCAATTCATTATACTGATTGAATTTAATAATTTTTGCATTTTTTGAATCATGAATTGATTCGATCTGAGTTTTGAAAAATAAATAATCTAAATGGATTAGATAGAAAGAAATTTCACTTAAAAGAGAGTTGGAGACTGAAAAATACGAAATTCAATTCCGATCGACAAAAATAAACACAATGAACGATATGCTGCTTTAACTCTTTACAGTACTAAGAATGGGTTAAGAGCATTCTTTATGGACATGCCATATTTACTCAGATGCAACAATGAAACCTCGTGCTTAATTTCCTTTCAAAATATCTTTATCAATATTACAATTTCATGATAAACTTGCATTTCAGACTGGAAAATAAAGTCAATAAATTGTTTTGGAATAAATTAGAAAACTCGATTACCAGTTCATACTGACCCCTCTTCAGATCAAAATAATGAAATCTCGTACTCAATTTCCCTTTCAAAATATTGCCTCTGCATCAATATCACAATTTCATGATAAACTTACATTGTAGATTATAATAAAATATATTAAACAAAAAATAACATGAAATAGATAATCAATAGAAAATTAAATCCAATGAAATGTTTGGCCGATCCATCTAACAAGTACAGTAATTACTCATCGATTCTCTTGAATTGCCTGTACAAGAGTACCTAGAAGACAATTTTTTCCTATGAAATCAGATTAGTCAGGTTTTCAGAGATTTCATTGTTTCTACAAAATATTATGATAATTGATTGTCAATTTTCCTATGATAATAAATCAGTTAAATGGATCTTTCTTGATCTTTATCGAATAATATAAAAAGGTGCGAATTTGAATTGTTTTTATTCAGTTTCACATGTTCATTGAAAATTGTGTGTTTGCAATAATCAAACTAAAATAAAATCAAAATGAAATTCTTCACCGTTTTAATTGCCGTTTTTTGCTTCTCAGCCATTAGTGCTGCTCCAACCGAAAGTGAGACTTTTTTTCTGATCTAATTTTAAAACATTCTTGTTAATTTTGTACTCTTTTTACAGAACCAAGTCCATTTGCTAAAGCCGCTGCCGAATTTGGTAAACAGATCATTAATGAATGGGAACAAAAAATTCCTGGTTAGTTGATAATAATTAAGTGCTTCTTTCTTTATGATATTTGAAATATATTTATTGATGATTTCAGGTTGGGATTCAAAAGCTTCACTTCGATCAAATCTTATGGCTCTTCTCTCAAAACCTTTTGACAACAATATGGTTCCTGGTGAGTTTATTAAATTTTTTGTTCAATCACGGATAATAACATTAATACTTACTTTTATGTCCGAATTATTATTCCAGCATGGAATCCTGATGTCAGTGCCAAGGAAAATTTTGAAAAGTACATTGTACTTCTTGACGTCGAAGGTAAATATTTTCATAAGATTCAAATTGATTTCAATTTAAAAACATTTCTTAATGACATCTTTAGGTTTGGCTAGAAATAAGACTGTTATGGAAAATATACAGCTAATTTTTGCTAAATACTTCGATAGATTGCCACTTCCAAGTAAGTATAAGTGTAAATGAAACCAATTGAATATTTTTAATATTTTATTATAATTTTAATGTTTCTTTATTCGTCTACAAATAATCAGTGTTTTTCCCGAAAAATGAAATCGAAAAAAAGGTTTTAGAGAAAATGGGTCAGTTCATAGTCGAACACAATTACTATGGTAAGTGAATTGTTTTTTTTAAAATCTATTATATTAATAATTCCTTCATTTATAATAATTCTTGATACTTTGTTCACAATAGCTAAAATTAACACTGAGACTATTGATCAAGATATTCAAGATTGGCTCGAAAGTCTTGGTAATATTAAAAGTAAGTATTATGTTATATTGTAAAACAATTATATTATTAGTAGTGTAATATTGTATTAAATGGATTAATTAATTCAACCTTTTTCATGATCAATATCAGTCTCGGATCCTAAAGACTTCATCAAAAGCAATTTAGAGAAACTTTTTGCTATAATTGACTTACCTGGTTTCAGTGCTGACAAAACTTTGGAGGATATTGTTATTGGAGCAACTGAATTTATTCTTGAAAGAATAGACCTTTGAATTTGAATAACTACATTAAATATTATATTATTTGAAATAATTATTCAATAAATATAATTTAAGCATATCATAAATTGAACTCATTTCTATACGAAACTACATAATGCTTTACTTCATGTAACGATATACGCGTTTTTATTATCAATTGACTCTAATCCCAATTTCGAATAAATGTACGAGCTAGGAAAACAATAATGAAAAAAGTTGAAAGAGCTAAAAGAAGTTTAAAAAGAAGAAAAGGTATAGAAAAAAAAACTTTAAAACTAAGTACGGAATCGAAACGCAATTTAATTTTTCATCTAAAAATGCGGCGATAAGCTGAAACAGTGTTATGAACAATATGATAATAAAACGATGGTCGATAACGAGTTTGGCCTGAGAAAAATATAATAGACCAAAAAAGCTCCAAAAGTCAACGATTGTAGACAGAAAGATGGGCAAAGATTGAAAGAGAGAATCTGTTGAAATTGGATTTTTTCGTTTTTTTGTTTAGATGGTAGATGAAAACGAGGTTTTGTTTTTTGTTTTGAAGGTTAAAATGTGTATATTTTAGACGTGCAAATGTACAATAAGAGGTTGAGTGTAGTTTACTACCAAAAAAATTACCCCATTTTTTTGTTGTGTTAATTTCTTCGCTTTCGTGACACAATTGATTCCTCGACTTTAGGCATCCTTTTATTTTGTATCAAAGGGCAGGATAATTAGGTTTTTTTATAATATAGATGTTAAATACGGTTGACTAAAACGAGGAGAGTCGAAGATATTGAGATGTTTTAGCTGAACTGTCATCGCCTTCTCTCTTTCTCTTTTTCTCTGGCGTTGGAGTTTGTGATGCTGGTGGAGATAATGATTTTAATTCTTTACAGCCTTGGTGAGTGAGTGATTTTGAGTGAATTTGTTAACGAAATCAAAAAAGAAACGTTCAAGATGTCCTTCTTTTTCCGGGATTTTATTTTTTGCATTCGATGTGTTCCAAGACATATTTCTTTACTCAAAGAGTTTTTGCATCAATTACCGGGTTTTATAAAGCTTAATGGATTTATTTTGCATGAGCATTCCTCGAAGTGGAACTCATGGCTTATTTAAGGCGGAAAGGACGAGAGAGTGAAATTTAGGAACAAAATGAGAGAAAAAATGATTGAGATAAAGAGAAGGAAGGAAAGAGAAGAGAGATTCATCGATTTAAAATCTTTAAAAAAGGTTCAATGTTCCTGGTCATTTTTGTTATAAATGATAATAATTATAATATTTGATTTCAGGTTTCTCTTTGTTTTTGTTAGTTTAATTTCATATGATCTGGAACATTTGATCAGCCTCTTCAGCATTTGAATAACTTCTCGTTGTTATGATTAGATTCTCTCTTTTGATTGCTCGCTTTAAAAAGTTAAAATTTGTAGTTAATTTTCAACTTTTGCTTAGGTGACGCTGGTGAAAAAGCTACCATGGAAACAATTCATATCCAGCCTATTGATTCAATGTCTTCTCAATTTTGATGTGGTAAGAAAGCACGATTTTTGGCGATGTTTTTATTTCATAAACCATAAGCATTTCAGGCTGACTCTTGAAAAACATAACACGTAAGATGGTATTCGTAATGATCACAATCACTGGAAAATTTTTCAAGAATCGTAGCATTAATCAGTTTCATGGAGTGAGTTTTTGTGTTGTTGAATGTGTATGTATTAATGATTGTATTTATATGCGTATGAAAATATGAGTGTAGGGCTGGGCTCATTGAGGAGAAATAGGGAGAGAGAGAGATAGAGAAAGAGATGGTGATGGTGATGATGATGATGATAATAGTAACTGATTTATGCTTTTTCAGATGCTTCACAGCAGGTTCATTGATCTAAACTCATTCTTGACTACTCTCCATTCTTTTCGGGCTCACTCATTTCCAATGGCTTTTTGGTTTTGGTTTTAATTTAAAAATTCACTTTGCACTCTTGAGCTTTTTATTTCCATGGGTCAAACTTGATTTTTTATTGAGGCTTCAGGATTACGCGCTAAAAAGTGATGAAAATCAATTTTTTAATGGTGATACTTAAGACTCAAATTTTCCATCAGAGTTTCAACTCGTTGGCAATTTTAGATGCTATATTTTTGAAACCAATTGATGTACCAGAAATACGTTTGAACCGTACACCATTAAGAGATAAACGAGGAAGTTTACACACTTCGATTTCCCATTGTACTAGAGCGTCCGTGTTAGGATCACCGTGAACACATAAAAGAAGAAATTTTTCTCTTTGCTCATAATCACAATTGTTTTTATCTAAAACTTTCCTTATTTCGGCCATAATTTCTGTAGGATCTCTTGATGACGTTGTCTTCATACTCCAAGTGAAGCGTAATGATCGAGGCTTTACCTGCTCATCGTTCATTGTCCTGTATAAAGGTAGGCAAAAATGTAAAGAATGAAAAAATGATGATGGAAGGACAGATTTAAGTAATGATGAGGTGGCGGAGAAAAGTTAGATTGACAGAGAAAGAAGAAAATGAAGAGAGATAAAGTTTGTAAAGAAAAAGAGAAAAAAGATCAGTAGAAATATGAGAAAGAGAAAGAAAGAGAAAAAAAGAGAAAGAGAGAGAGAGAGAGAAAGAAAGAAAGAAAAAAAAGAAAGAAAGAAAGAAAGAGAAAGAAGAGAAGAGAAGAGGGAGAGAACAAGTTGGAATGAAATTCACCGGCGAAAGAAGAGAAATTCAGTCATCACAGTTGCGGGCCATTTGTTGGGAATAAGGAATGAAACAAATAACAAGAAGGAAGGAGCGAGAGAGAAAAAACGATAATGCAAGAGAAGAAAAGACAGAAAAAGAAGGGAAAAGTAAAAAAGGTGAGAAAAAGAAAAAAAGATATTAATATTGATAATAATTGAACTGAAAGATTTAGCATGTTTTAGCAACCTTTTAGAGAATTTAGACGATAATTTGCTGAAAAACGATTGCCTGGACTGGCTGACAGATAGCGTGTCCTGTGTTTGCAACGGCGCTCCTGCAGAGCCATCAAATGTCATTCGATCGAACCTTCTTTCTCTAGTTTGACCACTGTGAAAGGTGCTACGATTTGCGGTCCCTCGAGGAAAGGCTCGGTTTATCACGGGTTTGGGTGTTGATGAGCTTCCTTTTACCGTCGATGAGCTGTAATTGGTGAATAAAAAGAGAAAATATATAAGTAAAGACTAAACAAAAAAGAGATCTTAATAAATCTAAAATAGGGAAAAAAATTAATAAAAGTATAATTGCAAAAATACAAATGCTGAAAAAGGACGGGAGTGAAAATGAGGGGGGCTATTGAGTGGGTAAGATGAAATAAAGATAATGTTTAGTGAGCCAGGGACGGGAGAGAGGTAGAAAAGATGAAAGAAAATGAGCAAATGAAAAAAAAAGATTTCAACGGTAGAATGAGTCAATCGATTGGCTATAAATCAAAAATTAAACAAGTGTAAACACTAGGGAATAATGATAGAGAAATAAATGATTATTGAAAAAAACTGAAAGCAAGTTGCACGTTAAAAAAATAAAGGTAAAAAACAGTCAGCTAAATGTAACAAGCAATTAAATTCTAGTTTTAAGTAGATATGTGCCTAAAAATGAATAAGGCAAAATAATGAATAATATATAATTGAGTCTGATACTCTTTCTTTGTGATACCTCGGCCGATTGGTTTCAGAATGTGATTCTGAACGGGCTTCAGAGCTGCTTGAAGAGCGTCCAGTAGACGAGGACAGTGAAGCTGATTTAGTATGTCCTTTCGGACGCAAACTTGACGAAGTAGTAAAACAACTTGTAGACGACGTCGTTGCTGCTATAGTAGTCGTCTGAGTATTAGTAGTAGTACTTGAAGAAGAAGTTGCTACAGCTGTAGTTGTGGTTAATGAGTTCAAAGTTTTATCTTTATCTTCAGTCGCTGGAGCACTGGTCAATAAATTTAATAGATCAGACGGAAGAGGAAAAGAGAAAAGAAGAGAAAAGATGATGATGGTGATTCATGGTGAAGTGAGTTAGTAAAGGTTGGAAGGATAAATTGACATGTAAAACATGATTAACAAGGAAAAGGGTAAGAGAGAAAGTCAGCAAAAGTAAGATGGATGAAATAGATATTGGATTGATAAATGGATTGATCAAAGACTAATTTGAAGAGACAAGTGTAAGATTATGGCGCGATCTGTAAAATGAAGGATTACAAGATGAAATAAATGCACACAAAAGAGCATTTATTTCACTAAGCATGTATAAGGATGTACATTCATATGAGGCCAAAAGGTTCAAGAGAAATTACGTGGACACTATAGTAGGGTTTTTTGGTGCATGAATACAAATTAAATACCTAGTGGAAGAAGTCTCTGTCACTGCAGTTGTTTTCTCGGTTGAGGCACTCTTGTTCTCATTGTAATTAAATGTATTACGTCGCGGGATACCACTAAGTGTATTTTTATTAACTCCGGAACTGGTTACAGGCGACACTGTACGTTGCCTTAAAGATCCCATACCGGTAAGCTTATTGGTATTAAGTACAGGGCCAAGGTTAAATGGGGCATTTTCCGTTGTCAAAGAAGAAGGAGGAGATTTAATAGATTTATTTGTGGCGGTTGTGGTGGTAGTATTGGTAGTCAAAGGTGATTGTGGGCCGTTGGTGGCAGGAGTAGAAGTCTCTTTTACAGAATTAACGTCTGCATTGTATTTTAAGAGAGGTCTATCTTTCTTTGAGGTGGCTTGTCCTGAGTTGGTTATTTTGTCATTGGGAACACTGGGTGCTGTATCAGCATCTCCTCCATGACTGAATCTTCTTTGTTTAGTGCTAGCTGAGACACTTCTCTGTACTTTTACGTGAGATGGTGATTGACTATTAGATGTAGCCTCAACACTGGGTCGAGGACCGCGTAATGAAAGACTTGAACTTGATCGAGAGTCACTTTGTTCACTCTGTCATGGATAGCAGTATTAATGACGATCCAAAGATGAGCAGGGAGGAACATAATAGAATAAAGAGAGAAAGAATGAGTAATCAAAAGAATAGTGATACACAATTAAGTTGGTTGCGGAAATTTAAAGGGTATTGAACAGGTGAGACAATCACTCTTAACTGGTGTGCAATCAATTGGTTGCTGGCATAATAATAAAACTACGAGATAGAAATGTTACAAAAGGCAAGAAACTCACCTCGTTAGTTCTTTTTTGGAGTAATAAATAATTAGCCATTAAATCATCATATTTCTTGCTCTTGAGAGACTCTTCAATTTCTTCTTTAGAATACCCCATGGACATTAAAATTTCAACTCTTTTAGTATCAATAAAATCAGTTTCGCCTTCAATGAAAGGTTTTAATTCGTCATCTTCGTAGCCAATATTCATCCATTTATCTTTCATTATTGCCTGTGAGCACAAAAAAGATAAGAAAAACGACTTCAATAATAGAGCACTAAAGGTTACATAATAAAGGTTGGGAAACGCGAGAATCAATTCAATTAATTTAATTATTTTATTCTGTTTTTGAAATGAATTATCATCTTTGATGACTGAGGATTGGCTCATGCAGAAGTAACTAGAGCTTACCTCGAGAGATGATCTCTTAACGGGATTGAGAACTAAAAACTTTTTTAGAAGATTTTCACAGTCAGTCGACATATAGAAAGGTATTCTGTATTTTCCTCTGAGCACTCTTTCTCTAAGTTCTTTGAGGTTGGCGCCATCGAAAGGTAGGGATCCACTGACTAGTGTGTATAAAATTACCCCTAGACTCCAAACATCTACTTCAGGTCCGTCATATTTTTTACCTGTAGATAACATTACATTTCATTGTATTGTATTGTGCAGTATTGTTTTTTGGTTATGGGATGTAGTTGAGATCATTTGGTGTGACACATGAAACGTAAAAACAGGAAAAGAAAGACCAGAGTAAATGAGAACGTAATCGTTGAGTGAACGTTAAAATTGAAGTTGACAGTTGAAGCACAAACGCAGAAAATGGTTGATCAGAAGTCATAAAATGGTAAGGATGGAATGAGTGGCGTTGGAAGATCATGGCGGAAAGGAATACAATTGATAACAAATCGATGATCATCAAAGGTCAGATGAATGGTAATCCATGTAGCAGAGTGGAGTGTAAAAAAGAGAAAATTTATGCATGAGTATCATTTAAAGTATAAAGGTATTATTGATTCTATTCAATCAAAGAATAAATTTCTCCAATCAATTTTTGACTGGGTTACCTTACCTTGAAATAATTCTGGAGCAGCATAAGGAGGGCTCCCGCAGAATGTATCCAATTTTTGTCCTGGACTAAATTCATTACTAAAACCAAAATCAGCTATCTTAATGTTCATCTCGCAGTCTAAAAGAAGATTCTCTGCTTTCAAATCTCGGTGAATAATCCTTTTCTGGTGACAATATTGAACTGCAGATACTATTTGACGAAACTTGGCTCTTGCTTCTTTCTCTTTCATTCTTCCATGAGCTACTAAATAATCAAAAACTTCACCTCCACTAGCATATTCCATAACAAGGTAAAGGGTTTTTTCAGTCTCAATGACTTGGTATAACTTGACTATATTGGGATGGTCTAACATCTTCATTATTCTTACTTCCCTGAATAACTGTGGATAAAAATGGGTGAGGAGAGAGAAAAAGAAAGACAAAGAGAAGGGGGAGAAAGAAAGACATGAAAAAAAGAGATTGAGAGTAAGTTAATGAGTCAAAAAACAACACAGAAAGGACAAACAGAGGATTGAATGAGGAATGGGAAAAAGTCAAATAGAAAGAAAGGATGAAACAGAGAAGAGAAAGACAGAGGTAAATTAAGGAATAAGAATGCATTTTTTATTAGGTTAAGTTGGTAAGATGCAATAGAGGTAGCTGAAGATGCTGATGGTGATGGTGATGGTGAATAGGCAAAGGGGAAAAAGGATATCAGGCTTTCTCACCTTTTGAAGACTTGATGGATTAAGAAGGGTTTTATCAATTATTTTAATAGCAACTTCTGTACCGGTTGGAAGATGACGGGCGAGCTTAACTTTGGCGAAATTTCCTTTACCAATAGTCTTTAATAGCCTGTAACGGCCAATATGGTGATTTTCAGGTCCTCGCGCAGAGAAAGATCGCCCAGTTGTTGATCCGGTTGTTGTGGTGGTTGCAACAGATTCATGGACAGTTTGTAAAGGAGTCCTAATACTGGTGGCCATTGTTAATAAGAGAAACGTTTACAAATTAAACAATTAAAAATAGCAACAAATTTTTTACTTATAAACAAAAATCAAAAAAAAACCAAAATATTCAAGACACTTCATTAACTGCGGGCAACATCTCCTCACATCCTCATAAGCGGAGAAGCAAATCAGACCCAAAAAAATCAAAATGGAGGATTGTTAGTTCATCCTTTCAATGGGTAGATGGCAGCATCATTTTTTTTCTTTATGCCGTGGAAACGTGTTTCAATTAACTGCAATTAACTGCGATTAAAATTGATGAGAAATTAAAAAACTATTGTTTCTTGGTATCGATAACCTCAGAACAACCACCGAAAAGTCGAAAATGACAGTGGAAACCACCCTCACCTTCACCAACCTCGAATCCTGCAAATACCCGACAATCCTGATACCTACTTTCAACACCATGAACAATTCATCAATGCATCACCCTGGTAATGTTATGAGCGTTTTTAAACAATTTTCATGCATTCTGATTAATAAAATATCAAAATCACTATATTATTATTAATACATCTTTTCATCACGAAATGCGATCACCTTTGCATTAACCTTTTACGTTTCTCTACCTTCGATTTTGTTTTTCGCAAATATCTCATGAACGGTAACTCCGATCGTAAAATGATTTATATTTTTAAAATATTATAGCCCATGGTAAAATATAATAATTGTTGAGAAAATGGTAATTGCAAGTGTTACCATTCTTGAAATATTGGACTACAAAGTCTTAAGGCCACTCATCAAACTGTTGATGAAGCGAAAAAAATGTTAGATCGCCCATGTTCGCCAATAAGTTTTATCGGCTAAAATGAGTTTCAGCTCATTCTCTGTTATCCTCGCTAAAAGCGGACAACTTTTCCGTAAATCGAAATGACCTCTCGGTCAGAAGCAGAAAATTTTATTTCCTGAAATAAGCTTATCTTCTTATTAGTCATTGAAAGTTACATCAGAAAAATGAGTTTCATGAAAAAATCTGGTTCCAAAAATGTACAAAAGGCGTTTAAAGTTTCAACTTTGAACTCGATTTTATCGAAAACTACTGATCATAAAAAAATTTCCATTTCACGAATGGACTCACAATTGTCAGTCTTAATGCCTTACAAACCCCACAAAGTCCCTACTCTTAACTAGAAAGTTAGGTTTTGTACCAATACTCCTTTTGACATCCTCCTTTTATTCCAATGAAAAAATATAATGATAAGTCATTGCTTCTCTAGTGTCATCATATGTGTAGTGCAATCTATTAGACAATTAATTATCAAACAAATTCTTGCAATCCTTGTTAATTATTTCTACTTTCTGTCGATTATTTTACTATTACTTTCCATTGTTCAACTTGCAAGTTTTCACAGTAACAAAGATGAATTTCCCTTCTTAAAGATTGATATTGCAACTTTTTTCTTGATAGTGAAAATGACAAGCAACCATATCTTTTAAAATCAACATTTAAAATCGACTTCAATTATTGTTTTCCTTCTAATGTATATTAGATAATGGAATTAACCCATTGGTATTCAATTATTGCTCGCTCTTAAAACATACAATAGCAATAAGAATCAAAGTGATTAGAAGAAAATGGTGAACCTTTCAATGTCTGCTGATAATAAAAATTCACCGTCATAATTTAAAATGAGATTTTTTGAACTCGTTCTTTTTTTGTATTTTACTTTCAATCAGACAATCAATTCAGCTCAACTAATTGACAAAAATCACCTAAAGACCCTGATTTTGCGACCCTCAAGTTTAGTTGTTAATGAATTGGAACTTGACAAAATTTGAAACTTTACCTTCCATCTAAAACCTGAATTTCAAACGTTTTCACTGCTAATTCATCTTATAATCCATTATTGTTGTCCAAATTGTCTTTTCAATTACCATTCTTTTGATTATTACGTGTTTTCCTCATCAAAGATTTTCCAATCAGTTCTACTAATCAACAAAAATATCAATTCTTCCATTCTCTTACCCTATTACCAATCAAATCATCCTTATAAGGTTATCTTTTCGATCATCATTACAAGTCTTCATGTTTATTTTTTCATTTCAATTTATCGCTCAAACCTGCAATTTAAAAGCAACATATTTATCGTATATTCAATAAAAATATATCAGACAACATTTGAAATAATTATATCAATCAATAAGTTAAACTAGTATCTTTCCTGAACAGAGTCAATATAATAATTGTTTACCATACAAACATAATCTTAAACTTACAGTTAGGATCGAGAAAAAAGCAACTCACAAACAGCCTTTTGTCTTACAAGTATAATTAAGCTATTATATTACCTTTATTAAGCAATTGAGTAGTTTTTAATGTTAATTCTCGTGTTAATCACTGTTAGTTTAATTTTTTGTTACCATCTGACTGGAGTTGAACCAGCAACTCCATATAAACAAACATCAAAAAGTAACCAGAATTAATGATCGGTTCAATGGCTCACTTGTTGATCAACTACAATAAAATGATCTATTTTTCATTTGTTTAACATTTAATTTTATTTCGTTTTCCATTCTGCTTCTAATTTCAATCAATTCAATCTTTTTTCCTGCTTTTAGAGCAACGCAACAACAACCATTTTCAGCGTAATTTACCGTCTTTTTTTGTGCAATTTGTTGATCATTTCAATTGGTAACTAAACTTTATTGAAAACCTTGTTCAGCAATTAACTATATGTTTTAACAGATAATTTAACCAAACTGAAAAGCCTTGGCTAAACCTTGTAGATTAATACAGGAAATTAAGAGTAACACGATAGAGATCAACGTCAAACTGTATGATTTTTGTATCCTCTACATTCAAAGGTTTTCTGGTTTTTGTTTTGGTAAATCAATTCACAATTAGTTACTTCACTTCTCACAAACCAAGTTAATTGAGTCACCATACGCCATTTATGGTCAAATGATAAAACTGGAAGATGCAAAAACATGCGGTCAATCGAGCTCAATACATTTAGCCATGCATTCAATATGGCAACAACCAAATAAGATTCTGGTTTACTCATCCATTTGAACCATCCTACCTTTAAATTTGTAATGTTTGTATTAATGATTACAATTCTTAACAAAAACATGAAAACACTAAAAATAGTCATCAATTTTGTGAAATAGCAACCCAAAACACTTTAAATTGTGGACAAGATTTGGACGTTTACTAAAATTTTTGTTGGGTTTAGTTTGGTTGATCTGGTTCACCAATAATATAATGACAAATATTGTCAGTTCTGATTGTATGAATTTATGTTGAAAAAAAATAAGCAAGTTGACGGTGATAAGGATTATATAACATTAAATGCTGAGTAAGCTGTGTTGTAGCATTGATACAAAGCCTCCGCTTTTAAAACAATCCAGAACTTACAACTTGTAAAGGTTGAACTATGATTCAATTTGCTACAATCAGTTAACCTTTTTCATCATCATGTTGGTTGCTAACCAAATGAACAAAATAGTCAAATTGAACTCTAAATCAGCTTGCTTTAAAGATGACACATAAGATCAATAGATTCTTTGTCTGAATTTTTTGCACCCCATCGTTTAATGTTTTACTTTACCCATTGGCTACAAGTTAAACTGTTGTTGCTGTTGATTCTTGTTGGTCGTTTTTTAGTTTCAATAATTCAAGTTTCTTTGTTTGGATTGTTGATGAGTAAATCATTCTGTTTGTGCGCCATGTTGTTGTTTCCTGAAAGAAACAAATTGTTTACAAAAAAGCTACTTGTATTTGAGTCTCAGTTTATTTGCCTTTACTCTTGTTCATCATCTCTTACCCATCATTCATTGAAACATCGTTTGGGCGAGTAATTAGCTAATCATCATCAACAACATCATTATCATATATTGTTCATCGTGAAGCATCAGAAGGTGGTAATAAGACAGGAGGAGGATGATTGAGACGAAGAAGGAACAGAAGAAACTCAAGATGCAAGTGGTAAGTTGATTATTAATGTGTAAACCGGTATTGGTGTTCAATAAATTAAAATGTATTCAGTGCCATTATTATCTTCTTCATCATCACTGTTTTTTTCTTTTTATGATGTAATGCTATTGTATCTATCTGAACCATCTTATTCAGATTGTCAATTCACTTTAACTTTTTAAACAATCATTAATGTAAAATTATTTTCAATTTATTACAAACTTACAGACTGGTTCAAGCACCTTAGCTAGCACACACTCGGCTACTCAAAGCATCATATTAAACCTGGTAAAATGGTTACTCTGGTTAATTATTTGATCGCCCAAATAATAACTACTCAATTTAACCATTGCTACATAACCCAAACTTGACAACAATTTACTCATTCGGCCCAAAGAAAATGTAGACACGTGAATCTAATTTTGAAGCTGAATGATTGACAAATTTAATGAGAAATTGATGATTCTATTGTAACATGGCATTCATCCTAAATACGATCACAATAGATTAAACCTTGGATTCTCCAATATTTAGCTTCATGGTAAATAAAAAGGAAAAAATTCATTAAAAAGTCTACTGGTGCAATCGTTAATAAATTAATTAAAGCGTCAGTCAATGATAATAGAGTTTAAATAGTGGACTTTTAATAGTTTAAGTTATGAGAGCAAATGAAATGGAAATTAAATTTTCGTTGGATATTCACTGAAAAGTAAACAGTAAAAAGTAATCTTAACCTGTCAAATATTAATTTACTGATTATGCTTGAATTGCAAATATTGTCGTTGGCATTTTTCAATTATGATTATTTACTTTTGAAAATGACTAGATTTTCAAATATTGTGTATTTAATCTTCATCAATGATTTATCAATGAATTATTGGTGGTAAATCTATCCGCAATTTCTTTTTGCTGAGCTAAAATGTACTGTTTGGCACTAATTTGTCTGTTTTTTTCATCTATCTCTTGTTCAGTTTTGACTCCATTAGTTAATTTACCTAGTGGTCCAGTTCAGGGTGTAGTTACTGAATATGAAGGAATTCCTGTGTACAGATTTCTTGGTATCCCATACGCGAAACCACCAATTGATACGCTTCGATTGCAGCCACCAGTTGCTTCAGATCCATGGACTGAGGTTAAATTAGCAACTGAATTCGGTCCAGCCTGTCAGCAAATTCATCATGTGGTTGAGGTCAGTGAAGACTGTCTTTATCTCAATATATATGTCTCTGAGTCCACCTTCAATTCCTCTAAGACAACATTACGACCAGTGCTTTTTTGGATTCATGGCGGTGCCTTTAAAATAGGCGCTGGAAATCTTTTAAATGATGAAAGTCCGTTAGTTCCATTACAAAATGTCATCCTTGTTTCCATAAACTATCGTCTCAATTCATTTGGTTTTATGTATTTCGGGTCTGCTGAGCCTCGGATTCCGCAGAACATTGGTTTAAAAGATCAACTGTTTGCTTTGAAATGGGTCCATGAAAACATTATCAAGTTTGGGGGTGATCCAGATTTGATAACAATTTTCGGTGAATCAGCCGGAGGAATGTCAGTTTCGGCTCTTTTATTGTCTCCACTAACAAAAGGATTATTTAAACGAGCCATCATCGAATCTGGTACTGTTTATTCTCAGTGTGGAGATAGAAATCGTCTCATTGAAGCTTCTTGGAAGCTTTACAATAAAACCTCTTGTGCAGGTCAGCAAAAAGATATTCTCACTTGTATTCAAAGTTTGAAACCATCTGAGTTGTTGGAAAACCAGCAAAATGATGCTATGTCATTTTATTATGCTCCTGGAGACGATTTATTACCCAATGAGCCATGCGAAACTATAGCTGAAGGACTTTACGATAGCACACCTGAACTTATTGTGGGTGTTGAAAAAAATGAAGCTAGTTTGTTCATGATGATGCTTGACAAAACCCATTTCGATTTATTAGATGCAAAACCAATAACATATGAAGATGCTATAAGAATAATATCTTTAATTTTTGATGATCAATCAGTGGACCATGCTCGTGAACTTTACATTGGCAAAGAAACAAACAATTCAGATTATTTGAGAAACCAACTGGAAAAGGCTTTCAGTGACGTTTTATTTGTTTGTCCAACTTATATCTACGGTCATCAGTATGCTACAACTAAAGATACAAGTGGTAAAGTGTATGCATATTATCATACTCAAAGACCCAGTTCTTTTTTCAACGTAGGTGAATGGACGGGTACTTATCATGCTGCTGAGCTAGCCTTTGTTTTTGGTCATCCTTTCATCAATCCTGGTTACACAGAAAAAGATGTTTCATTGAGCCGTGAAATGATGAAAATTTGGGCTCATTTTGCCGAAAAGGGGTAAGATTCTTCTACTTGAATAGAGTATCTAAAATATCAATTAACAAATTTGCTTTATTTTTTCTAAGTGAGCCTCCGAAGATTGGTGAAAATAGATGGGAACCATTACAGGAAGATTCATCAGCTATGATACTGAACATAGATGACTGGGGCAAAGCTGATACTGAAAGGATTCAATTTTGTCTTAAACACTGGCCATTCATTCTACAACATAGGATAAGAGTTTGAACCTATTCTTTTTGAGCAAAAAAACAATAAAATTTGCTAAATCTTTATAGCTTGAGCATTTAAAATCAAAATTTGATTTAATATGCAATTTACGAACTTATTTACTAGACTAGGTTATGCAAAAATTTTTAGATGTTTCAAATTAGTTTTTAATCGTCTAACAGACTCTTTCTAGCAGTTTACTCAAAGTTGTAAAAGATTTAAAGATTGGCGAAACAGGTCAGAACCGATTCGCATATTTTAATAATCACTTACATTGAACAAATCTTGTTAATCTGTTTAATCCAAAGAGTAATTGAGTTTTACTCTTTGATTTAATCCATCTATGTAGCGACATAAAATAAAGTGATAAATATTCGCATTTAATCAAGATTTAATGAGTTTTTCAAACTTAGTAACTTTGTATCTAATTACTAAAGCAAAAAAACATACATTAGATCTTAATCAATGGATTGTTTAATGAAAGTGTATGTACATTACAAAATGCAGGTTTACAATTGTATATCCTTTCCAGGAAATAAACATTTCATTTTTGATGACAGTTGATAGTCATGAAGATTTTATCATCAAACCGTATCATTTATTGTTAATATGTATTAAACTTGATGGTCGTTAATCAACAGCACAGATTCAACACAATTGATGAATTAATTTCGTATTATCATTACCTATTGTCATCATCAAGTCCATGTACGATGCTAGCCAGTATGTAAGTACCTTTTGACACTAAACAATCTGTACCAATTCAGTTTGTGCATGAAACCACTGAAACTTAATTAAATCAAATCTTGAATTAGCTATGGTTATTTAGCCTAAAATAATACACAATACAACAGTAAAAAGGAACCATAATATTAAACTTAACAATAAATAATAAGATTAAGAAGTGAGTTAAAAAAAGACAAAAAGACATTAAGTTATGAATCATAACTTATGATTTACTTTTCTAATCATTACAAGTTAATGACACGTTCAAGTTGAAATCAAGACTAATATTAATGTACAATAATAATTATTGTTAGTATTATTATCATTGCGGATTGAGATTAGATGACAATTGAAACTTATAAAAATGGAGGTTAGTAATGATGATGGAAAAATGAAACAAAACAATAGAGTAAAAAAGGAGTAAAGGTAATGATTAGCAAATTTGGTAAATTACCAAAGGCTGTGACCATTAAAAGAATGACTTTTTCACGTATTCTGTTAGATGATAACACAAATAACTGCTACCTCTATTAATGGTGATTGTTGATTACCTTGAAAAACATAAAATTACTAAAGTTTATCATATTTTGAGAATAGGCTACAAATAAGTCGAGCCTCACTTTATTCATTTATCTATTGTTGAAACATTCCAACTCGCCAACTATTTAAATTCCCAATTCTGAATCCACATTAAATAGTCAAATTTTGAACTGTAATTTATTAATTTAACAGCAGCACTAAGGTAATAATACAAAACGGTAAACATATTTGAAAGGATGTAAAGTTGACTGAGTAAGTATTGATCTTGAAAAGAGATCAGAGATTAAAAAAGATTTATTTAATTTGATTTGATTATTGTTATTCTTCCGGTCTTTTTTGATCACTGCTGCCAACCTTTATATCAAGATAAATACCTGATCAACGAATAAACGATGAAATCTACTGAACAATTGCAACCTGTTATAAAAAAATACAAAGTGTAATAAACTTTTTGCTTTGCTATCAGACAACAACATTAGCTCTTCAGCTGCGCCAAATTCAAATTGACTTTTTCAACGTTCATCTTTATTTTTACTTTTTAAATTGCCTTTAATTTTGTTTGATTTTCAACAATCAAATTTATGTTGACTTTTTTTGCAACTTTATATTGATTAAATAATCACAATCGACCAATGAAAAGGTATACCAAAGGTCAAATCCAGACTGGAAAGCAAACATTCAATTGTGATGTTAACTTATTTGCTTTTTAGGTAACATTCAATTGTCTCATGATGATAAGTTAATTATCATTTTAATGAAAATCTAATTCTTTTCATCACTTACTCCATGCAAAGTAAATTAAATTTTGATTACATTTTGCTTTACATTAATTCGCATTGCAGCCCAAAAAACAAGTTTCCAGTTTGGGTTAATGAATGTACATAAATGTAATAAATACATGAATTAAGTTGAACAAGTCAACAATAAGTTGTAAGCTTCAACTCTATTTTGGCCATTGATCTACCGTGACTCCATTAATAATCAACTTTGATCCAAATTGGCATTCTCCGGTTAATTCAGTCTCAAATGTCTACCTTTGTCCATTGATTTTTGACTATTGAGCACTACCCGTTCAATGGGCGTTGAAATTGGCCTGGGCTGTTAAAGTTGATGAATCTAGTGAAAGCACAGAAAAACAAAGATTCATTTTTAGTCACATATTTGCACTTTTACAGGTCAAGGTAGGGCTGCTGATCGAAACAAATGTGTGTTGAAGGAGATGATCAAGGAAGAGATGAATGAGAAAAAGAGGAAATCTTGTAATCTGTTTCATGGTCCATAATCAATTGAACATTAGCCAAAAATTTGTTTGCCTCTTTTAATCGGATGAAGCAAATCACTTCTACATCTTAATATTATCAAAGTAAAATTGAATCAAAATGAAATTTACTTTTAGACATGTTACCATTCAATAATCAACTAATATATCTACATAAAATGAGGAGTTAAGATGATCATTTGGTGTGTGAATTAGCAGATAACAATTTACTTTTCTTCTCATTCCATTAAATCTATTTGAGAATGGATGTAAGTGAATTCACTGCAACTTGGAGATAATAAACATTACATGTATTCAATTTTGTTCATGAAAGGAAAAATAATTACACTTTAATTTTTAATCTACCTTTTATTACAACAATCTGTACAAAATTGATAATATCATGTTTTGAATTTAAGTGAAGCATTAGAGTTGTCTGGGCTTTAGTCTAAGCTTTGGATTAGAGTTAATATAACGGTAAGGATATACGAATGAGCTGACTTCTTCTCTTTTCAAGTCTCAGCTAGCAAAGTCGATATTAACGCTAATTTAATAGCCTGCATCAAAATAATTATAAACGAATTTGTTTAAATTATTTTAGGCTAGACTAAGGTTAATTAGTTTGGGTTAAATAATATCACTGAGTTTTGTATACACTTACCGTAATTTCTGGTACTTTTGCTTAAAATTAACTGATTAGTTTTTGATTGAGACAAATAGATTAAAATTAAACAATTTGATGAAAATACTCAAATGTTCAAAAGTAAATTAAAAAAACAAAATATCTTTAGCAATTGAAGCCAATTTAATTGGTTAACAAGTGAAAACTTTACACAAACTATTCTTGAACAAGCTAGAGTCACCTGGTGCAGATAATTTAAACTAGCAATCGGTTGAAATCTGCATCTTTTTAACTTCCATTTCGTGCTTGAATTGATTTTTTTGACTTTGTAATCATTGACTATCATTAGAAAATGAGTTTTACTATGAATATGACAATGAATTAACATCGGCAAATGTTTAATTCATCAGAAGAGTGAGTTGAAAGCGTAGATTTACCGATAAAGTTGAGAGCAAAACAAAACCTGGATGCATCCCAGGCTTTTAACTGGATCATGAGCCAAATGGTTAAATATCCAAGCTTAATCTTGTAATATAAATCAAGTGTTTGCTCCGATGTGAGCTACCAAAATATTATTCATAAATGAATTATATTGTTTTACTTATTAATAACTCTCAGTAAATAGCTTTCAAAACAATTTAAAATTTTCCCCTCAAATTACTCAATCCTAATCACTGCCAGAATTTTTTCTCGATCTTTTTTTCAGAAACATAATAAATTTTACAGCTTAAATTTGATATTTAAAATTAAGTTAATTAAAAATGATTTAAAAAGGACAAATACAATTGGAAAAGACAGTCTTCGAGAAACAAAGCACAAGTGAAATACAATAATTGGGTCAGTGGTATTCAAATTAAATCGAGTCTTAACAGACATTTGAGATTCTTGTCGAAAATTTCATTAATTTTTGTTCATACCTTTTTAATTAATAATTTGGTATAAATGGTGATGATGATGATGATTTTAATAAATGCAAAACATTTTGCAAAAGTAAATTAAACCATTTTCACATTTAATTACATTTTACAATAATATACTGATGCATTTAACGTAAAGTGAAAATAGTTCGTATTTAAGCTCATTTGATAGTTACTAAAATTGAAAAATCATCAATTTATACCAAATTTATGGAATCAAATGATTAAAAAAATAGAAACAAAAAAGATTAATTTCTTGGAGATATTAATGATGTAAACGATGGGATTGGTTTCCAACACAATGATTGATTTGGTTAAGTTGATTGAAAAAACGGCGTTAATCCACATTTCTTAATTTTCCAAAATTCAATTCCAGTGATCACAATTAGCTTCAGATTTATTGCCAATCGAAGATGCATCATATAATTGCCAACCATTGCAATAAGGAACATTGAAAAATAGTTAATTTAAACCAGATATTATTCAACAGCGATTCTAGGAACATTTGATCCTCCATTTGATTTCTCCTTAACATCCTTTAAATTGAGATCTGTAAATTGAACGAGAATGAAAAAATACAATCAATATGGTAAAATTTAAAAGATGAATAAAAAATCAAAGCAAATATCATTGAACATTTTACAATGCAAGTTTTCGTAATGTTTACAAACCAATGATTTCAAGGTAAAAAATGAAACTAATTATCCAAATTCAAGGTATAGATTAATGGTGAATTTAGTGAAAAGAGAAAACTAAATATTAAAATATTGAAAATTGACAATAAAGAACTTTTTAACCATTAAATCCTTCCTCATTTAAACATCGATATGTACAGTGTTTTGAAAAATTAAACAATTAATCAAGTCGAATTTTTTTTCTAGAAATTAAATCTTTCAATTAATTTTCCCAGCCATTGAATATTACAATAAACAAATATTTAAGTGGACGTCATCAAACTTGGAGAATGAATCCATTCGATTTTAAATTGAATTGATAGCAAACTGATTTCTCTGAATCTTGAATCTTGAATTAATCGTATTCCAAAATTCCATCAAGACTGGTTCCTTTTTTGTTTGTTAATATTCGTCGGCATATTTTTGAATTTATTGCTTGAAGTCAAGGGTCAAGACACAGTTTTTCAGTATCGTCTTTGAGAATCGCTTTTCAAACCATTGTATTTGCTTTTATTTGAATAATTATCTGATCAAATTCTTATCAAGACCCAATCATTATATGATATTTGTAAACCTGATTCGCTAGAAAACGCGACATTGTTCCAATTTCGACGTTGATTATCCTGACAAAATTGCATAAATTGGAGCTCTGATAGCTTGCATTGAGATTTCTCAGATGATTTATCAGTAATCCAAAATCAACGTTGATTTAAAACTGTTATTATCATGTTTCAATGTTAATAAATTTACTGATTTTGCAGTTTATTGTTTACTTTATATCAATTTAATAGTTGAATTAACTGTCAAAACAATAAAAAGATTGTTAATAATCCAGGTTAACCAGTTCAATTGTAATGATTGTAAATAAACGATAAATGATTGATGCACTCAAAGTCAAGATCAATATTTAGAAAGACTTGAATTTAAATGATTATAATAATGAGATCACAATTTTGACGATTACAAATTAATTGTTTGAGAATTTAAACTTGAAAAAATTGTTAAAATTACTTCAATCTAATTTTACCTTTGATAAACAATAGGAAAAGTAAATTAATTTCATGTAATTCGTTGTTTGATCTTTCGCATTTCGCCTCAACTTGATGTTATAATCAAGAATACGTAATAATTTGAAACTGTGCTGATTCTCAATCAAAATAATAAAGTTAATTCAGATTTAAAGATGAGATTGGTCAAGAAAGCAAAAAGTTTAATTTGATTATTGCGATTGATAAACAAAAAAAGATGAACTATTAAAACGAAAGAATTAAATTTACTCTTTTTGGTTTTCAGGATTGCTCAAAGGGATGAGAAACATTCAAGTTTAATTAGAATTGATTCATTAACTAATCATCATAACTAGATATGAAAGCACAAAATGTTGATCTCATTACGATTTACTCAAGTTTTCAATGCGATGCAAGTATTTTACCCTTTCCATCCTTGTCAAGTTGCTGATTAATAGTGTAAAGTTAAATTGTTTGTTGACACCTTACTTAACTCAAGTTAATTAAAGATCGATTGATTAACTATCGAGTCAAATATAGCAATCTTAAGCAAGGCAAACAATTTACAAAAATGATTTTAAATAAAGCGGGTTAAAAGAGGTGAAAAGGAGCAAATTGCAATGATAAATTGTTAGCTTTTTATTAAAGTGTTAATGCAAGCAAATTTAAGGTTTCATAAATTTTGGGTTAATTTGTATGATTAGAATCAGCAGCATGCAAATGGTTTACATTCTTGAGATTAAAATGGCCCCTTCAATAGATCATGGTATTAATGGGAAATTAATTGAATGACCAACAGCTTAAGATTAGTCGGAATTTAATTAATCAACTGATTTCCAAGCAAAGCTGTTCTTTCATCAGCTGAATAGTTTATTTCTTGGGACAATTCATCAATAGAATTGTATGAATGTCGCTTAGTTAAAGTCTTTTCCTGATTATTATTCATATTATTATTGCTATCATGCATCCAATTTAGCGAACCTGAAAGTAAAGTTAATATTTGAGGAATTTGAATTTTAATAAGTTTGAAATTAAATTGCTAAGCTTTCATATAAACTGATCCACTTTAGCAAGGTAAATCTACTTAATCATTTGGTTTTGTTTTGTTAAACATAATCTTGGCCCATAAAAAATTGAAACATGAAATTTAAATGCGACAAACTCATTTAGATTGAGTTGTTGAATTGATTATAATCATTGACGTTTGTTTAACACTATTATTGAACATTGTTTTTGTACTTGTCACTATTAGCTATCATTTAAACAGGTAGATTCACATAGAGAAGAAAGAGGATCAAGGATTCAATACAAATCAACAAAGCAAAACCATTGGTAAGGTACCAAAAAATCAACGGGAAACATGATTAAGTCAATTTCCTTTTGACAAAGAAGAGTTTAATTGTTTCCTATTAAATTAAATTTTCAGTAAATTCAATCCATTTTGATGAAATTGCAAAATTTCATTGTAAAATAGTGGTTAGGCTTGACTGGATTTTTGTTTACTCAATGTTATCCAAAAGTACAAAAACAAAGATATGAATTATTCCTAATCCAATCTATCCTTATTGGTGGCAATCAATTGATTTTTGTTTTCATACTTGGTAAACAATCTTGCGTAAAATGATTAACAATGATCTGCCAAATTCAATTCATATTACGATCAGTTCAACTGATATGAGAAAACAACTGATTTACAAGCAAAACAGACAAATTATTTGATTCGATCAACAAAAACAGAAACAACAAGCTAAAAGGAGAAAAACAATTTTCATTAAATTGTTTCGAACATTCATTTAAAATTGATCATTGATTAATATTAACAAATGGTTGAACAATCTCAACTTACTTGGTGAAGCTTGTTGAATTATTTCACTTGAATTTGGAATTGAATTTACTCCACTTGTAGTCTCTTTTAGAGCCTCATGGTCAATTGTTAATAAATATAACCAAGCACCAAGAATACCACCAACATGTGGACCAACAATTCCAGCTGCCCACCAATAATGTCCACCAAGAGGCCTAGCATTCAGGAAAAAGAGAATCAAAATGATCAGAAATCGAAAATTAAGATAAATAGTACGAATATTATAAGATGTTATATAGAATCAGATAAATTAAAGGTTAAATAACTTTTCATCTGCAAGCATGGGTTAATCAAATTGTTTTCCTGTTCTTCAACAATATAATTCATTGCTCTTTCTCAATTTTGGATTATTGAAGGAAATGATTATCGTCAACTTCAATTTTGTTGTTTGTTGACTGGCTAAAGTTATTATGATTGTGGCGAGAGTTGACTGCAATTTGTCAATTTAATGTTGAATGATCAATAATATTAATCAGGTTAACAATATGGGTTTCATCAGCAAGACCCCTGAAACGTTATTATGGTGATCACAATGGTTAACTTGAGAGTCAAACTGAGAGACTTGAAGAGACAACTGAGAAAGATTATAGTGATTGAAAGTTAAGAAAAATTTTTCTTGCTTCTATTGATTCAAATTTTTATCATTAAGGAGACAGAAATAACAGCCTAAATCAATTGTTGGCAACGATAATCACTAGAGATCATATTATTCCCAACGCAACAATAATTGCCGTTACCAAATAATAACGTTAATAATAGTTGATTCCAACTTACTGGAATGGTTCCCAACCGTATCTAACAAGAGCAGAAAACAATCGAGGAGCAAAATCTCGAGCGGGATTCAGGATGGCACCACAATTATAATTAAATGCTGTAGGGATTCCGGTAATGATGACAGCGAAGAGAGCTGGTTGAGCCTTCAGTGGAGCCTTGATACCATCAGAAACAGCCAGAATACCAAATAATAATAACGATGTACCAATCATCTGTATATAAGTTCAGTAAAATAAGAGAATGAGTTAGTAAAAAATTTCCAAAAAAGTAATAACAATTAGCAGCAAGAGATACAAATAGAAAGCTGAAAGGTTTAAGTTAAATTTGAAAGTCACCTGGTCAACGAAGGCTCCAGGAATGGTTACAAATCGAGCTGGATAAGTGGCAAATATTTCCCCGGTTATATTTGCTTGATGACTTGGGTCGAAATGTTCAATTGCTTCAAAATGATCAAGATAAACCACTGCTGAAGCTAAAATCCCGCCAACATATTGAGCCAGCAAGTAATACCAGACTTTAGACCATTTGAATTTACCAATAGCAGCCATTGCTGTTGTAACCGCCGGATTCAAATGGGCTCCTAGTAACAAAAATAAAACAAATATAATAATTAATTTATGTTATTGAACTGCATTTATTGTCAACTATTAATTACAATTGAATTAAATATCTTTAAGGGTAGTTGAAAGTCAAAATCAAATGGTTCACTTTTGTGCCAGCTTTTGCTTCTTACATGTTTGCTGTGATGCAGTTAAACTTTAGGCACCAAATTTAACATTGAATCAATGATTGCCTATTGATAGATGGTATAGTAATTATTAATTATATTATTAATTATACTATTAGTCTAAATAAAAACTTGATAGACGGATTAAGCAAAATATCGTTGATCAAGGCAAAATAAAAGCCCAACCTTGAATAACAAGCAAAGGTCTACCAATAAACTCAAGATTGAGTGAGACTTTTTGTTTTAATCAAAGATTTCATTCACCATTAATAAGTATATTGCAAATCAATTAATCAACAATGAGTACAACAGGAACAAATTAATCAAAAATGTAACAATTTAAAGTGAGAGACATGAAATGAAATACTGGATTAGTTTATTAAAAGACAGTCAAAATGATGGTCAAGGTGAATTAAGGTAATCACCATTCAACATCATCTTAAAAATTCAACCTTTTACACTAAAAAAGCTCAATTTTTTCTATTCCCAGTTAAATGTGAATCAAAATAATAATTTAAAGGCTAAAATATTGTCGTAGAATTGATAACGATGATGATTGAGTTTACTATTTGAAGAGAGAAGAAAAAAATTCAGGTCATTTAATGTTGATGATGAATCCAGTTTTACGTCAAATGATGATTTCAGAAATTGGAATATTGTTTATCCTTTTCGATCACCTGTGATCATCTTTTTTATTACATCTATTTACATTTGATTTGAATGACAAATAATACCAGCAGGATTGACAACACAATTTGCTACAATTGATCAATAATGTTTATTTTGGTATTTATAATCAACAGTTAAATAAAGCATTGAAATGAATGGAAAAGCAATTGATTTGAGACTCATTTAAGTCAATCAAGATACAAAACTGGCCAATTGATTGATTAATAAGCAATTGGAAGTAATAAAGTTCAATTTTAATGACTAAATTGTCAGTATTGAGTGAAGTAAAGAGTTCATCCAGACTGTAGACCGATTGTTGACCAACATAATTTGAATAATTTAAACTCCATTTGTATCCATAATCGTTATTATTATTATCCTCATCATCAGCCAAATCATCATAAACATCATCATTGTCGTTCTTAATATTATTAGAGCTGATCGAAGCAGGTCAAGTTCACAAGTTGGACCAGTTTTGAGAAGCTTTTTTTACACTATTTTTTACTATTTTTGTCCATCTTTTTTCACTTCAATTTTGTATTTTTTCCTGTCAAAGTTTTCAATCAGATTGGTGAATCTAACCTTTTGTTTAGACTCAACCTTTGATTTATCCTGACTGTTAACATGTAATTGTCAAATAATCAATTGGTAAAAGCTAAGTGTGAATGATGAAACAAAAGGCAAGAGTATTGAGGATAAAAAAAGGTTTGATTAACTTGAAAATAGAAATGATTTTCCTTGATCAAGTTAATCTGTTTTCAGATATCGTCTCGTCTATTTGCTGCTGATTGTTGTGCGTGTTAATTGTTGAGGATAAATTGAAATCTTAAAATTGAACTTGAAGCTTAAAGGCTTAGATAAGAACAAAAATCAATTGTTGATTTACAATCAACCTTGAATTGAATTGAATTCTATATGAATGATATTGTTGTTGATGAGGATGATTAAGGTGAGTGAACAACATCATCAACAATAGTAATTAGATCAACAGCAGCATCTTTTCAATTATTACACATAAAAACGCAACTTTCTTGTCATTACAATGAAAATATTGACTGATTACCACCATCAATCAATAACTACAGCAAACAACAAAATAAAAAATTGGTTGATTAATAATAATAGAGCAAAATTGTTTAATAATAACCACTTTTGGATAACCAAAAAGTTGATATCACCAACAATCAACGATACATAATAATTGATTACTGAAGATTGGTGATCAAGTCTGTTTCAACTCATTTCAAAGTCATTTCAAGTAAAAGATTAAACATGAAGCTCAAAATAAGACATTGATTAATGTGGACAGTAAATATGTTTCTCATAATGACTATTCAAATTGTGATTGAATAATTAGTTAATTATTGCTGTCGGTTGGATCAAATGAAAACTAAAGGTTAACAAACCATTTATAAACGATTGGAAGCCTCAGAATACAGTTATTTATGAAAACATTACTGATCCAAATAGAGTTCAATTAATTTGCAAACAAAAAGTTAACCAACCATCAATTTCAAGGCGATAAACACTTTTTTGGCAATTTAATTTAACATTCATCAGAAAAAAAAGTCAATTTTTAGTCTAAAATTGGCAGCCAAAAAAGATGCTAAAGGTTGCTTAAAATTAAGTATTTAACATTTATCATTATGTGAGATTCATTGAGGTATATTAGTTGTATAATAGCAACAGTTAACTGGCATGTAATCTAATGAATCTGCAATTAGTGAACCCTGAAACAATCTGACTGACGATAATGGTTAGATTTGGCCAATTATACTTCACAATTGAATATGCATTCACGAAAATCATCAGCTGTTCATCTAATTTTATTATTCAAATTGGCAGCACTATTGGATGACTAATCTCTGAGGCTAACCCTCAATCAGATAATTGTAAGGTTAAAGGTACAGAAAAACCTTAAATCAGCCTCAAATTGAACAACAATTTAGATCGCTTGAATATTATTAACAGTTACAAGTAACAGATGGGAATTTTTTGCGTCTTTGAATACATTTGGTCACAAAAGTATTAATAGATGAATATGTCAACCTTTAGAAGCATAAACTGACAAGATAAATTGTAATTGAATGCAGGCTTAGTTGATTCAAGTCTTTGCCTTAATCAGTTAACAGTTTGATCAAGTTTGCTGGTTAAATTATTAAATTGAAAAATATTTTACCTGAAACTGAAATGGTCGCTGAAACCCCAATTAATACTCCAGTGGCAAAGCAAAAATTAACAGCCATGTAATCAAATCTATCTCCTTGTTGTGTCCGTAATTTATATGCTGCTGTGGCTGCATCACCAAGAACCTAAATTAAAGGCAAACAATTAAAAGTAACAATTGAGATGATAAGAGAAAATTGTAAAAATAATTGCAACAGAAAAAAGTTGTCAAGACAGACAAAAGTCCATTGATTCATCCATTTATTTTCTTGAACAAGGAAGTTTTGTTACGCTTTTACAGGTTTAATAAAGATAATAATGAAATAAGACAAAAAATGAGATCTAAATCACCAACAATAGCGAAATTATGATTCTAATTTTTAGAAACAAATGTTTAACCAGATCATCCTTGATTTCAGCTATTTAGATGGAATCAAAATAATCTTTTTTTTTCTGTTTTTCGTTTAAGTTTTCTGGTTTTCTGGTTTTTTTAAAATTGCACTTTTTTATGGGTAAAATACAAAGCTTTGTTTTGGCAATTAAATTAATGATAATATCAAGATTGCTTGGTAAATATTGAGACACGTGAGATAAAATTTGGTGAAAATTATGTTAACAATTGATGTTCCCTTTACTTTTATGTTGCCTCAAGATTAAGCTAATTATCAGGCCTGAAACTGTTTGAAATAGTTTGTCCAAAGATTATGAAGCAACGGAAAATAACCAATGGCTTTTTAGGGCGAAAATTCAACAACGATATTCAATAACGTTTGATTTTGTCATCATTCTAATCTTTATCATTTTCATCATCATTTGAAATATGACAATTTCAGAAGTTCATTGGCACTAAGAATAGTTTCATATGTAAGCAAGATTGGTTAACCATGAGACTTGATTTTGTCCGATTCTTGAAATATTCATTAACCTTAACGGCTAATTTAGATAACTAACGATTAGATTTATTATCCCTCTCCACTTCCCTGCTTAATCATTTCCTTGTCTAGATTATTGACTTTGACAATGTTTTAATTAACTGTAGAATATTGAATTTGTGATTGATTTCAGCAAATTATCAAGAAATAGGAACATTGTTTTCTAGCAATATTACATTTGAAAGCTAACTTTCATTGTTAGGAAAAATTGCGTATAAGTTATCATTTCATGAATGATGTTACATTTTAACCTAATTATACTAATTTGATGTAAATTATCAATAAATTGATAATAAAAGCGATTTAGTGTAAAATAATTGAAAAAATAATATCAACAATCTGGTTCTGATTGGGTTAAAATGCAGTGTGCAAGTTGCTCAAAATAACTTTACCTAGACATATTTGTGTGCAATCTTAGTTTTTAAATGAGATATTGAAAATACAATTACAATAAAGGATTTCAGGATTCATCAGGATTGAGGATGAAGTAAATTCAGTTTAGCAACTTACAACTATGAAAAAGGTACCAATCATTTCTGCAAGAAACTCTTTACTGGTCTGTGATGCCAATGAAACTTTAACTCGTCTGGAGACTTCATTCGATCGGGATAAAATGGTCTTGGCTGATTGTTGATTAGACTCTGTTGTTGATGATGAGGACATATTAACACAGTCACAGAATTAAGCACCAGGACAATGAAAAGGGTAATAAAGATGAATGTATACAATGTTTAAGTATGCAAAAAGTATTTAGGAGAGGAAAATGGTGATGATGATGAAGATGAAGATTTTTTTAGCACAAAACTGTTTTCAGTTGCAAGATTTGATAGTTTTTCAAGAAGAGTGAAGTGAAAGATGTAGATTACAAAACTGAACTTGAAGATACCGGTGTAATGAATGATGTACCAGATGATGATGATGAAGATGGTGATGTAGATGATGAAGATGACGCGAGAGAAATAGATTGGCAGTTTAGAAACAGGATGTTGATAGTAAAATGAAGTTACAGTTAAATGATCAAGTTGAAGCTGAGATTTGATGATGAGGATCCTTTTCTGTCTAATGACGATTATCCCTCCCTCTGTCTCTTTCTTTTGCCACACAATTCTTTCTCCCTTTTTCTTCTTCTTTTTCCATCTCTCTCTCTCTCTTTTCTCTCCTCTTTTCCCTCCTCTAACGGTTATCATTTTCTTCTCCTTCTTTCCCCTTTACATTGAAACTTGAATTGTTCCAGTTTTTGCCATTGATCGAAACTAATCTGGACTTAACAAGCTTCTGATCCATTCTTTTTTTACTATCATCTATCTTTCATGACGTGAAATGCACCATCCAAATATATTACGCCCAACCGATAAAGGCTAGCAAAGGATAAATATAACAACAGGGTTTAGCTTGGAATTGAATCACATGAGCAGAATCGCCGTCCTAATATTCCCTTTCTGGTCACTTCATGGAAACCTGGAAATTTGTTCAATTAAAGTTTTTACATGTTTGATTTACGCTTTTAAATTCCAATCTTAAAATGTCTTTGGTCAAACTGTAGTTTGGTTTCATGAAGGATAGTTGCACAGACTAAAAACCAAATACAAAACATAAAAATTTGTTGATTCAGTTCAAATTTGACTAACAATTAAAATTTTAGACTAAAAATGAACCGTTATAAAGTCAATCGAGCGCCATCCTGCGCTGTAGAAATAACTTATTAATAATAGCTTTTTTTTGTAAACACAAGATGGCATTTATCAACTTCGAGTAAAATTTATTTTTAATTAATTCTTTCAGTTTTATACTCTTGATTTATACAAATTGAATCTTTCATTTAAATTTTCAGATTCGTTATCAATCAATCAGTTAAACATAAAAGATTAAACAGCTGAGTTTTATATTGTTGTTAAAATATCATTAAATCTAATGCAATGATTGATCCAATGACGATTTAAAAAAATGTAAGTACACTCTTAGATGCTTCAAATTTTATCGAGATTATCAGAAATGAAATAATTGAGATTATAGAATGGCGTAAATTGACAAAATTAAGTGACTTTTGATTAAATTGCTTGAACGAAATTTAAAGAGTCGCGCCTTTGCTTCAAAATGGCAACCAAGGGGGCGGTATGAGCCATCCAGGCATCTCAAAATGGTATATATTGGAGCTGCCACTTACTTGTTTCTTTCTTCTTCATCATCTTTTTTCAAGTGTTTGGAAACAAGCAAAATCTAATGCAGGCTAATTTCAATAGACTCCCTTTGCTCAATTTGAGCCCCATCGACTGTAAAGAGGACATTGATGAAGTAATTATTCTTTAAATAATAATTCAATTTGATTGTAACACATTCAATTTTACCCTCTCCTCTCCCATGTCTTGAACTGTTTTAGTCAACTTCTTGTCATCAGTTATTCTCATCTTCCACTTTCTCTTTTCCTCTCTCTATCTCTCTTTCTTTCTTTCTTTCCTCTTTCTTTTTTCCTCTCCTTCTCTTTCCATCCCTTGCACTTTTCAGTATTTTTTCTCTTGTAACCACTCTCTCAACCCCATCCACATTCAGATTCAATGTACCTAATTCTCAATTTAACAATCTTTTTCTTGTGTTTCCTTTCTCTCTTTCCAGCGTTTCGAAAAGTCATACACACTGCTTCAAGAATTAATCAAAGGATCTTCAGAGTCAGAGGCTCATGATACTTTAATAGCAACTGTACGTTTTTATCTTTATGAATGTAGTTTTTAACTTTTAACGATCAACAAATCTAAATCTACTTTATTTATTTTCCAGGTCTCTAAAAGTACTCAAGATCATGATAATGTTTGTCTTGGATTATTGACCAGTATTCTTGTTGACCCACCAAACGCTCCTCGAGTAAGTAAACTTTGATATAATAATAACTGTTGACCCTAATCATTTGTTTCCGTTCATTTACAGTATTATCGAGATTTGACCTATGTTTCCAGAGATGGAATGAATCTTGTGATATCCTTCTTAAATCGTATTATCTTGGAAAGATATCCTAAACTACACGATGGGTGTCGTGCTCAGGTATGCTCACTAATTTGCTAACTTATTTATTAGTTAACTTTTTATCATCATTGTTTAACACATTTTTTCTCACTCTTTAATTGCAGTTGATTTGGGTTCTTCGCGAGTTAATAAAAAATTCCATTACTGCTTGTGAAACTATAGCTATAAGTTTACTTCGTTCAATTGCTGGCGGAGATGTTTCAACAAAAAATTTATGGCTAACTGAGAAAATGTTGGACCTTTTAATAGACAATCGATCTTGGCTTGATAAAAACAGTTTTCTCATTGCCATATCAGTTTATACGTATCTTAGATTAATTGTTGATCACAGTTCACCTAGTTTAACACTTTTAAGACAAAAAGAAATTGATTTGTGCAGTTCGTTGTTGAGAGAAAAGTTTACAGATTGTCTGGTCATTGGACGGGATTTAGTCAGACTACTACAAAATGTTGCCAGAATAACAGAATTCGAAAAAATTTGGAAAGACATATTCAACAATCCAACTTCACTATCTCCAAATTTCCAAGGCGTATTGCAACTTATGCAAAGTAGAACCTCACGAAGATTCCTGCAATGTCGTTTGACTCCAGACATGGAAAAGAAAATTTTGTACCTTACATCACTTGTTAAGTTTGGTCAACAAAAACGTTATCAAGAATGGTTCCAACGCCAATATTTATCAACCCCAGAAAGTCAATCTCTTCGTTGTGATTTAATTCGTTACATTTGTGGTGTTATTCATCCTTCCAATGAAGTTCTTTGCTCAGAAATTATTCCCCGTTGGGCAATCATTAGTTGGATCCTTTCTTCGTGCACCTCTAGTGTAGCCGCAGCTAATGCCAAATTATCATTATTTTATGATTGGCTATTTTATGATCCAGAAAGAGATAATATTATGAACATTGAACCAGCTATTTTATTAATGTTTCATTCTATGAGAAATCATCCACCGACGGCAACTGGATTATTAAACTTTTTATGTCGAGTAAGTATTGAGTGTTTGAAAGCTTTCCGGCTTTAAAAAACCTTTTAACTGAGAGTTGTTTATTAACTTTTCAATTTTTTTCACAGATTGTTACTCAATTCTGTCCCAGTTTAACACCTCAAGTAAAACTAGGAGTTAGTACATCATTATCACAAATTTTAGAGAAAAGAGTTATACCGTAAGATACCATCTATTTTTATTCCTAATTCAAGTTTTTTGTTTATTTCATTTTTAATAATTCTTTGTCTTTTTATGTTCTTTGTGTTAGCAGTTCTTTATCATCACTTTTTGAAAGCCCCAAGTTGGATCGTGAGCTTCGTTTACTAATCAGAGAGACTTTTCCTGAATTTTGTAGCGCAGTTAATGACCCCCTTCACAATTCAATTCCCGTCAATGTAGAAACAATCCCTATTCGTGATAATTCTGAGATAATCATTGATCCACCGAGAACAAATAATCACAATGATGTTGATACATCTGAGAATCGGTTTAGTGACGATGAAGCTGAAGGTAGCTCAGGACCGAATGGTGGCTCTGTTCCTCATCCTGATGGAATCGATAAAAAATCAGTCACTTCTCTTGCTGAGAATAATATAAATTGTATAGATAAAAAAACAATGAATGGCCCATCAACCTTTTCTAAATCTGCCTTCGAAACAAATCTTGGGCGCCTCAATGAGGAATTAAGGTCTACCGTTTTAGCTCTTGAAGAGTCAAAGTAAGTAGTTATTAACTTGCAATTTTCGAAAGTATAGATAATGAAGTGTAATCACACAATTCATATTTATTTTAGGGACAATGAAACTCGATGTGAAATGATGGAAAAAATTCTTCAATTAATTTTACAAGATGATGAATTCGGTATTGAAGATTCTCCTTTACCTGATTGTATTTTATATGCATTGCGTGAAGAAATTGCCAAATCAATATTTCCTGAATGCCCTGATGAAGAAGCTCTCGAGGAGTCTATTGGTTCTCCTCTGTTTGTTATTTTTCGCAATTTATGTCAAACACCGGAAGAAAATCCAAATAGAGTTCCTATTCTTTCTCTTCTTAACGAAATGTCATCAAGTCAGCCTTCCATAGGTTATCTACTTTTGTATTATATGAAGGTTAGCAAAAGTTATGATGGGAAAGTATCACCTTATCGAGATTTTGCTAAATCTCTGGGTAAAGATTTAAAAAACTGCCTTCTCACCGATCTGAAAGCTTGCGCAGATTATGATGATATCAACCTATTCTGCTATCTGATACCAGATATATACAATCATTTCCCCATGATTGCCTTAAACAATCCAGATCTACTACATCTTATTGTATCCTGTATTGATTCAAGTCAACTCCAAGAACTGGTTTGTCTTATTTTACAAGGAAATTTAACTATGTTTCGTAAAGATGGTCTATTACCTCTTTTAAGTGAGTATTTTGAACGTTTTGAACTTTTATTTCTCCTTTTATAACCATCCTTAATAATATTAACTGTACTTTTTATCTTTTTTCTGGATTTATCAGATGCTAGTCTAGAATGGGAAACTTTTGAACAATTTTGTCTTTGGCAACTTTTTATCGCCCATTCGATGCCTGTTGAATATATACTACCTATCCTACCGAAATTAGAATTTCAAAGTAAATATCTTCAATAACTTACTTATTATATTAAGTTCATTAAATCAGTTTATTAATTCACCTTTATATTTACCATAGAACATTCTGAAGCCCTTACGAATATATTATTGCTAATCAAGCGAGAAGTACCAAGTCAAGAGCTTTTGAAGCACATAATCAGTCGTGATGTACGTGATAAAGATCATTTTGTTGTTTCTTTGTTAAAATATTGGACTAGTAATGATAATTGGGAGAAATTAGCTGAATTACTTGGCACGCAGTTAACTAAACCAAGCTTGACTAAAAGGAAAAGGTAACTGTCTGATTTTTTGTTGATTTGTTATAATTCGTTAAATTAATTTTTTACTTTTAGGCCTGCAAATCACAAAATTTCATTACCTGTTAGTACAGAACAAATTTTAATTTATTTGGACCAACTGAGGCAAACAAATATGAATAGTAGGTGTAAGTGTAAATTATTTCTAATTTTTTGCACGATAAATATTCATCTATTTATCTTATTAATGTTAAAATTTTTATTTTCACTTATTTACAGTTTTTACTCATGAATCCATTCAAAAAGCTTTAATAACTTCCCAAGAGCTTAGCAGTGATTCTCAAAAAGCAAGGTAAGTTATAAAACGCACAGAAATAATTTGCGGTTAACTTTTTGTCAATTTTGCGCCTAGAGAAACCCTTGAAGTTCAAATTCACTATCATGTTAAACCATGCAAAATAATGCATATCTATAGACTGAACTAACTTGAAAACCTTATCAACTTAACTGTAGAAAACTTATCTTATCCTGTGATGCGCAACTATACGAAATGTGACGCAATATAATTTCCTATTGTTTAACTTCTCGATGAGTATCTTTCAATTTTTGACCATTATCTAAAGAGGTGTCTAATTAAATTGGACATTTAATGGGCCCAGTTATTCTGGCAGTAATCTATTCAAATTTTGAATACTTATGAACTCAAGAAGTTAATTCACAAATTTGAACAAAAATAAATGTTTTTTAATTTCTCTCGTTTCTCAGATTTAGTGACCTTTTCGCATTGATAGAAGATCATGATTCTAAACCAAAAAGAGGGAAGACGTCAAATAAAAAAGTAAAAGCTAAACCAATTGAAGAATCAAATAGTGATACTGAAGCGTCTGAGGTGAGTTTTTAATGAGCAATCAGATTTATCGAAATAATTTCAATAACAAAAATATTGTTTGTCAACTCTTATGTGTTAAATATCATTATCAACTACTTGTATTGAAAGATGATTTACTATCTACCTCATAAAATGATTTCTCAAAAAAAATAGATAGCAATTTTTATACCAGAGTGCAACAGTAATATAAATTCGATCAAAATATCAAATTGACGTTGATCATGTATTAATTTACTTTTTTCTGTTTACTTTTTCTCAGGAGGAAACAACGCCAGTGAAAAAAGAGAATAAATCATCGACTCCTAGAAAAAAGAGGAAAACTATAGTACCTTCAGATTCGGATTAGTATCCGGACAATATATGTGTAATAATTGTTTTCTTTAACAGCTCATTTCATTTCATTGCTTATAAATTCGAATGAAAACCGTCATCCTCCTTTTCTTGTGTTATAAGTCCTTCTCATCAATCAAAAGACAAAATATACCACCACTTTGATTACAAACAAACAATAACATCATAATTCCCTCATAACGATCAACATGAATCATCAAACCATGACATTGTAAATACTATGCAATCATTCTTACACAAATGTTAAGAAATCATCAACTCTAAATTTAATAAATTGTTTACGCTTTTGCTATAAGACAAGCTATGATATTTATTGACATGAGTGTTCTATCATTTCAAATTTTCCATTTTTTTACCAATTCTATCTTACAATTCCATCCATCTATTACTGTCTTGTTATCGGAGTCGACCTAAGTTAGGATTGATAACGAATGG
This sequence comes from Tetranychus piercei, assembly GCA_036759885.1. NCBI lineage: Eukaryota > Metazoa > Arthropoda > Arachnida > Trombidiformes > Tetranychidae > Tetranychus > Tetranychus piercei. Next base: position 24,703,523 of record CM071877.1, read on the forward strand.
TTCAAAGATTGAAAAGAGACTTGATATTCTGTCCAATATTGCTAACCTATGAATGGAAATCCCTCAGAAAATCATCCATTGGACCAAGAAAGAGCGGAAAAAGCTCCAGAAACTTGTCTAGGATTAACTCGTCAAGAATTAATCAAAACACAGCGATTAACACACACTTCAATTGTTTTTTGTTTAGTTTATTTAATTTTAAGCATCTACCTATTCAGCTTATACCTTATTTCGAGCTTAAAGGTGAACTCACCTAAATTGGTCAACATTGATTCCAAAATCATTGTCCGAGTATTAATTCCCATCTTTGCCTTTAACTTTCTTGGCAAAGCGATAACATTTTATTCGTCTTATACTTCATCTGCTGCAACAATGAGATTTGCTGCTTTCTCTCAATTAATTGCAATTTTTCTGGATATTTATTTCTTTGTTAAAGTAATTGGAGAAGGTAATCAAAACAGTTAATTATGCTAATTACATACCTAGTTTAGTTAATATTTTGCTTTTTTATCTTGTTTTTAGGCAACAGAATTGAAAGTGGATTTATATATGACGATCTTTTATTTGTATTATTTGTGTATTTCTGTATCATTTTTGACATAATTTATTTGTTCTCGACAGTCGTTTTAAGCATACAATTAACTGTCTATGGACTAATTTCCAAGCCTAAAGTCCAACTATTGACTGGTTCATCGCCAATAGATTCAAATTGAGTCTAATCTAACCAAATCCAATACAAAGTCGGATTATTAAAAGATAATTAAAAAAAGTTAGATCAGAATGAATACTATTTGAAAACTTTGATCGTGTTTTATTAAGTAAAAAAATTGTATCGCCATTCAAATTCATAAATTAATTGATGAATCTTTCATTTTTACTCTTAATCTTTTTTGGTGCGTTTAATGAGTCGATATGAGTTATTTTTTGTTCTTTTCGTGTATTTTTCCAGATAATACAGACAATTAGATTTATTTGTTCGAAGTATCGTTTTTGATCATCTTTTTTATCTTACATTATCTGTATTCATCAACAAATCGACTTCACTTTCAAAATTAATTTATCAGAGCAATCAACGGATTTTTGTTTATAAACTCTTGTTTATAAATTATAATAATAGGAAAGGAGAGGATAAGTTACGGAAGCAATTGAGATAGGATTAAGTCATTTGTTTCAATTAATCTAATAGTAACAATTTTCGGCAGTTAATCATAACAATTTTTTTAAATTTATAAGTAAATCTCACTTGATGTAGAGTTTTTGTTTGACTGAACTGTACATGGTAGTTTACATACTTGACCTTTTCAGCAAAAAACACTTTAATGGCTTAATTGAGAATTGCTTAGTGATTGAAACCTCGATCACTTTAAGTAGTATAACCATAGCTGAAATTAAAGTCTTGAGGTCTTGATGAATAAACTAAAGCATGAGGAGGTTTGATCAAATGTCCTTGATTCGGAGAAGGTGTCCCTCGTCGAGAATCACCTCCTCGAGTATAACTATCAGGTGTTGATCCTCTTTCATAGTTCATGGAAGATTCGCGTTTAAGAAATCGTTTTCTGGATACTTCTGAGCTTTTACCCACACCTCTTCCTGAAGATGCCTCTTTAGCAGGCTTAGAAGGTTTTTTCAAAGAAGCTTTGGCCATTTCAATTTCGACAGAAGACGGAGCTGATCGAGATAAAGATGGTGTTACTGAGGCAGTGTAACCTTGGTGAGAGGAGCGAGGATGCGTTTGTTGCGAATGTTGAAATGCTGGCAAGTTTGATGATGAAGATGCTGAAGGAAGATGAGGTTGAGATGTAATAACTTGAGATTGTTGGGGATGGGAAGGAATTTGATGATGAGGAGGCTGATGAAATTGCTGCTGTTTTTGTTGGTAATGTTGCTGTTGGTGTTGTTGTGAACGGATTTGTTGCTGATATTGTGATTGATTTTGGTGTGACTGGTGAAGATGCGATGATTGTTGATGTAAGCTTGCTTGATTACTCTTGCCTTTTGAAGATCTGTAGGGACCACTTTGTTCATGATAACTTCTTTGGTATTCACTTGGAGGAGTAACTATTTTAGATTCAACATCATCTTTTCTCTTTTTTCGATTATCTTCCATCTTCATCTCAGTCAATCCTCTTTCAACTGTGTATGGTGTTGCGTCTTGGTGACGTTGATGGTGAGCAGTTGAGATATCATACAGGTGATGTTGGCTAGCCAATGGAGTACATTGATGATCTGAATCAAAACTTGATGCTTGTAACCGTTGAGATCTTTGTTCTGTTTCTTGATAATTTGAATATTGAGAAGTTAATGATGATTGTTGATAATATTGCTGTTGATGTTGACTAGGATTTCGCTTCGTTATTTCAGAAACTTTCTCAGATTGACTATGAACTTGTCCTTCTGCAGGTTTTTCGTTTTTATTTGGTTGTTGAGAGTCTATTGATCTACTTGAATAAATCTTTTCTGATCTCAATTGCTCTTGACGAAGTTGCTCTTGACGGAGAGCATGAATATTAGTCCGATACAGGCGACGCTTCTAATTGAATTAAGATAAAAAAATATTGATAAATAATAGTAATAATAAAATAGTTGATAAAAGAAATAAATTAATTAATAGAGTGATTAATGCAGCTTTAAAATACTTACTTCAACAAATCGTTTCCATTTTTCACTAGCAGCTCTTGCACTTTCCAATTGTCGTTGTTGAGAAACTTGCCTTTTCTTGTAAACGACTTCAATAACAATTAAAGCAATTCCACCAATAATCCCAGCTCCAAGAAGTATGAAAACTCCAGCCATATTACGAAGTCCTAAAGTCGTCGGAACAGGATCATTTCGATTAAGACACATATCATTATCCTCTGAGAGAATCCATTTGTTATCTAGATCAGTCATGAAGCCTGATTCGTGCATAGAAAGAATGGCTGAATTCATTTGTTCGGTCCAGAAAGAGTTTTTTACCAAACCGATTCCATAACCAGACCGACCAAACTGTTCAGCAGCAGTGATTAAATCACAATCTTTAGCCGCTTCCCATTCCAGACGAGCAGAGTCCCAAAATAATGCAGAAACTTCATCTACAAATAAACGATAAGAATGATAAATAATAAATAATAAAGTCATAAGCTATTAATATACAATGTATTAATAATTGTTACCATTTTTAACAGCAAAAACAGCATCTTCAACAGTAGGATAGTTCTTATCAAGCATATACTCGTACATTTCCTTTAGCTCAACTTGTCTTTTAAAATACATTTCAACAGCACTTCCTTTTACAGTTGCATAAGTGAAGCTATCCGTTGGATTACGAAGACGAGGATCGTTGATACCTGTGAGAGAAGTTGTTGGTCTTTCAAGAACTAGAAAAGCAGCTAAATTGGCAGTATAGGAAGCAATGACTATCATGGCAAAACCAGCCCAAACCATTCCCAAAACTCGACCTGAGAATGATCTAGGAGTGCCTTCCCCAATACCAGAGTTAAGCAAAACACCCCAAGCAAACCAAATAGCAGAAGAAAGGTTGAGTGCATCTTCCTCAGTAACATCAGAATTGGGAAGCTTATATCGACCAAAAGGACTGAAACGGTCTAAGAGGTACAAAGCTAAGGCCACAACATGAACCGAAATCATAACTAATAACCACAAACTTTCTTCGAAAGGCTGCAAAAATGACGCTAAACCAGCTCGTTTGGGTAACTTTTTTTCCAATATTGTGATTCCCTGATATTTGAAAGGTTTACTGAATTCAATAAAAAGAGAGCGTTCAGGGTTTATTGTTAATGGAGCAACTATCATATCAGCTCGCTTGTAAATCAAATCACCAACTAATCCAGTCCATACTTTAGGCTCATTCGTACCATTTACGTGTTCAAAATTACCATAAACACCATCAGCAACTTGGTACAATGTATAAGTAAAATTCAGTCGCCGAGAGAGATCGACAAGAAAATCAATGCAATAACCTGAACAACAATACATTCGTTCGACTCCAGTGGCTGTATCAGTTTTGCCACAAGGAAAAGTATCGCCGACACATTCTTCTGTCCCTGAAACGGGGCCTTGAACAAAAATGAAGGGCTCTTCTTCGAGCGTAACTATGCGCAAGTGATTTGGGCGAACATAGCCCAGAGGTTGAGTTGTTTGGCCACCAGGCCATGTAATCTCATTGATATTCAAAGAAAGGTGCATTTTCATTTTAGATTGAGAAAAGGCATATTGACCGATAGTCACTGAACGACCTCTAACACGATTGATAATTTCATATTCGGCATCAATGCGATCACCTTTACCGTCAAATGCAACTCTACCAGTTTTACCATAAAGAAGAAACTGTTTTCTCAGATAATTGTAGAAAATTGGTCCAGTTTCCCATGAATTAGCGGACAAATCGCCACATTTTGACGGTGGACGGGTAACATTTTCTATTGGTAACATATCACGAATGGCCAAGCCAATAATGTAAATTGAATCAACAATATGACTGGCTCGGTTGTTCGAATTAAACAATTGCAAGGCTAAAACGCCATCAGGAACATTTGTGGCTCTAAGCGCTGCCTCTGAAACAATCCAAACATAACCGGGAAAAGTCATATTTAGTTTAAGAACTTCTAAAAATATTGATTGGGCTTCTAATTCATTGGCATACAAGAGATAAACGCGACATTGAATTTCTTCATCAGCTTCCTCCAATTCGTCGACTATATCTGTTACTCCTGTTTCATATTCAATCACTGAACGAATTTGAATCCCTGATTTTTCAGCAAGACTTTGAAATCGAGTAAAAGTAGTTCTTCCATCATAATCAGCACCGTGAATAAAAACAACATGAGAATAGTTAAGAGTAGTTAGCATTTCAATCCAAACATCAACTTGATGGGAATAAGGCGGAACTGTGCGCAAGTAAACAGAATGCATATGAGTATCCGATAGATAACTGTTTCGATTAGATAGTCCAATCACTGGTATATTCAAAAAATCACAAGTCTGGGAAATAACAGATGCTTCGGGTGAGTCAACATCATCAATAACAACAGCATAAACCTGAAAGGAGAAGAAAGTTGATTATCATTTGAATATAATAATAATTATAAATGGCATTACTTGATGATACAAGATTACAAAAAATTACCTCTGATTTAATCATTTTCTCACAAAACTCTTGAACCATTCTAACCGGATTAGGTGAAGGTGGATTACTAATTGCATAAAGGGAAACTCCGGGTGGAAGTACATTGGGTTCCATGTTGACCTCTTCAATTGCCTAAAAGTTTAAAATGAGAAATACCAAGTTAATAACTAACATACAGATAGAGAGTTAAAAAGTAAAATGAAGCTTTAAAATTTACCTGAAAAAATTGGCCGATACTCTCACTTGTTTCAAGAACAGCACCAACATTGATTACTTTCAACGATTCAGATGAAGACATTTTGTTTTGATGGTGACCAGAAGAAGGCCAGCGACCAACTGTCATTGTAGGAAACTGACATATCAAACTGATAGTCAACCATAGAAGAGTCCAATCAAATGAAAAATACGAAAACATCATCATACTGTTCATCTTACAGCTTCGTAAGAGGATAAATTGCTAAAAAAAGTTAACTAGAGACAGTTGAAGTTGAACCACTCAGAATTTACACATGATTTTGCTATATATACTTGATTCATAAGAATAATTATCCATCCATTGGAATGAATAAGGGAAGAGAAAGTAAAAGTATAAATAAAAGACTTCAGAAAGATAATGAAGATAAAAGAAACAAACGAGTTAACTTGATGACATTGTATGAGATGCTAACATTCATAAGGAGAGGTTCAAAGGATGCTAGAAAATGTTCAGTTGTTTGTCTTCGCGGATGCCTTTTCATCTATCTTATTGGACATGAAATCATTCTCAGCATCTTTTCAGAGTAAAATTCAGTTGAAAAGAAAGGCAGAAAAGCGTCAAATTGCTACTCTTTAGTTACTATAGCAATAATCCTTATAAAAAAATATTTGTTATCAAATTCAAATCTGCATTAATTATCATAAACGTTTCATTAAATTTTGATTAAAATTTTCTTTTCCACGAAAGAGTCAAAGGTAAATTTCAGCTGTTAACCTTTAAATAATCTAGGTAAACAGCTCTATTTAAGTCAGAAATGAAAAATCAGTCAAATAATTTTTTCTTTTTTTCATAGTTGTATATTAATTTTCATATTGCATACAATGTGATGCATAATTAATAAATATGATTTACAAATAAATTTGATTTGTATACAATAATGTTGGATTGATAAAGTATATGCAAAAAACAAACTGAAAATACAATGATATTTTGTGTGAAGAAACAAATGTCTTGAAGGATGCGAATAGAGATGAGGATCAGAAATTACATTGAATTGATTCTGTGCTTTTTGTTTTGAATAAAAAGTATGGTCTATTAGGGGAAAACAGATTAATTACATTTGATTTCAAGACTAAATTTAAGGTAAAATCTGAAAATAACACAGTTGAGTTTAAAACAAGATTAAAATAGGTTTCTCGACTACCAATTGAACTAACAGTGTACCTATTGTTTAGGTTACAGAAATGTACCTTTTAAATTTTACAAGTTATGGAGAAAAATCAACGGTTAAAAGCTAACAATTTGGTTTGTTACAGTAAACAATTTATAACAATTGAAACAAAATGATTAAAATGATACTCTGTTTAAAATAGTCAATAATTTGATCTACAATTTTGTATCTTTTTAGGTGCTTGGTTGTATTGTACCTTTGGTTCAATTGTCTTTGAAGCAAAGAATAGAAGATTTCAATTTCAATTTGATTAAGTTTATCAGAGACACTAAAAATTATCAATATTTTTTTTGTAATCAAAATGGTAACAATTAGTAAATTATTTGGATAGTATAAATGGTCAATCACTTTTGAATTAGCTCCAATGGTTTCAACAGTTCAATTTGAGATTTATCAATAGTTTGAGTTTAAATTGGGTCTATTCATGGTCAATTGAAATTGAATGTGTTTACAGTTTAACCCGTGTTACTATTAAATTTGATTTAATAGAGAGACAAAAGAGTTGATTTAACAACAGAAAACAAGTTGTTTTGATAAATTAAAAACACTTTGTATTTAACAATCTTACATTTGTATAAGTAAATATTTATAGAGATTTAAATTGGATTTGTTTTGTGTAATAAATCATTTGACTCAGTCAGTTGTGAATTAGTGACACGGTTAATTATTACATCTTACAACAACAATAAATTGTGCAGATTTGACAAAATATTGAAACAATAAAACGGATAACTGTCAACACCGAAATGAAAATGATTGAATCCAAAAAAGCTCATTGATCAATACAGTTACAATTTAAATGTGCATTATTGTTTCATTTTCTGTATTTTAAATAATTATATTAATAATTATTGTGACTGTTGATTTTGGTTGTGATAAAAATACCATGGAAAGATGAAATGGCAATGATTAATGATGATTATACAGGTGATGAAGAAAGTTACATACAATTATAATCACTTGGTTATTTATGATTTGCTGCTAGATATTATATCTTTCTGTTTCAACGATATTACCAAGAAAATGAACACCAATTAACCTTTCATTAAAATTGTGCTCCTCTTGATTATATTATACTTTTTGGCCTTTTCCTTTGAGTTTATCATTTGTCACTTGATTTGGTTGGACTTATTATCTTTGTACAAATTTTGCTTCGAATGATATTTCAGTATAACAAAATTAATTCGGCTTATGAAGTTTGGTTTAAGGTTTTTGGATTTCATTTGAATTAAATTGTTACAAGTAATGGAATGGAATCAGTGAGCTTTGATCCTCTTCTTCGTCTTTGCAGGTGAACTTGGCTACAGTTTAATCAACGGTTACTGTTTTTGTATAAATTGCTTGGGGTTAAGTAGACAATCGATTAAACCAGAAGTCAAAGTTGATAGTTTATGAAAATTTTGGCTTTTCTTTGTGGATAGTGTTTGAGTGGTTATGATGATGGTGGTGGTATTAATGAAGTTGATGATGAATATTATGCTGAACAAAGTGAAGATGGAAGATGAATGAGGTATCAAATTATGATCAATTACCTTTGAAATGCCATTTGAAACGTTATTTTCAATTCTGTTAATAAGATACTCATATAATGAATAACAATTTTCTCCATTCAAGAGGTGCATCTGCAAACCAGTTTCATCATTTAGTTTGGTCCACAAATCAGATTAAACAATTGATTATCGTAACAAGAATAATACGAATATTAACAATAGCTATAAAACATTCTTATTTTGTTCCTCTGAGTACAAACATTTGCTTAAATAATCATAACCATCAGGATTTAGAGCTGCTATTATTTAGCTGATTATCACTTTTGCTTGAAAACAGCCTTTTCTTTTCCTCTTTTTTCCAGTTCACGTTGAAATTTGAAGTAAAAGACGAATCGAAATTGTTATTGATGATATAAGTGAAATCAATTTTCAATTTCCAATCCTTGTTAAAAGCATGCAATCTGCATGTTAAAAGCTTGATTGACATTTCCAACGTTTTCTTTTTAATTCCACCTTCCAATTATTTCCTTTCCTGGATTAGGCATAGCATTTGACTCATCATATTGGTTCAATTTTGCTGCATGCATAACAGATATTTGTATATTTATGTGTATATGTATAATAGTAATGGTTTGAATGCGTGTTTTCCATTCAATAATTAAGATCCCGATGGAAAGTGAGATGGACTGGTTCCACTGAATGATGAGCCACCAGAAGTAGGTGTTATTTTGGTCCCTAGTCTTGACAGTCTGGGTTCTAGTACCAATGAATGTTGATACAGTTCATCGTCAGATAAATGCCTTGAAGTGTCCAATAAATAGTTGATTGCTCGGGGATTCATTTCAATTTTGTAAGGTGTTTGTTGATATTGGCGAACCTCTCTTATCACATGAGCAATCTAGATAAAGAAAAGGAAACAATTAAAGGTTAATTAATATGAAGATAAATCTATATCATTTCAAAATGTGTAGTCAAAATAAACTATTGAGGAGAGATTTTAACTCTTTCTGATAATCAATAGATTGGAATACATTTTTTGAATGTATTTTATTCAAGATTTTTATTTGAAAACAATTTTATCAGCAATTTTTTATCATCATTTCCAGGTAAAATATAATAATTGATCAACAATGATATTTTTGTATTCATCATAAAATCTATAAGCAAATACATGCACAGTATGAATTAACTGAATACTATTAATGTTTAAATAAATAAAATCTATACAAACGTAGATTCATAAATATCTACATTTTAATGTAACTAAATACACAAAGACAAAAATAGATGAATTTCATCTTCCATCTTCGGTGTTCTAATAGATTAAACTAGAGGTTGAGAGCCTTGAGAATGCAACTGTGTAAGCAAATATGCAAAGAGACAAAATACTGGCTTTTAATATTTCACTTATATTGAACATTGTAGAAATTCATAAAGGTCAATGAAGTTGGATTTAACGTAATTGGATGTAATATAATTACAATGTTGACTGGTATTCAGCGCAGCTATATTATCATGCGTATCATTGGGAGTTCAACTAAAATATAATGATAATTGTAAGATGTTAGCTTTGTAGATTGTAGTCTTTTAGCAACTTTTACAAAGTTTTCACATGCTTGATCGATAGTTTTCCCATAGAAAATGATATCGTCGAAATATCCAAAACAACAGAAATATTTCATTTCGCCCAAAACTTTATTAATTGTTTCATGGAAGTATGATAGTGCATTTGATAATCCCATCGGTAATCTTTATATTGATAGCATCCAAATTCAGTCACGAATACAGTTTTAAATCTTTCTTCTCTCGGAATTTCAATTTGATAATAACCTTGTGCCAGATCTAATTGTATGAAAACTTATTTCTCTTCAATTGATTTTTCGCATCATAATCGCTTTAATTAACTTATCAATTTCAATATAACTCTATCTTCAATCTAACTGCACTAACTATTCTTGATTTGAACTCTTCCCTTCCGACTTAAATGTTCGGACTTGGAAGGAGACTCTCCTTCCGTTTGTCTTTCAACAAATACAATTTACTCAGGTCTTGTTCACCTTTGTACCATTCTTGCAGTAATAAGTTGATTTCATTTCTTTCTGGTTTTTCAATTTTAACTTGATAGGGTGATTCTTTATCAATTCCCCTTGTCCAAACTCGATAAGGTCCATCACCCGAACTTTCAATAATACATTTTGTATATTTAATCAGGTTTACTCCCATGATGAAGTCATTTGAAATACCGCTTACAACATAAGCTATGCATATTCGCCAGTCTTTACCTCGATAAACTTTCAGCGGCATGATTGCATTGCAATCCATTGAATTTTCATTGATTGTTGCAAATTTCATTTTGTAGGGATACACTAATAACTCCAACTTTGTTGCTAATTCTTCTGAAATTAAACTTGTGCAAGCTCCAGTATCAATCATTGCTTCCACTTCTACGTCATTGATTTCAAACTTGATTATTGGGCAACGATCACGATACTTCTCTTTGCTACTTCTAGCAATTACTTTCAGTGCTGAAACTGAGCTTTCGAACAATCGTTCTTCATGAACGTTATTAACATTGATGTCTGATCTGCGAAGAGACTCCCTTCCCTTACATTCGTTGTTTCTTTTTGAATAACAGTCTTTTTCGATGTGTCCTTGTTTATTACAATAATTACAAGTTCTTGAATCTCGATTTTCATAAACTTTTTTATTAAACTTTCTTTGTTTTTCATCATCTCTGCTAGTTGATTCTTTTGGCTTAACATAGCGATTGTAACTTTTTCTTGGATAATTTGTTGGTGAGAATTTAGGTCGATTCATTCTTTTGCCTTGAGTCTTTTGCCAAAATTGTATAATTTTAAGCTCCATAGCATTTATGCTTTCATACTCTTCGTCATCAAATTCAGTTATGATGTAGTGTTTAAGGGTGTTCGCCAATGCATAGGCTTTAGCTGATTCTGGCCAATCTGGCCCAACAACTTTTATAGCTCGATTGATTTTCTTTAAAAACTCATAGGGGTCATCATACCCCGTATATTGTTCACCATGAAGTATACTTCTTGCTTCAATCTTTTCTTTCGTAGTCAACGATGATTTAATCATCATTTGTTTCCATTCATCATAGTTGATCCAATTGTTTTCACCTCTTATTCGGTCGCTTACGTCTTTTGCATGTTCGAAGAGTAAAGCTGACACATGATCTATCCAATGTTCTTTCTTTTTATCGATGATTATTAGTTCTTTTTCACAATTAGCCAAAAATTCATCAAAGGTTCTCTCATTATGAGGATATCTGTTCTTATTTAATCGATTGTAGGCTTCTTTTAAACGCATAGTTTCATTAATAGCACAATTTGATTGACGGTTTTCAGATTCTTTTCCAACTTTTTGCACGACAGAAAAGCTATTAGCGATAACGGTAGCTTGTCCAAATTTTAAACCAATTTCTTTTAACTCTTCTTTAGTTAATCTATGTAACACTGCTTTGCTTACAATATCATTTAACACCAAAACTCTTAATGAATCATTTGAAACTCCCATACATCTTAAATCATATGCGAATGCCCATTGTTCCATTGGTTCAAAAATCGACTTTTCATTAATCTCTGGTTCTTCTTTGTCAACATATAACTTTTGAATTGCATGTGCTTCCATGATATCTTTTCTTAACTTTGAATCTGGTTTACTATGAATACCCAGTATTCCTATTGCAAACCCAATTGATACCAAATCTGAGCGTGTTAAATCACCATAAGTTTTCTTTATTTTAGCCATATTGAGATCGTCACCTCTTGTTTCGATACTCATCGATGAATCTTGACTTGATTCATTTTCAGGTTTATCTGCATCTTCTTTAAAAGTTTTTTCAGATTCTTTGTTGTCCGCCACGATTAGACTAATTATATTATCAGCTTTTTCTTCAATACCAGACTTGTTCATAAATCAAAATAAATTGTGTACTGGATGGAGATTCTCCGTCCGTAATGTACTAATTTATTTAGCTTTAACTTGGTTTGACTTTGACTTGACCTTTGGAAAGAGATTCTCTTTCCTGATCTAGCTTTTACTTGATACCCTCACGTTTCTAAATTTACTTGAAAATGCTTTTCTTCTTTAGCTTTTTCTTTAATTTTATCAGACTTTTAATTTAGTTTTGATTATAACAGATTTGATAGAAAGAGATTCTCTTTCTTGTACCAATTTAACAGCTTCACCAATATGCTTTTTCATTCACAAAATTTTCTTTTCAATAGAAAATGAAGTTGCTTGCTCTAGAAAGAGATTCTCTTTCTTTCAGCTTTTCTTGATTGTTTTAAGTTGATTTGTTGTTGATTTGCTTCACAATAATAATTTAACAATTAACACAATTAATATAATTTAACACAATTTGATGAGAAGGCGTGCTTTAAACGATTGTAGAAGGAAATAACCTCCAGCTTCCTCTTACTCTAACAAAGTAACCTTGGTTTGTACCGGATATAAGCAGGCTTAGTTTCGATCGCACATGCGGTTTTTAACTTTGCTTTGGAAAGTAGTTATGACCATTAGTTTAAGTGATCTCAGCAAGCTCAACTGAAGTCACCCGACCAACGGAAAGAGAGTCTCTTTCCTTTTTAGTCTCGGGTGTTGAATCGGCTAAAAATTAGCTAATTATAACACATGAATTCTCGATCTATCAGCTTTGTCATCTCCACCAAATCTGTAAGATGTTACTCACGGACTAAACACAAAAAAATAGAACGACCGAAATCGAGAACTGATATGATTTAAAGATTTTGATTTGAGACACAAAGTTAGAACCAAATGACAGATACAAATTTAAGGGTTAAAATTTTTAGAGGGTTACAGTAATACTGGAGGTTAAAAAATTGAATTAGTTAGACATAACTTTTAAAGGTTAATAAATTATAAAATTGAGTAAATTTAGGCACTGTTCTGTACTCTATTGCATACTGTAGACTATTGTGTCGGAAGGAGATTCTCCTTCCTTTTTATCCAAATCTTTTCTTAATCTTTCTTTCTACTGTCCAATTAATGAGTTTGATAAAGCTTAATCCAGTTGGAAAGCAGTTATGCGCTCCCTTTCCTAATCTTTATCTATCCCCCTTACAATAATTACGCAACAATACGCAGTATTGCTATACAATATAATATAATGATATAATCTGCATGAGAGAGAAAATGTTATAAATTTTTGAAAGAGATTTGGATAATTGATCTGAGCGCGAAAAATAATTTGATAATCATGATTATGATGATAACAGAGAGAGAGAAGAGAAAGAATAAAATCACTGCAAGTTTATATAATATCGTTATTCATGTCATTTTTTCTTGTTATTGGACCGGCCGTCTTCCATCTTACGGCTTTTACGGCCGTTTGTCCCTTGTTACTTAAGTGGTTATTCACTCAAGTGCTGTGCTTCATCTACTGAGGTTGGGTGTCTGAAAGGATGAGAAAGAGGATAGTCCAGGGGGCTTGTACCCTGATTAGCAAACGACATTTATGTGTCGATAAATGTATTTTGTCTGGACACAGGTCTTGGCGAGATGCGAATCCTAATCTCAAGATGCAAAATACAAAATAAAGGTTAGAAAATCTTAGGTTGCACATTAGGATACCTAATGTCACTATCACTTACTAACCGAGTGGCGTTTTTCGTGCAATATTTTCACGAAATTCAAATATAATGAAAATCTAATTTTCGTAATTTTTTGGGGATAAGTCAACATGCATAGTCAAGTTATGTTAATTTGATTACTAATTGCCAAAAATCTTTGATTAAAAAAATTATAAACATGCTATTTTTCGGTGAAATTCTGCGTAAATACAGCAAAAAGACTAACCCCATTTTGAGAAAAAGACTGTATTCAAATAGCAAGATGAAAATAATTCAACTAGAATGAAGAGGAAAACATGAGTTAATAACACTGTAACATATTCGATAGTAATGTTACTCAAATTACATAAACAAGAACTTAACAAAATGAGATCGAAGTTAAAATTTGAAAGCAATTTTATCAAAAACCGTTGCCAAGAAGATTTTTTAATTGCAAATATGGTTCTATAATTAGATCCCTAAGAGTCTACCAGCTCACAACTCGAAAGTCAGAGTTTTTGCACTTGCTAGTTGTCTAATAAACCATAACGTCATCAAACTAACAAAATAATTGCACTCTTTCACAATGCTTTAGAATACGGATTCTGTTTTCCTCTACCTTGTTAGAACATGACTTTCTCAGCAACCTGAATTCATAGAAAGTTCATACCCATATTTGTTTTTAGAACTCCTTTTAGAACCCTTTCTGTGCCACCATTTTGACGCAAAAATGAATGCCTGCAAAGTTTTTTTCACTGACTTAAGTTATGAGTAGGATACAGCAAGGATACAGCAATCGACACCATAAAGTTCGAACTCGTAGTGAAAAACCAATCTCCAGAATAAAAAATCAAAATCTTTAGCTTTTGTCACATTGATACATTGTAATATGCATTTTAAGATGAAAAAGTCTTCAAGCACACGTAATTTTTTCTGGAGTTGATTGTAGGGGCGTGAAATTAAGTCCATTTGTACAATTTAAAATCTTGTCTGAACGGCAGTTTTTGACAAGATTGAGTTCAAAATTTAAACTTACATATCAATCTGTATAGTCGATGGATTTCAACAAACATACTGAACAAAACTCTTCACTCGAAAGACAAATACATATCCATGTACATTGCTCTTTATATATTCCTAATACAACAATTAACCATCAAACCGAACCAGAAAAGTTTTCCCTTAAATATAATAGAAAGAGATATGGATTCTTAATTTTCCCCTACTCTGTTCAAACGTGAATTTCTGGGTAACCTGAATTCTGATTAAGCTCTGACTATTTTTCCTAGTTGTAGTTTAATAATGGTTTTCAAGCTTTGTAAAAATTTTCTTTAGAACCCGGGTTTAGAACGTAGTTTGGGCACAATTTTCTAACTTTATATACTGAAGATTGTCTGCATAGATAGCTACTGTATTTATAGCAATTAGACTATTTTGTATCGATTGATTGACTGGATTGAGATTACAATTTGGTATTTGTAGGCATAAATTTACAGCAAAAACAAATTGTTTTTACATTGTTACAATTTTAAAGCTGATTGGTTTAGCCAAATTTTAGCCTTTTCACACAATAGTGAAAATACTAACAAAAATGAAATAAATTATTATTGATCCTGATTATTATCATTGTTACGTTTTGTTATGAATGCAAAATCTGTTAAGGCTTATTAATGATGAATGGGATAAAAATAATGTTACTAGTTTAACAAAATTCTGATAAAATTTTGTTAAATGATACTTTTTGATTAACTTGATTTTTTCTTTTCATGATCAAAGAGTTTCATTAGAGACAAGAAAAATAACTAAAATTATATTCGTAACTGTTGAGGTTATGCATGAAGATTGAATGAATGAAAAAGAAGATACTAGATATTATTAATCAGCCTTGTTTGTTCTGTTCAGTCATTTTGTTCTGTTTTTTTGACTAAAAATGAGTGAAAATTATCTAAAATAGAATGACTTTAAAAAAATAACTTGCATGCATTGATGAAAATAATCATTCAACCGGTTGAAATAGTCAAATAATGTTTACCATTCTCATCTTTGAGAAATTGAGTAATCCATCTTCAGTGAAATTCGGTGTTCCCTCTTCAATGAAAGATAAATCCGTTAGATACATTCCCAGATATGGTATGCAGGGCGGATCACAGCGATGCAAGGCTTCACGCATATTCCTAAATCGTCCATCAGTATTCACTAATGATTGTAATTTGTTTATACTTTGTCTAACCTGTGAAATAAAAAAAATGAAAATAGAAGGTAAATAACGAGTTCGTTGTCGAGAGTTTCCAGAGAGATTAAATGAATTGGAAAAGATAGAGTACAGGTACCGTTTTTTTAACACGTTCCCAGGTCCGTTTGAGTCGATAAACTGATGAATTAGTGAAGGCAGCACAAATTTGAAGAACTCCGTTAAAATTGTGAAACATTCGACAAATGTCGGCAACAGCAGCCCATTTTTCAATGATCATAATACGTTTTTGCATATCAGTGGCTCTCATTATTTCTGAAGCAACCAAACGAGAAACCTCATTGAACCGACGAGTCATCAATAGTATATGAGGTGCTCTAGTTGCTCTATCTGATTTCATCCATGCTTGACCAAGAAACTCTTCACTTTGTATTGAGATGAAAATCTTATGATCAAGGTAAGTCATTGATTCAGCTATTTCCATGGCCGACACAGTGTCAAAAGTATCCTTACATCCCATCTGTGGTGGTGCTAGTAAAACATCAAGATCAACCTTTTTAGATGAATCTTCTTTCGATATCATTGTGAGCAATTGACTAGCAGCTTTATGTTCAGCAGGCAATAAATTTGAATTGTTGACAAGTTCTTCAAGAAATTCTGTTGTCATCTGCATCAGACGAGGATCACTTTGAAAATCTTGCGAATGTTTAGATATCCAATGCCTAAGAACATTTAATACCCTCATTGTAGCAGCTGTTGATATAACTGATTCACGTTTCACTCGATTTGGTGTTGTTGGTATCTTTAAATCTGATCCAACGGCACTTGGATTTCGACTGCCACGTTGAGACTGTTATAAAATAGGAAAAAAGTCAAATTTTAGAAACATGCAAGGAAATAAAACAATAAATAAATGTTTCATCATTAAATTGATTGCACTTACTCCATATAATTCAAACGCAGCTCTTGTTCCTGGATCGGGTGGGTTACTTGATGCTGCTGTGGCCACAGCGAAAGCAGATGCAGCTGATGCAGTTGAAGATCGACGAGATGAAGCACGAGATGATGTAACCACCACACCAGCTTTTGAGGACATTACTGGAGTTTCTGGAAGCTGAAAACTACTTCGAGGCGTTGAAAGAACTGTTGTCTCCGTTTGGAATGAGCTTCTCGGTGTTGTTGATGTACTTGCATAGCCAGTGCTTTCAGTATCACTTGAACCTCTTTTACCAGTTGCACCGCGAACTTTAAGATATTGTGGACCAGATGATGAACTCTCCCCACCTCCACCTTTGGCTGAATTTTTGTCTGATGAGGTTGACCCACGACCGAAAAATTTGGGCGATGATATACGAGATGGGAGGATGAAAGACAATGTTGAACCTGATGGGTTAGATGTTGTATGAGTTGGTGTGGTGTGAGTTGAACTTGGGGCACAAATGGAAACTGATGCTCGGCCTTCATGGTGATGATGATGATGATGGTGATGATGTGAATGATGTTGTGGTGAAGATGAGGCTGACGACGAAAGAGAAGATAAGGAATTTACCAATATTCCTTTGATTGGAGATGGTGTTGGCGATTGGGTTACATTTTTGCTAATATTCTTATTACTGAAATTGACACTAGTTGAATTTTTACTAATCTTGTTATTATTACGTGTATTTAGAGCACAGTCGTTTTTGGTGTTATTGCTACTACTGGGTTTATGGTTAGCAATATTATTACTAGTTGAAGCTGTAGCTACATTGTTGCTACTTTCATCAGGGCTTGTATTTGTTACTGTATTAGTATTAGGGCTTTCAGATGTAGGCAATTCTTGAGGGGCATCTTTATTAACAGGACTTGGTCTTGGTGAACCACTTTTAGAATCAGCACTTCCCACTAAGGTTCCTAAACTCGCAGCAGCACTAATAATTGTTGGCGATGTCGGTGAGCTTTGATCTGCTTTAAGAGTTTCACTTGACTGACTGTGACTAGGTACACTCAATTTATCATCGGCTTCCTGGAAACTTTCATTTTCACTTTGAGGATCACTTTCACTAGTGTTACAAACACTCGAATCTTCAGATGAATTCTAAAAAGAAAAGAAATATTCAAATTGATTAGTTTCAGTAAAAATAAGAAAATATAAATGTCCAAGAAATAGTTGATTTCGAGAATTTATCTTTACGAAGTGTTAGCAATGATAATTCAAGCGAATTATCTCTTGAGTATCATTTCAATAAATTCATATCTTGAGAAATAAACACGAATAAAATAGATTGTTAACAAATTAACTTTTCTTAAAATAAGAATTTGTAATAGTCAGAAGAAATGAAACAAAGGCTAACACCAATGGCTTATTTGATTAATTGGTTGCTGGATAAGCAACCAAAAGATAGCATTTATTTTAAAAAGCCTTTCATTGCTGAAGAAACTGTTGAAAAGCAAAATTGGCAAAACTAATAATTTTTTAATCTTTGACCACTGAGTCTAGATAAGAGTCTTGAAATTATAACTTACTTGTTCTTTATCGGACTCAATTGCAAAATCTGAATGAAGAAATGAATCAGGAACTTCTGGGCTTGGCGGTGGTGGAACAGGAACATTTATCTCTGGTCCAGGGGATAAGAGTCCACTTGAAACCGGATCAGTAGTAATTGTTAAACGTTGAGAATTCATCTGTTCTTCAGCTGATTTAGCAAGATTTGAACGCGTTCGAGCTTGTTCCTCTTCAACTGTAAACCAAATGAAAAAATAAAAATTAAACAATAACCTATAAGCAAAAAGGCTTCGTAAAACATGAACCACTTTGTTCAAATTATCAATACATTCGTCAGTCAATTTACAAGATGGCAAAACATAAATGCACTTCTTTGAAATTAGCAAGATTTAAATTAAATTTTAACCAACATTAATTAATTCAATCTGATTAGTTATTGTTAATTAACAAAACTAAATTATTAAAAAAGTCCGGTAAATAAATAATTTTACAAAAAAAATTGCATTGATTAATGCAATAACCATGTTCCATTGGCTAAAGTGTAAGAAGCAAAGTTAACCTAAACAGTGAAAAAAGCAAATCTAGAAATCGCGGTTAACTCAAATACCATTGGGAATGAAAATGTAAAAAATGATTTCAATATAAAATGAAAAACGTAATATTAAAATAGAAACAAAAAAAGTGAATTAAATAAATTGAAATTTGAGGAAAAATTTCCAGTGGAAATGGTTAAAATTACAAAACTAAAAAGCCAACAAGTTGAATGTGCAAATATTCATCTAATTGTACAAACAAAAAATGCTGCAAAAGACAATCTTAATCAAGTTTAATTTCATTCTCTTCTTTTTTTTACTATCTTTTATATTATATTTCTGTTCCATTTCCTCCATCCCAAACTGTATTCTCACTGAATGATGAGAGCTCCATCATGGTGACCTTGATTCCCTGGATTCTGGATAACTTAAATGTTTAATATCTAGGTCACCGGGCCAACCTAACCCAGATCATCATCATCTTCATCTTCTCAATTTCTTCATCAAACAGATGAATCCATGGCTTTCACCCATAAATGATTATCAAATCTATCGCCATTCTCTATTTATTCAATACTCAAATTATTGCTGCTTCAAAAATCAATCTTTACAATTTATTTTGTTTCTTTCCATCATCACAATCATTATTTTTTGGATGCAAAATTTAATTTATATTGCATTTGTAGAAGATGCAAAACCCAAAAAGACACCAAAAAATTGAACAAACATTTGCAAAAATAAACTCTTTTGCAAGCTTCACAACTCGGATCATCTTTCATCTTTTCATTCTCAATTGTATCGTCATTTTGTGAACAATTACTGCAAAAATCTGGTTTCTACTAGAAATTTCTCAATTTTTCTTCCATTTTGAGCTGATTGTTTCGATGTAATTGGAAAATGAACGCAATTTTCAGAATAATTTTTATAAATTTAAGCTCAATTTCAATGTTTGCAAATTTGAAAAGGTTCAACTTGATATTTCACGACATTTTGAAGATGAAATATTAGTCAAGAAAAAAGCTTAAGCAAACCTTTTGAATTTATTTCTGCATCTCGTTGTTGTCTCCTTATAACGAATGTTATCTCATCTTTTTGATCTTGAGTTTTCAGTTGCACGTTTTATTTTCACATGATATGTTCACAAGGCATTGTCAGAAGCAAGAAAATAAAAAAGTGGAAAAATTATTAGAAATTGGTTTCCATTGCAATTGACAAAAACATTTTCACATCAACTGGTTAGCAATAACTCATGATAATTTATATTGATAGCTATGAGTGATGATTGAACAGATACTTACATTTACGGTAAGATAGTCTCCAGTGTTGGTTATTACGTGAGATTAATTGTTGTTGGGCTTGTTGAAGATTGTGCATCATTTGGGTATCCGAGTTAGTTGAGACAACTGATTCTCGGTGAGCATCTGAAATGTCTGATATTTCCGAGGTTGAACTGATTCTTCGGGAATAATCATAGTCAAGGGTAATGATATCCTGTCCTTGTCCGGTTGCTCCTGAACAGGCGACATCACCGTGCCTATGAAGATCCTCCAAAGAGCCTGTTGAATCGTGTAAAGATGCAGAAACCATTGAGCTTAACTGGGTTTCAGGATAGTAATGAACCTTTTTCAATGCTTCCAGCACTGTAACACCATCCGTGAAAACTCGATATGTTAAAAGAAAGGTATTCAAAAAGTCGATACTCAAAAATCGAAGGTCCGTCAGGCGTTCAAATAAACGCTCGGGTGAGGCATAACGTATTTGAGGTAATTTACATGAGTTTAGGGTTCGACTGAAGCGTATATCAACATCATCCTTGTAAAGTCTGGGATCATTTCTGGATTGAAAACAATAGAAAATGAAATAGCAAAACATTAGATTTGATTGGAAACAAAATCTGGTTAATCAAAACAGTTAGAAGTGCAATATCAATTGTTATACTTAATTGTGCAAATTGACTATAATTAACATTTCATTTGTTCAAATTAGTGTGGATTAATTAACTCTTATTTTTTAAATGTTTGTTCAAGCAGACATTTTGTTTTCTGGTAACATTTTTTTAGATCTACACATCTGAATATACAACATTGAAGCCTTTTTTGCTTACTTTTACTGTGCATGATTATTTAAGCCTGTTAGTTAACTTTGACAGCTATTAGTTAATTGCAAGTGTTTGATGCAATAATAATGGTATTAATGGTTGGAAAGATAAGGTTACCATAAGATGGGTTCATTTATGAATGTTTATAAAGATGCACCTTACCTGATCGATTGAGGCATCGTTACAGATGATGAATCACTCATAGTGCTATGGAAGAGATCATTGAAATGTACGTTATCAATACACTGAAAGATAAGAAGATAATTAGAGTTAATAATTAGTCAATTTGTTGGATTAATCAAAGAAGAAAAAAGTTCATTTGAAAGGGAAGCAATTTCAGTTAACTTTGAACTGAAAACTGTAAAACAAAACCTTTTCGTGACACACAATAGCAACATAATGGATGTTAGGTTTTCACAAAGAAAATTGGTTAAATCCAATTGGCATTATGATTAGGGATGATTATTAATGATTACAATCGAAATGGTAATTAATTTAGACTATTTAACAGTCTTATAATGTTATAATGTGTAGATTACAGTTAGAAGAAGTAAGGTTTTCTTGTAAATTCAAATAAACTGAGGTTAGAGTAAAAGATATATGAACTAAAGTGATAGACATTTGCATCTTCAAGTACATTTTCTGTTGAACTGCTTCAATGTATCAATGGACCAGCCTTTGAGTTAGACTAATTTACTCACAGAATTATTGAATATTCATGATTAGACAGGGAAGGGAAACAAAAACACTTACAATATGGTTTACAAGCCATAGAGACTCACAAAAGATTGCTACAAAACAGTCGTCACTTGTTTTGCATTGTTTTAAATTTCAATCTGTTCTTTAATCTTTTTGTTTGTCTGTCACACCATAATTCACCAGGTAAAGATGAACGAAATTGTAATTTTGATGTTTAAAGATTGTGTAAAGATATCATGTAAAATAATGAATTTAATCTACTTCATTGTATTAAAAACTGTTCAAGTTGTCACTTGACTCTCAAGATGAAGTGAAACAATTGGTTAGTGAAACTTGTCGATGTAAATCGTACACACATTATTTACATAATACTAAATTAACTAGAAACAATAATTAGTTCAAGAAAAGTGAAATTAAGACACAAACAAAAAAAGTAACTAACAAAATATGGTCAATGTAACAGTGTAATGTCAAAGGTTTACATTGTTTTCTCAATCTCACCATCAGAAGTAACTGCGGTTGCCATTGCACTTTTGAGCGGGTTATTCAGTTTAATTTTCAAAACATAATTTTCTAGATTTGCAAGTGTAACAAAATTAATAAAAATACTATTCTCTACTCATCTACTGTGGATGGGTTAATTAATTGAACAATTAATAAAGCATCAGTTGACAAAATAGCGATGAATAAAAAAAACAAGTAAAAGATTGTAAAACGATAACATCTTTGTTGCTATTGATGGGACTGTTGTAGATTGTATTTAAATGGGTAACAAGGCTTAGACTTAAGGTTGTGTTTAATTTGTCCGATTGGTATTTTGCGGAGCAATTGCGGGTTGAAGGTTAAGTCTTGGTGAAGACGATGATGGTTTGGTTAGGTTAACTGTACTAAGGTAATGAGGTGTACTTTGGTGTCTTGTTTATCATTGTTTGTTCATTGGGATTTTATAATTCTAGGTTGTATATGCATTTGCTTACCTGTGAAATATCACTTGTCCAAGCAGCCTTTTCCTGCATTGTTGGAGCAACCAGATGTATTGAAATGGGAGGACCACTTTTACAGTCCCAAATTATCTTGAAATCAAGTCCACTGTAAATCTGTTTATTGGCTGGTAAATGTAACGGTGGTAAAGTTGCTTCATTTGCTCGTGAAAAGTAGCTTATGGATCCCTCTATCAGAAGAAATTTAACATTCAATATTGATTTCAATTGCAGCATGCGAACAGGTTAGTGAACATCATCATGTGTAGACACAAGGATGTTCAATATATGGTGAGATGAATGATGAAGAGAGAGAGAGAGAGAGGAAGAAAAGTGTAGACACAAGTAAAAGCTGGGAGTGAGAAATGTGCATGACTGGGAGTTGAAGGGAAGGATTGAAAAAGGATGACAAAGATGATGATGATAGAGACGATAGAAGAGGTAAAGAGGGAAATCAGTAGACAAAATATTAATCCCGATCTTAAGTTTCTTAAGAAAAAGAAGCGATTTTCACTGCAACGACTCAAAGCTAGGTAAACATCGACATTGTTTTTACCCTTTTAGCATCAGTCAAAACAAAAAATGATCTTCTTTTCTCCCCATCCTTTATCAATACAAATATCATTCATTTTTCATCACCAGAAACCTTGTCAGAAGTGACAATAATTATCACTCCCTTTTAATGCTGGCCACTATTGGCTTTACCCATTAACTTTACAAACTTGCAATTTACATTCACTCCATTCAATACTTGATATAATATCTTTTTATTGTTTCCCAATGATAAACCTTTTCAACTGCACCTACACCCTGACATAAACTCCCAGCTCAACCTACGCTCAAACATTGTATCAAGATGTACTTTACAGCTCATTTGCTGGTCAAAAGTCATTCAAAATTAAGCCTTTTGTACTTTAGCTTTTTTTATTTTTCTGTTTATTCTTCTTTTTTCCCGGGCTTTACTTTGGTCAAGAGTTGACCTATTTAACTGTTACTCCAACGCTTAAACCTTTTTACCTTTTACAAAAGGTAAAATTGATTCTCTATTTGAGTCTACTTATCTTAGTCATCATCTAAATTACATGAATCACTGTTCAGAGAAGCAAAAAATATTTGGTTACATTTCTCTTTCTTTTGTTCTCACTTTCTTCCACTTTCATCTTCTTTAATCTATTTATCCATCAAATTCTCTCAGCAACTCATGATGATGAAAATTGTTCCCAGTGAATTTACTCGGATTCAGTTAGACTCTTGCTTCTGTGTCAACCCAGAAAATATCGATCAGTATATATCTCTACTTATGACCAGCCTACACAAAAAGTGTGTCTAAAAGAGCGTTGGAAGAGAGGAAAAGAAAGAGTGAAGAGAGGGAGGAAAATGATGAAAAATTGGAATGAAAATTTCTATTCATTTGATATTCTGTTAATACCACAACAGAATATCATAAAAACATGAACATTGAACATGAAGAAAACACATTAACACATGATAATGTGAAACAAGAAAATCAAGGCAAACAGAGAACGCATTTGCTTCCATTGAAAGGCAATTCAACTGCACGTAAATGCTTATTATTTACATAACAAGAACTAAAATGTCGATCAATTTCACTTCTTAGTGTAATTAAAATTCAACTCAGATTGACTCACTGTCTTAATAACGCGATTCACTGGGAAAGCTGTTAATCAATTGAAACAATCAACAGACCGAATGATAAAGCTGATTCTGAAGGAAAGTTGTTTGCACTCAATTGAAATGCATAACTCCATGTTTTGCAGCTATGAATTGCGCATTTTGTTTGAAAGAAGACATAAAACTGTTAATTAATGCAATCAAGTTTTGCATTTGGTCTTATGCCATGATATTACTCGCTATTGTTCAAAGATTGAAACTAAGTCTTGATATTTGTGTGCAATTTGTGACTGATTTGCAGGTTCAAAAAGACTTGAAGTGATGCAAACCTTGCGATGTTCTGAAGAGAGTTGCTCTCTGCATTCATCATGAAACGGTTTGGTTTAGCATTGCTACTCGTGACTCTGTGTTTTTTGAAACTCAAAAGTAGGACACAATGTTCAAGGTGAAACACGTCTGGGTTCTTGGATTTTTATCCCTTTTCTTCTCTAATAGTATTAATCTAACAAAGCGAAAGTGAACAAAGACAGAAACATTAAACTGATCAGATGGCGCACTCGCAAGATCAACTCAACTATTTGCACATTATTATTACTATTATTATAATATAATAGCATTAGAACTCGTTTTAATCTTGTTACAACCAAATCCTCCTTACATCCCATTGCCTACCTTTGCCACGTTATTATCAGCTTGCAGTTATTATCATTGTAATATTGTCATCCTCCTCCACTTCACTCACAAACATCATCATCTAACACCAAGGACGCCCATTAATTATAGCATCTTTATATTATCAGAATAAAAGGTTCAAAGTACACTGTGCTCTGAACACGGTAAGGTCTTCAATTGACGGAGGCGTAATGGCTAAACATGTTATGTAAGTGAAACCGAACTCAAGAGACAAGTTTCTAGTTAGGAAATTAACCATTGAAAGTTAATAAAGTTCATTGCTATTTTTTAAGACTTCGGGTGATTAACATGAAAAGGTGTTATAGTTTGTATAAATAAAGTTGTCTTATGAATTTGCGATCTGGACAAAGCAAATTCAGATTAAGAAATGATTGCATTAGCTTTTATAAATAAGAAAAATTTTCGGCAAAATTGATAAAAGCTTTTTTGGTTAAACCAATTCTCCTGATGAAAATCTAAATAACCTGACAGAAAAGGTACTTAATTTGGGAGAAAAATTTTCATTGCAAAAGATCACTTCTAGTGGTTATAGAGTTGAAAATTAATGCTTTGACAATTCATGAATAGCTTGCTGATATTTGATAGTTCAAGTATATCAGCACATTCACTTGCATATTTTTCGATACGCGGTACAATATGGCACAACTTGTTACAAAGGTCTGAATATATTTTCTGCACCAATTCTTCTGTGCTATTGCACCTGCACCTGAGTTCGCAAGCGACCAAGATTCTCATAATGAACAAACCATGTAGTGCAAAGTCTGGTTGATCATCATATCGAATTGAAACCTTTGCCAAAACTTTTTGACTTTAAAACTCGTCATCACCTGATACTGAGCTCTTTTATGTTGAAACATTATTTTACAAAACTAAACAAACCAAGTTTTGAAACCCTTCATAAAAGATTTGCTTAAATTGTATCTCATTGTAAGCATCGCTTATATTAAAAAATTAAAAGCATTTCAATTGGATTCGAAGAAAAGTTGATATTTAAATTCAATGAAGCTAATGTCGCTAATATTGAACAGTAAAAGCAATAAAATAAATTTAAAAATTATTAATTATAAATTATTTGTAGCCTGTAAATGAATGCAGGATGTGAATCAAAGGTATTTTCAAAAGCAATTTCCATACTCTATTAGATGCTAGTTATACCTCTGTTCACGAATCGTGTTGTTTTGCACTAAATTGTCGAAGAAAAACTTTATCCCTCAACAATCGATGAGTTATTAAAGTAAAGAACCGAAGGAAAGAAAAGAAAACTATCAAAATATTAAGTTGCCGTTAAGTTAAGTCGAGTTTTGTTCTAAAAAATGGCGAAAAAACGAAAAGATGAATTCTTTCATAAGATTAGAATAGGAAACTGAGAATATTAGACAAGGAATTAGCAAGACGGCTACAAACATCAAAGCTATTCACTAATTATACACTTAAATAGCCATTTATTAATATAAAATGCGCAAAGTTGACTCCAGGAACAGAATAATGAAAAAAATAATTCGAATCCTGAGTAAAATGAAAGCCTCCAGATGGCAAAACAAGTCATACATTTATGCTGAAGACTTAAAGTTGCAGTTTAAAGGTATGTTCAATCTGATTCCTGAATCATGATTTCGATGAATCACCGCCATCTATCAGGATTCAGTTGCTATCAAACCGAGCTTGTTAAATATTAGAATCATGTCTTCAATCTATTGAATAATTAGCAAAATAAATGCGCAATTCTCAATTCTATTCTCTGATTCATGTTCATTATTTTCAATGTTAAAATCTCATCTCAATCTAATGATTGATTCTTGAATCATTTGAAGCAAAGTTGTTAGAGTGTGACCTTATGTCTGAAATTTCAGCCTTCTTAATCTTATGGCTTCAATCGAGCAAATGAAGATGAAATTTTGGGTGAAATGAAAATGTTTAAGCAGCTTAACCAGCGGTTGACTTTTTCATTGCTTACCTGCAAAATCATCCACAATAAAGGCAAACTGTTCAGCTGGTTCCTCAATCAGAGTTGCTTCAGTCAATGGTATCCGCCCAACACCCTAATTGCATGGAAAAACAATTGATAGAGAAAATGGTTCAGAATTAAAGTTGCATTTCAAGAGCATACTTCTTCCAATGCAAAATTAAAAACAAAATTTCATCCCATTGCACTCATCTTTTCATCTGAAAAGCTATTCAACTTAAAATATTCAAAACTTTTCCTTCAATTTCACCCTGAAGCATCCAGGCTAAAATGAATTTCTGCCTTTTGCAAATGAATATTTCAATAAAATGTTCTGCAAAAACAATATTTCGTTTCTAAACTTGAAACTTAAAGTGACTGCAAATAATTTAAGTGAAACTCTTTTTTCTCCTGAACATCTATTCCTAAACAGACGACAAATTTAACCTTTTTGCTTCTTTTCACTTTCAACTTAAGCGCAACCCAGTCAAGTTATCAAGGGTGTATCCGGTCAATGAAAAAATGTTGGTTAATCTGGATTAAAAGACTAATGTTGTTAAGAAAAAAAGAAAGATAAGAAATTAAACTGTCCGGTAATGATCTGGTTAATTTAATTATCAGAGATGAAAAGATAACACAAATCAGCTGACATAATTTCAATCTAAATAAATTAATTAAAATTTAAAAACAATAGATGGCATTGAAGCTAATCTGGGTTAATTTTGTCGTCATCTGAGTTACTTTTTTTCACTTAGATTAACCAAGATTCTAGGTTAATCTTGGTTAAAATTTCATTGATCGGATACAACCCAAGTCAATTGATGATTCAAAAGAATTGGAAGTTTCAAGAAAAACATAATTCCAATGATTCTTACCTCGACAACATTGAGTTTACCATTGGAAGCTCTGATGCAGAGTAAAATGTGATTCGAAAAGAGGAAACACTGTCTAACAACTTCTTTATCACCTTTGTACGAATTAATCCTTTTAATTACTTTAGGCACAGGTAAATGAAGTACACTTCCTTGTCGAATGAAAACTTGATTAACATCAAGCAGCACATCACATCCACCAATAATGATCCTCTCAATGGACAGATTTTTTCGAATATTTTCAGTCTCGGAAACTTCATCATGCATTTGCTGCAAAACAAGAATGAGAATCGCATCAAAATGCTGACCTTAAAAGGAACCTGGAAACTTACTCTTGACAGTTCTTCGAGTTTACTTTTCGCATTTTCAAGGCTTTTCCTTTCAACATGGTTGTGAGGTGTGTGAGCAAGTAGTTCATGTAGTGTGATTATATAACGAGGTACCTGAAAGAGAAACGAAAGAAAGAAAAGGATTAAATTCTCATTCTGAAAACTCGACCAACCATGACTTACTTGATGCATCGGATAAGTTAGAAAGGTTTCCAAGGTTCGATTAGCGATTACGGGCTTTTCTTCTAATCGCTTCAAAAGAGTCGCAAATTTTTCTTTCGCTTTGCATTCGGCCAAAACTTGCAATGAGAAGTGATGGTTGCGAACATATTCTTGGTAAATGCAAAGCATTGGTAGCAACATGTCAAACAGATCTCCTATTCCCGTAGGTTTCAATCAAAAAGAGCAAAATTTTGTTCCAAATTGTCGAGTTTGCGTTTTCGTTTCGATCAAGTTTTGATCATTTTGATAGATTTTTATCGTGAAAATGAAATTTGATGAACAAAAAAGGTGAAAAGATGTGTATGTATGTGTTTGGTGTTGAGTTGAGTTAAAAATGATCAAAAACAATTCAAATTCAAATTCAAGACAAAAAGTGCAAAGCAAACCATTTTACGAGAGTTTTGTAATGTTCAGTTGATGGAAAACGAAATAATCAAAGCAAAGAATCATGAATATGATAAAAAACAAAATCATTTGAGTTTCCATTAATTTTTGTGTCAGTTTGAAACACACACACGGTTTTGTTTCATGTGCGTTATTTGTGTTTAGTTTTGTGTATTATGTTGATTATCAAAAGAGTTTCAAGTCGTTCCAAGAAAAGAATCAGGAAAATGATGCATTTTTTTTGGTAGTTTTGGTCAGTAAGCAGAATGGTGTTTCATCATGTATTCGTGGTTGTATTCATACGGAAGGAGAAGGTAAAGAAACCAGAAAAAGGCAAAACGAAGAAGACGAAGAAGAAAAAGAGAGAGAAAAAGAAACAAGACAAGACAAGAAGAAAGTGCCCAAAAATAATGGTTTTTTGTTTGGGAAGTTTGGGTGTTCAGTTTGTTCCATTGTTTTGTTCAAAGTAAATCGAGTTTTCGTTTTTGTTGTGTTCAAAGAGTTTTGAATTTTGAACATTTCAGGGCAAAATTCAAAGAAAGGAAAATTTGCAAAATTGAAAAGCAATTTGCAATCAAATTTTGTTTTTTTTTTCAATTCGAAGCATTTTAATGTTTAGATTCAAAGTAAAATTTGTCAAGATTCAAAGAGGATTTGAGTTTCATGCATTTGGTGGGAATCAAGAGCCGATTGTGAGGAAGGAAAGTGAAAATGAATTTGATTGTCAAGGTAAGCAGGAGCAATTAAGAGTTTGGTTGTTTGGGTTGAAATTTTTGTTCAAAGTAAAACCATTTGCAGGTGAAGCAACGAAAGGTGAAAAGGCGAAAAATGTCGGGTAAAAAAGTGGAAAGCAAAGGCAAGCATTGTCAATTGTGATTAAAGCGATTGATGATGATGATTACGATGGAATGAGGATGATGATGAGAAAAAATAAAGAAGAGAAAGAGTGAAGGTAATTGGTTAATACTACAAACTACATGTAATCTAAATGATGAACAAGAGCGCATTTCACTAAGAGACTAAAGTGTTTTTCATCTAAAATCTAATGGCACATAAATTTTGGTTGACAAATTTTGTTTGTTTCCTCACTTCTTTATTCACACTTAGGCTCTGCGATATCTTTTGGCTTCCTCCTCGAAGCTGGCTCGTTATCGAGGTCTTTGGAGGGACGGGAACGGTCTAATTACTTACCTAATACTAAGGTTGGCCAGGATTCCATTCGAGCTGTTAAACCTTTAAGAAAGATTTGATGTAAAAACATTATTGTCTCACTGTTAAGAAATATCGAGTTGAGCTCGTCATGGGAACACGGAGGCTTCTGTGAACTGGCAGCCATTTTGAGTGGCCTTAAAAAACAAGAGACTAAAAGTTGAAGTTGTTCAACATATTCTTCTTCAGCTTCGACCATGCGAAACACAAGGCTGTGAAAGACGGAGAAACAGAGCAAAGATTAAGGTTCATCATTGAAACTGTTATATCATGTCTGGTTGAGTTGGCTCAAGTTGCGGTTGCTTTTTGATTACCTATTACGTTTTCGCATGTTTTCAGCGTGAGGTGAGTTGATGTACTCTTCGACTATTTGTTTCCACCGGCGACGGCAAAGCCATCCTCGGAAAAAGGATTGCACTTTTTTGATCTTCTTAACCTCTTCCGATTCATCGTCAAAGTCAATGCTATTATTGCGTTTATAAGGAGTCAATTTCCATTCTTTTTTCAATGAGCAAAGCTGTTTGAGGTTAGAAAAAATCTTGATCCAATTAATTTTAAACACAATCAGAATGCTGATCATTGATTTAAACAAACTTGAAAACTAAATAAAGCAAATAAAAACTGAAATCAACACGCAACATTTGAATAAACATTACTTTCTCATTGAATGTTTGCAAAAATCAATGTTTGGTTCATTAATTAAAATTGATTTGATTCTAATAAACATTTCGTTAAACATAAACTAACAGACTATTCAAAAGGTTAATATTTATTTCCATAGATGGCGCCCTCAGCAGCAAAAACTGTCAAATCAAAGTTATTTAAAACAAATTTGATTCAATTTGCGGAATAATTTGTTTCCAATTGTTTCAAATTGCTGTTTAACTAAACTGTTTTTTATGCCCATCAATCTTTCCAATTGACATGGAAGAAAAGACAATAAAATTCGCCAATTTTCATTCAATTCAAATTGTTTGCTTGCTTTGTGTTTCAAGAAACGAGAAAAAAATGAGACTTTTTTTTCATCTCAACTTACCTCAGCTCGTAACTTTTTTATTTCAATTGTCAGCTCTTCACATTGCTGTGTGTAATGAGATTTAGCGGTTTTCTCAGTCTCAACAATTTGCACCAAATGTAGATGTTTTTGTTCCAATTCCTCTTTCAGCAAAAGCATTTTACTGAAACTGTCTCAGGTGCAATGAACGCAAGCCCAAGGTAAGAAGAAAAAAGCAAAGGAAAAACAAAAAATGTTGAAAATGCGACGAAAAGTAAAATGAAAAATGTCTCAACCTGTATTATCATCATTAGGTTATTGAAGGTAAAGAATGAAAAATAGCAGCATCTTTTGCCCTTTCCTCGTCAGACTGGGATTTACATTACAATATATTTTTGCTTTTATTCGATATTTTGTTTTCTTCCAGCAAAACACGCAAATCGATTAGACTACTTGTGTTTGGGTTCAACTTTTTTTCATTTCATTTTCTTATATTTTCTCATCTCTACTCCCAGCAACATTTTGTTTGTCATCATTCCCTTTAGTGCATGAACATTGATATACATGGAAAACAGGTTCAATATTATGTGCAACTTTGTACTAAACAATAATCATAATAATAAAAGAAAAACATTTTTCTTCTTCTTTCTCACTTTTCCCTTCATTTCTGTATTTCTGTATCTTTACCTTGTTGCAAGATTATTTTCAGGTTGTGAGGTTTAAAAATGATAACTGAAAAAGTGTTTTCTCATCATTCCTATTATCATTATTATTGCTATTATCATATGAATAAAGGTAAAAAAGTTCTTGTTCTTCTTTTCTGGAACAAGAATAATTTCATTTTCTTTTCTTCTTCCCTGGTTACCATTTTCCTTGCAATTTGCATTTTTGTTTCCAGATTTCACTTTATCCTTCATTGCTTGTGAAAACTTGAAATTTAATAACAGAAACAGTTTCAGATTTGAAAGTTTCTTCGTCAAATTCATTGGATGCTAATTTGATTGACAATTTAATGTTAAACTTTGGATTGAAGGATAAACAGCGACTTACCTTGCAACGTCAATGCAATGAACCCAAGCATTGCATTCCGATTCAGTTTCTGATTTAAACTCGTATTGTTTTGATCCTTCCTTTGGGAAGCTAATTGTGAATACATGCTGTAAAGGGAGCAAAATTTCATTAGCAAATGATAAATGGTTGAAATGATTCACGATTGAATCGGCACTTTATCACATGAGAATAAACCTTCATCTTCTCTGGTAAACACAGAATTATTCTGAACGAAAAATATCATTTTATCTATTATATTATACATTCTGTTTCACTTTTGCCTCTTCACATTTGTTCACATTATTGTCCATTGTTAATGGCGAAATGTGATTGAAATGGTTTAAGAAACAATTGTTCAGCAAAGCATGGAAAAGATAATTTCATTATCTTGTAATAATGAGCAAATTAAGCTAATTATTTTAATCAAAATGAATTCTATTCAATTAGATGAGATGATGAACAATTCATAAATGGAACATGATTTCAATGAATAAACTTGGTTAAATGAATGATTTATAAATAATTGAATGGCAGCAATTAGTGAAATTGTTAACAGTCAACATGGAAATTAATTTGAATGAAAGTTTAAAGTTTCTTAAGAAAGGCAACAAAATATCAACTGAAAGGTTAAATAATGCAATAATGGTTAAGGTTGTCTTCAGCTATTCAAATGATCACATTCACATTAACCTTTCGTGACTGGATTACCAAGGTAAGCAGTTTCATTTTATCCTGAAAATGGTTCACAGCGTAATAATAATGATAATAGTAATGAGCATAATGAGAGAAAAGGAAAAGATGAAATTGTTCAACAGATAGAATAATCAAATGCCGAAGGGAATTTTAGTTTCTGGATTGATCATGAAAGATGAAGGATGATCATGAGAATGTGAATGGCAAAGGAAATGAGCACAGGTTTGATACCAAGATTTACAGGGTAAATTTGGTGAGGAAAGAAAATCGGTTTAGAAAAGTAGAAAAAAGATTGATTCTCAATCATATTCATCATGAATGGTGAACATGGAAAAATGTGGAAAAGTCAATATGCGAAGTAAACATTTTTTTCCCACTATTTTGATAAATGTTTTTGTTGTAATGAAAAGAAACAGAACAAGAGAGAAATATCTTTTTTTTCACGTTTTTCATGCATTTCAGACAAATAACATTATTATCAATAATGATGAATAAATAGGTAAATAAATTACTGGATAAATCGAGTGAACCAAAAGATTGAATCTTTAATCAATTTGAGTCACAGAGAAAAATGAACTTCCATCAAGTTTAATAAATATTGATATTGTTTTTCATCCTTTTGGAACATGAAAAATGCATGAAATGTAGACTCAACTCAGTTCACTAATTCAGGCTCAACATTTGATCTGGTATTTGGTTTCAGTTAATAGTTGAAGTTATTCAATTTATTCAATTTTCAATATCAATATCCTTCAATTAGATCATTGCCAATGAAATGCAGGGAATCTCTTTGAGTTGATTTCTCGTTTTACTTTCATTAATTTGCTTTCAAATATGAAAGAGAAAAGAGAAATTTTTACAAATTTTGGAAAACGTTTCATGTTCTGGAAACTTATTGTGTTGATAATTGCTGTATTTGTCCTCTTTGTTTGCTTTATCATGTTATTTGCATCGTCAAACATCAACTTTACTAAAGTATCTGAGAATCAAGTGTTTTGATCAGCTCTTGTTGAGAGGATTTTTTGTGTCAAATCTATACTTAATGAGCATATTCATATTAACATTAACCAAATGGTGGCGAGTAATTGAACATTATTGAGTTGGCAAAGGATATTGCTATTTTTAATGAAGTTTGCTCATTGGTCAATGTTTCAGTCTTTTACGGTTAAATTGCTGTCAATGTATTCAATTCTGGGTGAGTTCACTGGTCATGTGGATGGTGAAAATTGAAGAAAACGGAAATGAAAATGAGATTCGATTCATCTGATTTCCGCCATTTACCATTCATTTTTGCAGAAAATATTTGATGCGAAAACGATAATCGATGTGAGATAACGATGTTCATCAATTGGTGATCAGAATGGTTTGAAAATGCAGAGTCATTTATAAGCTATTTATTCAATATTACATCTCACTCTAATAGAACCATTGAATAATGATGAGAAGAAAATTTTTTCCGCTTTTTCAGCCCAAAACCTTTTCTTCTTCCCATTTCTTTAATGATGAAATGATGTGAATAGAAAAATAAGGTTCACCATGGATAAAGATGTGAAACCTGAAGAAGGAGAGGTTTTCAGTGAATTTAACCAAAGAAAGGAGTGATCAGTTTGCTATTAAATGATGATAAAAGTTGACTTGGTCGTTATTTGAATGTTAATTTACCTTTTCAAATGTAAACCCAAAAGCTATTTGAATTGTCAAAAGAAAGTTGAAATGAGGCAAAAAGAGCCCATCTAGATGACCATTTGCAAGTTCATGTCCAAGAATATGGATCAACATTGAAATACAAAACAAGTCAATTTGCAGTCTGGAAAGAGGCCGACTAGTCACAGTCAGTCTGACCCAAGCAAACGTCTTCTTAGGTTGACTGTGACTTGTTGAACAGCCTCATACGAAGGAAGCCTTTACACACGACAAAATGGTCTATTCAATTGTGGTTTAAAAAGAGCTCAGTTTTATGGAGGAAACAAAACATTAAATGTTGATAATCTTGTAATACAAGTGCAATAATAAACAATGAAAATGTTTCAAAGGGAAATAAAAAAGGCTGAAAATGTCTTTTTGTTTGTTGACCAGTTTAAGTACAACTGTAGTTCAATAAAATTGCTCAAAGTTGCCTTGATATTATTTCTTATTTAAGGTAGATTTGTTTCTCAAAGTCCAGAGAGAATTCCATAATCAAGTTGCAGTGAACATACTTTATTATCATCTTCCTCTTCTTCTAATGGATTTAACCTTCTCACCATCATCATCAACCTGGTCAACTTTACCTGGACCCAAATTTCATTCACTTTTATCCAGTCATACTTTTAATACCATCAATTTGATCTGCTTTTCAATCTCATTTCATTTTTCACTTTCCCAAAGTTTCGTTGGCTCATCATCATGTTCATAGACCAGTAAAAGTAACCTTTATGAATAAAAGAGTAACTTTTTTCCCCGTCAAACATTTTCTTACATGCTAAAAGGCTGATGCAGGATTTTCAATTACAATTCAACCTCATCATTCACCATTAACCCTGCAAATTCCCATCAACTCAGTAAAAGATTCGCTACTCAGGAAAAATACAGAAACGCAAAGCTGATGAAAAACTGATCAAGTTAAACAATAGACTTGAGCCACTTGTAAGATTCATTAATTAAAATGAATTGTAAAGATGAGTGTTGACATTCAGAAAAAACTGATTGAAGATTAAAATGAATCAACAGCTTTTATTCAATTTCATTTCAAAGCTAAATGTTACCTTCAATAATAATGAATAAGCTTGTGAAATAAGTCAATTTAGCAATTCCATTCAATCTTCATGTTCGTCATTCTCATCATGATCATAATGAAAAACTTGATTCAAAGCATTTTATGGTTCAAATAATTTGCTTTCATGAACAAAATTCAATTCTGTAAAACATGGAAACAAATCACACACTATTTCAGTGTATCAACAAAAAATGATGAAAAAATTGATAAAAGCAAGCAATGATAATAAAGTCAACTTAACAACTATTAAGTAGTTCAAGTTTCATTTGCGTTTAACTTTTAGGATTAATCATTGTCTTTCAGTTTCAGGATAAATAATGATAACAATGGTGAGGAAAGGAAGAAAATGTGAATTCTTTAAGTTTCTCTTCTCTTTTCACCATCCAATTCTCTGTTCAATTTGATAATAATTTCAATGTTCACAAGAGTCGAAGATAATAAGAGCAAGGAAAGTGTTGATAATACAATAGGATTTAAGGAATAAGAATAATGAGAATGCTAAGAAAAGAGAAGATAAAATTTTCTTTTTTTTCTCTCGCCTTTTTTTCCTAACTCAACAACCAATTGATTCTTATTATCAAATTGTATTCAATATTCAACCTTTTCATCGTTTGAATCACAAAAAAAGTGAACAAAAATTATCAATCATTTAGTTGCTTTCATTGTATTTCAACAGCTATTAACTGCTAACTCCCTGTCTAGTAGCGGCATCTATCGAGAATTTTAGGTGAAAAGAAATTTCTCGTTTTTCCATTTTTTACTCATTCGTTTGTACCAACTTTAGTTATAATTTGTTTTATTGTTTCCCTTTTTTAAACCCAATTTCCAAGATTCAGGCCCTTTCAATGCTCTATTTGCAAATATCATGTTTAATTCAATTGAAGGAAATTTCATTTAAAATAAAGTGTTTCTTGTTTGTTGCATTAAAGAAGCAAGAGAGAAAATCAATTTTTCGTTCTTCCATTTGTTCACACAAATAAATTAAGACATTACTATTCAACTGTAGAGTTATTTGGTTTTTCATTTCACTGTCTTCTTGTATTAACTTTGGTATTCAGGTTGAGTCTCGGTGAGAGTTGCAACAATCAAATCAAGAGGTAACAGGTTAAAAGTTGAGGTGAACTTCAAGTTGAGATGAAGTAAAACGAAGAGAAAAGGGGAAAAAAGTTCAGAAGCTGTTGCTTTTGGTTACCTGTTTGAGAAGTGAAACTAATGCAAAGGACAAGGAATACAGGAAACAGGATCACTTGGTTATATTGGATATTATTAAATTATACTTGTCATGGGGAAAAGGTAACAGTAGAGTAACTATTAGAGGTTGGTTAAGACGAACCATGTTCAGATGTTTACGGTGGAATTTGGAGCTTTATCTTCAACCTACCATGATCAAAGTTCCCATGCCTAGAACTACAGTGTGTTGCAGAAATAATTTGCCGATACGAATGCAAATGAAAATTATCGCCTCAAAAGGTTGCTCTTTACGTGAGTTGATACAGTCTCAGAGCATTAAATTTAAATTTTGTTTTTTCTATTTTTTCAACATTCCATTTTGACGTTTATAAATTGTTGATTTGAAAAATGAATTGAGTTGAAATCAAATTAAACCTTTTGTCAAGATTGTGAATCAATTTGGGCTGCAAGTTGATTGGATGAGAAAGTAAACTTGAAAAATTTCATTTCACTCAAGATGTTCACATTTTCCTTGCTTTAGCTTGTTCAAGCTTAACCGTCAAGTAAACTTTCCAAGTTTTCACGAAGTCCTTTGAGCCTGGAGAACTGGGCAGTCGCTTTCATTTCCATTAAGAACAAGTTTGTTCAGGTAAAATGAAATATTTATTAGGATAAAATCAACTTTGAACTGGCAATGTGAGTCAATATGGTTTAGTTATCATTTGCTTTCTGTCACAGTAATAATGCAAAACAATCCAATTCACAATAAGCATTGAATAATCTTGTTTTATTTACATTATAATCTGTTTTTTATTATAATCACTGGTGAGTTTACATGCAAACAGGCAGCTTTTGTTTATGTTGTTCAAGCAAACCAAAGTAAATTGAGATTTCTAAAACTAAATAAACTATATCAGTTCTTGAAGCCTTGTAAACTGTGAATTACAAGTCTCAATTGTGTAATCAAATATTAATCCGAATCAGAACAAATCTAGTCATTAGTGTTAACATTTTTCATCAATCTTTCGTTCGTGGCTTTCGTCAAAGTTATCGATCAAAAATTGTGGATCAAGAATTCGTTGATAGTTCTACAGTGGTACTCGGTGAGCAAAGAAAAGTACAGACTGTCCGTCCAAGAAACAGTTGGACTAGTGATCCATCTAAAGGGTTCCCAATAGTGGGTATCCATTAGAGCTGATAGTTTTGCGAATATTAACATTCGAATGAGTATTCGAATATTTTATTTTATTCGAATACTCGTTCGAATATTCGTCGAATACTCGCAAGGCATTGAAGTAATGTAAATTTAACAGAAAATTTATTATGAGTCAAAAACAATCTTGGGTTTTGACCAGTAATTACTACAAGCTCAACAGAAAATTTTTGAATATTCGAATACTTGTATTCGAATATTTGTAATACTCGAATAATATTCTATTCGCATTCAAAAATAATCGAGTAATCGAGTACTCGAATACTCACTATCAGCTCTAGTATCCATTCAAATGTAATATAACCGTTTTCAAAGCGTAAAAAAATAAACCAGAAAATAACCGATTGCAGTTTGCTGATTAATTTATGAATAATACCAAAAGTTTACTGAATTCTGTGTAAACATAAAGAAAAAAGATCAAAGCTCAAATCTAGATGAAATGGACTATTTAGGGTTAAATAAAAGTAAAATCATTGTGAAAGTAAACCTTGAGACTTGCACCTCGGCAAGTTTTTAAAAACCATTGCTTCTTTTTTCTTGGAACCAGATTATTCTTTAACAATAAAATCCATTTCAAATATTCTTTGGCTGATTTTAGAGTTGAGAACAGTCGAGAATATCGATAATTATCGATGACTCTTTTCAGCTACGGCTCACGTTACATTTGTCTATCGTGATACTTGTTTCGATTACTGGTTAAAGAAATTTACTAAAATTCGATGTTATTTATTTTTACTTTATATGAATACTTTGAATGATAACAATGACTATCGACAACTTATTTCTGTTAACGTTCAGCTTCTTTCAAAATTTGTGTTCAACCGCATTGAATTCACTTCAGGAATCAGTGAATAGACACTTGTTATGCTCACATTGAAAGAAAGCAGAAAGATGTTGACATGTGAACAATAAGAGAGGAAAATCGATATCGTTTCATCAATACAGTGTGATATTTTATAATCTGTATCAATCATGGTTGAACCAGTCTTTGCTTTAAATCAATAAAGTCCAATCAATTTGTGTTGATTGCAATAATAAGACTGCAAACTAACCTTATGATTAACTGATGACTAGTCGAGACAATTAAAAATGTCAACCTTTACAAGGAAGAGTCGACCCTTTCCAGTGGACTTTCAACTAATGGAATCATTTTAATAAGCAAACGTTTCAATTAATTGGCAACAATTTCAACTTTTGCCCTCTTCTAATATGTACAACATCTAATTGAGTTTCAGTTGAACATTTCAATTCGTTTAGCTGCTCACTGTATCAAGTAAAGAGCCACTCAAATTGACAGATAAATAAAAAAAAGGTTGAAACTGAAAGACAGAAAGGTTTGTTAAATGATAATGATTATCAGGAATCAGCATGAAAACGAATCTACTTTTTGATGGATTTATCATGTTTCACACTAATGGCTTTCCTCCATTTCAATTCAATATTATCATCACTATTGCTCTTGCCATTATTATACCCATTATGATCATCTTTATCATCATCTTCTTATTAAAGTTAACTTGTCACCAAAAACAGAGCCTCGAGTGAAACGGCCAAATCCATTATTTCAACTCAATATTGTACCAAATTGTATCATCTCATTAACTTTTCAAAAATGTCAACACAAAATGAAAATGAAAATAAAAAAGCGAAGGAAAAAAATGTTTAAAAAACAGCTTTGTTTTTCAATCCAATTCATTCCACTAGTCTTGTTGATGATTATCTCGATGAGCCATCATCTTATCCTACCCTCGAGCTGCCTGCTTTCAAACACTCACCTATGACAGAAAGATGATCAAGAATCTTGAAACTCGAAACAACTTTTGTTCGAACTGAAAGAGAAATGGTTCGCTTGGAAGCGAAACTATAGTTTTGTTCGGTTTGCGCCGTTTACTTTATAATTGGTTATTACAATATTTGCTTTCTTTTGGTTTTCAATATTTATTCATTAGCCGAAATTGAAAAGGTAAACTGAACGAAAAATGGTTCAAAATTAAGTTGCTTGAATAGAGTTGATTCAATGTTGACTTTTTTACGCTTTTAAGATCAGCCAATAACAACAACAGGTTAATCAACTGTAAAAAGCAACAAGAAGCAACAAAACACTCGGAAGGCGTAAAGAGATGAACATGAAGAGGATGAAGGGAATGAAACTCTGATGAGAGAAAGCAAAAGGAGAAAAAGTTTCCATTCACTTTTGTTCTCGCTTCTGGTTTTCACTTTCATGTAACATCATCAGGTAAATGGAAAGTAGGTCAACAGTGAGTGTTCAATATGGAAATGTTTGAAGAAAGGAGAAGAGAAAAAATGAGTTGAAATAAGAATTATCATTGACTGTGAATAACAAGGTAGAAAAGGTAATAAAAATTGACTTTCTTTTTGCACATTCGCCTTTAATGTTTCCCTATTAAATCAAATCTTTTTCACTGCTTCAACTTTGCTTTATTTCATGTTATCTTTCAAGTTATCCTTTGACTTGAAGCCAGTCCAATCCTGACTGGGAGTTTCTGGCTGGTCTGCATTTGATTCAAAGGCATGATAAAGAGACGTTTTGCCAATGGAAAGCGAAATGTTCAGTTTGATAAAAAAGATCATTATAATTGTTATAACTTTGTTTTGCCTATTTTCGTGTTTCCAGTTTGCTTATCTGTCGTTTAGATTGTCTGATAATGACCGAAATTAGGTTAGTTTATGGGTTTGCCTTGGAAGAACCATTAATCAAGCAATTGATCGAGCTTTAAGTGAATCTAATATGGACTCTTGCAGTCTCTGATTAAGTATTTGAGTTGATTGATGGTGATGCTGATTCAAGTTGATTACCATTGGTTAGTGAATCAATAAACAAGCAACCACATGTAAACAATTACAATGACTTTATTTTGTGACATCTTGACCATTCAATTGAGAATGGTCAAGATTGAATGTGTCACATCAAGTTGATAATAGAAACCATTAGATTTTCCTTCTCTTTCAAATGTAATGTTATTTGAATGGAAAGTGTTTTTAAAGTTTACATTTTCAAAGCAATCATTATGGTTGATGGAATGGATTGATCAACTTACACTCGAGTTACAGCAAGTTCAATGTTAATCTAGTTATTTTGCATGTTATTGCGTTAAGAAAATGATAAGAAACCCAGTGACTCGGAAGGATGATACTTTCATGATGTGATTTACTTCTGAATTTGTGAACATCTTAGTTTGTCTAGAAATACTTTTCATGAAGTGAACTTTAAATGTTTCAAATGATCCAGTCGATGAAATGCCAATGAACGCTTTTCCGGTTCAAAGGATAACTTTAGTAGACAAATTTTGCATTGACGATTGAGTTGAGAAACTGGTAAACCTGAAACATCTAAGAATGATAATTTCTTTGGTCAAACTATTCATTGCGATTGTTATGCATCAACATCAATTATTGCTCCGTGATTATTATATCTGCTCATTGTTCAATTGAGTCGAGTAAAATAAGCTTGAGTGTTCACTTGGGTTTTGGCTTTTGATTAAAACAACGTTTATTGTTTTTGGCTACCAATTGGTTTCTTTTACTGGCAGTTTGAGATCAACAGGTTAGCATGAGTACAACAGTTGAACAAGATTTGTCAATAAAAATGAAGTTGAGCAAATTAATGAAAACCAGGCCAAGAATGAAAAAGGTGAAGCAAATAATGTTGTCCTTTAAAGTGAACAAAAAATCAAATAAAGAACTTGGCTGAACAATGAAAGTATTGATCAGGATTGTCATTATACTCTCAATGATTATCATCTTCACTTGATCAACGTTAATATTGGCAGGTTTCAAGATGAAAGCTGTTTCGATGAGCACAATGGCTGCAAGATTAAAGCTCGATTGTTGTTTAATTTAGATTAAATTATAATGGAAAGAAGAAACAAAATTAACTCTAAAGAGCAACAATTATTTCATGTTTCACAATTGACTCAATATTTATGCAACTGATTGCGTGACGCTATGCAAATCAAGGCAACAATCATCATTTTCGCAATTAATTTCTTTCAAATAAATCAATTCCATCAATCAAAGTGAACTGAATGGAAAAGAGTTTGAAATGATTCCGAGCAATTTACTCCCAGTTAATGACTTTAATATTAAAAAGTGAGAAACACTTTTCAAGCTTATTTTCACCTTTACATTATTGATGGAAATATCATAAATCATTTCAATGTTAATCAGTTTGGCTGGAGTTATGAGAAAAGGCTGAGACCAACTAATCGATATAAATTAATATTAATCTATTTTAATAATATTAACTTGATAAGTACTCATTGAAACATATTAGTTGACGCAGTAACAACGCATTTACATAATTAATTAATTCGGGAAACATTGCATACAGAATTGTTAAGTTGGTTGAAATGAGTTTACCATTGTAAACTCGCAGCTTACAAACGATAAAACTCTAATTTAATGTTCTTTTGTTTTATGTAAACCATCAACTTTGATTCGATTGACTAAAAAAGATTTCTCTGGTTTCTGTTTCCAGAGCTTTTTTTTCATTACAAAAAGTGATACTGTAAACGGATACAAATAGTTGACCTGATTATCATTGTTTCACTGGTTTCCATTGATTGGTTAAGCTACATTGTAGTCCAACTAAAATGTAAACATTTATGCAAATGATTTGATTTTGCTCGAGTCGAATTGTTTCGAGATATTTTATCAATATTTGCATTTTCACAAAGAGGCGACCAAAGTTGAGCTCTGCAAACAATCTCACTAATGAAATCTAGTTTCTTTGCGAATCCATTTTTGCCATTTCAATCTCGAGAGATTCCAGTAAAATAACGCATTTCATGTTGAGTGAACATTTTCTTGTTTTGCTCTTTAAACATGGAAAATATTTTCAGGTCAACATGAACAAGTCTAAACCAGTTGAATGAATAGCGACTTGCCAAGAAACCAGTCAATCGTTATCCGCTCACATTTACACATCACAACCTGGATTAACCTAATTCCAAGCCAGAAATGAGTGGTTACAAGCA
Organism: Tetranychus piercei; assembly: GCA_036759885.1. Taxonomy (NCBI): domain Eukaryota; kingdom Metazoa; phylum Arthropoda; class Arachnida; order Trombidiformes; family Tetranychidae; genus Tetranychus; species Tetranychus piercei. The sequence continues at coordinate 24,746,300 of CM071877.1, forward strand.
GAATCTGTGAGTGCTATTCAATTCCAAAAGGGAAATGATAACCTGGGCATCAAGTTTCAAAGTATAATAAGATGGTTAGTGAACAGTCTAGCGTAAGACTGTGGCTGATGGAGAACTGAATGATAATGAATATAATGAAGAATCAGAAGATTTGAAAGACTAAAGCAATTGGTTTTCACCCAAACTTTTGTTTAAATCGTTTAAATTGTTTAAATGCATTCTTCGACTCACTTTTCATCGTTTCTCAAACTGACAAGAAAACATTGAACATTTTAAAAAGTTTCATGGAAAAGAGTTAAACTGTAAAAAGTTGAAAATGAAAGTCGCCTGAATAGAATAAGATTCGGTCAGAATTATCTTTTCAATGTTCATTGCATCATTAAACTTCAATTAATTACGCTGACTTTTGCATTTAGTAGCAAAAGAATTACATTTATTAGATTATTTGAATGATTCAATGAACACATTGGATAATGTATATTATCATTAATGTACAATGATAACATTATAGTGATGGAAAAGAGTTTGGAATAAGCTGAAAAAAAGTTATAAATATCGATGTAAATGCATATAATGCATGGCTCTTGTACACAATAGGAATAAAATATTTTACTCTCTCCTTCATGGTCTCCACATAATAAATAATAATATCTTTCTGTTTCAGTTTATATCCATGTAATACGTTAATGTAGATGAACATTTTTCCATACTTTTTCGTTCTCATCCAAGCAAGTCTAATTACAATGATAATCATCATTATTTCACGCTCAACAGTCTACAATATTTGCTCAACAAAATCAAATCAATATTCATATCAACAGTTAAACAATTTTAATATGTTTTCATTTCCAATGTCAGTTGATACAGAGAAGAAAAAATAAGACAGAAATTGCCTATTTTCTTCCTTTTTTTTGTGAAACTTTTCATTTCTCCTCGAGAATGCTTTAGACTGGCATGAATTTTAAATGACAGCAAATGAAAAACATGAAAATATGTTAATTCAATAAATGCTAATAAAAAGCACTTGTTCCCATAATGAATAAGTTATATTATTAGACAGACGAGAGGAAAATTTTGTCTTGACTTTTTCTTCTCTTCTTTTTTGATTCTTGAATATTCAATTTATTAATAATAATGATGATAATTATGGCAATAATGATGAACTTGCTTAATATCTTGCAATTTTTCAGTCAACACATTTTCCTTTTATTCATCATGTTAATTTGTTACCTTTTTGTTCAGTCTTAACCATCTTTCAATCTTGCTCTCTGTTAAAATAACATTATGAATAATGGTACTTTGAAAAATGAATCTTTACCTTTTTGCTTTTATCAACAATTTCAGTTATTAATAATTTGCTGAGGTAAGTTGAAAAGGTTGAAATAAGGAATGGCTTCGTGTAAAGTTAATGAAAAACTTTTTCTTTTCGTAACTTTTCTTATTTACCTTAAACTATCAACCTTGTATTTAAAAGTAGGTTCTGAACAGGGAGATTATTATAATCATTAAAAAGGACGATAATACATGTATTGAGGAAAGAAGGCAAAAATGAACAGGGTAACATCTTGCGTGTAAAATGTTAGACTTGTTCATAACTTGATGAGGAAAGAGTCACTCCTTAGGTTGATGGATTCCTGCTAAGACCAAATCTTACGGAGATGGAAGGTATCATGGAAAAGATCCTGATGATGTTGATTTCAAGGGTGCTGTTGGGCAATGATGTTGAGTATGCTGAGAGTACTAACAATGGTGATGATAATTATCGTCTCAATGAGGATAATAGCTCTGATCAACGTTGGGAGAAAAAAAAGAGAAAAACTTTTCACGAGAAAGGCTTACGATCCAAGCTGGCTTAGTGGGACAAGGTTGACTGGTTAGGTTTAACAATTGATGGTTTGTTGCTTGAGTCGACTCATCCAGACTGTTGACTTTGTAAATTAGCAGAAAGAGGAACTTTTCTGTGCTCCGCTTGCTGAATCTCGACTCATCATGGATTATAATTTGTGATTACTATTGCTTGGTAAAAATTTTTGAAATGATGAAAAATAACACAAGTTACTAGGTATGCAAAATATATCTTTTCAGGTAGTTTACTTGGTCTTTGGTTTACATTTTGTTTTCTTTGGTTGCAGAAACATGATGGATTCATTATTTTTATTTTAATGTTCCACAACAATCTATTGTTTTTTTAATGCTTTATTCAGCTATTCTTTCACATCTTTTTCTTTTTCTTTTTCATCTTATTTTCATCACCTTTCTCTTAATTCAATTGTGATCCTCAAGAAAATTTTACAAATTTTCAAAGTAATAAATTGATAGTTCATTTGAAACAACATACTAAGCATTTAAGGAAACATTAAAAACTGTTGACATTGAATGATTGCATTGCTGGGACAAGAATGAAGATTCCATTTAGCAGCTCAAGTTTAATGAATATTGAAATCTTTACAACAATTTCCAACTGATTTTCTACTTTCATAAAATTCTTTCAGTTTCCTTTTCTCACCACAACTTGGGAATTTCATTATTAGAATCATTATTATTATTATTATTGGAAACTCATTTGATCGCTCATGCATTTGAACTGAACTCTAAGTTTTATCTTGGACTGTGCGTTTCATGGTACGAAAGACTACAATGTATTGATATTTTATGGTGAAAACGGAAACAAAGAAAAAAATGTCCAAAAGAATCATTGAAGCAAATATCTCATCTAATCGATCCGGAAATGTCTTGTACTTTTGCTTTTTTGTCCTTTTCATCTCTCGATTCACTCATCCTGCCTGAAACCAACAAATATCTAACAATAACTAAACTAATTATCAGTGATTTTACTTTTTGTCCAATTTTTTGCTTTCCTCTTATCGTCACCCTTCTCACTCCAGAGGCTGAACCTTGTTTTACATGGAGTGTTTGTTCTTCAAATTTAATCGATAAACTCTTTGACTCAACCTTTCGTTAGTTAATCTTAAGGTTGAACCTTGCTACTTCAACAATTGGTTTTTATTCACCTTGAATTATTAATTGTTTACTTGAGCAGTAAAACTGGGCAAACAAAAGACTATCGAGTTATTAAGATTTGTAACAATTCGTTCTAGGCAGAAAGGAAATTTTTCACAATTTCCAAAATGTAACAGACCTCTTTAAGCCATTTATTGATACTTCAGAACAAAACCTGAGAATGAACAACAAAATAACATTGGTAATCAAAATTTATCATTTAAATTTACGCAAAAAAATTTATTTATGCACCATTATAGTGTTCAATATATTGATCTATTCATTCTTTATCCGTTCTGAAAGAATTGTATTTCAAACCTTGATTGCAAACATTTATTATTAATGCACTGAAAAATACAGTAAATTTGGTAATTTCACAACTAATAATGTGAAGTGATTGTTTTACAGTAATGACTTTAGGTGTTAAGCTATTATTACATTATAACGCAATATACAAATAAATCAATTTTAACTGTGAGATGAAACTAGATTTAGTAGTTTAATTTTTGTAAGATAATGCATTTACTGACACCGTTCCTTAGCGAAAATTCGCGCGTGAAAAATTTGTACATTCATGGTCATCTTTCTTAAATCACCTTTGTGTCAAGATGTTGATCAAAAATCTGAATAACTATAATAGCCTATTCAGCTTTCATGAGACGCTTATTTTGCATCATCATGCGAATATCAATATCATCGCATTTTAATAAGAAATTGATGGAACTCCAGATGGTTTTTCTCGAAAAAGTGATACTTTGGTTCAAGGTAAAAACTCAGCCGCTTGTCTAATGTGCTGATTGATATAACCAAAAACTTCTAGGATTCTGAATTCTCATCCTTTTCTTATGTGATTACTAATTGATGAAACATAGAGCAACTGTATTGACTCAGTTAAGATTTGTGTAATCACAACTTTGTTTAACAAAGTTGAAGAAACATTTCATCTGACTTAGTCATTAAGTTGCAACTAAATAAATGTTCAGTTAGTCAAAGTGAATTCCTGACTTGTTGAGTGTTAGCCTTTGAATGCTTATACACGAAGAAATAACATTGGACGCTATTTCGGCAAACTTCTCTAAGTAACTCAGCATTAACTTTTTTCTTTGATTCAGTATCAAGTATTTCTTTCATGAGATTTTATTGACCTATAAACTTCTATAAACTTTTCGAGTCATAGAAACAGAACGAAAAACTTGGAATTGGATAAATATGGAAGTATTTCCATTAACCTAGAGCGTTTTCACTCATTATAGCATAGTTTTTTGTTTTTGTTGAAAAAGTAAAACTCAAGAAAGTGTTAATCGAATCGGCGTTTTGGAGTTTGCGGTTCTGTGTCTAGTTCGACCTAAAAATCAATACGATAAGGTTGTGCATTCAATCCAGTTGGTCTAGATCAGTCATATATGGCAGAGAATGTTTTTCTATAAGAGAAAATTGTCCCTTTTTTTAATGGTCTAGATTGAACTCCAAAAGTAAGCATATTTAATGAAATCTTTACATTAATACACAATAATGATTAATCAAGGAGAAATATCCATTATATGATTGCATTGACTGAAACATTCTTACATTTCTCGGATAGTAAGTGCAACGTCAGTAAAAACATCACCAGCATTATTCTGTTCAAATTTATGTTCAAAATGCTTTAACTGTGTTTCATAAGTTTTCAATTGGGTTGCAAAAGGGCGAATAAGCCAGTAGAGAAATATTTCAATGATGATCTGCAGTTATAGACACTGGCACAGTTATTCATGATACTTAATTTGTATTTGACGATGAAACAGCCGTGACTCAAAGTTTAGTCGCCATTTTCACCAATTAAAGTTAAAAATTCCTCATCAGGCTACTTTGCAAGATTACTGTCACGACAAACTGATGAGTCTTGATGCACGATCAGATAAACTATTATAAATATTGATCTATCAAAGTAAACTTGATGACGCTCAAAAGCACATTAATCGGTAAAATATCTACAGTTACCAGTAAAATGACAGTGTTGACAGAGTTGGAATGAAATTTCGAAATTCATTTACACTGACAAAAGGTAACCAGAAAGGTTGACAAATTTTACTTTGCATTCTCTTTTCATACTCCAACATGAACCTGAATGCAATTAAACAAGGTAATCTCATCATTTTTAATTTATTTCCTACTCATCATCTTGTCTTTTTTAACATACTTTATCAAAATCCTTTTGATTAACTTTTACATGAAAAGATAAAAACTGAATCTATTGAAAGGTAAGAAAAAGTCAAACTCATCAAGAGCATTCAGTCATTATCATGATTATTATTTTTATTACTTATTTACTCGTCAACTCATTTAGTTATGTAATGGTTAAACATTTAGTAAATGAGAGTAACTTTCTTGCAATAATTAGACCCAATGATAATGAGAAAAGGTGAAAAGCATAACTTTCATTAACTTTTAACATTGCAAAAGTCAACCTCAATTCTCAGCACTTGTTGATTCAATACAGCATCGTCAATGATTAATCATTTCTTGGATTAATTGGGAAACTAAGTTAATCAACAAGTAATTGGTAATGAAGGGTTAACCTGGACTAAAAGACTCAGAATGAGTTGGTATTTGCCAAGTTGAAATCAATTTGACAATTAAGAGTAAAAAGAAGTGTAAAAAATTAAACTCTTGACAATTTAAATTGTAAACCGTTGAAGGTTTAATAACTAATTTCCGTTTCATTAAAAATTAAAAATTAAGTTAACATCCAATTACTTTGGTTGCAACGGAATGATGCAAGAAGCAAAAAATGAACAAATTAAATCACTTTTGGAACCTCAAAAGATGGAAAATATTTTAGCCATTCATAGCACAAAAGGAAAGAATTGAACCTTTTTTGTCTCAATTCAGATGAAGATGAAATTTCATCCAAGATGGAGAGTCTACATCAAATTGATGGATGCAAAAATGTTATTAGCTAATGAAACTACAATTTTGGATCCATCACTGATGAACCTCAAGTTGAAACGTTTTCTCAACCCTGCTGCTCTCACTGGTGCCTATTGATTTCCATTGTTGACTCTTTTGTTTCCAGTTTTCTGATTAAGATTAAAGTTGACTATCAAAGTTGATCTATTTTACTTTTTTGTTGTTGCTCTCTGATTGATAACAGGATCTGACCCAGACCAAAATGTATCCTCAAGTGGTTAATAGCAAGTCAACAGAAAAGCTTTTTTGGTGAATTTTTTCTCTGCCTTTCGCCCTTGTTTGGTTACTTAGCCTTTAAATAATGTTGACTGTGCTGTTTACTGAGAGAATGAAAAAGAAACAAAAAATGTGAAACTCGAAAAATAATATCAAGCAATGGAATTCAACTTTTCTCATGTTCCACTTGATTGTTGATAAGTTTCCCTCCAAGGATCAAGTCCTAGCCTGTCAAAATGCCAGAATGCTACAAATTTCAACAAAATTAATTTTACTAATTTCTCGAGTTAAACTTTGAGACAACAAAATTTCTAAACGTCTGACAAAGATCAAATTTCTGCTTGTCTTTTGGCCTTTTACCGATCAAAATGAGAACCAACAACAAACATTGCAACATTTAAATCGAAAGTTGGTATAAAAAAATCGATTTAGCTGCAGCATTCTGCCATACATTCATATCCAACTGTTGCACAGTCTTTCAAGTAGCATCAAACTTCCTTGTGAGAAACGTTTCTAATCAATTCTCTTTTCATTATTAAAGTAATTCATCATAATTCAAAAAAATGTGATAAAATTTTGAAACAAACAATTGCTAAATGCTTTCGTTTCACTTCGTTTTCTCGACCAAATTAGCAAAAACTTTTTGCTTAAAGAGCAACATCAGACATGGCTGAATGTGAATGTCCAGTGAGTAATTGACTTTTTTAAACGATGAATGATGAACTAAATGTCCCCAAGTAAAAGAAATTATAATTCAGCTGAAAGAATTTTCGAATAACATTCTTGAAAGATATTCAGCTCTTCCAATGGTTGGAGTAAGTCAATAATAATCTGCAAGTTTATTTCATTTTAAGTGCAATTCTTGAGATGTCTTTCAATTCCTCATCATTTGATTAAAAAGTTTGAAATATATCAACATTTCAATTATTGAAGGAATTGCAGGATTCTTCTGATCAAATCATTTCTTTGCCAGATCTGCATTAAAAGATATAAATTGATATCAACCATACAAGTTTCCTTCTTGAGCCATACCTGAGTACATTGATTCAATGTCAATAAAGATTTTGTTTATTGAAAATTTGAGTTTTCACTCAACATTAACCATCATTATTAAATCATAGATCCATAGATAAAATCAGTAAAAAACCACAGAATTGATCATTGCATTAAAGCTAAGACTAGGAAATGGAGTTGCAAGGGATCGACACTCCATTTACAATTTTTAATTCAATATCAACCCCTTTTGTTTAATCTATTGTAACATTTTTGTTAGAACAGTGTCGGGTTGTTAGATTTTTAATTTTTAATTGAAACAATTAGATGATTAACTCTATTATTCAGTGTTATGTAATAGTCTAATAGTAAGTTATTATACAATTAAAATGCGCCAGTCCAACCTCAGGATGTTTCCCATTGACTCTGGTCATCTCAGGATCAAGGTGAAGTAAAGGTGACACACAAATAATATCTTGAACATGTGTTGATTGTGAATTGAAATTACTATATGATCGAGCTTTTCCAACCTGACTATGTCAGGTAAAACTATAAGTTTGCATTCGTGGTTTAATAAACTAATTCATTGTTCTTTCGCATAACTTGGTTACCTTTTGGTTAATTTTAACAATTTATTGTTTTCTTTCTTTCAAAATTATGGTCAAACATTGTTAATGGAAGAGGATATGCTATCAACCTGTGTTCATCATTCACACTTATGCCTGACGTCCACCATATTCTGATCTAATACTTGTGTCTTAAAATTTCAACTTAAATTAAGCAACTTAACCTAAAATTGATTTATAGTGTTGATTATAATTGAAGATATTGAAAGTCTGTTCACATGCAAGTCTCTGTTCCTCGTCCCTGAATAGACCTTACAGAAGGAATGGAAGGTCAATTTTTCTTGGTTTATCGACAGTTCACGCAAATTGGCAGTTTTGACCAATTTACTTCAATTGATAAAAACTATTATAACTCTTGTTTCAACTTATTCAAGTTGCAATTTTATGATTAAAAAGGTAAAGTTCAGATGGATTGAGGAATTGAATAATATGAAAAGACTAGTACATGATTAGGATTGTAATTTTCATGATGACAGAGAGAAAGTAAAATGTCGGCCACTGAATAAAGTTGACCAATTTAACTGTAAATAGATTAAAAAGGGAGCCAGTAATTGGACTCGGGAATCTGCGCTCTTTTCATATCCAAATTTGATTAAAGATAATTTCATTTCGATGTAATAATTTCCAATTTTCATCAGAAGATTTACCTTGCTCTCTGTGTCTAAACCTTAGTTATCTTCAGTTTATCTTCTCTTATTAAAGGGAAATCGTTTTGATGAATAATATTGCCATGAAAAGAAGAAAAAACACAGAATATAATCAGTTTTCTCACTTTATTTACTTGTTGACTTATCTGTAAACATTCCCATTTCCTGATTGATCAATCTGAACGAGACTTGGAAAGCCTGTCTCTTGAACAACTTTATGTAAAATGTTGGCTTATTTTCATTCCTTGTTGGGTGAAAATTTTCTCATTTTCATGATGTTCGAAATGAAAGAATAAGAATAAGGAAAAAAAATTTCAACTGAATGTCCCTTCGGTAATAAGGTTTTACCTTTTGTCAAACAAGAAGACAGACTTTTCTCTCTGTCAGCTCTTCTTTTCTCCAAATCTTCCTGTAAATGTTGAAAGTGTATCAGAAAATTTCCTCTCCTTTATCAATCTCAACCTGCAAGGTTGACATGAAAAGGGTTAAGAAAATTGATTCAATTGTTACAGCTTTTGCTTTTTCCGCACTTTCTTTTTGTCTTTTCACTTTCTCAGTGTGTTTAAAGGTTTTTCAATGTAATACAGAGACAACATTTCAAAGTGAAAATGTTAACTTGACAACAATTGTAATCACATTTAATTTAACTTCCCAATCTTGAACATCTCTGCGCCTTTCCTGACCCTATTCATAACTCTAATTTTGCATTCTGTATCATTTTCCTGTTCCTTTTATTCACCTTGAATCGTCATGTTTCCATTGTTATTGCACATTCTATTGTCAAACCAATATCAACGACAATTGTTTCATGGATTTCATCGCAAACATTGATCACTTTGATAACCAGAAAATTGAATAAGAAATAACCAGAAAATTTAGAGGCAAAGAAGAAGCCTAAAGTCCATCCATATTGATGGATCCATTGATTGTCAAAATTGTTTCATTTTCGTTGCAACTTATCGATTCGATAAGATTGTTGTTAACAAAATGATTTACAATTGTCAGCATTGATTCACAATTGCTGTTGAAATGGAAAGTAAAAGCATCCAAAAAGATGATTAATCAATAGATTTGCGATCATTTTAGACAATTGGTTAAATTGTTGAATGCAACATTTGCTTGGGTTGAAATTGAAAATTTTCAAGTTCACTGTTCTTTCCTTTCTCCAAAACTGGTTTGCTTTTGATTTTTTTTCACGCAAAATATCGATTGTTTTGGCATTAAAAATTATGCTCAGGTTAATGTTTGATTTACATATTGGCTATTGAACAAGTGTAAAAATATTGAAGAGTAAGCAAACAATAATAGAAGAAAAAATGAAGCCTTTTTGCTGTTTCAATTCACTTGCAAGCTGGTGAATCAATATTGTAATATATTAATCGGAAGAACATGATTTTTCTTTGATGAATCGAAGGCAAAGAAAAACCTTTTTCCACTCTCTTCTCTCTTCCTATTCATCATGTTCATCATCTTTTTCCTTCTTTACATTTACACTTTAATTTTGAGTTTACATATTAAAAATTTGGAAACATTTCCTATTCCTTTTGATGAGGTTGAACAAAAACTGCAACATGAAAGGATAACATTGACTTGCACTTGGATAACATGAGAGTGATGAAGGTGAAAATAGGTTTGGGAGAAAGAAGTTTTCTGGTCAATTCTGGTCAAATCAGAGAACAAGCAGAATGAGAGAAGAAAAAGAGCGAAAAGTTAATAACAAAATAATGATAATGACGAGTAAAAAAGGTAACCAACAGGGAGTTTTTGACAAGACTATTCAATTGGAAGGGATGCAAAATGTTCAACTGATAAAATGTTTTCCCAGTGTAACAATATGTGCATATTATTAACATTATCATTGCCATTGTGTGCAACTTGATTGTTTTACTTTTGTTGCTCTAAACGATCCATTACATTAATTCCTTTAATTGTAATCATTCTCATGGAATCAGCAATGTTGACCATTGTCAACGAGTTTTTCATGTTAACCTTTTGCCTCTTTCCCTTTGGCTTGTAAGCAAGTGAAACAGGTTCACCATTGAACAGGCAAATCTTGCGATTAGTGAAAATCCCAAAATTAATACTCTAATTGATTCAATTGAAATGATAATTAATGGTATCAAGGGTAAGATAGTGCAAGGAGACAAAAGACAAGAGCTAGTGTAATGAACCTTGGATTAGAAGAGACTTGCCAGTGAGACGATGATAATGATCTTCAAGAGCTTCAATCAGGTTCAAAGTGTTAATTACAATTAATCAAAGAAACAAAAATCTCCAGTAGATTTAGTTGTCGCTTTGATCAATATAACCTTAAGATTAAAGGTTAAAATGAATGGATATTGAAGAGTTGATGTTTGCTTGTTTCAAAGGTTAGACATGAATCAAGCTGGACTTTGATGGTTAGGTTTTGCATTGAATTTTCATTTGAAATTAATGTTTTCACTGGAATCGTCAGCTATGATAGTTAAGTCGAGTTGCTTTTCTGATCGACGCCGGGTTTGCTTTCAGTTTCTCGTCGTTCGTTTGATAAATATTGGTCAAGTAATTAATAGAGGCTGAAAAATGTTGATAATGTTTGCTCTTCTCAGTTGTAATTAACATTTTTAATTAACTTGAAGAGCATATGTTTTCAAACGGTCTCTTCCCTTCTTCCTGCTCAAATTGTTTGATTACTGGAATGAGCCTCTTCTCCATGTTTAATCACTATTTATTGTGTTCTGAGAAATTACTCAACTTGAATAAAACTAACTCACCTTCAAATTGATTAATAGTGTTTATTGCAACTTGACAATATCAGAATATATATCCTTTCTGTTCAAACCTTTACTCTTCCTCCCAACGGAGCCCTTCCAGTTTTATCATAATAAATTAAATTTAATCTTAACTTTTTCATCAACTTGCAACCTGATAAATGTCAGTTTCAAGGGCTTAAAGCTTAAACCTGAAAATTATTGCTGCAACAAAATTTACAATCTAAGCTTCACAGAACATTTCACCTTCAATTTGTGCGCTTTCCTTGACCATAACTTGACCTATTGACTTGAAATTGTTTTCAAACAAATTCCAGGTGCTTTTATTCAATAATTTGCTAACCTTTCGGTTAATGCAACAATTTCAACTTTGGTATCGGTATAAAGTTGACAGAACCAGTATAAATCTCAAATTAGCTCATCTAATCAACTTTGTATGGAAACATTAATTATTGATCATTCAATTTCAAATACTGGATTATTATTGCTACCAAAACCTGAAGGTTATCGATTAGATATTTTATCGTGTTTTGTATTTCAATTTGAAATTTAATTTCAGTTAAGTTACAGTTTAGATGCATTTTTGACAGACAACCAGTCTTATCAAACTAAGCCTGATCTTGAGGCCCAACCAGATACAATAACTGTCTTAGTTGAATGGGAAAACAAGGCACTTTAATGTCTACTTTCACAGACTCAGATGTGTTCAACCTAAAGAGCAAAGTTATTTTGCATTATTACTGTAGCTGTTATTGTTAAAGAAACTGACAAAAACATGTAACAAAACTGATTAATTTGAGAGTTTCCCAGATTTCCTCAGATTAAGAGACTGAAGTGAAACATTAAACAGAACTGGTTAATATTGAGTTACCCAAAGAAACTAACATTTCAATGGACAGATAAACCGATGGTAACAACAAACTTCTGATTAAAGATGCATCATCACACGATTGAACCCAAACACAGGACGCAAGCACTTAAACTTACCTTTCAACTAAATTGGTAGCAACTCAATATAAAAACAATTAAATAAGGCAAGTAAAGAAGGAAAAGAAAACAATCGAATCTTCGTTTTAATTAAGTAATTGACTAATGAGAGAAAATTGGTTTTCCTTAAAAATTGATTGCTCTCATTTCGTTGGCTGAATATTTCATTTGATTGGAGCATTTATTGCGCAGTCAAAAGCAAGTCCAAATGAAGGCAAACAAAAATCAATCTAAAAATGCTTTTTACCATTTTAATTGTAATAATGACCATAAAATTGGTTCACATTGTATTTAATATTGCATAAAGAGAAACAATTAAACGCTTCTATTGGAAAACATTTGCTCTTTAAATCAATATGCAAATAGTCAGCTAAATGAATAGTGAAATGTTCATTGTTCACAGTTTTGACACTTGTTTCCATTATTAATGAAAAACTGTCAATAACAACAAAAAAGGTGAAATCAAATGATTGAACCATTTTGTTATTAGGAATCAATGTTTACCATTATCACTGTTATTGCTATTGTTATAACCTAAACCATTATATATCGATGAATCGACACAATTTATTCTGTATTTTTTGGCCATTTTGCGATAATCTTTGTTGTACTTTTTGCAAGTAAAAAAAAATAAAACAAAATCATAAAGTAAAAGAGGAACGAAAATGGAAACGAAAACAACAAAAAGCTTACTCAGATTAACAATGAAATATTAATGATACACTCTTCAAGAATGGGTTCATTATTACTTCATGTTGTTCACTGTCTCATGTTACACCAGATGTTGTTTGCTATCACAAGGAAAGGATCATCACTATTATCATGATTATTATCATTCTCAAGATTAGACGCGGAGAGACAAAAGTTGTCTCAATTTGACTGTGAAACAGCATCAATCAAGCTTTGCTCATGAAATGTTTGGGAATTGAAAAGGTTTGAATGTTGACGATGGCGGATCATTTTGAAATGCTGTTAAGGTTTTGCCATTTAGAAACCATTGAGTATCATCTTCATCGTCATTCTCATGGTGTAGCAAAGGATGAAAGATGAAAAGAGGAAAAGTGAAAAAAGATTAAAAAAGAAAAGAAAAAAAAAGTTCAATAAAAAGAGATTATTTTTTTTCTTCTTCTTCTTTTCACTCTTTTCCAATTGCTTTTTGTCTTCGACTAAAATATCATGTCAAATGTAATTGACCCTTAAAATGTTTTCCACTGAACAAGTTAATTTATAATGTCAATTTGGCAGTAATTGATCTGGATTAAAATTGATCTGATGATAGGGTTACATTAACTATCATTTAAATGGAATCATTTGGGTTTCATTTTGTTCTCTTTTTTCCCCTTTACTTTCTGTTGGATTCCTAGTGTTTACTTGAGCAAACAATCCTGTGATTGTGTCCATTTAATTATCAGTTTAAACTCGATATTTACTGTTGCTTTAATAGATTTGCATTTTGCATCCAATTCAAGCTGAATGTTTCATGTTTAAAAGTCAATTTTATCCACTCTCTTCATTCAATTAAAAGTTGATCAACAATAAATGTCCATTTAAATGTTATTCAAGTAAGATGAAATGTTTACTCACATTGAATCAAATCAACTTTGACATTAATATTATTTCTATTAACCTTACCAATCCTGTGTCACTTGTCAATCATTTGCAAACAATTGAAAGAGTAAATTGAAAAATTTCATTTCTTTTCCAGGCAAAAGTCTCGTTGGTTTTATAAATTTAAAGTTTATGCTTGAACCTGCTAATTGATCAAATCTTGAAATGAAAAGATCGGTTAAAATTATATAATTTGCAACTCCCAGCTTTGAAGGCAACTGCAACTCAAAACTATCTATTCTTATGATACTATTCTTAGTATATTTGTGATGAAGTGATTCATGAATAAGCGGTTATTCAATCGTCAATTTACTCTTCATTATAACCAGATCAACTTTATTAATCAAAGTTAATCATGCTTTATGTCTTATCTTTACCTTGCGTTGCTTGTAAAGTGTTAAACGCATCTTTACCTAATCTTACGTTCCTAATTCAGATCTGATTATTCATTGATGAGAGGTCACTTTTTCAGATCAAATGGAAACCTTTATTACTTCGTACTGGTTTTTGTGTCACAAAGGTTAATGTATTATTCATATCCAACAAGAGGATGCCTATCATGACTGATGGCAAATCGGATCCAAAATCCTCAATGAAACAAACCAGCGTCAAGATGGGAAAATTGAAAAAATAAAATCTCTAGTTCTTGTCAGATTGAAGAGATCTGTTTTGGGATGAGAAAGAGCCTTTCAAAGCTATTGATTATTATATTAATAAAATGATAACTAAGATTTAATCAGTTTCATATTATTTTTACCATCAATTAACATTGAAATAGATTAGAATTGAAATTAAACAAAGCCAAATAGTAAGAGCCTTCGGTTGTTAATTTCAGAATGTAGTTTGAGGATGTTTAGCATAAAAATCACTTGAAAGCCTAACCAACTCTTGCTATTTTTCATGTACATCATTGAACTTGCATGTAATCCAATGCCAGCTTTCATCTTGTCCCATAATTTTCATTCTTCCAGTTCGAACCTGATTTTTATGCGAAATGCATTCTCTTCACATATTGTTCACAAAACATTGTTCATACCGTACGGATGTCAAACGTGATAAATGGATCGCATAGATTAACTCTATGTATTTCAACTTGCTTGTGAATAAATTTAAAAATAATAATTTTAATAGCAATAAGACTTTTCTATTTAAATTTAAACAGATTAACTTTAGATCAACAGTTTGAGCTGTCAGGACCTTTTTAATTTGACAAAACAGATTAATTCAAAAGGTAAACATTGTAATTACGCAAAATTACAACGGCTATGTAACAAGTGTAGTCATTCGTGTAGAGTTAAGCTTCAACATCAGTTTAAATCACAACGAGAATCAACTGACTTAACCTATGATTAAAGGAAAATTAAGCCCAAAATTATTATCTAATAACTTCATCCGATGCTTATGTTCATTGTTTTGAGACCACAGTCTTTAGGTTTGAAAAAATATTCGAAGCTAAGAAGATTAATTCGAGAAAAAAGGTAGACTAATCTAATCAGATAATCTGACAAAATTAACGTAAAAAACCAAACCTTCAATCAACATTTGGTTCAGAATTAATTAGATGTTATCAAATGTAAATGTATCAAATCATTTCATTTTCAAATAATTCAAATGCTCAAAATGATCACAACTTGGGCTCTTGAAAACAAGGCAAAAAGTGTTTCAAATTACCATGCAAAAAAAAGTGAAAACTCGGATGAATTAGCCAATTAACTCATTTTAATCGATAAATCAAAGATCAAACCAAGTTAACTAATCGTCTGAACCATTTAACCAGACATTATTAAAATAGTTAATTTTATTTAATGTAAGTTTTCACTAAAACTGACAGAGAGACAGACAATAGAAACGATAAACAGGCGTAATCATTAATGATACTCTCAAGTTAATTAATAACCCAAAATGTCAATATAAATGGTTAATTTTCCCTGTTAACCATCATAAATATGAAGATGAACAAAAAGTGAATTAAAAACACAAAGTAAACACGGGAAAAGGTTGAACAGTAATTGGATGAGTTGAGAATCATTTGTACACTTATTTTGATTTGTATTACTTCAATCTTTTTCAATTACTTTTACCATTCAATTCTCTTCTCAGCTTCATTTCTGTTCAATATCACAATTTTTCATCCTCATTCCTTTTCTTCCCTCTCAACTGGAAAGATTGAAAGTAAAACTGAGCAACACAGGTTTTACTATCAATCACATTTCGCACCATTTTCACCTTTCCTTCAAAAAATAACCAAAAGGTAATAGCATTAGATTGTTGGTAGCAAAAATTTAAATACATTACATCTGATCAATGGAAATTTAAAATGCACCAATCCAATTTCATGGTAAAAATGTTGAGCCTCTAAAACAACACTTTCATGATTCCCTCATTATCATCCAGTTTCCAACCTAATCCTCATCTTCACCATTCCATCGCAATTTTCAGCCTTGTTTTCAATTAGTCAATTTAAGCCGCAAGTCATAGGCAAAGTGCATTAATTTTTTAACCTAACAAGCTTACTCTTTCCCCATCACATTGCATTAAGTGAAGCTATTTTTTCTCGTAAAATTTTTTCTTCATTTTCAATGTTCATTTCATCGGTTTTTCATCTACATTTTCATCAGCTTTGTATCTTCCCATGAAAATGGTTTAAATTCCAGTCTTGCAATTGTTTTCCAGTGAAGAGGAAGAAAATGTTCTATCCTTTGAATTCTTGATTCCAACACATTTCATTGCCAATTATCATTTCACATTTTGTTTGTTCTTTTTCATTCCTTTCTTCCGATCAAATCTTTTACCTCATTCATCCATTTTACAACTCAATCAAAATTCAATCAAATGAGAGTTTTCATTTCGCATGGACGATTAACTGGAAAGCAACAAAAAAGTCTATTAAAAGGCAACAATTGATATTAAATATTCTTGTTGGTGTGAAATAAATAATGATGATTTGGAAAAGGTAATAACAGATGAAAAGTAAAAATAATTTTCACTCCCTGTTACCATCTAAATCAATTTATCATCATCACTTCCATAAAAGATAATAGTTTGCAATGGAGAAAAGTTGCTCTTTCAATGTTTATCCTTGCAGGTTTTACAAGCGTTGAAAGATGTGAAAACATTAATAAAGATTTAATGATTCTAAATAATTCATTAACCATTATCATCATTATTAATTGTCTGTGAATGTGCCGAGAGAAGAAGAAGGAAAAGAGGGAAAAATTTTTCAAATTTTCAGGTTTACCTGTAAATGGGTTGAGTTTTTACTTGATCCAGTTTGAATAGCCTTTGAACAATAAGATCCTTCAAGGAAAATTAATCCACAAGGTTTGCCCGAGCTTTCACTGTCATAGTAAAAGAATAGGTTTTGGTATAAGACGAACCAGCGAAGTTGCCATTTTGAACCTTCGGCTGTCCGCTTAAACAGATAACCTTTTTTACCGTTATCATGCAAAGCCTTCTCAGCTAAAGCAAATAGCTGAAGATCATTCATACGCAAACTACGTTGCATGATGAAGATCTTGGCTAGGAAATTGATGCTAGTGATGGTGGCAATTGTAATTCACTTGAGATCAAATTTTAAATGGTAACAAGTGGAAATGGATAGGATTTCAAGTGTTTGATGGTCAATAATCAATGGGTCACAGTGAATCCAATCAAATGGTTGATTACAACTGATTAATAATCGAATCACATAATTTTTCCAGTTTCCTTTCTTGCTTTTTATGTTTCATTCACTTTGGGTTTAGTTTTTTGTTGTTTCTCTTTTTTGGTTGATTTTGTTTTTGTATATCTTTTTGCTCTTAGAAACAGATTTTAGTTTTGCTTTTCTTTTGCGTTACTTTTTTCATGGTCACTGATTGCTGTTGGAATCAACAAATTAGGTGGAAATTGTTATTCACAGGTTGATCTTGTTGGTGATTTAATGGCTATTAAATGATAATTTGATTGCTTTGAACAGACTTTCAGTGTTAAGACAAGTTTGTGTGTTGTTACTATTTGGTGTTGTTTGATGTTGCCATTAAATGTTGCTATTAATACAAGGAGAAATGATTGTAATTAAAATCATGATTGATCTTTTCTTTGGTTTTGTTTGATTATAACATTTCTGTTAATTGGATTAACGATTACTGGTTGTGATTAATAACAATGAACAAGGTAAAAAGATGATGTACAAGTTTCAGAATGAGATTTTATATACTCTGTTGATGTTATATGAAGGATAGAGAGTGAAATTAAGATGATTTGATAGATGAGCAAGATGAGCAGATGATGACAACTGAAATGTTGATGATGAAGCAAGAGGAAGTAAGGTGAAATAAGATGATAAAGAAGATGATGATTAAGATATAAAATGAGGAAAAGGGTTTTGAGAAAAGTTGATAAAGTCTTTGAGTAAAGTTGGTATAATGTTTGGTTTTATTGATGTGTAACAGTGTAGGATGAAGACTGTAAATGATGAAAAAAGTGTTATCAGATGATCAAGATGATGGTAAAGATGATGCTGGTGATGATTGTTATTGTTGTTTCCTTTAATCAGAATAAAATAGTTTGCAGTTACTTTTCATCTCGTAACAGAAGTAGATAACTTTGAATGTTGGATGAGTTGAAAGGGAATTGGTTTTGTAGCCAGTGGTAACTGTTGTTATTGTTGTTGTTGTATGAACATAAATGAGATTGTGAAGGATTGAACAGTAAGATGATGGAGATGGAGATGAGGATGAGAAATTTGGAGATAGGAAGAGCCAAAGGTAAGATTGCTAGGCTTAACCATAATTTGATTCCTCTTGTAACGCTATTGAAAGCATACTTGTAACGTTTTCACTATTACCATTGAGTAAATAAAGTAGAGTAAGTATAAAGAAAGGGATAAAGATGAGAAGATGATGACGAGAGGGAAGATGAGGATGATGGTTTAGGATGAGAGGGAAAAAAGGAGAATGAAAATGATATAAAAGTTGAGGTAAGGTCCATAAAGAGCATGATTGCTGCTCAAGAAAAAGTAATGAAATGGGTTTACCTTTGCTCTCTTTACACTTTTTTTATCATTTTCATCATCATCGTCATTACATTCGTCTTTATATTCATCCTGTCTATTTAACTGTCTATTATACTATCTATTCTTACCTTAATCAATATTAGCCAAGGTTTAAACCAGCTTTTTGGTTAACAAAAAATAATAGATACAAATAATTATCAACATGCATAGGTTAAGTTTGCTACCTGTTAGTGCGCTACAGAGAATCTTGTTATTCAATTTTTTATTTATCTTTGGCAGTTTGTTAGCATTATTGTAATTGTTTTCATGATAAGCTTTCAAAATATACTTTGAATAGCTTGTGGTTGTCACTATTGAAAATGCTGAATGAAAATTTTGCCGTTTCTTTCTGCTACACATAATCAATTATGTTTTGGTAATATGAGTCAATTTGTTGAAGTGGTGAATAAATCCAGATGAGAATATGGTTCAATCGTTAATAATTTATTGATTTTATCAAACGATTAATGTATTACAATTGACTTGCGTCAACAAAATCAAGCGAAATCCATATTAACGCATTAATCAAATTACAAATCCATAAGATTTTACTTTCTATAACCACGACTGGCTCTTCGTCCTCGAGCTTTCTCAAATTTACGTCCTTTAGACCTAACATAAGGTTTAGTGTGAGAGTGTGGAACACCAGGAGCTGGACCAAAGTGTTTGCAAGCCTCTCTAGCGGTTCTTCGTCCTTGGATAAGAAGTGTATTCTTTCCGGTTGGAGATTTGACAGCGAGCTGGTCAATGGTTAAACATTCTCCACCAGCTTCTAATATCCTTCTTCGAGCTTGCTTTGAGAATCGAAGAGCACAGACAGTCATTTTTGGAACCTCGTGTACACGAATGTCATTCAATACATCTCCGATTATGACAGCTATTTTATTCTCATTACCTGGTTTTTTAACATGACGGATCTATTAAATTAAGAAAATATTACAAAATTAGTTGGGTCAAAACTGGAAATGAAGCTAGAAAAGACTGAGTCACTTGAAAACCATGAGGTTGAAAATAATATAACACAACTAAAGAATGCAAAAATTAATTCGAGAAATATACTAACCAAACCCATGAGAGAAAGAGGAGCACGATTTGTTTGACTCATAAACAAACGTCTTAGAATAATTTGATTAAACTTTTTACCGGTCCTACGAGCAAGATATCGATACAGCTGTGAATAAAAGAAGCATAGTGATTTAGTATGGTGGAAAGACAGACCGCAGAGCGACAAGATGAATATTTAAATGATAAAAGCTCAATGCAATAATTGAAAAAGTAACAAATAATTAAATAACTTACCTTAACTAACAGAAGAAGATAAGGATCCTTACTTTTAGGTGCTTTCCTTCTAACCTTTCGGTCATTTTTGTGGCAAATATCAATACCCTAGAAGATAAATGAAATCAGGGATAATTAACAAGCGTGATCTTTGTTAAGTATTGAATAATAAAACTTACCATTATTGATTAACTTAAATGAAAACAATTATTAAATTAAACACCAAAACAATTTAACACAACTTGAGTGTAAATTTACACACACCAACAGTTGGATCAGGAAACACCACTCGCCATCTATTTCCGAAACTTACGTTACCTAGGTTACCATATGAAAACTTAATAGAAAAGGCCGGGAAAATTGATTCAAGATAGATGTTGGCAGAAAACCCAGAAGATGGCAGCTTTTACTTTGTAGATAAAATTCATTTTCAATGATAATTATCATCATTTTAATTAGTTCATTAGTTATAAATATAATTGTACCCATAAAAATATCCATATCATCATCAAGCTTTTTTCACGGACAAAATCATTAGCTTATGACAGTAACAATATCTATGAAAAGATTATTTCTTTTATTTGTATGATAATTGACAATAAAATAAATGCTTTCACGATCATATTGTTAATAACAGTAAAGATCAAGCATTCACCCAACAACCAGATCAACACTTATAGTTTTATCTTTAATTTTACCGATTTGTGCAAACAGTAGACCTAACCATGAACACTTGTTTAATTTATAGTTAAAGTATAAAATTTATCACATGCAAAGCGTCTGGCAAATCGGCTCATGAATACAATTTCGAAGTTTAAAGGCTAAGTTTGAAGTCGAACCAGTTGTTAATAATAAGACTATTAAAGACTGTATTCATAATCAATTTTATACAAAATTAGTCTTCAATTTTTCAACTACTAAATGGATTCCAAGTTGTGACAGAAACAATCCAAGTTTAGACTTAAGAAGCGATGTTTGGATGAAAGAAATCAACCAACAAGATATTTGTAACTTGTGTAGTAAACTGTTTTACATGTTACAAAAAACAAAATTAGTGGATTTAATCAAAAATGATCAATGGACCTTTGCTTTTTATTAGTTCAAAGAATGGTAACTTTCTAATAGTTACTGTTTGTACCGTTAGAGGAGGTTTAAATTCTCATACACAAATTGTGATGTGAAGGAAAATTTCACTTCTTTTATGTGGATTTCATTGTAGATTTTTTATTTACATTTGTTTACGAAATGATCACAAAATGATCAGTTTCAATTTTAATTGTTTTTTTTTGTACATTCATCAGGACGGAAATTAGATACAATTGTTTAGGACAAGGACATTTGCTTCTGTTTCCCTGTGTATCCACTCTGCGCACCTAACATTGGAAACAGAATCATATTGGCATTTTATTTCCTTTGGTGTCAATTCTATGATCACCCTGTAACTAGATTGTTTGATTTTACTGGTTTGCAACTCTAATCTAAAGCTGAAACTGGTTTGTTTTTTTTTCTCACTCTTACTTTCGCTCTCTTTCTATATCTTTCTCTCTTTCTTCATATCTCTTTCTCTGTTTTTTTCTTCTTATATTAGTTTTATCGTCATTATCAGTGATATATTGTATGTATTTTACTAGTGTATTAATAATTATTAGCCCAAATGTAACCCATTGTTACACCTAGTTTCTTATTATGGATCAACATCAAATTTTAACCGGAGCTGTCAATGCTGGTGACAACTGTTATTCTGTGGGAAGTGTTGAAGGTGTACCGTTTACTGCTTATTCAGCTGGATGTAATATTGTTATTCTTGCCAGTGATTTTCAGCGAGTTCAAATCATACCAGGAATATTGCATGGTAATGTTCAAGTTGGCTGTATCGATTGCTCTACGGATGTAGGTAAAATTGCTGCTGCCTATGGTAAAAAGGTTTACATTTTTGAACCTACTCCATTATTGGATCAAAATTCAAGCCATAAATTAGATTATCGATGGATACAAACCGCATCATTAGAAACTGATTGCTATGTGTCTGTCATTTCATGGAACCTAGAAGGTAATAAACTTCTCACTGGTGGTACCTGTATTCAAGTTTGGCATCTTATCAATTTTTCTGAGGATGATATTATCAATCATGATGTAAAGCTGAACAAAGGTGACGGTCTTCATATTAATCCAGAAAATATTCAATCCAGTAATGAAAATAATAATGGAGATGAATCAGAACAAGTTCGTTGGGATTGTGTTTGGCAGTGTCGAACCTCATCGCCCGTTTGTTTTCTTCGTTTTTCTCCTGACGGATCATTGTTTGTGTCTGCCGGTAAAACAGATAGATTGGTCAAGGTTTGGTATGAAAGTGCAGCCAAGGTTGATTCACTTCATTCCGCATCGGCACCCAATCTAGAATCTTTTCAGCGTCGATCATCCCATTTGCTTGGTGATATCAACTTTTCCTTCATTTACATCGCTCACCCAAGAGCAATTACTGGAATATCATGGCGTAAAACAAGTAAATACTTATCAAGGGGATCCGTTGCAAATATGCTAGTCACTTCTTGTCGCGATAATATTTGCCGTCTATGGGTACAAACCCTTCTTCCAGATGACGGACTAGTCAATTTTAGCCAAATCGAAACACTTTCTAATCACGCTGTTCCTCGCAATCAGACCCAACGTCACCGTCAAAAACTTCTTCTCCGTTTGAAACACATGAAAGCCTTCAGTCAATTCAAAAAACGTCAAGCAGCCAAAAACGATGATGATAATCATCTAAATGAACCTATTCCAACTCTTCCAAGTACCTTCAGTGTTCATGATTTTCATAGTTTCTCTGTTTGTGGGACAGCAATAACCCCTGGTTTTCACTTTCATCTTGCCGCTAGCATAAATGCTGAAACTGATATCCCTTTGGTACCTAGTCTATCACCAAGTGACGCTAATGGATCCTCAGACTCTAAAAATTATCCCAATTTTGTCATTCATTGGTTAAATAATAAAGAGATGGTTTTTACTCGAGCTGCTGAAAAGTTGCTACAAGAAATTAGCACCAAAATCATGCAAACCGAGTCAGTTGCTTCTGGGCAAAGTGAAGGAGAGAGTGATACGGCTGATGTTGAAGCAGATTTTGATCTTGATAATTTAGATAATGATGTTACTATTACAGCAGAACAGAGTAAAAAGTTACGCCATAAATTATGTCGTCAAGTGCAACATAAACACAAGAAAAAGCATCATAAAGAAGGCAAAGTTCACGGAACTGGTGAAGAATCTTCATCAGAACATATTGATTCTCAGCCCAGTCGTCAAAGTTGTCATACAATTTCATCATCAACATCTACAGCCATTGATCTAAATAATTTAGCCAATACAACTCCAACATCCTCAATAAGTGACTTATTGGATAGAAGATTTGAAGCCCTTCTTCGAGAATGGCATTCGTTATCTGATCTCTTATTTAGTATTCATCCAGTCGATGGTAGTTTATTAGTCTGGCTGGTTCAATGGTTGGATGAAGCTTGTCCCGGATCATTCCGTCAAGCTCAAGTCAATTTTTCATCTAGAATACCCAATGCTATTCCATTAGGTGATGCAGCTACTATGTCACACAATTTAGCACTTTACTCTCCGTTAACTTATCTCAATCTTAAAGCAACCATGGCTCAATCACCTTCCGTTATATCTAACCTTGACACCAAAACTTGTTCAGAAGATTTAAATCGTAGTACTCACTGGAATAAGATGGAAGTTGAGAATTCTCTTACCCCGACTGCTAGTATGGTCACTAAACATAGCAATGGATCTCTTAATTTATGGTCAATTAGCTTCGCTGAAGTTACTAAATTTACCCAATTAATGAGTATATCACATATTTCACGAGTCTGTGGCCATCGTTTCAGAGTCAATGATATTTCTTGTCACCCTGTTCTACCTCTCCTTCTCACAACATCCCATCATAATCTCCCTGGAAGTAACATATCTTTTCCAAAATCTATGAATTCATCTGTTTCGTCAAGCCCATTAGGGACACCATCTTCTAGTAGTTGCTGTCCTCCATTACAGGTAAGATAGACAATGATTTACAATTCTCTATTGTCTTTTTGAAATCTTTTATTTATTATTTTTCCCCTAGGGTCTACCTAATTCTGGTTTTTGTTCAGAATTAATTCTTTGGAAAGTAGATCCAGTAGGTCCTTTGTCAATGTCAGGAGGTGTTACAGAATTAGCTCGAATAAATTCGTTAGAAACAGCAGCTTTTGCCAATGTTGCATGGCTTCCTACTCTTTTACCCAGTACAACTCTTGGTTCAATATCTAATTCTCCGAGTGCCTGTTTCATTGCCTCCGATGGTCATCAGTTACGAGTTTATCAAGCAGTCATCGATGCTCGTACTTTACTATCCGAAATTTCCCTTTCTCAACGCTGTTCACAACAATCAGAGACCCTTAGTCCAAACAGTGAGAATACTGGGTCATCAGACTATTGTGGATACCGTTCAGATCTCCATCATGCATTCAAAATTGTTAGCCTTCAATCGACGTCTCGTCCTGGCTGTATTTTAGAACTTGATGCCATCTCTGATGCCACTCACGATTGGCAGTATACTCAATTACTCCATGTTTTTCAAGATCAGATGTTGCGTGGAGAGGAAATGGCTTTCAAATGCTGGAATGAAAAACAAGGGCAGGAAAATCTTGGACTTGTCGAACCTAGTCTTGGCGCAGTTGTTGATCTTCGCCATTATTCGGCCTTTAGGGAACCTTTTTTTCTAACTGTTCTTGAAAAAGATCCTGATACTGGAAGATCTGTTCTTCATATGTGGAGATTAGTTATCTCATCACACTCAACGGCAGACATTACATCAGATCGTTATTCTTATGTTCCAGATAGCAATTTGGTTCAAGATGATAGTGATCTTGACCAATCGTCTCGTAGTGGCTCACCAATCACTGATACTGGAGCTGGCGGACGTCGACATTCCAAAAATCAATCATTCCGTCAAGGTCAATCTTATTCTCCTCTCCAGATACTCACTAGTAAAGTTTGTTCTCAAGTATTACCCATTCCAGAAGGAGTTGAGATTCTTCATGCCACTCCAGCTGCAGGTCATTTAAGCTCATCCAATATTTATCCAGCTTGTTTCGCTCCTTATCTTATTTGCACTGCTTGCTCAGATGGAACTCTTCGTTTTTGGCGATGTCATGTGGACGATAAGAACGAGCATGATGTTAAATATGAATGGAAGGAATGGGAAATGTTAATAAATTCAGAAAGATCAAGTGCCATTGAAGTTCCCGGCTTACCCTTATATGTAAGCTGTGCCTATAGTGGACGAATCGCATGTGCATTCAAATATGGACAATCGTTTTCTCGACCAACCAGTCAAGACCCTAATGCACGATTTATTAATATTAACCTTGCCATTTATGAGTGTGAATCAACTGGTGGCTCTGAATGGGTTTTAGAAGATACTATTCATCTGAAAAACATAGCAATTCCTCGAACAGAATTAAGCCAAGAAATTGATTTGGGACCTTTGATAAACACTGCTATAAGAAATCGCAAAACTCTTGATACTTTAGTCACTCGCTTAGGAGTTTCTGATGAGCACCATGAAACAAATAGAAGCACCAATAATATACAACGATTACTTTCAGTTCCAAGCTATACCACGATGCAATCTTTGAAAAAAATAATTTCCGAACAAGGGAATCAATTTACTTTGACTCAAAAATCAATTGTTCAACTTGATTGGGTTTCAACAGAGGATGGGTCGCACATTCTCACAGTTTCAGTTGAAGATAAAATCTCAGTTTTCACTCCCGTATCAACTGACATTGCTCAAGCTAATTTACAAGCCATGAAGACTTCATCTAAAACCGGAGCTACTCCAGCATCTCGAATGTTACTCAAGCAAATGTCTTCTATGGCAATCCCAATGACTCAGGTGGATGATATTAGGTGGATGAAACTTCGTACAACTCATCTTAAAACAGCAGACGGTCTTCCTCCATTACCGATGCAGATGAGTTGGGTTCGTGATGGTATTCTCGTCGTAGGAATGGACAATGAAATGCATATTTATACCCAATGGAAAAGTCGAGATGAATCTTTGTCTAAACGACCCGAGATGTTATCAGAGGTTACCGATTCTCGAGTTCTTACTGAGGAAGGTCTTTTGATCCATGCTCAAGAATCTTCTCACCTTCGCCTTCCTTCGCACACATCATTAGCTCGATCTCCCTCCTCATCGGTAATCAGTGGAGTTTCAGCTGCTTATGAAGGCAGGAAACATCCACAAGCTCCTTCAAAAGGAACACCAACCTCAACAACGGCTACAAGTACTTCTAACAATTCAGATAATAATTCCATGAATAAAGACTCAGTCAAACAAACTGATGAATCAAAAGTTTCATATCTTTCACAATTGCCCGATTTCGGTATTTTTGAAGCTTCTAGACTTGCTTGTCCAGTTTTACCGCAATATCATCCAAAACAGCTTATGGAACTTCTTGCTTTCGGTAAAATATCTCGTGTTCGTGCTATCTTGAGTCACTTGGTCAAATCTCTTTGCTCTATGGATTCACTCAAAAATTATCTCTCTTCAAATCAAGGATACAATTATGAGTCAACAGAATCACGTCCAAGATCATGGACTAGATCAAGAACGCTTTCAATTGCAGCTCCACCACCAACTTCACCGGGTGCTCCATCACCAATGGAGGGTCAAGACAATTATTTCCTTTCAATACCAGAGGAAGTTCAACTCGATTATACTGAGATTACTTCTATTCGACCTTTACCCTTGTTTGCTTTGATCGAAGCGGAATCTGAAAAGCCCAAAAGACCAACAGACAAAGCAAATTCACCAAAGGAAACGTTGTTTGACTATGATGCTTCAAATTATGACAATCTATTTAATGCAAATAGTAAATCCCTAATCGATGAAACACTTGATGAGATGCTCAGTAAATCAGCATTCAACTTTTCCTCAACCAAAGCAAACAAACGCTCTGAAACAACTGATCTGAAAGATTTTAATGCTCATCAAGCACGACTATTAACCAAACTTCTTACCCATTCTCATCTTCCTGGCCTCTCTAGTCTTGATCAAATGCATTTACTTGCCTTAGCTGATGCAGTAGCTTCTTTCAATCCATCTGCAGATTCATCTTCCTCAGATTACTATGGTAGCCATGGTACTGATGTTGGTGACGGAGCTCCAATATCTGCCGACTCGCTTGATGACTGTGGTCTTCGTTTTCTTTTGGCCATGCGTCAGCACACTTATCTTCTCAGGTGTCTTCCTTATGCTCATCGGAAAATGCTTCAAAAACAAGGCCTATCTTCATCTGATATTGTTTGGGCTTTCCATTCAGAAACTCAAGAAGAACTTGTTCAACTGATACCTTCAGTTGCCAAGGGAAGTCCAAAATGGAAGGAGCTTCGTGAACTTGGTTGTGGCTGGTGGATTCGAAATAATGCAGTCCTTCGTCGACTTATAGAACAAGTTGCTAAAGCATCTTTCCAGGCTACTCAAGATCCTTTAGATTCTGCCTTATTCTACTTGGCTATGAAAAAGAAATCTCTTGTCTGGGGTCTTTATCGATCGATTGGTGATCGTAAGATGACTGAATTTTTCCAAAATAATTTCAATGAAGATAAGTGGAGACGAGCTGCTTTGAAAAACGCTTATGCTCTTCTAGGTAAACAAAGATTTAACCATGCTGCTGCATTTTTCCTTTTGGGAGGAGCAATTTGGGATGCAATTGAAGTTTGCCTAAATAAACTGGAAGATATGCAACTCGCCATGACAATTGTTCGTCTCTACGAAGGTGATATAGAAACAGTTCCATCTAATTTAAAACGCATCTTATACCAAGAAGTTCTCGGTTGTGAGTTGGACGGACAAAATTTTGACATCTCTAAAGCTCACCCCGATCCATTCTTAAGAAGCATGAGCTATTGGATGCTACAAGATTATTCTACTTCATTGGTAACTTTATTAGTCCCTGAAGCTGGTGAAAAACATCCAAAATACTTGCCAAATGAGGAAGATAAGACAGAAATAGCAATTGTACCTTCTGTTTTCAACTTTTATCTTTACCTGAGAAATCAACCACTCATTGTCAGGCGTCATCTTGCTCAAACAATAAAGGACAAAAAATCTGTACTAACAGATTCAAAAGAGGTACTACGTGAAACAAGCGAGGCTATCACACCTTTTGAACGACGACTATATTTCATCACAGCTCATCAACATTTTCTTGCTGGTTGTCCTTCACTGGCATTAGAAGTTCTTTCCAGGTTACCTTTAAAAATTGCCAATGAAGATCATGCCAATTTCCTGACTAAAGAAAGATCAATTGACACTACTAGTGATACTCCCGAGGTTATTGCCTCTGGAACTATTTCTGATTCAACTTTAGACACTAGCGCATCATTTAAACCATCAACTCAACTTGCTGATACAAGTGATGCGTTTGATTGGGGGGCCCCAGTTTCCGATTTGGGCAAAATATCTACTAATGATTTTCAAATTGACATTACTATTGATTCAGGCACTGATGATGAAGCAGAAGGAGAAGATAATGGACTTGAAATGAAGTTACAAGGTAGTCCAGCTCTTGAAACAAATGATTCCACTAAAAAAAGTTTGGAAAATGTTAAACTAGACATAATGGCGCAACAATTGAAGTTTATTGCTTGTTTAAAAATTTTGATGGAGGAGTTAAGTACTTTAGCCACTGGATTTGAAGTAGATGGAGGCCGCCTTCGTTATCATTTGTACATTTGGCTCGAGAAAAGTGTTATGGCTCTTAAAGTTATCTGTAACTACCGTACCTTTTCCATGAGAGGATATGATGGCAAATCTTTTCCAGATAATGATTCAAGTCCAGCTCGAGCTAGTTCAATGATTTTGGAAGATATGGATCTTGCACAATCTGAATTAGCTACTTCTCGTGATGCTCATACAGAGTCTACTGGCTTCACCGATCTAAAACCAACTCTTCATGAAGTTTTACTTGCCGAGAATCTTGACTTTGAGGCCAAACTTCAACGAGCTTCTCGTCGTAAAGAATGGCTACAAGGAAATGAAGCTCTTCTTCGTACATTATTAAGTTATTGTAGTCTTCATGGTGCTCATGGTGGGGGACTTGCCTCCGTTCGTATGGAATTGATATTATTGCTTCAAGAACTGCAACAAGAACGTAGTCAACATCAGTTACTATCGCCGCTTCCATTCCCAACAACATTACCACTTTTAGCTGCTTCTGTTGCATGTCAGAAAACAGTAATTGCTGATCCGATTCGTCATCTCCATTCTGTAACAAACGATATACTTATGGAATTAACAGGCATGAAAGCTCCACCATTAGTTTTGCCGATAAGCTACTGTGAGGTTTTTGTTCTCCGTGATCTTGGCCTTTCCCTTTCTGCTTGTGTCTACCAATCCCTTTCGAACAGTGATAACTTAGATCTCAAAAATATGAATATAAAGGAAGATTTATTAGGTGCTTCCGTTGTTTGTGCCAATAGTCATCTTATGGCCGGTAACGTTAACAAGAAATCGTCCAGCACTATCGGTGATTCCAATGAACCTTTGAACATTACAACTCCTCCCAATAAATGGCCAGGAGTGCAGAGTCTAAGAGCTTTGTTAGCTCGTGACAAAGATGAAGATTCACCAAAGTTACACACCCTTTTATGCGAGGCATACGTTGCCATTTATTTGAGTCAATTAGTATTTGCATTAGCGGCCTGCGATTCTCATGTTCTTTATCGTTTAGTTGGCTTGGAGTTTAATGAACAAATTTGGGGTCACTTATTCGGTGGTGGTGCTAAAAAACTTATTCACGTTGTAACTCATTCCAAATCTGCTACCACACCAACGCCTCAGAATTCAAAAGATGAATCACAAAGCTCATCTATTGATTTATTCAATACCTTATCACAACAACGAATGAAGCTTCACATGAAAATCTTGCAGCAACTTAACCAAGATAAATCAACGCCAACACCGCCACAAACACCTAACATAATTAAGGAAGATCGTACTACCTATAAGGAACAATTTGTTCCCCCTCAGATGTCGGTTATTTCCTATTTAATGTCTAAACCTAAACTTTCAGATGATTACATTTTAATAGACTATGATTCAAGTGAATCAGTTCAAAGTGAAGATGAAGATATGGAAAGCTTTGATGATTTAGATGACAACATTTTTGGAACCTCAGCTTCTGGTCAAATATCATCAACCCTGGGTCTTCAAGAGACGGTCCATAATTCAAAGAAACAAGATTTAGAACAATATGCCTGGTCAATCATGAGGTTTGCAGTAATTAAATTAGCTCGCTATCATCTCGCCCAATTTTTGCAAGTTGCTGGTGTGGAGTTGCGAGAATTACCAACAACATCGCCTTCAATTCACACTGTTTTCAAAATACTTGAGACCTGGTCAATTTCCATGAAAAATTACATGGAATCACTAGAAGGTGCTCCGTCCAATTTTTTACCCAATAACTATGTGGAAACTAATCGTCAACCAGGAGGACCTCCAATTTGGAAATACAAGGTTCTCCTTGAAACCAATAATACACCCTTTAGATCACACAATTCAATTACAAAACCAATGAAACGTTTATGGAATTATTTGGTTCGCCAAGAACGAGTTCAAGATCTTTTTATTCGTTACATTTTTGGCAACCATAGGCCAGGTAGTGAATATACTGATCACACCGATCATGAAGATGGAAATCATGATCATCCTTCACACAGTGACCCAGTTCGTATTGTTCACAAAGAGCAAGATAATATCAGTGCTTTTTGTTTAAATAATACTCAGTCTGGTTACATTGCAATCGCAACTCCCAAAGAAATCCAAGAGCTTGATATTTCAGTTCTCCTTGAACCTGTTCCATGGCTCGAAGAAGAAGCTGAGTTTGACATTTTAAACATGTTGAAGTAAGAAATTAATTTTGATTGTTAACCTAAGACATGGTTTTTAGAGAATAATCTAGCATGACAAGAAGTACATTTTGCACAACATTCAGTGCAGAAAAATGTTTGCACTGAATGTTGTTATCATTATGATATGATAGTCAAAACAGCCTTGACTTTTCCCTTTGCTTATCTTCAGATTTTTTGTGCGTTCAGAAGTGATGAGCGGAGAAAGGCTTTTTAGATTAAATATAATCGATTGGTTAGACCATTTATTGATTAATATCTTGTAATCCATAACTTGCCAGAATTTCCCTCGACCTCAAACAATCAAGTTTCAGTTACAACGGGAAAACACTTTTAATGCCTCATAATCCCCGATGAAACGAGATTCAGCCAAGTAATGAGTTACTTTACTTTATAATCATCTGTTTCATTTCGTTAATTGGTTATTTCTGATAAAATTAATTGTGTGATTACACACAACGGCTAATATCTAAACATCCCTTAATTAAATCATCATTTATCGAATTACAATGCAAAAATCAATTAAGAAATTTGAGGTCACGTTGCATGATCTTTCCTTATTTATTTCATGTCAAAAATTAGCATTTTTTACCAAATTTTTACATTTCAATTAAAACAGGGTTCCGGAATCTCTATCAGCCTCTAATTATCTCGTGGTTCAACATCCAGCTGACCGTCTATCTTCATCTCCTGGAGGCAAAGCTTTACAATCGCAGCCGATCTCCGTCTCAAATCAACCTCATCCACCAAAAGGAACAATATTGGTAGGTTTACTAAAAATTATATTTTATCGGTTTTTCTTATTTCAATTAAAAATCTTGACCAATATCATTGTTAACCCAAAACAACTAAATCTTTTATGCGTTCATTATTGCTGCCATTAAAAAATTTAAGGCTAAACATAACTTTCCTGGTAGTAATAACCCACAATTTTGTCAATATGTTATTGAACGAAGTCGACATATTCTGAAACCGGTAAGAAGTTTGTAGATATCAAAATGAGTCTCTAAATTCGCATTGGACTCATTAATTTCACCATTTTTTTTGGTTTTTGAGTTAATTATCTATTATTTTTAAATATTTACACTATTTTAATTTGATTAATTGCTTGAAAAATATTAATTATTATTTTTTAAATATTTTTAACAATATTACACACACCTAAAAGTTAATTTATCTATTTACCATTATTTTATCCTAGCTTAAACGTCACAAAACCGAAGGAACAAGACGACTTTGCTCTCATCCAACATTACCATATTGTAAGTATATTACATGATACATTATTTAATACCTTAGTCCATGTTTCAATTAAACAAACGTATTTTCTCTCTTATTTTAGATTTATCTGGATCCCAAGATGGAGCTGTTAATTTATGGGAATGGAAACATCAAAATCCTTTAGCATCTCCTCGTGCACCAGGTACTTTCGCCAAAGTTACCAAGGTTGCTTTCAATCAAATCGGCAATAAATTTGGTGTGACAGACGGCGATGGCTATTTAAGCTTGTGGCAAGTTGCTTTATGCACTTCTACCTCTAAACCTTTCTTTGTAAGTATCTTTTTAATCTATAAACAATGAAACTATTTTGGTTTTTAATACTTTTCTTTTATTCTCTTTGCCCGATCCAGAGTATGCAAGTTCATTCAAAACATGCTAGTGATTTCACTTTCCTTGGATCATCAAGTTTAATTATAACTGCTGGACAGTCAACTGATCATAAAAATATTTGCATGTGGGACACTCTTTTACCTTCAAAAAAATCACTGGTCAGTTCATTTTCGTGTCATGAGCATCATGGTGCCTCAGTGGTCCTTTATGCACCACTCAATCAACTGCTCATCACTGGTGGTAAAAAAGGAGAGGTTTACATTTTTGACATGAGACAACGAACCCAACGAAACAAATTCCAAGCTCACGATTCGGCCATTAAATGCATGACTCTTGATCCAGGCGAAGAGTTTTTTGTTACTGGCTCTGCTGATGGTGATATTAAGGTTAATATCATTTCAAATTTTTTACAATATGCGCATTTTTTTCCTATCATTTAATTATCCTTCTCTTTCTCTCTTTAGGTTTGGAGTTTGATTCCTCCTCAATCTGTCGTTTGCTCTTTCCCTGGTGAACATTCACGAAGTACTCTCTTCCGTAACATAGGAATGGGAGTTTCTCATCTTTATGTCAACAATGCAAATCAATTATTTTCATGTGGAGCTGACGGATCACTTAAGATGCGCCAACTTCCAGGCCATAGATGAAGTATATAGATCAGCTTGCTTTAGTTGGCCAATAGCATTCATCTTAACCAATGAAAAACCTGGGCAATTGTATTATAGTGTTTTGATCCAATTTTTGTTTGTTAAACCTGATTGATTCATAAATTAACTGATTCTTCTCTCCCATTGACAACCAAATCTCGTCTAGAACCATAAAACTCCCTCATACACCACTAATGTATAAGAATTGCACAAAATCTTAAAACGAAACTCTTTTTTCTTGTTTTTTTCTCAATGATTTAACAAATGGTTTATACAATTTACAGTTCTCCATTTTTTTAATTTCAGTTTGAAAGAGTGCAATAATAGGCATTATTGTGATATGTTCCTTACCCTCTTTTTTCTGGGTGAAATATCCTCCTCCTTTTAATTCATATTCATATAATCCTATTTGTCCTTAATCACTTTTTGAATCCTTGCCGTGATGATAACATTGAAAAATTATCAGTTTAAACAAGTAAACTACAAAACTAAACCCTTTCCAAATCAAGATTAATCTATTATTAAATCAAGTTTTTTTTCTTCCTGAAAACTGAAGTATTAAAAAGAGATCTTCAGATTGTTCAAATACGTTTCTTTTTATTGATCAAATTTCAATTTGTAAATAAAACTGATAAAATTCAATCCAAATTGTTTTGACCGTGTTTGGAAAGTTCATTGCTCCAATAGTTCAGAAATCAAATCCGGATCCGTTAGATTTTCCTCTGCCAATCGCATATTGAGCTAAGATTGAATAAAAAGTTTTCAGTTATGTTGCTAAACTAGTTATATTATTAGAAATTAATTTAATGCTTCTTGGTAAAAACACAGTATATAATAGCGAGAAGACACTGATTAATTTTTCTCTTTTTATTCAAACATTAATAAGGCTAAGAATTTGTAACTTTATTAAATTGATTCATGGTTTGTATCAATTTATATGCAACAAATTCCTATTGTATATTATACCTGGTGAGACGTGAGATTCATTTATAAATAGGCTTACCTGGCCATGTAACATCAAAGTTGGAACACATTTCAGTTGTATGTCCTTGTTAGTTCGATAATAATTTTGTAAATTTTTATGCTCATCACGAGGAATCTCTATAGTTATAAAAGCAACATTATCCGCGCCACCGTGAGACTTTTCATAGTCTTGTATACATTGGCTAATCACTGGCTCAGCCTTATCACAATCTGGACACCAACTCTTACCAGATTCATCTCTTTTACCAGTAAATAGAAGCCATATTTTTTCACAATCGGAAACCGTTTGGATAGCTTTCAACAATTGCTCATGGTCTGGAACTGCAATTTTTTTCATGACTTGATTCACAATAAGTGTAAACCCCAATTCTTTAGTTATGCACTAAATACAACTTAAAACAAAATCAGAAAAGGCGACTGAAATACTTAAGTAACTCAGAGAGCTAAATAGATTTAAAATGGCTAGTGAAGTAAAAAAAGCATTAGAAATGATAACCAGATTTTGTTGATGTTTTTAATGGGCGTTTCTTGCAGTGTGGTAATATAAAAAGTGCATTAAATCCATTTTTTTTCCAAAAATTATTCAATTACAAGCACATTGTTACGGTATTTGCGACAAAAAATTTTCAAACAAGGATATTTTAAATATTTACATCTGTTGATTGGAAAAAAGAATTGACATTTAATTGGTTTGCTGTTAGTGTCAACTCTTACTCATAACCAAATTTTCCACTGATTCCACAATCTAAGTTTTTAACCAAATCACGTGAAATGTGTTCGATTTTGGTTTTTTCACAACTCTTAACACTGAGCTTTCATTTTAGTTCACTCTGGTAATTTTTTTTCGTTAATGTGGCCATTCACATTTATAAGGATTTGAAGGTGGGACTGGAAGACATTTGTTATAATCTTCGCAGCCTTGAGGTGACCAATGCATAACTGAATTGTCACACCAATTGAGGACTGGTTCACCCGGGATTAATGTATCTAAATGATTTTGGTAAAGTTGGAAAAAGGTTGGAATAATCTTCTTATACTCTGCCAAATTATTTGGTATAACATAGTGTTCACCTGGATCACGACCTAAATGAAATAACCGTGGAGATGATGTGTAATTTGAAGGTGTATGTGTTGTGATACCTTGGACAAACGAACCAGGACAAAAGTCAATCCCAGTTTTAAATTGTGCCCATGAGTTGGTCCAAGTCCAGAAATGAGCTTTATACAAACCATATCGTATCGCCATCAGCCTATTTCCTCTATAAAAGTAGATTGGCCTATCCGGAGCAGAATTAAGCTGTGAATCATTTTCGGAAAGCCAGAACGGCGCTAAGCTAGAACCATCAATTTCTCTATCCGTTGGTAGCGGAACTTCAGCTACATCAAGTAGTGTTGCAAATAAATCAACAAATGAAGCTGCCTTGTGAAACTTGTTTCCAGACTTAATCTTTCCAGGCCACCAAGCAATACCTGGAACCCGAAATCCACCTTCAAAAGTAGTCTGTTTGCCGCAAAGGAAAGGTCCAGAAGAGCCAGCATCATTTTTGGAAACCAAAGCGGCTCCATTATCAGAAGTAAAAAAGATCAACGTATTATTAGCTGTTCTTGGATTTGATTGAATTAATTCAACTATCTGACCAACTGCGGAATCCAGTTCAACCAAGGCATCACCATAAGGTGATCCTCGACGAGATGAATTAATGAA
The DNA here is from genome assembly GCA_036759885.1 of Tetranychus piercei. Taxonomy (NCBI): domain Eukaryota; kingdom Metazoa; phylum Arthropoda; class Arachnida; order Trombidiformes; family Tetranychidae; genus Tetranychus; species Tetranychus piercei. Next base: position 24,782,292 of record CM071877.1, read on the forward strand.
CTTTTCAGAACGATAGGAAGGAGCGTGTGTTGCATCTGGTGACCAGAAAAGAAAAAATGGTCTATTATTGGAATCAATATTCCATTGAATGTATTCTAGTGCCTTTCGAGTATAAATTTGAGTTAAATTGGATGTAAAAGTTGCTTTATTGATGACAAAATCTTCAAAAAAACGTCCCACCATGTGATCGTTTTCAAAGATGGGAATATTGGGTCGAGCTTTATTATCATAGGGACCAAAGTGACAATTGGTTGAACCCCAGAACTTATCAAACCCGTGTTTTAAAGGCATATATTCTGGTCTATGACCGAGATGCCATTTACCAATAAGTGCTGAATGATAACCTGATCCAAATGACAATAGCTCAGGAAGAGTGAGCTCATAGCTACTGATACCACCAACGATTTCCTGAGGTGTATAAGAGTTGCGTCCATCAACATTGTCAGTGTAAAAGCCGTTTCGGATGGGTAAACGGCCTGTGAGAAGTGAGGCTCGTGAAGGGGAACATAATGGCGATGAGGAATAAAAGTTGGTCAGTAACATTCCCTGTGATGCTAAATTATCTAGATTAGGAGTATCATAATTTGGATCACCATTAATTCCTAAATCACCAAAACCCATGTCATCCATAAGCATGACAATAATATTGGGCGGAGAAGGGAAAGCAGAAGATGATGATAATGAGAGACTTGCATGATGAACATGAACTTGATGATCAGCTTGGTGTTGATGTTGATTATGATAGTCAGTTGAGTGATTAGATGATGATGATGATGGGTGAGGTTGACAGAAAGTGAAAGTTATCAAAAAAAGGAACCAAGGTTGTTTCACAGCAAACAACATTATAAACACATTAAATTTTCTTGTTCACTCGACCAAGCCAAATTAAATTTTGATTAAAAGTATTTGTCTTGATCTTTTTTGCCTCAGCCGACGATGATCAAAGTCAAATTATTTAAACTGAAAGACACAATTTAATCAAATCAATGACCAAACTGACAGCAAATGACAATCAATCAGGCCAGTGGTGAAAGTAATGCATAAGCTGTTTCTGCAAAATATCTTTATCTTAGTGGATGTACTGTTTTTCAAGAGGATGATGATAAACTTGTAACTAGAAGATCATGGTGAAGTAGAAATACAGATATAAAAGATGATGATGATGAGTGAAATGAGAAAGATAATAATCATTTGAAACAGGAAATTAATTGACAAGTATCAATAGGAAAGCGAAAATAATCAATTTATCTGGCTTATTCAATTGGTAATAGGTTGACTTTACTCTTCCTAACTAACCAATGACCCAACTGTCGTACTTAATTAGTAAATAAACTCAACAAGCCTTTCATTGTAAATATTAAATAATGATTTTCAACTGAAATCTGAAACAGAATGTTAACCTGATTTCGGGTTCTTAGGATAGTCTTGTATTTGAATGGGTTCTTCTGTTCAGACTAGTCCTTCAAGGCACGTTATAATGATAATCAAATTAAGTTCAATTGACAATAATATTTAAAAAACCTTTTTATACTTTGACCAGATGCACCCTTGAGATGAAACAATTATTTTTGTACAACGACAAACACCTGCACATAAAGCTAGCTAATTAATTAATAAAACTTATTATTAAAGAGATACAAAATATCAAAGGTTGTTATTAAGAGGAGGATAGCCAAAATGTTGGATTTTGGGCCCGAAATAAAATAAACCTTATATCAATCGAAAGCTTATAATGTGTAGATTATGCCTCTCTAAAAATCAGATCAAAATTCGTGATCCCTGGGGAGTTATTCGACGATCGACGAATCCCTTGGGACCCCATGAGGCAACTTTTTTTCTTCAATGGGTAACCCAAGTGGATGCACTTACAATATTCTAGCCATTTGTAACTTTACTACAAAAAATTTCATCTTCTGATAGGTCATTCAAAGTTGCTTAAAAAATAATCATAAATTACTGACAAAAGGTGGCACATGTTTCAACTTTGGACGGTATTTTCGCGAAAACCGCCGATCGAAGACATTTTTAATTTCATAATAGACTTCAAACCCTTTATAGCCCTACAAACCCTGCAAGTCGCAATCATTAATTCAAAAGTTTAATTTGTCTATCATAGTACTTTATTAAATAACATTACATTTGAATTGTTATTGGTTCAATAACTATTAATGGATAGGGCCATCTAAATTATTTTTACATTTGAGTGATAATCGAGTTTTACCTTTTTCATCCAAAAAGACTTCCAACCACCGAAAATGGTAAAAGTGCACTTCTTAAAGATAACGCTATGCTATCTCCAATGATAATGGCAACATATTCAGCAAAAGAACGGTTTCCACTGAAATTCGCATTTGATTCAACAGCAAGGTTGGGTATCGGCTGCATATCAACCAATACTGTAAGATAAACGATTATTAGAGACACTAAAAGGCAAAATTGTTGAATTTTCATCATTTTTTGTTATTGACTGGTGAATAGCTTTGTAAATGAACATCTAACCACTTTGTTGAAATGAACGTCTTTATATTCAACTCATCAGCTGAATAAATATCGTTTAGAAATTTTTCTGATGAAATAAATTTTTTAAGTGACATTTCATCAGATGTGAAAATAAATGACTAAACCAACCTTCATTTCTGTGTTTAATTAGTTTTGTGTAAACTGTGATAAATCCATGCAAGTATCTTGAATTAATGCAGAATACATACAGAATGGCCCATTCGGAATGCTTATGGCGAGATGAGCTTATTTCTTTCTCATCCCAAAGGCACTATTTGATTCATTTTAAAATTCACCGCCACTCTTCTGAGTAGATAAGGCTCCATGTGCTATAAACTTTCAGGCCGCTTAATAATTGATAAGAAAAGTAAGTGCATCTTAAATGTACATCAGATTCCGATGAATGGGATCACTCATTACAGGGGAAAACATATGTTAAAACTAGAAGATGACTTGAAAGTCAAGGGTAGATTAAAATAAACACTAAAAATCAAAATAGCGACTTATTGTTAACGACTAACAGGTATGAAGATAACATGTCTTTTAAATTGTATTATAATACTTGCAAAAGAGTAAATATAAAGATTCTTTCCAGCTGCGAATTGAGAAACTGTTGTGTCGAATTTTTCTGATCATATCTTCAGTTTTCGATTCAAAGTCAAAGTGGAAACTTCGTCCGTTACCAGTTTTTGTCCACAGATTTTCTCCTCAAACACTTTCGTACTTTTGTGTAAAATGAACTATTTTCGTGAGATAAAACATGTTTGTGAACATCATCGGTTGTACAATTATTTCAATTCATCAACAGTTCTCTTGATCTTGGCAACTGACGTCTTGAATTGTGGGCTCAAAACCGAGAAAGTCAAAGTAGTGAAAGATATCAATTAGATTTTTCATTATAAATTTTAGTTTTGAGTATAATTACACAGAATTTTATTGTATTTTATTTTAATTGTATTTTCATATATTGTATTGATCATGTAATTGATTGAATGGTACAAACTTAACTAAGGCGGATTTTTTTGATTACCAAATTAAAGAAGGATGGCAAAAATGGACTACTCTCAGAACTAATTTTTCTATGTAAATTTATATGCTGATTCTGAAAATGAGATTCATTTTTTCTAGTCTATTATCTAAGATTAGTCTATTATAAAAAATTCTGAGTGTAAGCCATTTTGCCTATTCTTTCTGAAATCCTCTGTTTAATTGTTAGTCTAGCTTTCTTGACGGAAAGAAAAGGCAGAGTCTTGAATGAGTGTAATTAAGTTTTGTTGTGATCAAAGATTTTGGGTTACAAAGTGATTAGACAATGTTTTGATTGTGATGATAATGATATACATTATATGATGTGTTTTTAATAATTATTATCAATATTTGTTATAAGTATTCACAATTTCAGTTTTGATATGTTCGCGTCAATTTGAAATCGTCTTCTTCCTGGGTTCAATCTATTGAAAAAACGATTGGTTGATGATTATGATGAGTTCAAAAATGAGGATAATTTATACAGCATTTTATGTTGATGTATACATTATAATTTGATAAGTGCCGGTAAATTGTTTGTTTGCTATAGCCAAATTTGTAAGTGTATCTGTGTTTGTTTATATCCCTGAAGATTACGGGCTTTTGGTTCAATTATCTTGTTGTCAGATCTGTCGATGATTCTGATTGTAAATTTTGAAAGTTTACTAATTTATTCAAGTTCAAAGTGTTAATTAAACTAATGGTAGTTATTGTTTGTTTTCAAAATCATAGTCCAATCTTGCCCAACTAACAACTGTAATTGCAATCGTGTAAAAAATAAGTTAAACTGGTCAAGATTTTTGTGTTATATTTGTTTTGATTTCCAATAATCACAGAAATGCTAAAAGTAAAAATTATATTTAAAACCAAAAAAAACAAAATCTTATGTTTATCACTATTCATATTTAAGCATGTAATATCATTCCAAGTCCAGATTATTTAGAAAACAATTAAAATTGAAGCATCTTCAGGCGATCAATTGAAAAGCAAATCCACCTCAAGAATAAAAGGAGCAAAATGGAACAAAATTTGTCAACCAATGTCTAAATATGTCAATCTTGCTGCTATTGATCACTCATTAACGATTTAACCTTCTATTCTGATCAGGTAAAAGATGATATAAAGATAGTTCTAAATTAAAGATAGAAAGAAAATAAGTTTGGTTGCTTATTTATCATTTGATTTGTTTTAGGCATGAATAAAAGGCCGAGAACAAGTTTAAAATTTAAATTCCAAATTATGATGATGCTGATACTAATAATGATAATAGTAATCTAATTGTAAATGATTGACAGTCTCTTGGTTGAATAAGCAAACAGACAGTTGCAAAGGAAAGAAATGGAAGGCAAAGTAATGATACTTGACGAGTTGACCACAAATAAAACACAAATGAATGCAATAAAAAATAACTGCACAAATGAATAAACCAGATGAAAGATGAATACTATTAATTAATAGAAATCATTTAATTTTAATCCTCATTCTTAAACTATCCCAAAATCATTTGTTAAAAACATAAGTCTGAAAATACAAACACAAAACCCAGAAAAAAGGAAAACAAAATATGGCATAAAACCCAAATACATCAACAGAGGGAGTAAGGGAGAAAAAAAGAGGGAAATTCAATTTTGATCTATTCAGTCTCTTAACCAGATTGACCAATTTTTGGGTTACAGTTTGAAAGGAAAAACAAAACATTTTCTGGTTAAATTTGGCAAGAGTATACATTGAATGGTTAATTGATAATGACAATAATAATAAACATAATTGATAGATTGTGAATTGAAAAGAATAGGTTAACCAAGGAAAACAAAACAGAAAAGACGAAACCAGGATTAACATTAGCTGGCTAAAAAACAAAAACATAAATGACCATCATTTTTGATTTTATCAGCGTTTATAAGAGTTAATAATAAAAATTAATTAATCTGTGGCACCATTGATAAAATGAAAGTTACTTTTAAGCAAATAATCAAGTTTAGGTTTTGTTATAAAAAATCAAAGAAAAAAAATGTCTTTTTTGTTGAAAATTGAAAAATAAGAATCAACATAATGATTGTAAAATAATTTTGTAAAACATTAGACAATTGAATAGTTACTTAATGATAAAAATAAAAGGTAAACAAGGTTAAATCAAATTAATTTGGGTTGAGTTTTGGTTTGTTGATTTGTTTGTTGCCTTACAATCAGGTAAGTTAACAAATAAAAAGCTGTCAAGTTCATTTATTTGTATACATATGTATAGATGTATTGTATTATTATCAGGCAAACAGGGAAAAATGAATTATTGTTAGTATAATTATTACTAATATTATTATTATCATCATTATATTATTATTACAATCAGTATTATAAGCAGTAAATGGTTTTGTTTTGCAAAAAAAGAGAACACAATTAAACACACAAACTTGACACACAGTCACAGAGAGTTGGTTGATTGTAATGATTGAAATGATTTTGAACAAAAGAGAGGAGAGAAAATTTTCTTCTTGATTACAATTAGCTCGATTTTCAATATTAATTAAAGCCTTTCATCGGATTTAGAGATGAACAAGTCCAGTTGACGCACTGCCTCTTTGGTTGATCATCTTGAGCTTTTAGTATTTGTTGCAGCAATCATTTTTAATAGCTTCATTGATCATCAACAATTTAGACTGTTAAATGCAAGTTGAATGTAAATTGAATGATATCCATTTGAAGAAGGAAAAAAGTTCAAAGTTGGTAAGAATTGAACAGCAAATTTTGGTTTCTTTTTTCTTGTACCAATAACATTGCTGCATTGGATGTTGACGATGAAGATGGTAATGATGATGATGAAGAGTGGAAGAGACTGTGTTAAGAGATGATGTTTCGCTCATTTGTGTTTTATCATCAAAAAATGGGATTTGAGACACTCATTTATGTACAAACGATGATTATGCTAGTCACTTGCTCCAGTCAAGCCTAGAAACTTCACTGAATTAGGTTGAAAGGCTGTAAACTGCCGTCTAAAGTTTGGGTTTAAAGGTTATCAAAATTTTAACCTTTTTGAGTAAATAATTATTGTAATAATAATAATCTATTGATGAGCTGAAAGAAGCCGTAAATCAAAATTGATATTGATTTACTGTATTGCTCATTAATGCAATCCTTGACTTTTCTTTATACATTTTTTAGGTAAACCTCAGATTTTTAACAGATGCAAAGTGAAATCATCATCATCATCATCATAACCATCATGCTCATCATGATCAACATTATTATTACTAATGGCATTATCAAATGATAAAGAATTAAAGGCGCAAGATTGAACATTGGGAATCGTGATATAATTGGTGTTCAGTGATATGGTTTTTGATATGAACTTGATTGGTGAATCCTTAATCTGGTGTTTCAGTTTCATGATAATTTAAATTTACGTGTTTTATTTCTTCTTTATCTCTTAAGGTGAGCAAAAGGCGATTGTGTGTGTGTGTTTTGTGTGTTTCAATAGTGATTTGGATTTGATTATGAATAATTTGTATGATGAATGAAGGATGAAGAAAAAGAGGTCGATCCAATAAGGATTGATATTCAGCTTGTAGAGTTTCATAGTTTTTGTTTTGTCACAGTTTTGTTCAAGATGATGTCTTTTGATGGATTAATATATTATTATACATTGAAAATGGTTTCATCCATTGATGAAGATGATGAGTTTAGCTTTATCAGTGTTTTACTTGATGCGTTAAAGTTTATACCATTTGAAGAGGTTAGAGTAGAAACGGGTTTAAACAACATGATATGTTGATGAGGAAGCACGCTGGAACCAGGTAAAATGGTCAAAAATAGAAACCACAAAAGGAAAAAGAAAAAAGAACATTTTTTTTTCTCTCAGCCAAATTGAGTTTTCACATTAAATTGGTCAACACATATTTCAACAGTAATTGCTGTTCAATATCACTAATCATCAGTCGACTGGTAAAACGTCCAAATAGTGGTATAACAGCAACTCCAGATAACGTCTGAGTTTGGGTTTTGCTTGTTACTTTTCATTTTGCTTCGTCAAAAAAAACCGAAACTCTAATTGGGTTAAATAATTTGATCCTGTTGTGATTTGTGCTATTAGGTGAGTGTTTATGCTTGTCTTGAATAACAATCTAATTCAATCCTTGAATCTGATTAATCCCAAGGTTATCCTAATATGCTTTTCTAAATAATAATGATAATAATAATAACAATGATAATAGTAATAATAATATATCTAATTGTGTGTTTTGTGAATCAAATTATATTATTATTGATATTATTATCAATATATAAAATCAGTAGAGACACCAAAATGCGCTTTTGTGTTAACTTGTTTTGTTTTTTGTTTCGTATAATTTTTTTGTCAACAATTCACAAATAGATGATCAACTTGAGTTTGATGATTGAATGGCTGATGGTTTGGGGATGAATTAAGATGATTGTGCTGTGATGGTTGATGATTCAAGGTGACCAGGGATGATTCAAGACGGGGAAGAAGAAGAAGAAGAGAAAGATTGCTTCTCTTGTTACTGGATATTTTACTCTATGCATACTTGATCGAGTTCAACTGTTGATTCAATTTAGAGTTTATTGTCTTTATTTTAATATCATTATTATTTATTTACGGTGATGATGAAGTCAATTTGCTTTCTTTGCCATTCGTTAACTTCGTGTGATTTCCAAGATGTGAGTGTGTGTGTCAGGTGAAGATATATATGGGTACATATTTGGATGTGCTTCAGTAGCATTTAAAGTGTATTTTGTTGAATTATGATGAAGTTTGTTTGGAAAAAAAAGTGGCTTCTTTGGAGTCCATTTTTGTTGCTCTTCCATTGATGAAACATTATTTAAGACAGTTATTTAGCAGTATTGGTTATTATTATATTTCCGTTTCGGGATTATTTGATAATGCATTTTGATTTATTGGCCGTGAACCACCTCGAGTCGGCGAAACCATTGATAACTTTCTTGGGCCTAAAAGAAGGTGAGAAAAAGAAGATGAAAAAGAAACGATGAAAAAGAAGTAAACTTTCTTCATTAATCTCTGATTAACATGAAAATTTAATAATAAATTTCTATAATTTTGAAAATTCTATCATGTTTTGTATTTTTTCCGAGTTTTACTGATGTTTTGATCGGACTAAGAAAATAGCCTTTATTGGTCTTTGACTTTATTCAGTGATTGCTGTTACCAAGTTAAACAATTAAACAATCATTTGAACCATGCAAAGGTTTTGCATAAACTAATAAGCACATCGTTGGAACAAATAATTTACTAACTAATGTAACAACTAAATTTAATCTAATTTAATAGCACTTAGAACAATGGAAAAGTGGAAAAAAATTACAAAACAAAAGTTACAAATTTTGTTTTAGAGTAAAGCTGTTTTATCAACATTGATTGTTATTTTCATTGGCAATTACGATTGACTCTTTACTGTTGAACAACAGAATTATTCAAACAAGTTCGATAACTGAATCAATGTCAATAGATTAGATTACAAGAGTAAATTTAACTAATTTTTGTTTTGTAACATGATGTTTATGGAATTATTGTTAGATTAATTGTTAATTAATATCTAAATGTAAACTAATTCGTGCATCAACAAATTGTTAGGAATTATGTGAACACAATGATTGATCTATTATTAGATTGAGAACACAAGGTTTGAAAGGTTAATTGATGAAAAGACGAAGCTTTTTGATCAATTGGAAATTGAAAAGTTGCAACATTTACGATTGATCGTGGGTCACCCTAAATGACCATCATTGACCGTTGAAGACATTTACTTTGGATTAACCTTTTGTTTCAACCTTAGTCTTGGTCGCGTCAAATTGTTACAGAAATACTTTCATTTAGAAACTGAGAAAAGATGAAAAATGAAAATAAAAAGGCAAACAAAGTTGCAAGGTAATGATCCTGGTTGAGTTAAACTTTACAAGCCTAAGCATTGCTCTTCACGGACAACATTTTACTCTTAATGGTGGGTCAAAATCACTAATCAATGTTAAACGATTTATCAGATGAGATTTTTCTGTTCATCTCTGTTATTGTAGACTTTAATACGATCGATAGTTTTATGTAAGATCACAATGATGATGAAGAGAAAAAAATAAAGTTTCTTTGCTCGAAACATTTTCTCTTCTTTTTTTACTTCAACATCATCATCCTTTCTGCTTTCATCATTTTCTTAAATCCATTGACCATGAGCCAGTCTCTATACTCTGAGCACAACCGAAACTTTATTTCCGTTTTTATCTTCGATTTTTATTTCCACTTAGCTTTTTCTTTATCTAATTCAATGGTCTCGATATTAAGTTGCAGGTAAAGAGAGAAACTTGAAATTTAATGATGTTTTCCAATTTGAATCCTATTCTAGACAAACTTTTGCAGTCGCTTTCATGACTTTCCTGAGACTGTTGTTTGATCAATGACTAAGATGACTGCAATCAACAGTCAAAAATCATTATCAAAGCAGTTTAATGAAATTTACAAAATGATTCTGAAGACGAATGGAAGAATGGATTGCATGGCAAAACGCATTTGCCGAGAAAACAAAATTGACTGTAAGAAGGAGAAAATTAACAAAAATGGCGTTTTCTTTGGTCAAGTACATCAATAAGTGCTAATTGATTCTCGATATTGACCATTAAACAGTTGAGAAACTATCAAAACTTAATGGTTATGCAGTTTAAAGAGTAAAAATCACATTTTTCTTTCCCTTTTAAACTCGTTAGAGTTTATATTGAAACAACATTAAGTCAACTATGTACTCTAAATTTGATAAAAGTGTTAATACGGTAAGTTTTACTTAATTTACGAGAAAAAAATGCGTAAAATGGAGAAACTAAGGTTCGAAAATTATTATCAAAATGGATGGAAGAAGATGAAAGAATTGAAAAAGAGGAAAAAGAAAGGTGACATTTTAATACCTTCTTGAATAGACGATTTTGATTGAAATGAGATTGTTATATTGGTTAGCTATATTACTTGATTGAAAATGCGTCAAATGTCAACCTTTCAATTTGAATTTAGCGTTGAATGCAGCAAATAAAGAGGAAGACGAAGACGAGTGAAACGATCATCAAGAAGATAACACATCATTCATTGAATCAGACAATATTACTTGATGTAAATGGCGAATAAGAAGAAGAAGAAGAAGACTGAAAGAGTAAGTACTAGGAAGGTAACCCAGAGAGAAAAGAGAAAAGTCTTTCTCAATTTTATTCCCTTTCCTTTCCTCTCTCACCCTCTCTATTCCATTCCCATGCTAACCTGATTCTCACTCCCAGTCCTTCCACCTCAATCTCCCAGTTCACCATGAAAAGCCAATATTTTTTCCTTCGCTTTTCGTTCAAATGCAAGTTTTCATAGAAGATGCAGAGTTTTTAAGTGAGGTTGCTCAGGAAGAACAGGAATGAGCATGAAAATGGATCGATAAAATGAAGCAAAAAATACAAAAAGAGAAAGATTTTCATTCCCTGGATCAAGGTTGGCCCACTCTTACCTCAAAAAAGACAAGCTCATTCAACTACCTTCTTCTTCTTCCTCTTCTTTCATCATTATCATCATCTTTATCTTCTTTTGTATTATTTTAACCATCCTGGGTTAACTTTTTTTTCTTTTCCTGCCTATCATCAAATTCAAAGGTCACCTTGAATAAGCTTTGGGCTTTCTTTGTTTGCTGCTCAGAAGCAAAATATTAACTAACAAACAAAAATTGAGACTCAATCTTCAAGTTTACTGTTCATTTTCATTTAACAATTTTCTCAGATTCTCATTTAAACTTGCATAACGAGTTAGACAGCCTTTCCAAGATATTACATTTCTTGCAAATAAATTATGAGATTTATTATCATTATTGGGATAAAAATTATTATCATCGTGTTTATCAAACAGAAACTATCATGTTTATAAAAGAAAAGACGAAAAGAGAAAAAAAAACTGAACCAAAAAGTCAAGAAACAGAAAAAAAGTAAACTCAATCATCTTTATACACTGTAAAAGCCTCAAACACTATAAAGTCAACTTTGTGTTGTCAATTTTGTTTCCAGGCAGTTTTGCTTCAGGTTATATATCAAATTAGATGATTCTGACAGAAACACCAGATACATGATGCTAAGAATCACCATTTTATCAACTGCTTTTCAGGTAAATATTGCATTAGGAAACAGAAATCAGTCTAGCTGAAATCAGAAGAAAAAGTCAACATGAAATGGTCTCAACATTGAGCTGTCTTCTTGCAAGATTCAGTTTTATTGCTGAATTTTTGCGAAGCAACTGTTAGTTTAATCAGGAACACAGGGGTTGGTCATTTCAGCATCTTACAAGGAAAGAAACAAGGCAATCTTACAGATGGACATTCAAGCCTTTCAAGCAACAAAAGTTAATATTCTTCAGCATATTGTTTCTAGCAAATTTGCAGATTAATTGGAGTTGATCAAGTTTTCATTCAATTTTCTTTTCCATTGACGAAACACGAAATTAAACGTCGAGTTGGTCAAGTTGGTCAGTCATATTTGAAGCCTGAAATAGACACGCATCTTCAACTGGAAATAGTCTGTGAAGATGGATTACCTTGATAGATAACGAACTTAAACGATTCAATTGCCTGATGATGAAAAAGCTTCCAAATTTACCTTTATCATCGAAATATTGAATATTTGAAATGGCATCAGCTATTGAATATTGATTAGTTTGATTAATGTAACAATTAACCGTACATGGTTCAAAGGCTTTGATTTACTTGAAAGTAAAACTTCGTCTTTTTGCCTTTTCCGTTATAAACTAAATGTTACAGTTTAAGCATTCAACTTTTAAAACTCTTGGTTGAGATGAAAAGCTCAAACGACTAACTAATGTATTAGAAGGTTAATTTTCAAATAATCAGTTTTAGTTTTCAATTTCATTTCATTGATAGAGAAATGGATAGAATGAAAGTGATCATACTCATTAACTGGTGGGTGCAAGTCCAGAGGTTAAAGTTTTAACAGTTTAGTGCTTGAACCTAAAAGCCTAGGGTAAGAAAATGTTTTGAAACATTGAATCCAGGTTTAGCATTATAAGAAGGAAAAGAAGAAGAAGAAGAAGAAGAGAAAGGTTATGGTTATCATGAATAATATATTTTAGTAGCTTATTTCATTTGTACCTTTGATTTTGTTTCATGGATGAATCAATGAAAAAGAAGAGAAAAATGAAAGTTCTAAGGTCAAGTTAGGTTGAAGGAGTAGATCATCGAGTATCAATTTCAAGCAAACAACATAAACTAAAGTCATCATGATTAAATGAAAATTGCAATACAATTCTTTATTCGTTAACATTCTTATGCATCTTAATTAAGCAAATCATTCAATCATGATGAGGGATATAAGAATACAGCATTCTCTTAGAAAACATTGAAACAAGAAAATATCAAATACCAAAATGAAGCGAAATTCAGTATTAAAATCTTGGTAATTGAAGAGAACGAATCAACTTTGAAACTCAAACTTCCTTAAAATCAGATTCTTCTTGAAAACGTAAAGCCTAACGAGGTTTTCACAGTTTGTTTCTGATCATTTTATTTGCTTAAATTTGGCTTCACTTTGCTTTTTATAACGAAACAGGCATTTACATGCATTTTGCATGGTTAGTTGCTAATGTTGGATGCAAAAAGTAATGAAAAACAAATAAAAGGAAAAAAAATTAACATTTTCATATAATTTCGTTGAAAATTTAATTGAATATGTTTCTGTTGATTGTATGTGTGTGTTGTTGCCTGTTAATTGTGGCTAATTGTACAAAATCCGATCAAAATAGAAAAATTGAAATGAAAATATGAAAATAAAATGAAATCACACAAGACTTTTAAAGAGTGTAAAGGAGAGAGAAAAAGATGAAACAAATGAGCAAATGAGTAAAATGGAAGTGAAAGCACACACATACGATTATTGTTGTTTACTGTTGTTGATTGTGTGATTGAATGTGATAATTCTTGTGCGATAAACAAGAGAAGAAGAAATGGACAGAAAGCAGAGAGAGAGAGAGAGAAACAAATAGAAAGAAGACGAAGAAAGACAGAAATGAAATTTATTCAGAGTTAGTGAATACGTGAATGTATGTGTGTGTATATATCATGTTTACTGTGAAAAGATATGATGGATTGTGAGAAATGATAACTGACACAGAGATGGATTGATGGATTAGGTGTTTCAAAGTAATCCTATTGTGTCATGAAAGTGAGTTAACAGAAATAAAAGGGAAACAATAACATCAAGATGAAAACAAAATGGACAATAAGGTTGGAAATGATGAAAGGAAGAGATTGATGCAAAACTTTTTTTCTTCCTTCTCATGTTGGTCAGTTTTGAGCATCGATTGAGCTCCTTTACCTTACTCTTTGCGTTTTGTTTTGCTTTGCAAAGTTTTCAAAATTAATTTGAAATTATAAAACAAAAGGTGAATGCAACATAATCAATGGCAATGTAAAACAATGAAAAATGATTTGAATCAAGAAATTAGGTGAAAAGAAAAGGTGGAAAACAAAAGAAATCAATTTTTTGGTTCTTATTTCATTTTGCTTTTTTATGTTTTCATCATTGAACAGTTGAAGTTGAGAGAAACAGTTAAAGCAACAAACCCGTTTGCCTTTGAGATTCCAAAAGTTCCAAGCCATGTTCTTGGTCAAACTTATCCAGTTCATCTTTGGACAAATAGTAGACGATACCTGGGATGAAGAGAGAAAGAAAAAGAAGGAAAATTGTGAAACAAAACGGAACCAAATTTTCAGACGCAAACCTTAATTTGAATTTAAATTTTGAAACATCAAATGGTTTCAATTTCAATGTAAAATTGGCAACTCTTTTTATTCTCGTTCATTCAAACTATTAACCTGTCAACTTGTTAATCTACCTGAATTCATTTTCATGCTCAATTGTGTATTAATGAATGTTTGAGTAGCTCAAGATTTTGTCTAAAAATAAACAAAAGAAAAAAATTTACTCATTTCTTTTTCACTTTAATCCTTTCAATGGTCTGTTCTAGGATTTACATGTTTGTTCATTTTTCATTTGTTTGTTCATTTTTATTTAGACAGAGCGAGTTAATTTTAGCGTAAATTAATTAAAACAATTTAACAGACAGTTTGTTCAATTGTGAACAATTAAAAGTGTCACTTCAATTTTACCCTGCATTTTGTCAACTATTTGCTGCTGTTCAACTTTTACATTTACATTTTGAACATTTTTGTTTTGTTTCTGGTTTAGATTAGGTTTAAAATTAGCAGCTTTTTCAGCAAATTATTCATCACTTGATGTGAAGGCCAAAACATTCAAATTAACTAGCGACTTTTAATCAATTTAGATGAGATAAAATTTACACATTTGAACATTTTTCTAATTATCATTAGCACATTTGACACGTTTGAACGATGAAATTTACTGATGGAATTAGGAATGAAAAGTTGCAACGTAATACCTTGATACATCAACTACAACACAGCATGTACAACAAGGTGCACCTCTTAGACAACCATATTTAGTGTTGGCTGGTGACTGGCTGATGCAAGTACAGAAGCTCAAACGGCAAGGTTAACCATTCAAGGTTCAATAGCAGAGCCAAGTTTGACTCAATGCCAAACCTCAACCAGGAGCTTTCAGTCTTGCTTCGAGCACTCGACACCATCAAAACCAAGGGTCTAGAAGTGAACAGAGATACTATACTTGTTGAAGTGAGAATCGTCTTTTTTGTTGGCAACATTTAATTTAATCTCTATTTTGCTTTTACTATTCCAATTAACTAATTGCTGGTATAAAATAAGCTGACTCTGACGCCTTATCAGCTAATTGTTTAGCTGATTGTTAGGGGATAATTGAGTTTGCATGTTTTTTTTCAAAAAGTGTTACAAGATTTGAAAAGGTGTAAAAAGTGCAACAAGAATAGGATGAAAATAGTGAGTTAAGTGATGGTTGTGCAAAAATGTGTATCCATAGTGGTTGCAATATGTGCGAGTGTGAACATTGTGAGTGTTTAAGGCGAATATGTGAATGTGCGAATGTGCGATTATTTTTTGAGCAAATGTTTGTGCATTTGTTTTGTGCAAATAAATAAACGGATCCATCAAGTGGGTGCAAAAAGTGAGGTTAAAAAAGTCGAAGAAAAAGTAAGGTTAAAATGGATTTACATTTGTGCACATTGAGTGTATTAATAAAGTATGAGCTATTTAACGATTGAATAAAGGCTCTTTTTGGGTCTGATTAACTTTGAAGGTTGAGGCAAGGAAAGTGCAAGTTTCTTTTGTGTTGCCATCACTGTTATTGATGACAATATTGGGAAGTGAAAATTGTTTGATTGATGAACAAAAGTAAACAATGTGAAGATGTGGACTGACAGGGTGTTGAGCAAAGTGATCAATGTAATCTAATTGGAAATAAAAGACAACTTACCAGCACCAAAAGCATCGCCAAGGACGTTGATTGACGTTCGCAGTCTGTCTCTGTGTTTGTTGAAAAAAAAAGAGTGTAAAATGGTTTGATAATTTGTCTAACATTGAGAAAAGTCTATTGAAAGCTATAAATAGCAGATCAACTTACAAAAGCCAGTCAACAGCTACAATCATGGATATATCTTCCGTAGGAAGCCCAAGGGCAGTGAGCACAAGAAGCATGGTTACCAAACCTGCTGAAGGAACGGATGCAGCACCAATTGAGGCTGCTGTTGCGGTTAAGCTTACAGTAATTACATCTCCAATTCCTAAATGTACCTGTTAAAGTAAAAGTTGCGTACAAAGTGAAAGCGAAAAGTATAACACTTTCATTGGCAATTGACGAAAGGTAAACTTACATTATTCATTTGTGCGATGAAAATAGCCGCAACAGCTTCATAGAGAGCAGTTCCATCCATGTTGACGGTAGCACCAACGGGCAACACAAATCTAGTCACCTGATGAAGGAAACTCAATTAATTTTGCTCAACAGAAAGAGAAACATTTCTTCTTTTCTCTTCAAATTTACCCTTTTATCAACACCGAGATTTTCTTCCAAACATTTAAACGTAATTGGTAATGTGGCAGCACTACTTGCTGTGGCCAAGGCTGTGGCCCAAGCTTGTAACATACCTAGTGAATGGTAAAGTATCGTTTAGTAAAGTTTGCTGTTTAATGAGTTTACAGCGATTGTAATTTGACTTTTCCAAACACTAAATGTTTCCTCATTTTTAGCTTCTTCACCAATAGTCGGTCAAAGCTACAATTTAGTTTAATAATCAAAAGGGCCGATTAACAAGGTTACTGCAAATTATATTATTCGCGAAAAGTCAAATTACTTGTTTGCTTGTCTAATGATAGGGTCGAGTAAAATAGGGTATTACCTTTGAAAAAGGTGAGTGGATTTTGTCGTGTAATAGAGAAAAATATAAGTGGAAGAGTTATGCATGCATGTATCACCAACCCTATAACTACAGTAACCATATACATTCCCAGTTGTTGTGCAGTTGCTTTAACATCTTCCAACTCAAGTGTTTTACCTGTCATGGAAAGAAATACAAATCAAGGATAGAAATTAATCTTCAAGATAAATTAATATCTGTTCAAATTTGGTCCTTTTTTACCTTTAACGAGAATAAAGGGAAACAATGGAAGACACTTTTTTTTTACTTTACATACCTATTATAAGTGACATTATACCAATTGGTGAATACCACATAACAATAATAACAATTTTCATAATGATATCGTTGAGAGTAATGAAAAAACGAATCATCACTTCACCTGTTGATGAGAAAGAAGAACAAGTTTAGAGGAAATTCGGTGAAATTTGAAAGGAAAAGCAGGAAAATTTGAAAAGATGAAAGTCGACTGACCAGATGCTCCTGTTTGCTGGAGTACTATTCCATAGGCTGTACAAAATACAATGAGACCCAAAATATTTGTGCCGTCTTTCATTTCGGTAGATCTTGTCAGGACAGTGGTGGTTTGAGGTACAGAGTTGAGTGTTGCATTAATCAAGGTTGAATTTGCATCGAAAGTTGCTTTGGCTAGGCAAGAGAAAGTAAACTCAAATTAGAAATCATTTTACATTCAAAGTTCAATTGCAAGGCAAGTTAGAGAAACATTTTAAATTTTTATCAATTCTTGTCATTAAAGTGTTCACTGATGAGATAAATTTTTTACAACTTTCATCAGAATACTGTGAGAGAAATGAATAGAGCAAGAAAATATTCAATGATGTGAGATGGTCAAGTTACTGCAATTTTTGAATAAGTTTTCTACTCTTCTTAATCATTTTTGGCTTTTTAAATTGTCGTTGCTGACCTGCCGTTTACTAAATGGTTGAGCCCGAAATAGCAACAGTTTGAGTGAATTTTGAAATTGCCAAACAAAATTAGAGGGAAAAACGAAAGTTTTCCTTCACTTGGAATCATTGTTGTTACGATAATGATGCAAAATAATCAGACAATATAACAAACGAAAGTTTAAACTTGAAATATACGTTTAAACGAGTTGAAAGATGAAACAGAGAATTGATTTTTCACTCGAAATAAAATGTTAACATTTGACATTCAGAAACCCAGAAACTCTGCATAATTGTATACTTACAAGCTGATATTGTTTTGGTGACATTCACGTATACAGTTTGCATTTGTTTGAAGCAAGCCTCTAGAAGATTTTCAGGGAACATGTTACGAATAAGATCGAGGAAGGCATCTATTGTTGATACTTTTCGAGGTGTTCCTGTAGTTCAGATAGAAATAAATAAAAGCAAAGAAATGATCATCTCGAATTGTTCATTTGATAATTTTCTCGACCCTCTAAGGCGCTCATGATTGAAACCATGAATTGAGAGCGAAAAATTTCTAAATGTTTACCTGAACCCAGTTGCTTTTTTATACTCGGATCACCAGGATGGATAATTAAGACAAGTATAATACCCAAAACGGCTGCAAGTACTGTGGTGGCAAGATAATAAATAATTGCTCGGGATCCCATTTTCCCGCTGGACTGTTCAGGCAGAAAGGGTTGCAATCGAAGGAAGGGAAAAGATAAAATTCTGGTTAATAATGTAATAAGTAGCTATAAATTTATGTACAATAAATCTAAATAATAATCATGATAACAATGAAGGTTCTGGGAATGAAATTGGTAAAGGAAAAGGATAATAAAAATGAAAAATTATTATTGGTAAAAGTACTGTTGCAAGTCTTTCTTTCTCATCTCATAATGGTTTTATGAAAGTAATCATAATCAGTTGGAAAATATTTGCATTTTCAGTTTATCATATCCAAAGGTAAACAGTTTAGGATTGAGTTTATATTCAGCTTTGCAAATGTTATTGCTGTACATCAGTTAATCATTAAAGAATGATTTATTGAAAATTATCAATGACACTGGATAAAAACATGAAACAATTGTTTATTGCAGGGAATGCGGATGATGAAACAAACAAGTTTGTTTTTGAAAATTTTTTTGCTCACAATTGAACTTAGCGAGTGGAGAAAAATTATCTTCAACAATTGTCTTTTGATTGGAATGTTTTCAAATCAATTTTCCTGTTTTTACAATGAAAAAGCTGAACATCTCAAGTTAGTTTCACCTGAAATGATCAATTGATACTTCATTCTATTGACAAGTTTTGAGCTTTTTTTTCGCAAACTTTTTTCTCTCATTTCTTGGGTAAGAATGAATTGATCAATTCTGTGATAATAAAAAGATGAAAACAATTCTAGTCACGTTGGACATTTCACTTACTAATGAACAGTGTAATGATAATTTTAGCTATCATAATTGCCAGTAGCAACGATAAAATAAGTTCAATAAGATGATCAATAGTCATTATGTAAAAACAAATCCATCAATTGGTAGAAGAAAGAAAGAGTAAATTTCAATTCAATGAGTATTCTTATCATGATAAGAATAGATTGTATCTTGGAAAGAAACATTTTTACCTGCTGTTATATCTGAATAGCTATTGTTGAACAATTGTTGAGTCCATTTTCAAGATGGCTACATAAATGAAAAATGATTCTTCTTCTCCTTTGAAACAGTTTTAGCTACAAAATTTTCAATTTAATTCCAGCAAATTGGTTTGAAAGCATAGAAACACAATCATTACAAAACAACAATATTTAACCAATTTTCAAGGTAAATCAATTCAAATGGAATTGTTCAGGTTGGTAAAACCTCGAAATGCAAGTGACAAAAAAAAGGATCAGAAAAGTTGCTTTCTTCCAAAGAGATTGGAAAGTCTTGGTGAACATCAACAGAACACAGAAAGGGTTGAATGGTGAGGAAAAGGAAGAAATAGATTAAGGAAAAGGCAAGAACAATGAATGCAAAGAAAAGTTAACATTCATTATTCTTTATATTTTTACTCAGTTAATTTACAGTTACAATATGCATTGGAAGGAAAACAATTAACATGGAACGAGTAAAGTAACTCAACATGTAAAGTTGCTTTCTGTTTCTTTGCACAAAGTCGCCATCAAATGAGTAAATTTATCAGAATCAAATTAACCTCAAGTTTCCATGAAAGGCAAACTTGTTCAGTTGTCAGCGATTGAAAGGTAAAACAAGCAAAGTGTGCAAATGCAAATTGAAAGTTTCGCTCAAGCAAATTATCAATTTGAAAAATAGATTAATTTCCAATCTTTTTTGCTTCCTCTTCGCCCAGAACTGAAACGATCTCGATTCCCTTTGCTCAAGTGGGTCGATAAATTTCATTTAATCCTGTTTACATATCAACACTTTTGTTTACTCAATCCTGTGCTTCTGTGGTTTCAACATTTTTTTGTCAGTTTATTTATAATATTAGCAAATATCAACAATGAAAACTGTATCAAAAAGATAAACATTGAAATATATATAATTCATTTGTTTTGCATTGTTGAGTGCAAAGATTGCAGTGAATCTTGAAAAGTTGCCGTTGAAACTTGTTGATCGTCTTAATAATGCAAGATTGATACAACAATTGGCCAAATTCATGTAATTGTGATTAATTGAACAACATTCTTTAATCTAATTTCCTTGATTTTTTTTTCTCACCATTTTAAAGAGGAAAGAATTGTCTGTGAATCAGATAATCTTTCAGAAAACAATTGATGTTAAAAAACATGAGCAAGATGAAAAGACAAAAGACTTTTTTTTCTCGACATGAAAAGGCTATTCTTCATGAAGCAAAAAGGTCTGAGAAAGGAAAAATTTAAAGTTTCTCAAAATGTTGACTTGAAATGCACAGTCAAAAGTAACAATCTTTTTCTTTCCGTCCTTGTTCATTATTCAATCTAATTCAATTATTTTATCTGGGGTTTGGTTTTAGCGCTTTATGATATAATTCAATTTATTTCCTGATAAAATTAGAGTCTGAGAAAAAAGAATATTTTTTTTCTTCTCTTCCTTCTTTCACTTTGTGACTTATCATTTTCAGTCTGTGTTCAGGTTTGACCAATTATACAGTTTATTGGCTTGAACTTGAAAAATCATCATCCAAGGTTAGTTCATTTGATATTGTAATAGACGTTGTAGAGTTTATTGTTTGACATGAAAGAAAGTTGCAGAAGTCAAAAGTGAAAACGGAAATTTATCATTATTGCATTATTTTTCATCTTTTTTTTTTGTTCAATTTTTTCGCCTTTTTAATAGAATCATTGATGAATTTAAAATGGGAAATGATGCCAGGATGAGCTGAGTAAAGTTGACGATAACAATAATAAATCTGATGATAACGATAACTAGTCTCATGAGAGAGGAGGAAAAAGTTATCCTGAGAAGAGAAAAGGAATGATTCGATGAGATGAGGAGTGGAAATTAAATGAATCAATCACTTTTCGCATCCCAGGTTAATTTAGCATTCAGTTTAATCTTGTAAATTCAACTTTGCTACACAGAAAAGACAGTCTATCTTTGTTTTGTTTGTTTGATAAAATTGAACATTCATGAAGAGTCACTTTGAAATTGAAATTGATGAATTAATTCTTAATTAATCATTGAATACTCCGAATAATAGAAAAGAAAATAACTTCGAAATGAAATGTTTTTCAAAATATATAAATTTGATTTAAGCAGCTTTCATTTGAAATAATCAAAGATGCAAATACAAGTCAAACATAAGTATCAAGTTTAAGCCTTAAATATTGAGATAAACTTGAATTTTTGATGAAATAGTCGGCGAATTGAGAATCCATTTTGCTTCAGTATCAATATTTTATGCAAATTTTCATTGAATAGGAAAAGGTTTGATACGATTAAATGGCTAAACTGACAAATGAAATGTAAAAAAATGGAAGTTTAAGGATCGCGAGATGAAAAATTACGAGAGAAACAAATTGATTCTGTAATATGATTGAACAAGATTGCATTGAACAATAATTTCATTATCTGTTTCTTTTCACCTGAAAGTAAAATGTTCATTTCAGAGAGAAATGCTTGTTTCTTGGAAATCGATAACTGAACCCAAATTAAGGTTATTTGACTGACAGCAAAGTGCCACAATTCAATTAGCAAATACAATAAAAATTTGTATTAACCATTTTCACCATAAATTGGCATTTCTAGAGTTACAGGAAAAGAGAAGGAACGAAGAGAAAAAAAGAAAAGGTTTTATTTGTTGATTGAAGCATTATATTTCAAGAGATTAGCACAAGAGTTTATTGAGTTGTTTCATTAGATTAGATATTAACAGAAATTATCAAAATACAATGAAAGATGAAAAGACAAATGCAAGTGAACAGCTAAAAAGCTGCATCAAATTAAGTTAAATGTGCACGAAATGATTAACACGTAACGAATAATGAACAATCTGAATGCTGGCAATCATTTCAATGCATCATTTGCTCATTTGCCCTTTTAGAAACTAACATTTCTTTCAATGAACATTTATGCATTTTAGATCAACTACGAAACGACCTTTTCCCTTCGAGACTAGAAAATGAATCGAGTGTAATATTTGAAACATGCTTCATGTTGAAAGAGTCAGATTATGGAAATGAAAATTTGAATGAAAATTCTTAATCGCTGCATATTGAATCGCGATCATTGATTATGAATGATTTGAAAATGTTAACTTTAAGCAGGTAAACTCGAGTTTCAACACGATTCCAACATTATTCAGCTTTTGACATTTTCAGATCTTCTTGCAACTCGAGTTTTCTCATTTAAAATAAACATTTAATTGTGAAACATTCAAGAGCAATTAATTTTTAGCGAAGTTCATTTAAAATGAAGACAACAATGGGATTCATCAGCAACTTGAGTTATAACATTTTGGGTCAAAATTTAGCCTTTTTTTCTTTTCTTTTCTTTTCTTCTCTTCTTTTTCCATTCACTGAATTGAATAACTCCATCTGACATAAAAGGTGAACATGAACGTGAAAAGAAACAGGGTAAATAGTTTATTATATTGAGAAAGCAAATAAGCTGCGAACAAGAAGACAAATGAGTCTTGAAGAATTCAGAATGAAAATAATGCGAATCCAGGTAAACATTTTCATTATCTTATTCAGTTCATTGTTGTATTGTTGTGCTCTGCCATTTGTTCACCAGTGAGAAGAAGAGAAGAGAAGAAGAGAAATAGAAGAAAATGTAAGATTTTCCACTTTCTTTTTTCTTCTCTTCTTTTTCCTAGGTAGACAACAACAATGATAACAAAAATGTATACACAAGACAATTGATAATGGATTATGTTGACCGATAAAATTAACTGACAAATGTTGGTCAAAACATTGATACATTATCTTTATCATCACATTTTATTTTCATGTTTTCACTCCCAGGCAAAATAAAACTCTCATTTTCAGTTGATAACATTATGCAAATCAAAAGTATTCAGTTTACCTTTTATTCCATTATTTATACATGCTACAGACAGAAGCAGGTAAACAAACCGTCAACCTTTAACATTTAATTTAAATGAAATATTACAAAACAGGAAAAGCACAAAAAGTAAAAAAGTTTGACCAAATTGAATGCTTTTTCAAAAAACAGTTATTTTTAGATTAAACTGAAATTCGAATAAAATTGAATGCAAATGATGAAAAATACTGAGACTGATCAACGAGTTGCTTGAAGCATGTCTTCATGCTGCAAAAGCTTTGCAATTCGTTTAGCGATTATTGAAAAAGAATAAACAGAATCGTTGCAATTTATTTGCAATTAAAGAGTTTCGCAGTTTTTAATCATTTTTAAGTAGTTTTGTGGCCATCATTTTGTTTGCTTTATCGATGCACACAGGATTTTTATTGGAAATTCATTGCAATTCATTTGCGTTTTGAAAACATAAATAATCTAATAGAGTGATAAGTTTGCATTTTCGTGTTGAAAATGTGCATCTGAAAGGAATCTGATAGGATTCAGTTAAGATGATTTAACTGATTAATTGTGAAACGTGAGTAATTGGTTGCATTGGAAGGGGAACTTATCACTTGTTTCATGCAAATCATCATGAAATACTTTCTTTCTTACTATTCTAGTTGATTTGCTATTTACCAAGAAAACAATTATCGCTTCTTACTTCTTCTTTGTCATTAAATACAATTGAGTTTCATCGAGTAAATTGAATCATTTTAATGAAAAGGAATCAAATTTAAGTGTAATCACTTTTCATGGGATAAAATAAAGATACCTTCATCACCACACAATATACACACAACAATCAACACAATTGAATTTTCAATGAATAAACTAAATAACCTGAAGCATGTTTTATAAGTTGAATGTAAACAGTTTCATTTGAGAGAAGCTTTTCTAACTAAATATTTTCTCCATGCACATGAGCCAAGTGAAGAGAGCAGAATAACAAAGATGACTTTTATATAATTTAAACGCTAAACAGAACCCAATCGAACAGATTGTCTAATAAACAATTGATTCTGATAAACGCTATCTAAGTTTAACCCAGCTAACTGAAGGTTACGGCAAATCATTTGTACACTCTATCAGCCAAAGTTGCCACACAATGATCAGTAATTGAATCAACAATTGGAGCAACATTTAAAACTCGATTCAGACGGATCTTAGACAGAAGGATATCAGCTCAGTAAACGGTTGAAAAGTCATGAGCAAAAGACGAAAGTCGAAAGACGTTGGCCATAAAGCAATAGAGTCTTGCTTTTATAAAAAACACCGTTTTGTGGCTCCTTAGTCAGTAATCTTCATCATATGTGTTACTTTGGAACTATCGGAATCGCCAAAATAATCATCTTACAGTTTTCATCTTATTAATTCCTTACAATAATCTTTACTACCTTTTCCTACTTACAAGTCATCATCATTATCACCATCATCTGTATACCATTGTTCAATCAAATATCGATCAATGAAACTAGAAATAGGAATTGTGGTGAGAGAAGAACAAGAAGGCAGAATTTTCTAACCAAATTTGATACACGAAAATAAATCATTAAACAGGTAAAACGTTTTGTTTCTAAAAAAAGAAATGAAAATTTTGTTCTCTTCTTCCCTTCTCAACCTCTTGATCAACACTTTTGTCAGACATCAATACATTATGTTTTGATGGTCATTCAATCATCTAATTCATTATCCAACTTTGATCATGTGAATGACAAATTCAATGTTTTCCAATTTGTTCAACGACTGGTTGGTCACTTCAATATTTTCTGATCCTCTTTTTGACACAATAGTTTCAATTGAACAATTGAACCATTTGAATTTACAGCCATGAATATACAATGAAGATCAGTTGATGGTGAAAATTTGTCAAGTTGAGGAGAAAAAATGAATAGAATGGAAAAAGAGAAAATAAGTTTTCCAATGCAATTTTATATAATAATAATGATGGATAAATAACAGCATTTATGTTTTTGCCTTTTCTTTCCATTCTTGTGTATAATATTGGTACGATTTGTCTTCCATTCTTCATCATCATCTCATTTCATCCAATCTTAAGATTCTTATTTTCTTTTAATACAATTGGCTTGACAACACAGTCAAAGGTTTACAGTTATATCAAAGTCTTTTAATAGCCTTCAGCCAACAGGGATTTTGTTACCATGAAAGATTACTTTAAGGATAAATATTTGAGGTAAAAAGATATTGATAACACTCTTTGGTTTCTTTTCAAACAGTAAACCCATGACTTAATCTTTTACAATGGCAGCCAAAATGTATAACCATTGAATGAAGAGAATGGAAAGAGGTTTTCAGTGTTTACGTGTATAAATACCGGTGTAAAGGTAAACCCCTTTTCATCATGTTAATCCTGGTTGGTAACTTGTGAGCAATCAAAAGCAAGTTCAAATGCAACTTGCAAACAAGGATTAAAACAAGAAAATTCAACATTTAAATGTTCCTCTATTCACTGGTTCAATATCAAGTCGCCAACAATCAACTAATGAAACATTTGGCATTGAAATACTCTTCAGTATTTAATGTAAATCATAATGTAGTTTGAAAATTTTCAAGTCAACCTTTGATCGCTTTGCCTTTTTGCGTATAAATTTGGAAATGTCAATAAAGTAAACTTTGCTTTAGCCAATCGTTCATTGAATTAGTCAATGTATTGGTCTGTTTGGTCAATAATTCAGGTTTCATTAACTTCTAGTCTCTCAATGGCGAAGAGAATAATTCAGTCAAAGATGATTCGTTCCAAAATTATCGACTTTGTCAACTTTAATTCTTAATTACAATTGAATGTTTTGTTGCCAGAATTTAATATTGATAGCTTAAAGTTCAAGCTTGGGTCTTGGCAAGTCAACTGTTGATGAAAAGTGTATTGTATTGAGAGGAATGAAAAGACTTGGAAAGAAGAGAAATAAAGTGCTTCACTTTTTGTTCCAATGTTGAAATAAGTATCGCATGGGCAACATGAAATTGTGATAAAACTAATAGCTAAGTTTGCAGGTTAAAGAAACAAGTTGATATAAAGAAGGTGAAAAGAGGGAAAATGATGATGAAAATGTCCTTAAGATGGTTTTTACATCAATTTTATTCCCTGAAAAAAAGGCGAAACATTGAGAAACGAAAAGTATCGATCTTTTCTTCAGGATTTCACCTGTTCACAGAGCAAGGTTATCAATGATAAAAAAGAAAGGGAGAAATGATGATGATAAGGATGAAAGTTGCGAGAAGAAAAAAAAAGTGCAACTTTTCTCACTTTTTTTTGCTGCCTTTGCTGAATGACAATCTGATTGAGAGACGTTAAAAGTGAGTTTAGAGGACAAAAAGATAGAGACGAGGTAAAAGTTGAAGGGAAGGCAAAAAATGTTGAAAGACAAACGAGCTTGACTTTGAACCTTGTTCTTGAACATTTTGGGTTAAAAATGATCACAAGAGATTTAAAGTTACTGACAGTTTTGCTCATGAAAATTTGAAAGTAACGCAAACTTGTTCAAATCAAAAGTTAAAAGTGAAAATAAATTTCAAATTATTGATCAGTCTTTTACCTTTTTCTTGCTTCTAATATTAAATATTTCATTTTCAAAATGAACCAAAAATGAAAATTCATTATTAAACATTGAATTTGTTGACCTTTTTGGCTTTCTGTTTATTGTTTAACTTTTGCTTTTCACTGAACCAGTTCTACTTCTTGATGTATCAAATTCATGATGAAATCAAAAGAAAATCGGAATAAAAAATGTGTTGCAAGGTATGAAAATGCAGGGTAAAATGAAATGCATCATAAAGTGCTTTTCAAGAAGAAGATGAAACAAATGTTGAAAATCTAATCATGAAAAAAACCTTTCAACATGTTCAACTTGATGAAAGGAGGAAAGGAAAGAAAAGATTTGCAAAGTAAAAATTTGAACATTTCAAGCTTCGATTTGTTGCTTGTGTTTCATGTTTCACTTGATACAGAGAAAAGTTCATGTCTGTTCATAATACATGAATAGCTTTTCTTTTTGAAATCAAAGTTCATGAGACAGTTTCAGGTAAACTCGCTATGAAATTGCAATGAAATATTGAACAATGGAGTGAAAAGAAGTCAAGAAATTGGTAATTTTCTTGTTTGCACAAACAAACCCAATTGCAAGTGAAGAGCAGTTTCAAGCAAAAATGCAAACATTTGCATCGCTTTTGAAAAGACAGAATCACTGAAAGTCTTTCAAATCGAAGTGAATGAACAAAAATTGCAAGCTCAATTCATGCAACTTGATGTAATTTCAAATAAAAATATCCAACGAAAAACCAAAATTTCATTATAATTTGCATTTACTTGGAACTCTTGATAATCGAAAAGACAGAAAAACTCGACACTTTTCCCGAAGTGAATAGAAGTCAATAAGGAAATTTTAATTTCCGTATTTTTAGCTTATTTTATATTCCATTTCCAATCTTCATTTCTCAATTTCTTCAATGGTTTTCTCTCCTTCCTCATGACCGACGATCCAATTTTACTTTTCCTTCCAACCTTGATTCAATCTGATTCGTTAATTTCATCATCTTACACTTTCTTTGCTAAACGTTTTAGTAATTCATTTTTCTGTTCACTTTTTTCCACCATGAGAATTGCATGTAAGATTCATTTCTCCATTTCTTTACTCGAATTAAGGAGAAGAAAGAATTACCCAAAGATAGATGATAATCACTTTCTTCCCTGTAAATCAAGACAAAACAAAATACAATAAAATCAGCAGAAACACAAAAAAAAATCTTACATTGTCTTGAAACACTTTTGCTTGTTTCATATTTCATTATGATCGAACATTTTATCGGATAAAAAGCTGGAAATGCAAAAGCAATACATAATTCTTGTTTAAACATTCATCTTCATTTCTTTCTGGTTCAGCTTTACCAATTTCACCATTTTAGGTGGACAAGTGGACACACGCTGTAAGCCCTGCTCACAGCATCAAGTACTTGTAACAACAAGAAATTAGATTAATAATGATCGAAAGAAAAAAAAGGAACATTTATCATTTTTAGAGATTTTCGTTTCTTCTTCTAAATAGTTTTCTCTTGAAACTATTCCTCCCACTTGCCAGCTGACGATGAAAATTTTGACTTTAAGCGACCGTGAAACATTTGATATTCACAATATAAATCATTGTCCAATCTTTGGTTCAACCTTTGATTGTCAAAAGAAACATTAATCTTTAACCTTTTAAAAATCAATCAAACTGAGATAAGTGTAAATGGAAAACAATTTTGGCTCTAATCAGGGGAAAAATTGACTTTTCAAATTGACTTTGAAACAATTCAAGTTTCATCTCAAGTTTTATCAATCATTTGAAAATTTAGTTTCGTCTTTTAACCTTCATTGAGACACAAAGGGTAAACTGGTTCAAAATTGATATTAAAAGAAACATTGACTTTCCTTTTCAGTCCATTATAATAATACAAAACAAAATGATAAACTTGTTGAAGCAAATGAAGAGCAGAAGAAAATAAGTTGAATAATGAATGCTGTTTAATGATGTTCAATGATGAATAACAAAATTCAATTCATCATTTAATGATGATAAAGTTAACCCAGTTAATAGGTAATGATATTATTACATGATAAAGTATAAAGAGAAGAAAATGAGTGAAAAAGAAAAAGAAAATGTTCATTAAAACAAAGTGTTACCAGAAAAGGAAAGAAAAGGAAACAATTTAAATTCTCAATTAATCAGATTTTTCGTTCAACTCAAGAACAAAGCAAATTTAGCAAACTTTTTCTGGTAACAACCATCAATTGGGTTGAGTAAGCAACAATCAACAATTTTAGTGTGATTATTACCATTAAAGTGAATGCAAACAGGGAAACCAATAAGCAAGTCTAACAGTAAATTCCCATTGGAAATTTTATCATTTTCATTCTGCTTTCCTTTGCTTCTTCTTCTTCTTCTTTTCTATCAACCGAATTAATAACTGCAATGGTCATTATTTCGATACACATTAATGTACCAATTAATGTCTTCATGTTTTCAGGTTTATTTATTCACACTTTTGCGTAATAAACAAATGTTAACTCGAGATGAGTTCACTTTTCACCTTTTCTTGTTGCAACAATAAACCAGGCAATACATAATAACCATGTAATAATCATAAGGTGAGGAAAAATGGATGTAATTTGATTGTGATTCCATTGTTGGCGTTAATGATTTAATTTACATTCGCCTTGTTGCTACATGAGAATGGTTTTCATCAGCAAGAGAAAAATAAGACTCATGGAATGAAGCGAAAGGTAACTGGATGATGGTTTTTGTGGTGATCATTGAGAATATGAAAGGATAAAAAGGTAAAGAGAGGAAATGTTTTCATTTTGTTTTGGGTTGCTATTTATGTGATGAGCCTTTATGGTAAAGGTTTAATGGTTTAAAAATGAATTGTATTTACTCTTTGAGTAAAGTTCTGGTTGACTGTTTTTTATCAACATCATTACCATTTGATAAAAGAAAGGGAAATTCATGAATCTATTATCCATTACTGGGTTTATAAGCTAAACATGATGAGATGAAGGGCTTTCCATTTGACAATTTGTTTCTTGTGGTGAAACATTTCAACCAAATGGTGTATCAATGATAACTGCAAATGTTTCAATAACAAGCAAAATTAATTGTTTACCAAATCTTTGCAAGTTCATTACTAAAACTGGAGCATCATGAAAAGAATTATTCAGAAAAAAGAATTTTTAAAAATCAAGTTTTTTGACAAAAATTTACTGAAAATTGTACTGAATCTCTGATAAATGAAAGCTGGTGAGTTTGCGATTCTATCAAACAGATGATAACTACCATATTGTTGTCGAGATTTTGACGTTTTCCAACTTTTAATAGTTTCCATTTTGATCAATTTTCAAATCTCGATTCACAGCTTCAAATGAGTTTCGAAAATTTGATCATTTACAAAGAAATCTGGTGAACGCATTGATCTTGCTCACACCAAGTGATTTGAGGTGTTTTCATCACAAGTTGCATTTAGACTTGAAAATTGAGAAATGAGATATTCTTGTGGTGAAGAGTTTCCTTAAGCCCAGAAAGTGAATGCAATTTCATGATAATCTTTCCCTTCCTCACCAATATTGTCATAACCTTTTTTTATTGCCTCAGTAATCATTGTGATAAAAAATACGACTCGTCAGTTGGTAATGGTGATGATAGCTTAACGATTGAGGGGAAAATGAGATCGTTCAATAACACGAGACAAACACGCAAACTTAAGGTTACAAAGCAATAAAAGGAGCCAATAAAAGTAGTTAAAGTAAAGAAATGAAGATGGATGAAAATGAGGTTGACAGGGGAAGACCAAGTCAACAGATATGATTGTTGTCAGGTTTTTTAAAAAGAGCAGGGAATCAACACTGAAATAAAGTGAAGAAATGAAAATAGTGAGAAACAAAGTTATTCATTACACAAGATTGCGTGTTTCCAGATAATCCTTTGGTTGAACAGAAAAGTTAAGCTCATCAGGCAAAAAACTTGGTGACTCAACACCCTCAAGTAGGATATACACCTTTCAAGGTACAAGTTAGCCTCAATATAACCTTCAATCATTTATACCTCTGTGTGCATATAAATAGACGATATGAGTCTATCAAAACTGGGAGTTATCACTCCGAGTTTCATTCTTGTCCAATTATCTTCATTTGATTCATATTATTCAATATAATCACTTTTTACTTCTACCTTTTTTCCCTGCCTTATATCTTTGTTATCACAATAATACTGACCATTAATCTTTTGTTGAACATTAATCTCGACAATTTCACCATTTTTCGCCTCTCTCCATGATATTGCAATGTCAAACATTAAAAGCCAAAGCTAAAATGAATATAAATGGACTTTTTGCCATCTTTCAACTCTTTTATCAACTTAAACTTGCAGACCAATAAATTGGTCATCAAAATGAAAAGGTTTACATTTTTGGCAGAAAAATTGAAAAAGATAATAAAAAGGGAAAAAAAACTTGTAAACTTGATTAGGTTAAAAGTTTTAAGGAAACACTTGTTTGTTTTGCTTCCATGTTAAGATGAATTTGTTTCAATTGTAAATTATTAAGCTAATCAAGTATTGAATGAGGTTGAGTGAAGCTTACACAGTTGAACAGTTGGAGCAAACATTAACTTTTAATTGGATTTAGCCTGTTCAAGATGATCATTAATATATTAATGCAATTATAATGATGTTATTTTGACACTTCTTATGATGAATATAAATGATCCTAATTTATTGGGCAAGACTTTCCATCCATTTCAATATAATCATGTTGTTCTGCTGGTCTGGATGAAACCATCTGATGAATTGTGTTCAAGGCAATTCAGCTGACTGTAACTAACCAAGATTAAAGAGATGACCCACACAAGTAGCAAAGATCCGTTGAAACAATGCATATTTCATGCAATGAAGGTTAACACAACTGAGGAACGCTTTTTTGGTGATAAAAATAGCACACAAAATATAATAGCTTTTGGAATTGGATCGAAAGGCAAAATTCAATTATATAAGTAATCAGGTAGTAAACGAGGTTTGGTCAAGAGCAAAGGTAAAATGTGAAACAAATAGAGAACAGAATTTGCAAGAAAAAAAAAGTGAAAATCATCTTCAATTGAGCTCATTATTTTGAGAAGTCAAATTGTTTATTCAATTGTTAATATACTGATTGTGTTTGGAATGCAAAAGTAGACACAATAGAAATTATTATCTCTGTGTTTGTCACACCAACCATGAGTCTATAAATAGTTGACAAAGTCTACCTGTTAGAATCATTTTTACGTCTCTTTTCACCTGACATTTGTTGTATAACTACTGGTCCAAGAGTACTAATGACACAAATCGATCACAACTAAGCTTCTAAAGCTAAGAAACACAATTTATGGCTCAACCGGGTTGAGCTTTATCACGCGTTCAATAAGATTGAACTTAGAGACAATTGACCAGATAGTCAGAATAGTTGTTATCACAGTAATAGTCCACGACTATTAGAACACAAGAACTTGAGTAATACCGCGTATTACTAGAGAGTTTAACTAACCGAGTTAGTAAGGCTGAGTATTCCAGGAATAACTCACCAATATCACAGATTCCGAGAATCTAAATGAACAAATGAAGGACACAATTGATCTTCCGATTACACACGTTTAATCTAATCAATTCTACTAGTTGTCACTTCAATGGTATTACAAAATTAAGGTCTATTTATACAAGAAATGTAGGAAATGTAAAAATAGGAAATTATACAAAAAAGAAGCAGGAAATACCGAGTATTTCCACAGTAACATATGGCAGGTTAGCAACCCGGTTGCTAGCAGTTGTACCTATCAAAGGGCGCGAGTATCAAATATACAACATTCCCCCCGACTTAAACTAGACCACCGGTCCTCGAGCTCCTAAAGTAACCTCCATAGTCTGTCCATCTGACAATCGTTGACCTTGCGGCAAGGCAATCCAGAATGAAGGTCGATGTCCCATCTGATGTTGTCTAAGCGTCTGATGATTACCAAGGACGGTATAATCAACACGTATTATGGAACCGAGTTCCGTATTGAAATAACGTTCAATCCTTTGTCTCAAATCACCGGCTCTCATTCCTAGATCCAATCCTTCGAACCGTCTTGAATGGTTACCGTAACGTACAACCATCGCTGGCAAACCCCTATACTCATTCCTACAGCGAATGTTATTCATCATTCCTGCTGGACTATTACTTTGCCTTAGTCCTTCATTTTCTTGGCTCAGAACCTCGTTCTGCATCATTAACTCAGTAACTTGATTTGACAATTCAACATTACGAGCATCTAATGCTTGATTTCGAGAAACCAGGTTTCTCACATGTTCACGACAATCATGATCTCTTCGTGAGACTCCACAAATACTGCATGGTGCTTCATAATTAGGATTATATTTACAGTTATTGATATGAACTCTGTAGTCATCATACCGAATAGTTTCTTTACACCCAGCAAATTTACATTTTAACTCCAAATTATTCAGAATTGTTCTACTTCTTTGGCCTTCCTCAGCTTCTTCAGGCAAACGACCAACTGCATTTTCTAATAGCTCATCACCATTACAACGAAAAGGGCAGGTCTGTCTCGGCGTCAATTGCATCGATGAAGCAAAACATTGAGCACAAAAGATCGTAGCACAACCCGGTTGTGGACTAGTAGCATGAATTAATGGTTCAACCACAACATTCAAACAAAAAGTACATATATAGTTTTCCCATTGTTCGGCATTTACAAATTGTTCATTATCGATGGAATACTCATCCTCGACTCTTTGCCATTCTACCGGTGCTGGTGCTGGCCTGTTGTCTGGTCCTAAAATTACCTCTTGACCTTGACCAACAGCTTGTATTGCCAACAGTTGTCCATCGGCATCGTAACGCTGGGCATCAAAAATTATCTCAGGATAATCATTGTCCAGATCGATTGGCTCCCATTGATTTCCAGCCATCGCAAGATGTAAATGTTGAACCCGGTTCAATGAAGAAACACAAAACAATTAACACAAAAGTATTCCAAGAATACTAAATCCAAATCCAATGGCACAAAATGTATCACAGGAATGATCAAAGAATTGATCTCACAAAAAGTTCCTTTACTCCACGAGTAAACTCAAAGTACCAAAAAAAATGTAATGTACTGCCAATGCAATTGTGTTCCCTGAACACAGGCGAAGTTTTTCAATTGCAATCAATACAAAACAATTAACAAAAAGCAGAAATACAAAAATTCAAAAAATGAGGGAACGTTAACTGCACAATTGTTCCGAGAACAATGACTTCCGTAACTTCCACTGCAATCACATGTCTTGGTTACCAAGTAACTCTCAAGCAATACATCGATTGTATTGGCACTTTTGCCTCCAAATTCAATTAATTTATAAATTTACCAAAAAAATGAAAAATAAACTAATATCAACAAATAATAACATAACAACATAACAGCATAATTAGAAACCCAACATTTCCCAAAGCTCATCGTCTTCTGGCTCATTCCGGGAATGAGATTGATTGAGGTACGGCCGTAATCTCGAAATATGAACTATTTCTTTACGAACTGGACCCTTTAAATTAATCAACTCATAATTAACAGGGTTAATCTTTCTAATTATCTTGAATGGGCCTTTAAACCGGTCAATAAACTTCTTGTTTTTCCCTTTAACCAGTAAAGGTTGTTTAACCAACACTAAAGAATGTAAATCAAACTCTACATCTTTATGCGATTTATCGTAAATCTCTTTTGATTTTTGTTGCGATTTCACGATATTTGATTGAGCTAATTCTCTAGCCTTCATCAATGCATCTTCTCTTGTAGAAATCTGATTCCACTCAATACTTAATCCAATTTTCGACTCCCATGGAAGCCGAGCTTCCACACCGTGTACCAAGTAAAACGGTGAAAACTTAGTAACTCGATGAGGTGTAACATTATAAGCGAAAACAACTTCTTTTAGAAACTTATTCCATTCACTCGGGTTGTTATCACTGTAAATACATAAAGTTGTCCCCAAATACGAATTAAATCTTTCTGTTTGTCCATCACTCTGTGGATGATAGGCTGACGTTGGCAAATGTCTGATTCCCATACTTTCCAAAAAGTTTTCAAACTCCTCAGACATTAGATTAGTTCCTCGATCAGTTATCAGAGTTCCGGGAACTCCAAACTTTAGAATCCAATCATCAAATAATACATTTATTATTTGTTCACTCTCAATTGATTTCACTGCTGATGCTACGGCGAACTTTGTTAGTCGATCATTGATCACCACAGCATATTTGAAACCATCTTTGCATAACGGCAATTCCATTATGTCTAAACTGATATCTCGAAAAACGTCTTTAGGACATCGGATCGGTATCATTAACCCTTGATTCGATGCAGGATAAGGTTTCCTTCTTTGACACTTATCGCACTTCCTAATAGAATTAAATAAGTCTTTATGCATACCTGGCCAATACGCTCTACATTTGAGTTTCTCCAAACATTTGTTCATTCCCAAATGTCCTTCGTTATGAGCGCCTTCCATCACAAGAATTCTTAATTCTTTGGGCACCACAGGTACTAATTCTTTACCTCGTTTAAAAAATAAAGTTTGATTCAGAATCACGAACTTCTTCTTCAATCTTCTTCTTGCTCTTTTTGTTAATTCATTTGAACTTAACAAATCTTGAATTTTCAGACAATAAGAATCTTTCCTTTGCACATCTTTGAACTTTTCAACAGGTTCAATGTAGCAAATTGTAATCTCATTTTGATTCAATCTTCCGGGAAGATTAATCTCTCGTTCATCATCGGCACTGTTATCTTTCAGTGGATAACGTGAAATGCAATCCGCATCTCCATGTAATCTACCGCTTCGATATTTGACAATAAAATTAAATTCTTGCAATTTAATTGCCCACCTCATCAACCTAGGTGTCAGTCTTTTCGATGATGTGAACCAACATAATCCACAATGATCAGTCACAACTGTGAATATGCGTCCAAATAAATAATGGCGAAGCTTTTGTAAAGCCCACACAATGGCTAAACACTCCTTCTCAGTTACTCCATAATTTATTTCAGCAGGGTTCAGGGTTCGGGAAATATAACAGACTGGCTTCAAATCTCCATTACTCTGACTTTGATACATAACGGCACCAATACCGTAATCACAGGCATCGGTATGAATCTCAATTTTGCCTTCACTTTGAAAACATGCTAGCACTGGTTTACAAGTAATTACTTTCTTTAACTTCTCATAAACATCTCTTTCTCTGTCCGTCCAGACGAAAGTAGCATTTTTCCTCAGCATAATTGTCAATGGTCTAGCTAAATCACTAAATCTCGGGATAAATCTCCTGAAATAACTGCACAAACCAAGAAATCGTCTAATGTCCTTACAAGATGCAGGTTCCGGGAACCTCAGAACAGTAGCAATATTATTTTCACTTGGAGAAATTCCACTTGCACTAATATGATATCCAAGATAATCAATACTCGCACAATTGAAGGAACATTTCTCTTTCCGTAATTTAACATTGAACTTTCTCAAGCGTTCCAAAACTTTTCTTAAATTCAAATCATGTTCTTGTTCTGACTTACCAAAAATAAGTATGTCATCGAAGTAAATATAGCATGAAATGTAATTCAAACCGGCGAGAACCTTGTTCATCGTTCGAACTGCAGTTGCAGGTGCATTCTTTAATCCAAATGGCATTCGGGTGAACTCGAACAAACCTTGCGGAACGACAAATGCAGTCTTACATTGGTCTTCCGTTTTCATTCGTATATGCCAATACATTGCAGCAACGTCCAGTGAAGAAAATCGTACACATCCTTCCAAGGAATCTAACGCATCTTCAACTTTCGGGATAGGATAGGGATCCAAAGCAGTAATCTCATTCAGTTTTCGATAGTCTACA
This sequence comes from Tetranychus piercei, assembly GCA_036759885.1. Classification (NCBI taxonomy): domain Eukaryota; kingdom Metazoa; phylum Arthropoda; class Arachnida; order Trombidiformes; family Tetranychidae; genus Tetranychus; species Tetranychus piercei. The sequence goes on from CM071877.1 coordinate 24,819,056, forward strand.
CAAAACCGAGTTTGACCATTCTTTTTACCAACAAGTACAATCGGACTTGCCCAGGAACTTTCACTAGGAATAGCAATCCCATCTTTCAGCATATCATTTAGTAACTTATCAACAGCTAGTTTTTCTGATACAGCAATCGGATAATACTTCTGGTATATCGGAGGGTGATTACCTGTATCGATCGAATGGATTGCATCCGGGATGCATCCAACATCACTTGGTGTTTGGCTGAAAACATCTTCGTATTCAGTCAAATCAACTACGGAAGCAGAAATAGCCGAGCTCATTTCCCTGTCTGAATTCCGCGAATTCAAATGCTTCACAAGCACAACTCGTTTGGATTCAAAATCCACAACGTACTCAGAGTTAATCCTTCGCCTCGTCCTTATGACATCTTCATGAGGTTTAATTAACTTCACACTTTTGTCCCCATAAGTTATCGTAACATTATGACGGCTACAAAAGTCACTTCCAAGCAACACATTTTGGGTTAGTTTTCGCAAAACTATGAATCTGATGGGAATGACATGGTAATCAGCAAACATCTTGCATTCCGTATACCCATGCGGAATATCCACGTTTGTATTAGCCATCGTCAACGTACCAAACCTCCACGGTTTCAACTCTAAACCGCATCGAACTCTAAACGGCTCGCTCATTAGTGATACACGTGCACCTGTATCTACTAATGCTCTGCTCCTAACGCCATTAATCTCGATAGGCAACGTAGGTAACGTAACATCCCCGATGAAAGAAGACAAAGTTAAATCTGATGAATGGATACCGATTTCGCCGGTCAACATCCTCCAATCATCTCTGAAACTTCTCAAAGCTTCATCTTCGTTCAGACCTTTTGATACTCCCTGAGCATCTGATGTTCCGAGAACATCTTTCTCAATTTCTAATGTTCCACGAACATTATCACATGATATTCCGCGAATATCTGATGTTCCGAGAACATCTTGACCAACGGTAGCTGCATTCACCACAGCCTCACGCTGATTCTTCAACTGTAACTGATTTGCTTTAACTTTAGCAGAATCATAAACTTCAGGACAATGTTTCATGAAATGTCCAGTTTTCATGCAGTTATAACAAATAACTGTAGCTGGATCTCTTCTCTTGAAAACTTTGTTAACTTTTTCATGCTTATCAGCATCTTTACTCTTTTGAAGTTTAGCTTCTGATTTCGAATCAGGCTTCTTATTAGCTCTCTCAGCAATAGCATCATTAATTCCAATCAAATGTTCAAGGGCTTCTAAAGTTCTTCGTCCATACAAAGAAGACGCTATCGTATTTCTTAGAGTAGGTTCCAAACCTTTCAACACGTAAGAAATAATTTCTTTCTCTGCCATCTCAGGATTAAAATCCATACACAAAGATAGTACAGAATGAAAATAACTCGATAACCTTTCACTCCTTTGATGAACCCGGTTCATCAACTTTAGGAAAATAGCATGTCTATCTTCTTCCTTAACATAAGTCTCAAGAAATAATGACTTAAACTTTTGCCAGTTCTGACCTTGACCTTTTATCTTTGGTCCATAAACGTACCAATACCAAGTTGAAGCTTCACCTTTCATGCAAGCACCAACTCCTCTAATTAATTCTATTTCTGTCCAAAAATTAAGCGCGGCAGCTTCCTCGTAACTGCGTAACCAACTACACGCTTTTTCATGTTCGCCATGAAATAATGGTAACGGCACAGGCTTCATGATCGCTGATCTTGACTTTTCACCTTCTGTCATTGAGAACTCTTCAAGAAAGGAATGAATCTTTCTATTACCTTCAATCCGAGAATCCGATTCTCCAGTGCTATCCAATAAATCTCCATAGATTCCTTTATTGAACACGCTTGAACCAGACTGGGGTGTTCCGAGAACACGATCCTTTTCAAGTTTAAGGTTATGAATCATTGCAGCATGATTCGTTTGGGTGTTTTTGATTTCTTCTAACTCTTTACTTTGCTTGATTTGTTGCTGCAACAATTCTGTAGTAGTCGTTTGTAAAATGTTAAATTTTTCACCAAAAGAGTTATATCCTTTGATAAGCGCATCAAGCTTATCGGTAACAGTTTGAGGTTGACCGGTTTGGCTAGTTGATTCGTTGGGTTTAGCCATCACAATAGAATTCAGGGAATTCTAAACACAAAATAGAATTCCGGGAATTCTCACTAACAGAGCAATTCGAATACTTTGTATATGATGAATATAACAGAAGCGTAGAGGGAAATTTCAATTAGAATTTCTTCATCAATAAGAAAAACCAAACTTGAAGGACAAATGGTCAGCATCCAACTTCAACTTCCCCCCAACCTGAGAACAAAGCACCACACAAAAAGAAAAGAGTTCAAACAGCAGAGCACTTGACCACAAGAAACTCAAAAATCGAAGGGCATCTCCACCAAATGTTGTATAACTACTGGTCCAAGAGTACTAATGACACAAATCGATCACAACTAAGCTTCTAAAGCTAAGAAACACAATTTATGGCTCAACCGGGTTGAGCTTTATCACGCGTTCAATAAGATTGAACTTAGAGACAATTGACCAGATAGTCAGAATAGTTGTTATCACAGTAATAGTCCACGACTATTAGAACACAAGAACTTGAGTAATACCGCGTATTACTAGAGAGTTTAACTAACCGAGTTAGTAAGGCTGAGTATTCCAGGAATAACTCACCAATATCACAGATTCCGAGAATCTAAATGAACAAATGAAGGACACAATTGATCTTCCGATTACACACGTTTAATCTAATCAATTCTACTAGTTGTCACTTCAATGGTATTACAAAATTAAGGTCTATTTATACAAGAAATGTAGGAAATGTAAAAATAGGAAATTATACAAAAAAGAAGCAGGAAATACCGAGTATTTCCACAGTAACATATGGCAGGTTAGCAACCCGGTTGCTAGCAGTTGTACCTATCAAAGGGCGCGAGTATCAAATATACAACACATTGTTAGAAGAAAATATGAAAGGAAAATATTTTACCTCGTAATTGACTCGAAAAGAGAAAAGTCTGTGAAACACCTTTTTCTCATTTTTCATCTTCACACTTAGCTCAAAGTCATCTTTCGAGTTTCCAGGTTTGTGAACAAATTGATTAATGAGAATGATATTAATAGCAAAACAGTGTTCTCTCGGTGAGTTTACAGTTTTTGGTTAATTAGTAATAAGTTTGGATAAAAAATCAACTCACAAGTTGAAATGAATGTATAAATGAAACAAGAAAATGAAATTGTCTCAAAGGAGCAAAGAGTTTCAAATTTTACAAAATTCAGTTTCCATGAAAATTCATGAGTGTGCAATGAGTTTTCACTTTTAAACAAAAACATAATTACTCGAGATGAATAGCTTGAAGAGCAAAAAGATACCTTTTGTAATCAGCCAATATTAACAAATTGATAGCAATCAAGTTCAATTAAATCAAGCAGAATATCTAAGTTGCCTGTTCTCCGATCATATTGGAAAATCTTGATAAATGTTTCGATCTTTTTAACAAAGTTCGAAGTCACGGCATGCAAAAATCTGAAGAGATTTCATGTTGAAGGTAAATTGAATCAATTGGTAAAGCTTGACTTATTCACTGGATTTTTGGTCAAAGTTTATTAAATCAATGCGATGTTTGAGTTTTAGTCGATTCTTCAATTTTTCATTCACTTTATTGCACTTTAATCATCTTTGGTCTAAGTTTACTTCAATAATCATTTCCATGTCCAGGTTTTATCGGAATCGCAATTACTGATTTAAGGAGAAAGCAAATGAGCCTTTTGTGCTTGTTTTCAATGGAAACCTGGTGAAGCTTTTATAAGGTAAACATTAGCGAGTGCGATTAAAATTGAAAGGTTGCATTATAATTGTTGAGCCTTTAATTGACACTGATCGAGTTTGAATCGATGAAAAGCACAAGATTGTGGTGCAATGTGAGCATCAAAAGTGATCATCAATGTGCTAATGAACATTAACGTTTGCAAACGTTTGTAAAGCTGATAACAAGAAAAGTAAGCAAATAAAGGTAACAAAGAGAGAGAGAGGGATTCCAAGGCATACAATATAAATGTTTTTATGTGTCTTAATGATATCATTCAATGTGATTTCAATGTGATCATATACAGTGAGTGATTCACAATTGAATATTTGGGAATACAAATTATCTGGCGAAATGGCATGCCAAAGCTCTTTCCACTAGAAAGAAACAAGTAAAGAGAAGAAGATAAAATTTCAAACTCTGATGAACCCTGAAAGTAACAAAGAAAAGAATCAGAAGAAAACCGTAAAGCTGAACAGTTGATGGTGAATTTAAATAAGCCTTTCTCTTCCTTTATTCCAGGGGAAACTGCATTTAACGGTAAAGTAGTAGTAGAATGAAAATGTAAAGTAAATGAAAGGAAACTTCTTTCAGAATGTAAAGTGTAAGGAATAAAGAAGACGAAGAGGAAGAAGAAGAAGAAGAAGAAAAAATGATGATGATGCTTGGATATATTAAGGTAATAATGTGTAGAGAAAGGTGAATAGAAAAGGGTTACAGAAGGAAAGTCGAGGGATAAAAGTAGAATGATGAAGTAGAAAAGAGTTATTTAAATGTAAAGTGATTTTTGGGATAAAAATAGGGTCAATAGAATGTTTTATTATGGTTAACATTTTTTACTCTGGTCCAAGTTGCTTTGCTTCATTCAAAAGATGCTTCCGTATTTCAAATTAACGGATGCAAGAATTGCATTCAGCTTGTCACCAGTTTCATTCAGAACAGTATCTTGACTTGCTTTTTGAGGATAAGTTTAAAAGTCGGGAGAAGATTTCAATTTTTAGAAATGTTGAAGCAACTTTACTATTAAATTTGTTAAGAGTCGATGAGACTTGGTTATTCGAGTTTCTTCAGAATTTAATGTAAAATGAAGTTCACTTCTAACATTCAACTTCGTTAGTAACTTTGATAGCATTTTCGTGGAAAAATGAAGTTTATATCAAACTAGAGTTTTCTGAGTTTCACCACAGATTATCAATTTTATTGAATGAAAGAGGAATGTCAAAGTGACTATTGCAAGAATATTTGAGACTAGATTTTCTGATGGAAAAGATTCAGGGTTAAATGTATCAGAAACTGTAGCAATTGACGGATTCAATTTTTTCAAAGAAAACTCAATTGTGAGTTAATCAAGAATCGTTAGAAATCGTTGGAAAAGTTAAAAATGTTTGCTTCTCCTTGGTATAGAGTTAACGATTTCAATTACTGGACTCTAAGATTAACTGATAAACTCTGTTTTTGTTCAAGTGGATAGTTGAAGCTTGAATTAGTTTCTGATGGTTTTCATCAAATATTCATGAAGACGCAATTTCAAACAATTTAAAGGTAAAGTTTCGCTCAGTACGTCTCGGTGTTAATGGGTTAAACAGTCTATTTCAAGAGTTTGTATAAACTAGAGTTGCTAACCCAAAGAATGAAAGTTAATTGACTAATTATTCAACTTGGCAGCATTTATTAACTTAACCAGAAAAGAAAGAAAATAGCCTTTTTTTTCTTTCCATTTGTTTTTGACAATTTCAGCCTGGAAAAGGTTCAAATTGTTAATTGGAATGAGCATTCTTGAGATGAAAAACTACCCATTAGAGTAACTCAGACTGTCAGTCTTGAGAAGTAAAAGTAACCAACAAAGCAAAGATTTAAAGTGTTCAAACACTTAATCAACCATCATTAGGCTTGGCAAAGTTCAAACAGATAATGAAAAGGGAAAGAATGTAAAACTGTTGGGCAAAAAGATGAACCCTCATGATAATCATATTTTATTAATGGGAAGAAAAGAGAATGGAAAGAATGAAAAAATTTCAAGAGAATCAGTTTTTGGCTCATTATCGTCTCGTGGATCGTTCTCATCTTCATAGCTCAAAGGATTTATCAAGCCCATAAGGCAAGTTTACTATTGACAATGTTGCTAATTGAATTTGCTTCTGCTTTCTTCATTCCTTCAGATAAATACAGGTAAACAGATTGCTTGGTTATCTAGCTTTTTTTATTTGATAAGATGATGAGATTACCAATGATCTTTTTAGCCATTTCTTACATTCAATCAACGATCTTCCTGGATTCATTAAATGCCACTCTTATACATTCTCTGTATAACATGCATAAACTTGTTCAGCCATTTCTCTTTTTACCTTTTATGGAAATTCAGTTACTCATTGCCTATTGCAACTCTTGAATCCGAATCAACAAAAGAATAATTTCGAGCAAGAAAGAATGTAAGTTAAGGGAATATCTCAACTTGTAAAATGAACATTTTAATTAAAAGCTAATTAAATCGGAAAAAGTAAAGATTGATAGATGGATTATTTCAAATGGAAATATTGACGATATTGAATAACTCTGAGAATGTTTGTTTTCTCAGTTTTCACGAGTTAACAGGTTCCAAGGTTGATTTGCATTATTATTGCGACAAGAAATGAACCTTTTTAAAGACAAAAGTTAAGCCAATTTGAAAGGATGTTTACAAAAGTACATTCAATCAAAGCGAGTAATCAAGTCTCGAAATTCACAGGGAAAATCGAAGAGAGTTACAGTTTTCAGTGAAACGCGTTTTCAGTTGATGAATTGCCAGTCAATTCGTTTACTCAATCAGGTGGAGAGAAAGAAAAGTTGAAACTATTAGACGTAAAGTTCAACTTGAAAACGTGCAAACTTGATCAACTGTTTCTCATTTACTACTAGTAATAATAACCTGGTTATAGAGTGAAAAGGAGGAAAATGGCGAAAAATATTAATATAACCTGAAAACATTTATGCATAGTTCATTTAATGGTGAAAGTGAAAATAGTTTGAGCTTAAAATTTGGTGAAGTCAACTTTTGTTGTTGTTTTTTTGGTGCAAAAAAGAGGGAAAATAAAGTGAAAATCAATATTGTCTTCGGATTACCAATTGAAAAGTACGTTGACTAATACACACAATTTTACTCGATTTAACATTTGAATTAGGATTGCATTCTGGTAACTAGGTTTTAAATTGGTTTCCCTTTTCCCATCGTTTCAAGAGACTTTCATGATTAATATTGAAATGAAAAGTTGGATAAACAATTTCACCTTAAGTATTATTTAACAAACTGCAACGAGCAGTTATGAGGATTAAGGCACGAGGGCGTAGCCCGAGTGTTTTTATCTCATAACTGCGAGTTACAGTTTGTTAAAAGGCTTACATAACGATGTCCATCGGCTAAGATAAGATTAGATAAGATAAGCTAAAGTTGAACCAAAGAGTAAGGTAATCAAAGAGTAAGGTACCTTACTCTTTGGTTTTTTATTTTTCGTTTATCTTTAAACAATGACTTTATGCTGATAGATAATGCAAGATTTGCTATATTTTTATGCAGATTGTCACATAACAATGCTTATTAACTGTTCAGTTAAACTGTGTTTGTTAAATGTGCAGTTATGTGGTTTAACCATTTAAATTAAGTTGATTTATCAACCACTGAGTTATGTAAGAGTATTTACATAATTTAATAACTCGAGTTGAATAAATCTTTAAATCGGAAATAAAATAGTAAATGTTTACTTCGTCAATTGAAATTTGCTTTATCCTGAAAAGTGTGATAATGGCAAGAAAATATTGTCAGAGCTAAAAGTACAACAATGATAATGATGATGGCAAGAGTTGCAATTGATGACTAGGAAGTGAAGTTGGGAGGAGTGATGATGATAATAGACAGACAGATGAGTCTAAGCATGATGAAATTGCGTGATTTTGATAGCTTATTTGCTGATAAGCTTGATCGATATAGCCATAGGCTTAAGTAAATTATTTCTTTCTCTTTCGTTGCCTTCTTCTTCAATCACAACCTGCATTTCAACTTCATTTTTTTTCGTTCGTCTTTTTCTTGTTCTTGTTTTTCTCCCTTTTCTTCCCTGTTCATGCAATTGCAAGATTGAATGAGTGGATGGAGATGATGAGCGTGATGATGATGATAATCAACTGAGGCAACATTGAAAGTTGACTCGCATTTTCAGTCTCTATTCGTGTGCATTTAGTTTATCAATGTTTCTTTTTTTTCCCTCTCTTCGTAAGTTACAGTCACAGGGAGTGCATTTCATGAGCAACATTTTCGCATTCAGTTTATTCATTTATTTCCACTCTTTTCACCTAAACTTCAAAGACATTAATGGAAACAAATTATCGCTCATTTTACTATTGTTTTACCAGAATTTTTTACACTCAAAAATCTTTTGTTGACCTTTTTTTCTGCTTCTGTTTTACAATGATTGTGATGAACCATGCAATGAACATTTATAACACAATTGATTGGATTAATCGATAAACATTTTCCATTGTGCAAATGAAGCTGTGCAAACTGGAAAAAAGTGTAAATATGAAAAGTTATATTTGGATTGGTGAAAATTTAAACTCGACTAATTGAGAATCAATAGCAAGTTGAAACATGAAAGCTTTAAGTTGATGCTCAAGTTCAGAAAATGACGGAAACGAAAAAAAAGGCAAAAACATGAGAAAGGATTGAAGTGAAAAAAGAGCGAAAAAGTTGAAGGTAAATTATAATCAATAAGAGCAGATTAAATGTAGCGCAATACGAATGGTTAAGGGAAACTCGAGTTACGGGAGTTTCTGTCTGGAACTAAACGTTGCTATTATTACCAAAATATGTGCACACATTTATTATGATTATTAATATTTTCATGATGAAGATGGAATCAACTTTTTTGTTTAAATCATTGAGATTGCGTGTATTCACTTGGGTAAACCTAAAAGTCATGTAATCAATGTTTTTCAATATTTTTGCCTGCTTTTTGCTTTTCTGATCATTGTAAAGGCAGAATAGTGCATGCAATTTTGTATCGAGCAATCATGAGTCAAAAGTGTGCGCAAAATTGGCCAAAAAATGAGTAAAATATCAATATTGTGGGTTTGTATTAAATTTGAAAGAAAAGTTAACAACATTAAACCCGTAAAATGGTGTAATTGTATGAATTTAGATTTAGAGTGGAAAATAATTCAATCAATATTGAAGAGACACTGGAAAATGAAGTTTCACTGAGAATCACTATATCAACAAGGATTCATTAATATCGACTGATATTGATTTCAACTTGAAGCATTTGGATTGCAGTTTCAATGAAAAGGTGATAAACATTTAAACATTTCATGGAAATGGAATTGACAAGAGATTTCAAGGTCATCAGGAGAAGGATAAAAATTGAGTTTAATATTGAAAGTTAATTTAAAATCATCTAGACTTGAATGTACAATGTTTTTTGGTAAGGAAACATTTAATGAGAAAAGTTTCAATTGTTTGTCAATAAAGCTCGTTGTTTTGTGTCTTTGGTTAAATTGAAATTGACTATTGAACAATGGAAACTGAGGAAACCCAGGGAAGGTGGAAACGATAATCTGCAGAATAGCAAAGTGGATTGAACGCAAAAAACAGATTCTAAACTATCCAGGGGAATATTATGTGATATCTGTGTAATTTGATGTAATTTATTGTTGCTATTCTTCAAACGCCTCACTGGGAAATTCAAACTCTTGATTGGCCATCCATGGAATGATACAGCAAAATGATGGAACAATTTTTTTTTTCTTTCTTCTCCAGCTTTTCAAGTTAAAGCCCAGCAAAAATGCATATTGATCATTCATGTTGAGTTCACTTTTTAATAACTTGCTTTTACTGAAGTACCTTTCTTTTCACCACTTTTATACCTAATAATGAACAACTCCTCCCATGTGTGAGATTGACCGTTAACAATATCAGCAATAATGATAATGTTAAAAGTAAATATCACTGAAAACCAAATTGCTTGCAGTCACACAGGCTAAAAGCTTTTAAAAGTTGCTTCAAAATGCAATCCCAGTTTAATTGGCTGATAGATTAGATTAAAACTGGGATTAGATTTGAGTATAGCTTTTCACCCTTTTCAAAGTTCAGTTGCTCTGAATCTACTTTAAAACGCTTCTTTTCATGACCAATATTCATTGTTTACTTTTCAACTCTTTTTCACCATTCAAATGCATTAGTATTTTGGCTTGAGGATAAAAATGGCAAAGTAAATGAAACCAGAATAAAATGGACAATTTTCTGGTTTTCAATCTCATTTTATTACCTTTTTCACCTTTTACTTGATTCAGTTTCGGAAGTTAACCTCAATGAAATCAACGATCCAGAGAGAACAGTATCAATTACAATTTTACCAGACATTATAATTATGAAGGGAAAGGGTTCAAGTTAAAGGGGAAAGTTTTGCTTTTTCAATTGAATCATCACTTGTCTTTCACTTTAACCGTTCCACCCAGTTATTGGTGCTTCCATTGATATTTAACCCAAAACTTTACACTTTTTTGTCCTTCAAACTTTTAGCTTGCTCGAGTCACTTTTCATCTGAAGTTCAACTTTTGATCGATTATTTCAAGGCAGAAGTAAAAATATCTCAGTCAATTTTGGCAAACAAAGTTACGGACAATGTTTATACTGATGATGTGCAAACTTGTTTTTTTTTGTAAAAACAGTTTATTCAATGGAAAACGATGAAAATTTTGTCTTGATCATCTTGAAGTGAATAAGATAAGGTAAACTCAATTTTGTCTCTATTTTATGAACAATAAAAAGAAGGGAAAAGAAACAGATATAAAAGTTGAAACAGTTTTTAAACCGAGATTCTTGACTGAAACTCTTTAACTCTTGTTGATGACATTGATGATGACACATGATAATGAGTTTTTTATTAAATGGATTTATCAAAGAGAAAAACAAGAAAAATCAAGGAGAAAAAATGTCTATTTTTTGGTTTAAAGTACGACTTTCAACTCTAAACTTTCAAAATTTTTTATTCAATTTGATATAACATTGCAAATCGTCAACTTTGTTTCAATAAAGATTCAAGTTGAATTAAATGTGGATCAAAATTGAAAATAAGATTATCTTTTGAGAGTTTTTACCAATATTTTGTATGAAACAATTTCATTACAATATCAAAATAGACTGAATATTTTGCATTCATTTAAATGTCAATGAATTAATTTGATCAAGCTCAGATAATGAAGTTAATAAGGTTATAAAGGTAATATAATGATTAGTTATGAATGCAATGCCTAAAGCAAAAGGTGAACCATGAAAGTTGAAATGTTATTCAATTTAGAAGTGTTAATTTGATCAAGTTAATCTGATTCATTTACATGTGAAATATTGAAAATTGCAAAATCAGTTTAAAAGCGCATTAAAGTGCAGGCAAATGAGCATTGTTAAGAGCAAATGAATTAACAATGAACATCATTTCAACCATTTTAACTTGAAATGCTTTCCCATTAAATATTTACCAATTGCACTTTCATGATGGAATCATTGAGATATTTTTGGCTCTTGACCATCTTTCATTTTTGTTACATTTAATAATTATCTGTTTATTTTTTTACCAACTTTTATCCTCAAATAATGTTATACTTTTTTGTAACAAACATTGTCGATACTTTGAAAACTACAATCTAATCATTTCGACATTCAACTCAATTGCTATTCTGTGCATTATTTTGTCTATTTTTTTATTATTATTCAAACATTCATACAAACATGAATTCTAGACAGAAAAGCATGGTTCAGTTTCAAAGAAACAGAGAGAAATAGAGTTCTTTAATGTTCAATTATTTTATGATGTTCATCAACAAGATTACCAATTCATGAGAATCGAGCCCAACCCATGTCATAACAAAAATAATGATCATTATGATAATAATAATCATTATCATTGCCTTTTCTAGTTCAGGTAAGCTTTTCATTGTAAGTTTACCAAAAATGTTGCTTCTGTTTATCATTTTGTAAACTTTTAAGAAATGAAATAAAATCTCAAAGGAGGTTAAGACAGAATGTTGCATTTTCGGCTAAGATTCAGAATAAAATGAATTATCAATCAGATCGAAGTTCAATTCCCATCAAGCCCAAGATTTAGTTGATATTATTCCGCGCCCTCAACACTATCATGGAAGATGAAAGATTATTTTCATGCCAAGTTTTTCATTTGCATTTCACTTTCTGCAATTAGCAATTTTGCAATCAAAATTGGTGTGAAATTTGAAAGACTGAAAATCAGATAAAACTGTGAAAGTAGAGTTGTTAACTCGACACTTTTTGCTTCAATCCAAATTGTGATTTGCAGGAAAATGAGGAAAATAGTAAACATGAAAATGATGAACATGTAAAGAGTTGACAAAAAAATATCTTATGACTTTGAGCGTATAAAATGGAGAGACGCATTTTGACTGACTAAAGCATGTTATCTGGTTGATTCATGAATTTAGTTGAAACTCATCAAGTTGCTGAGTTTGCAAGAGTTGGATTCACATAAAATCGATTGGATCAAGGAATGAAATTGATTCAATTGATGTTACAGAGAGAATGGGATGAAAAGGAAAGAATGTTATACATGATAAAAGGGAAAATCTGTTGAAGATTTGTGAACACAAAAAGTCCTGCAGAATCATTTTTACGATCAAGGTCAGGTTAGTTGATTAGATACAACATTGATAGGCTTTTGATATGAACAGTAAAAGAATTAACAATTTGTAGAAGAATATCTCGAGGTTTGCGCTCCATTGAATTAGCAAGTTATCGAGTGGTTCATTAAGATAATCAAAATTTCAACCAAAAGTTAATCAGATTATAAATATTCTGCAGTCAAATATTCAAAGTGAACAGGAAGATGAGCAGAAAAAAGGATTCCCAAGTCATCTTGTTTCATTGTTTTCATTTGCAACCGTTTCCATAGCATAAGCATGATAACAGGTTGACTGAAATGAAGAAAATTTTACAATATTTGGTAAACTTTGTAAATATAGCAATTCTCATTAACGTCAGAATGTTTAGATTTTGCAAAGATGGAAGCATGGTTTTCAGGGGAAATGTTTTCCCTTCAGAATTCATCTCGCAACAAATAAACTACAGGGCATTTCAGCTAATTTGTTCGATATTTTTACTCGCCTTGTGAATGACTCAAGTGCTTAAAATTTTTACGGAAATTTCTCGAATACTTAATTGCTATCTCAAGGTTAAGGTCAAAAGTTAAACATAAAGGTTTCTGATTAACTGACCAGCGCTTCATGAGCAATTTGAGTTTCCAAACATCATTTCATGAATCTTTTCATTGCTTTTTTCCCATTTTTGCATTCTCAAGATTATCTGAGCTGCTATTTTAACATTTTAATAATAGAGAAAAATTCATGCAACGATGTTTGGCAACTTGAATTCGTGTTATTCATAAAGCGCTTCTCGCTAAGTTACAGACTTTGAGTGCGAGTCTTTCTTGAAAATGATGAAATGATCTTAACGTAGATTAAAAAATTTTTACTTTTGCTATTGAAAGAGTAAAGCTTTTGTGCAAACAGAAACACAAGAAGGGAAAAAGTGAAAAAGTGAATCATCAAAGTATCGCACATTTGGTTCTTTGCGGTTTCATCTTCATCCTCATCTTCCATCAACATTTCTAGAATTTTTACCTCTCTTTTCCCACTCGGCATCCTCATTCATCATAATCTTCATCAGTTTACTTTGTGCTTAAAGATTGAGGGAAGAGAAACAAGGATAAATATTATTTCTATAATATAATTTCTATTCCATAAACTGTAAAAAAAACAATAAACTATTGAAAAGTTGATGCATTTTGTTATATGATATTGAAACAAACATTGAATCAAATTTAATGGCAGAAAGTAAAAGAGGAAGAGGAGCGAGGGAGAGAGAGAGAGAGAGAGAGAGAGGAAAGATGAACAAGATGAAGTGAAAGAAAGAAGATGAAGAGAAAAGAAAAAGTATATTTACTCTGTTAACCTCTTCATCTTTTTCATCACAACTTCATGTCTGCATGTGTGTCTATTTCATCTTCATCTTTCTTTCTCACCTTTCTATCTCTTTCGATTTTCTTGTCTCATCTTCCCTTTCCACTTATTTTTTTTCAACTTAGACGATCGATAAATTGAATTGACCAAAGTAATCGATAATCTTTTTACACAGCAACATAAAGAGTAACATGGACTGGGACTGAAAGAGCAAGGATAACAGGGAGTGAGTGAGAATAGGTAACTGGAAAGATAATACAATAATGATATAAAGCAGCGCAAAAAGAGGCTTTTTGTGTAAAAATGAATAACAAGGCAAGAAAAGGACAATAAGGTTCATATTTTTTCATCATTTGAATATTAACTTTTACTTTCAATCAATTATTTCCAATTATTTAGATATTTTTGTCATTTTATCGTTCCTTGCTATAAATGAGTTTTCTTTCTTTATTCATTTCATTTCACCAAGTTTTCGCTCTGTGATTACCACTGTGAAATGACCTTCATATTAATATATTGAACGATTAAAGTTTCAATCAATTTTCATGGTTTCACTTAATTTACGACTTTGATCTGATTTAAGTTTAACTTTTCACCGTTTTCAGGAAATACATTTAAATGTCACGAAAATTGTTGGATAAATTACGTTTTTATAGTTAACTAACTTGTAAATTGGAATGGATTGAAATAATCAATTTATATTAACATGGAAAAAAGAAGTTAAACGAAAATGCAGATAAATGTTATGGACAATTGATTCTGATTGAAATGATTTTTTTCCCTGTTATCTCATATTCACAAGCATGAGATTTCAAAGGGCAATATTTTTGTTTTTATGGAAACTTTGATTTATTAATGACAGTTTAAACAGTTGATTGCAATTAACGATTAACAATCTTTGCAAATTAATGGAAACACTTTTTTGCATATAAAATTGAAATATACATTTAAATGGCAAATTTGCAAACTCAATCAAAAATGAATGCTTCAAGATGAACAAAAATATTCATCGAGAGGTTAACACTTGACGATAAAAGAGATTCTGGTATTGCTTTTTCTCTCCACTTTCAGCTTTTCCTCTCAAGTTATTTTGCTTCTCAATTTCAAACCATTTTTCATGATAAATATGCAAAGAAGAGAAGATGAGAATCTAAAATTGTTCAAGTTGATTTGAAACAGTCAACTCAATCAGCTTCGTCTTCATTGCATTTTATACTTTAAATTATTGCACAAAAGTGTTTGTTCCAGTTTGCTTGTGAAAAGATGAATCTGATATCGATATAAGCAGGTAAAGGTAGAGAGAAAAGTTGGAAAAATTAAATTTCCATTGATGACAGGAGAATGTTAAAATGAGAAGTTGACATTTTTTCACTTTACCTTATCATGTTTATCTTTCATCTTGAAAATTATTAGAAGCAACTTTTCAACATTCTGTACAGAAAAGTTTTTCCCTTTTACATGGGAACAACTTTTTCCGTTGAAAGACTTTTCTTTTCTCAATGTTGTTATTGTTGTTGACATTGTTATCAAAATGTTTATCAGAATAAAAAAGCGAGCGAAGAAAAATTGGAAAACTGAAAGCAGAATCACTTAATGTAAACCTGTTATTTTCATGATTCATGATTTTCAGCTTAAGGATATCATTTAATGAGTACAATTGATGATTGTTATTGATAGGTGATTGGGTGAGAAAGATGATGAGTTTTACCGTCTCTTGAAAGGAAAAAGGAGGAGAAGAATTTTTCTCTTCTTTATTCTTCTTCTGATACAGAGATAATAAATGTTGTGGAAGGAATGATGATGAATGTCAAAATGGATGACAAAAGAGGCGAAAAGAAAGTAAGGTGATAACAAGAAGAAGAAGAAGAAAACCGAAAGAGAAAAGGAAAAGATGAAAGGTTCAGTTAGATAACTGTATGGAATCTTCATTAGAATCATAACTCAAGGTTATAACTGTCGATGCAAGAATAAACTATCATTATTGTAATCATTCTCCATGTTATCAGTGATGAATTTGATTCTCATTTTTCAACTTTTCCAACTGATTTCAATTGGAAGGGCAAACAGCAAAAAATCGAGTGAAGAGATAATGCAAATATACAGAAAGATTATTCAAGTTTTGATCAAAAAAAAAGAGATGAAATTACATGTTAAATTGAATTGATATGAAAGACTGAAAACTAAATTTAAAAAGTCTTAAGGGAATTATTTTCCAATGAAAATGTAATCATATTGTTATCAATTTGAATGGGATCAACATTTGTATGTAAACACTCATTGAGATGCAAAAATGGATGAATCGCGATTCGAATGGAAAAATTAGCCAATTCAAGGTAAATTAATTGTACAGTTTAATCAAAAAGCCAATGAAAATGTGAAAATTGAGTGAATGGAGGAAAGCTTTGAATACAGAGAAATGTAACAAAAATTGTATGAAATAAATGTATTGATAAGTCCTTTCAGACTTTCCTTTTCATCATTAGATTAGTTATAGATTAGTTGGTTCTTGTTCATTACATTAATAATAGATTACAATGTAATACCTTCAAGACTATTGCTTTGATGAGTAGCTTCAAGCTATTTTCATTGTATCATTCAATTGTATTCTGGTTGTGTTATAATATGCCAGGCAACCAAAAATATTGAGCTATTATTGAAATAAAATTTTCATGTTTCATTAACTTTTCTAGTTTTCTATTCCCAATGATTCTTTTCATTTTTTGCGCCTTTCCATGAGATTTACACCAATGTCACCAGAAGACAATTGAATTTTATATTTTGATTGATTAGGCATTCAGGTCAAATTAGTTTGACTCTTTTTTGCATCACCTTCATCATGGTATTAATCATCATTGATAAACTAGACTCTCTTCTTGAGCGTCACCTTGTTCTTGAAGAGTCACAAAGTTGCCTGAGACAGCCTTTGCTGGCAAGTTTGCGTTCATCAGAACAAAGTTACAAGAGATTGATAGAGAAGAGACAAGATGAATAAAGAATGATGAGGAAAATGAAAGTGAAGCCAAAAAATCTTATATTCATGATTCATCGACTGGCACCTTTATCCAAACCCATCTTCAAAATGAACTGGAAACATGGAGAGAATGCGATGAAAAAAAATGATAAGTTAATCAATTCAATTAAATAACATGTCAGTGATGAGAGTTCAGTTGAACCTGATGAATTGTTTAAACTGAAACTTGATTAACATTTAAAAAGATTAAATGCAAAAGAAGAAGCTAAAAGCTGTATAATTCTGAGTCATTTTGTTCACCTAAAGTTCATGTAATATTAATCCTTGAGCAAAAGTTGAGAGCAAAAGAAGGGAAAAATATCTTTGTTACTTCGCGGATCACCTTTCAACCAATCATCTTAATTATCATGTAAAAATGTTCAATTTTATCCACTTTTCCCATTCTTCAATTTACGCATTTTCAATATTTATATCAAATGGCAATACTGGTTTGTCCATGATGTACAAATACAATGATGCATATGTACATGAATGGCGAAGGTTACTGGTTAATTCATTTATACACTTCAGTTTAATGAATCTGAATTGCATTTAAAAATCCTGCAGGGAATCAATATTTAACTAGTTAGCAAGATGGAATTAGTACATTTCTGCTTCCCTTTGGGATGCTTTGGAAGATGAAAGAGAGCAAAAAGTATTCATCAGAAAATATCATCAACATGGTAAAAGAGTTGAAATGCAAATATTGAGGATAGACAGGAAAGGAAAGGGTAAAAAAGAGCAGAACTAATTGAATAACTAAATAACAATTGATAACATTTTATTCAGAAATGTGAGATTGTCAATAAATCTCAATTCCTACTTTGGATTCTACAAATGATATTCAAATGCAAGTGAATATTTTTACATTTTTTATCAAAAATTGAAAAAAGTGATAAAATTTGGCAAAAAAAGGTGAGTAACAATCAACGTGTGAAATGATTTTACCAATGGAGACATTTTCAGACAGCTTAAAGGTGGGATAAAAATGAAAAACAAAACTGTAAACAAGAAAAATACTGAGAATGCAAATTGACAAAAATTTTGACAATTAAATTGACTGAGCATGTAAAATCGTCAGGCTGGAACAGGGTAAAGCAAAAGCGTTTAAAAGTTGAAACAAGCAGAATGGCAAAACTCTGGGAAAAGGTAAAAACAAAGTGCAACTCAAGGTTTCGTATTTCAATTCTGGAAATTGTGAGAAAAGTGAATAAATTATTGAGGTCACAAAGAAAAGGGTTTAATTTTGTAGCTTCTATCAGCAAATCAAGAGTTGAAAAGACATAATTTTTTCATAATAATTGAAGTTAATTAAGTTTTTTTTTGCAAACTTTTCGTGTTAAAAATTATCCAATAAAAGTAGAGTTTTGTTGGCAACTAATAACAACTTGAAAAGGGTACAAAATGTAAACAGGTAAATAGTATTACCTTTTTGATGTTACAAAAACAACAATTCATTTGTTAGCAAATGCTAGCAGTTTTTCATTCTGTTGTTTTACTCAGGCTAATCTCATGTCCTTGGGTGAAAAGAAAACTGAATTTGCTCAATTCACTGGATTGTGGGTTGAACTTTTAAGGAAATCACATTTTAAGAAGAAACGAAAAGCGATGAAAAATGAATTTTCACCTAAGTTGCTAATGAATGGTTAGATAAAACTGATCAATTTCAGTCTAATTTATTGGCTTATTATCGTTTTATTTCACAACAATAATATGAATGACGCAAGGAACGCTAGTGAAAAATAATGAAAATAATAAGATAAAATCATATGAAATGTAATTAATGATTTTTAACGCAAATAATATATTATTTTTGCTTTTTGTTTTCAGCCTTTCCTGTGCTGATTACCTTGAAGAGGTTGAAACTGTAAGATGATGATAATGATGAAAGGAAAGATCCTTGACTAAGGTAAACTACGCAAAACACGCAACCTCATTTTTCATTATATTAATACACATTGAAATAATCTGAGTGGAAAAATAACATGAAAATCTTAATGAAGCTAATAGTGAAAGTTGAAAAGAATTGAAGAAAAGTGAAAAAGACGATTTTTGCATTTCAAAAAAGATGTTTTTGCAAGAAAAAAACTTGATATTGTTTAAGCATGGAAAGCAATAGTTTGGTTTAACGGTAATTTGTCAGACATTTGATCTTAATAGTAAACTTTGATAGGAAATGATGAAAATTAAGCAAATTTTTCATGGAAATTCGAAAATTTTGAAACCCTTCAGTAAACATTTTTATGATTAAAAAGGCATTTAAATTGTTCAATAAAAGTTGATTAAATTCGCTGAAAGCTAATCATCATCGAGATTAACTTATTCATCTGGCTTTCACGTATTCATTCAATTTTAAGCTTGCTTTTCGGTTAATCCTATTATTCTGGTAACAGGTTAAACAAAGGAGCAATCATTCAATTGTGAATTCAGATAATTGCAGTTCACCTATTATTTTGTTCAATCCTGAGTAGAACTTTGTTTCAACACTTGGATAACATCGAAAGCGCTTTTTATTAACCATTGTGTACATAAGCAGACATTTAATTGATTCTTGTTGATATTATTTACTATTTGCATCAAACAAAAGACAGAAAAGGAAATGAAATGATAATAAAAATAATACTGAACGAGACTTCATTATTTTAACATTTGCAGGCGAGTGTAAACCCATTGTTGTTTGCGTTTCTACAATTAACAACAAAAGCCGTTTGCTTCATAAATAAACAATAATAGCATTAATATTGGGTTGAAATGATCAAATGATATTCTGTCAAGTTGATGAAATATAGCAAATTGCACATTCAATTGAAGGAACAAGTTGTTCATTGAAAAATAGGAAATGATAAAAAGTGGAAAGACAAATAATCAATTGACTTTTAATTAGGTTAAACGTAATTTTTACGAAAAAATTACTCGACAATTAAAGGTTTTGCAATCAATTTTGTTATGAAAATTAATGCTATTGGAAACTCAGTTATCAACGATGATTAAGTAGTCATTCAATAGGATGGAATAATTTAATGAAAGATAAATTGCAAACCGATTGGTAAATGAAGAAAGTTTGCAAATAAAAAATGTTGACGGTTAATTAACCAATAAAACATTTCTCTTGATTTAATCAGAGTCTCATATCCTGAGTTAAGGTTTAACATGTTCAAGAAAATGATTCAGTAATTAAATTAGCTTCATGTGAGCAATTGGAAAACCAGTTTGGACATTAAATTAAACAGAAAATTTGATTAAAAACAAAATAATACGAGTCATCATTTTAAATTGCTGGAGTGATGAATCGAGTGAAAAGAGAGGAGAAAGTATAAGCAACAAGAAAAGTTGAGGTTAACAGCATAGAGAAAAAAAAGATGTAATCATGTTCATGATAGACCATGAAAAGTGAAGAGTAAAATTTTCACAGTTTTCATTGATAATAATACTTAATCAATTGGACTTGGAATTGTTTTCAAGTCACAAGAAAAAGAAACGGAAAAATTATAATCAAGATAAATTAAAGCCAAATAGAGGCAAGTCTATGGACTAAAGAAGAAAGAATTAAGAATGTGTATTAAAAGGTTAATTTTTTCAAGTTTACCTGGAATAGACATGCAGAGTGAAACAAAGGAAAGGTTGATTATATTATGTATTATTTTGTAAACACAAGGCAACTGTACCTTGGTAAAATAGCTTCTTTGTTATAACAATAGTTGAAGGAGTTACCAGGTTTGTTTTCAGTTTTTCCTGTTTTCATCTTCCTTCTGCTAAAATATTAATAGTCAAATGGATTAATGTGATTTTACTCTTTTTTTTGTTTCTCCTAACTATTAACTATTCAGCTTCATTCTTGATATTATCTTGCTGTTAATCAATGGAAGCAGCAAGAGATGAGAAAAGGATGAGAAAATGATATTCATCTTGAAGAAGGTGGATGAAAAACGATCAGAATTGATGATGAAGAGTAAGTGGAAGAAAGGGAAAGAAAGAAAGGATGAAAAGTACAAAGTGCTACACCCTTTCGACTAGCAAATCTCTGTTAATCTGAGCTTTTATTTCAGCCAAGCTTCTCTGAAATATTAAAAACAAAAAGTTTGCGCATCCTTGAAAAGCCTTTTTTTATCATGTTACTCAATGTCTTGGAAAAGTATGAAGCTAACAATGTTAATCAAGGTAATAAATGAACTTGTTATCAAAATATTTTCAGGTTTAGGCTCTTTGCTCTTGTTATCATCTTAACTGAATGTCTGCCATTTCAATTAAGTTCAGCTAATCAGCCTGTAAAGTGAAAATATAACATTTTTGTTTGAGATAAAAAGTTGACTTCATCTTGAGACAGGATTGTAGGTAAATTGCAATTTTACAGACAATATTGATTGTGATGCTTTGCTTTCAGGAAAATGGGTTTAGTTTCGGTTGAAACATTGATACTTATTTAATTTTAGGTGATTCGGAGAAATGTTAAACATCGATTATAAATGATCACCTTAATTATGTGATGATATCAATTGATTATGGTTATTAATGGAGGGTGAAGGAAGCGAGAAGCAAAAATATCAAATTAATAAGAAATTATAATTGAAATTAACTTGATAATTTATTCAGCTTCTGGTCTTAATTACTAGAGACTTTTTCTTACGGCAATCAGTTGAAATTAATTATTTTCAGTGAATTTGGCTTCAACTGAAAACGGAAAAATGTTCAAATTGAAACATGCAAAAAAGACACAGACTTGATTAGAGTTAAGGAAAAGGGTTGATTATCGGTGATTAACTGTAAATTGGTGGTGAACCTTGTTAAAGGTGTGCAATTTAGGTGAACAATGGTGAATATACTGAAGATTCTGGAACAAGTAGGAGAGCTAATAATGGAAAGGAATTAAAGTTTCCTTTGCTTGAACCAAAAAATCTATTGAAGAATAGCAATTATAACACAAGAAAACGATATAGAAGAGTAAAGGAAAGGATAAGGTGAACATTGAAGTAAAAGGTTTTGTTGCTTTTTCTTGCTTAGTTGCAAGAAGTGGTAAACATTGAGCAATGTAATTAATAAATTAAATATGTGGCTGTAATTAAATATTGTAAGAGAGAGAGAGAGAGAGAGAGAGAGAGAGAGAGAGAGAGAGAGAGAGAGAGAGAGAGAGAGAGAGAGAGAGAGAGAGAGAGAGAGAGAGAGAGAGAGAGAGAGAGAGAGAGAGAGAGAGAGAGAGAGAGAGAGAGAGAGAGAGAGAGAGAGAGAGAGAGACTTGAGTATCGATGAAATAATTTTGATAAAGTGCCACACAAAATGTGTCAAAACATCTTGATTTATGCATTTTTTTTCGTATTTTGTGTAAATGTAATATGGCAAATGGAACCAAAAATGAGTGCCAATTGCTAATTGTGAAAAATTCAGGGTTCATTTAGATAGTTGTGTGTATGCAGGAAAATAGGATTCTGAATGTTTAAATAAATGATGAGAGAAACAGAAATGAAAGGGAAAATGGAGAAAAAAGTTAATTAGTTAATTACTTTAGCATCCAGTTGAGCAAGCCCTGCAATGAGCGATGATACAATAAGAGGTACTATTAACATCTTAAGCATTCTCATGAGGATTTCACCGGGAAATTTAATCAACATTTGAGTGTCGTCAGAGAAGTCAGCATATCGGCATAAACCACCGATAACGCCTCCGCCAACCACTGCAGCTATGGTCAAAATTAGTAACAAATTTTCCAAATTCCAGTCCAGGCACTGTTTCATCCAGGTTTATAAAACAGTTAAATGTGTTTTAGGTTAAAATCCAGATAAATTCAAGTGTTGATAGGGGCATGGTGTTATCAAAAAGGAACCAGAAAAGACAGAGTTCAATTACAATGATATTACCATAAGGATAGACATGTAAAATTAGAAAGAGAAAGAGTTAATTAATATACAAATATATTGATAATGTTTGAATGCGTGTGTGTATAAATTATTAGACAGTTTATCATTTCAGATGAGACAAAGCATTTTCATATTTTACTGCTTGTGTTTTGCTTGCTTTCGTTTTCCTAGTTTTTCAAGGTTTGCTGGTTACATTAATGGTGCTTCCAATTTGACTTTTAAACCAAATTGATTGCAAAATGATTTCTTTTTTCTTGGTTAAATGGTAGAAATGAAGAAAAAATCCTTTGAAAACAGGATCGAAAAAGAAGGCAAAGAAAAAGAGATTTTCACTTCTGATTGATAAGTGGGTTGGGATAAACAAGGATCTATTACTGTGAGTAAATTATGTTTGTTGAGTTGTGTTTTGGTGTAAGTAGTTTGTTAATATTCATCGCCTTCTTTGCCGAAACTTTCCAAGGTGATCAGGTCATAAAAACAAGTTATACATAAAGAGTATCTTCCATTTTGGAGTTGTTATTTACAATAAAGATATACAATAGCAGGTATTGACAGTAATTATGCTGGTGATCAACATTGTGTTGATTAGGGTTAGCACAATAGGTGGTGAATAAAAAGTTGGATTCATTTTCAAACATCCTAATTCAACTGGGCTGTCCATTTAACTTTCATATGATAGCATTAAATCTCTATTTTTCTCATCAGGCCAAACTATCTGGTGAAACGGTCAAGGTTTTTCATTCAAATTTCACTATCATCTGTACTGTTTCTTTGAAACTTTTCTATGCACAGAGAGGAAGTTGTTTTTTGTTTATAACAAATGATATTTATCAAACAAAAAGGCGGGAATAGAAAACAAAAGAAAGTGAAAACACAAACAGCAAGTGATAAAAATACATATTTTTCACTATTGATTGTTACAGAAACAATCCATTGAGATGACAGGGAATTGTTTAATTGTTCAGTGGTGATTAAAGTTACTCACCCGCTGAACAACTCCAGGTCTAGGTTCAGTAAGCCGTACACAGGTTTGTACACCATTGCTACCTGAGGCAGTTGTTTTTGCCCCGGAGCCACTTTGAAGCATTGGAACACGAGCATTGGCATCTGAATCCATCGTTACGGTATTTGTTTCTTTGTTTCTTTTTCTCAGGTAAAAATTGAAGATTTAATGTAAAACAGAATGAATGTTGATGGATGAAAATTAAACTTGTTTTTACTAGGTTAGATTAATTGTTGAAATTATTATCAAACAAATTGGCGCTAATAATTGATTGATATGGCAAAGTTGGTAAACAGTTGTCGTGTTGAAATTTACTGGTGCAAAACGATCAATCCACAACCCAAAGGAATAAACAAGTGATCTTACGAAAAATAGAAACAAATCAAATTCAATATATTGTAATATAAGATGGTGATATGGTGCAATTAATTAAAACGATGAACCACAAATTTAGACAATGATTTAAATTTGGAGAAAGGTGAAAGAGAAAAAGAATAACTCAATCTCTGAATAAAGTTGTTTTTCCAAATTGGCAACAAGGCTTATGGCAGTAATCACGTTAAAAATTTGAATCACGAAGAGAAAAAAATGGCTACATCAATATGAAGCTCGTATGATGCATGTATTTTCCTCCAAATAGACAAGCAAACAAACAAAAAAGTCAAATTTTTCCCTCTCTCCTTTATGCTTGTGATATCGTTAATTATGATGATTAGGCGGTTGATGGTAATGAATCCTTGCTGGTTGTCACTGTTACAGTTGAAGAAAGATGAAAGAAGAGAAAAAAAGAGACAAAAATTGAGCAGCAAGTTAACAAAAGATTGAAACCATAGATATAATAATGATACTAATGGTGAAGATGATGAATCAGTTGAATAAAATGGAGAGGGAAAAAGTAAAATAACAAACCTATGGGTAATAAGGTTAAACGGTTAGTTGAGAAATAAAGCGATAAAAAATATCAAGACAGTTGAGGGTCACTGCAACACGTTTGGTTTCTTTTACTTGTTGTCTTATCTCAAGTATTGGTGCTTACTGATCTCCTTTGTCGTTGCTCTTCGGATTCTTTTTTTCCAATGATGTTGTTTATGATGACGAAAAACTTGTTCCTCCTCTTCCTTTACTTGGTCGTAACTATTGATGATTGTGTTAACGTTTACATAGACACTCACCAAATAACATACAATACAGAGAATTAGAGAGAACAGAAGAGGAGCAAAGAAAACAGCGAGTGTAAAGAAAGATTCTTATATTAAATTTACACAATCAGAGGATGAAAATAGGAATGCAGAAGGAGGTGGATTGGTTGGGGCGAGAAAAGGAGAAGGCGGATAAACGAAGAAGCAATAATGTTGGTACAAATGTTGCTCGTTTAATTGTTGGTACTGTTGAAGGTGGTTGGGTTGGATTAATGGTGAGACTATTGAATAACTTGATTAAGAAGAGTTGGTTAATTAAAACGATGATATGGTTGGAGAGAGAGAGAGAGAGAGGCAGACGAGGAGTGTGATGAGGAAAAAAAGTATCACTGTGTTAACAAAATTTACTCTTGTGAGTGTTTCAGTATCTATTGTTGGTGATGTTGTTCAAGTGAATGTCGAACACAAATAAACATGGAAGAGAGGGAGAGAGAAGAAAGAGAGAGGAGAAAAAAAGAAGAAAACGTGGAAGTAAAGATGATGATGATGATGATTATGTTGATACTGATGATTATGTTGACAGGTTTCACTTTTTGTGTCACAAAACTTATGTATTTCTAGTTAGACAATAGAAAACAAATTTCGGTTTATTTTATTCTTTTCCAATCTTTCACTTTCTTTTTCTAATATCACTTTTCCTTCCATTTTCTTTCCCTCTCTCCAGTTTCATCTCTTTGCAACTTAATGATAATTCACTTGTAATAAGTTCAATTTCTTATCTTCTTCTCACTTTTTCGTCTCACTTTCGCACTCTGCCTCTCTCCCTTCTTCTTACACTCTTTCAGCCTTTCTCTCGAGATCTCTCTTGTCCCAACTATTAACTGTGTTAACTTTCGATCTTGATAATATTCAACTCTTCTCTTACTCTTTCCGATTTTAGGTAAAACAATTGTGATTAAGAGGACAAACTTTCTTTCACACTGTTTACTCCTTTGGCTCCTTGATAACTGGATTAACAATGTGACGAATTGTTGGCAATAAGTAGACGTTGATGTTAACGAGATTGTTTCAATAGTATTGTTTGATGTTCAATTTTCTGGTGAAGATTATTTTGCTGAGTTAAATTTGAGGAAAAAACAATTTTCAAACCTATTTTTAAGATTGCTTATTTTGTTAGTGGTTTTGCTTTCCAACAAGAGAAGGAATTAGGGATGAGAGAAATAAAAGAAAAGGATGAGGATGATGATGTTGTGGTGATATGTTACGTTGTTGTCTTTGTACTTTCTTGCTAAGTTTATCGGTGTACAATTAAGGTGAGTGAGGTGAAAGATAAAAAATATATATTCTGATTGGATAAAGTTTATCGGGCAAATTCGCAGGCGTAGTTTAGCTCATCATTTTGTTGATTTTTTCTCTTCAATAAATTAAACGCAATCTCACAATTTGATAAACAATTCAATTTTATTATCAAAATGATGCAATTGACTCCATCTAATGGTTAACAGAGATACTTTATCTTGTCAAAAATAATCATTTTAATAGTTGTTATTTCAACTGTATTTACAAAAAAGTGCCTTTTGTAAAACCATTGGATAATAGATTTAATCAATACATTTACAATCAATCTTCATTTGTCATTTTTACAGACTTATAAGCATTTTTTATTTTAATAATTATTCGATACGGTAAACCTTATCAAAATATTTCGTAGTCACAGTATTTTTCAGATAATGTGAAAATAGCTCGAAATATCTTTGACTTTGAATTTTGTTAGGGTTTACTGCAATTCAACAAAATTTACAGATAAATAAACAGTTTGATTAATCATCGACAAATTGTCTGGCTAAAGCTTCCGTATCTTGCAGACTTAGAGGAACGATATCATCATCATCACTTTCGTCGTCAGTATTCATTTTCATCCTTTTCCTGGGTTTTTCATCTCCACTTTCATCTTCTTCTTGGTCAGAATCTTCATCTTCTGTATCATCGTCTTGGCTTAAATCATCCTCCTCTTCATCATCTTCGTCATTTCCATAATATTCATCTGGATCTGGTAACTCATCAATATATTTAGACAGTTTATCATCATGATCTGAGTCTTCTTCCTCGCTTTCTGCTTCACTCTCCTCTTCACTTTCTGCTTGACTATCAGCATTAACAAGAGACTTCCCACCAGGTTTGGATAATCCTTTACGTTCAGCAAATCTTTTCTTGGCTTCTTCAGCCTTCATTTTCTTTTCTTCTCTTTCTTTCAAACGTTTAGCCTAAAGAAGAGTGCAAAAAATGAATTAAATAATGATTGTTCAATAAATAATTTTCGGAATAATGTAAACTCATTAAACTTACTTTGTGTTTCTCTTTGATTATTTTTCTTTGTAATTCTTTATCAATTTTATCTTCGTCTTCCATTATTTCTTTTGCTATGTCAATATCTATTCCACTTTTACATTTTTCATCTAACAATTTGACTTTTTCAGATTTTTGTTCCAATGGGAATTCTTCAACTGGTTCACCTTTATCGTCAAAAACAATTTTCTTGTTTACAGACAAATTTTTCCGTAAAATTTTCTTAGCAAGAGCAGCCTGAGTTACAATTCTCGTTTTCGTCAAAGGTTCAATTGATTTTATATCAATATCTGGAATTGTTGGAACTTTTTTGGATATGAATAAATCTTCTCCATCAGACTCGTCTGAGGCGTAACCAGTTAATGTCATCTCTTTCTTTACTTTGGGTTCATCTTCTTCAGAATTAATATTTCCATCACTATCGCCAGGGTTCGATGAAGATGATTTATTATTGCCTTTGAGACCCTTGTTTTCTAGGAAACGAACTCTTGGTGTCACTATTAGACCATATGATCGAGCCAAAGTGTCCTTGTCAATCGTGGTTACATCGAACACTGTTTTATCCTTCATCATGTAAACATCTTTCAAATATGCTTTGAATGCTCTTTGAGCTGTTTCTTTAAGAGAAACATCCCGGGCAAGTAAAGCCTCCGCTTTTCTTACTATTGATTTTTGCATATGTTGAGGTAGAACAGTTTTTTTGATTGGAACTTTACGAGCTTCCAATTGCTTAATCATTGACTCTTCTTCGGAAGGTAAGAGAAAAAGGAGAGATTCACCACCTTTATGGTATCGAGCAGTACGGCCCGCTCTATGAATGTACTGGCTAGTGTCTTCTGGACAATCCAGTTGAACAACCCAATCAACAGCTGGAAAATCAAGTCCTCTAGAGGCAATGTCAGTAGCAACCAAACAGGCTTTTTTGCTACTCTTGAATTCATTGTATATATTCATTCTTCTAAGTTGATGTAAAGTTCCATAAAGAGGCAGCATTGTCGTTCCTGGTTTTAACCGGCAAAAGAGTTGATGAATGAACTTAGCTTGTTTACATGTTGACACGAAAACCAAAATTTTCTTATTTGCATTAATTTTTATAAAAGACCAAAGGAGATTTAATTTTTGATGAGCCTCGCAGACGACATACTTCTGCACTAAACTTTCAGGAGTAACCGAATGAGAGTTTTCATGAACAGCAATATATTTTGGATTAACCAGACTAAGACGAGCTAAATCTTTCACCGATTTAGTTTGAGTAGCCGAAAAAAGAAGAGTTTGCCTTTCTTTAGGCAGATTTTCAATTATACTGTTCATTGTTGTCTTAAAATTCATATCTGAAAGAAATAAGAAAAATAATCAAATCTAGTTGACATAAACCAAGCATCGAAGACATTCTTACCTAGAATTCGGTCAGCTTCATCTAAAACCAAAATCTTCATATTGTCACAATTGAAAAGGGGATTTTCATGCATATGTTGCAAAATTCGTCCCGGAGTACAGATAACTATATTACACTTATTCATCCGATGTCTTTCAAATTTCAAATCTTTTCCACCGATAACCAAACCAACGGAGAAGTCATGGTATGTGCCGATTTTGTTGATGGTTTCAAATATTTGGTAGGCAAGTTCCCTTGTTGGTGTAATAATTAAGCCACCAACACCATCTAAATGAGTCCATTTCTCTTTTTCCAACTTTTCAAGGATAGGTATAAGAAAGGCCAATGTTTTACCTGATCCAGTTTTGGCAGCTCCTAAAATGTCATCGCCTTTCAAAGCTGGTTCAAGTGTTGCCGATTGTATCTCAGTTGGAACTAAATAACCAGCGTCTGTTAATCCTCTAAGCGTTTTGGTTGAAAGGTTGAAAACTTTGAATTCATTTTTATCCAAACCAGAATTATTTTTGGATTTTTTACCTTTGCCTTTTCTCATACCTTTAGCATCGTTTTTTGATAGTTTACGTTGACCAAAAGCCATTTTGATTTGAATTAAAAATAAATTAATAGCACTATTAGAAATTTAAATAGAAGAAAAATATTCAAAACATAACTCACATGTTTCTAGAAAGACTTAGAGTGTGGTTGATGCAAAGAGTAAAGCGACATCTGCTGAGTAAACTGAACTTAAACAGCAGTAAAATTAAAGGATTGACTTTTTATTTATTCAATCTAATGTAGTCGTATTAGATGAAAGCTTTTTTAATTATTTTGTTATAAATTCTTTCTTGTCATCTTATTATTTGCATCAATCAGAGTTTATTAATCATCATTATGGCTTTTGGATACCTTAAGGACTATGAGTGGGCTAGTGAATTTACAATTGAAAATGAAATTGGCCAATCTTGTCAATCTGATGAAATTGCTTTTCTTGACTGGGAATCTTTGGATGCTGGTTCATCTTCAAAATCCTCATCTAATCGAACTACAAGTGGTGAGATATCATTGAACAACTATTTAGACCAAAGCAAATTGACCATTCAACCTAGTGATAAAGCCAAATTAGGGGAAATAAAAGACGTCGAAACATTGAATTTACGCTTATCTGCTTACTTGGAAAGTGCCAAACTCACTGAGTTCCATATTGAAGAATTGATGCAATTGATCATAAGTTTACTCAATGATAAAAGTAAACCTCATTCGCACCTGGAGTCTGAATTAATGGATCTTCTTGGATTTGGTGCAATTGATTTGATTCGAGAAATTATTCAAAATCATCAGTCAATCATCAAATCTCACAAGTCGTTATACCAAGAAGCTTACCCAGGAGATCAAGGAGATTCAACTGCTGAAGCTTTAGCTAAATTGAATTCACTACAGCCTAATCAACCCAAGAAGCCTTCAATTACACAATCAGTGGTGGTACATACAGCGGAAGAGAAAAATTTGAAAAAAACGATTCGTAAATTCGAGAAGAAAATGATGAAAGAAATTAGACAAGAAGCTAATGAAAATACTTACGATACAAGTGATTTCAGTAAAATCAAGCTAGAAAAGGAACGACAATTACTGGATTCAATGTCTGGGCCATTATTTAAGCGAATAGGACCAATTGAAAGAGAGAAATATCCATTTGTTTTCGATAGCTACGCTGAGGCTCAACTGTCAGCAGCATTTATTTGTGGAGCTAAAATTGCATTACCAGCCGGTTTCAAAAGAAATGATACACCAAAATGGGAAGAAATTGAGATTCCTCCTTGCTCCAAAATTCCACCTGATTTCTTGCCTGAATTTGGTCTGATTGACATCGAAAAAGATTTGGACCCGATCGGAAAAAAAGTATTTGCTGGTTTCAAAAAGTTGAATAAAGTGCAATCAATCGTATACAGCACTGCTTGTAATACTAATAATAATATGTTGATTTGTGCTCCAACGGGTGCTGGTAAAACCAATATTGCCATGTTGACTATTCTAAATGAATTGAGACGGCATTGTGATCCAGAAACATTAATGGTAAACGGATCTGAAGAGTTTAAAATAATATACATCGCTCCAATGAAAGCACTTGCCTCTGAGATGACGGATAGTTTTGCCAAAAGATTAAAAGCTTGTGGAGTTAAGGTTAAAGAATTGACTGGTGACATGCAATTGTCCAAAGCAGAAATCATTGAAACTCATATGATCATTACAACTCCAGAAAAATGGGATGTTGTCACAAGAAAACCCAAAGGCGAAGTTGAATTAATGAAATTGGTTAAATTGTTAGTTATTGATGAAGTTCATCTGCTGCAATCTGATCGAGGTCCAGTGGTTGAATCATTGGTTGCAAGAACGCTGCGTCACGTGGAATCAACTCAATCTATGATCAGAATTGTCGGTTTATCGGCAACATTGCCGAACTATGTTGATGTTGCTACATTCTTGCGTGTTAACTTAAGAGAAGGATTATTCTTTTTCGATGACAGATTTCGCCCAGTTCCATTAGGGCAAACTTTTATCGGAATAAAGTCTACTTTTCCTTCAACACAAATGAATGACATGGACGAAATTTGTTACGATAAGGTTCATCATTTTGTCTCTCGTGGTCAACAATGCATGGTCTTTGTCCATGCTCGAAATTCAACTTATAAAACTGCTGGCACCATCAAAGATTCGGCTCAAATGTCTGGACATTTAGAGTTGTTTAGACCTGAGATGTCACCATCAATACAAAAATTGATTGACCGTCCAACAAACGGTGTACTTCGTGATCTTCTTAAATATGGATTAGCAGTTCATCATGCTGGTCTTACCCGTACTGATCGTAATTTAGTTGAAAGACTTTTCAAAGATGGAGTTGTAAAAGTGTTGGTTTGTACTTCTACTCTTGCTTGGGGTGTTAATCTTCCAGCTCATGCTGTTATTATTAAAGGAACAGAGCTTTATGATCCATCACAAGGAAACTATGTCCAATTAGATGTTCTAGATGTAATGCAAATTTTCGGACGTGCGGGTCGACCTCAATACGATAAAGAAGGGTTTGCCACAATCATCACAACGCATGATAAATTGAGACACTATCTAACCACCTTGACCTGTCAATTTCCTATTGAATCTCAGTTTATCAAAAGTATTACCGATCATTTAAATGCCGAAGTTGTCCTCGGCACTGTAACAACTATTGACGAGGCTGTTGAATGGCTTGGTTATACATATTTCTATGTACGAATGCTGAAAAATCCTTTAGTTTATGGTATAACTCATGATACTATTATTAATGATCCCGGCCTGATCAACAGAAGACGCGAGTTGATTATTTCTTCTGCCGTGGAACTAGACAAAGCCCGCATGGTCCGTTATGATGAAGACACGGGTTGCCTTGATCCGACTGATTTGGGTAGAACAGCAAGTCATTATTATATAAAATATAAAACCATTGAGATATTTAATGGATTGCTAGATGCTCATATGATGGAAGATGCTATTTTAGATATGATTAGTAACTCCCAAGAATTTGATCAATTAAAGGTAAGATGCACTAATCTTGATTTACTACTTTCTACTAAAAATGAATAAACTTTATTGTACTTTAAATTTATTCAGTCTCGTGAGGAGGAAATGGACGAGCTTACTCATTTAAATCACAATTATACTTGGCTAAAAGTTGGTGGCTCAGTTGACGATAAAAATGGCAAAGTTAACGTGTTGCTGCAGGCATTTTTATCTCGAGCTAAACTAGAACAAGCTTCTCTTTCATCTGATATGATGTACATTGTTCAGGTAATCTGAAAAATGAGTTCTATTTCAAATGAAGTTATTTCTAACAATTGTTTTCTCTTATTATTTTTTTAATTAGAATTCCGTTAGAATCGTTCGTGGTCTATTTGAATATGTTTTGAGACGAGGATATGCTTCATTGGCCCATAAGTTTTTAACCTTGTCCAAAATGTTGGAGAAAGAAATGTGGCACCACGACTCTCCTTTTCATCAATTTAGTCGTTCCTTGGGTCATCATGATTTGGATAAAATCGAACGACTAGGCATCACAGTGAACAAAATTAAGTCTGACGAATTATCAACTCGTGATTTATCTAACTTAATGAGAATCGAATCGAAAGGAGCTTTATTGAAAAAATTAGCCTACACATTGCCTTGTCTCGATATTGAAGCAACTCTTCAACCAATTACACGAACTGTTATAAGAGTTACTCTCCGTATTACTCCTTCATTTAATTGGGATGATTCTTATAATGGTAAAAAGAGCGAACCCTTTTGGATTTGGATGCAAGATGCTGATAGTCAACATATCTACCATTCTGAATTTTTCAAAGTGACCAAAAAGCAAGCTATCAGGAAAGAAACTCAAACCTTGACCTTTACCATACCATTATTGGATCCAGATAACCTTCCTTCTCATTATATTATCCATTCAGATTCTGATAGATGGTTAGGGTGTGATCGAGAAGAATCAATAGCTTGTATTGGACTTGTGCTTCCTGAAAAATTTTTACCCTTCACCAAGTTGCTGGATCTAAATCCTTTACCAGTAACAGCCTTACAAAACTCTGCCTACGAATCGCTTTTCAAATTTACTCACTTTAATCCAATTCAAACTCAACTATTCCACACTCTTTACCATACTGACAACAATGTGCTTCTTGGTGCTCCAACTGGTTCTGGTAAAACAAATTGTGCCGAGATTGCCATTTTTCGAGCTTTCAATGTGTATCCTGACTGTAAAATTGTTTATATCGCACCTCTTAAAGCTTTAGTTCGAGAGCGTGTTAATGATTGGAGGGTGCGCTTAGAAGAAAAACTATCTAAACCAGTTGTTGAATTAACGGGCGATGTTACTCCAGATGTAAAGAAAATAATGTCAGCCAAAATAATCGTTACAACGCCTGAAAAATGGGATGGTATCAGTCGTTCTTGGCAAACTCGTCAATATGTACGTGATGTTTGTTTAATTATTATTGATGAAATACATTTGCTTGGCGAGGATCGTGGTCCTGTTTTAGAAGTCATTGTATCTCGAACGAATTTCATCAATAGTCATACCGGGCGTAAAATGCGAATTATTGGTCTATCAACGGCGGTAGCTAATGCTCAAGACTTGGCGAATTGGCTTGGAATTGAGAAAATAGGTCTCTACAATTTCCGACCTTCTGTTCGACCCGTGCCACTCGAAGTTCATGTTTCTGGTTATCCTGGTAAACATTATTGCCCTCGAATGGCCTTGATGAATAAACCTACCTTTAAAGCAATTAAACAACATTCTCCGGACAAACCTGTGATAGTTTTCGTCTCATCGCGTCGACAAACCCGTTTAACTGCCCTTGATTTGATTGCCTTCCTTGCCATGGATAATCCTAAACAATGGGTACACATGAGTGATGAAGAAAACAATTATCTCATCCAAAATAACATAAAAGACAGTAATCTTAAATTGACCTTAGCTTTTGGTATTGGTTTACATCATGCCGGTCTTCATGAGAAAGATCGCTCCTTAGTGGAAGAATTGTTTCTTAATCAAAAAATCCAAGTCCTCATTACAACAGCAACTCTTGCTTGGGGAGTTAATCTGCCTGCTCATTTAGTTGTTATCAAGGGAACCGAGTTTTATGATGGAAAAATTCATCGTTATGTAGATTTTCCTATTACAGATGTACTTCAAATGATGGGTAGAGCGGGTAGACCTCAATTCGACAAAGAAGGTATTGCTGTTATCCTGGTTCACGATATAAAAAAGGAATATTATAAAAAATTTCTATATGAACCATTCCCAGTTGAATCGCATCTTATTCCTGTCATTGAAGATCATATTAATGCTGAAATCGTTGCTGGAACCTTGGCCACCAAATCTGACTGTGTTGAATATCTTTCATGGACTTATCTATTTCGACGTTTATTTAAAAATCCAAGTTATTATGAGCTTCCTGGATCTGACTTACAAACAATCAATCTTTTCCTCTCGCAATTAACTGATCGTGCAATAAACGCATTACAGTCATCTCAATGCTTAGAAGTTGATGAAGATGACGATAGAACTTTGTATGCAACTCCACTGGGAAGAATTGCTTCGTTCTATTATCTAAACCACAAGACTGTTCGAATGTTTCAAGATCAACTGTCCAATGATATTAAAATTGAAAGATTACTGCACATTTTGTGTTCAGCAGCTGAATATAATGAGCTTCCAGTACGACATAATGAAGATTTGCTGAATGAAGATTTAGCTAAGAAGTGTCGTTTCCCAGTAACTCATGGAGCAACATATGATTGTTCACATACCAAAGCATATCTACTTCTTCAGTCTCACTTTTCACGTCTAGAACTTCCTTCCACTGATTATTATACAGATTTGAAATCCGTTTTGGACCAAGCAATCCGTATTATCCAAGCTATGATTGACATTTCATCAATGAATGGCTACCTTGTAGCCACTTTAGGTTTGATTTCAATTTTGCAAATGATTATTCAAGCTCGTTGGTTTGATTCTCCACCCTTTTTGACTTTGCCTCATGTTGATGAAATTGTTTTGCCTCAATTCAAGCGATTTCTTTCCTTGCATTTGCCTGAATTAATATCAATTGTTGATAGTAAAGGATTTGCATCTTTGACAAAACCTCTGGACAATATGTTAGATATAAAACAAATAAGAGATATTTACCAAACAATCAATGGATTACCATTGATCAACTTAAAAGTGACCATTAAGAGAGCTGATGATGAAAGTCGTGCCGTCGATGTTAACCTCGATTTACCAGATACCTCAATTAAAGCGCGTCATTATATTGAATTGGAAGCTGATACTGATTATTTGATAAATTTCATGGTTTCACGACCTCCAAGACCTGATGCTAAACCTAGAAGACATGTTTTTGCGCCGAAATATGCCAAAGCTAAAGATGAAAATTGGATATTTATTATTGGTGATTCTAATACTCGAGAGCTAGTTGCTCTTAAGCGTTCTGGTTTCATTGGAAATAAACCAATGGCCGTGAGTTTGATTATACGTACACCAACACAATACGGTCGAATCATTTATTCACTCTATCTACTGAGTGATGCTCTAATTGGATTGGACCAACAATATGATCTAGGAATAGACATTGTTTCTAAATCAGGATCTTGAATATTTCCGTCATCTTTTGTTATTTCTTAATTACTGTCATCGAACCCGGTTGTTTAAAAATTTAAAAGTTTGCTTTTTTAAGATTCAAGATCTGAATTAGCATAAAAATTGTAAAGATGATCAAATTTTTCCGTTTTGCAAAGAAAAATGTGATATTCTGATAGATAAAAATATTTATAAATTATTGATATAAATTAAATGCGTTGCTGAAATCAAGAATTACTTAGAATCTCATTCTTCTACAAGTTGGTATGATGTTTTTTTATTTGACAGTGGTCATGATTACCTTGAAATGTAGGTGATGATTGAATTAAACACAAATTGAGTTCACAAGAGGATAATCCACATGTATTTTGATGCATATTTATTCAAACAAACTATGGAAATGATAAATAAGTAAAATTTTGCTGGTATCAATATCGACTTATGATGTATCACAAGATTTTTGGTAGGATTGATGTTATGATGAGAAGAGAGGGTTGAGAGAAAAGATAAAGTAAAGACATAGCACAGAGAAAGCAGGAAGAATGAAGCAAAACGAGAGAAATGCTGTGTTGATTGCTTAATACTGGCGAGCACCACCACGCCTTGGTTGACCACGAGATTGTGGAGGAAATATGGCAATATCCAAATAGTCACCGATTTGAAATCTTGATTGAGCTAATGTCTTTGTATCATCTACACCCTTCTGGCCCGAACATGTTGAACCAATATCTCTCATACGATAACCAGGAGTACGGAGATCAGGAAAAACTAAAGCAAAATCAAAATAAGTTCCTTTGCGTCTTGCATCAGGATTTACTTCTTTTACCAAATTGGTCAATTCTTTTAAACTAGCATCCATCCAGGTATAGATTTGTAGTTCATTCGAAGGTACATTGCCTCGATTATACTCTATTGGTGAATGATGACGGCCATTGCTGAGGAACACTCGAAGTAAGAGAGGACAAGTCTGTATATTTGAAAACAAGAAAAATAACAAAATTAACAAAATTGCTCTTATTAATATACGAATTAAGGTAAACAATATAAAGATTAACCTACATAACCACAATTAAACTAAGAGATTACAAAAAAGAACCAAAATGAATGAGAACCGAGGTAAAAAATAAACAATTCAATTTATTGGTTGGTCTGAAGGCTAAATGACAATTTTTACATTACCTTCTCACGATCCACTGGTTTATCGTCATTTTTATCGTCTATGGGAGCAGTTATAGTTGATGTCATTATGAAATGTAGGCAATTGAACAAGTTAAATTAAAACTAAAAGTTGAAACCAGATTTGACCAAAATAAACAGATTCAGCGGTAGATTTGAGATCTAATTACACAGAAAAGACTCGACAAATAACCAGGTAAACTTATTTCCACAGCATTTCCATTTCAGTTTTCAGATTTATTTTTGAATTTATTAATTAAAATGAAATACTTTATAAGCTAATAATAAGAAATGAGCAACAAAAAATTCAAAAATTAATCCATTAAGCCAATAATTTTCACTTTAAATAATCATAAAAAAATATTTCAAAAAGTAAATTACATTTAAAATTTCAAAGCAATTTTACTAGAAAAAAATGAAACAGCAATCACATTCAATTTTACTGGTTAATATTTTATATTCGCATCACATAAACTCAAATGCAAAAGGTAATATTTAATTGATTGACGTAAAAATGAGTCAAAATAACTGTCGAGGAAAAAAAGATAACTTAAAATGACAATGCAATTAGAGTTGACATTGCATTTTTGAGTTTATCAAAAACAATAATTTATCTGAATCTGGTGATGGTAAAAGTTGACAAAAAATAAATCTATTGAACATTGTAAAGTAGCTTATTTTCACTATCGACGAGCAGTTTAATTTTCAATTCAATGTCAGTTAAAAGACAGCAATTTACATTTAAAGTTACCATTTGGACAGTCACCCAGTCGAGTGAAAATTACTACACTGAGCCGCGTTTCACGCTCACTACGATATTTTTTGAAAAAAAACGCCAGAGTAATTTGTCTTTTTGCGTTTGATTGCGTTTAACACATTTAAAAAAGAGTATTAATGTCTGTTTTCAGCTTATAAACCATTAATTATATTATGCTCATTCAAATAATTTTCGTAGCTCAGTGGTTAAAGGAAATGGATAAGAAGAATTGAATGAGTGGGATCGAGGCTGGATTGAGGAATCTTTTTGCTTGAATTTAATAAGCGTTAGCGCAAAATTTGCGCTAAATCTGACAATTTCTCTGTGCGCTCATTTTATGGCGTCAGTGTATCACTCGACTGGGCAGTGAACATTAATTGAATGGATTAAAAGATGAGACAAGATGAATAAATAAAGACACAGAAATGTGTTCAACTGATGGAAAATGTTTTAGGGGTAAAAAAAGAAGATAAATTGTTGAGGTAAAATTACATGCTGACCAAATTGTAATTGCTTGAAAGAAACAGACAGAGTATTAATGATGACAATGTTGGTCCCTCATCTTGATCACTTTATTCTCATCACCATTCTTTCGATCATCAACGGAAAAATAAATTTCAGTGTTTGATTACAGCCAACATGATGATTATATACTTCATCAATATTGTAAATAGCAAAATCCATTGAAACAATTTTTCTCATTTACCTCACAATCATTTTTCATCTTCAACAAAATAAAACAGACAAGTGGTCAAAGAAGAGTCTAACCCTAAGTCTAAGAAGAGTTACTTAAAATCTTCCCTCAAATAAACCATAAAATAGTCAATCAATGAATATTTCGCCCATCAAATCAAATCCTTAAACCTAACAATTCTCGATTACATCAAACAAGACTTATTCATGTTAAAAATCTTCATTTGAATAATTTTACCATCATTACCAGTAAAGGAACAGTCAGCCAGTCTATTAAAAGATTTGTCAACCTAAGCCAGTCACTCTTGCCCCATCAAATGATGCTAACAGAGAAGACATTTTTACAGCAAACTTCATGTCAGTCTAGTGAGTTTGGTTATGCTTTTAAACTCTAAACTTGATCATTCCCTTGAAATTACAGACTCAAAGATGGTTTGCACGTTTATCAATATACAAAATCTTATTCATAATCATCAGCTTCATTATCATCGTCATCTTTTGATCATCAAACCGTAAAATGGCCACACACATAAAGCAACACTTTACTTGTCTGTTTTAACCATTTTCAAGTGCGATTTATATACATCTCTCTATCTTCATCTTAACTCCCTTAACATCCCTATTTAAACCTCCCAACATCTATTTATCTATTCAACAATCTTCATCCCTATCATCATTCCCAATTCTCGTCCTCATCTTTACCAACATTTCACTTTCTCGCCTGATGAAACCTTCAACATTTCCTATTTCCTTCAATAGTTTATTTCCCATTTATTGCTATTTTCAGTACAAATAATGTTTTCCCTTCTTTTTTTAATAAGTTACTCTTTTTATTATCGCCACCATTTATACTTATTATCATACAGTTGTTATAGTTTTAGGCCAAATCCATTTGAATTCATTGGTAGCCATTGAATGATGATAATGATGATGCCCCGTGTGTTCAGTTAATGATGGTTAAAGATGATTGTCAGAATGATAATAATTACAAGAACAACTTTCTCTCTTTAAATTGCTTTTCTTTTTCCTCTTCCTCTTCCATCGTTATCATCTTTATTTCTTTCTCTTTACAGTTCTCCCAATTATTCAGCCATTCATATCATCACCACAACAATATCCATACAATTAAGATTCCCATAAAGATGATGATAAACCATCATCATCACCCTCATCATCATTATCTGCCAATTTGAACCTCAAATTTATTCTCACATTAATTTACCATTCAAAGCAGACACTAGTTGAATCCAAAGCTTAAAATCTTTCAATGATAAATATTAGTGAAAAAACTAATGCTACTTGGAGTTGAATGCAAGTGTTGCCTTTAAACTGTAACAGGTTTTCATTTTCATTTCCCTTTGATGATCGGTGATCATTTTGATTGAGTTATCGAGTAATCGGATTGCATGGAAAAAATATTTTCTGTTTCACATTATTTCTCACTCCATTATCATCATATTCACCATCATTAGCAATTGCAACTCAAAAGCAATCAGTAACAAGGTTAATTTGATTGAGAAACTTGCAACAGCAAAAGAATCAAATGAAGAGGCAAAAAAGTTAATAATAACAGCGTTGAACAATTAACTGTAACTCTCAACAGCACATAATATCATTTAATAACACTGGTATTACCATTATGTCAATCATCGGATTTCGAGTAACTCTAACCCAAAATCAAAATTAATCAATCTAAACGGCTTTATTATTATTATCATTATTTACCTTGGTCAAGTAACGAGAAACATTAGCTAAACCATTCTGATGGACATAAATAGTTACAATAATCATTTGTCAAGAAGTAATATTATCAAGAAGAAAGATTGAAACTGAATAATCACCATCTAACCAAGTTGATCAGTT
This sequence comes from Tetranychus piercei, assembly GCA_036759885.1. Lineage (NCBI taxonomy): Eukaryota > Metazoa > Arthropoda > Arachnida > Trombidiformes > Tetranychidae > Tetranychus > Tetranychus piercei. The sequence continues at coordinate 24,859,248 of CM071877.1, forward strand.
GATAGGAAAACTGAATGAACTGCATGAGATGAACAGCAACTGAAATTGTAATTAAAAGCAAAAATACTTGAGATTGGGAAAGAGTGTAAATATTTACAATCGCATCAAAAAGCAGCAATTTGAATATCATCATGTATGTGAGCAAGAAAAAGATTGAAATGATAAGAGTGTGAAAGACTTTTGTGGGTTAGCATACTTCAGTGGTTGACTTGGCCAGACTTGCAGGTTGAATGGTGGAAATGGTAATGAAAAGTACTTTACGTGAAAGGATCTTCCCTGCTTGCTTAATTAATGCAACGAAAGCAGCCTGCTTAGGTTGGGAGGTTCATCAATGTCAGCCTTAATTGACTCTCCACGTGAATGTAATTAGACTGTGAATGGCGAGACTTGTTAAGCACAGCAGCAAAAGGCTAATCTTCAAGTTACGTTGATGGGACTTGGAGTTACTCTCTTAGGTTGAGAGTTTCATGTCTTGGCTAACTAGACTTGTATTGATGATTATGGTTCATAATAAGAATAGTGATGAATATCATAAAACTGATGATGAAATTGGGGAAGATGATGAATGGGTGAATAAATGAAGACTGGATGAAGATTGAATGAACAATAATTTGAGATGAAACTTTGAGAGAAGCGAAAAAACTACCAACACAAGACAATATTATTATTCATTCTATGTGCTTTTATTACTTATCATCCTGATCATCTCCATCAACCTTACCTTATCTTCATATTTTATATCATCAATTGTTTCTCTTGAGAATTCTCATTCTCTCTCATCACTTTTATCATCTTCTTTATCAATTTAAAAACTACAATAATAATTCTGTCTCATCTTTCCATAATCAATATTCATTTCTTTGCCAGAATGAAAAACTTATTTTTCCCATTTCTTCAAAAGATTTTTCATCCTCATTTCATCTTCTCTAATCACCATCATAAGATTGATGAGTTTCTTATAATGGATAAAAATGTTGAACAAAAAAAAAGAGAAAAAATCTTTCGAGTTTATTTCTTTATCGATATAATAGGACATGGTTATTTAAACCATTTATCTAAATAAATTCTGTGTATTAATATTTGAAAAGGATGAAGATAGGTAAAGAAATGATTCAACATTTGGCTTGATAATAATATTAGGGAGTCGTTTTCATTGCATTTTTTGAGCAAAAATGTCAAAAAAGGATAAAAACAAATTGTATTTATTTTGCAAAGAAAAATGTTAATCTGTTTTCTCTTTGGAACCATTTAATACTTTCAAGGTATAAATGGAAACATCAACAACTGGTGAGAAAAATTATTTATTCAACAAAACTTTGAATTTCAAAATTCAGATTATGACGAGAGAAGATATAATACAAAAGATAACTTGGAATCCAGTTTGTTGAATGGTAATAATAATAAATGCTAATAGTTTGGAGGGAAGAAGATTGGATTTAAGTATTCGTTTCATGGGTATAAACATGAGTCGATCCTCTTAATTGAAGAGTCGCCAATTTAGTGTTGCTTGATGTTGATTATCATTTCGAAATTTATCGACATTCCATCTTGAGTACAAGGCGTACAGAAAGATCGTGGGAGGAACGGAGTATCAAATGACTATCAATGAAATAAGATGTTGCGAGAAAAATTGAAGTGAATGGCAACGATGGATGGTCGAATGCAGGCAGAAATAATAATCGAGAATTGTTCGTTGAGAATAAAATAGACTAAGATTTTGATGCATTACCATCAGTAATCATGAACAGTATCAATCCATTCTCGTCTATTGTCTCAAGCTTATAACTTTATCCTTTTCTTTCTCTTTTCTGTCATCAGCATGCAAGCTCATTTACATTGTGACCATTTTGGTTACTATTAATAAGTTAAGTACCAAAAGTTGCAGATTTCCGAGCTAAATATCTGGTTTCATGGCACTCTATGATTTTACTTGAGAAAGACTAGAACTTTGCTCAATCAGGTGGAATCAGAATTGGAAGATGAACATGGTGACTTTGATGATTAAGTGAAAGGTTATTTAAGTTAATTGTAACCTTAGTAACTTAGTATTTTGCTTTTCTTGGTTCAACAGTTACATTGATGGGTTGAAACGGCCATAATATAAAGCAAAGAAGCAAACAATAAGAGCACAAAAAGGTTATCTTCAAGTTTACGTCAACTTTTAATGAAGGAATCTACTGAATGAATCAAGTGACACTGATTGATGATTTATTCTTGTATGATACATGACTTGCTGGGAGTGAAAGAATATCAAATATTTTAGTGTCAATATTTTTATAGATTATTGTGCATGTTGTGTGAAACATGAACGCAGATGAAAAGTGAAACCAAAAGGAATGTAAAAATATTCTAGAATTAGTCAAGTTCAATTTTAGCCTCAAGTTAAAGCAACATTGCAAGCAAACATTAGTAAAAGTCTTACAACTTGAATTACTTTTCCCTTCTTTTTTCAATCAAATTTCATTTTGATTAGAACCAACTTAATATAAATGATAATCATTTTTGAATTTTCACATGTGCGATCGATTCTTTAATCGAGAAATTATTTCTCGACTAAAATTTGCTTCAAAATGCATTGCTTTTCTTATTAATTTATTTCATCTTCAATCAGTTTTTTTGACATTTCACTTTCATAAACATTGTTATTGAATATTTTGTTTTTCCTTCAAATGTTCTCGTTTCAATTGCAACATTCTATGTAACTCCCTGTCAACTCGAAATGTATTTTTTATTCTCGCTTCTATTCATGGTCACAAGTTCATTGGGAATGATTTCAGATTTACTTTGATTCTGGCTTTTTTTCTGCTGCAACCTGGTCAAGCTTGAACTTGTTTTCTGTCAAACAAATTGCTCTTTTTCATTTTAATCTATTGATTTATTAAAATTGTTTCCTTCTCATGATATCAGCTTGTTGACATAATAATATTAGAAATGTTGGAATTGATATTGGCATTCAATTTAAGTGCCTTTTGTTTTTACTAAGGATAAACCATTCTCAATGAGTTGACATTTATCATGATTGATGCGATTAGTTTACATGAAGCTTGCTAAACAGGATAAACAATCAAAGGAAAATCTTTTCTCATTAACAATTGGATTGAAATGATTGTTGGTATGTAAAGTCATTGGAATGAATTGTGTTGCAAGAGAAGGCAAAAGCAATTATGAGTTGAAAAGACACCATTCAACTTAACATGAAACTAGATGAAATGCGATTGATTGCCTTATGAAGGATTGAAAAGCAAGGCTTGACTCTGGTACAATTTGTAATTTAATTTTGTTTACTTGCGAATGCATTGTAATATTATAGTTTATACTATAGTACTAAACGTTTTATACCTGTTTGGGTTTATAACCGAGAAGCACTGATAGATAACTACGACTAGGACAAGGAAGCCACGTTGCTGCTGATAAATAACATTTTGCATGAGAAATTATGCATTTGCGTATTTTTCAGGCGGAAGAGACGATCCTAGAAGAACCAGTGAATTGAATCGGTTGATGCTTTTAGCTTTTCTCAAATAACAAAATTAAAGGTAGAAATGCGCCTATTGCGCCGTTGAAACTTGCGACTGTCTCTTTTCACTATCGATAATGTTGGCTATAAGCGACGATTAAATGTACATCAAGTATAACGTTAAACTCATTTTGAATGAACATTTTCATCTTAATGGATTCTCTCATTTCTTATTAACATTTCACTAAAACTAGCGAGCTCATCAATAATCAATAGCTTTTATCAATTGTCCATTGATATGTCAAGCAATTGGTGTCCATTTATGTGTCATCAGTGGTTGAAACTCCATTCAAATTCATTTTAAGCCATTAGATGATGAATTACTATGGATGTGAAAAAATTTCACCTTTTTTTCTCCTAAAACTTTAATCCAAACACCATGAAAAAAAACAGTCAGTTATTCAACGAGAAAATAATGGCCAAAGTGTTAACATTATCTAGTAGACTTGATCAGCAGAAATCAAAACGAAAAAATTTTCTCTATTTCTTTTTATCATGGTCATGATGAAATGTCAATGAATAAATAATGTGACAATGAATAGTGAATTAAAAATGAATAAAGTGATAGATTGTTGAAAAGGAAAGTTGAATGGCCAAAGAATCTTGAAGCAATCATGAAAAGTTTATCGTGAACTGAGATTAGTTGAAAATATATTGAAATGTTAATAATACGATGAATACTCTGAAGTGGTTAACAATCTTGATGCAAATCTCAATTTTACCTTCAATATTGGTATTTTCATGTCACTTCTTTCGTCCCATTCTCACAACTTTCGGAATCGTGAATTAACTCAGTGTACAGGAGAGAAAGAAAATAGACAAAAAATCTATCCGCAAGTTGATTGATGAGCTCAGAATGAGTTCTGAGAGTTGATCAAGAATCAAACGATGATAAAGATGATGTTCAGATAAGAAAGCTGGTAAAATATGGAAAGCAAAATCTTTGACTCTGCTTTATTCACTGAAAAGAGAAGAAAAAATGGTGACTTTTTTCTCTGCGTCCAACTATATCTTGGCCTTTTTTATTCATTTCGATATTCATGATGAAATTTGATACAGTATGAACATGATTAAGGGTGGAAAGAGGGAAGATAAAGAGTGGATTCCATGAGAAACACTCGAGAATTTACTTTTAACTTCATCTCGAGTTGAAATCTTAAATCATTTTTCTTCTTCTCTCATCTTCATGATATGCAATTTTTCCCTATTTATAATCTGACAGCATTTCATCACATTCATCATCATCATGCTCATCATCGAAATCATCCTGTAATTCTCAGGAGAACTTTTCATCTTTCACTTTTTCTTTTCCTTTATTTCTTTGTAAATCTTTTTTATTTAGCCCTCTTTACCTGAACCAATCTCAATTACATTGGGAATCAGATTATCTGTTCATCAATCATGAATCACTGAAAAACATGATTGATTCAATAGGTGAAAAGAGTGCAAATTTTTATTCATTTTTTACCAATGCTTGGAAAGTCTGTCAACATTATGAATAAAATTTATTTTCTCATTACATTTTCCTTCTGCCCTTCTGATTGCATCAGGCTAATCATTGGCATTGAAAATAATTTTATTGATAAGTTCACTAGCTTTAACAGCCCATCTAAGACATTTCATGAAGCAGCCAGGTAATTCATTTCTTTCGAATATCTTCACTTTCATCGAATCTCTCCTGTAAATTTTCAGGTTTCCAAACAAAATTTACTGTAAGTTTAAGTCCTTTAGGTGTTGGATTTATTATAGTTGTGCTTGTACAGTATAGTACAGTCTGGTGTGGTCGTAGACATGTCTAGAGATGTGTATAAAGGATCATTTGTTTTCATTGAATAATCACTAGTTTTAACATTTTGAATATCAATAGTTTCAATTTAGAAAAATGAAGGCACTTTATTTAGAAATCTAACTTTTAATGGGCTTTTAAATGCCTCAGATGCTTTGAATGTGGTAGTAGTAATTACAAATTTGGGTCCTCTTTCAGTAACATCCCTCGTTAACTTACAAGGGAACCTCGCGAAGTGTTAAGCACCGATTTTGATGTGATGCATATCAATCGATAGAGCTTTGAAAGTTATTGAAAAGTGAAACCGGATTTGTCTGTGAAACTTTTACTTCTAGAGATAAGAGCAGCTTGAGTTGCATCAACGGCCCCTATTTTGAGACGCCATTTTGGGTCAAAGCTTTCTTTTTTTGGTCAGTTTTTTTTCCTAAACCTTTTTACACTATTTTGAGTGATTTTTATTTTTTTTGGATACAATTTGATATAATTTGTCAAAAATAACTATTTACGAGTAAGTAAACTGAAACTTGATTTCGTTAGATATCTTTAAACAACATTTCTTTTGTTTACAGTAATGAAAGTTTCGGGCAGCAATGTTACCAATGCTTTGAGCATGCTACTGCAAGGACAAGATCCGAATGGAAACAGTGATGAACAAGAGCTTGCAAGAAAATTTTATTCGATTCTGCTCGATGTTCAATTAAATAAATATTTACAAACTGAAACTACCGAGGAATTGGAAACAATGGAATCAGAGGAAGAGGAAGCTTTCACCATCACTTATGATGAACTGTATCCAGAACACGATACTTTCAGTTTTGAGTTTATGAAGACGGTTTTAAATTGGAAAGCAGAAAACAACGCGTCATTTGCTGTTGTACAATGACGTTGGCCATCCATAAAAGCTCCAGTTTACCTTCAACGATTCGCAAATTACATTGAAAAAAACGGTACCCGACATGAAAAACTAAAAAAAATTACGATGATAACTTGGGATAAGTTTAAACAAGCTCGTACTATTGGCATACAAGTCCATGATGTGCAGATACGACAATGGGCAATTTCCGAAGCTAGATCACTTGGTTTAAATGATTTCCGAGCTAGTGATACCTGGATTTTGAAGTTCAAATCCAATCACCGGATATCTTCGAGACGAGTGACAAAATTTGTTACTAGAGCAAATATGCGCAATGCAGAACAGATTGAAATCGCTGCGACATCAACCATTGTTGAGCTACAAGATTTTATGGAAAGCAAAAACGTATCTCCTGATAATGTTTACAACACAGACCAATCAGGAATAAATTATGAGTTACATACTGCCCGAACTCTATCATACACTGGAGAAAGAGATACTCAAGCTCTAATTGCCAGTGCCAATGCCCGTACTCATAGCTATACAATAATGCCATTTATATCAATGTCTGGACGAATGTGTCCAAAGGCGTTAATCTGTTTGAAAGAAATTACGGGAACTTTTGGACCAATTGTACTTGAAAAGATGTTCAAACCAGACAACCTGCATATTACTTGCTCAAAATCCGGAAAAATGTCAACTGCATTAATGAAGGAATTCATTACTCAAGTTTATTTGCCTAACGTTGCCGATAAAACCATATTACTGTTGGATTCATGGACTGGTCAGCAGAACGATGACATTTACAGGGTCGAAGATAAATTAATTAAACGATTCAAAATACCAGAAGGAGCAACTGGCTTTATGCAACCTTTGGATGTTTTTTGCTTCCGCCAATGGAAAGGATTCATAAAAAAGTTCCAAGAAAAAATATTGCTTGACGGTTCACCACTCGTTCTCCATGACCGAAACAACATAATCAAGCTAAATTCTCTTATATTGAATCAATTCCAATCGGAATATTTCAAAGAGACATGGAAATATGCTTGGTCAAAAAGTGGTTTTAATGTCCCCACTGGAGGTCATCATAATGTCAATGATCATTGTTTTGACTTTGATAACTATATTTGTGAAAAATGTAATATTCGCACTACATTCATTCGTTGCTCATGGGTTGGGTGCCGAAAACATTTCTGCACCTTCTGTTTTTTTATGGAATACCATAAACATGAATTAGAATCGACCAGTTCAACTGGATCGAGCCCAATGGCAGCATTTGAATAAAAGCTATTTGAAAATACATTGTATCTTTCAAATTGAAAAGAACTCGAATTTTTCCAAAAATAAAAGTTTCACAGAAAAATCCAACTTCACTTTTTAACAACTTTTGAAGCTCTATCGATTGCTATATGTGACATCAAAATCCGTGCTTAACACTTGGCGAGGTTCCCTTGTTAGTTTGAACAGCCCTTTCATAGCCAGCTATCACTTTATGTGACACAGCCGCCTGAACATTCGCAACTTCAAAACTTTTTTCAACTCCAACTGTTTTGTTAGCTCCTCAATTCTAGCTTTAGGTATTGAAATCTCATCAGACGCAGTATTTACCAGTTAGACATCCCCAGCTTCTTTTGTTTCACCACTTGTTGAAGCTCCATTCTCATCCTCTACTTTAACCTCGTCATTCACTTTAACTTTAACTTTAATCTCAGAAATTCAAAATATCATCATCACTTGTTGCACCAACCCCAAGGATATTTTCTTTTGAGACATAGCTGAATCCCTGAATAAACTCTGGTTGGATTATAGAACATTCCTGAGCGCTAACACTGACTTCATTAGTTTACAAGAGCTCTATGGGCCTGAAAAAGTTCCCCTATCAGCACTTATTAGATCCCATTTTTCTAATTCAGAAAACTTGAAACAGAATCTTGGACCAATGGACGGAGCTAATCATGAGAAAGAGACACGGTTTATATTACGATTGTATGTAAATTATTATAACATGCTAAAAATATATGGAAAAGTTTCTACTGGACTGTAAGCACGGAATTTGCTGGTTGAAGGTAAAGATATCAACTATTGGAAACAGAACAGAGACTGTTCCGAAAAACGGCTGGAAGATGTAAAGAAATAAAGATTCACATTTGATTAAATAAGCAATAAAATGAAAAAATTACCATCAAGATAATAATGGGATCATTAAGCTTCAGATATCAAATTGTATTTACGTCAATGTTACTGACGTAAATTAAGCAATTTTCTAAGTATAAAAATAAGAAAAATGTAAAGAAAAGCAGTTAGTGAAAATCCAACTCTTCGGCACTACAAAACCAATTGTCTGAGTTTCTCCTTCAGTAAATCTTATACGTCAATATTGTGATTATTATTATTGTTACTTTTAATTAATAAAGTAAACTTAATTCAGCAGTTCTCCATTGTAAATCCTACAAAATTCTATTTGTAAAGTATTGTAAAGTAAACAATTTGTAAAGTATTTTTTTCCGAGAGTCCTCTTTATTTTTAAGTTCATCTCTATTTATACCCTGTACCGAGGTACGGGGTTACATGGGTAATTAGGGTTTGACAGGCTAAACTTACTACAGACAGTACGGTAATCATCACAGGCTTATAACAAAACTGATGATGGAATAATTGTTTATTGTCTTCTACAAGGGTATGGTCTATTCTGAATATTGGTCCTACTTTTTACCCCATTTTTTTTCTATAGCGGTTCTTAGAACCGCTTTAGTTCTTAGGCTTTTAATGGTATGCTATCTGCTTGGAGGGTTTGGTCTAGGTATTTGATTTTAAATTTTGAGTAAGGAGCACCATGATCTTTTGTGCTTCTAATGGGGTTGGGGTGGTAGGAGTTCTATCACAATTAGTTGAAGGAATAGAGGGTTGATTTTGGGTTTCTAGTTGCGCTACTTTACTCTTAAGAGCTACTAGTTCTTTTCTAAGTTCACTACTTTTTCTTCTAATTTTTTACATTTTGCCCCTTTCTCTTCTATGCACTTATTTTGACCCGCGTTATTTTGGCTTCTGTTTAGTAAAGACCTTAATTCTTCTAATTCTGAATTAAGTTTTACACTTCACCCATGCAGCTATCTAGGTGAAACTGTTGGTTCATACTTTTAACTATACAATTTGTACAATTGTTTTTGTTATGCTTACAGGAATCAACGTGGTCACTATAATCTTTTATTTTAAAAACCTCATAACAATGTGGACCAAAACGGCATTTACATTGTAAGTTTTCTAGAATTTCTATTGATTTTAAACCAGTTTCTGGCCAATTAAATGGTTGCATGCAACTTGGGCACCTTGTAGGAATAATGATCTCTCGATTCCTTCCTGTAATTCTATTCTCTCTAGCTCACTTTCTAGGTAATTGGGAAGACAGGAAGGGGCATATTGAAGATTGACAATAACTGCATTTCTGAGAGCTATTGTTTTCTAAAACTATTTCCATACAAATCGTACAGCAAAAGTCTTTTATTGTTTCCTGGTCCAGGATTTGGTCCTGAGCAGCCGTGTAGTGTTTTCAACATTTACGGGTTGTTGAGGAGTATTATTTGCGTTTGATGTAGTAGGTGCGTCCCAATCTATGAGCTGAAAAGGACCAGGGTTAAAATGTCTTGTGGCACGAATAAAGTGGGGTGTTACACCATCATCACTGTCACCGTCGACCGGATCTAGGTCTATTAATACTGGAGAACTGCGACCTGGTCTCCAATATCGAGGCATCCTTATCGGAATGGTATCTAATTCGAAAGAAATAGAATGGATTGGATTAATGACGATTGATTAAATATTAACTATTTCATAATGCGAGAGGTACCGAGATCGATACTCGGAATCTGCACCATGTAAAGTATTTTTTCCGAGAGTCCTCTTTATTTTTAAGTTCATCTCTATTTATACCCTGTACCGAGGTACGAGGTTACATGTGTAATTAGGGTTTGGCAAGCTAAACTTAGTTTAGCTTGCCAATTACAAGTAACTTCGGAATAAATTTTTCAATTTTCCCTTATCATCAGATAACTCTGACGAGTCCCAGAAGAATGAAACGTCTTCGTTCAGGATTATTGTCTGGCTTGCCTATCTGTCAATTAAAGAAGCAAAACATTAAATGAAAATCACAGATTTCAAAACTTGCACAATTCAACAATTCACCTTGCATATCAATGTTTCATTTCATATTTGTGAAGTAGCACCAATTTAAACAATGAATAATAAAAACAAAAACACATGTTAACCTGTTTTTACCCAAAAACCCAATTTTCAGTGCTATTTATCTTTGCAATGCAAACAAATTTCCTCTAATACATTGTCCTCATAAACCAATCTGAACAAAGGTAGTTTTGACTACAAAACTCAACGTAAATCAATGCCGCGCATTTGTATAAATTAAATTGAACAATGTCAATGTAATAAGCAAACCTTATTTCTAATGTTCTATTTTTAGCCAGTAACTTCAAGGTCTCATGGCCCGAATATATACCAAACTGACAAACGGAATGAATGAAATTTTTTATAATCTTGAATGGAAAACGTCTTTTAACGATAGCTCTCTGCACACCTTTAGCTGTTAATTTCACTTTATACCGTAAAGTTTTGACTTTATCGCAACAACTTAATCAATAATTTGTCCATTCATTTCATTTTTGAGAGACCCAAGTTTTTACTTGGTTTTAACATTAAATAAAACGTTCAAAATCAGTCTAGAGGTGAAAATTGAAGCATTTCTTAATGCGCGGGTAATCAAAACAAACAAAGCAAAGAAAAACATTCAATTTTTTTGCTGAGTTAAAGAAAAAATCTTCATCCTCGACGAATTGGCCGTCTCGCTGCATTTTAACCAATCCTGGCCTTTCCCTATTCTCTCAAGGTACGGAAAAATTGTCACAACTCAAACCCGTTTTCGTATCCAAATTGTTAGCCTAGATCGCTAATGAGCTCAATTATCATAAAGATAATTGCGTTCCTCTTCTTTCATTCAATAACGACCAATGATGATCAAGGGCAATCACCTTAATCAATCAATCGTATCAAACGGACTAGTGTCTCATTCAAAAATGTTCAGGATAAAAAAGTAAATTCGGAAGCCGTTGGAACTAATCAGGCATGAATTAAAAATGCGAAATTAGAAATGTCAACTGTTGGAATCATGAAATCTTTTTACCTGTAGTTTTGAAAATTTTCTTCAACTTTAAGCTGCAGTAATTTGAGATTTCACTGTGCCACAATAGTTAAATTAAAATTCAGTATGAGACGAAAAGAGATTTTCAAAACTTAAAGCCATGTAAACTCAATTTCTCGATACAAATTTTAAAAGGAATAGGTAATGGACAATACTATTGAACTCACTGTAAACTTTGAACAGCAAATAGATGAAAGTCCCAAAATCGATGATGAACAAGATGAAAAAGTAAAGAAAATTTAAAAGATAGAAAAAGAAAAAAATACCTGACAAAAGCACAGGGTGCAACGAGTTGCAAAGTAAATAAATAAATTGAAATGCAGATGATTGAATATAGAGTTTACCTTATACAGATAAGAGTATATAGTATGAAACCATTATAAGATCAACTTTTGGTACATTATTATGCTTGGATTAACCAGATTGTTTACCCAAAAAACAACAAAAGTCATCTGCAACAGTTGACTGTGAATTTCATGTAAATAAGCACCAGAACATATGCACAATGAATACAGTAAATCACAAAAATACTTGCTCATCAAGCATAAGCAAAAAAAAAGAAAAATATAGTTTAAAGATCCAGATTGATATTACATGAGAAGAATCGAGTTTGCTTGCTAAACTTATTTGCGTATAGTTGATGGGGAAAAGGGTGTAGCTCTTAGGTTCAGAAGAGCGAGCAACATGGGCTTAAACGGCTTGACATGGGATGAAAACGAGTTAATGATGCAAATTAAGACAATTTTATATTGTTGTCTGTTACATTTGATAGGATTAATAGTCGCTTGTTTAGCTTAGAGATTTATGTCTTATGAGTTAAACAATGGAACGATGATGATGTCTTTGATGTATTGGTACACGAAAAAAGAAGCAACATTGGTTAATGAAAAAAGCTACTGCAATTTGCCCTTTCAATTGCACATTTGTCGTCCCTCTGTGCTTTATCCAATCGATCAACTTGAGGCAACTTAATCTAGCATCAGCAACAGTAGCAACTCTAGCTTTTTCACTAGCCTCTTCTCTTCATCCCTAAAGGCATTGATATTGACTTCAAAATCCTTTCCTTTTCCATCCTCTCTTCCCATTTTTACCTCATCCCAATCTTGCCTCTCTTCTTCATCTATTTCATTTCATTTCTCTATTACACTGGTGGATACCGAATAAACAACCAGTGTGTTTCGCAATTAAATTAACAATCCATTCAAAAACCAATACTCGGTTCCATTTTTTCACTTGCAATTTTTACTCTTGAAGTTGCCACTAAACACAAATCCTCCAACCTACAAGTCGAGCACATATTTAGAGATGTAATTGCTCTTCAAATTTTTTTCAGTTTCGTCCTTTTTACATAACATTCTTCAGTATTATTCATCCTCGAATTTCATTAACTTATTCATTTGCGTATCTAAATGGCTTGACTCAGTTTGTTACCAAAATTAGAGTACAACTTGACCTTGATATGGCTAGTGTCACAAGCAATCACTTGCATTTACCCAGTGATCAAGTATCATTTGTGTCATCAATTCATTTTATGGATTGAAATTCCTTCTTTTCTCTTCTTCTTTTCATTCTGTCCAAAACAATGATATCATCTTGATAAAATTTGATATGCTCATGAGAATGAGCATTCAGATTATAAGCACATTTGTATTGTTAATGTTACTGTTATTAAAATTTGATAAGATGAATGAGCTGACATTGAGATAGTGAAAAGAGGCACGCGTCTGTAGTACTTAAATAACCAGCAAGATTGAGGAACCATCAAGATGAGACAAAAAGTAAAGGTTTGAGAGTATTATTAATATAACCAAAAGAAAGATGCTTCAATCTTCAATCTTCTTCAATCATCTTGCTCATCTCTTCTCTTCTCATCCCCGGGTTATTGTACTGTTTACTTTAACTCACAAGTGTCAAACAAATTAAAGAATCTTATCTTAACCAGAGAAAAGCAAAGAAAAAAGTAAAATCTATCCTTAAGGTTACCAGAATAACTAATAACAATAAAAATAATAAACCATCAATTCATGGTTCGCCTGGGAGTTGAAAACCTCCCAGTATTAAAGTCTCAATATCAATCAGAGTTTCAATACAGAATTGCTTTTTAAAACGTTAAAACAAAAATGTTGAGCCAAAAGTAAAGTTTGAAAATGAAAATGAAAATGAGAAAAACCAATGAAAGCAAATTGTCACGAAAATGGTTGGAATTCAACTTTTTGATTAAAGTTGATCTGTATTCTTTTCCCAATTTCACCATGTAATTATTCACTGTTTACCCAGCCAACATTGAACACCTATTTAGACCTTATCTGTAGCAAAAATTGGCAACCTACACTCATCACACACATATTGTAAATCATGGTACCAATAACCCAATAACTGGAGGCAAAGTAAAGGCAAGCGACAAAAACTGCCCCAGGAGTTTCACTTTATAACATTATTTTGTTAATCTTGATAAGGGATTGAGCAAGATTATGCGACGAGATGAAATGTTTACAGCGTCAAGTTACCCTCATCATCATCAACATCACAGGTTTTTTTCATTATCAAAATTATGTATGCTCGTAACTCTCAAGGGTAAACATTGGTACAAACATTTCCATTCAAGTGATAAAATAAAACTTTTATAAGTCTTTATTTTCATCATTTTCATCATCATCTGGATATAACCGTAAATAAAAGGCGTAATAAATGTGATGAGCTTTATTGGTCTCTTTGCTTTAACTCTGTTCCTCTGCTGTTGTTGGTGATGAAGGCACACACAAAAAAAGGATGAATAAAAATTAATTGATTACTCTTGAATATTATTGAAGTTGAGGACAAACAAAGTAATAATACAACCAAAATGAAAGCCTACAATGCTAACGTTTTGACTTTAATAAACTTGTGTGCATTGTTCACTGTATCCCTCGAGTTGAAGACGAGGAACAAAAAGAAATGAACAAATTAAATTTTCTTCAACAATTGTATGGATTTGGACTTGGATGTCAATCGATAGATGGAAAGTGAAAACTATCAAAGGGTCAAAAAGGATTATCTAAATTTGTAGACTGAATAAAGGACATAATTCAATAAATTACTTGGTGAAACCTTTGCTTTTCATTGGCTTTTCTTTTTCTTCTTTGCTCTTAACTCATTTCCATTTCTTTCCATTTCATTCGGTACAACATGCAATCGACACACAAAAACTTGTAAGTCTTTTTTCGCCTCCTTTTTACTCGAGTTTTCCTTCTTCATCCAGTTTCCTTTTATTATTCAATTCAGATTATTTCCATTTCGGATATATGCCTCTCTCTCTCTCGTTGCCTGCTATTATAACTATTCATTTATCTCAATTTTGTTTCACTCTCAATACTTTCAACTTTTTTCTCATTTCTATTTTTCCGTCATTTCTTCTTTTTCTGCTAACTTAATCAAAAATTGTCTGTACAGCTAAAAGTCTGTACAGATGCATAAACAATTACACTTGCAGGCAAAACCTCAATCAATTGAATACAACAAAACGGAAACACAATTAATCCAATCTGCTGCAATTGTGTAAACTTCAATTGACTGAATTTCCAATGTATCAACATCTTTCACCTTCAAATCGTGGAAAATAGCTCTGTAATTTATTAATATGATTCAACTATCTTTGATAGCAAAACAAAGTTCGGCAATTGATACATTGCAATAAGATATACTTTTATTTGAAACTGATGCAAATCACAACATTTGATGCGAAATATTATCAACACGAGTTAAAATAGTTATAGATTTACAAGAATTATTCGTTTAAGAGTCAAAAAACGGTTGAAAGGTGTCAAAGGAAGAAGCAAAGAGCAATGCACTGTGAAGAACAATAAATCATTCAAAAATCTCATCTATACAAACATAAGATTCATGGTACTTTACGAAGCGCTCTGCTATTATACAAATCAAACGGCTTGCTCATTTAGCAGAGCAGAATATTGCAAATGCATGCACAATATCCGAAAAGGATGAAGTTTGTTTAACTTTATCACAATACAGATATTTGATTAGGTCGGCAACAAGATTGAACTCCTAATAATATATTCGACTTTTTTCTAGTTGAGGAGCTTTTTAGCCAATTGAAGGACAAAACCGAAGTTGAAAAATTGTGAACCAGTTATTGATGCAAATTAGCTGTTGAACAGAGAAATAGAATAAAATAAAACACATAACTATTAAACTGTAGCATGTTTTACAATTTCATTGAGTCTAACGAGGGAAGTATCTCAAACGCTACGAAAATTTCGAACTTTTTTGGGCTTAAAATATTTTAAACATATAGTACCAAAACATACGCTTCTAAGCCAAAAACCGGAAACGGAAATGACCCAAAAAACGCCACCCCCTTACGCTTGATTGATTTCACGCTTCATCGATTTCATGCATGATTAATTATTCAACGGTTTTTTAGCCTAGCGAACACCTTCCTACGTGTTGTTTATAATTAATGCTTGAGTGAATATTCAACGGTTTTTTACACCTTCCTACGTGTTGTTTTAATTAATGCTTGATTGATTTCACTTGACCGTTCAGTTGTTTAACCTTACGCTAACCTTGATTAATTACTAACATTGATCATTATTGAATGAAAGAAGGGGAACGGATGTTTCACTTCTTGAATGATAATTGAAATAGTATAAATATCCAGGGTTAAATTGAAATTCACTTAATAACAATGTATGCAATCGTTTATGTGTTGCTTTTACTATTTGCTTTAATTATTGTTTTATTATTCAAAGAGTACTTGCATATTGTTTTAAATGAAAATTGTTAATATTGTATCATTATGGGACCTTGGAAAGAGGATCCCTTTGGCTTCAAGGTTAAAAAAGTTTAATGCCGATGTAATTAAAGAAGGAAGTAATTGTTTTTTACTATTTGAATCTGGAAAAATAGTAGCTACCGGTTTTAAAAGCTTCACTGAAGCGAAGCAATTCATAAAGTCACGTTTTGCAAGTGCAAAATTCATTAAAATTGTGAATATGACTTCTCTTGCTTATATTCGTGGTAAAATCAATACATCAGGACTAACTTATGAACCAGAAATCTATCCTGCACATATATGGAAGAAGAAGAACCTTTGTATTGTGTATTATGCTTCTGGAAAGTTAATTGTTTCCGGTGGTAAAACTCATAATGAGCTCCGTGATGCATATCAAGAGTTCAAACAAAAGACAAGTATAAAAAGAGCTGATCTTGATCAAAAAGAACAGTAAAGTTTTTGAAATCAAAATGTCCACTTTAAACTGGCATTCTCTAAAAGCTATCAAAGTTAATGATATCCGTCTAACCATTTCATGGGCAACAGACGGCAACAATAAAATTGTGTGCAGTCGAATTGATATACGTTTATTTGTAAATGACTACCCAACTTCTTATGGTGTTAACCTAAAGAGATGGGAGTTGATCCATCTCGGAAAGTTTATCGACGATAAACTGAAAGGCACAGCTCCTCAACAAAAAATATTTGATGAGCTAACCATCGAATCATCGTGTGATGGGATTTTGCTTCTCAAACGCAAGAGCCGTCTCTATATTAAAACAGAGACTTGTCAGCCATTGAAATGTTTATCCCTGGCATTGCTTATATTGCTGCGTTAATGCGACCTGAAACATTCGCTGGGTGCTTGACAATCGATCGATCTGTTGAAGATGCCTTCATTTATTCTACTTTGATAAAAAATGAAATTAAATCTATCGATGAAGCATGGAAAGAAGAAGAGCTAATAACAAGCGGTAAACTTTCCAATGAAAATGTAAAGTTTTTGAAACAAAACTGTTTGAAAATGTTTGACTTTTATGCAAACAATTTTGGAGAGATGATTCTTCCTCCAGGTCCATGTTCTCGTAATGATTTTATGCTAAGAGTAAACGGTGAATTCACCAAGAGCTTGCGTTAACTATACAATGATTGTCCTTCACTCCTTCGCTCTCTCACTCTCGTAATGAAAACAGTTGGAGAGTATAAATAGAAGAGACGAAAGAAAAATGACCATAATCAAAATGAATTACATTTGCTGCTATATTGATGTTCAAGGCTTTTATGCCAATAATGTATTTTACCCTCGTGAATGTGCCGTTCTAAGTGATCATGGAGCAAGTATTTTCAGTTTTGGACCATCAGTTAAAGATGGATCAACTATCTGCTAGTGATCAGCGTCAAGCACAATATTTAACACGACATCATCATGGTTTACCTTTCAAAGTTGATAAAGGAACCAAAATAAAAAATATCAATGATATCATTGTTGACTTTTATGAATGTAATCTCGATGACGACCATTTCCTTGCTGCTTGTAAATCCAAGGAAGCTGAAGAAATGCTAAAAGCCCTTGGTATTCCGAGATTAAATCTTGGAAAGTTTGGTGCAACTTGGAGTAGTATAAATACTCGGTTGGAACCTTGCAGCTTGCATGTGAAGCCTGGTAAATGCAGCTTGAATGCAGTTATTGGCATGAAGAAATGGGTAAAAAATGGTCCTAATAATGAAGAACCCGGTCGTGATGTCTGTGGAAATATGGCTTAATTATATACCTTTAAAAATGATATAACTATTGTATAAGTTTAATAAATGTAATCCTTGTAATCAAAATTTGCATTAAAAAATGTTTTATAAAATACATTTACGTCATCCATTTACTATGTTCATTGCGGGTCCAACAGGAAGTGGTAAAACTGAATTTGTGAGAAAATTGATTGAAAAAAGACAAACAATTGTTGAACCAGTACCTGAAAGAATAATTTACTATTACAGTGAATATCAAGAAGTTTTTGACTCATTGTTAAGTGTAGAGTTTAAAAAAGGTTTACCGGATGCCATTAAACTTGATAAAAGACCAACATGGATAATATTTGATGATTTAATGTACGAAGCATCAAATTCAAAATTAATTTCTGAATTATTTACAAAAGTAAGCCACCACAAAAACCTATCAATAATATTGATTTGTCAAAATTTCTTTATGCGAGGAATTGAAAGCAGAAACATTTCTTTGAATTCTCAGTATATTGTTTTATTTAAAAATCCAAGAGATAAATCTATTGCAACATCTTTAACAAGACAAACGTTTCCAACAAAGATTAAAAAATTTCAAAAGGTTTATGAACATGCAACATCCCAACCTTTTTCATATTTATTCATCGATTTAAAGCCTGAAACTCCTAGTGAAGTTAGATTACTATAAAAGATTTTTTCGATACCAATAATAGCTTATCAACTTGTATAAGTTGAACTGTTTTAGAGTACATCAAAAATGACTGTCAAACAAGCAGTTGAAGTTTATCCTACCCTTCAAAAACTTGCAAGGACAAAGAAAAAGACTGAAAGAGAAATTATTTTATCTTCTTGTCCATGTAAAGTTTTTCATGTTTTATCCGAGATTGCAAGAAATATTTTGAAAGGTGTAATTAAAATACCAAAGAAAAAATTGAAATCTTTAAAATTGTATAAGAATGATTTGAGAAAAATTGCAAAACAAAAAAATTCTACAATAATAAAAAAAGTTTTGATTCAAAAAGGAGGCTTTTTACCATTATTAATAAAGCCAGCTTTATCTTTATTAGCTTCTGTTATAGCTTCAAGGATAATGAAAAAATGAAAACAATAACAAGAATGTTATTAATTCCTGAGGATCAATATAAAGATCCATCCAATTTATTATTTGAATCAAATATTCCTAATGACAGGAAAATTAGATTATTAAACAATTTAATGCTGAAAAAAATGGAAAAGAAACCTGAACAAATAAATTTGAAAGCAATTATCAATTCAAATTTAACAGCGGAACAAAAGGCGAAATTGATTGATAAAATACAAAAGAAAACGGTAGAAATTGGTGTTCAGCAAGAAGGTGAGAATTTAAATGAAAGTATTTTCTCAACACTTGAAGAGGAATTTGCAACACCATCTTCTCAAAGGACAGACACAAAAACACCGTCAACTTCAGCAACATCATCCAGAACAAATCTTACGCAAGCTTTTAGTAGTGAATCACCAAAGCTTGAAATAGAAACAAGTATTCCACCGCCAATCACTCCAAGAAAAAGTAAAATGCAACCTTTTGTACCAGATATTTCTCAAACATTAACACTTGGAATAAGAAGCATTCCTGATTTAATTGATGAACAAGGTCGAGTTATTAAACCTGGTGGAAATAAATATTTGAGAAGTAATATCGAGAATATTGTTGATTATTTATTGGGTGGTCAAGCTGCAAGAAAACCCGATGGAACTGATCTAGAAGTTGCTGCTATAAGTCGAAATAAACCAAGTTTAAAGAATTATATTGTCAATACTGGATCTCAAAGTCACGATACATGGCAGCAGTTACAGACACAATCCGAAGCGAGTACGTCACGCCAGATAGTACCGGAAGCTTTGGAGGAGTTAGAAGATTATTCGAGAGTGTCCAAAAGAAAGCGAGTTTGAAGCAAGTTGAAGATTGGTTGCGTAGTCAGGATACATATGTTTTATTTAGACAAGTGAAAAGGAAATTCCCTCAATTACCTATTTTAGTTAATAAAATTGATGAACAGTGGCAAATCGATTTAATGGATATGTCTTGGTTATCAAAAGATAATGATGATAAAAAGTATTTATTAAATATCATTGATTGTTTTAGCCGTTATGCTTGGGTATTTCCATTAAAAACGAAAAATGCAAATTAAGTTATTAATGCGTTTAAAGTTTCATTTAAAGAGAGAAAACCTGATAAAATACAAAGTGACCAAGGAAAAAAATTTTTAAATGCACAAGTTAAGCATTTATTTAAAGAGAATGATGTAAATTTTTTTACTTCAACTGATGATGTTATTAAATGTGCAATTGTCGAGAGATTTAATCGAACATTGAGAACAAGAACCTATCGCTATCTTCATTATTACAATACTAAAAGATACATTGATGATTTACCTAAAATCGTGAAATCATATAATAATTCTTATCACCGAACAATACAAATGTCAACAATTCAAAAAAAAACACTACACAGGTTTTATTGAACATAAGAAACATCTGTGGGTAAGTCACCAAAGTCCATAATGTCATTAAATTGTTTCATATCACTGATTATGTTGTTTGACTTTATTTCCAGTAAAAAGGAATCAGTATCGGAATAAACAAGTTGAACATTATCACCATAAAACTTTTTAAAGCGCCCATAATAAAGTTTGTAAACGTGTAATTTTGATAGTTCCAGAACGGTAAATCCAGAAACTATTGCTTTATCCATCAAAACACATTCAGGCTTTAATTGTATCAGCATTTTATCTTCGTCAATAATTTTGAACCTTGTTGCAAGAGGATTAGCAATTCTTTTTGTTGCTACTCTTTCCCCCATTGCAAGTTTAACTTCAATATGCTTTCGTTTATCTTCCATTAATTTTCCATAGATACTGTTCACAAATAATTTATAAAGTGATGAAGCAAAAGTAGTTTTGGCTTGTTGACGCTTCTTTGTACAAAATTCAATATATGGTTTTAGCCAGGCTTTTTGTTTGAATGAAATGACTCGATGAACTTTTAGTACTTTTAAGCCATTTTCAATGTAAAATTTTAAATTCCGGAAATGAACTGAATATCTTTCTCTTGTTAAAAATGTTGACACAAGCTTTTCAGTAGCAACCGGCTTAAGTCCTTGCTTCACAAGTTAATCATATAATTTTTTGGCATATGGGCTTAGCATTTCATGTGTTACTTTCATTTTATGAGGAGCTAAAGGAAAATCATTATGTGCATCATGAAGTTCTTGTGGATACTCTAAATCAATCTCCAAGATGTAACCAATGTCTCCATCATCAGGTGAATTTAAAATGTGTTCGAGTAATTTATCTTCATTTGAAAAATTTACCCATTTATAATTTCCTATTGGTAACATGTCCATCATTGCATTGCCGCAAAGATTGTTTACATCAAAGTACATAAACCAAGTTTGTTGGCCACCATCATAATTTGTTGATGGATTATTAGCAATTGCGTGACGTTTTGCAACAGTAGTGAAGCCTCCTCTAATGTCACCTTCAATTAATAACAACATATCAATTTCCAAAAATAATTCAATTGATATTTTTGTCATTTTTAATGCAGCAGCATAAGCAAGACCATGGCAGGTCATGTAATGAGGTGGATCAATTCCAAAATATTCAATACTTGTTTGTCGAAAGTTTTCAAATACTGCAGCAAGCATTAAAACATCAAGCCGCAAGTAAATATCGATCAATTCTCCAAGATTTTTACAATTGAATTGATTCCAAATTCTTTTCAAACGATCATACATTTATTGTGTTATGTTAGTGTTGTTCAGTGATGAGTAAAAAGCAGACATTGGTGGTAATGTTTGGTCATTAAATTTTTCAAGTGATGATAAATATTCATAATGTAATGATGCTTTTCCCATTAAATCACTCAAATCTTAATTAGGCCATTCTTGACGTAAAAATTCTTCTTTTTCATCTTTAGTCAAGTTGGAACTTAGTGTATCAAGACTTCCAGGTAAAAATGCAAATGAGTCGAGGAAAGCAAGATCATTAACATACCAACCAATATATTTTTCTATTGATGAAGGAATAAGTTTTAGATGTTGAGAAAATGCATTACTTTTAATTGAATCAATCAATCAGTGTCCATCATAATTTTTCAAATTATGAAAAAATATTGGAATTCGATGTGGAATTATGTAATTCACATTACAAGCATTATGAGCTGCACCTCTGAATTGACCCGTTAAATGATCATGATCACGGACTCTATCATCTTCGAGAGGCTTTTCACAAATCCAACAGTTTGTTGCTTTTTGAAATGTTGTTTCATCAACAGGTGACATGTTAAGAGGCTTAAATGAAGCAATCACGTAATTTCGTGCAGATTTTATTGATTTCTTAAGGTTTTCTAGAAATTTGGCAACAATATTTTCTCCGTGCTCAAACTTTTTATCAATGATTTTTCGGTTTTAATCAACAACAATGTATCCATAACTACACGGTTAATGAATTGATGGTTTCAATGGATCATTTGTTGGGACAATTAAACATTCAAGTCACAATAAATAATGAGCGGATGCTTAATTTCTTTTTTCAAATTTGAACACTCATAATAATTCCGTCTTGGGTATTTTGGTGTAGGGTAAGGCATCATAATTTTTTGTGCTGGTTTTGATGAACAGTCAATTAAATGTTTTTTCAATTGAAATTCATGGCGCCAACCATTTAAACATCTTTCACAATGAAAGCGGCGGTAATTGCTTCTTGAATTTAAAAGGCGTGCAAAGTTTGTTATTAAATAAAAATGTTCGTGTAATAAAAATAGTCTGACATGTATTGATAGTTGGTTCTTGGTAACATAATTTGGAATCACAGATTTATGATTGTTGTTGTAAGTAAAAACACTAATCAATATCGAGTTTTTCTTTTCAAAGGATTCGATTGAGCTCAATTCAACTTGTCCTCGCCATTTTGATAAGTCATGTTGATCTATAAATTGTTCATATTGATGCAATCGTTTAGAATGATTTTGACTTGGATGAATAGCAGCTAAAATTGGATACATGAAGCAATCACTTTGGCATTCGATTGATAGTAAGCACCTTTTTGTATAAAGTTCTTTTGGTAAATTGTTTTGATGGCAACCTCCTCGATGGGGTTGATAACGAGCAATCCAAACATCAATTTTGCTAATATCAACAATAGTAAAGCCACTTCCTCTTTCAGTATATTGATCGATTATTTCTTTCATCTCCGTAAAAGTCTCTTCAATTTCATTATTAATATTATCTCCAGGTAATAAGGGTTTCATTGTTGAAGGGATTTCGGCTTCAATCAATTCAATCATTGTCGTTTTTTGAAAATAAACTTTTAAAATCAAATAGAATTTGATTGGTCCAAGATCACTTAATTTTTTTTGTAGAAGTTCGCTGACTTTAGTCTTTTGATGTCTTTTCACAATGTCAATGTCAATTATATCAGTCATTTCTTGGGAAAAAACACGAAAGCGGCGGCGAAAAGCTGAATGAATTAGTTTAAATAGTGATTCAAAAGTAGGTTGTGGAGGGTTAAGTATAGATAAACTGCCACAAATCTTTTGATGACATCTCAATCTTTGCTCAGATGAAAAAGTTTTCTTGCACTTTGAGCATTTCACTTTTCTTTACATCTCTTTTGGAGCTGCTCTTATAGATGGTGCGTCTTGAATAACTGGTTCTTTATCAAAGAATATTTCCATTCGCCTGCAGTTTTCTTTGCATGAACAATTATGCATTAAATAATCCAATAAAGGTTCACTCGCATTCCCACAACATGGACAAATGAAGCAATCCTTTTTAAGTGGTGGCTCATCAAAGAAAATGTCCATTCTTTTACAATTATCCTTACATGTGCACTCATGATTTGAATAATCTCCTAAAGCCGAACTTTTCTTTTTACAACAAGGGCATTCAAAGTCATTTGGTGATTCTATTGATGCTTGTGATTCAATTGGTGTTGGATTTGGTAATTCAATTGGTGGTGGATTTGATGTATCAAAGCTCTCATACATTTTACATTGATTTGACGCGCAGCTGCATTTATGGTTTAATATTACTCCCAAGTTTGGAAATTTTTGCTTGCAGCAAACACATAGCATCTATTGAAAAAACAACTTATATATTAGTCCCGCGAATAAAAAAGACAATTTGAATTTGAAATTGAAATGGATCTTTATTTGGATAAAAACATGAAAAAATTTAAGATTTTACAATTTTATAATAACGTTTAATAGTCCGATTGACTGTCCAAATATGGCAATCAATCAGCTCACAAATGTCTTGAGCATGTTGATTGCCCAAAGAAGATAAAATTTTTCTTTGGGCTTTCAACTTTCCAAGGCCTTCCATATATTTGAAGGCCTTGTTTCTCAATCGCAATTGCAGTCGTTTTCGCACTGCATTTGGAGTTTTTTTTTGTTTCCACAAGGGAAACTTTCTCCATCTCAAATATCATTTTTTCTAGATCTTTCGAGTCGAAAGAAGAAAAAGAAAAACCCGCAAAGCGAGATGAAATTTCCTGAAAAGATAGTAAAGGGAAGATGAGAAACATGTTAAAATAGAAATGATTAAATTAAACTTACAGTCATTTCAATGTCCTCAACAGAGGACATTTCTATGTCGACATTTTCGATATTTTCCATATCAATATCCATTGCCAATAATTTTCACAATAAAAATACAATTTTAAAGTTGTCTTGTTGATGGTTTGAGAGAAAATGACCAAAGATCGTTACCTAACCTTTTGAAAATAACCGATTACATCTGCAGAACGGGGTGAAAGGGCATTTTCCACGTGAATTAATCGATTGATTAACTGTCGAAGCTTGTTTGTTTTGAATTCAGCGCTTGGTTGTTTTCACTGCGCAATCGTAACCTGTTGCATAGAAACGTTGAATCAGGTGTTTCAGTCTCATATACATCGTTCACTATTCTATACATAAATTTTTCACCTCGTGAATTAAATAAAATTAGTACTTCAATATGAATTTTTTACATTTCTTTTTACTTGTTTTGATGATTACAGGTAAGTTTGTGATTTCCAAAAAGGATTATGTATTGGATCATTGTGTTTAGCAATCGGATTAATGTGTTTTTACATCCTCAGCCTCACCTATTTCTGAACCACCATCTTCACCAGCATCTTCACCAGCATCTTCACCAGCATCTTCACCAGCATCTTCATCATCATCTGATCCATCGGAATCTAATTCATCATCTGGCACAGGCAATCTTGAAATTGATGAAGATCAAGAGGAAGAAGAAGAAGCTGGAGCAAGGGATAATGCAGAACAGGAAGAACAGCCTGGTCCATCAATTCTAACTAATGAGCCTGGAGTAATAAAATTGAATGTTGGACAAGCCGTAGAAATTTTAAGTAAGTCTTTTATTTTACCACTTTTCATGAATGGAGATTTTAAATAGTTTTTATTTGTTAGGACCAGGGAAAAGTTCAATGTTTTGTAAAGTTTCATCCGTTTATGCACTGTGGAAAATCAAAAATGTAACAGGTGTATATGTTTCGGAATCAGGAGAAACTTTGTATCGGTTTAATTATTCTGACTATTATGGACCTCCTTCTGTATTTAACAATATTGTGTTAACAAACCTTCCAACAATGACCAGAGAGGAGATAATGAAAGATGCTTTAGATTATGAAAAGCAGGAGAGAAGGGCTCACGAAAGAGTAAAAAAACATCCCATTCAATTTGAATGCGACTATTGTGAGATGATGTTTCCAAAGTTGAAAACTTTAAAGGATCATTTATTTGGAAAAAAGCAGAAAACTAATGGCAAAAATCGAGAACTGGTAATTAGATGTACAAAGAGATTGCCATTGGATGGTATAAAAGGATACGATAGACTTCACTACCCAGTCAATCTGCCACCGCCAATAAGGAAGGTATGGGCCTGGGTTAAATGTATTGATCCTGATGTTGAAAACGGGAAAAAAGATTTTGAAATACCGGATAATATTCAAAAACATTGGGACAATTACTTTAATAAAAAGTAATGTATTCACTTTCCCACTCATGTATTCTCTTTCTTTTGCCATTCATGTATTTTTTTTGTATGTCTTTTATGTATTCTCTTAAGCCATTTATGTATTCCTTTTCAAGTCTTCTTTATCATTGAAATACAGCCAATTTGTATGTCTTGAATAACTTTGTGCCTTTTTCAATTTTATATTTAAATAAATGTTTCATATATCCATTGCATTAATCTTTTCAAACCCGGAATCCCTGCTGAAGATGAAATGATTTTCGTGTTGTTCACATATCATTTGATAGAGAAATGTCTATTCTTCAATATTCCATCCTGGAAATCTTTTAACTGCATCTTTCATAGAGATATCATGAAAAGTTCTAAAAATGCTTATTCATAGATTCTGAGACTACTAGATATGATAGAATGATAAAAAAGTTATCAAATTTAATCACATGCACTAACTCATCATTTGCAAGAATATTGAATTTATCTTCAGTATTTCACTAATTATGAATTCAGAGCCGATTTAGAATTAGGAATTTATCTCTAGTTTTCAGTGACCTGGTTCCGAGTGAAAACTTTATTATATTAAGACGTTCTTCATATCAATAGATAGAACAAAAAAAGATCTGGCGTATCTGATCCCGGTGGTAACTTAAATGAAAGCAATATGGAGATAACATGGAAAAACATGATAATGGCTTAAGCAACATAAAAAGCTTATTTCACCAGCTAGAAAGATGTTTCAAGTATGAAATTGATTCATTTACATTACTCTATGCTAGGCATAAACAAATTTCACTTTATCTCCTTAAAAATTCTGAGCCGTTGTAATCGGCTGATCCAATATAATATGAAAATTTGATTCCTTTTTAATACCTTTATTATAAGTGTGACGGATTAAAAGATTAAAAATTGCTTCATCTTGTTTCCTCATCTTCTCCAAACTTCTTTTGATCTCTCCCCCCACCCAATAAATAAAAATATCAAATCAAATAAGAAATTGATAAGGAGAGTGAGCCATGGGATGACTCACTCTCATCAACCAAATTGTATATAAACAAAGCTTTTTGAGTAAAATAAACATGTTAATTTGGAACATCATCTCTCTCTCTACATTCAGCCTGGAGTTTCAAGCTTTACTCTTGTGAGAAAGCCTCCAGTGCCCATCTCAACTCTAACCCTCATCACATTTGGCGCAGTCCTGCCGTGGTCTTACCTGTCTCTGGTCTTACCTGTCTCTGGCCTTACCTGTCTCTGGCTTACCTGTCTCTGGCTTACCTGTCTCTGGCTCTGGCTAACCTGTCTCTAGCTCTCTTTTTCACCTGGTTCTTGGCTCTTTCTCTCTCCAGTCTTTTGGCTTGCTCTTTCCAGTCTTCCTGGCTCTCTAACTCTTTCTGGCTTTGGTCTTTCGGGCTACTTTCTTCGGGCTTTCTTTCACTGGCTTTACTTTCGGCTTCAATCTTTCTGGGTCTTCTTTTGGGTCATTTTCTCTGGCTTTTTCCTTTGGCTTTAAGTCTTTTGGCTCTATTTTGACGCTTTTTTTACTGGCTCTTGGCTTTTAGCATCCTTTTGCTTTTTGATCTTGCTGCATCAACTCCTGGCATCCAACTGAGCTGTCTTCTTCTGACTTTGGCTTACCTTAACTGCCTTATGTCTTCCTCTGGTTCAACTTCTGAATCATCTGCCTCCAGCTCTGCCAGCGAGTCATCCGCCTCCTCTTCGGGCTCTTCTCTTTCTGCTTCTCCTTCAGTTTCTTCCACTGCTTCTTCACCTGGTCAGCCTCCCACTTCTGTTGCCAAACCTACTAAGCGGCAATTGGCTAACAAACGAAGAAAGCTCGCTCGAAAGAAACAACTCCTCGAAACTGAAGCATCCGGCTCAACTCCAACGCGGCAAATCAAACACCTTCAAGCTAAAGCTCGGCACGCCTCTCACAAAGCCTGCAAACAATTCTCCTCCGGCATCCAAAAAGCTCGTGAAGCGCACACTATTGATAACGCATTAAAAGTATCCTCCTTTGCTTCTTCTTCGGCTGAAAAGCAATTCAAAAACTCAATTCCTGCCCGCGTAGATTCACGATCCTTACTTGATAAAGCTTCTTTGTCTGCCACCAAAGCTATCCAACTTTCTTCTGCTTCCAAACTTGTCGGTTCTCCGTCTCTTGCTCCTCGCCCTGCACCTCCTGACGGTCTCGACCATATTCACAAACGCCTTTTCCGCTAAATCTTCCTTCTTTTTTCAATCTTCTTTGGTATTTTTCTTGGCTTTAAATAAAATTTGAATAAACATGACACCACCTCCAACTACTTCTCCAACTCGTCATGAGGATAAACTTTTAAAATATGATGGCACTAACAAAGTTCGGGTACAATCCTGGCTAAAAGTTTATGCACTACACACTGTCAAAGATACTGACGAAGAACGTATCAATCGTCTAATCTACCATTTAGAAGGTGCCGCTTTCGAGTGGTTCGCGGAAGAAATAATCGGGACTAACATTAAACTTTGGGCTACAGTTAGCGATCGTATGATCAAGCGCTTTGGTCTATCATCAGCACAACCACTTATTCAAGCCCAGCGCTTGTATCTCAAACAGGGGGAGTCTGTAGAGACTTACTTTAACACTAAAACCCGTCTCTTGAAGCAAACCAAATTAACCAACAAGGAAGTATGCCAACAATTAACCGAAGGTCTTCCAAAAGAATGGAAACTACACCTCTTCGCACTTGATACTGATGACCTCAACACATGGTTCAACAAAGTATCCGAGCTAGAACTCCTCTTAAACCGAAACAAACCTAGCACATCAGCTACCAATCGACCTTTTGTCAACCAAAATAAACCAAAAACGCTCTCTTTAAAACAAAACTCATCCTCCAATCGCAACACAATGTCAGCCAACTCTGGTAACAATCGTCCCTCAACTCCTTGCCGCTACTGCAAAGAAAAGGGTCTCACAGCTTACCACTGGCATCGTGATTGCCCAAACCGTTCATCAAATTCACAGAACAACACAGCACGAACAGTCACTAATGATCCGAGTACATCTGATTCACAGTCTAACCAATCCTTAATGCTCTTACCTCAACCACAGTCACCACCACAGTCAAACAATGACGGAAACTCGCACACCAACGTCACTTTACACACAAGTCTTGGTCCTGTTTTCAAATTGATTGATGTACCTGTGACTATCAAAGGTCAAAGCATTAAAGCCTTCATAGATTGTGGCTCCACCGTCTCTATCATTAGCTCCAAGCTGTTCCATAAACTTGATCTGCAAATCACCTCACACCGACCACTCTCAATAAACCAAGCTATTGGGTCATTCGTAACTCAGGGATCAGTCCGCATTCCGGTTACCCTTCACAATATCACCGCTGAACTCCAGCTCCACGTTGTAAATGGCTTCAATTATCCACTGCTTTTAGGTCTCGATTCAGGATACTATCTAAAGATCAAACTCGACCTTGAAAGGCAAATGATAACAAGACCATCTCGCAACCCACACATCACTGTCACACTAGACACGCTCCAATCAGAAAACCATCGCATCAAAACGTTTTTAACCCAACACAAAAACGTCTTTGCCCAAAACGAAACCGACATAGGTCGTATCACTGTAGCAAAACACCAAATCATCACGGTTCCACATCCACCAATACAACTCCGCGCATATCGACGTCCACAATCGGAATATGATGAAATCTCTCGTCAAATCGAAGAACTCAAAACACAAGGTCTCATCAGGGATAGTTGTAGTCCTTGGGCTTTTCCGGTCACACTCGTCAACAAGAAAGATGGCGGCTCTCGTATGTGCATTGACTACCGACGTCTTAATGCCATAACCATTGACGATAAAATGCCACTTCCTCGTATCGACGACATCCTTGATCGTCTCCGCCATGCCAAATACTTCTCCACTCTTGATGTTGCCTGGGGTTACTGGCATATTGAAATAGACCCTGACGCTATTTCCAAAACTGCTTTTATCACCCATGAAGGACATTATGAGTGGCTCGTCATGCCATTCGGTTTGAAAAACGCTCCTGCAACCTTCCAACGAATCTTACAGCTAGTCCTTGGAGATACACTTTATAACGGCGCAATCAACTACCTCGATGACATAATCATCTACAGCCACTCTATCGATGAACATCTCAAGCTTCTCGATACCATCTTCCAACGTCTTAAAACGCACAATATTAAACTTAAATCCTCCAAATGTCATTTTCTACAAAACCAAGTCGAGTATCTTGGATACGTTGTCAGTCATAACAAAGTACAACCTTCACAAACAAAAACCAATGCTGTTCAGTATTTTCCTACACCTCGCACTGTTAAAGAAGTTCGAAGATTTCTAGGTCTCACAAATTATTATCGTCGTTTTATTCCAAATTTTGCAAAAATTACACAGCCTTTAACACAATTATTACACAAAAATGTTTCTTTCAGCTGGTCTGATAACCAAGAAACTGCTTTTAATCAACTTCGCAAAATTTTAACTTCTGAACCGATTCTTGCTCTCTATGATAAGGATAAACCATGCATCCTATACACCGACGCCTCTAAAGTTGGTATAGGAGCAACCCTTGTACAAAAAGATGATGAAGGTCGCGAGCATCCGATCTCATTTTACTCCAAATCATTGAACAAACACGAATCGAATTATTCAGCCTTCGAACTTGAATGTCTCGCTGTCATCCGCGCAGTCGAACATTATCAGGTCTACTTAAGTCTACCATTTACCGTCATTACTGATCATCACGCCCTCCGCTGGCTCCTCGATCTTAAAAATCCTACTGGTAAACTTTACCGCTGGTACATTAAACTCTCCACATACAACTATAAACTAATCCATCGACCCGGTAATAAGCAGCAACATGTAGACGCACTTTCAAGAGCTCCTGTATCTTTACATCTTGAAATTTCAGAATTACAACAGTATCAGCAAAACTCCGACTTATCCTTCGTAAAACATCCAATTGTAGAAAACAATATCATTATGATAAAATCCAATAACAGAACTCGCGCAGTTGTTCCTGAATCTCTCCGAACCAAACTCTTAAACAAATTCCATGACCAATTCAGCCATCCTGGTCGTAACAAAACCGTTGCACTCATTACTCGCCATTATTGGTGGCCAAACATTGTCCATGACATCAAAAACTATGTCGCCTCATGTCGCTCATGTCAACTCGCAAAATCTGATCATCGTCCAACCATTGGTCAAATGCAACTTCCTGCTTCTAACATTGATCCTGGTGATATCATCGGCTTAGACACCATTGTCCTAGGTCCCTCCGCTAACAACACCAAACACAAATACATCCAAGTATTTATCGACCACGCTACTCGATACGTTTGGGCGTTTCCTACAGTCAAAAATACGGCTATCACTATCACCACATTAATCGATCAACTAATGAAAACAGGCATCAAAATTAAATCCATCCTTAGCGACAACTTCAAAAGCTTCACAAGCACCGAAATGAAGAAATGTCTGCAACGTCATTCTATCAAACATATCTATTCAACACCGTACCATCCACAAACCAACGGTATTGTTGAACGCTTCAACGGAACTCTTATGACTAAACTCCGCTCCGTCCTCATCGACCATCCGAAACGCAAATGGAACACCCTACTTACCAAAATCGTCGATGACTACAATAAAACTCCACATGACATAACAGGTTTCACACCAAACTTTTTACTAACAGGCATATCCGATAATCCAGCGTTCATCCAGAATAAAATTAAACTAGAAACCGCACGCAAAACAGCACAGGAACGAACTTCCAAATTTCAACTCAAACGAAAAGAACGCCATGACGCTAAACATCCTCCATCTGATTTTCATATAGGTCAACTCGTTATCCGAATCCAACCACACAATCTCCCTTCTGTAATCAAAACTAGTCCTAAATACTCCGGTCCATATTACATTGTATCCAAAATCTCCGATAACACTTACGATATTTCAGAAACACTCACAGGTCCAACATTCCGAGCACATGCGTCACAATTGAAACACTTTGTTGACAGACCAACAAAGATCTCAACCGCGGGCGAATGTGACGGATTAAAAGATTAAAAATTGCTTCATCTTGTTTCCTCATCTTCTCCAAACTTCTTTTGATCTCTCCCCCCACCCAATAAATAAAAATATCAAATCAAATAAGAAATTGATAAGGAGAGTGAGCCATGGGATGACTCACTCTCATCAACCAAATTGTATATAAACAAAGCTTTTTGAGTAAAATAAACATGTTAATTTGGAACATCATCTCTCTCTCTACATTCAGCCTGGAGTTTCAAGCTTTACTCTTGTGAGAAAGCCTCCAGTGCCCATCTCAACTCTAACCCTCATCACAATAAGATTCATTTTTATTCATCTAAATCATCTTATTGTGCGTAAAAAACTCTATCTTTTGCTGTCCAGTTTATTGCCAAGGTATATGTATCATCGAGATAACAGGGAAAATCATGAAAACACTTAAATCAAGATAGAAAGCTTATTTTACCAGCTAGAAAGATGATTCAGGTATCAAATTGATTCATTTACATTGCTTTATGCTAAGAAAAATGATTTCAATTATCATTCGAGAAGTGAAACATCCGTTCCCCTTCTTTCATTCAGGATCATTCTCTTATTAATTAATTAATCAAGAAGTGAAATATCCGTTTCACTTTTTTCATTCAATAATGATCAATGCTAGTAATTAATCAAGTGAAACAATCAAGGTTAGCGCAAGGTTAAACAAGTGAACGGTCAAGTGAAAACAATCAAGCATTAATTAAAAACAACACGTAACAGGTGTAAAAAACCGTTGAATATTCACTCAAGCATTAATTATAAACAACACGTAGGAAGGTGTTCGCTAGGATAAAAAAACCGTTGAATAATTAATCATGCATGAAATCGATGAAGCGTGAAATCAATCAAGCGTAAGGGGGTGACGTTTTTTGGGTCATTTCCGTTTCCGGTTTTTAGCTTAGAAGCGTATGTTTTGGTACTACTAAACTGTAACATGTTTTACAATTTCATTGAGTCTAACGAGGGAAGTATCTCAAACGCTACGAAAATTTCGAACTTTTTTGGGCTTATAATCGTAACAATAAAAGATGACTAAATTGAATCACGAACGAAACTTATTGATGATACCACTTTATGAAAGAAAGCTGATTAATATTACTAGTTAGATGAAGAGTTTAATGAAGGAGTTAATTAATGATTACAATAAGAATGATATGATTATTACCTATGTTTAAGGGTTTTAATTGGATTTGGGTAGCGTAACGTATTTTGGTTGTTGATTAACTAGATTATTCTTTAACGTGAAAAGTGCTCTCTTTTATACTAGATCCTTGACAGGATGCATTCCATATTTGGATGATTAAATCAGTTCATTATCAAATAAGTGTCGATCCATATTGAGTTTAGGATGTCACAAAACCATATTGGGATTAACTTCCTAAAGTTGTGATGACTGTATTTTAGGATGCTTTGAACTGCAAAACCCTGGCGTACTTGGTAGGGTCAAGCGTAGCTTTTCACATTTGTGCAATAGGTCGGTGACTTCTTTAACCAACTAGATCTAGCACAACTTTGGTCTGCGTCAATCCTTATAAGGGCAAATACTGATGCAAATATTTTCGTCACATCACTTCGCTGTTAGCATAAAATTGGTCTCCAATTCAAACATGATTTTGATGTTATTTATTGATGGTTATTCTTCACATATCATTACCCTGGATAAACAAGGCTGATCAAAGGACAACTTTGGGATGTATGTATACAGGATGTAGTAATGAGGTACCATTAAGTTAAGCTTAATTTATTGCTTTTTTTCTTGGTTATTTTCCGTGAAATGTTTGATTAATGATGGTAGAAAACTTTCTGCCAGGCGATACAAGTATTTAAGCTTGAGGTTTTCTGAATAGCAACTCATTCCGATTTTAGTATTATTCCAAGTTCTTTTCTATCTTTCTGCATTACTTTTCCTTATTCAAAAAAAATGTCACTTCAAGAGTTCAACATGTTTGCTCAGGTTGACAGTGAGGCTCAAAGATCGACCCAATCAGTCAGGGTATCCGGTACCATCATTGAGCCATTGGACTCAGGTAACATCACTGGTCCAGCGAGTTGTTCGTTTTTAACTGGTGGAACTGGTGTCGACAGAATGAATCCTACAACTTCCACTGGTGGTATTGGGTCGGGAATTGATCCTTCGTCCTTAACTGGAGGTACTGATATGGCAAGCCCTTCAACCTCGAGTGGACGTACTAATCGGTACAATCAACGTGTCCGGGTGCGAGACCGATGTAATGAATGGTCGTGTGGCACAGTGAACTGGGGTTTGGATCCGGAGGGCCGAATGAACCGCTTGATACAGTTCCCAACATATCGGGTACACGACGAGGAATTGGACGATCCTGATGATGTAAACCCTGAAGATGAGGAACGAAATACAAAAGTATACTCCACTATTCCAGGCTGAGAAGGCAGCTCGAGCTTCCAGCACGGAGAGCCCCGTTAGAGTACGGTGTCTTTACTGCAAAACTACCTTCAAGAAAGCCAAGTACCTGAAGGACCATCTCGTTGGGAGGAAACATTCCAAAATAAAACATTGGTACATTCCGTGTGCTGTTCGGGCAGAAGAGAACATACCAAGTCGAGGTTATGTCACCAAAGATGTTTATCCTCCCCTACGTTTCCCTTGAATGGAAGTTTGCTGCGTTGATCCCGATTATGAGAATGGAAAAAAGGACTTTAGTATCCCTGAAGATCTTCAAAGGGAAATCGACATGTATCATGTCGACTTGCGCCCAGTCACTGAGGTGTCCTTGAGAGTCCCTTCTACTCGAACCAGCCTTCTTGACAATCCAAGAAAATAAGTAATAACTGTAACTTGCTTTTTTTTGCATTACTAAAATAATAAATAAACAATTTTCCTCTGAAACACTGCTTGTTCAATCTATCACATTTTGTAACCCTGGCGTATCAAACTGGGACTCGCGTACCGGTTGATTTCTTCTCTAGTATCTAGGGGATGCCCGTTAAAATGTATATCCTACGTTGAACTTTGTAAATATGAACTTGGTTTTGATTATGCAGGAGATAAGCGGAGAGTTGAGTCAAAATGTTAGTTTCAGAAATTTGGACCAGTAAATGACCCAGCGTATCAAACTGACGTATGCGTACTTTCTAATTTTCTGTTGGCTTGTAGTCAAAGGCCATGGGTGCGTAAATCTTGCTCCAGAATTTTCAAAAAATGGACTGACCTTCGTCTCAGGTGGGGAACAAAATTGGAGCACAAAAATGTTAGTTAGAGAGGTTGAGCCAGTAAATGACCCAGCGTATTGAACTAAGAGTTAGCGTACCCTCGATACTTGGGCAGTGATTAGTAGTGAGTTTAAGTTATTCAAACCAATCATCATGTGAGAAATGGCTGGCATGCTTGTTATAGGATGTTCGTAACTAACGGTACTCATTCCACAAGCTCCATTCGTACAATTTTGCTGTCTTACTAGAGCGTAACGCATGTTAGCATGCTTCTCGGCGGAACGAACCAACGTAACCAACTCCTCGAAATGTTTGATTGAAGTATTGTTCCTCGCGTACATTTCACATTGAATGGCGGGTAATAAACCCTTTATGCGACGTTCAACGAAAACAGAGAATTCCACCTTTGCTTTGTCTGCATAAAACAACATTTTATCGCAATAAGTTATCACGTTTTCACCTATTGATTGTTTCGTTTCGAAAAGAAGCTCAGTGTAATTTTTCCTCTCCGCTGAATAGGCAGCAATGAACCATTCTTTGATCCTGGCCCAATTTACAATACCTCTTGATGTGTCGCTGGTTGTGCGTGTAAACCAAGTTTGTACCGTTGGGGAAAGGTAAGTTGACATTTTGGAGAATCTGTCTTCATCAGTCCAATTCACTGCACTGGTGAGTCTTTCATATTCACAAATCGTCCATAGTGGGAGTAAATTGCTTGATAGTTACTGGAGGCAAATAAGCACGGGTCATCGTTTTCATAAAGGTCTCGAAAGCTACAGTTGAAAATTCCATGTTCTGATTACCGTTATTAGTCATGTTTGTTACACAATGAATTCTTTTCAGCGAATATCCCACCGCTGCCACCAATTGTAACAATAAGAGATGACTAAATTGAATCACGAACGAAACTTATTGATGATACTACTTTATGAAAGAAAGCTGATTAATATTACTAGTTAAATGAAGAGTTTAATGAAGGAGTTAATTAATGATTACAATAAGAATGATATAATTATAACTAATGTTTAAGGGTTTTAATGGGATTTGGGTAGTGTAACGTATTTTGGTTGTTGATTAACTAGATTATTCTTTAACGTGAAAAGTGCTCTCTTTTATACTAGATCCTTGACAGGATGCATTCCATATTTGGATGATTAAATCAGTTCATTATCAAATAAGTGTCGATCCATATTGAGTTTAGGATGTCACAAAACCATATTGGGATTAACTTCCTAAAGTTGTGATGACTGTATTTTAGGATGCTTTGAACTGCAAAACCCTGGCGTACTTGGTAGGGTCAAGCGTAGCTTTTCACATTTGTGCAATAGGTCGGTGACTTCTTTAACCAACTAGATCTAGCACAACTTTGGTCTGCGTCAATCCTTATAAGGGCAAATACTGATGCAAATATTTTCGTCACAAAAAATTCTTATGGGGAGATATTAGCTTTTGTCAAGCCTTTCTTCACGCAAATTGTCCGTTTAAAATTTACTGAGTGTCAAAGTTGTTTTTCCATAGGTTGAAGTGTTAAAATCGACTAATGTTGATATATGATAAAATGGTAAAATCTGGTTTTCACATTTCTCAATCGATCCAGATTGTTTCTAATAAGCTTAGTCTATTCAAAAATTGAAACTTTGACACCCTGTAACTTTTGAACGGACAATTTGCGTAAAGAAAGGCTTGACAAAAGCTAATATCTTCCCCATAAGAATATTTTAAGCCCAAAAAAAGTTCGAAATTTTCGTAGCGTTTGAGACACTTCCCTCGTTAGTTTTAATTTTTTTCAAAGTCCAAGAAAGCTTTGCAATCCGATGTTATCAGTAAAACTAGTATTAGTATTATTATTAATAGCTAATAAATGGTGTGTAAATGAACCCATGTGAACACTAGAATGCATGATGATGAAATTTTCTATGACTTTTAAGATAGTCAACTGATCCAGAGTAAAATGAATTATGCGGAATAATTGTGTTTGCCAAGCTAATAAACATTAAATGTAACGCAAATTGAGCCTGAATAAAGCAAAAATAACCGAATTTGTGGTCAACCAGGTTGGCTTTACACATTATCAATTTTTAAATTCACAGGTTTCAAATTTCCAATTTATTCTCCTTGTTGAAATAACGTAAAGTTTTTCGATAAATGTTATTTATTGTGCAAAGAAAATACTTTTACGTAAACTGTTGTGCAAGTGAAGACCATTTTAGACCAAAACTTAAACCCAGAAGTTTATCTTTGAGCGATGAATTTTCTTAACCTTTTGTGCCTGATTTTGTCTTTCTCTCTCTCCTGAGGTTGACTTTTCACATTTAATTCAAAATTATATCACGTAAAATGCTTACTAAAATGTACATCATCATGTTTATTTATTTTATCGTTTCAACACTCATCGTCATCCATTTTCAATCTTTAACCTGTTAAACTGTTCAGACAAAAAATGGTCTAATACAATGGGGAAAATCGCTCAACAGATGAAAATTGTATATTGATTTTGGACTCTTATCATTGTCCAATATTTTTCTTTCTCATTGATGCACCGTTTGATTTAACTTAATACCCTTCATATTCAACCATGTAAAGTCGCACTAATAATATTCAAGTCACTTGACTGTTTTTATAATCATTCAAGTTTAATAAAAAATTAACATCATCATCTTATTACATTTTGTACGTGTCTCGCTATATTGTTGGCCACTTGATTGACTCGAAGTGAAGGGAGAAACGAGAAAATGAATATTGATTAATCCAATTGTCAAACCAATCAACTATGGATGGAAAATTATTTGCAACATAATTCAGTTCATTCCATGTGATTCATCAGCTAAACTGTCAATCAGATTGATATTTTACGTGACCCTCCAATGGTAAAAATATTCAAATTACACGACGGGAACAAAAAGGAAGTGCAAAAAATTTAGTTTTTTCCCATTCCATTACCTGCTATAATTATTATCAAATCATATTTTAAAAGCAGCTCATGAATTGATGAACTTTCCAGGAGAAAAAAAGTAAACTATTTCATCTCATGTTTCACTTGCAAGTTTGTTTCAATTGAATGAAAACAAATCTTGTCTTCTAATTCATCGAGTCTCATCAAGTTGAGTTTAATCAAATGAACTCGATGCAAATTCCAATATTCAGATTACATTCTAATCAACCTTTTCAGATTTGCCAACTCAGCTCAAGGTATAATGAACAGTGAACAAGGTTACCTTTTTTTGCACAAGCTTCACCTGTGACTCTATCAAACTCGAAATGTTCAAATGTTGAAGAGTAAATCACGAAATTGGATGGAAACACGCATCAATGGAAACGGTTCGTTCCGCCTTGACTGATCATTCAAACCCTTTCTTTTCCTGATCCAACCTTCTCTACAAATCTAATGATGATAATAACAATAATAACGATGATAATCATAGTAATCGTTGTATAAACATTCAAGCTTTTTCCCTTTTTGCATTTGGATTGTGTAAATGCAGGAAAACTATGAACAAGTAAAGTGGTTTTCATGGAAGACAGAGTAAAGAAGAAAAAATGAAGATTATTTTCTTTTCTCTCTTTGGCTTTACTTTTTTTTCCTTCCTTCATCTAATTGAATCAGATAGACAAAATTACTTGTGATTGTGAGTAAAATAAAATCAGTATTCATCTTGTTATTTAATTTACATTTGATATTAGATGATGAAATGAGAAAAGGTTTGTTTTTGTTTTTGTTGAGCATCAACCAAACAAATCAATATTACATTGCAAACCCATGTTTACACCATTTACTTGTACAATATTTCAACCATTTTTACCATTGCTGTTGTAATCAAAAAAGATAACAATCATCTTAAATCACGAAAAGCGAAATTGAATTTACAAAATGTTATCCAAAGTGAATACATTGAAAAAGATTATCACATGTATAAACAACATTATCTCATTCATCAAATAACATTTGATTGCCATTAAAATAGCAGATAAATTGTTGATTCGCTTCAGATTCAGCTTTGAATAAATTTCAGGTCAATGAATGGTGTTTCGCAGAAAATTGCTGACAACCTCGGTGGAATCCAACATTTTGCCAATTTTTCCAATTAAAGAATGAAACTCAATGAGAAAATCTTGTTCTACTTTTTACTCTAAAAATATGTATCAATGCGTTTGTTTGAACTGCGAAAATTGTCAGCTCATTTAGTAGATTGATGAGACTTGGACCGATTTGCCTTCCAGTAGCTATGAGCTGGAAGTGAGTCACAAAAGCCACAATTTATTTTACAGAATTGTTATACTGAAGAAAGAAGGTAAAACTGTGCAAATATCTAGACTTCTGTGTTGAGTTTTTGGCAGGCATGGAAAGATTTTCATCTTTGCTCAAAGATGCAAGTAAAGAGATAAAATCTATGTGGTGGGATAAATTGACGTGAGTGAATAACAGGGAAGGAAAAGCATTCTGATTGTTATGAGGAGGATGGAAAAGATGTACAAAAGTAACAAGAAGTTGAAGCAAAATGCAATACTCGATATTACAGAATGTATTTTATGATTATTATTATTATATTGTATTTAACCCTCCCTGCAACAGACAAGGCAACTTGAAGGTAGGTTGCTTGGTTAGATTAACGCAATCCACACTCTTACTGAATTTATAAATTGGCTTACAATTGGATTGAGGGTTTTCCTAATTTATTGGATCACCTTAACTTTATCTCGCCTTCCCAGGCCTTGGTCAGATTGGAAGGGTGCAAAGTAATAACAGAAACTCTGTTCAACTAAATTCTTTGCTCATTTCTCATGTTTACATCTTTGTAACAAGCTTGTTCAATATTGTGATACATTCTTACTCATGTAATGCACACACACAGCTATGAGTAACAGTGAGAAAAAAATTTCATTCCGTTTCCTCCTCAACCACCATCATCATCATCATCATCATCATCCTTTAACTAATGATAAAAGATGAGTTACTCATGATGCTTTCACTCTCACCCTTTTACTTCTGATTAATATTTTGATTCAATTCTCGTTTACCTTTTCATGGTAATGCTAATATAATTAGACTTACATCTTGAGTGTAAAAAAAATCATTATTTGTTGCTTGCACTAGTGATTAAAGAATAATTATCAAAATCGCTTTTCGATAAACTCGTCATTCCGAGTATCAACTCATGTTTGAAATAATTTCTCATGGCCAAGAAATTGATATCCAGATATGATTATCAAAAGAGGTGAAATGTGAAACTTGAGAAACTCCATTGTTGTCATTTCATAAACTTATGTCTAGATCATGTTACCATCGGTCACTTTAATTATCATTATTATGACCACTCGACTTGATAATCACATGCAACAAGAGTGATTATCGGAGAATCTTTTGATGGTTCGATAAGAAAAATCTCAATTTGATGAGAAAGTTTGCCTTTCAAAGTTGACCAAAGAAATTGACCACAAAAATTGACCAGAAAAAATTGTTTCCCAGAAACCGCAAACTTTTCACCCAACAATGTAAACATGTTATCTTGGCAACAATCGAATCTTGGTTCACCATTTCCTAATTAAATTCAATTTCAAACATTTAATCATCAATTGAACTCTATTTAATGGATAAAAAGATGATAATCCATCTCAGGCGACCGCATAAATGTGAGCAACAAAATCCTCGGAAAGCCAATAATGAACAATGAAACAATTAGAGTTGACAAAAAGCTTAAGTCCATCAAGAGCTAAACTTGATCCAATTATCGCATCTCTCATTGTTTATGGATTTACAAAGTTTTGAAAAAAAATTACTTTTCATTTTATATATGAAAAGACAGACATAATTGTGACATTTGAAACTCACTCGAGAATTGAATGAAATGTTGAAAATCAGAAAATCTTTATGACAAGATCAAGTTTCAGAGCAGAAAAAGTCTCGCTTCTTACCATTCCTTGTATTTATCATTTTTGCGACT
Organism: Tetranychus piercei; assembly: GCA_036759885.1. NCBI lineage: Eukaryota > Metazoa > Arthropoda > Arachnida > Trombidiformes > Tetranychidae > Tetranychus > Tetranychus piercei. Next base: position 24,900,351 of record CM071877.1, read on the forward strand.
TTTTCTTTCTCTATTCTGTTGAAACTCGAAAAGAGCAAAACATTTCATGATATAAAAAAAGCTATCATTTACTTTTATTGAAATCATACTTTAACAATGTTCTTGTTTATTATTGTAATAACTTTCATTTCATCTCATTATTCTCTTCTCATTATCTCATGCCAGTTTCATCATCCTTTTTCCATCTTTTCCATTCATTCTCATATGAATTTAATTTGTCTCCAGTTTCAATGAAACTTTTTTTTTTACTTTTCCTCCACTCTCACAATCTAAATGTTATCATGAATTTTTTGCAGAATAAACAGCCTGAAAACACTCAATCAGCATGAATTACTCATGACAATCTTCATCTGTTAGTCTTTTCTCTCTTTACCATTTTCTATTTTTTTTACAAACCGATTATTCTCAAGTGAGAATTGAATTATTCATACCAATTAGTATTTTCTTTTTGTTTTCCTTCCAAAGCAGAAACACAATTGAGATCACTTTTTGCCTGTCAACTTACCGTGAAGCCTGAATATTGGCTGATTGTGAAACGGAACAGAAAAGGGCAAACAAAGAAGACTGAAGTAAAGTGATTTCCATGGAAAAAGAGAAATGAAGAAATGAAAAAGGTTGTAAATAAGTTATCAGGTAAACAGGGTAACTTTGATGTACCTTTTTTCATTTACTTTTTGAATATTTATGCAACCTTTTTCAATTATTATACATTAATATATCAATTATTAATTGAAATAAACTTTTTGCGAAACAAAAATGTTAAGAAAGATAGGAATGAGAAAAATTGCCTTTTCTGTTCACCTTTCATCGCCTTGGATCCAGTTGATACAAGATGATCAGGAAATGGTAATTTTGCATGAAAAGATGAAATTCGGAGATTTTCTTTACTTTCTTCTTTACCTGTGTTTTGGTTGAATTTAGGTGCATTTCTTGCAAAATGCTTCAACTTATCTCAATGAAAATCCATCGCAGTTAATAGATAATGCTGGTAATCTGATGAGTTATAATAATAAATCAGAATGTGTAAATGTGTTGGAAATGAAAAGATGAAAAATAATGCAAGTCAATGCATTATGTGAAAGAAAATGATGAGACTCAAGTTATAATAAAAATATTTATTTATCAAGACACTGAAGCAGTGGAATGAAATTTTTCTGTTTAACCAAAATGGTAATCAATGGAATTGGTATGAAAATAAATCAACATTTTATTTAAGAATAGAATAGAAAATTGGATGGAAGAATGGATAAAATGGTTTTGAACAAAATCGTCATTTTTACGCTTCTCTTTTCAGTTACATTTTTGGTCATTCCATTGATGGTGTTGATGATAGCGGTGATGTTTACAGGGCTGTGTTGTGCTGAGAAAACAATGCTTACTAAGATAAGAAATGGTAAAATCAACTGTAGAAATAACCACAGAATATTCCATAAAAAGTAATTCTCGAAATCTGACAAAATACAGTCATGATAGCAGAACCAGGCAATTAGTTCGGTTTACAACATTAAGCCGTGCGAGCTTTTGCTTTCTATTCACTTCAGCATTTCGCAGCATATTCATTCTGAAAGTTATAGAAATGGAAGTTATAATCGTTCAAACCGAACCAGTCTCACCCTGAAGTCATAATGTCCACTTGTTTTCCTCTTTTTTTAGTACTTAACTTTCACTATGTTCAGACCGAGCATTAATAATGTGAAGAGGAAAAATACATTTAATGGCAATAATAAAGGTAATAATAAAATGATAAAACAAAAAATATAGTTTTTATACAGCATAACAATGATAATGCAATGATGATAATGAAGATGATAAAGATGACCAAGGTAACAGAGTTTAACCTAAGGTCACAAAATGATTGATAAAAGCAAGTTTCATACAGTTTTGTTTATCATCATTTTGGTCAACCAATTGCTCAAGTTTGCTCAAGTTTTTGTTCAACAAGAGCTTGTGTCTTCTTTGTTGGATGTTTCATTACACTTATTGGTTCATGTAACCACATTGGACACAAAAAGGTATTGACAATGAATTTCATTTCAAGAATTGAAATTCACAAAATGAAAGGCTGAAGAATAAAAATAATCGATAAATATTTATCCAGCCAAGTTTGATATTAAATTGTTGGACAACAAGAGTTGATGAAAGTTGATAAAAATTCATTTCTCATTTCAGATTTTTTTTCTCAGCCAATTCTCTCAATATCAAACACAAGGATTTCTTTACCTTAATCAACTTTCAATTTATATTCAATAAATCCAATTTGACCTTTTATAACTTCACTTTTGGTTTCTTTGCTAATCAAAGGTAATCACATGTCAAATCAAGGTTGTCATGGTAAGGCTTGGAAAACAAGATTAAGAATACAAAATGAATTGTCTAATGAAACATGAATAAGGATGATGACAGATGATGATGAAGATAACAACTGAATCATATTTTGTTGAGATGAGTAAATGATGAGCAAATAAAAAGGAAACGCGTGTTCATCACATGATGACAGTTATAATATAATCTTACGATGAACTCAATTAAGACACCAACATGAGTCTTGTGCAAATCTCCTGTCAGATGGTAAGCAAAAATGAACACTTTTTTGTGACCAAACACGACATTTCAATCTGAATTTATCAAAGTCGCAAAGTGTAAAAGTCCATTTTAAAGCAATTAACAGGCTTCTTTCAAGGTGTGCAAAGTGAATTGACAAAAGTCTTGAAACATTTTTCTATTTACTTGAGTTCAAGTTTGTGCAAATGGCAACCCAGTCGAATAAAAATTGCGGCATTGCATCGCGTTTCACGCTCATTACGATACGCTTTAAACAAAAACGCCAGAATCATTTTCCTCTTTGAGTTTTTTTGCACAGACGCAATAATTTTGATTTAAATAAAAGTATCAAGGTCTGCTTCCACATTACATTTTAAAAATTTGATTAATTATTCAAAATATGCCACTAGCTCAGTGGTTAAAGAGTTGGTCAAGCTGATTGAGGTGAAAAGGGTTCGAGTCTTAAATGACGAATCTTTTTGTTTCTAGAAATTTAGACGAGCGTTTAGCGCACATAAATTTATTAAACGCAGACTCTGCGCTAAATCTGAGACTTTCATTAAGTGTGCATTTCTAGGCGTGTATGCCGTATTCGACTGGGAAGATTCCTGTTGAAACTTGATTGTTCAGTGACTTAACAGTTGAAATGTGAAGTTTGAAACTCAAGGTGAAGAAAAAGTAACATGAAAATTTGTGCGTGAAGCTAATGACAGTAAATTGGTTTGATTAAAATGATGACATGGACAGTCTGACAATGGCTTTCCTTTGATCAATGAACATTATGTAATTACAAAAAGCCATGACAAAGCATGAATTAAGATGGATTTGACAAAAAAGAGCAAAGAAAAGGAAATGAAAATGATTAATGATTATCATTTGCTTTTGCATTTTATACCTTCATCTTTTAACCATCATCAAGTTATCATTTTTTATTGCACCAATAATGCTCTTACGTGTTGCCATTGTTGCTGCTGACTTTTGTTCATTGACTGGTCAGCAAAGTGATGACTATGATTAGCCAGAGGAAGTTGATAGCTTGCGCTGTTTCTCATCAAAATTTGCACTTTATTCAAGTTCATACATTAAACAAATTAGCGAATCTCAATTTTATTGATTAATCAAATCTAGTTGAATTTTTCATTCTCTTGATGAGTCCAGCTGATGAGTTGGGATGAAAGAGTTGCCATCAAGAGTCATTTACCTGGTGAGTTCATTTCACTGCTAGTTTGTTATAAACATGTAATTTATTGAATAAAACATGATCAAGGTAAAGGGTTAGCAAAGTGTTGCGCTGTAAAAGTGTAATCAAAGTAAAGTGATATTTTATTTTATTTACCAAATTAGTCTAATGTTGCCAACTAATTAAGTTTACCAATGGTGTGTAATTAATTAGATTGGATAAGGTATGAGAGAAAAGAGGAAAATCTCGTGAAATAATTTGTAAATTGAATGAAGCTTGAAGCAAGAAGATGATGATAAAAGATAAGAATGAGAATGGAAATGTCAATGATGAAAAACAAAAATAATCCTGGGATTGCCTATTAGAATAATGATGATGATACGTATTATGAAAGGAAACAAAATAACAAAAGTTTCACCAAGTCTCTCATGATTCTCAGATTTATCAGTGAGAATTAATGAAACTAAATTAATACAAATGACAAAGTTTGGAGAAGAAGAAATTGTTTATTTTCCAAATGAAATCGACTTGATTACATAAAATCATTGATTGTTGTTTCAATTTATTCAATTATCATGAAATTCTGTTTTACTTTACACAGAAGTTTTAATTTCATAATTTCCATTCTAGCCTGAATCAATGTGCGTCGCATTATTATTAATCAAATTACCGAAAAGATGCAAATTCTAGTTAGACATTGCGAGTTAATGCAATCTAAGATTTTGATCAGCCAATTATAATTTCAATTTCATTCAGTTTGTGTTAGTAATGAAAAGTATATTTAAATTTAGTTTCATGAAAAGTTTTGCTTCACATACCGTTAGATACGGTAGACAACTTTGTTTATATTGCAAGTTGAGGTTAAAAACAATAGATGGTGTTTGTATAAGACTAAAGCTAATATCATTATGTTATTTACCTAATATATCATTTAATTTTCTCAGGCACACATATTGTTTATTTTGGATGACAATTTGTATGGCTAAGAACTTCAAGAGGCTTCTCTTCTCGAAGAACCGAGGCGTCTAGTTGCGAAGTTTATTAAGTTCGTTTTAAACCTTTCTTTTCGTCAATATTTTAAATGGAGGTTATCAATGGAGGATTGAACTAATTGTTCCTTGGTTTGTTTTTTTACGTTCTCAGCTGACTGTTTATTTAGCAAGTTAGCACCAAATAGCTTAATGTTGCAATTCAAAGATTGCTAATTAATGTATGAAACAAAATTCGATTTCACAATTTAAAACAAACAGTTTTGATGAGAAAAGCAAAAACAGTAACACTTAGAAATAATGAACGTAGACACGGAGGAAACAGTAAAACTTGTAAAAATGACCAAGTCGATGTGAACACAGTTTTTTAACGATGAACCCTCATACGAGCCACCACTGTAAAGAAAAAGTTAACTCTTCTTCCTTGAGTTCTGATTTGAACTGGTTCTTTTTTATTAAAAAGATACATTTTATCCTTTTCTTTCTCTATTTTTATCCCTATCGATCGAGACATAGCTTCAACCGATAGGGTGTGGTACTGTCTTATTTTAATGTTACATTTTCAAAAAATATTTTAGTGAGCGTGAAACACGGCTCAGTGTAGTAATTTTCACTCGACTGGGTAAACACGAGAAAAACAGTTTTCTCAATGATTGACTTATTTAGCGCCCTTAGAACTTCAAAATGATTTCATATATGAAATCTGCAATGCTTTTTATTAATATGTTCCCAAAGTTTTATCTAGCTCCGCGACATGGATCGACATGGTTTACATTATTGGAATTAGAATAAAAAATACATTATAAAATTATAAACAAAGTGATCTGAAAATAGGCAATTGGCCTTATTAATGACTTCCTGTTTCAATAATATTTCTACTCTTAGGTAAAACTTTTAAAATAACCTAATGGCATCAACGTTTCGTGTTATCCCTAATAATCAAAACAGGCGTAAAATGAAGACAGCATCACAGTTTATTGGCCCACAATTATCGCAACTTGAAAAACCATAAGAAACAAGGGATAAAAGGTAACCGGTATTAATTAATTATCAAGTTAACCTGTCAGTTGTAATCAGCGTTTGCTTGATAAACGAGTAGCCTTTCATTCTTCTTCCTCTATTGATTGGTTAGATTGGAACAAGTTTGTTTCACGAGCTAGTTAAATGTAATAGTGAAAGCAAGAAGAAAAAATGAAGGGAAGTAACAAATGAACAATCGTGAAACAATTATAATGATTTACCAGAAAAAAAGTTACAATGAACAGTTAGAATAAGAAAAAAAAGTCAATCTAATTCATCTTGCATCTCGAGATAATCTTTTCATTACCTTTTCATCGTATTGAAAGCAGCAAAAATTGAACAAGAAAAATTTATCAGTTTGAAATGCAAGCAATGAAACTTTAATCAGGACCAAGAAAATTATCCTCCAACTCATCTCGAGTAACCAACAAAAAAGAGGAAAAAATACATTCCGTTGACCTGAATAACTCTCATTAGCCATTAAATAGTCTCATATCTTTTTGCTAGATATTATATCAAACATATGTATTTATCAAAAGCCTAGTAATAGCAATTAGAGTTATTGCAATGAAAAGCCAAAGTAAGCAACAATTTTTGCTCAACTCTTGGCAACCAAATTAACTTTAATAAGTCAAACCATAAGACCTCATGGGACTAAAACAGCAAATTAAGGTTTTCTTTCTTAACAACCTTTTCATCTTTTCTTTTTCATCTTCTCTTCTTTCCCATCCTCATCATTTTCTAGTCTTGCCTTTTCTCCTTTTTTTAAATACCTTTACTTTCCCTGACTCTTTATCATTTCCTTTTTATCACTAATTTTGTTATCATGAGCTAAAGATTCAATTGAATGGACACACAATTGAAACTTGTGATTCACATCTTAAGCCTTTTCATCGTGTGCCATCCATTGCCATTTCAATTAGAACTTTTTTCGCCATTTGTTCTTCATGTTTACATCATTATTACAAACCTGCAAAAAGTCAAGTTGATTAAAGTTCATTTAAATACAATGAGATTGTAAATAACGAGAAGTAAAAAATGAACACTTCACAACAGATGAAAAGAGCCGTTTCAGTGAATCAAAGTGAGTTTAATAATCAGACAAAAAATGTTCAATTTACAGAGAATCAAAATTGAAATTGAAATGGTTAACCACTTGAAGGTAAATAAATTTTGCAAAAAGAGTTGAACAAGCGGATAAATGGCATTGTATTGATAATAATCCATGTTATTTCATCTTTTTTTACACTCTACTTTCACGGAAAATCCATTTTCTATTAGATTCGTTAGAAATGGTGGGAAGCTTTGAGATGGTAAAAAGAGTGGAATCAGGAAAATTTGATGAAAACATGATTGAACAATGTAACAACATTCATGTATGAATGGCAACAACAATAGAGTTAAAAACATTCAAATTTATCATCATTGTTGTTCTGCTCTAAACATTCTCGTACCAATCCGATTGAACCTGTAAGCAACAAATACTCAACTGGGAATGAAATTAATATCTCCTTTGAGAAAATTTGATAACCAATGTATCGACATTTCTATTTTTTCGCGAAATACTCTCAATATTTGGATGATGATTTTTGGCTCAACTATTTTTACCAGCTTAATCTTTAGAGTCTTGTATTTATAAAATAATTCATTCATGTAACAATCACAATTGAGTTGGAAACTCTGAAAATGAAAAACTGAATCAAAATGTATTTGATTAGGAAAAAAGCTTTGAATATTTGAAATCAACTGTTCTTCAGGTTTGTTGATTCAAGTATATTGATAGACAGCAAAGTGGTAATTATGATGAACTTTCTGTCACAATTAAGTAGAGCAAAGACACCCGATCATTAAGGTTTGATAATTAGTCAAGTTTGCATTCCATTCTAATAAGATTACATTTTTTTGTATAACTCAATCCATTCATACTTCATGAGCCTCATGGAAACAGAAAAATTATCATTTTTTTCGATCTTCCATATTCGAGGATTTTTTGAGGATTTTAATTCTTTCCGTATTTTATTTGACCATCAGTTCTCGAAAGCATGCTATTAGTTAGAGCTTTTTTGATCGATGAAATAGACTTTAATGGCTTCTTTTCCTAATGAATCTTGAAGGCTATTAGTATCGATGAATTTATCAGAACATCGATTCCACGAAATAAAAGTTTTCAAGTTTCGCTTTAATTCTTTACATGGTACTTTATTCTTGACCAAAGTTTTGCAGTCTAGATGTTTTGCGACTCTCTGCAATGATTTAATAAGTCAAGTCTGGACGATACTGATTCTTGTTAACTTGAATCTCGGAAGAACTAAAAATTTTTAAATTTCATTTTAAGGTGAACTTCAACTTTTGATGAATGTCCTTTGTACCTCAAAGCTGTACAATAATGGATCCAGACAAGACCAACCTTTTCCCTCTCTAAGTCAAACCTTACATTTTGAAAGACATTTTCAATAAATTTATTTTCCAATGTTTGACATGTTTAGGCGTAAAAATGATAAATAAATTCATACATTTGGAAATTCCATTGAATACAAAGAAAAATCAAAAACTGGTTCGCAATGAAGGAATTTGCACAAATCTTCAAATTCTGCAAACAAGAATCTTCTACCAGAACAAAATGAAACACCAACACTGAATGAATTGAATCATTTTGAGCGCACTTGCGGCATACAAACACTATAAACCTCGATGTTTGTTGGAAAACAAAGCAAATTGAAAGACTGAGGTCAAGCAAGTCACTTATAATTGGCCAATGCATTCATTTGTGATTGACATTTTTGTCATCTTTATCCAGTCTCTTTCCTCATCATCCAACTGACCAAGAAACGGCGCATTGTAAAGTATAAAGGTCAATATCTTTTTGCAACAAAAAAAGTAAATGATGATGAGTAGAGGGCAGCAGCTGAGGTTGTCATCCATAGGCAATGCAAATGGAAATAGACAGAGGAAAAGATGCGAAAGGAAAGAAAAGAAAGAGAGTGAGACAGTCTATTGATTTTCGAAGCGGGATTCTGCTCTGTTCAAACTCTTGCTTTCATTGCACTTTTCGCTTTGGTTAAACTTCAGTCTTCTCGTTATTGGTGAGCCTTTCAGTTTGCATTAAATTTGTGTCCATCTTTTTGTACAATAAACTGAATAAACAAGAGTAAAATTGTAAAATTAAACTTCGAACTTTGAATCGTGCTTCGTTTTCGTGTGTATAACTGTGTTCCCATCAATGATGCAAAATTGAGTTTGCATTTCTGCCGCTTCTCATTCAATTTGAATTCATCATTATCCATAAAACATCACACTCATTACACGTTTCCATTCAACAAAACATGTCAACCTTATTGATTGGTTTGAAATGAAAAAGTGAAACCAAAATCATGGGAAAATGTTTCCATTTTTGCTTTTCCATCGAGTGTTTGCGAATTTGTTTGGAATGTTGATTTCCCTGAAATTTCAATAATCGATCCGAAATTATCATTCATTTTCTGGTGGCAAGTTAATCAGTGCAAGGCAAAGGGTAGCTTGAGCTGCAATCAGATTAGAATGAGAAACTTTTGCTTTTATTTTGGAGGAAAAAATTTTTCCATTTCTGATTGTTCCATTTGATTGATTCCATTGTATAAAGGATAATATAAAAGGTCAACAATTTTGTGCTGTGAGTTTGTCAATCAATGAGTGCAACAATTACCACATTGGACATCACCATTGACCATCAATAACATAGTAAATAGTCGAGTCCAAGAAAGGAATGAAAAGGGAAAGTTGAACAATCAACAGGAAATAGAAATGTGATTCTTTACGAATCCAGTTTATCCACAGCATGAGAGTCAATCATTAATATCAATTTTTACTTTTAGCCAATTTCAATTTCGAGTTGCCTTTTAGCTTGTTGCTTGCCACTTGATTCAGTTGAACGCTTGAACGAGAATCATTTTTCTTTTCTTCATTTTCTGCGGTCAAATCAAAGCATCTCAGAAAGAAGAGGAAAAGTTTCTCTTCTTTCACCCAAAACCATGAATCCATGTTTTCAATCAACAATAGGAATACCAAATACTCATCAAACGTTGACAATATTTTTATGGTCAATTTTAATGGCTTCTTTTCTCGACGTTTGCTTCACTCATCGCTCTCATCATCATACTTTTTTTCAAAGTGATTCATCTTCATCTTCATCTTCCAATGTCGAACCGCCAATTTACGCATCTTACACTACACCCAACAAGAGCATCAACTTTACCCATCTAGTTGTTGATCCAGTCACTGGTCGACTTTACATTGGTGCAACCAATTGGATTTACCAATTTTCCGATGACCTTTCCTTGGAGGTAAGCCAAAGAACGGGTCCGATCGACGACAGTCCTTATTGTTCGCCTTCCGATTGTTCGGCGGTTGAAAGTGTGGCAATCAAGGCAACCAACAATGTGAATAAAGTTTTACTTCTTGATCCCGAGTCAAGGATGTTGATTGCCTGTGGATCGGTTAGACAAGGTTCATGTCGCCGTCATCGTATGGACGACATTAGTCGAGCCGAGTCACTGATCGAAGTTCCAGTGGTGGCCAATGATGAAAACTCGTCGACTGTAGCCTTTGTAGGTCCAGCCTTTTACTACGGAGAAAAGGGTGAATCGGTTCTCTATGTGGCTGCAACCTACACTCGACTTGGACCCTATCGTGAACTTGTTCCCGCCATATCATCCCGTTCACTGGAACCCGGTCCAAGGTTGTTTACCATAATTGAAAAGTCTTTTACCGATTCAGGTAGAGTAGACATTTCATCTCACCTGAGAGACTATTTTCTGGTCAAATATGTTACCGGTTTCGTGTCGGGAGACTTTGTCTACTTTGCCGCTGTCCAACGGAAATCGTCTCTCAGAGCTCTTGAAGAGTGGGGCTACGTGTCCAGGTTGGGTCGAGTGTGTGCTTCTGATGCCGGCTTCCATTCGTATGCAGAGATTACCATCTCATGCATTGATCCACACACTGGGATAGATTACAACCTTCTCTCGGGTGGGTCAGTTGTTCGTGCAGGCCACAACTTGATTGACTCCTATCGACTGCCCAGAGGTACCCAAGTGTTCATCGGTGCCTTTGTCTCTTCGCGTGATCACACCACTCGACCCTCAGCCCATTCAGCAATCTGTATATTCCCATTGCCCTTCATTGAGGCTAAATTTGCTGAAAACATTCACCTTTGCTACAATGGATCAGTTTTATCACGAAACATGGATTACATTGCAGGAAGTGTCAATGAATGTCCAGAAACTGGGGTAAGTTGAGCAACAACAAAAGCGACCAGAAAAGCAATGATATTCGCGTTTTGTCACTCATTTAACCTCATCATCATCCAAACTATTTAAGCTAATTAGTCAATTGAAGTAAAGCAGCAAACAACGACTTTTATCCTAAAAAAGTCTCGTCTCTTTCCTCTTCTTTATCACGCTCACAATAACCTTATTATTGCCTTGTATTGTTATCACTTTCTTTGTGTACCTTATCATAATAACGGTTTGAGCAAAATTAAAGTGCATTAACAATCGCGTGCTTTTATAACGCTTAGCGCATAATGGCAAACAAACAAAACACAAAGAAGTCTAACATGTTATCAATGTTGACCAATATATATGAAAATATGTATTACAATATTGTTTAAAGTACATTTTACTTGCGGCCTTTTTCATCGCATTTTTCATATCAAAATTCCTAATCTGCTTCTTTCCCTTTGATTGGTAAAGTTATCATTAATTGAATAGGCTCTTTATTTGGGTGTCAGAAGGTTGGACCAAGTTGACAGTGAATCAAGGGAATGAAGAAGAAGAAAAAAAGAAATGAAATGGGCTTTTTGAATGAAAGGAAACCACGGATAACGCTATTTGTAAAACTTATTGATTCCTTTTTTTTATTTGCTTGCTCTTGTTCACTCTGTTTTTGAGTCAATGAGCTAAAACTAGTAGCAACTGTGGCAAGGCAGGACTGCGTACAGAGTCAAAGGGAGGATGAGGAAGATAAGGAGGAGGTGAAGGCTAAAGGTTTACTTGAAGAGCTTCTGCCCTGGGAAACCTGACAAGAGAAAGACTATTGAATTAACGGGAAAAGATGAAGATGAAGATGATGAGGAATGGTAAGAAGAAGAAGGGAAAAAGTTTTTTTCTTGTTTGGATGAGCCCGTAATTGACAGACAGACAAACGACAAAGACAAGCCAAATAGACAGGAGTTTTTCAACAAATGAAAAGACCAGTTAAAGGTTGCCAATGAACGGTCATCAACACGATCTTTTTAACTTCTTTCTCCCCTTTCCATCTTCATAATGAGCTCTTTCTCCTTTCCTCTTCATCTTCATCTCTGTACTTCTGTTGCTTCTCATGGCCCTTAATGTGCTCTCTTTCTCTCTGGTAAAACACACATTCTTTACTCATATTTTTGTCCCAAAATTTGGTGTCCTTTTGCTTTTCAAGATTACATTCTCCCCACTTTAAGAGTCACTATTTACGTATCTGTCCTCATTGTATTCATAAAAAGAGCTTCAAAATTTTGGGTCATTTTTGTTCACTAATTTGAATAGTCTTAAGCTCATTTAATCGCCTTCATCATTTGCCATTTCAATTTTAATCTCACATTTGGTCGAGTTGTTTGTTTCGTTGAACCCAGATTCAACACATGAAACGCCTTTCATTTTGCTTCTCAGTAAACTTGAAATGTTTCAATTTCCAAGTCGATAATTTCGTTTGAATAAAGGAAAGGGAAAATTGAACAATCTAATAATATTCAACTACGAAAGGGAATAATAGTGATAATATGTAAAGATATAAATAACATTAAGAGGGAGTTTCCAGGTTTTGATCAAAGGGAAACCAGAATGGAAACTCGAATGGAAACTTGGATAAAAATGAATCAAGAATAGTAACTGAAAGAGATTGAACAAAATTCCTCAGAAATTTTGATGTTCTTATAAATTCTTTTGCAGCTGATTGCAGACTTGATTGCATGGTGAAGAGTTTCAATCTTGAGATGAGCAAAACTCATATTTCAATTAGCAAATAAACACAAGAAAATGAACAAAATATTCCTTCATCATTTCGTAACCAAGTAACTAGTCATGATAAGTTTACCATGTAAAAGTGTAATGACATTTCCAATTGAAATATTCGCCTTTGCAGTTTGAATTGTAAATCAAAAGAATCAACTTGAATGAAGCTTGGAAGCAAAATTTTGCTTCTCCAGTTCAATATCTGCTCAATTTGCATGGAAACTGAAACTGTTAATAGTTGAAGTGTTGTTTGGAAATTTGTGGTTTACTAGACTAAATTATGTTTCCTTCATCATTATCATCATGAAAATGAGGTGAAAGTGAAACAAGTTGAATCGAGAGAAGCTTCCAAGGGTAAGTATAATGATGATGATGATGACACTCTGATAATTCTGAATCCAAATACTAATGGAATCGGAATATTAAACAGGAGCATCCAAGCAAATTGGTTGATATTTACTTGATAATAAATACATTATCTCAACTTGCTCAACTTGTTATTTCCACAAAAGAAAACAAAAACCATAATTTTGCTACATTTATCATATTCTGGTTTCATCGAGCAATCAAACTTTGAATTAAAAAGCAACTCAAATCACTTGTTATTTTACGGTAAAGTTTTGCATCAAAATAAATTAGCTTCAATAAGTTAGCAAAAAGGATCTAAAAGCAATTGCGAAAACTCGCCTTCGAAAATGATTGTCTTTTGGAACAGAAAAACATTGGTAAATATGCTATTCTGGAACACAATTGGCGTTCGGTTCAATGAAAGTCGAAGACCAATAGTTTCGGTATATTATTCTTTGAATCAGTTTAGTCATTTGAACTTCTGAGTTTCTCTATTATAACTTTCTGATTACTGAGATTAAGTTCGAAAAAAATGTTCCATTGAATTTCATTCCAAAATGAGGGCAACATTGACCGTCTGAATAGTGAAAAGCAAGTGAAGGGAAGAAATTTTGAGGAAAAATTTTGGATATCAGATTGAAATTCCCGGTCGATTTGAGTTTTTCATTGAAATCTTTAACAACAACAGGTTATATAATATGTAAAAAGTGAATTGAATTAATTAACTTTGAGATAAAAGGTAAATGTAATTTACAATTTAAGCAAATAAAAGATACTCAAGAGACGCTTTCTCTACTTTCACCAAGCCAATCCATTATTTTTATCCTTTTTTTTGTTCTTTTCCCTGAATGAAATGAACTTGCAGAGATGAATGGAAATGAAAAAGGAGAAGCAAGAAGCAGCCAAAAAAGTTAAATACTGAGCAACAGCAAGAGGTAAACATTGAACAGCACAAAACAAGTTGGACTCAAATTGAAAGGTAAACATGATCATTTGGTGTAGCAATTAATCTCCATCAATTGAACATATTCTGGTTAACCTGAACCCGTTTGTTAATGAACTTGGCTGTAAACTTGAGAAGATATTATTCTTGAACAATATGAAACGGAATGAGTACAAAAGGGCGAATCAATTAATTATCATGCATTTAGAATGGCCAGGCGAAAGTGGAAACATTAGATTAACTTTTTTGCTTCCCTTTTCATGGTCATTACATGGATGATATTAACATTCATTTTAATGGTTAAAGTTGCAAGGAAAAGGTAAAAGTGTACAAAAATGAAAACTCCGGTGAAATGCAATTCGCTGGCTTGAGTTGAATAGGAAATTGTTGTTGCCTCAATATAAACATAATTTTCATCTCTTTTCTCTCTTCGCCTTTTCTCTTCCCATCATCATCATCATCATCATCATCGTCATTTCATCTCACAATCCAATAAGATGGATTCTTGCTTTGCTCTCAGAGTCTCCTAGGATTTCATGAGTTACCATGATACAGTGAATATTTATGTTTCCAGTCTTTTTCTTTTCTCTTTTTTTATTGATTTTTCTTTCTCTTTCTTTGGTTCTTTTTATCATCGTAATCGTCTTCATTCGGTATCAATATCATCTTTGGCTCCATTTCCATTGAAATACCTTTTCTTCCATTTTACTTTTTCGCTTCTCTTTCACTTCCTTTTCATTCCATCTTTTCTTGTCATCATTTCTTTTCTCTTCATTTTATCCGTCTTTCCTTCTCTCTCTCTCTCTGACCTGTGATGGTGTGTCAAGGAAACAGATTAGCATCATTTGATGAGATAACTTGACAATATGAGGAAACGAAGAGTAGAAATATTATCAAGATTGAATATTTTTCTTTTTCTTTTCACTAAAAGATGTACACATTCAATTACGCATCTAAATGTTTGACAATTGTGTCAACCAATTCTGGTTACTCATCATTTATACACTTTATCCTTTGAGCAAGTGTTGAACATGGAAAGACAAAAATACTCTTACTTTTGTGCCTCAATTTTCAATCAGAAAAGCCGGAAGAATTGAACAATTCTGTAGTTTTCATTTGACGAAACTCATTGATATGTGATTCTTTGATAATTATTTATGTATCATTGCAATACCAAGTCAGTCAATAAGCGTTTCGATATCTGAACAGTGACTGTAAATTTCAAGTGCTCACTGCTAAATGCTGTAGCACAAGTTTAGTTCAGTGTTTACTTTCTCGAACTTGAAGGACTTAATAAAAGTTAAACAGATGAATAAAGTTTCATTGGATTATTTTGCATCATTATTGTGACAGCAAACTGGTTTAACCTCATACAGTCTGGTTGCTTGAATATCTGTTAGCAGTTACCTGACTGCGCATAAACAGATTGTTTTATTGTCTTTATTCAATAATCAGGCAAATTGCTAATTCAATTGTTTAATCGATAAGAAAAACAAGAAAAATATGATTAAAAGCTCAAGCCTAATTGAATGTCAGACAAACTTGGATGACTAAAGTTCAATAAGAATAATCGGCTCATTTTGCTTTACAATTGAAGACACAAAGAAGCAAAAAAATTTCTTTCGAGTTGAGAGTAGAGCATTGATAAGTCTGAAGTGGCATGAAACGTCCATTTACCAGGCTATTTAAATCGCATTCAAAGTTCAAACTTCCATCGTATAGTTCAAATTCTTGCTGTTGAAGCACAGTTTCTATCAAACGCTGTTTCTAATTTCACTCTTAATGAGCTAAAAGAATATGCTTTTATTTTAAAAAATCAAAATTGAAAGAAAAGTTTATTTGATTCTAATAAACATTAATCATTTGAGATTCTCTAGAGATTATTTCTTTTAATGTTTATCAAATTGTTTAACCAGGATAAAGGAGGATAAGTTGTAAAATTTTTGACCAGATTAGGTAAACTGATTCGAAACTATTTTCTTTCAACTTTTTATTCGACAAAAATCTCTACCAATCCTTTGTCAGCACATTATTCAAAGAAAATTTCAACAGATTTCTCATGAGTAGCAACTGAATACACATCAGGTACAAGATAATAGTTACAACAGTAGGTTAGGTTAAGAAGGAGAAGCAAAAGGCAGGAAAAAAATGGATACTAAAAGAAGGCGAATGAAAAGGATGAAAATATACATTATTAGATATTATCTACTGAATAGGAAAGTCGGAACAATATTGTTAGTTCAACATTGAACATGATGTTGGTTAAGCTAATAAAAGACGAGGAAGAGAGAGAGAGAAAGAGAGAAAAGAAAGAAAAGAGATAAAAAATTTGAGTCTACACAAGTTGAAAAGATGAGCGATTCGTTTATGCCTTTGCTTGTATACCATCATCATGATCATCAGAAGCATGATTATCTTCATCTTCCCTGAAGCATCGAGCAAAAATAAAGAGTTACAAACTAAATTGGTTTCTACTATTACCTTTGCTCATCCCAACAAGAAATTCATTTTTCTTTGTTTCATCAGATAATATTCCATTCTATCCTCTGATAATAAAATTATCCTGCCTGAGAGTCGGTATCAGCTTGGTTTTCACGGCCATTTATTCCTCAATTTCCATCTTCTTCCTTCATTCAATAACCGACACATGGTAACATTGAACCCCAACATCATTATCATTAAAACATATTCATTCCCAGTTCATTCCCTGTTCGTTCCTTGATCATTCCCTGTTATCAAGTGAACACAAACACACACACACACACATTAAAGAGACAAAAAGAACCTTTTTTATCATTTATTCTTGTTCTTTTTTCCACCATTCCTGATATTATCCGATAACAATGGATGGATAATAAATTAACTCTGAATAACTGAAACACAAAACAAGTTTACAATTAACTTCATCACGTGATGTTCATTTGTAAATGAATATTTGCAGGGAAAAGGATGCATTCTTGTAAAATGCTGTGTGTTTCATGATAAAATCAGCTTTTCTTTTTGCTTTTCTTATTCAACTTTCTAAACCGTTTATCGTTTAAACTTTACATTAAATTCATCCTTATTGGGTGAAAAGGCCATTCATCGATTGTCTCTAGTGTTAGTCAAAGAGGAGCAACTTGAAAGCCAGGAATATATCGATCCAAATGGATTGAAATTCATGAACAATTTTTTTTCTCTCAACTGTTGTCTTCCAGAGGAAGAAAAGAGCTGCTCAAATTGAATCATTTTTCATCTTTTTTCTCATCATCATCAGTTCACCTTCGTCTTTACTCTTCATTGTTCAACTTTTTTTTTCTACTTTTTTCTACTTTCTTTCCCTTTAAGGTAATCATGAATCAAAGCTTAAATCTCTCCTGTTCACAAGTGCTTAGCCTTGAACTTATTACATGGAAAATTCTCAAGACGAAACAAAATTTTCCGAGTTCATCAAACTTTGAAAGCAACTTTCTTCTCTCACCAATCAAATGTTCGACATTTTCAGTCCCTGCTGTCGCAATCGAAATTCAATGTCGATTTTGTCAGGCTAATTGTTCGAGACCATAATTTACCAGTGATTTATAAATATGCACTCCATGAATAGAAATTCATTCTTGTAATAACTCGGATGATCATTTAAATTTCATCATTTTTCTCTATTTCTCCATGAACTCACTAATGATGGAAAAAATCGCAATTTTAATGAAGAAAGAAGTTGCTTGAAAAAGAAAATGAAATTGAATGGAAAAAAAAGAACATTAAAGAGTTCGAATTTTTGCCAACAAATTCTCTATAAAATCCAAATGATTATTTAATGAACAATCAAAATAGCTGAATCTTAACTAAACTTGATCAGTCGAAATTTCAAGTTTCAAATTCGATTTTTAATTGAACTTTGCCAAATTAATTGAATCTCAAGTTTATTGCATTTCCTGATTATGAGTAAATATTTTGGTGAAACTCTTCCATCGTTTTTTCTCAATCTATTTAATCTCTCCTTGAATGTGATAGAAAATTTAATAATCATGAAAACTTCTGCTAAGCGCATTTGTTCAATCAATTCTTGTTCAACCTCATTTTGAATGTTTGTTTCGTCATTGAATTAAAGTCTAGTTTTTCGTTTGTTTTCACTTGATAAAGATTTTCTTCTTTAATCAGATGAATTTTAACTGATGAATTGAAATGAATTTTTCGCTTTCTTTTTCTTCGTATTTAAAGTTATCTCGACAATAAAACAAATTGTGCTTCATTTAGAGAAGTAAACTGTGCAAACAAATATTGAACATTTCATGGATGAAATTGAATCTTATTGTCAATAAAGTTGAACAGTTTTGGGATGAAAAAAGAATCGCAATCAACTTTGAAATGAACAAATTTTCTGTTTAAACTTGCAAAGGAAACCTTGATGAGGTTAAATGAGAAATCAGGCTTTTTTGGAAAATTTGGATCGAAAGAAAATAACAATTTCTTTTTCTTTTTCCTTCAATCCATTTTCTTGAATTTACACAGAGAGCCGGAAATATATTAAACTTTTGCAACGAAGCAGTCAAATTGAACGGAACCTTGCCTTTAACAAGTAAACCTGTCATCACATACAACAATACAACTCTAACCGGAATAGCTGTAACCACCAATGAACAACATACAATTGCCTTTCTCGGAACATCATCCGGTCATCTTAAAAAGGTAAGTTTACTTTATCTTCAACAAAATAGAAATGAATTGCCAAATTTCCATCGAAATGACCAAACATGTAAAAGCAAGAAGCAACAAAATTCCTGCTTGAAAATGAGTTCAGTTTAATCGTGTAAACTCGAAAGTAGCAATTTTCCATTCAAAAAGATAATCGATTCTTCCATTTGCAAAGTAATACAAACTAACGAGTAATTCAGAGCAATTTTGAAGATGCAAAGTTTTCTAAATGCAACAAAATATGAAAAGCGTGGAAAGAAGCTTTTCGAAGCCTCGAAGCTAACATCGACAATTGGATGAGTTTCGTCATTGAAAGATTTTCTTAAAATTGATTCATTTAAAGTCATTTGCATTCAGCTTTATCAGCATCTAGAGGATGTTGGATTGTCCTGCTAACTCTGAAAAGATTCTTTCGCTCGATTTCTTGACCAGAACTCACGATTTTCCCTGAAAAGAAATATTTTTGCTTCTCTTTTCACTTCTTTCCATATAATTATAATGTAATTATTCGCACATTATCTTGTTATGGAAGCTGCTTGCAAATTATTCAAAGCTTATTAAAATGTCGTTAATAAAGTCTCATTAGTAGAGCGATTTGACGTGAAAAGCAAATGGAAAAATAAACAATTTTCAATTTGATATATTCAGCTATAAATATTCATAATTTAAAACTGAAAATTCAATTGCGTGCTCAGATTGAAGGATTGAGCAAACCTGAGTGTAATTAAACTATTGTATTTTGCCTTCAATTAACATCGTAAGCATTTCAACTTTCACTTTTAAACCATTTTCCCTGTTGCAACAAAAACAAATGTAACTTTACTCTGTTGATTGAATTTTGTTATCATCCTCAACTCCCAGCATGTATTACCTTCACTCCCAGTGTCATTGGAGCATTTCATCAATTGCATGACACGCGACTCGAGCCATTTCAATAAAATGAGTAATTTAAGTGAGAACAATCAGAGTGACTTTCATCTTCTTTCCTTTTTCAATCCAACAAACCAAATCTCAATAATAATAGAGTGACAAAATTATGATAATCATGATAAAGAAAAGGTAATGATGAAAACTTCAATAAGCTATCTTTATCCTTTATTATTGGTGGCATTGGTTCATTCATCAAACCATGAAGTTCATTAAATGATTAACTCGCGATTCTTTTTCTTTTCTCCTGATTTTTCTTTCTCTTCTTTTTTTTCGCATTTCTTGTCTGTTCATCAGAAAAGTGATTCAAGAGTAAAATTTTGAGAGGGAAAAGGGCATGATAATGGAAAGGAAGAAAAGAAAAGGAAGAGAAAGGAAGACGGTGAAGAAGAGAGGGAAAAGAGAGAGAGAATTATAAGTAGAGTAAAACTAACTAACTGAACATGGAGTTTTACAATTTTACCCTGTTAAAGGTAAAAAGAAAGGCTGAAATGAGCAATGAGATGAGAAAATATTTTTAGATGAACAAAGCAAACCACTCAACTGGAAGAAAAGTAGGCTTCTCCTATGGGAATATAATGCTGATAGTGTCGTGTAGTCATGTTTTTGGGCCTTACTTTAAGTGTCTTAATACAAAAGAGCTCAACAATCAAGAGTAATAAAAACAGTTGAGTGTAAAAAGAGTTTCCAGTTTGTTCAACTCGTAATCATAGATGACTTTTCAGTGGAGGAAACAACAGCAAGGAAGAAGGTTGCTCATGATGAGGAAGGCTAATGGTGATGGGAGACAAACGAAAATGAAAATAGATTTTCAATCAAGAATCGCAAATGATATTGAGCAAGGCTTGATTGCCAGTGAAACTGGGAGTTGATTAATTGATAACCTTGTATTCTGATACAGATAATTGTTTCGAAAGTGATTATTATCGGAAAACTTGTTCGCACTTTTCTGTACAGTATTTTGTCAGATTATTTGCATTCTCCTTTCTTCGCTCTTCTCCAGTCTATTTATTTATGCATTAATATTGATAAACCTTTAGAAACATTTTTCCAGTTTTGACTCTAGTTAATCAGTCTTTTGATTCAAAAATGAATAAAAGCTTTTTTATCCTGTTATTATAATTGCCATTAAAGTCACTCATCATGATGAAGCTCATCCTTTCAATTCTCTCTCAATTTTCCACTCTCATGGTCAGTTTGAGCAAGATAAACAATGAATTTGAAAATAACCTTTTTGTGTAACATCATCATTGTCAATTTTCACGGTTGCAATGTGCAAACAGATTTACTTGGATGAACAAGAATCAAACTTTGAAATTTCAATTCTATCATGTTTACCATATTAATTTCTCCATGCCTAAAGGAAAGGTATGATTCAATTTAAATCTCGCTACTTTTGCTTACTGTTTTAAGATTAAACTTAATTTTCACCATTCTCTTTGTCACTCTTTTTGCCTTTTATCGATCAATGAAATCACCTTCTGTGTTAAGTTGCATCTTTTATTAGATTGATTACCAACCATTTTTACTGTTTTTGTCTCTATGTGGGTACAATGAGTTGTACCCACACGCACAGCAAATGTGTTTTCAGGGAGTGAAGAAACAAAACAGAAGAAAAATGATGTGAAATGCTTACACTTGGCTGAGAATGAATAATGATGATGAAAAGAAAGTGTGAGAAGAGAAGAAAAAATTATGTTTCAATTGATTGATTAGTTGTTATCTCATGGATTTACCTTGTCAGACAGACTATTCCCACTCATCATGTAGGCTTGATGAAACTTCATTGATCTCAACATTCAATGGTTCAACATTGAAATTGCCAAATAATGATTGTAATAACCGAGAGAGAAAAGAAAGAAAGATCAAGAATAGAAAATATAGTCAAGGAAAAGGCGACATTATGAAGGGAAGAAATGAAAATACAGTTGCATTATTTTGTTAATACAATAGCAAATAATAATAGTTCTCGTTTACCAAGGGAATCGTTCAATATGCTTTGATTTAAGAGGAGCGAAAAAACCAATTATTATTATTGTTTAGCTTTGCCATAATCTTCAATTTAAACTGTTGTGCATTTTCCTATTCTAATCGCCAAGACAGTGACAAATGCTCACCTCTAGAAGTGATCTCTACCCAGCCAATGATTGATATCCAATCCATAGTGTTAATGCCAGTACCAGCCTACATCGATCATGGATCAATACGTTCCTTTGACTGACCTTGCAGTTTGAAGTTGCAATGGATGTTGAACAACTTTGAGCTCAGATCCGGGCTCGAACCTGGATCTGTCTGGTGAAAAGTGTTTATGCTAACCGTTATACTACTGCCGATATTTATAATTGTAACTAAATTATTCAATTTAAACATTGTAATTTGCTTATTTAATAAGCTTTGAATTTAAAAATTCAGTTTGTTTTATCCAGATGAGGTTTAAATCAAAATATAAGTTTAACTTTTGATCTTATTAGATTAGTGAATCCAACAATCTAATGCGCTGGTCAACCAATAAACTGGACGAACCATGCTCAATGTTGTAATGGTAATGGTTATGGTAATAACAAGGTACATGGGATTAGATTGGCAACAAAATTAATTGTGATTCAGTGTTGAGAAGATAAATTTTTATTGAATTAAAATGAATAAAAAAGCCAAAGAAAGTTATCTATTTATGTTTGCTATTTATCTCGATTCTCACCTTTTTATCCGATTAAATCTATTCTTGTTTGTGTGTTCAGTTGAAACCAAATAAGAAACAAAAGAATGAAATGAAAGAAGATATAAAAAAATTCCCAGAAGAACAATAATATTTAAGCTAAACGGGTTCCAAATGAGGAAGTGAATAAAAAGGAATACCGATAATGATAATAAGTATAATGACTCCTTGGATGATGCTTATTATTATTGGCACCTCATGGTTATCCAGTTTTACTTCAACTCTCTTGATGTTTACTATTTCTGTATAATAATAATGAACAAGAACAAACTCAAATAATACATGATAAAAATTCTTATTCCTCAGTTTATTGTTCCTCTTGTGTCCCATCAATTGTTGCTAAATACTTTTTCATCTTCATCAACAGAAATCATCAGCGCTGTTTTTTGCACCTCTTTTCATTCCAACATCATCAGAAAGGATAAAGGAAAAAAAATAATAAACAGAAAATCTCATTTCATTCTTTGATACAAAAGTTGCTCATTTTTTCCTCCTGACCAACTCATTGGAATCATACGAGAGAAAAACTTTACTCTTTGTTTACTCGCAGAATCAAAAGTAATGCTCATGATAAACAATGAACTGATAATGATAATAGTCTGAAAAGATTACAATAATTATTGTGTGACAATGAACAATATAACAGAGAGAAAAATGAAGTTCATTTTTTTTCTTTTCGTTTTTGCGATTCCTTCCAACTTTGGTAATAATTGTTTTCACCATTTCAGGATATTGTTACATTGTTACCAGGAAAAAAGAGAAAAGCAAAAAATTGCAATTTGTTATTGGCTCATGATAATCTAGTAGAGAGTAGCACTAGAGTAGTGGACATGATAACGTCCACTCAGTAACCAATTGCTTATTGATTCGGTGAACAAATTTTCTCATAAATTTCCATTCTCTTGCTGGTGATGAATGATTTTTTCATTTTTGCTTCTCTCTTCTTCTTCTCGATAAATGATGTTTAAATATGTATTTACAATGGATGATGGACTTGAGATAAATGTTGATTCATTCCTGTTTCCAAGTAAAATGCTTTTACTTAAAGCAAGGTGCTGATTCAAAGCAAATGTATGTAAATGCATGGGAGAATCAAAAACAGTGAAAATGGATCAACAATCGAATCACTTTTATTCTGTTCCTTTTCAAAACAATCTCTGACTTATTTCATCCTTCCATTTGATATTTTATTCATTTTCACTCCCAATTTTCAAGCTGCAAACTCCAAGCTTAAAGTGTTGCTATTTGTGGTGTTGAACCTTCCTCATCCATTCGATTATTTGTCATGTAAATTTTGATTCCTTTAAATGCAGGTGAGAAAAGATGGATAAAATTGATGTCAAATTTAGTAAACATTTTGAGTAGGTCATTGGCATTTGACACAAACTTTTTACTCAAATCGAGTTTAAAGTTTCATATTGTGTTCAATGAAAATCAGAATTCAAACATTTTAGAGATTTTCCTCATTTCGAACAAAACGAATAACATCAACCGATGAACACTCAATCGATTTTTTGTTTTTTTTGCTTTATTCGATTAACGATATTGACTAAACTTGATGAGATTGATCTTACTCAAGCTATTATTGCAATGGTTAAGAAACATTTGAGATTTTTTGGCCAAATGATCGATTCGAAACTTCGTTTCATCAAAAGAGCAATAATGCAAATAACAGAATTGCAAACTGAAACTATCTGGTAATTTTCCTTGTGGAATTGTATCAACTTTTGATTTAAACCTTTTTCCTAACCTAACATGACCGAACTCAGAATAAACCTGAAAATTGAATCGCGATGGAAACATTAGAATAATGAAAATGAAAGATAAAAAAGGAGTAAAAGTTTGACAAAAACAAGAGCATCACTCGAAGAGTCTACCTGTCAGACTCAGTTGTAAACCAAAACCTGATGAAGAGTTTTCTCTTTCTTTTTGTTCATAAAAAGAAAGCTAGTTAAGTAAATGGCTCAATTCTCATGAGAAATAAGCAAGAAAAAATACCCAAGATGATGACGATATGAGGGACGAGAAATGAAACAAGAAGAAAGTAAAAGTAAGGAAATGATAGCTGAAGATACACAAGTTATTCTGACGAGGATAAGTGAGTCTGGTAATTGAATCATGTTTTGTTGTGTTTTGTTATTGCAAAACAAAAAAGTATTACTTTATTTCTTGTGTGTGCATTTCATGGATCCACCGATACATCAACTATTGACTTCACATTTCATATTAAATTCAATACGTTTCCTGCAAGTTCAATGACAAAGCCAAACATGGCTGAGCAAGAAGACAAAAAACGATGAAACAATTAATATCAATAAAGAAAAGGTAGAAAAAGGAGAAAAAGGAGAAAAATTTCAAGATGAAAACACTCGACTGATAACAATGTTGAACCTTCGATTGGGGAAAGAGAAACGACTGAAGACATTTGCACTCAAATCAATTATCAGAATGTTAATGAATGATTAAGAACTCAATTGTACAATCGATATTGCTAGGTTTTCCTTACGAAGTTGAATGATTCATTAAAGAAGCAAATTACCAAATGAATACATTATTTTTTATTATTTAGTTGACTGTCACTAAATAGCAACTTTGTTAACATTCAATTATCATTAAATTTTGAAATGAAACTTGGATAGTCAAAAGTCCATTAAGATGGACTAAATAAAGTCCAACTGTTTTGTTAGGAGAATTAAAATTTACAATTTTATTCCATTATCATGAAATGTAATAATTTGCCATTAAATACATGTCAATTGGCCCTGTTTGACATTCACTCAATGATGCATTTGTCAACAAAACAGGTAAAACAGTGAAAACAATGACTTTTTTGATCAACTTTTTTTTCACTCCCAGACTTCTGTTAACACTTTGTAAACTTTTAATCTCAATAAGAGTGTATTTGATTACTATATTTGTTGACTGTAAAGGTGAAAATATTGGGGAATGTTTTTAAATTTGTGAGCAAAAATTCCAAATTGAATATTCTGTTGTAATGATATTGAACATTATTGTTTAATATTGTATTTCAATATCTTTCAAATGCCCTTAAGGTTCTATTTGCATCAACTTTTTCTTTCCATTGTAAGGTTGAATTCCAGATTGGATTATCAGTTTCATCTTTCATTCCATTCAACATTCGCTTCTCGACTCGAGTCTGTAAGAAGTTTTATTGTCATCAGAAGGAAAGAACAAGTTTATTCATGAAACTTTTGCAATACTTGAAGTTTCCACGCTTCACCTCGAGGCTTTTCCATAGTTATCTGTCCATCATGTTGATGAACTTTTTGGGCTCATTTAGTTGCGTATTTAATTCCATTTAATATTGCATTCTTTCTCTCAACTGGACACTTCATGAATCCTCTTCATTTGCTTCCACTTTCGACCAGCTTCTTCCTTATTTCCCCTTCAATTGCAACTCAATGAGTTGGAAAACTTGCAGTTTAGTATTTATTTATTTATCTCTTTTTGTCTTGCTTTTTGCTTCTCCTTCATTTTACTCTGTTTATCGGCAAGAAAAGGACAGAAAAGGAAGAAAAACTTTGATTCAATTGCCTAGGCAAACAATCAATTGATTCCAGGTCAAGTAAATTGTTTCCCATTCCCTGAACAGCAACAACACCACAACCAATAAGCCAACTTATCATTTGATTATTGTTGTTACCAAGACGAAAGTAAAAAGGCAAAACAAAACCCAAACTTCAATCAAATTCAATTCGATTCATTAACTAATTAGCTTGGCGTGAAAACATCATCTTTTAATATTCCAACACAGAGAATGATATTAACACTAATCAAACCTCTTCTCACCGCAACCATCAATCACACCCTCAAATCAATTTCCAGGTTTTTTTTCAAACACATTCGACATTTATTCATTCTTTACTGAATAAATCGTAAAATATTGCCTCAATTGAAAGACTGAAAAGTTGCAAACCAACATTTAGAATCGAAATGAAAAATGTTTCTCAATTAACATTGTTAAACCATTCCAAGTTGATCTTTTCAAAGGCTGATCAGCCGATTGAAGAGAAAGATGGCGAAAGGAGGAAAAGATGACAAAATAGCAAAAAAGGAATATAAAGCATTCTTTTTGCTACTAACAAGACTCAAGGAAAGTTCAATGGTTTGCTTGGTCAGTTTTAGGATAAATGTTAATACCTTAAAGCTTCTTGACTTTGACTGTGAGATGTTGCATGAAATAACTTGCCCTTACTCATCCTATTCCTTTCCTCATCATCATTACCATCATCATATTCCCTTTGCATCCATTCATCCCTAGTCTCTTCCCTGAGCTTTAACCTTTATTTTCATAATTCTTGCTTCTTCTTCTTCTTTTTTACCATCTTTTCCCTTGCCTTTCATTTGGTTCAGTTAAAACAATCTCACTAAATCAGATTAACTTGCAAGATGATGAGAATGTCCATCAAGACTAGTGTTCATCTCGAAATTGCTGAGTAAACAACTCACTTGTTCCTCTTCATTCTCATCTTAAGCTTCCATCTTGCCTTCCCTTTCGCTTCTTATTCAAATCAAGTTGAATAAATGAGAGCAACAGCGAAGGTAAACATTTTTGTATATTTAAATTTCAGGTCACGTTGATTTATTTACAAGCTCAAAGGTAAACCATTAGAATCTGGATAAACTGAAGAAATGTTGTTTCACCAGAACAGAGAAGAAGAACCCATTTATTACCTGAAAATGTCTCATCATAATCATCATTATAATCATTGGTATGTCAACCTGATGGTTACCTTTCCCTGCTTCAAACCACTTTTTTATTCTCATCATTTCCATCAATTATACTGTTGATACCATCATGTTTAGAAGATGGTAAAAGACGCAAAAAGCAACATTTCATTTTAGCCTTTATTATCATTCCCGAGTTGAACAAAATTATCTCTTTTACCATGCAAAAGTCTGAATGTGAATAAATTTTTTCTTTGCATAATTATTGTCAAAACGTGTGTAAAGGCATAAAAAGGCATTCAGTTTGCAAATTTGTTAGCGAATTAAGTTTTCCTTAAAACATTTTCCATTTGCGTCTTTAAACCTGAACCTTGAATCAACACACACAAAATGAATCCATCAAAGCACAAGTTTCACCAAAAGCAGGAATAAAGGTTAACTTCATTAGGCTATTAATAACATTTGATGAATTCTGTGAAAAGTTAACCTCTCCTGGTTAATGATAACCAGAAAACAACAAGAAACTCTAATAACCAGATGAATATTAATGTACATTTTTAGAATTGAAATAAATTCCGCAGGAAAAAAGAAAAGTGTTCCATTCAATTTCAGGGCGATAATCAATCAGCAACTTTAAAGGTAAAACCTGGAAAAGTTGGCGAAAGAAAAACGCAAATTTGATATTTTTTCATATTCTTTACAATTCTCATTTTGCTATCCCTTCTTGAGTCACATTTTCATATTAATAATAATACAGAAATAATGAAAAGTAATAAAGTCTTTTTACCTTTTGATCCATAACATATTCATTTGAATGAATGAAACGAATGAATAACCTTTCAGTCTTTCTCTCTTCTCTTTCATCTGAATACCCATGAGAATGATAAATAAAGTCAATTAATAGTAATGAGAAATTACTTCTCAATTTAATCCATGCAAATCAATTTCGTGATAACACAATTTTTCGTTTACTCTTCCTTCTTCCCTTTCTGTTTCTCCTTTTTTTTAATAAAATAATTGTTTCCCTCATGAAATGAATGCTCCCAATGAATGAATCAAAATGCTGTAAAAGAAGAGAGCCAAACAAAAGAGAAGCAACAATAAAGAAGAGTTTATATTGAAATCAAAATGTCATGTCAACAAAACACTTTATTATCATTATTATTGCTGTTAATCAACTAAGGTCAGTGTCCATGGTAATTCATTTTCCCAAGCTCCATTAGACGGTTGGCAGGCAGATTAGTTGCTGCAGGTGACTTGTCGTTGATCAGTGCGAGAAGAACCGCAGTTTCGGACAAATGGTCAAATTCCAATTCTCATGTTTACCTGTAACAAAAGTGGATGAATGCTCTTCAATCCTATTATTTTTATCAAACCTTTTCCTCACAGCAAAGGCGACATTCAATGCATAAACTGAAGCAAACAATTGAACCTGTTCTCAACCAAGTCATGAACTGAATCAAAAGAAATTGATATTTCAAATGCAATTTCGAGTGAAACTTGCTTCTCCAATTGAAAGATGAACTTTTCAACAAGTCATTCTTTGCCAGTGAATTATTTTTTCAAATCAAATGAAATGAAAACAAAGGGAACAAAAAGTCGAACAAAAAGTTATCTCGAATCTGGAAAGCTTAAGAGAGGAAAAGATTGTGACAATACGAAGGTGAGCAAAGAGAAATGAAAGAAAAGACGAAATTATCTCTTGTAAATGAGTATTGGCAAAATTGAGTTGAACATTGAGCTTATAAAGTTGTTATCCTTATCTGAACGATCTATTTTTCCAAGTAATAGCTTTCAAATAATGGATTCTTTCATCTTTTTTTGCCTCTTCTTTTGCTGCTTTTCGTTTCTTCTGTTTATTTCTTGTTACTCGCCTGTGTTCAGCCTTCTTGGTGACTGATTCATCACTCAGTCTTTACCTTATTCTGCTTTCACCATTCTCACCTCGCCTGTTTCCACCTTCAGAGCCTTTACTTTCTCAGCTTCATTTTTCTTCGCCATTCACTCATCAATGCTTATCCATTGTCATTACCATTGCGCCCTTTTATTTCTTCCTTTTTTTCTTGTACCTTTTCCAAAGCCAAACATGATAACCTTAATGTCTCACCAATCAGTATTTCCGGATATTTTGAAATGTCTTTTCCTTCTTTTCTCTCTCATTCACGATAGTTCGCTTCATTGAACCATCATCACAGCTACAGTTGCATATAATAGAACTTGAAAGAAAGTTGAAAGTTTAGGTAAAAACTCGTAAAGGAAAATAACAATTTTATCTTCATCATTTTTCTTCAACCTTTACTTGGCTTTCACTCTCTTGCTGTGTACTTTTCTTCATCCATGTCATCCTTCAGTTACAATGTTTCTTTCCAGTTGCAAGACGATTGAATAAATAACAACAGAAAGCTGAGTCTATGAAAGATTATTTTCCCATCAATTTGAATCTTTTGAACATTTCCTACGCAATTTTTGTTCCAAATTCAATTTGTCCAACTTTGATAACATGATAATAATGTTCAACATTTCTTTTTGCTGTTCATCATGATTAGCATTGAACACGAGTTTTGGTCCTTTTTGCATTTCCAGAGCTGCACAATCATCAAGAGAAAAGTTTACTGACCAAAAGAATGACCAGTCGAAGAGAAAACATTTGCGATATTTTCTTCTTCTCTCTTTGTTCGTGTGGTTAAAGTTTACTTTTTTTTTGTTCAACTTTACTCTAAATTGCTGCGATTACTTTTGTCCGCTTTGTTACAGATGATGATGGCTGTGATCATGAAATGTATTCAACAAATTTGACAAAAAACGATAAATTTGAATGAAATTGAATGAAAAAGAGTGAAAAGGTAATGTTCATGGAACAGGGAAAAAACTGGAATCGTTTTCAATGTAAATTATTTTCTCTTTGTTGACATGAAAAGGCCAAAGTCATAATAGACTTGGAAAACTTGGCGCAAACAAAGTGATAAAGTAAACGTTATTTCAATAATAGATGAAACTGAAAAGATTCATTTTCTGTTGGAACAGAAGGAAAAGGTGAAAAACAAAAAGACAATTAAATTTTCATCGATTTCATATTAACTAAATTTAAATAAAATACTTGTCAAACGGTTGTTACAAGTATAACAAACTATCCATTTTATGTTTGCCATCATATTTGCAGACTGAGTAAATATTGAACTGAGAATCATTAGACTTTTTATTCACCGAAACGTTTCATAGACCAAAACAGAAAAATGTTGCAAATCATTTCCAATTCATTTCACTGAACATTCCAAGTTAAGCATTTTAAAAGTTCAAATTCGTAACGAAATATTTAATCATTTAGTCTTGAGCTTGACTAGAGTTGACCTGAGCAGACTAGTCACTTGATGAGGTTCAAGAATAAGAATGAAGCATATTAATTGAAGCATCGACCAGTTCATTGCTGAAATGTATTGGAAAATGGATCAATTTTCGAATCGAAAGTTTGGTCAAGACAATTATTTTGCTCAAAGTGAGGATATTCAGTCCATGATTCGTGTTTTGCCATGAAATTAGTCATTAGGAAAATATAATCTGTGATTACAGGAAACTGTTCAATATTCAAAGTGAAACATCTTGAGTTGCCATTCGACTGGTTTGAATGGCGTGATATCTTTGACTTTAGTCGAGCCAAATGGATATGATTATGTATGCAGTGAATCTTTGGTCATGTACTTTTGAGCTTGTCAAATGAATAAATTAAAGTTCGAAAACTGAATGATCCATTTTCCATGTTTTGCCTTGACCAAGATTATTCAATTGCAATTTAGCGAACAACATTTCCATTCTCTTCTCCTTCCTGCAAATTTAAACTTTACAGCTCAATCAAAATCATGGTTCATGGAAAATCTGACACTATTTTCGTTTGTTTTCACTTTTCCAGCGAATTATTGTTCCATGAAAAAAGGTTAAAATGTGAAACATTATGAGTGCAAAAGGCTGAAGGAAAGGTTAAAATGGCTAAATTTTTAAACAATAAACTATTCAATTTTGGTTAACAAAATGAAAAATGATGAAAATTCTGACGTTCCTTGAATCCAACAAAAACAAAGTAAAAAATGCAACCATTTAAAAGAAGCTTTACTTTTCAAATTTACTTTTTCTTTCTTACTTTTCTCTTCTTCTCTTCGATTGAATGAGAAGAAAAAAAATGTTTGATATTCTGCACACTAAATATCAAGAATATCAATGACACACCAATGAGACATCAGAAAGCCATCGAAATGTAAAAGCTGAGAAATAAAAATGAGATTAAAAAAAGTTCGCTCTTCATGATGATGCTACAAGACTGAGTCGTTAGTTAAAGGAAAAGTTAATGGATCAACATTTTTTTTCCTCATCAACATCTTCATATTTAAGCTGCTTGCTCTCTCTTGCTCTGTCTATTTGGCACACTTTGAAGGAGACGAAAAGAAAACATAAAAAGCAAAAAACGATGAACAGCAAACGATGTTAAAGTGAATTGAAAATGCATCAAAAATTCAGCTCAGGTAAACTCAATGAGCCGTTGAATTTTAATGTTATTTTTTTGTCTTCCTGTTCATTCCTTGTCTTTGCTCACTCTCTTCCAAAACAATATTTACCAATATTCTCATCATTATACTTCTCTGAACTTTTTATGCCATTTTTGCTTTTGACTTTTTTCCCTTTAGAAACACATTTAATGTTCATTTTTTACTCCGCTTTTCCCAACCAAATCCGTTGAGCAAAAGACAAACAAAAATTTTCCCACTTTTTTTGTTTCAACTTGTTCACCTTCTTATCTCTTTTCAATGAACTCTCATTCCAAGTGTAAAGTTCAGATGAACAGATTGACATGGAAAATCGTCATTCGCATTAACCTTTGCTTGGCATGAATAAAATGTGTGTTCACTTTTGTTTGTACAACGTCAAGAAGTAGAATAAAATTGAGAGTAAAAATATTAATTGATTATTTTGTTGGAACTCGTAGAAGTGAAGAACAGATTCACCTTTTTGGTTCCATTACAGAGAAGAGGTTAACTCTTGTATTTTCATGACAACCGTCAAGGTTGGTGAAACGATCTCAAGTTGAACTGGGAGAACCATGAAGATGGAAAATCGATAATCTGAATCAAAGTTGGCAAATCGATTGTAGCTTAACATCGTCAAGTTGACCAAATCAATCAATCAGAAGAAGAAGAGGAAGAAGAGTGAAAAATTTTTGGTTTGCTTTTTGTTCTGGAATTGGTGAGTCTCACTGATATGCAGCCATGGATGATCAAATTATCACCATGAATTTGGAATGAATAAAGGTGAAACTGAAATGGAAGAGTTAATGTTGCTATATTAATCAACTCATCAATTGATCATTTGCGTATTCAAAATGCCCAACTGACTGAGCAAAGGTAAACATTGAATCATCAGTCATTTTGTAATTAGTATTATTTTCATATGATTGGATGAGCAAATAAGTTATTTGTTATTAAAATGTCTATCATGATAAAATCTTGTTCAATGGTTTGAACCATGAAATTGGTGGATAAGCATGGAGGAATGGCAACACCGAGAAGGAAATGGAACCTCTAATGCAGATTAACTGTCAAAAATCGTAACGAAACAATGAGCTTAACTGAACATGAACATGATAATTATCAATAGAAGAGCAGAAAATTTGGAAAACGAAGCGTTTTTTTGATGAGAAAATAATAATCATTAACTTGCTGTTAATTTGTAAATTGATCTTGTTCCATGAGAAAATTCATTTTCTTCTCAATGAATTAAGCAAGGTTCACCCAAAAAAAAGTATCAAAAGATTATCAAAATATTATTCATATTATTATCTTTGGTGTTCATTTGAATAAACAATCATTTTCATGGAAAAGGAAAAGAAATTGAATTTTCTCATTCTATTCAATATCTAATTTCGATTCAGGTGATAACATGCTAATTATCAACGTGATACTTTGTAATTATCAGTGAAGATGAAGATTATCAAGAGTTAATTGATGTTAACAGAATGCTAATTCAATTAATTCTCAGTGTTCCATTTGATTCTAAACTTAATTCAAATTTCAATTTACGTTGACAAAATGTTTAATGTTTTCATTAAAGTGCAAATTCATAATCGTCAATTGTATTACCATTAATCATTTTCACCGTTTGATTGGAAGAACTGGGAGTGAGAATAACAGGGAGTAAAGATAACTGGGAGGGAAAATAGCTGGGAGTTGAAATTATATTCAGTATCGAGTTATGAATTTGAATAAAAATTAGAATATTTATTCTTTTCTTTTTTACGAGTTTCGACTTTTCTCCAAGTAATAACAATATTAACAGATTTCCAGAATGATTGATAAACTAATGTAAATTGGTGCAATGGAAATGGTAATATTTTACCTGGAACAAAAAGAGTTGAACTTTTTTTCATTATTATTTCATCATTGAGGGTAATAGCTGGGAAGGAGCCATGAGTTGAAGTTGCATATTGTTTTTGGTTTCCTTTCACCCTTCTTGACTCTTCAATTTTCATTTGATTCCATTTAATTCATGGCATGGAATAAGAATGAAGAGAAAGGGAGTCAGAGAAAAAAGAGGCCAAAAATTGAAAGAAAATTCCAATTTTCTATCTCATTTACTCAGGAATATTTATCATTTTTTTTTGATACTTTTCTATTGTACACTCGATTCTTGAACATTCTCATTCAGTCATGCAAAATTTCATGTAAAAGTCATGCAGTGAAATAAATGGTAAGTAATGGAGCAAAGGTTTCAATCAAAAATAATTTCATTTCAGATTGACAGAGAATTGAACATTTATCATTTGCAAAGAAACACAATGAATTGATTAAGGGAAGGCAATAAACTCTGTTTTTTGATGAAATGAAAATTGGCCTCATTTTCAGGTTGGAATGATAATGAATTTACTTTTAATAAGAAAATGATTAATTGTCTCTTGATTGCACCATGGATTGTTGGTGCATACTTAATGAGAAATGAACAATTTGCAAAGTCAACAAATATCATTTGCATAATCGAGTTTATAATTAATATTATCATTTAGTTTGATTCAAAGGTTTGATTCGTGATTCGAGTTTATTCAGGTTTTACTCTTAATCGGATCAGTTTCGTCAATCTTTTAATGGAACACAGTTTTGTTTACTCAATTCGATGGGAAACCGATTCTATTAAGTTAGATTAGATAATGAACTCATTAGCTAAGATTACTTTACTTTAATTGTATCAATCCTGATTCAAATGAATTATCCAAAATTCCAAGTTCTTTAGCCTCATTAGTGTGTGACAATCCTTTTTAACGCTTCTTGCAAGTTGTTAACATCAACATAAATTCAAGTGAACACATCATTCGTTGGAATTGTTCAAGACTCGCTGAATTTCGTGGAAAATGAATTTCTGTTGATGCTTAGTGATAAACTCAATAGTATCTCGATAAGATTAAGTAAACAGATTAACTCAATTCAAGTAAAGAATTACGCAAAAGAATAGATTTTCATCGAAATTCATGTTTATTCAATTGCTATTTTTAATTCACACTCGATTCTCTCTCTCTTGGAATCAACTTTATTCTTGAAATGATAAACATGAATTATGAGCAGATTTAAATGTTTGGAGAAAATGTTTGCTTATAGGAATGAAGAATGAGCAATTCCAAGAAAATGAAACAACATGGAATAAAAAAGATGGAAAAGGATAAACTGAAAGTTCAATGAGCCTGCATGGTAATGAATGAGAAAATTATTTTCATGAAAATTTGGCCTGAAAGTACAGGTCATCTGTAAAGTAATAACAGTTTCATTGGATTAGTTGGCAACTTGAAAATTCATGACTACTCTGGATGAAGTGAATTGCGTCCAGCTTGGTATCAACATTTTTTCTCTTCTGTTATATTCCAATTTATTTTCACTCTTACGTGATTTTATAGTCTTTCCGAGTTGGATATTTTTATTTGAAATCATCACCATGTTTACGTGTTCTGGTGAAAGGTCATGAAAAATGAGAATAAAAGTGAATAAAAGTTTTTCCTCTCTTCTCATGATTCCATGTACTTTCAACTGTTGAAAAGTTTTCATGTTATTTGTTTCAAAATATCGTTAACATTATTTTATTAAACAAAAATCATGTCTTTTGAAATGAATATTTTATTCACAAAATTGAAATGAAATTTTTTTCCAAGTAATTGATATTGAAATGAAATATTGAACCTTTGAATGAACAAAACCTTGTTGTTGCCAACATAAAATGTTTTGTTGATTGGAAAATGAATATCATCATGAATGCAACTTTTTCCTCTTTTCGCCATCCAATGAATTTTTCCATCTGCAGAAACATAAAGAGTGCATATGAAACTCATTCCTTTGAAATGCCAAAGGAAAGCGAAAAATATTCCTTTTCTCGCCTTTTCTATTCCAATATGAAATGTAAATTATTTTAATTCAACATTCAATATTCCATTGCTTCAGATCGATTTAAAGGATTCAAACTTTTATCCATTTTTCGCTCAAATTTCTCAGCCAACTTTCTGCCTGCTTTGATTTATATCATTTATTATTCAGCGTTAACAGGGGTAAGAATCAGGTTAGATTCGTTGCTATTATTACATGGTAATTTATAATCGAATTGAACTGTTTCAATATTTCAACTGGAAAAAATGTTTGTTTTCTTTGTAATTCACCTCTTTATCCCATTTTGGCCTCGATGATTATTCATGATAGTCAAATGTAGACAAATTTTCGTAATAGAGAGTGTGAGAAAAGATTTGCAAATAAATGGAAATTACATGGTGATGGAATGAAATAACCCATGAAGAGTTGAATAACTGGCATCTAGTTGAACATTGGTTTGAAAAGAAAAATTTGTTTTCACTTTTTTTTCTCATCACGATTGAAGCCTGAGAGGCCAGGCAAGGAGGAAAGGACAACCTAATAGAGACTCTATCAAGTCACGATCAACATGCATGCAGTGCTTCAATCTGAATGATCACTTTCAATGGGTAAAAACTAATTAAGCAAAAAACTTTTTTTCATCTCAAAATTAACTATTCAGTTCTTTGCTCAATCTTCAAACTCGACACTCATTTTGTATCGTAACTGTATTTGCATTGCAAAATGATGGGAGTTAAGAGGATGATGAAGATGATCAAGTAAACAGCGCAACTTGAAATAATGAGAAATTTATTCTCTTTTCATTCTCTCCCTGAAACTCATCTTTTTTTATTTATTCAAATTAATCCCTGAAGTATTCTAATTTCGCCAACAATTTAATTATCACTACAATGATCTGGTTTTAATCACAAGGCTGTTAGTTTTATCTTTAAATCGCAACTTTAAATGTTTCTACGTGCCGTTTTGAAATGAGTTACTCAAGGATTGAGATGATAATATGAAAAATTGTTCAATGTTTAACTTCAAATTAGTCTTTAGTCGATTCCGAGACTGTACCATCGCTTATCAATATTGCCGAGATTGTATCTTGTTCAACATGAAATCCATTGAATTTTGCTTCGACAAGCTTCATGATATTACCATAGAAATGGATTCTGTGTAATGTTAAATTCAATTTCAATGTTCAAAACATGAAACTTTTTCTATTTTCTAAACATTTTCATGATAATTACAATCTGTTTTTGCAGATTATATTAAACTTTATCATCTTCTTTTTTTCACTTTTTCATTGCATTCTATTACCTTTTAAAGTTAATTATTCTTCATCACCATAACCATATAAGTGATAAATGAAATGAAAGTAAAAGCAATGAGAATGGCTGAGAAGGGAATGAAGAGAGGAAAGAGTGAAAATGATTATAAAAAGCAATGAGAATAAGCAATTCACTGAACTGAGTCTTATTTTTGCGTGAAAAATGATTATCCGTTTTTACCATGAATAATGTTCAACCACAAATGAACATTAAAAACAATTGAGATCATCAGGCTCTCTCGTAGGAATCAAACCACACACATTCCACTGAATAAGTGAATAAAGAAGCTTGAAAAATGAGGAAAAAAGGAAATAATGGTGAGAATCATCATCATCATGAAGCATCACGATAAGAATCAAGAATCGTACAGAGCGCCATGTAAAAAGAGTTGAAGCAAGAGAACCATCAACATTCCAATGAGACTTTCAATGATTAACTACCCTTTGGCTGCCTTTTCCTATTCCTTTACCAAGTATGCTTAACTTTACCTGTGCAAATTCATTTCAATTGATACAGAAAAGGTTGAACATTTTAAGATCAAGAAGAAAAAATAACTTTTTCCAAAAACAAAGCTCTCAACCAAATCTTGACATCGAACCATTTCAAGCAACTCTTAAGTTTACTCGTGTTAACGTCACCAGATCGGTCTATTCAAGAGATTCCATATTCTAACCATGATTAAATATGATTTATTAAAAATCAAAACATTTATTTGTCTCTTTTCTTACAGTTCGTAATTTATTGTTGGTCCCTCCAACTTTCCCTCCATTACAATCTGTTAGCTTCTCATTGCTTTTCCTTTTCCTTTTTTTTCAACAATTAATGTGTAAATTTTTGTCAACGATTAGGTAAATATTTTCTTATCGTCTTCAACAATTAGTTAACTGTTGGTCGGCGGTTACATTTCAACCAAGCCTTTGGTTATTTTCCATTTTAACTGTTCTTGTGGTTGACTAACCTGGAAGTTCATCATCTATTATATAATATATTTTGTGATTTATTGAAGACATTTGAGTTACACTACATTTCTTTGTGATACTCTTTAATCTTTTGTGTACCCAGATTGAAATGTCCATATGTAAACGTCATCCGCTGCCATTTCAACGTGCAGTTGACCTCTTGATCTGAAGGTCATTTTTGCATTGAAAGATGTCAATCGTGAATCGTTTACCAAAGAGAGTAGAAAGACAAATTGGGTTTAGGTTCTTGACTTTGGAGTAAATTCAATGTATCATATTCAAATTCACCCAATTTTTTGATTGCTTTTAAGAGACTGAACCAGAAAAATGTTGATCAACATTTTTCTGGTTCAGTCTTTGTTGATCAACTCTTTTTTTCTAGAATTTTCATTGACATTTCCTCTAATCTATCAAAATACAGACTTTGAATGATTAAAATGTAAATGATGATGGTTTGAAAGACTACAGAGTCTTTTAAACATGTTGATGAAACCTTGCTTATCAAGCATCTTAATAGTTGAACAATTGTTGTACCTTGCAATGCATCACAAAATCAACAAAAATTGAATCTCAATTTATCCTTTCCGTTTCATTCAAACTTTCACATAAACCAATCCATCAACACAGTAAACAAACGTTTCTTTGCAAACTCTGCCATTTTCATCTTCCTTTTCATCCAAAGCTTTCATCATTTAACCTTAATCATTTTACTTTTTTGTTTTTTTCTCTAAAAGAACCAGCGCATTGATAAAGAATGTTCAACTTTTCCAGTGAAACTCGGAAAATTGCGAGAAGCCAGAAAAAAGAACAAACTTAACTTTCATTGAAAGCCAATTAAAAAGATCAATTAACAGAGTGAAAAAAGAACAAGTTGAACGTTCATTTCCTCTTCTCTTTTCATCTCATTTCCTTAATTTAACCTCTCATCATCCTCATCAGTATCTTATCCTTCATCATCTTTTCAGCAAACTTTCCAAGATTCTTAGGTAATTGTATTAAACTTGCATCTTTATCCATAATTTATGCAAAGTAAAAAGAGAAAAGTTTAATTATATTTATTTTGGTGAAAACCCATTTTTTAGAGCAATCATTGATTTCCTTCATCTAATCCTCTTGCAAGCACTCACCAATTATTGACTGCACAATCAATTTAAATCAATTTTGACACTTTTGGCAAACAGTAATGAAACAAAAGTGAATCCAAATTATCATAAATTTCATAATTGATGATCACAAATTGTTGTCTAAACAAATTATCTGACAAGTTGACTCAATTTATCCAAACATTCAACTTCTGTTTTGCCAATAATTTGTCATTTAGTAACTTGATTGAATCATGATAATGAATTTGCCTTGGAATAATTGAGAAAAGGTGAAAAGAGAGAAAAAAAAGTGAAAACGGAAATTTCAGATTCGATAAAGATGAAGACACAAAAGATGCTTTAGTTTTTTCATTTTTTCCTCATTTATAAAGATTCATGGTTAACATGGTAATGATAACCAATCATCTGAGTGGAGCTTTTTTTCGATCCATTTTCATCTTTTCTTTCCTTTATTGTTTCTCGACTCAATATCATCATTAAAAGCATCAGGTTCAAAAGGTTATTACTATTATCATTAACATCGTTATTATTAGCAGCGAAGATTCATCAATGTTATTAACAAGTTGAAGGGAAATGAAAGTTTATTAAAGTTGCTAATTAAAGCTTATAAACTTTATCTCTTGTTTGCTTGTTTGTTGTTTCACTAATTAAAGGGTTTTATCCGTTGATCATCTAATTATGTTGAGACCGTTTGCAACATTTGATTTTGTTTAATCACAGGGAACCAAGTAGATTCCATGCGAAACATGATTGAGTGAAACATGCATTTAGTCAAGAGTAGTCATTGAAGTTGAATCAAGTTGAACACCGAGATTGAATACAAACCAATTGGCTATTCAAGTGTAATGAGTAAAGTCATTGTTGCCATCATTTGGTTAGTTTAACCCAAATTAAAAGGTAATTCATTTGATTAGCTTGAAATGCAAAGGTAAACCAGAGAACAAATAATTTCAATTGACCATTCTAATCATGTATTAATATTGCCATTATGTGCCAGGCTGGAACATTAAAGAAGCGATAAAAGATGGAAAAAAGAAAAGGATTGTTGGAAGAAGAAGAAAAGGATGAAAAGTTTACAGGGAATGGCGTTCGTTGATTATGATGACAATTTGTGGACATAATTAATGAGTTAACAGTCAAGTAAACAGGGAGTGATTGTTGGGAATGAATAACGAGCCTTGATGGTGATAAAAGTGAGGCAAGCAAATGGGATGAAAAAGGCTAAAGGAAGAGACCAGAAGAAAAAATGGGTTAATTTCTTTTTTCTCTTTCTTGCTTCTCTTCCTTTTTCCTTCATGTTGTTAAATGTAACAAAACATTGTTAACCAAATGAAGTTGTCGTTGTGGGCTGACAATTTATTAGAAATTAGGTGAACCGTGATGTTTCAACGGCGTAAAACCCTAATTACTTTCCTAATTGTTTTCAGAACAATAATCTTGACCAGACTTGCTTCTTGACCCTTTCCACTAATTCACTCATCAATTTATCCTTTGCTGATAATTCAATATAAAATGTCATTAGTTGGGAATTTGGTTAAAAGTCGTTTTCTAGTTTTAATTTTTGTCTTTCACCTTTCATCAGGTTCTCATATCAAGTTATGATGCTGCCCATGAGTTTGAACAAATTGTTGTCGACAAAGGAAACCCAATAATCAAAGATATTCATCTTGACCATACTCATAAGTTTGTAATCACCGCAACGCCTTACAAGGTAAAGTGAAAATTGAATCAATCAGTTGATGTGGAATTTTAATTTTCCCTTTTTTTTGCACTTCATCTTTAGGTTGCCAAAGTAAAAGTTGAAAGATGTCAACATTATAATAGTTGTAATTCATGTTTAAACTCGCACAATCCTTATTGTGGTTGGTGTTCACTTGAACGAAGGTAAATTTTTTTTTCGTTTTTTTGTTCTTTTCCTCATTTTCCATTTCAATTATTTTCAACTTTTTCTTTGCTTCCATTTCGTGTAAAGGTGCACTTCTCGAAGTGATTGTGATGATAACAGTAATTGGTCATTGACCGAGAAAATATTCACTTCACCGCGTTGGCTTCCGATGGGAACATCTCAGTGTATTGAGTTTGAAGAGGTTCGTCCAAGCTCATTGCCTTTCACTACAATTTCAAATGTAAGTATTTTCCGTGTCTCGACTCAACTA
Organism: Tetranychus piercei; assembly: GCA_036759885.1. NCBI lineage: Eukaryota > Metazoa > Arthropoda > Arachnida > Trombidiformes > Tetranychidae > Tetranychus > Tetranychus piercei. The sequence continues at coordinate 24,941,306 of CM071877.1, forward strand.
CTCTCGATGCCAGTTTTAATGTCAAATGTTTCTTTGATGATAAAGTTAAACTTTGGCAAAATGTTCACTTTGTTTTTTAATGCATTAATGATTATAATACGTCAACAAGAAATCAATATTTTATTAATAAATTGTTCAACTTTTCATTTCGTCTCATTTTACAGGTTGAATTATACATCACGCAACTTCCTCCTTCGCCTTATCCAGCAGCATATTTATGCCTTTTTGGTGACTCAAGTACACCTTTACCAGCTCGTCAAACTCATACCGGCCTTTCATGTCGAACTCCTCCAATTGAAGAGAGACCTTCTATTCCACCAGGAAAAGGTATAATCAATCAATAACGATAAACATTTTCTTCCTCTTCAATCAAACTAATGTACAATAGGTTAGGTCAGGTTAGACAAAAGATTACATCAACTCTTTTCAAATTGTTACTTGACGATTATAACTCAGAAATTTACACAGAAAACCAGAATTTTCCTCTTCTATCCAGATATGCTATCCTTGCTTGTTTATATTCACGATAACTTGCACAGTCAAAGAGTTTCTAGAATTTCGAAAATTTCTAATTTTAATTTTCAAGATCATCTGTGCATCTGAACTCTTAAACAGTATATTTTCAGAAAATGACAAAATTTTCAATCCCCTGACAACATTGACTCGATTCTTTGAAGAGCCGTTGAAGAGTTGAAGTTGCTGAATGCCACTTGGCTTCTTATTAAAGTCAAGTTGTCAATATCCATTTGAATTTACATTTTACCTTTCAATCGATTAACATTTCCATTTATGAAAATTTGAACCGAAAATGTTAATTTCAATTTTCTTCTTTTGATTCAGACCATGTTTCAATTAACCTTTCCGTGCGAAGTACCGTTACTCAGAAAGATTTTATATCCAAACCTTTCGTTTACTATGAATGTAGTGTTCACAAAACGTGAGTAAAATTAACGAGAGAAAAAAATGAAGAAAAAATTCGAGAAAAAAAAACAAATCAGTATTACAAATGAGTCATTGCAACATGATAAAGATATGAAATCAGAATTTTATTCGAAAAGTATAATTATTGAGAAAATCAAGTCAATAAACTCATTGACTTTGGTGGAAACAAGAAGAAACAATAAACATTTCAATTTCGTGCAACGATTCATTGTAATTCATTCCGATTGTCATCTCGATGAGCAACTTTATCGATTATTCTTTCGTCTTTAACCAGATGTCGATCTTGCGTTAAAGCAAAGTGGCCTTGCAATTGGTGCATTCAAGATAATCAGTGTACACATAATGGTAGTTTATGTTCAGGTCATCATGTACTGTCGACTGAAAATGTAAGTTTGTCTAGAAGAGAAAAGAATTTGTTTTTAATCTACTTTTTCTCTGTCACAGCCATCCATTGGTTCATCGTCTGATCTTTCATCGGAATATTGTCCAAGTTTTCGAATTGATCATGAAATTTTAATTCCAAATGGTGCTAAACGTGAGATAACAATTCATGTGCAAAACTTTGGCAACCAAATGGTGAGTAACCAGACTGATTGAACAAAAGCATTTAATGATTGCTAATAAAGAGAAGTGAATTGTTGGTGAAATGGAAATGCGGTTGAAACAGGAATGCAAGCGAATTGAATTGATATGAACATGAAGAAAAGGAAAAACCATGAAATGGTAAACAAACAGTGATGAGTAAACATCATGTATAATATACAAGAATGTTCACCGATTTGGAAAGGGAAAGAAGCGAAAAAAAGTAAAACAAGTTTCCATGATTATAACATGGTTAAATAAGTTTAAACAATTGATGGATCAATTGACTGGTGCATTGAAAATGTTTTGTTTCAAACACAATCAGTAAAGATGAAAAAATGCGTAAAACAAAGTTCAATCAATCAACCTGAAAAGCCAAAAATACTCAGCTTTATTAAAATTTTGAGCAAATTTAATCAATTTTGAAAAATGGTTTTCCTTTTTGTTTCAATTCAGGCCAATCTCGAGTGTATCATTGAAATCGAAGGAGCTCGAGCAAGGATTTCAGCCAGATTAAAAGGAAACAGAATAATTTGTTCACCAAATATGGTAAGTTCAAGTTTAATGTGATAATTAGAAGAGAATGTTCGAAATTCTAAATATTCACAAATAAGTTATATTTTACCAATCTTTTTGAAATAATCAGATAGCTTTTCGAGTTTTGTGAGATTTCAATTTCTAATTTCCAACAGCTTTGAAACGCTTTCAGTTGATTGCTTAAGAAATTGAACAAGAAAGTCGTTTGAGTTGATTGAGCGACAAAATCAGAAGCAAAACCAGAAGTGAAAAGATGAACGTTAAATTGAATTCTGAAGGTGAAGAGAAACATTTTGTTTCACTTTTTCTGGCATTTCTTGTGCAATTATACGCTATTGAGTGTAGCATTGCAGAGTTAATTAAAGCCTGTAATTAATTAAATTACAAGACTAAAGACATTTAAATGAGATAATTATTGCAATACTTTTACAGAGCATTTCTCTCCCTTTCCTCTGTTATAACATAATATCAATATTATTTTAATTGAACATGATTATTCATCATCATTAATGAACATTATCTTTTAAATAATACAATGATAACAAATTGTTATTCGCAATGATAATCTTTCATTTTTTCATTTGCCAACCTCAAGTATACGTATCAAAGTGATGTTGGTAAAATTTACGCACAATTATCAGTCCTTTGGGATGGAGATACTTTAATAGATAAAACAAATGGTGAGTTCAATGGAAAAGGTTCAACATTGGCGAACATTTGCACTTTGAAGAGTGTCATTAATGTTTATCTTGATTCACTTCGATAGTTACGCTGTACAAATGTGATCTTCTTGGAAGCCACCTGAACAAACCCGATTGTTCCCTGTGCCAAACAAGCGACAGAAAATATCAATGCGTCTGGTGTTCGGGTTCCTGTTCATTTGTAGACGCTTGCATGGAGTCACCTGCACCTTCTTGTCCACCACCCAGGATAGACTTGGTAAGAACAGCTTTTCAGTTTGCTTGTAATTCTCTTGCGAACAAATGAGCGATAAATTTTACCATGAAAGAGATGCTCTCATTGGCACTGAGGGTTTAATTTCAAGCTTGAACAATCGAGTCAACAGATGCTCTGAATTAAATGAAGTGAATAATGAAAGATGCTTTGTTTGTTTCAGTTGATGATCTGAATGAGGTTGATGAGTTGTCCATCCAATGAAAAGAGTAAACAAAAAAGCGAAACAGAACAAGTAAACAGAAAGCAAAAAGTGTAATCAAACAAAAACTTGCAGCATTCTTATTCCGTCTATTTGTTATCATTATCATTATTGTCTCCCTGTTATTGTCCTTGTAAATGTAATATCTCTCTCCATGAGTCTGTATTATGGATGTAAAAATGAAACAGATATTAATATAATAGGTAAAAGTGTCATTCGCATGAACTTTTCTTTTTCTTCCTCTTCTTTTTCCACAAGAAATATTATGTCAATTTGGTTCCAAGAGTTATTTTTTTACACCAACTGCAAGTCCAAATGCAAGTCTTTTCCTTTTCTTCTCCTTCCATACAATTCTTAGTGTTACCATGTTTCAAGGGAAGAAAACAAAAAGATGAAATATCTTCAGGAATCAAGTTGAACACGGATGAATGATTGAAATAAGGGAAGAAGCAAAAAAGGAGGCAAAAGAAGGAAGCAAATGTTGCCTCTTTGGGTCACCAAATTTTGATAGATAACTGGTGATCTGAGAAGGGTTAAAGGATGATAAGAATAGGTTGACTTGCAGAGAAATCTTGATCAACATTGGAGCCACACTTAACTGCCTTTGGTTCATCATCAGCTCACTATTGGTTCAGGGAAAATCTTGTTAAGCAGAAAACACGATTACCAAACTCTAACTAATAATATAATTTTCCTTGCCTTTACCAACTTCATCATTCACCATAATCAATGATGTTAACCAATCTTCTTTACCCTTTCCTCTCGATCCCAGTTTTAACCCATTTACGCTGCTCTCATCACCATCATCCTCATCATTACTATCATCACTTTCAATTATTAAACTTTCCTTTCCTTTTTCCTCTTCACTCTTCCCTTACCCTTTCCTCGAATGCCTAAAAGTACATCTTGACAGTCAAAGTTTCATATCCATTTCACTTTAACATTTACAAATAAAATGATTTCCATTCGATAAACAGAATCAATTGAACAAAAAGAACCAAAAATCTTGGCTAAAACATTATTCATTAGAATGCAATGAAACTGGATTCCAAGGAGCAACAATTATGATTGACAAGTAATTTACATTTTAGATGAGAAACTTTGCTCGATCAAAATGAATCGATAAATCAAACTGTTATTTTCAAATTGCAATTGAAAAGATTTGTTTCTTTGGAAGGATTCCATTTTTCCATGCTTCTGTTTTCAAGCTTTTCATTTCACATTATTTTCGCCTCTTTATTGGTTCAAATGTACTTTTACCGATTAGTTTCCCTTTGCTTGTCCAATGCTTTTTACATTTGCAACTTTTTTTTCCTCTTGTTTACTTTTCTCTTCTCTCTTTGCCCATTATTATTATCAACATCATCTTATCAAAGTCATGAAAGTATGCTTTTGACATTTCAGTGTAATCAATCATTTCAACATTATATGAAACCAGATTGAAAAACCTTTACTCTGAGGCTGAGAATCACTTAGGAAACAATTTAACTCGACTTGACAAAAAAAAAGAGTTTCATTTCGTTAACCTTCAACTTTGATGCATTTCAAGTTGAACTCAATCAAAACAAAGTCAACCACAAAAGGTTCAATTGATATTCACTTATAAGTTCATTTTCATGTTCATGTTGATAAGCCTTTTTGGATAATTGAGAACAGAGAAGGAAAACAATTCAGCAAATCTTGATATCAATAAAAATCATCCAAATTGATTAACTTTTGCACACTTTTTCTGGACACAATTTCACTGGGAATCAACAGTTGAAAGTATTCAGAGAATGATCATGGAAATGAAACAAATAGAATGCTTTGGAAGAAAAAAGTGTTTCTATTTTTTCTTGCGGCTATGAATAATTAGGATCTCATTAGTAAATAAGTATTTATTAAGCAAGCAAACAAGATGAATGTGAAGAAAAGGAGAGAAAATGATTTAAAGCAGAAAAATTGTAAACACTTGAGTTTGAAAGCATTTTTCGTTATTTTCATGGAAAGTTGACTTCTCCTGAAGGCATTTCGAGTTTCATCTAAAGTTGTTAAAACTCTTTCCAACAAATAAACTGATGTAATTATTAGAACAAATTTTATCGAAATGAAACAGACCGTATAAAAGTGCGTTTTGATACAAGTCGAGTATTGAGTTTTCCGAATTTGCGAAATTCTAATTAGCACATTTCGATTTGCAAAGCTACAAATTGGTTCTAGCAATGATTCGAGAAGATTTTCTCTGTAAACTTCATCAATCTCATTGACGGCATTGAACAGAACGAGGTTTCAAACCCTTTTCATGCTTTTATTCTGGTTGATTCCATTAACGACCAAACTCAAGGAAAACTTAATGGACTCCAATCATTTTGGAAACTCAATTTACCTGTTGATGCAAAATGTCTTTAGTTTGATATTGGATTTCACTTTATTCTCACTGATCAGTAGTTTGCCTCAGCTTCATGTTCATTTACAAGATTTAGATGAATGCGATGCGAAATGAAGAGAAAATACAATTAAATTCAGACAAGAGTATTATACTTTGCTCCTCTTTCTTTTCTTAACAAGCAAACGAGTTAATTGACTCTCTTATTTCATTCATGGCCCACTTTTCATGGTCATTCAATTGACCTTTCATCTTCTCTATGACTCATCTTGTTACTCATCATATTACCTTTTACCTCATTTCACCATTCAATATCAAATAAACGTATCATATTACACTCTTTAACTTTCAACATTTTCTTCAACATCATTTATCTTCTTTAAATGATCAAAATCATTGAATCTATTCAACTTTGAATTCAATTTGCAGACCGAGCAATTCGAACATTGAATACGAAAGTTTCTTCGAAAAAGGTAAATGAACAATACTGGACATTAATGGGTTCCATCAATCCACACTCCCAGCCCAACTCCCAGTCACTCCCAGGGTAAAGTGTCAACTTCCAGTTTCTACTTGAGACTAACCTCGAAATGAAGCCTCCAACTTGGAATTTTGTTCAATCTCGACCGACTCTTTTCCATCTTTGCACAACTATTAAAACTCACACAATGATAACTGTTAATCATCACTTTGATCATTTCATTTTCCATGAAACAATCAGGTAGCCCATGCAACTGAACAAATTTGAAATTTGCTGCGTTCTCATTGCTTGTTACTCGATAAGCTCATAATGTTTGTTGCAACATTATTTTGTTGTAGTTTTCTTGGCCAAACTTTCTCATCTATTTCTTTGTTCCTGTTCAAACTTGATTGATTTTAAAAGCAATTTAAAGGTCAGAATAAAAAAGGAAAGAGGTAAAAAGAAAATGTTGAAATAATATTTTCACTTCGATCCACCAATTCAAAACAGAATTGATGATGATAATGGTGATGCTGAGAATTGTGTTTGTTCCTTTATCATCAACATCATTTGAGCAAAGCAACACAACTCTATCCAATATAATAATGGTTTATTTGGTTTACTCAGTTCTCCTCTTTAAAATAGCAAATTGAAACTCAATTTTGGGTAAATCACGGTGCAACAATAAGACTGGTTAAAAGTCAAAATGAAAAGCATTTGACTAACGATTTTATTTCAATTCAGAAATCAGTTCAATGATTGATATTCTTTAAGAAAATCTTTCTCTTCCATAATCTGTATCGGCAGCATCTTTATTAGTCTCTTCAAGTTGAAGAAAAGAAAGATAAAAGTTTGTTAAAAAAAAGAAATTGATAAATGAAGAAAAGTGTCAATTTTTCTTCTTTTCTCATCTTGTATTGATACTCGCAATCAACTAAATCAAATGGTTGACATTGCAATTGGATTAGCCTTTTATTTGAAAGAAGGAAGATGAAAGCGAAAAGTCATAATAATCAAAAGGTAAAGATTGATAACTCGACAATTCCCTGTTTATCTAGAAATTTTGCACTTTTTATTCTCGTTTTACCTTTCATGTTGCCAATGCTTTTGGGAATCGTCATGTTTCTTCTGATGATGCAAAGTTTCATCAATATCAAATTAATATCATCATCACTCCAAGTGATGATAGATTTTTGTTGATTTTTGTTGATCACTTCAACAGCTAAGCTAAATGAATAGAGCCGTCAATTGTCAACTTTTTGTTTACTCAAAAAGCTGTGAGTTAATGATGAAAGTCGAGAGAATTTGACTTTTCGAGTTTCCGATTGAAAAATTGATTGAAACAGTCAACTGTAATGATTATCAGAGTATTTGTCTTTCTTTTTCATCTCAACTCAACATTTGAAGCTACTTCAAGTTGATGAATCATTTTGATTTTCAATATCATTCCAGGTTGAGAGACAAAAGACAATAAATAATAATTTAAAATTGTAATCGGAAATTAAATTGTTTGCTCATTTTTCAATTGTCAACATCAATTGTGTCAAGACTCTGTAGCAACTTTCAAATCAAATTGACACTTTCAACTCTCATTGGCACTCGTTGAATTGATTTTTGTAAATTGATTCAATTGAACGAAACAATTGTAAAGATGAAATACAAAATTAAACAGTTTCTAAGGTAACAATGAAATGGAAAAGAAAAAGATTGAAACTTTTCTTTATCCAATTTGTACAATTAACAGAGTTTTTATTTCAATTTTGACTCATCAAGGGAATGAATTGTTTTCTCAATCGATAAGTATTGATGTTTCGAGTAAAGATTGGACACATTTCGAATTACGGGTCCAATTTGATTGCTTAAAATTTAGTTAATTGTCGTTCAATCGACTTTGAACCAATGAAAAAAAAGAGTTTGAATTTGAATGGAAATTCAACTGCGAATTTAATAGGGTTTTCAGCTTTCAATTGAATCCAAATTAATGCAAACGTGAAGACAAATTTACTGCGGTTTTCAGTGATCATCAATTGAACCTTTTCGCCATTTGTAAAGGTTTATTTCCTCTTTTATTACTCTTTTATATCCTTGGATAATAATGGAATCATTAAAAAATAAAATGAACATTTGCACATGACGATGATTAAACTTTGGTTAAACGTTGAATGGGAAAGAAGTTATTATAAAGCAAAGGAAGATAGGAAGGAAGATGATGATTTTGGTTCAGATTTTGGAAAGACTTTGAAAAAGGAACAGAATAAAACAATATTCAGAAATTCTATCGAAAGGAACAAAGGAAGATGGTGAAAAGAGAGAAAAGAGAGAAAAAATAATTTCGTAGTTACGTTTCGTTGGAACGGTAAATGAAAGTTTATTGAGCCATGATGATGATGATTATGTTGATGATTATCATCATTTTGTCACTTCATGTTATCACTGGAAATGATGGAATGAAATGGGGAAAAAGAAGGAGAAAAGAAATGATGAAAAGAAAAGGAAAGACAAGAGTAAAGTTTACAGTCGAGTGGACATAATTTCCTCTTGAATCAACTAGACTTGGAGTTAATTAAATTCAAGATAAGTCTACAAACCATTTTCTCTGCATCTTCTGTCCTCATCACTGCGTCTTTACCTTGTATCAACTTTGCATTGTTCAGATTGTTCCCTTTCTGCTGAGATATTTAACCCTGAGAATGAGCTGAATATCACTGAAATCTTCCAATTATGCACTGAATCTGTTCATTTTGTAAGTTTTGAGAGATCAGCCAATAACTACACAAAAATTTTTCAATAAATTTATGACTTAATTTTAATCGATTTAATAGCAATAATCGAAATACCATTGCCTACTGAACTAATCTAAAGATTCAAAGGAATCGGCGTTTTCACCCTGCAACCACAAGAACAATAATGAGTGCGAAAAATGGAACAATTTATTGTATTCAATTTCTTAGCTCAGGTTGAGTCAAAATCATTTTGAAAATAAATTTTCTGCTCCACTTTTTGTTCGGATTTTGATTTACAATTGAATCTGAAAGGCTTTTTACTCTTCAATGTTTTTTAGTTCAACAGTGATGAGTTAATTATTCTTGTTGAATGACTATAAGAGGCAAACTTTTCACTTGATTATTTGTCATGATAATAACTACATGAAAATCTATTAGATTTAAAATTGATTTTGCAAGTAACCAGAATAATCTGGATAATATGCATATTAGGATAGAGTTTTGTGCATTTTAATGAAGATCAACTTGAACCTTGACTTGAACATTTAATCAAAAAGCAAGGCGTAAGTTACAACAATATTTATTCATTTCCATTGAATGATATTGAGGAGAGGAAAGGCATAAATAATCATCTTCATCCAGTTTAACTTTACGCTTCAAAGCAATTGTAATGTTGAACGAGTAATCAAATTGTCTGTATTTTAATTGAATCATTATCAATTTCCAATTAAACTTTGAACATAAAAATGTGATCAACAACTGAATAACAGCAATTGACTCGATTCGCCAATTAGTTTACATTAAAATCTCAACCTAGAATTGATTCAACTTGAAGTTATCAATAGATTCATCTTGACTTGTTGAAAAGTTGAATGAAAAATGTTTTCCTTTAAACACGACTAAGTACAGCATTTGAAATGCTATTCTGGACTGAACAAGTGTGAACTTTGAAGGGAAAAGCTATTCATTTTGGCGTTGAAATGTGAATGGTGAAAGTAAATGAAAAATCAATAAACTTGGATTCATTTGAGCTGTGCTATGTGGTCAGTTCAATTAAAGGGTGAAAATATTTCTCTATAATCATTGGATGAATGAGATAAAAATTCAATGAATCCATCAAAGCTGAACCAAAAGAAATAAAAAACTAAAGCTGTATATTTTCTGGTAAATCTGATGATATATTTGATAACATATTTGATATTATATCACATTTTTATCATCAATATGCTTTCAATTTCCGTATTTATTCAAGTTGAGGTTCTTTCTTCCCTGCAAAAACAGTAAAATCCATAAAAAAAAGTGTTCTTCTTGTTCGTAACTCAATTTTTGTCCTTTTGAGATAACTTTATTTTCTTATTAAAGCTCAAATTAATCTGTATTAATCTTGATCAAGTGAAGGTTTCTCGTTACTATTATTATCATCATGATTATCATGATCATAACTTGATCGTAATTGATCACGTTTCATGTAATAATGTAAATAAAATAATAATAACGATGAGAATAGGAACAGCAGTAATGGCTGGAAGAGGCGAGAAGAGAGTGAAAATGATAACTTATAATGGTCAATTGAATTGATAATATTGAGTAAAGAAGGGAAAGAAAAGGTTAACAGAAATGAAAAATTTCACATTTTCATTGTCATCATTAACAGTTGATTGATGATTGATTTGAACAGTGGCCAGTGATGAGGATGAAAAGGTGCAAAAAGAGATTAAATTAAATTATAACATTAATGTTGAGTTTGGAAGAGAAAATTTTCTTCAACTTTTTTTTTCTTTTCTCTCATTCCAACTAATCTTTGAAATGGTTCAACATCCAATCCAAGTTGTTCAAGTCAAATAAAATGTACCTTCAAAGTCACCAGTTTTAATGGTTAAAATGGTAAAGATGAGGCAAAATACATTTGACTTGAAGAAGATGAAAGTTTCATCTAAATCCGTTTCTGATTTAAGTCAGTTTACAGATTAAATTGTTGACTTTTTTTTGTCTTCATTCAGTGTCTCAGGCCGTCTAACTGTTTGGGATTAAGGTTTGGATGATTGAGTTCAAGGGATGAACAAGGGCAGCATAAATGGTTCGCAAATTATTATCAAGATGATGAGTTGAAAGGATAACTTGATAATAGTGAAGATTGTTGAAGAGCAAAAAGGTTAAGCAAAGAAGAGACAAAATTGGCTAAAAATGATAACAATAATGATGAGAGAAACAAAGGCAGGAAAATGCAATAATAAGGTTATTTAAGGTGAGTTTGGATGATCATGTGAAGAGAAAAAGATTTCCTGGTTTTACTTTCCATCAATGAAAACATTGAAAGTCGACTTTTCAGTTTCTTTCTTCTTCTCATCTAAAAACAAAAGTTGATCTCAAGGTACAACATTTTTTGACATGTTAATTCAATTTAATGATATAGTAATGATAAGTTAACATTTTAAACTCGTCAACGTTAATAAAGTGATTACAGTTTTGACTTTCTTTTTCCTGCCAAATCTCAACTTTACCGCAATCAAATAATGTATTTTATCCTTTTGTTTTTGCAGTGAAAAAGGTTTGCCATTGAGAGTAAATTCAATAATATCAAATGGAAATGAATTAAAACAGTTTTTGGATCTTTTTTGCTTGCTTTTTTTGTCAACAGTTCATGGTTGAATCGAGGCGAGCAAATTAAAATTCAATCCTTTTTTTCATTCTTTAATTCACTTTCAACTGTTGAAGTTGAAACAAAAAAGTATTATCATTATTAATATCTTATTCAGTTTGGTAAATCCTTGACAGAAAGTAATATAAAAATGATAATAAATGACAATCTTGGATTCAACTGTCAGTTTGCACATTTGATTTACTTTGAAACTTTCAGAAAATTGTTATACATGAAGAAAAGAAATTAAGACAAGTTTTCACTCTTTTCAATGTTCATTTGGATTGAAAGGTCAGAAACTTGTCGAAAGATTATGTCAATTGAAATTGTCCAAATTTATCGTTTCTCAAAGATTATGCATAAAGATCAATCGATTGGGAAAATAGATGAGAAATGTTTGAATTTTCATCAAAATTTTAAAAGTTGATTATTCAGGATATTCATTTACACTCTTCTAGGAAGGATTTTAATTTCAAAATTTTATTGATACGAGATTCTCAAATAAATATCAATGTCAGATTCAATTGGTTTCTAAGCTTACAAAACTCAATGTCAGCAGAAAGAGCATTTTAAAGACAGAAATTTAGATCGACTCGAGACTTGAAGTCTTCAAGTTGCTGTTGGAAAATGAAATTTTCACTCTTTTAATCAATTTGGTCATGATGAGAATGAGAAATGGTGAAAAATGTAAAAAACGAAGAGAAAATTTCTCTATCAAAAAGTGAATCAACAAGGCAAACAAATTAAATTTCACTTTTACCAGCATTTCCGAGTTACTATGGACACTAAATCAAATTTATTTCACATCATTTTCATCCTAATCTTTATCATCTCATGTGAATCTCCCATTTTTGGTTCAATCTCAATCTTCTTAAAATACATTTTTCATCAAAGTTATTCACATTTTCACTCCCACATTTTATCGGCCTGTTTCTTCATCCTTTTTCACTCGTAAGATGATGATGATGATCGCATTTCATATCATTTTTTCAACATATTTTTTCATCTTTTCCTCTTCTCTTTATCAATTTACTTTTCCTTTTGTTTGAATTAACATGAAAAACTTGGAAACAAAATCTTTTTTGGACACCAATTGACCGCCCATTGTCATGGACATCATAGGGTTCTATTGTTATTTGACTTGACTTTTCTGTCCATCAGATTAGTTTCGATGTAACAATAATAATGATAATGATAATATAATCAGTCAAAAACTAAAATGAAATGAAATGTCAAATGGAGGAAAGAAAATGAAACTTAATCATTTGGATTGTAAAATTTTGCTAACATAGACTTGATTTTGCAGTTCAATAAAATACTGATTCAATTGATATTTTTTAATATTAATTTGATATTTTCGTTTTCGTTATTTAATAATATCAGAAATTGTAATAAATGTTTCAAATGGTTGGTAAAGTTAGTATCCATTGCAATTGAAATGTCTTTATCCTCTTCAAACGCTAGTTTGATATCAAATTTTCCAATTCAAATTTCAGTTTTCTATTTTTCCCTGGATCAAGACAAAATAACCAATTCAACCTTTTCTTTGGTAAAGCTACTTGAAATGAATCGATATATTGAATGATTTTTTTGTTCAGATTTGGAAATTAATCTGCTAAAATTGAAATTGAAAATTTGTCGCTCATTGTCATTTCTCTGGTTAACTTTTCCATTAATATTGGAATGTTGATTTCATTTGAATGGTGAAATGCAATTGCAAATAATGCAATTGGTAACCACTTGGAATGCAAGTGATTTAGTTGAGTCAATGCTTTTACTTTGTACTAATCGCTGCTTCGATCCATTGTATTGTAGATTCATCCGCTTTCTGGTCCAATTGAAGGAGGAACTTTGATAACAATTAAAGGTTCCAATCTTGGTTCGAGTGTTGATGAAATTAAGGATAAAGTCGCCATCGGAGGAATCCCGTGTACTCCAGTTGAGTACAATGTCTCTGTCAGGTAAGTCTTTCGAGGGAAAAATACATTTTCAAAGGAATTTTCATTGGATTGCCATTTCCATCTTTACAGAGTTGTATGTCGAACGGGTCCAAGTCCAACTGGACCTTATTCAGCCAACATTGTTGTTGGTAATCGAGCTGGAGTGACAAGAGCAAGTGAAAACTTCGTTTACAAGGTAGGGATCATTAGATGGTTTTTGTTTCCTTCAATTTGCAACCTTCTAATGCGTTTAACTCATCAACAAATCATGCAATGAAAGAAGCGGTAAAGAGACGGATAATGTGTCTGAATGATAACCTATGTACAAGTGATAATGGATAGAAGAAGATGGAATGAGAATGAAATGAATGAAAAAAAAGTTTAAACAAATGCACATAAAGGTTGATTCATTGCGCTGGTCAAAGTAAAAGCTTGATGAGCTTTGTTTTCAGGAAAGTTATTTAATGATTCAAGTTCCATTGGGGATCCATCAGGTTCATCACTATATTTAGATTATTCCTGGAGAGAAAAGAAAGAGAAAAATGAAATAAATAGTTGGTAAAGCAAACCGTTGTTGATTATAATGATGATGATGCCAAAGATGAGGAGAATGAAGATTGTTTTTGTGTCTCCTTCAATTAAGAATATCTAATTAGGGCTCATCAAGAGGCACAAATTTGTTCAAAACTAATTAAATAGTTTGATGAAAATTAAGTACTGCTAATGGTTTGCTTATTTGAATAGCTGAAGAGAAAGATGAGAATGAAGATGATGGTAATGATGATTATGATGAGGATGATGGTGAGGGTGGAAAAGCAATTGAACTTGCTTACTTAGGAAGAGATGGAGAGCGATGAGGAAGAAAACATGAACACAGTCGACAATATAAACAAATGAATAAAAGGCATTTCCAGTGACAATGAATGATTGTCCAGTTGCATGGATTCCTGGTGAAAGGAAAAGAAAGACAAAAAATTAGCAAATAATTAATAATGAATTCATATAAAAAGATGAGAACAAATTACGCTTTGCCAGTGTCAATGATAATGATGATGGTGGTGATTATGATGGAAGTAAATGAAGTTATATTTAATCATCATTAACACTGTTATATGGTTAATCCAACAATAGACTGCATAATGGTGTATGGATGGTAATTTAGTGATAAATAGATGTTAAAAAGCTCTGATTAAGTGACCTTCTTTTGATTTAGGATCATTTAATTAACATCTTGATTAACAACCTTATACACTTGACTTTTGATTAATTCAATTTTGTTTCTCTTTTTGCAATAAACAATGAATTGTTATTAAGGAAGGGCAACAAAAATAATGTAAACTTGACCATTGTTCAACAATTGACAAGTCATTGGATTGCATGTTTTTTGGGTTGCAATAACAAACCGATGTTGTTAACCAACAAATAATACATTAAATCCAATTGAGTAAATCTACACACAAAGAAAGTCAATTATTATATCAATCATTAATGATTTTAATAAGAGATTTGATTTGTTTTTCATCTTTCTATCATTTACTGAATGTTTTACACTTGCCATTGGAGAAACAGTTGAATGATCATGTAAACAGATTTTTATAGCTATTAAACTGGTGTTAACTGTAATCTGTTTTAATTTCAATGCTGTGCAGTAAATTATAACTGTTTACTGATATGTACTATCAATAAACATTAATATATGAGAGGAAAAGGAGAAGAAAAGAAAAAAGAACATAGAATTGATCAAAATTGATTTACCTTGATATGTTATTATATTGAAAATAAGAGAGGTTCAATGAAATTCCCTTGTGATTGTTGATAATCATTAATATTATTATCAATAGAAACTGTTTGTCTCTCTTTATTAATAATATCAACAAGAGGAAAACAAGCAATAATAATAGCAATAACAGTATAAAATGTGAACCATATCAAGACAAAAACTAAAGCTAAACAACAAATTAACAGGTCAGTTGTTTTTATTGATATCAGCTACACTTTTGTCTGTCCCTTTTGGGTTCAATAGTAAAATGAAATTGCTTTGTTTGGGGAAAAAACCAATCAACCAAAACTCTGGAGTGAATAAACTATCATTATTATCAGTTTCATTTTTTTTCATCAAAATAATATTCAAACATTTTCCCATAGAAACCTTTGAAAGGTTTCTATATGAAGCTTGATGTTTGCAATTGAAGATGGAAAGCAACTGATTTGCTTTTGTTTCCATTTTGGGCGACTTGCAGTTTAAATTGTTAACAATTAAAGTAATTTGTCTGCTTCTCTTTGGGTTATTTTCTGGTTAACAACCAAAGGGTTTGGTTAAAAGGGAGTGAATCAGGTAATTGTTGTAAATTATCATAGCAAAGACAAATGGTTGGATTAAATAAAAATTAATATTTTTACTTTCAACTTTTGCTATTATTATACTTTAGGTTTGTCGTCGAGAAGTTCAATTTTTGCCTCATTTTGAAATATATGAAGTATTGAGGTCAGAACTGAGTTTGAAGTTTTAGCCTAAAATTTGATTAAATGGGTATTTTACAATTGATTGAATGATTGTTAAAGGTTGTAATTAGTTTTTCTTACATTAATCTTACAATTAAATTATATTCTATGGAAGTAATGTAAGTTAATTTGGTGGAAACTGAAGTTGATTGAGGTTTGGTATCACTGAAGAAGGGATGAAAGACGCAAGGAAAGGGAAATTCAATTTGAATGAGAATTGAATTTGAACATGATGGAAACAGGTTAGAATAGTCTTTCAAAGGCTTCTTTTTTAACTAACACTGAAGAAAAAGCCAACGTAAGGTCAACAAAATTGATTTGATACCAATAGTTAGCAATTGAAAATAAGTTTACACTCCATCATTAAATTGATTGTAATCAATTGGGTGATTCAAGATTGATCTTGAGCCAATCTTTTCTCATTCCAATTGATTCTCATCAACTACTATTGTTAGTGATTGAGAGTAAAGCAAGAAAAAACAAAACTCAACAAGAATAGAAAGTCAATTGTAAACATTTCTATTACACGTTTTGAAGAAATTATTTAACCTCTATCAACATTACAAAGACTGAAGAAGAAAGCATTCAGCCCAACATGTAGCCAGAATTTTTGGTGGTTGATGAATAAACTTTGGTTAACCTGCTATAGTTGAATTTGCTTTTAGTAAAATGTACAAAGCAGACATTATTTCATCAATATCGATCAGTGAACAACAGTGATAAGGTTAATGTAGTTTGCACATGATGATGGGTACCTTGAGGAAGGAGGAAGCGAGAAACATGATCTTGAGAATCTTGAATGAACAAGAAGGTCAGCTAATCAGATTAATTGCTAATTGACTGGCATTATGCTGGTTAATCCATTTTGTTAATCAAAGTAAGGAAAGATTTAGTTTCCTCTATTGTATTAGCCAAAGAAGAAAGGAAAGCCATGCTGCTACCTGAATATACATAAAATAACCAACAACACAAAAGAAGGTTAAAATTGCTTTACATGGTACATGCTCATTACCTGAATTTTTGAACAAACAACTTGCAACATGTATTTGCTCAATCATGTGTTCATCAGATTCTCGTGATCCTTTTAAATGCTCTTTAAGTCTTTGTCATACTCTTTTCCCTGTGTTTTGTCTTCTTCTTCGTATTCGCCTTCATCTTTTTTTCATTTTCTCCGATTTATTGTATAACATTATTATGTTCCCTTGGAACGCAAAAACTCAATCAACCTGAAATGAGAAGAAAATTGGATGAGATTAACATGCCACACCAATGGTGTTAATTTGAAACTTCTGAAAATGAACAAATGAAAGGAATGAAGGAGAGAAGAAAAGAAGGAAAATTAAGACAGAAAAGGCTATGAGTAAACAAGAAAATTAGAAGAGAGGGAAATTCAGTGAAGATGGTGAAGGCAAAGGAGACAAAAGATGTAAAATCTGTACACAGATAGATAAACAGAGGAAAGTGGGAAGTTAATCAAGGAAAACCATTTTGTATTTAATCCAAGTGATTACACAGAATTGTCATTGGTCTCAACATTTTCCATTCCACTAATCAATGGTAAGAACCCAATTTAGAACCATAATCAACTATAAGGGTTAAATATGTTGATCCTCATCTCTGTTCATCATTTACAGAGTATACAGAATGTTTCGATCAGAGTAAAAGGAAATCTCTTATGCGCACTAAACTCAATATGGATAAACATCTGTATTTGAATGAACCGCTCAATTTATGCGCATCATTAGGTTAACCCACTGATCGAAACTATCGTACACTTTGGAAGTTAGACATTCGAAAAAGAAGGGAGAAATAAAAGAAAGGAAGTAAATTGAAGATTAAGGAACAGTAGACGAAAGCAGAGAGGCAAGGAGCGAGGCATAAAGGTCAATATTAGTATATACACAGGACATTTATCTCGGTGTGGTTTATGCTATTTAACAAGCATAAATCTGTACAGTTGACAATGTATCTTTGTTTCTTGCCGAGGTCTTCCATACCTTTGTATCAACACCTTTTTTCACTCTTCTCGATTGATGTAGCCATTGTTTCGCTTGTTCCGGTTAAGGCTTATTATGGTATATGTTAGAGGATTGGAAACTATAAGCCATTTGGGTTTTAATCCGATTGATTATGTGATGAAAAAAGAGAGGAGAAAGTTGAAACCACTTAAAATAAACAATAATCATATCAGGCAAAAATCTGTAAATGATGAAAAGAAATAAAGAAAATTGTGAGAATTATGAGGATGAAGATGAAGAGGAGGAGGAGAGAAAATGGAATGAAAAGAAGGCAAAGAGGCAACATTAGATTATTGAGTGTGAATAATAGATTATATTGTGTATGTGCTATTATAATATCAAAAAGATTTAAGTAATCACAATACTTACTTTACTTTTAATTTGATTTTCCGTTATACTGATTGTATTAGCGTTACTCTGTGAGGAAGAGAGGAGATGAAAAGGCAAGCAAAATGAAGGGATAAGAGTAAAACAGTAAAAAAGCAAAATGAGAGTGTAATCATCTATTGGTAATGAGTTTAACTGGTTAACTCATTTACTCACACTTCAATTAAGACTGTAAAACTGTTGTTAATTTATGTTGATGTTCATGTATTAGATGATTTGTGTTACGCACTTTTGTCTCCTAATCACTCAAATCATTTGCACTTGTCAACAATATACGCAATAAAGGGGTGACCAAGAGATGGAACCAGTGTACTTTGAACCAGAAGCGGAACAAGTCAAACTATTAAATGTTGATTGTTAAACTTGAATCCTTCCAAATGACCAAATGTTTAATCAAGTATTTAATCCAGTGCTTATTTTGTTTCTCTTTTTTCAAATTTAAATTAAAGGCTGTTCAGTTGATGGATGTTAATCCTAAGGTTGGACCTCAATCTGGTGGAACTCATCTTTACTTGGCTGGTTCCAATTTCAATATTGGATCTAACATTGAAATCTATCTTGATGATTTGCCCTGTGATATAAAAAAGTAAAAATAATTAATTGATTATGCTTAATTAGGCATGCACCCATATGCAATAGAAAAGCATTGAATGAAGAAAAAAAGAAAGATACAGATAAAGATGTATTAATATTTATGTAAGAGAGAGAGAGAGAGAGAGAGAGAGAGAGAGAAATGTGCTTACACAGATCATGTGATAATGAGGTTCAAAAAATGAATGAATCTAATTGTCTTTGTTAATGGCTTAGCTAATCACTCTCAGCACTGTCAAGTCACTAGCTGTCCGATTTTTGAATAATTTAACTGAGAAATTTTTTAAACAAACACAATTAATAATACTAGAGGCTGCTTGACTCAAAACTTTGTTGGTCATGACTTATCGCAAGTTTCCATACGCTTTACAATCTTTGACAAAATTAAGTTCAAAGTTGAAACTTTGGTCTCTTCTTGAGGCACCAGAGGTTTCCACCAACTCTTTACTCTTGATAGTTTTACGTAAAGTCTTAATTCAACGACCATCAACCAGATGGATAACCAAATACGGATTCTGCATTCTTTCCCCACTCTGTTTAAACATGCATTTCTCAGTTACCTTAATTATTATGTTTAAGTCTCACTGTTAATGGATATGCAGTTCAATCATAGCTTTCAGACTGTGTAAAAAATTTCTTAGATTCCTTTAAATTTAGCCACGCCGCTACACAAAGATTTGATAAATTCTCGTTATAATGCATTAATAATACACAATAGATTAAAATAAATAAACAGACTAAAGTAAAACAAAGAAACAGCCGTTAACATTTAAAATGAAAAGGCGATTAACTCATGACCAAAGAGTAAAGAAGAAGAGACTTCTCTCAATACAAATTTATCGTATTGACAAAGCGGCTCTATTGAGGGCGCTGAAGGGTGGTTTCTTTTTATGTCAGAAGATGGCGCGAGAAAGAGACTCTTTCTTTTCTCTTTCTTTATAAATTTTTTTACTCTCTTTTTCACTTTCTTTTCTCTTTCTTTTCAAAATTTTCGATTGAATTGAAACAATTAATAATAACATTGGGAAAAGCTTTTTGACTATTTTTAAATATATTTCATGCTATTTCAATTTATTAATATGATTTTGATGCTCAAATTTCTATTTAAATGATAAATTTAGGGTGCTTTAGTGGCTTATGCCATTTTAACTCGCAAAATCTGATCTCAACAAGCAAAAGTCCATCAAAAAGTTTCCGTAATATGCCTAGCTTCGAAATACTTATGTTCAACATGATTTCAAAGATGAATAATGAATGACAATGAGGGAATAATCTCAAGTTTGCTATGTGACTATACTCTTCAACTGAAATTAATAAGTCATGACTGTAAAATGGAAATAAATTTAAGATATTAGGGTTTCAGAAGTTGATCTGTAAGACCATGACGTGATAACTTAGAAATATGATGATAATCCCACTACGGATACAATGACTAAGATATTGATTGAATTTTTGCATTAGAACATGTCTAGATAAAGTTGGATGAATGCTCTACGTATTCTATAAATTTCCGTGATTTGTTCAGCTTCGAGATGAAATTTCAATATGATTTTAACGATGCCTAATTAATGGCATTCTAGGAAATACGAAGTTTGCTTTTTTTAGGTTGAAATCCATTTGACAATACGCTTCTAAGGTAAAAAGATTGAATTTTAAATGTAATTATTCGAAGTTAGTATCTTGAAATGTATTTAAATCATCAATTTCATTAAAAAATATGTTTCTAAACATTAAATTAACCTTAAAAACTATTTGTTTAACTTTATTTTCATTGAAAAACTTAGTTGAAATTACTTTAAAAAGAAAGAGAAAAGTAAGAGAAAAAGAAAGAGAAATTGAAGAAAAAGTAAGAGAAAAAGTATGTTGAAAAGAAAGAGAAAAAAGAAAGAGAATGATGCGAGCGCCTCTATAGGAGGTCCGCCAAGCTTGCCTCTCTTTCTTCCTACCTTGAGCTCTCTCTTCTTCCTTTACTCTTTGCTCATGACTCAGAAAAAGCAGCCAAAATTATGATGTCATATCTAGACACCGAAGTTAGCCGATACTTGCATCGACCGACTGACTGCTGAATTTGGAGCGACTGACTGACTATTAGTCGACTTAGTCGACTCTGGTTATTGAGCAACTGACTGACTATGAGTCGACTTAGTCGGCTCAGTTTATTGGATTTATTATTAAAAAATAGGAACTTTTTCAACCAGACAAGTTATAATTATCGTGAATAGGCAATATTTTGCTCAGCTTCTCATGATCACTTGCTATCTTCTGACTTGATCACATGTTTTTGAGTCGACTTAGTCGCTTAGCGACTAAGTCGATAGTCGATGGAGATGTCGACTTCAACTAAGTCGATATTTTTTCGACTAACTGACTGACTGCATCGGCTAACTTCGGTGTCTAGTCATATCAATCAAAAAATAAACAAACGCTACCTCATGAGTGTTAGAGGAGTGAAAGTAGAAATTGTTTTATTTGGAAATTTCATTTAATTATGATAATTTATTTATTTTTTCATCTTTTCTTTTCGTAGATCCTTGATTGCCAATCGTCAAGTTACATGTCGAACCTCACCTTCACTGACTGCTCCTTATTGGGTTCAAAAGTTAACCCTTCTTCTTGATGGTGCCAACTTAACCTTACCACGTCCCTATACTTATGGCAAAGATCCAATCATTCATTCCATTTATCCGAACAAAAGTTATATCTCAGGTGGACGATTAATCTATGTTACTGGAAATCATCTATCTTTTATAGCACAACCACGAATGATTATTAAACATTCATCCAGAATTATTGGCAAAAGTTTGTGTCTTCCAGTCAATGATACTCTTATTAAATGTCCCGCTCCTTCAATTAAACCATATCTCGAGTCATTTGCTGGACCACAATCTACTTCATCATCATCTTCAATGACTGTTCCATCTCCTACTTCTGAGACCGGTTTTGATTCCTCTACAACAACATCCAATGAATATTCTCGTTTGATCCTGTCATCTTCACACCATGATCTACCTCGATCTGATCATCTGCATGCTCGTCCCCATCTTCATGGTCATTCCTCTCATGCTCATCTCATTTTTGAAATAGCCTTTGAAATGGACTCGGTTGAAAGTGTCACTAATGTCCGGGATAATTTTCCGTCCGTTGATTCAAGCCTCCATTATGTACCTGATCCAGTTTTCCGGTCATTTGACAACGATGGTATCAAATTGTATACAGGAGAATCTTTAGTCATCGATGGAGATAATCTGAGATTGGCTGCATCTGAAACAGACGTAAATGTTACTATTGGCAATCGCCCTTGTAATTTAACATCACTAACAATGAATCAGTTAGTTTGTTTACCACCAACCGAGGCTTATGCTATGAGCTCTTATACAGATTTATTTGGTCGATCAACTGAAACAAACTTACCAGTAGTGGTCGTGGCTATTGGTAACAATATAAGGAAACAAGTTGGCTTTCTTCGTTATGATGCTAACTCTTCTCACGAAGTTCCATTCATGTTTATCGGTTTAACATCAGCTGCTGGCTTGCTACTCTTACTTTTCAGTTTAGCAATTTTGGCTTTTATCCGTAATAGGTCATCCAATGTTGCCAAAGAGTCAGTTGATCTCAAACCACGATCACTTGGTCCTGCAATTGGTTCTCATCAATTACCCACAACTATTCCTACGCCTATCTATTCAGCTCGTCCACCAACCTCACTATCAACAGCCACTACCATGATTGCCGGTGCTAGCTGCTCAACCCGTACTTTGAATCGTGCTCATGCTGATCATATTTATGAATCTATCGATAATTTACCAGCAATTCGATATTCATCAAAAGTTAATCTTGATTATACTTATTTTGGTCATCCAGCCGTGAATTATATACGCCGAGTCTGAGGAAGAGCCGAAAAAACCTTTTTGTTTGCTATTTAATCCCGATTCCAATAGAGTATAAAATACTCAATTATTGGCAATCAGTTATTACATTTACCATGCTAATCAAAAAGATATTTTTCAAATTGACAAAGGCGTCACTAATTACATTTGGTTACTGTTGTCTCCAATCGATGTTCTGATATATTGGAAACTGGTACTGAAACTGGTAACTGGACATATCAGGTAAGAATAACGTGAAAAAGTCTCTTACAATTATGAAGTCTAACATTTTCTCTTATCTACTTTAGGGTAACAATTATTTACAAAAGCTGTAAAATCAAACATTTGATAATTATCCAAATTATCTTGAAATTTTATATGGAAATACGTTTGCCAATGGATAATTCAAATGGAACATTCAAAAACAAAAGAGAGAATATCGGGATTAAATGAAAACTGTCGACTGGGAATCGAAGCTCCTTGAGATTCAAATGAGCAAATAGCCGCAAAATGCTTGAATATTTGTACATTGTTTAAACCAAAGTCTATTTTACACTAACGAAAAAATGGATGATTATTTCATCTGAATGTTTATAATCTTTTTCGCCGAATTTCTTTTTCTGCCTCTTCAATCATTCTAATCATCCTCGTCATTTTCACTTTTTACTCCAAATTATACAAAGTCAATTTAAAAGTCAATCAATTTGTTTCATCATCATTAATTGTTGATGTAATTTATATTGTAAACTAAAGTCAAAGAAAAGATGAACTGTGATTGTTTAGATAATTCAATAATTTACAATTATCTTCCTTGTACCTTAAGGAACCCTTTTCCACATTTAGTCTTCGTTTTTTCTTACCTGTGAGAAGGTTCATTGTTACCTTCACCTCTTTTCTTGTCTGTCAAAAAACGAAAAAACAAATCGCTCCAAATGTAAATAATTGTACATAAAGTTGCCACAAATAATGTAATTATTAAATATAAAGGCAAACTGATTGGAAAGTTTGTTTTTTGAGAGCCTGTAATCAGAAGCCATTCATCGATAATTTTTTCAATTCACAAAACGGACTAACGGCTAAGTTGTTGAACTGTCGACACTTTGAGTCAATCAAGTAATTTAATAAGCTAATCAGTTCAAAATAAGTTGACTGTAAAGTATAGAGAGCATAATATTAACAAGTTTAAGTTAAAAAATTTCAATTTCGTTTTAGTTTCTTTGCTGAAAATTGATTAGACACAATTCCAATGTTGTCTCATTGTGAGATATAATAGTTATTAGTCAATTCGTCAAAACTTCAACTTTATTCATCGCTCTATTTTCCAATGTTAATGCTGAACAACCAATAAATAAAGAAATCAAAAATTCCTACTTGAATTAACGTATCAAAGTGGGTTACTGTACAATGTTGTACTTACAAAGCAATATGAATAACAAAGTTACAATTAAATTGTGATTCATGATTGAATTTTGAATCTAAAGTAATGAGTGTTTCATATCAATCTCTAGTTATTGTATAAAATCTCAAGCTTTATGGTTTAATCTGAAGATCTTCAGAGAATTAAATCGACTTTTAGGTCGATCTTCTGTCAAGGTTCTTGTCATTTGTTTTCGATTTTGTACTAGATCTTCTCATTCTTTAGATGTTGAGGTTTTGTGGACAGAGTTGAAAAAAGCGTCAATCCAATTCTGGGTTCCAGTAGACTGAGTTAGTGTGCAGTAGATGCTTTAGATACTGGTTATTTGCAAGTCATTTGATTAGACAACTACCAAAGAATAAATTGATTGATGAAATATGAGCTTTCAGTCGTTATTAGAGACACTGTTTGCAACTATTATACATAAATTATAGATATAAAACATGAAATGAGGGCAAAAACAATAATGAAACAAAATAATTGTTTTGAATGAATAGTGTATTATTTTATTACTTTCATTAAGTATCTCGAGTTTTAATCATGACATGGACAATTTAATATTGATCCAACCAACAACAATCACAGAAGAGTCTAAATTTGTCTATAAAACATGTCAACAGTTTGTTTAAATTCAATCAAAATATCGTGCAATTTTGCTTTGGAAAGATAATCGTAAATTAGTGCATTTGCTTTGTTGTAAGTATCTTCAAGTTTACGAACTGTAGCTTGAGCTAAAAATTTTTTTGGTCCCTTTTTTGCATTTGCAATATAATTCTCGATGTCACGTTTATATGTTCTTACAGATGTTAACAAGCTATATTTAATAGTGTTAAAAGTAGATGTATCAACAAATTTCATTTCTAGAAGAGCGTCTGGTGTGTCTCTGGTTAAATCGGGTAACTTCAAGAATTCAAACTCACGGTTAAATGTTTCAGTCAATGTAGCAAATTCTGTTATGTAACTTTTAATTGTCTTGTCGTATGTATCGTCGCCTTGGATGATTTGACTTTCCTCCATCAACTCAAGATCGGACAAGAGGACAGCGAAACCTTCATGAACCACATTACAGAGGTCGACCTGTTTTTGGTTGACACCAATTGACGAATTGGCTACTTGGATTTGTTCCATCTTGTGGTTTATGCGTTCCATGAGCAAATCTTTGATCAAAACAGGACTGTACCTTTCAACAGCGTTGTTGAGGAAAGCAACATCTTCGATATTACTTGTACAACTGATCAAATTCAAACCTAGTTTCAAGAAAAAATTAGTTGCTTAGGTGTACAATAATATAAACACAATTTAAACATTCTGCATTTTACTTACCGAAACAAAATAAGGCGACGAATAAAGCTTTTGAATACATTTTCAATTTGATTTTGTAAATGTAACTTGCGACAATATCAATAACTGAAAGATGATTTTGAACTGAAATTGTTGGTGAATAAATACTATTTACAAATGTTATCGTTTCACTTTGTTTCAGAAAGTAAAGCAATAATTATCAACTGAACATTGAGCTTGATTGTTTTAATCTGATCATTATGGTATATCTTGTGAATTTAGCGTAAAATCAACACTATTTTTTGTTTTATAAATCAAATAATACAGTGATCACTCAGAAAATGCACCATCCAGAAACTGCACATAATTTTGTCAATGGTCCCTATTAATTGTTAGAATCAGATAATTAGTTATTGGGGTGGAATTAATCGAAAATTTCAAATCAAAATGAAAATAATTTACGCCTTTTTTATCCTTAATCTGAAGCTTATTTTGTCAGACCATTTTAACTTGATATTGCATGTCATGAACAAAACCAAACATATCAATATTTCATTTACTAGCTTTGAATAAGTTTTTGATTCTGATTTACTTATCCATTAGATGATCACAATACAGTATTCACACATTGATGGTATATATCATTGGGATTTTATTTCATTTGTAACAAATTTATTTACCAAGCACAATGAGAAAACAAATTTTTACAAAAATAAAATAATACTGTGAGGTACCAGTAATTTTATTTCTCCAGAAGAAAAAGCAACCAGGAAGGCATTTAAGCTCCCCATTTTACAGGCATCGCCGCCTTTTACAGAGATGATAAAATACATATAAATACAAAATAAATACATATAAATTAATACATAAATAATAAGAAATATTTTTAAATTTGTATGTTTTTAAATTTGTATCAGTCAAATTTTGTATAATAACTGGTGTGGACACCAAATTTGTAATGATTAGAATTGATTTAAAAATTGCTTACCTCGTTGCTTACCAGTAATTGCGACTCTCTTGAAATAGCAAAAAGGCTATTCTACGAGCAAATGCTCTCTAATCATCAGAGTAATTGCGAAGATCGAAATGATTCCACTCAATAAGATCTTTTTGAGTGCATAAATTGCGATGAGACATTGCAAGAAGTTTGTAAATTTTCATTTTATGTTGTAAAATGCCAAAACATAATGATATGGATCATATTTATTTAAATATTTGAATGTAAACAATCAAATATCAACTTATGTAAGGGGCAGTATATAAATCTAGTCGCAATTACTGGTACCTCACTGTATTATGTGCTGGCACAACAGAATAAAACGTAAGAAATGTTGACTCATGGAAACCACTAAAAACCCGTGTGACTGCATTAATGTAGCAATCATAAAAAACATATAAAAGAGTTGATTTCTTTTTCCAATGGAATTCATTGTGCATTTGCAAAAAGAACGTCAATAGAAGTAAATGTTTTAAAATAAAGTTTTATCAAAAATTGTTAAAGTAATCTTTTACAAGATTAATGGGGGGTCATCCGGGATGAACAAACCAAAGTGTTTTTCTTTTTGTTTTCCTTTCAAAATTTTTCTTTTGTGATTCTTTTTATCATTAGTAATTTTCTTATCTGCTTAATCTTCAATTCTATCACCTAATCAAGGAATTATAATCAACTATAATCATTCTATTTAGTTATTATGAGTATTATTAGTGCCTGCAATGTGAGAAATCAACGGTGTGCACCGATGATAAAGTTCATTAATTTTGTTCTACAAATTAACTATGAATTGGCAAGTGATAGTTGATATCAACATTACATTGAAAAATTATCAAAAAGGGGAACAATCATAATAATCATTCGGAAGAACCAGTTCTCTTACTAAAATCAAACTAGATTAACTGTGATGATTGCTTTTTTTAATCTACTGACGCTACGAAGATTTCTGATTTCCGTCATCTATGTTCTTCTTGCTCCACTTTATCCATTGCATTTATAAAATACTTTGATATGACCGAGAATTCACAATTAAAAAAGTGGAAAATTAACATTACATTCAGATAAGGATAAAATCAAAAGATACGACTTTCGCTAATTAAAACAAAATTAAAGTTGCAATTGAAATTATTATTATGAAACAAATCCAATCTGAATTAAAATTATGAATCAAACAAAAAAAACAAAGCAAATGTATAAAAGCTGCAATTGAAATTATAAGTTGAAATAAGTTCAACAAACATAAAAATCCATTGTTGGAATTATTATGAATCTAATTTAACAAATTATTAGGGGTTTTCATAATGTTTTTAACTAGCTATGTTGCCGTTTTTTCTAAAAGATGGCAATAAGTGCAAACGATGCGCAGTACTTGATAGGCAAGCATATGTCAGTTTCAGGTCATTATGCCCAAGCGTGCACTTACAAATTTACTTTAAGTGAAAAATGGCCACCATTGAGTTAAGATCAGTGATTAAACACTTATTTGAAAAGGAAAAAACGTTAGCTCAAACTCACCAAGAACTTCTTGAATGTTATGGTGATGATGCTCCGAGTTACCATGTTACTAGATATTGGTTCAACGAGTTTCGGTGTGGACGGTTAACAGCTGCAAACATACCAAGTTTAGGCCGACCAATGGAAATTGACTATTCGGCAATATGCCCAGTTATTTCGAAAATGTTGGAGAGTGACCCTCGAACAACGCTCACAAGGATAGCTCAGGAACATAACCTTTCACTTGTGACCGTTTTTAGAATAGTGCGACATCATCTTGGCCTCAAAAAATTAACAACAAAATGGATTCCTCATGTTTTATCGGAGGCTAACAAAGCCAAACGCAAAGAATGTTGTGAGGCTGCGCTTTCAGCTTATAACAAGCAACCAGATGCTTTTTTGAAGTGTATTTTAACAATGGATGAGACCTGGGTATATACTTATGACCCTGAGACTGCGCAAGAAGCAAAGGAATGGGTAAAAAGTAAAGATGATGTCTCCCAAAGGCCAAGATTAGATCATCATGCCGAAAAAGTTATGGCTTGCGTCTGGTGGGATTCTTATGGAATTCTCATGATTAGATTCATGGAAAAGGGGAAAACATTAGACGGTAAGGAGTATAGAAGCCAGTTAGATGCTGTAGATGAAGTTTTGAAGACCAGCAGGCCTGATAGACCCAAACGCCGTCCGTGCTTCCTTCAAGATAATGCTCGGCCACATAAGGCTAAAGAAACCATGGAAAAAATCAAGGAATTGAAATGGAATGTGATTGAACATCCCCCTATTCGCCAGATCTAGCCCCCAGTGACTACTTTCTGTTCAGTAATCTGAAGCGACACCTGCGGGGTAAGAGATTTGTCAACATAGACGAGCTAAAGGCAGAGGTCAGTGGATATTTACAAGAAAGGCCCAAGGAATGGTACGCTGGTGGAATTTCGAAATTAGTTCATCGATGGCAGACCTGCATCGCCCAAGGAGGAGGATACATAGTTTAACCTGTTTCTAAAACTTATTCTTCATAGCTAGTTAAAAGCATTATGAAAACCCCTAATAAATATTGGTTTGATTTAATTCTGCTCATGAAAAAAGTAAACCTACTCAATTGAACAGATAATTTTGATGAATAATGTGATTGCAACTGATACTAAAGAAAATTATTTAGATTTTTTTAGTCTTTAATAAGATTTTAAAATCGATTAATTGATTGAATTTATCCTTCTTTTAGTTGAAATACGATTGCATCAATGCGAAAATTTACTATTGTTTACTATTATTTGCGAATTCGATGCAAATACCTAAATCCGATGACGGATTTAATTAAACTATTAATCAATCATATATTAGATGAAATTTAACGCAAGGAAAGCGAGGACGTTTCAATTATTGGTGCCCGTGGAGAATTGCAACAAAATTAAATTAATTCAGTATCATGAAATGAAACAAAATAATATCACACTATCATCCTAGATGAATCAATTCAAGAGAACAAAGGCTTAAATGATGTGGCAGAAAATTGTAATAAAAATTCAAAAGATTTGTAGTAGAGATATCATATCGAAAAGTATAACTGAAATTTAGTTTCGTTCTTTTAAAATTAAAAGTCATAATTTTCCTAATTCAATTCTCATCAACACACACAGGTAAGACCAGTTTTTTTATTCCCTTTTTCCTCTTTCCAATTGTTTCTCTCTTTTTTTTTGTTTTGTGCTTTCTTATGGCTCCCTCACGCCGATTTTTTTTCTTCCTTGTGGCTCCATCTCTCTTCAGCGGCGCATACTACCAGTGTATGAGCGGCCAATACAAATTATATTATTGTTAAAATTACTAATTTCGAACATTTCTGTACATCTTTTTGTACAGTGACCTCTCAAGAATCTGTTCCAGGGACATCTGACCCACTTTTCCCGACTGATGACTCATTTTCCGACATAGATTACCCGTCACTCCCCTCAACACCGGGTTGTGTTCCTTCGCCGTCCGAGGATGATGTACCATTGACAATCGATTTAAGCATTCGGCCTGAAAGTGGGGGAACCGGTAACGATGACGGTAACAACGAAAATAGTAATGGTAGCGGTGATGGTAATAATCAATCTAAGCAACCTTTTAATTTAACTAGTCCGTCCACATCCAGACCAAAACGTTCAAAAAAATCCAAAAGGCGGTCAAAACATAAACGCAGATCTGGAGATGATACGCCCGTACCTGTGCCCGTACAACAATTCGTGGCAACAAATACTGATATGGATTATCATCCAATCAATACTCCAATTTATGCACGCACCGAGAATGGGATTTTACGAGGTGGAGCGGTCCATAATTACCGAGGATAGGCTTATTGATCCTGTCGACCTAAGCACGATGAAAGAAGTGAGTCTTCAGGAGTTGAAAGAATGGGCTGATTTGGAGGCGAGCGATGATGAGAGTGACCGGAGGATGTTGGTCAATCAAGAGAAGGTGGCCAAGAAATATAAGGAGGATAATTATTGTTTTTGAATGTGTCTACAAAGATTGTCCTAACACATACACGGACATGAAGGCTCTCTACAATCACGTCGTTGGGTACAAACGGAGGGCAGGTGATAGGTACTTATATGTCGCGTGTGAAGCTCGCATTGCTGAGGATAGTTTCAACCCGAAGAAAATGAATTTAAAGCAACGTCCGGCGAGATTTCCTTGGGGTTTGGTAAAATGCATCGTTCCTGAGAAGATTACTCATGTAACTGATGAGGTAACTGGGATAACGAAGGAATGCTTTGATGTACCGGAGGCAGTTCAAACACAATGGGACGAATGGATGGTGGATGAGAGAAATGAAAAGGAGAAAGCAATAGCAGTAACGATTGCATCTTCTACAGCATCTAATTAAACAGCAAAAAAATTTTTATTTTCTATTGAACATTTGTAAAACAGGTTAGTATCAAAAAGGCGCAAAAGGTCAAGGTCAGGAAAAGGTGTCATTGTATAGAGGAGGTTCTTATCTATCGGTAACTATTGCGCCAGACTGCTCCCAACTGTCAGGCCTGATCTACAGGGTGTTAAATCCGACAATTTACATTTTTTTTGTCTCTGTTTTTTTTACACACATCAGGTGATTATTGATTCTAGTAATGATTTTATGACTTCCGATAATGAGTCTAACTGAATCTACATAATGACTACTTTTCAGCTCAACATTGCATTTTCATTATAAAAAGTAGCTAATTCTTGTTTCTGTCTTGTATTCTTCTAGCTATTTTCTTGTATTCTTCTTTCTTATCTCTTCTTTTTTATCTACTTAATTTGGTTTCATACTTTAATCTATGAGTGATAAGTTTGGTATGTTTGGCTCGAAATTTTTTTTGTCTCTGTTTTTTTTAACGTTAGCAACTTGTTTGTTTGTTTTTCTTTTTCCTTTATTAGATATGGCTGTCAGGACCTTACTCTATTCACTAGAGTGGTCTGGTAAGGTGACCATTGGGCGACTTATTAGGAGTTGGAAATTGGTGGCGGGTATTGCATGGCCAGGCGAGGGTTTGGCATATGAAAAGGTAGTATGGCGGATAAATCAAATTCCTGGAGTTGCAGTTTATGACCAATTCTTCGTAAGAGTCACTGATTGGACCCTACCCATGGGAGCGCATATAGACCTTGCAGCTATCGAACATTCATAAATTGACCCGTTTTTTCTCATCTTTTCCTCTAAATCTAAACCCATATCTTATAATAACTTCTTCCCGATTGAGCGCTTTTTTTTCTAAATTCTATTGTTTTTCTAAATTTCTAAATTTTCATAATTTTGTTACCAATCCCTTTTTTTCACTGAACTTCTATAATCGAATTGTATTTGGCATAATTTTTTTTGATTAAATTTCTATTTCATTGCATTTTAAAAGATGGAACGGTTATTTCGGAATCGGATAAATATTTTAAACTATAGATTTAAGGTTAGTAAAAGTGGAATTTGTTAAGGACGCAACTAATTAACGGATAAATTGAGGGTTACTGTATCATTTGACCTTTGTAACCTCTGTTGGTGAATTCGTAGTTTGAAGTGGAATACTTTCTTCAGTTTCTTTGACTTGTATGACCTATATCATTTCTCTTGTAAAGTTTTTTGATTTGTTTCACACATGAGAAATGATAACAGATGAAACAAGTTGTTAGAAGGATAACTGTAGTGCATAGAAACAATGGAACACTAATTATTGGGTGTGTTTCGATCAACACTGCAATGGCTTTATCTAATCCATCTTCATCCATCAATTCCAGTAGTTCCGAGTGACTTTGCCCATTGGAGAGAAAGTGGTTGATTACATCGAAGTCAACTGGTTTAACATCCACTTGATACTTGGGATGTACTTCGAAATACTCATGTGTCTCGTCGTCAATAGTTAGAGGGACGGAATTAGAAAATAGAAACACCCAATTCGGACAATCAAATTGTTTCCTGCCCATTTGAATTTTATGGCCATAATGATGGCCATAATGATCCCTTCTAATGAATTTTTATTTGGACATCAGACCCAACATTGTTGTCACAAGGTTTCTTATTCCAGAGCTCCGCATTGTTCAGCTGTGGGTTGACACATTTAAATTTTGTATTCACAATCAACGGATCTTTCTGCATTGCTCTGTTTTGGATTTGGCAAATGTTTTTGTTCTTTTGGCTGTAGAGGATATTTTTCGGTCCAGAGTAGTAAATACAGTCTTCTTGGTCAATTCGCATCCGAAATGCATCTGCCTCTGCCAGAATAAAATTCTGGTTTCTCTTGAAACCGTGAATTTTAAGATTCAAAACCTTTCGTGCAGTGTTGAAGTTGCAGGATTTGACTGTCATCAATTCATGAGGATACTGTCTTTCATCTTCCGAAGAAATATTTAACAAAGAGAAAACCTGATTACTAACTTTTCGTTGTTGCATCGATTTGAAAATTTCAACCAATTGTAGTTTTGTTGTAACAAATTTGTTTGCAACTCCACTTGCTGTTAAGATGTTTTGTATCAAAGAATTCTCAATTTTATCCAGACGAAGAGAATTATTGTTGATTCTCATTGTTATGGTGTTCATTTGGTCAATTATTTCCGTTGCTTTTCTATTCAGCTGCAACTCTGCCAATTTGCGTTCGTTTAACTTTAGATTAATACTGTCGAACTTATCGTAGAATGACCGTATTAATCCGTAGGCAGCTATCCCAGTAAAAACAACTCCAACGACAATGGCCATGGTCACGTCTTTTTTCTGTCTACCCAGTTGGTTGTTACAATACTTACTTATTACTTTAACCGTTGTTTCTTCATACTCGTGATTGCACCAATTCAGGAATTCATTTTGTTGTTGCGGGGAGACTTTCAAAGAATCAGCAATCATATCACAAGTATTAGCGAAGTAGACTTTTACGTTGATTTCACCTTCAGCTTCAGCGACCAATCTTTGTGATATTTGCCAGGTGAGGGGATTGGCAACGTTAAAATCAGCATTAGATCCCTTTGGAGTAATGATCATCAGGGTTAAAACTAAGTTAGCTATTCCTGCTCTGGCAGATGACCTTGTAACACGAGGTTCAATCGGGTAGCTCTTCGTCGTAGTTTTTGGTGGTTTATAGTCAGAATCGAGACCTTTCGTTGGTCTTTCTTCAATCACGCTGTCTCCAAACAGTGTGGCTCGATCCCGAAACCGGACTTGCTTATTCGTTTCTTCAGGTGATGATATCGAAGTACTTGATGCTTGTATTAATTTGAGTGGTGTTCCACATTCACAAATTTTGGAGGGAGAGAAATCAGAATCCGGGAGAGTTGAATCCTGTGATACAGATGGGACGTTGAACACGAGTCGTTTTGGGTTTGTTACCGTGTAAGTAGTGTTGGGGTCAGGTGCTTGGAGTCTGAGGGGGTCAGCTGGTGTACTGGTAGTGGGTCCGTTATAAGTTTGCACTAAATTTGGGGATCCAAAGGTGTCATGCCATGAATCGGACGATGTATCCGGTTCTTCGTTTTGCTCACTCTCTGTTTTTTTCTTCGATTTGCGCTAGATTTGACACCTCCAGGTTTGGTAGGATAGGAACTAAACGCGTCATTTCTTTGTCGACGAATGCTTGCCTACCTTTGAACTTCTTTAAACGTTGTATGTTCACAACTTGCGGTATTTTATTGGTACCAATTTCTTTTACTACATAGACCAATGGAGATTTCTTTTCTGTTATGACAAATGGACCATGATATTGATGACATAGTTTTTTTGCTACGCCAGGAGTCGTTACGTTTGGATAGAACACCAAAACTGTGTCTCCTACTTCAAACTCTTCAGATGCGTGAATATCATTATAGTCACTTTCATTTTTTGATCTTGCTTCTGTTAAGTTGTTATTTTCAAATTCACGAATTTTCGGCCAGTGATTTTCAATAAAGTCAATACGTTGTCCTTCATCGTAGACAGGAATATCAATTGGCAAATGATTTTCACCTGGAGTAATTGCTTTTCTACCAAAGATTAACTCAAAAGGAGACATCTTTGTACTCGAATGTACCGATGTGTTGTATGCAAAAGTAATGTAAGGCAAAAACTCATCCCAATTAGTGTGATATTCATTAACATACATAGACAACATATTGGCAATGCTTGAATTGATTCTCTCTATCTGACCATTACTTTGAGGGTGATAGGGTGTGGTGAAGAGATGTTTAACACCATAATCTTTCATCAGGCTCTCCACTAATTTGCTTGTAAAATTAGTTCCATTGTCCGAAATCAAATAAGTTGGGGAACCATGTCGACAAAATATTTGTTGTTTGATAAACTTTTCAGTTATCTGTGCAGATGTTGAAGCAATCGCCGCAGTTTCCAGATATTTGGTGAAAGCACAAACTACCGCGATGATGTATTTCTTTTCATGAGCCTTAGGTAAAGGACCAAGAATGTCAATGTTCACCCTTTCGAGCGGGTAGGTGGCACGATTCGGTTGGAGTCTACCTGCTTCCTTGGGTGTTTTTTTGTTTGACAGAGGTAACAGGTCGACACAAAATGATTGATGAAAATTGACATTCCCGGCCAATAGTAAGAGCTCCGTATTCTTTCATAGGTCTTAGCAATTCCTGGATGTCCAGCATAGATGGAATCATGATGAAGTGTGCAAATTAGCGTTCGTAAAGATTTTGGACTACCAGAAGGTTCAATTCTTTCTGTTCATTCCACACTTTTTTGTAAAGGAGGCTGTCCTTCAACAAATACTTTGCAATTTTTTTCTTCTTTTTGTTGGAGAGTACACTTAAATTGTTCATTTTATCAATGATGTTTGCACAAAACCGGTCTTTTTGTTGTTCAACTCGGAAATTTTCAGGTCTATTTGGGGTAACAAAATTGAAAACATGAGCTCGCTCTTCGAATTCGGAAGTGTCTTCAGGTTGTCCGACTGTGTACAGCGTCAGCATGATGTTTACCACTCTTGTACTCAATTTCCATATCGAATTCTTGTAACAGCAAAACCCATCTTGTTAATCGAGCTGGAAGTTGCTTTTTTGTCTGTAGGAATGCCAAAGCACAATGATCAGTTATCACTTTGAACTTGTTATTTTCTAAGTAAACTCTGAATTTTTCCAGAGCGAAAACAATGGCTAGACATTCTTTCTCTGAAATTGGGTAATTGAGTTCATGGGTGTTCATCTGTCTGCTTGCAAAAGCAACAGGACGCCAATCTTTACCATGTTGTTGTAATATGGCAGCTCCAATTCCTGTTCCAGATGCATCAGTTCTCACTTCGATGGGTAAACCAGTTTGATAATGAGCTAATACGGGTGCATTAATTAAAGCATCTCGTAGAGTTTAAAAGGTTTGTTGTTGCGGTTGTCCCAGTAAAATGGAACATCTTGTTTTGTCAGCATTGTTAGTGGTTTAGCTATACACGCGAAATTTTTGATGAACTTACGGTAGTAGCTGCAAAAGGCAACGAACGTCCCTAACACATTTCGGGACAGGGAAATTCTTGACTGCTGAAATCTTCGAGGGTTCCGGAACTTGTCCTTGTTGGGTTACTTTGAAACCTAAGTAAGTTACTTCAGGTAACGCGAACATACTCTTGGTTGGGTTCAGCTTCAAGCCTGCACTGATAATGCGATCGAGAACTAACTTGAGGTTTTCCAAATGATCGTCAAAAGTTTTACTGAAGATTAAAATATCGTCTAAATAGACTAAACAAGAGTTATATTTCAATCCAGATAATACAACATCCATACAGCGCTGGAAAGTTGCGGGGCATTCGTCAGTCCGAAAGGCATTACGTTGAACTCATAAAGTCCATCCATAATCACGAAGGCTGTTTTTTCTTTATAAGTTGCGTCGACACCAATTTGATAGTATCCAGACTTAAGATCAAGACTGGTAAAAATAGTTGAACCACATAAATAATCCAATGCATCGTTGATATTTGGTTGTGGATAATGATCTTTCTTTGTGATTGAATTCAATTTGCGATAGTCAACACAACATCGCCAGTCACCAGTTTTCTTCTTAACCAATGCGATTGGGGAAGCCCATGGGGAACTTGATGGTTGGACTATTGACGTATCTATCAATTCTTGGACTAGTTGATTAGTTACCTTTCTATTCTCTGGTGATACACGGTATGGAGCAACAGAAATCGGATTTGAAGTTCCAGTATCAATCCGATGAGTTAATTTATTATTTAATCCAATTTCATCTGCATTCATTGCGAAAGCTTGACGATATTGACAAAGAAGTTGCAGCAAATTTTCTCGATCTTTTGTCTGTAACTGGGTACCGATTTTAACTTCACCTTCGAAATACGCAATTTCGGTTGTGAGATCCTCATCTTTCTTTACTTGCTGTTGCCCCATGATTCCTAGTGTTTGTTGGTCATCTGTCTTTTCCATAATTTCTTCTGGTGATTTACTTTCGTAAGTGCCAACTTTACAACCAGCCGCGAGGCTTACAGTTTTATGACCAAAATTACAAGGTTGACCAGTGTTGTACCACCTTTGATCTCTACAAGGGAGTTAGCCAAACTATCTCTATTCTTCGAGAACAAATTATCGTCAGTTGATGTTAGAAATGTCCCTTTTTGTAACTTGCGTTTGTTAGAGGCTGATACAGTAACAAGACTTACTGTTCTTGCGGGGACTTCTAGATTCTTGTTGAGATACAAATCGCCTTCCAAGGGTTTGAAAAGAAGCGAGGTACTTGGATCGATAAGCATCCCATTTCTCGAATTGACATTTTGTCCAACCAACAATTGAATTCCATCTGGTGCTACGTCAACAATTACCACTGTCACTTCGATTACACGAATTCGATCCCCATTTTTGAATCCAATCTCTACGTCACTTTGTCCAAGTGTTTGAATAGAATCTGTACCTACTGCACTTATTAATGGACCAACATATGGATGTTTAGAAATTGCCAAACGCTCAGCTATTTCATGCGTAATGAAAGTTAGCTGTGAGCCAGTATCCATGACTCCTTCTATCGGGTGTCCATTTAAATAAGTGATTGTCTCGACGAGTGGCCCAACCATCATTACACCTTTTCGATTCTCTTCACTAGATTCAGTAGACAGGGCAGCCATTGAGAACGCGTTTTCACCTTGGGGTTGATAATTGGATGGTGAGAGCTCGACATTTTGGCTGGTTGAATTCGGCTGTGACACTAGATTGTTAGTTTGATAAGGTTGAGGGGGAAATGTATGGTGATTGGTAGGCGGAGGTTGATGATTAGATAAACTAGGCTGTGAAACTGCATGACCAGTATTTACATAAGGTTGAGGAGGAAATGTATGATGATTCATTGGAGGAGGCGGTTGATTCGGAGGTGGAACGAAATTGTGTTGATCGTTATTGAATTGTGGATGTGTTTCTGCTGGCATGATTGCTCGACGGTTACCTTGT
Source organism: Tetranychus piercei (assembly GCA_036759885.1). Lineage (NCBI taxonomy): Eukaryota > Metazoa > Arthropoda > Arachnida > Trombidiformes > Tetranychidae > Tetranychus > Tetranychus piercei. The sequence goes on from CM071877.1 coordinate 24,979,072, forward strand.
ACTCGTTGGTCGTACTGTTTCTTGCGACATGCATTTGCTAAATGTCCAACCTTTCGACAATAAAAGCATGTAACGTTGGTTCGGTCACGCGGAACACTATTCGTCATTGTTTGCATAAATCCTTTCATCATGTCAAAGAACTCACGGAACTCACTTGATTGGGTAGTAGAAGATGTTGTGGGTTCCCTCGTAGCATTAGCACTTGCCACAGTAGCAGACACAAATGGGGGGCACTATTACCGTATGGATTGTTATTTTGAAAGTTGTTGTTATACCTTTGTTGGCTGTTGAGAGAATTGAAATCAGGATGACCATATACCTCCGGAGCCGTATGGACATTTGCAACAGTAGCTTGTCTGTAAGGAATTTCATGATAACCCAAACTATTACGATAATTTGCAGGATTATCTTCGATTCGAGAGTCTTCTTCTGCAATACGGGCTCTTTCGGTGAGCTCATCATAATCTTCAATCTTACCAACCTTGACGAAGTCTTTCCGGATTTCAGGTCTCAGTCCTGCAATGCACGTTTGTGCAAGGTCTGTAAATCCAATATTGGCTTGGTTGGAGTAGTAGAGCATCCTGTTACAATAAGTCATAACATCTTCAGTTCTTTCTTGTTTAGCTGAATAGAACATCTGGAGGTAATTACTATGACCGACTGGAGAATAACAACGAATCATACGCTCTTTGAATGCCTTCCAATTTTGGGGTCTTGTTGCTTCATTTGCGAAGGTAGCATCATACCATGCTTGCACTTTTGCGTCAAAAAAACTTCTTACCTTTTGTAGACGACGATTATCGTCCCAATTCGCTTGATCAGTTCTTGCTTCGAAATCGAGAAGCCAATCTCTCACATACATTGTTGAACTCACGAAAGTTGGTACCTGCAACCGAGGTCCAGTTCCCATTGACTCCACTATAGTCCTAAATTCGTCCATTCCAATAGTTATATTCCGGTTTTCACCTTGTTGACCCATTGAATTTGAATAGCGGATCCCACCGCTGCCACCAATTGTAACGAAAATAGGGGGGTCACGAGAATAAAACAAGAATAAAGTTGTGGATAGATAGATTTAATTGAACATAGCGGAGAATGTAACTGGAATCAAGGGTTTTCTAAGTACAAACATTAGTGATTACAATATATTTTAAGTTGATAATGTTACTTTTTGTTGTCTAATACAGAACTGATTTGTTTTCATCCTTTGCGTGATAATATATAGTAGAAAGGGGGTGTCAACAAGTGAGTATTGCCATATATGAATCTAGTTCCAAGTAAGGTTAATGGTAAAATACAATTATCATCACCTAACGGTGGGAAAATACTTCGTAACCATAGCAAGTCATTACTTTACGTTACACTACTAACACAAATTGTTGCATGATAATGAATATTACTTTGAAGAAGCAACCATCAAATAATTAGGTGATCAAGTAATAATTTTACTTTTCAATCATTTTAAATACAAATAATTAGTCAATAAAGTAAAATCTACTTAATCAAACAATTTCCTTATACCAGGTATTTAAGGTATTTAAGCATTGTATGAGAAGCCATTTGATCCTCTGCTGGAGCTACCGTAGCTTGAAGCTTCGAAGCCGTTTCTGCTGGATGAAGCAGCCTGGTATTGTTGTTGGTTAGCTTGTTGTTGTGATTCTGATTGAGAGTTTACATAACTTTGAGCATTGGAGTTTCTTTGTGATGATTGGTTTTCTGCTGAATTGTAAGACTGTTGTGATTGTTTAGATTGTTGTTGGTTGAATTGTTGAGAAATAGCGTTTGAAGCTGAGCTAATTGCTGACTGGGCTGATTGAAGTTGAGAGGCAGAATTGATAGCAGACGATGCAGTGCTACTGGCTGAGTCCAATGCTGAAGAAGCAATATTTCTAGCCTTATTCATCACTGAAGATTTCAAACCAGATCCAACTGAGGAAATACTAGAAGCTGCATCGAGTGCGCTACCAAGACCAGATTGAGCCAAGTTAGATGCACCACCAGCAATTCCACTCAAAGAACCAGTAACACCGCCAAGGGAACCAGTCAATCCACCAATAGATCCAGTAATACCACCAAGAGCACTACCAACACCTCCTGAGCTACAAGAAGAGGAGCCACTACCACCACCAAGAAGTCCTCCTAACAATGGAGAGGCTATTCGGACGAGACAAATAAACAAAATCAATTTAAAGCAACAACCAAGCAACAACCAAGCAACTAACATCAGTTAGTTTGAAAAATGGTGTTTGTCCACTTACCGGTTGAAAGGCAAGCATAAGAAAGAACAATTGATACAATAAAGACTTTCATTTTCGATTTTTGATCAAAGGGCGAACAAAAGCAAAATAATTGTCGTTAGATGATATCACTTTCGATGACAAAACTTTCTGACTGTTCGATTGAACGTTTTTCTACTTTTTATACTTTCACAGAATGTGTGAAGAGCGTGTTATCAAGCAAAGAGACAAGACTAAAACAATCGAATTGACGTTTTTGATCATGATAAATGATTCACCTCGAACTTTCCTATGATCATTTCCGAACAGATGGTAAACGATTGAAGACGAGTGTTATTATTAAGGGAAAACAATTAATCAATCAGTCAAAGAGCAAAGCAAAATAAAACAAAATAAAAAAGGTTATATAAAAGTAGAGTTATTAATGAAATTGTACAAATTTTCATTTCAAGTCAATTAATCAGCTCATCAATGTTTACTATTTATTCCGTTCAATTCAAATTCATGATAAATTGTTCCGATTTGATTGATTAGCAAAGTGACATTTGTAAAAACAATCACCTCAGCTCAAAATAAACAATTTAAGCACAATGCATATTGTAATTTAATTTGATCTATTAGCTTATGATTAACTAAACCAGTTGAATGGAAACGCGTGTAACCTTCGTGTAGCTGAAATGAAGGCTTGGGACTGGAATTAATCATCAGATTTACTCAAATCAACATTTGCTTGAAACAATTGAAATCTATTGTAAGGTAATTTCAATGTTTTGTTTTATAATTTATTGCTTTTCTTGTAATATTCTGTGGAAATTATGACAATTTTGTAAAATCACATTTAGAGGCTAGTATTGAGGCTGGAATTATTCTAGTTCATTGTTATTCAAGCATCGATTTCAAGAGGTTACCACCTGTAAACACTTGACCAATTCTTGATTGGATCTTGACTATTCATGATTCAAAATCAATTCAATGAATTATCAAATTCAATGATTGATATGAATTAAAGCTTTGAAACCTTAATCGAAAGACGATTCCATAACCACAGTGAAAAGCTTCGATTTTTAGTCTTTTCCGAACTCTTTTTCAAGCCAAAATTGAATCGTTAAATTAATGATCAGCTTATGAGTGAGTGAATGAACCAAGTTATGCAACGCACTTATGAGGTGATCTGATAACTGTAAACAGCATTCATGTGATCCATGCTACCAAGTGTGCATCTTAACCAGTTATGAAAGACATTCAGCGTTAACTGGTATCAGTTTAAAATTTTGATTGAAATAAGTGATCAATAATGAATAGTAACTTTACACAGGCCAATTTGGTCAGCAGCCTAGGTAAGATGTGTACCTTTTGTTTGCTTTTTGCTTTATTTTGAAATTACTTTGTTCAAATTGTAAATTTAGGTTCACCCAATAAGATTGAAAAAAATGACTTTTCGCGACAGGATAAACACAGTAAACCATGTTTAACCAGAGCCAACAATCACTGGAAAACCTGTATTGACAATAAAAGTCAGTCTATGTCAAAGTTCAACAAGCCAGGCTCTGGAGTCGAGTTGGTTGACCAAGCAACCAACTATATGTGGTAATTTGATTAAAAGCAAGAACTTTTTAAAGAATCAATGATAGAATTGATGGCCTCTGTTCAGTTAATTTGATTTTGTAAATTCAATCAGCATTGAAATGCTAATAGAAATGTATTAATAACCATTTTACCCGAAAAATTTGGGTTTCAGATTCATTTGAACTTATTATTATTAAATTGTTTATAACTTAAGAGTAAAGGAAGTTACTTCTTGAGCATTAACGTTTTTGTTACAATAAATGTTGAAGTGTTCAATCTCAAGAGTTGTATTCATTGCTACAATAAATGAACGTCAACAACTAACATTTAATTTTTTCATCGAAAACCCGGAACTTTTTAACGCCAAGAGTTTATCTGGGTTGTTTTTATAATGAATGATTACTTTAGTGGTTTTAGATGTGTAGTTGGCAGAGAAAGTAAATATTCATTGTTTGCATTCTTTCTACAATTTTGTACACCACTTGAGTCCAATAGATTCATCGATTCGTCCATTACTTTATTTAATTCAATTTTTATTAATGGAAAAGATTATATTGGCCGGGGAAGATATGACGGGAAAGGTACCTTCGAAAAGTGGTGGTTATAACTTATAAGTAATGAAAAGTATGAAAAATGATTTTATGTGAATTTCGTCGCTGCATTCAAAGATTTTTGATAACTTTAATGCTTTTTTACGTTAAACAATTTGAATAAATATATAAAAATATCTTGATTAGTATTCAATGAAACACTGTATACTCAAAACGAAAGGTGTTTTCGCAAGAAAAACGATGAATTTATAAGATCTGAAAATGAAACTTGTATATCAACTTAATTCCTTAAATCACAGTCAGACTCAGTTTCACTATAAATCTTCGCTTCCTCTGAATCATCAGTTATAACAACTGAATCTTTAACTTGAAAACTGAAGAAGAAAGCAGCAAATCCAATTGTACATGTGATTAATAACAAGATGCAATAGAGATGAAGACCGATATAATCTGAAATGAAGAACATGGCTCCCATTGATATCGCTTGTAAACTGGTTAAAATAGCAAATGGCGGTGATGCATTGTCCGGATAATATGTAATAATGAATCTGTAAATTTGTGTCTCAATACATCCATCCGTGAGTCCAAGAGCAAAAGCATTAATCAAGGCTAGTGTTAAGCTATTATATTTTAAAAGAAAATGTGATTAGTATCAAATACCAGTTTAATCGTTGATTTGAGTCTTTTTGCTACAAGATTAATCAGCAAACCTGGAGTGAATAACTGCTGGGTCGTCAGTGTCCATACTCGATGAATTATTAGGAAGGTTGATGTAAATAGAACCGAATGTCAAAATAGATAAAACGTAAGCAAAGATCAAAATATATTGTGGTTTCTTGCGACGGCACACAATTAATAAAATTCCAGCAACTACTTCACCAGCACCTAAAAGAAGTATTCATTTGAGAATGCCTTGAATTATTCAATAAATATTACCTATCAACATTCCAGCTTCACCAGCATATTTTTTCCTATTCACTCCAAATGCTTTTGTGTAGCCAACTGATGTAGGATAAATTGTATTAAAAAATGTAAGCTCAAAGCCTAAAATTATAAGAAGATAATGTAAGTAACTTTAAAGTATTTAACTAAACTTTCAGAAGGTCAACTGAGAGTCAGTGGCGATTATTTACGATGCAGCTACACTAACCTGTGTAAAAGAAAACGATGCACAGCAAAGCCATTCTCTTTGTAGCCATAAGTTTGACCGATTGCCCTAAAAACAGTAATGAAATATTTTGTAGCTCAGGAAATGATAACATTAATATTATATCGTTAATGATTACATTAGTTTGAGATCGATTTTAGCAGTTGCTAGTAATCGTTTGACATACCGAATACTTGTAATACTGGTTCAGATTTTTGTGCTTCGTCTGGTTTTTTCAAGAAAAATGTTAATATAATACCAATTATTCCGAATGATATAAGACTCGAATATAATAAAGTTCGAGTGTTTGTCGATATATGTTCTTTCCCTTGAAATAGATATGTAACAGCAACATTGCCAAGAACAGACGCACTTGTCATTGTTGACCACAAAATACCAGAATCTCTAGTAGCGCTTGCACTATTGCTAATAAAACTCAGATATGTTCCTTGAGAGCTCCACATAGCTGTTGAATAAGAAAAAGATAATTTAAAAACAAATTGCAAACACTGAGAAAGTCATGAAAATTGAAATTACTCGATGTTGATATGCCTGAGAGGATGGTAGCGATGTAAAGTCCATATTTCAAGGGAAACAAAAAAGTGCCCAATGCAAGACTAAATAATAAGTTGAACAAGATATGACCATCAAATATTGATCAAAGGAGTATTGACAAAAGCTTTTACTTTCGAGTTAAGAGTTGAGACTTGATGGTTTGTAGGAGTATAACTACTATGGACTTTATTCTCTCGGAAACTGTTGACCAAATAAATTTTTTAACAAGTAATGGTCACAATGCTAATTCAAACCCGAGTCTAAACTTTTAACTCAAAAGTTAAAACTTGCGGCAATACTCCTTAGAGACAACCATTGATTGTCAAGTAAAGCTGATAGTAGTTACTTGAAACCGAATGCTCCTAAGGCAAGAGTTCGTTTAGAGTTGATCAATGAAATCAATGGCGGAATAAACCATGAAAAAATTGCACTAGTCAAATTAAGTAAGCCTAAACTGATATAACCACTCCATTTGAATCCGTTCCAAGCTTGTTTATAATCATCATTTATTGAATCCGCCACCAATTCCTGCATTTAGTAGAAAATATATTTAGACATTGTTGCTATAGTTATAGTTAAGAGATTTGATATTCAAGCATTGAAACTTGAATATTGGAAGATTTAAGCTGACCAGTTGAAGCAAATCATTGGGCGCTAATAATAAGTTATTATTAATAACTTATTAAAACAGAAGACAATCAATATTGGAATGTTTTGTGATACAATAATCAGTATAAGATACATAAATGATTAGCATCTGATATAAGCTAAAATGATGGAAAAAGATTGGCTCATGATTGGCATCTTTTTAAATGTCTATGCTAAATTGCCGTTACCTAAATTTCAATATATTTGACAGTGAATATCAAGCTTTCAGGTTTGGTTAGGAATCGGTTAAGCATTTACACATGAACCAGTTAAGATGGTTAAAATTTGAAAAACAATCTTACCTGAACATTGTAGGAAGTATAAAATGGCAGTGTAATAAAAAAATAAACTACACTAAAGAAGATTATTGGCCTCAATGGAAGCATTTGATCGTCTGGAGGCATTTTTACAATATTTTAAAATATAATATTTATTAATTTTGAATAAACTTTTTAAAACTTAAATTCAAAAAGAAAAGAGAGATTGCTCTGGACACAATTTTTCGAGGCTTACAAGATGGCGTTGGTTTAAATTAGATTAAAAATAGATTGGAACGATAGATTGGTGAGACGCCTCTAGCTGAGCCTCGCAAATCAAGAATTTTCAAAGTGGTTCTAATTGTTTAATTATGGTGTTGAATTGTAAAGTATTTTTTAGTTGAAATTGCGTGTTAACTATCTAACACTTTGTGTTAATTTATATTAGATTTAGCCGATACACAATTTAAAAATTACAAATAAAAATGATATTTTAGTAAATCACATTCAAAGAGACAAGATGGTTCAAACTATGCCTTGTACAAAATGGCTGACATGCAATAGGAAACAACTCACAGCATAAAAAATAATCACCCAAACAGGTCACAGGAGTTTAATTGTTTACAGAAAAAATTTTACGCGATTGAAGATTAAGAGATTTAATCACAACGATAAACTAGGGTCATATTGGGACTAAACCTGTCAAGAGTTAGCTTTCGATTATTTAAAGGGTGTATTGTTTAAAAGTGAAATATTGGGAGAAAATGATTGACATTTTCTTACCTGATTATGATGATTATGATGATAAAGATGAAATTAATTTTAAGATAAGACGGAAATAATGCATTCTGATTTGGTTTGTTTATTTTTTTCGTCATTAACCATTTTCATCTTTATTTTATCTTAAAATTAATTTCATCTTTATCATCACAATCAGGTAAGAAAATGTCAATTTTTTGCTCACAATATTTCACTTTTAAACGATACACCCTTTAGTTACTATCAAAACTATCAAAAAGATTATTAAAAAGAAATGAGTTCACAAAAAAAATTCTGTGAGCCAATCAATTGAGTAATTGTAATGAAGTCCGTTTAGAATAAACAATGAATGAAAAATTAGGGCAGCAAATTCTAATTAACTTGTAATTATCAAACATTAACAGTAAAACAGGTAATGAAACTATTATTAAACAAGCCTCAAGTCATAACTCATTTCAATTCTCTTATTGAAATTAGCTCACATGAAACACTAAATAACATTTAAATCTTATTGGACCAGTTGCCCAACGTCCGAATGATCTCAACTGTTATGCCCAAAGTTCAGGCATTAGACTGCATTTAAACGCAATTGGGAAGCAGATGAAATACAAATTTTATTCAGAAAATCGGATTTTTTAAATTGACCTTTTCTGACAAAGCTTAATCAGTGTGACTGATAATTCATGACAACAAATTATAAAGCAAGAGTGTAAAGGTAGGTAGTATCAAAAAGGGGCCAAAATAGCAGAGCAACAAAATATATAAGCAAGTTAGTTAAATTTGCAATTGCTGAAATCCATTTCTGGGTGATCTGCCATGAACTTTTTCAAAATTTCTTGCTTCTTTGTTTCTTCAGAAGTCGGTAAACCTAATTCTTTCTGTCTTTGATCAAACATCATTTTTTCAACCATTGCTCTTGTCTCTCCATCCAGGTCCGATAATTTTGAAGGCTCTGGATTTATCTTTTTTGTATCAATTTCAGGATCACTAGTTACTAACTTGTTCCACCATTCCATTTTATTGATTTTTTCAAGAGATAAACAAAGAGTTTGTCCTTCCAAAGTCCAGAAACATTCTTCGAGTTTCACAGCGGCAAAAAGATCACCATCAATAATAGGATCTTGACCTATGAAAACAAAATCATTAAGTTTTAAAATAATCATGATAAGCGAATAACAATTCAAATCTAATTTAAAAAGAATAACAAACCTTTCAATCCAACTAGAAGATGAGTCTTTTCAAATTTAACATTGATATCTCTTGATTTAGCAGGCACAGGAAGAGGTATCCTCAAATCAATTTCAGAAAGGGTTTGAGTCCATCGATAGTTTGGTAAATCACATCCATTACCAATATTTGGTTGCATTAATTCTTCTGCCATTTTGTAAATACAAGGTTAAATGATTTAACTTAAATCAATGTACATCAAAATTAATAATAATGATAATTAACAGCTGTTTCACCGGTGAGAGTTAAATAGCCAGAAATGGGATCGGATAAAGGACTCAGTACAGGGTGTACAGAAAGTTCGTGTGAGGGGCGGAGTTTCAAAGTGCGCTAAGAAATAGCGGTTTTTTCAAATTCATTCTTATATCGTCTGACTTTGAGTCATGTAATAGTTTTCGTTGATTTATGCGTTTAAATGTTTATTATAAATGGATGAGATAATTACTACTCGAGCAAAAATTAAATGCTACCATGAAGCTGGTTTATCGACTTCTTCTATTGCTGGAAAATATAATATACATATTAAACATAATCATAACAAATGAAAATGGGTTAAGTGCGCAAAGGGAATGATTTTTTCCCCTCACACGAACTTTCTGTACACCCTGTAGTATCCTTAAGAAGGGCATCAATTCGCAAGGCGCTTGAATCAAATTTGTTTTTTGATATCTGTCTAACATAGAATGAAGAATCAATTTCGCGATTTTTATTGTAATCATAAATTAATAAAAATTTGTATCGAAGCGTAAATTAGTGGTTAAAAGTGTAAAGGTAACTATGAAGGTTTTGGGTTTAGTTACTCTTTGTTTTTCAATTGACTACAGAGTTGAAGGAAGAAGTCATTTTTCAACAATGAATTATGTAATAGAAGCGTTTCCATAGCGTTACAGGCTGATGGGTAGAATTTTGATGGGTGGCATTTAGAATCAATCACTGTTAGAGCGAAAAAATGAAAATCGATTTAACTATAAATAGCAAACATGCGATGAAAATAAAAAGTTAATGACACAATATTGACTTAAATTATTTACCAATATCAATAGCTTTCTTCAAATCAGCATCTTTATCTACATAAACATGACATATTCCTTCGGAATGTCCTAAAACAGGAATTGTTCCTGCTTTTTCCTTGATTTCTCTAACCAATTCATACGATCCACGGGGAATTATTAAATCAATATGATTTTCAAGAGTGATCAATTCACCAATCTCTTCTCGGGTATTAACCTGAATGAATACAAAACAAAAATATCAGTTATCTTATAATTGAAAGAGAGAAAGTTAAAATTATTGCTTATATATTGCTAATTGACAAGATAAATACGATGACACTTCATTCATAAGTACACAAGGGTTTCAGCATAAGTCTAATCAAAGTTGGTAAAAAATCGGTTACAAGAGTCGACTTTTTGAGGATTAAATCTTCTACAAATGCGTTGAGTTTCTTACCAGAGCAACTGAGTCTTCAACACCATATTTTGAGAGAGCTTTTTGAATTATTTCCCAAAGAAATTGATTTGAATGAATGGCTTCTTTTCCACCTTTCAAAATTATGCCATTACCAGTAGCTATTGAAAGACCAGCAATTTGAGGAAGACAGTCTGGTCTTGATTCAAAAATAACTAGAATATTTCCTATTGGTACAGTTACTTGTTTAAGAATTAAATCATCGGCAACAATTGTTTCCTTAATGACACGATTTAATATAACTTTTGATCTATCGGCTATCGATCTTAGTCCGTCCGCTAAGCTTTTAAGTTTAGTATGATTCAATTTCAATCGGGACATTAAAACAGAGGCTAAACCTGAAATAAAAATACATAAGAAAATAAGAATGAGATATAAGAAATGAAGATAATTTTTTTCAAATACAAGTTTTTTCGAAATTTTAAAACAGAAAAGTTATCAAATTATTTTGCACTGCATATCATCAAGTTCAAATTAGGCGCCTATGGGTATCTGTGGTCTTTTTAGAGATAAGCTGAAACAGCTGTTAATTATCATTATTATTAATTTTGATGTACATTGATTTAAGTTAAATCATTTAACCTTGTATTTACAAAATGGCAGAAGAATTAATGCAACCAAATATTGGTAATGGATGTGATTTACCAAACTATCGATGGACTCAAACCCTTTCTGAAATTGATTTGAGGATACCTCTTCCTGTGCCTGCTAAATCAAGAGATATCAATGTTAAATTTGAAAAGACTCATCTTCTAGTTGGATTGAAAGGTTTGTTATTCTTTTTAAATTAGATTTGAATTGTTATTCGCTTATCATGATTATTTTAAAACTTAATGATTTTGTTTTCATAGGTCAAGATCCTATTATTGATGGTGATCTTTTTGCCGCTGTGAAACTCGAAGAATGTTTCTGGACTTTGGAAGGACAAACTCTTTGTTTATCTCTTGAAAAAATCAATAAAATGGAATGGTGGAACAAGTTAGTAACTAGTGATCCTGAAATTGATACAAAAAAGATAAATCCAGAGCCTTCAAAATTATCGGACCTGGATGGAGAGACAAGAGCAATGGTTGAAAAAATGATGTTTGATCAAAGACAGAAAGAATTAGGTTTACCGACTTCTGAAGAAACAAAGAAGCAAGAAATTTTGAAAAAGTTCATGGCAGATCACCCAGAAATGGATTTCAGCAATTGCAAATTTAACTAACTTGCTTATATATTTTGTTGCTCTGCTATTTTGGCCCCTTTTTGATACTACCTACCTTTACACTCTTGCTTTATAATTTGTTGTCATGAATTATCAGTCACACTGATTAAGCTTTGTCAGAAAAGGTCAATTTAAAAAATCCGATTTTCTGAATAAAATTTGTATTTCATCTGCTTCCCAATTGCGTTTAAATGCAGTCTAATGCCTGAACTTTGGGCATAACAGTTGAGATCATTCGGACGTTGGGCAACTGGTCCAATAAGATTTAAATGTTATTTAGTGTTTCATGTGAGCTAATTTCAATAAGAGAATTGAAATGAGTTATGACTTGAGGCTTGTTTAATAATAGTTTCATTACCTGTTTTACTGTTAATGTTTGATAATTACAAGTTAATTAGAATTTGCTGCCCTAATTTTTCATTCATTGTTTATTCTAAACGGACTTCATTACAATTACTCAATTGATTGGCTCACAGAATTTTTTTTGTGAACTCATTTCTTTTTAATAATCTTTTTGATAGTAACTAAATAATCGGAAGCTAACTCTTGACAGGTTTAGTCCCAATATGACCCTAGTTTATCGTTGTGATTAAATCTCTTAATCTTCAATCGCGTAAAATTTTTTTCTGTAAACAATTAAACTCCTGTGACCTGTTTGGGTGATTATTTTTTATGCTGTGAGTTGTTTCCTATTGCATGTCAGCCATTTTGTACAAGGCATAGTTTGAACCATCTTGTCTCTTTGAATGTGATTTACTAAAATATCATTTTTATTTGTAATTTTTAAATTGTGTATCGGCTAAATCTAAAATAATTTTTCAAAAATATTTCAATCATTCCAACATTAAAATTTGATTCCATGTAAGTAATGATTTTTAGTTATACTACCAAGCTCTTTTTTTGACAAAAATCAACCGTTATCATCAACCAATCATCACTGTTTTCTGTATTTGATGTACTATATTTTACAATGATTTTCACTCTTGCATTGATTTTATTCATTAGATTGGATAAATAAATTCGGATGCAACTCATTATATTCATTTATATTTATGTGTCATATCTGTATAAGCTCCACTCAAATCAGTTAAATCATACCAACTTGTAGGCCATGTGTATCCTCAACCATTCACATGGTACTATTGTGCATCAAGATTTTCTCTTTATCTCTTAAGATGAGTAAACCCATCAAACAAGTGAGTCTCATATTGACTCTAAATTAAAAACGATCTTCACACTGATTGTGATAAACATTTAGGTTTCATAGCTTGAGTACTATTAGATGGGAATATCGTTTTTATTAAAACTTGCCCTCTTATACCCAGTTGGTATTTGAATGTTGGGGTTTTTATAAACCAAAAGACTTTTTACTCTCGAATAATTTCCAAATAATAGTTAAAATTAGTGATGCCTCCAATGCCTCCAACCAATGATTTACATGCCATATCGAAGAACGGACAAAGCAATCATCTTAATAATCTTGTTTATTTTCAAAATATCATTAGGGAAAAGAAGAACCCGACGAGTAATGGATCAAACAGCAAGGGTCCCTATGAAAATCGAGATGAACTTCATAAAGCTCAACGAATTGTGATAAAAGTAGGAAGTGCCGTTTTGACTAGAGAAGATCAATCTGGCTTGGCGCTTGGTCGATTGGCTTCCATTGTTGAACAAGTTTCTGAGCTTCGTAACACTGGTAAAGATGTAATAATTGTAACCAGTGGATCAGTCGCTTTAGGAAAGCAAAAAATCACTACAGAGCTTAGAATGTCGCAGTCTATGCGTCAAACACTCAGACAGTTAACTACTGAATCAAACCATGATAAAAAGTCTGCAGCTCTTCAAGTTCGTGCTGCTGCAGCTATTGGACAAAGCAATTTAATGGCTCTGTATGATACTATGTTTACCCAGTACGGTGTTAAAATTGCTCAAGTATTGGCTACCAAAAGTGACTTTCATAATCCGATAAGCCGTATAAATTTAAATTATACCATTGATGATTTATTGCACCTTAACATTGTGCCAATTGTTAATACGAATGATGTTATTGTTTCACCAATGATGCCAGATGATCCAGAGATTATTCAAGAACCAGAAACTGGACCAAAAGAGGTAATAAACGCAATACAAAATTAGATAACTTTAATCTTATATTTTTATTCTTGTTATTTCAGCAAACTATCATGGTTCATGATAATGATAGTTTAGCTGCATTGCTTTCAGTGGAGATCGGAGCCGACTTGCTCATCATTTTGTCTGATGTTGATGGAGTTTACACTGCCCCGCCTGGTCAAGAAGGATCAAGATTGATAAATATTTACTCTAAGAATGGAGACAGCTCTGTTAGATTCGGGTCGACCAACAAGTTTGGAACCGGTGGGATGAAATCAAAAGTTGACGCTGCATCATGGGCATTGGAAAGAGGTGTTTCAACCGTTATTTGTAATGGACATCAATTCAATGCAATTAAGAATATTGTAAACGGATTTAAAATAGGAACCTTTTTTACCAATCATCACCAAAAAATTTCTTCTGTGGAAACATTAGCTTCTAAAGGTAATTTAATTTAATTTAATTTTGACACGAATATGACATGAAATTTTATTTTGTTTTGACAGCTCGCATTGGTGCATATAAATTACAAGCTTTGAAACCTGAAGAAAGATCAGGTATCCTTATGAATATAGCAGATTTATTGATTGAAAAAGAGGCAGAAATTTTGGAAGCAAACAAGAAAGACTTGAAAATCGCTGAAGAGACAGGTTTAAAAATTTATTTTTCTTGACTTTTATGATTTATTGTTTGTGTTTCATTCTTATTTTCTTATGTATTTTTATTTCAGGTTTAGCCTCTGTTTTAATGTCCCGATTGAAATTGAATCATACTAAACTTAAAAGCTTAGCGGACGGACTAAGATCGATAGCCGATAGATCAAAAGTTATATTAAATCGTGTCATTAAGGAAACAATTGTTGCCGATGATTTAATTCTTAAACAAGTAACTGTACCAATAGGAAATATTCTAGTTATTTTTGAATCAAGACCAGACTGTCTTCCTCAAATTGCTGGTCTTTCAATAGCTACTGGTAATGGCATAATTTTGAAAGGTGGAAAAGAAGCCATTCATTCAAATCAATTTCTTTGGGAAATAATTCAAAAAGCTCTCTCAAAATATGGTGTTGAAGACTCAGTTGCTCTGGTAAGAAACTCAACGCATTTGTAGAAGATTTAATCCTCAAAAAGTCGACTCTTGTAACCGATTTTTTACCAACTTTGATTAGACTTATGCTGAAACCCTTGTGTACTTATGAATGAAGTGTCATCGTATTTATCTTGTCAATTAGCAATATATAAGCAATAATTTTAACTTTCTCTCTTTCAATTATAAGATAACTGATATTTTTGTTTTGTATTCATTCAGGTTAATACCCGAGAAGAGATTGGTGAATTGATCACTCTTGAAAATCATATTGATTTAATAATTCCCCGTGGATCGTATGAATTGGTTAGAGAAATCAAGGAAAAAGCAGGAACAATTCCTGTTTTAGGACATTCCGAAGGAATATGTCATGTTTATGTAGATAAAGATGCTGATTTGAAGAAAGCTATTGATATTGGTAAATAATTTAAGTCAATATTGTGTCATTAACTTTTTATTTTCATCGCATGTTTGCTATTTATAGTTAAATCGATTTTCATTTTTTCGCTCTAACAGTGATTGATTCTAAATGCGATTACCCATCAGCCTGTAACGCTATGGAAACGCTTCTATTACATAATTCATTGTTGAAAAATGACTTCTTCCTTCAACTCTGTAGTCAATTGAAAAACAAAGGAGTAACTGTTCACTCTGGTCCCAAATTATTTGCCGCTTTAACTTTTGCACCACCTCCAGCTAGTTCATTGAAAAAAGAGTACGGAAGTTTGGATTGTACGATTGAGCTGGTTGAGAGTGCTGAAGACGCGATCAACCACATTAATACCTATGGAAGTGGTCATACTGATGTAATCGTAACAGAGAATGGTAATTTTGCATTTTCACAAATCTGTCTTTATATAATCTAACTGACCGCTTCTCTTACTATTATTATACAGATGAAGTAGCTTCTTTTTTCAAGCAAAAGGTTGACAGTGCATG
The DNA here is from genome assembly GCA_036759885.1 of Tetranychus piercei. NCBI lineage: Eukaryota > Metazoa > Arthropoda > Arachnida > Trombidiformes > Tetranychidae > Tetranychus > Tetranychus piercei. The sequence goes on from CM071877.1 coordinate 24,994,830, forward strand.
CTGTTTCCACAATTGTAGCTCAAGATTTTCAGATGGCTACCGCTTTGGTCTTGGTATGTCAACACAAAAAATTTTATAAATATCAATATTCATAATTTTAATTGTAATATCTGCTTTTGTTTTGTTTTTTCCTTTCCACAGGAGCTGAAGTCGGAATAAGTACAGGCAAAATTCATGCTCGTGGACCTGTTGGAATGGAAGGTCTTTTATCAACTAAATGGATTCTCTCTGGAAACGGGCAAACGGTTCAAAAATTCACTAATGGACTTTGTCAGTACAAGCATTTGGAAGTTGATCCATCAATGAAGAAAATTGATTAACCCACTTTAATTGACTAAACCAACGGATTCACTTAATCAGCCTCATCTAATCAAAGGAAATAGGAGCAATTTATTTAATCGTTGAAATGTAAATGTCTTATCTTTTTATAACTCAACGTCTAAAATAATTTACCAATTCAATCAAAATTGAAATGTGATTTACTCTGAATTTCAACTAAGTGGTTTTTCCTTAACATAAATTCTTGATTATCAAACAAACAAATTCATTGATTCTTCTATATCATTTCATGTTTACATACTTTGTTATTACAATCAAATATTTAATGATACTTTTAATTAAAATCAACTTACCCAAACAATTGAGATAAACAGAAGAGTGAAACAAAAATCATGAGACAAGTGCCAACCTTTGACCTTTGTATACAAGAATGTAAACAACTCAACAATATATAAACCACATGAAAAAATAATTAAACACTTAACAGCCAATCTTTGGTATTATTGATGTTTACACACCACGTAAACAATTAAATTGAAACAAGTCTTACAAGTCTGATTAAAGTCTAACCATTAGCAATTTGATCCATCAAAAACTAAATCCTTGTCACCTTTAATTACCTTTAATGGCTATTGATAATCCAATGCTGACCCATCATTAGGTGAAACAAGATGTAGCCAAAATAATAAAAAGGCCAAATTTAATTGTCTTGCAATAATGATTCTTTCAGCATCATTATAAGTTTGCTTTAGTTGCCTTTCATTTCCCATCAAATGTGACTACAGCAGAGAAACTAAATTGCCAGCATTTATTCAATGCAATCAAACGACTCCTTTGATTGTATCAATGATCATTACAGCCTTTTCAACCTTAAAACTATATTCACCTGAGCATTGAAAATAGTCAGCCAAAAATCCAAGATAATTGTAGCTTTATTATTTACAGTGAGAAAACAATCAAAGTGAATTAATATAATCTGTTTGTTAAAATCCTCAGACTATTATTAAAATCTAGAGCTTATAAAATGAAAGATACAAGTGTATAAAGTTGATTAAAACAAAAACATTTACCTCTTCTCAAGGCACATTTCAATTAATAGCTTACTTTAAGGCTCAATGAATATAAGGAGACATTTTATTTTGCTTTGTTGTGATTAAAAAAAGGAAGAAAAGTACTTTTTTAATTATTTATATATATATTTAGAGGATGGACAATAGTAATAACAATAATTTAATCTTTGATTTGTTGTATCCTTTAAAAGGTTAAAAATGTATAACCAATTTGTTTGGTGAGGGAAAAGACCATCTATGGACAGAGCCAATCTCAATAACAATATGGCTATAATCGAGTGTCTCTTTCCTTTCCACAACCATATATCGAACCGAATTAAGGCCATCACGAATTGCCCGACGCTTTGCCATCCTTAATAACGCAGTTCTGAATGTCGACGGAAAAAGAAGCAAAAGTGAATGTAAATCAACATCGACTCAAACTCAATGAATTGAAAACCAAATGACAAATGTAAACAAATGTCCGTTGCAAAAATGAGAATCAAAATGTTGACAAATCTCAACAATTTTCAAGATTGTACAATAATATTAATAATGAACTGAAAATCAAAGGTTTGATTGAGTAAAATATACATGAATATGAAATGTTTCCTGAGGCTAGTTGGTAATGATGTTTTTTACTATTTTTTTTGTGCAGCAAAAATTTTAAATCAAATTTTGGTTTTCCAATTGAAGCTCATTTTGTTCAATGTTAGTTGAGATGAAAAATAAATTTTGCTTCAAGCATCTTTTCAATTGCATTATTGATTCAACTAATAACCGGTAGACAGGTTTACATTAACTTACCTAACATTATCAGGAGATTCAGCTCGGTGACTGTGTTTAATCATTGTATAACGTCCAACTGATTCAGGTGGCCGAGTAATCTTTAAATTGTGAAACTTTAATCTGGTGAAGAAGAGACGATGTTAGTAATTGGTAAATTGTGACGCATTTGTGGCTCAGCAACAATCTTCTGGTCTCATGTAGTCTCAATGAGAAAAGCAATTCATCTGGTTAAACATTCAGTCTTTTTATGCTCTTTTTGTGACTTTGTTTATGTCTGCCTTCTTTATGACAACATTCAGTGTATTTGAATTAAAACTTTACAGTCTAACCATTACATTGTCTGCATTTATAATTGTATTGATATTATGACAAAATAAACTCAATTCATTTATCATTTTAAGCAAATTGGTAAATATAATCAATTAATTAACTTGTCAAGGGAGGGAAAGTGAATAGCAGCGGAATGGTTTAAATACATTGTAATAAGAATGAAAAAATTTGCCATTAAATTTAATTTTCTCTGCAAGTTGGTTCAAGTTTTGATTAATTGGATCAGAAGTTAGATACAAATGACGCACTTTTGATAAATTGTTTGTTCCATTGATTTCCAATTAATCAGTTAACTTGAGCAAAATGATCAGCAAAGATTCCAGTCTTTTAAATCAGCATATTTTATCGGAAATTTTTCATGTCAATTTGATTTATTTATTTCATAAAAATGTAAAAAGCTGAACAACAGCTATTAGTCAAACAAAAGTAACCCAAAGATGCATTCAAATGTTATTGATTGTAGTTATTGTAAGACTTTTCACTAACTTTGATGCAATTGATATTAGATGAGTTTATCTGAAGGCGAAGTTTTGGCTTGGATGAAAATTCATTGAAACCGAGAAGAGTTAGAATTAAAGAAGCAGAGATAATTAATCACTTCAATTGTTCCAATGATATTTTAATTCAAGTGAGATCTTCTCTCTTGAAGGAAAATTGTATACAAATCGTCATAGAAAAGCCTGTGACTGTATTCAAAAACACTTTTTGAGGGCCGATAAAGGTATTCATTTTTGCGAAAATTTATGTAATTCAAGTGAATAACAACGGCAACTTTGCTGCTGAAGATTTTCTTGAACTTTCCGTTCATTTCTCATCAAACCGACTCATAATGATTTTCGCTTAGTTAAGTTTGCTTCTGTTTAAAAACCTGGAAAAGATCTTCTCTCTTCCCTTTTCTTACATTTTATGAAATCAAATTCAATTTAATTTCTCCTTAATTCAACTGTTTAATGAGCTCTTTACCAAGCTCAACATAAGCTCTTTACTCACCAAAATAATCAACATTTTCCATTTTCTTCTGCTTCACACTTTTGCTAAGTACTTTTGATTACTGTTGGTATTTTGTTTCACTTCCAACAATTTCTGTTTTAATAAGTGTTCAACTTAATTAGTTGAAATTAAATTCATAACTTGTTTAGCATTTCATTCAAAGAAACTTGTAAAGTGTTTAATGCGTTTAAACAATGCCAATATCAGTTCAATGATGAACTTTTAGACAGAAGCAGTTTTACAAGCAATTGATTTTACCAATCACAAGAGTCACCATTTGTAATTTAAAGTCAAATAATTCAGTTTCAATTGTCATGTATGGAAACATTTCATTACAATGGCTAAACTCTACAAAACTCCGAAGCCTCCAAAGAATTGAAAACAATGAGGAAATGAATAAAATTTCAATGAATATGAAATTCTCTCTGTTGAAGTAATTTTTTTCTTCTCTCATCGTTTTCCATTCAATTTCATGCTAATTGACCAGAGCTAGTCAAACATGAAAACAAACTGTTGGTTAAACAAAAACAAATTTGTCAACTATCATTGAAAATTGTTCATTAATCATTTTTTCTTTTGGCAAACAGTTTCCATTCATTGGGCTGAAATTGCATTCCATTAATCTTGATTAGATCCATTAAGTTTTCACTCGGCAATAATGTGAATCAAAATTAAATTGATTTACATATTGAATAAATGAATACAATTTTACACTTATAAATGTTCATTCAATCCTTTTACAATGCAATATTCAAATGTGATTTACAAATTAATCAAAATTGAATTTCATTCCATTTACAACAGATAACCAGTTTAACAATACCTAAGCATCAAGCAAAGTTGCCATTGAAATCAAATTTCATTCAACTGACAAAAGATCAAAAACCAAATCAGATTTTGTCCAAAATGAGATTCAATTAAATTTGACGTGAAATTCAAAGAAAAGTTTCAATTAGCTCGTTTCAAGTCATGAAATAAAAGACCTGTAAGCGATCTACCTCTAGATACCTCTATCCATCTCAATCTAGGTACTTCCTTCCTCTATCACTTACAGTGAACCTATTTAGCATTGAGTATTAGGGAGCTTCAGATTCCACATTGGAAGTAGATTTAAAGCAGATCGAGTTCAAGTAAGAGTGCAATTAAACAAACAATTCATTGGGCGCCCAGGGCCGATCTCACAAGATCGAGCGTATCTTTTATTAGATTGAATCCGAAGGATAAATTGATATGTTAATCGCTTAAACTTTCTATCCTTTAAAGAAGAAAGGCGTTTAAATAAAAATGTGACACATTTTAATCGAAGAATATTTCTGTTTTTTTTCGATTTTCTTAGAGTTCCAAAAACTCTATTTCCGATAATTACTCAGAGTGAAATTCATAGATTTTGAAAAGCAAAGGTTTGTGTCACTCGTCCAGCATTATGTCAAAGTGGTTTTCTGTTGAACCTCCTTTAATCATCTTTCATCAAAATTCAAGATGAATGAGCCACTCTGGCATGATCTCATTTCGTTTTCACTTTCAGTGGGAAATTGAAATTCTGTTTTCTCTACAATCCAGAATTTCATTCATGCAAGATTCTTATTTTTCAATCTAATTTGTTTTATGAAGAAAATTGTTTTAAAAATTAGGTCAAAGTCAGCCATTAGAGACGAATCATGCATGAAGTTATTGAAGGTTCACGTTAGAAGATGTTTTCGCCCATTCCTTTCCGTTCTGTGGAGCTGAAGCGCATGTTTGACTACTAAAACTAAGCCAATTTGTCTATTTTTGGCTTTATTCATGGATGAGGCCAAGTTGAAAATGCTCTTTATAACTCGATCAGCTTTTCTCATTATGATCAATTCAAAATATATTAACATTTAGAGCACAAAAAGATAACCTTTCACATCTTTTGGTGTTCAATCCCAATGAAGGTTTCCATTTCAATATTGGTTAATGAATTATTGCCTTTACAAAGCAAAGTAATTACGACTAAAGGTTGCAATTGAAACTGTTTTCTCAAGATGAGCACAAATATTAATCAACTAATTTCATTTAAATGTAAACTAATGAACTTTCTGTTGAGCTGTTCAGTTACCGAACCTATGAAAGGATGAACAAAAAAGAGTAAAACTTGCAACTTTTAACATTGGAAAAGCTCTGGGGATAAAAAGAGTTGAACAAACAAAATTAGTTTGAATTATATTATATGGAAGACAATAATGAAATATTACTGGCAATTGAACATGATATAAGCATGATAATGATAAATGTTTCTCTCGAGTTTCCCCATTCCTTTATCCAGAAGCTTCATTACTAATGATTACCATTACAATATGTTAACAGCATTAGCAATTCAATTTGCATTATCAACTTTACTCCAATTATCATCAACTTTTCAAGAAATATATCAAATTTTCTAATATCCAATAATTGGAATGGAAAGGTAAGCAGAAATTCATTTCAATATTAAATGCCGAGTTGAACCAGTTGAAGCAGAAGCAGCGTCAAGACAACTATTCAGAAATGAAAAAAAAAGATTTTTTCGCATTTTCATTGCATTCTAACTTGACGTTTAACGTGACAAATATTTTGAATAAAATGTTGGAACAAAATTTTCATCGTTTATTTGCTGTTTAAACAGAGAGAACCTTTGGTAACCTTTGATGAAGGAAAACAATGCCATGAAATACCACACAGCTTATTAGTATTCAGTTGAAATTTTGTTTATACTCTATTCATTTACTGTTCACTAATAGAGTTGATCAGGAAACAAAATATTCAACTACAAGCCAATGATGAGCAAACTTTACTTGATTGTGTTTGCATTTGCTTCTCTCATTTCATTTGTTCACTACTTTTCGTACAATTTTTCCTTTCCATGAATGATATTACTGAACAAACACGCATTAACAAGATCACAGTGTAAATCAATATTCAATAATTTGAGATCTTCTCTATTCGATGGAGATTTCAATTTGACTCTGTTTCATCGCTTAAGGTTTCGTTTAATGATGTCAACAGCAATCATTTTCACTTTTTAATCGACAATCTTTAGTCGATCTTTGTCACTTAATTTCACCTTTGACTCAACTTTCGGTGAAATTTAATGTTGAAATTCAAATTCTGTTGCATCTGACATTTGCATAAATAGTTGATTCCTCTGTGAAATGTTCTTGTTCCATGATGTTGAGTGAAGCAAAATTTCAATAACAATGATAATCCTACTTCTCTCATCATTAGGCAACGGTCTCTCAGCCTTACAATAGTGGCTCAATTTGCAAATATCAATCAGATTGCGCTCCTTTGCTTTTGTTGGCTTAAAATTTAAACTTAGTTTTCAATTCATTTCTCATTCATCTTCAGTTGATTATTGAAAAGACTGGAAAGCTCATGCATTTGATGAGCTGCAAAGAAATAGGATCAACTTTTTCTTCCACTTCAAATCTGAACAAGATGTTTTTGAATTATTATTGTCATTATTGTGAAGCAAGAATGAACAGATAGTACAGAGAATTTGAAATTTACTTGAAAATGGTTCAGTTAACGATCAACTTAAACTTGATAAAGCAAGGGAAAAGGTCAGGATGGAAGGAAAAGATAATTTTTTTGTCGAAAAATGCTATTACATGAGTTATCATGGAGTTTGCTTGCATTTTCCCATCCATTTCGTGTCACAGTTAAATGTACAAGTTTCAAGTTTCATGACGATTTATAAAGTACAGAATTAATCAAATTGATCGGTTCGACAAAGGTTGCTAATAAATTGTTCAACAGCATTCAGATTGTAATATAACTAATGAATGTTACCAATTGATGATGTTAAACACTATTGACAACTTTTTTTCTCTCATTATCTCGTAAAATAATAGTTTGACCAACATGGTCAAGTTACTTTTTGCTGAACAAAGGCTCTGTTGAGTTTAATGAGTCAAGACAATTTAATCTGAAATTTGGAAATGAAATGAATCGAAAAGAAAAGATGGAAACAAAAAATAAAATCTTGTGCGGACTAAAGGCCTTCAAGTTGTGCTCTTGTGATGGGGCAAGAGTGACTTTACTGGGTTGATAAGGTTGATGTCGTTTGGCCTCACCAAACATGTACTATCATGGGCTTCATATTATGATTAAATGAAGTTATTGAAGCGAAGTTTCATATTATTTTTTTTCATTTTTGCTTCTTTTTTGATCAAGTAAATCAATCGATTTGTTGTGGTTTCAGTTTTGATCCTTTACTGTCTCTTCATTCCGTTAGTATAAAGATGTCAAATGGAAAACAATTTTCACGATAAATCATTATTATTGATAAATGTTTTATAAAGAGCAAATAAAAGCGATTAACTTTATGAGATCAATTGTATCACAGGCAATCAAGAAAGAAAGTTTGGCTTTAATTAAATTGTCTGGAAGCGATAATCTGATCAAAAGATTTACCAACATTTGAAGATGTAAAGGTTGGACTAGAGTCACCCTGAAATCAGGTCAACAAAGTTAAATTGAAACAGATGACCTGAAAAAGAGAAAACCTTTCATCAGCTAGATTCCAACATCTCTATCATAACAACCATTTTATTTAAAGTTGATGAAAATTTCAGCCAAACTTGAAGGAAGAAAAAAAAGAAGCTCAAATTGAAATCTAAAACGCAACATTTTTCCTGTCCAATTTAGAGTTTAAATGGTTCCAAGTATTGAATGTCAAGCTGGAGGAACAAAATTTCCAGATGAAATTTGATTCCAAATGAAAACTAATCAGACTGGGAGGATGAACATAAAGTCAACTTGAACTTATAATGAAATGAAAAATGGTGAAATAAAATAGAATTGAATTTCAACATTTCACGATGAATTTTCATTTTATATTGAACATTGGCAGTTGAACCTTTGACAGTTGATCAGTTAAAAGTGTTCTCTTCGTTGATCAACCTTAATTATTGTTAATTTTTTACCATTTGACACTTTTCATGAAACAATTTTCTTTGCGAACAAAAATTTCCACGTAAATGAAAGTTTAATGATGCAAGAAGACGGAATGAAGATGAGGATGAAGAAAGAGAAAAAAAGAAGAGATAAGTTGATCTTGTGATGATGAATTTTCTTACAATCTAAAGGTATTCCATTGTTGTTCAATTCACCTTGGAATCTGTTGAAAGTGAACAGAAGCGAAAAGAAAAGGAAAAGTAAATCTAAATGAATTAACATTAATCGTGTTATCGTTTTGATCAACAGTTTCATGTTATACAAGCTCGTCAGTCTCAACTGTTTTCACAATATTTTTTATTCAGTTTAACAACTTCATTTCATCATGCAATTTGAGATGAAATTTAATTGAATTGAGAGACGAAAAACGTAAAAAATTTATTAGTTTCAATCGTTTTATCGCTCATTAAATGAAAGGCATTAAATTTTGATGCAAAAAGATGCAAAGGAAAAAGTATTAGACAATGATAAAGGATGATTAAACACGAAGAAAGATGAGGCAAAAGTAAATTTGAAGAAGCACATGAGAAGCAAGATATTGTTATGATGATGATACTTTTGGACTCACTTAACTTGGAAAGGCTTATTATCTTCATCTTTTTTGTGCTTTTCACAAAAATAAGTTCAACTTGGGATGGAAAAGTGAATAAGAAAATCGATTTTTTCTGTGCCTCTTCATTCCCTTTGCTTGCTTTGTTGTCTTTCCCATTTCATTTCGTTTTTTTTTGTTGCTTCTGTTCCCTTTCATTTTACTCAGATCAAAATATAAATTTGTTTCACTTTGTTTCATTTTAATGCAGCCCAATGCTCATCAATTTCAAGGTAATTGTCTGTTTCTTGGTGTCTCAGCTTTCAACCGAAAAATGATACATTTTCCCCTCTTGTCTTTCAGTTTGAATTTTAAATTCTTTCCTTGAATCAATTGTCTGGTAAATTGTTTCAATCGAACCGATAAACTGTGAAAAACGAAGTGGAAATCATGGAAGGCAAATGAGAACTCTTAACCTTATGGCCGATCAATGATACCTTTGCAACAAAAGGTTGATTTTTTTCACTCTCAGCTTGGAGGGGAATCTCAAGAAAATATTTCATCAATAAATAGAACGACTCTCTGTTATAAACAATCATATTATAGTGATAGTTCATGATCTTGTTTGCTAACCGTATTTGCTCAACCATTGCGATTGTGAACGAAAAACGAAAAATGTTTGAATAAAATAATAGAATTTTTATCAATCCATACAATATATAAAGTCAAAACATTAAATTATTGCGACAAGATTGAGCGGGTTCTAAATAAAATTTTTGCATAGCATGAAAGCCATGCTTAAACTACAATCACGTTAAATAGTCAGTACTTTCTGGGCATGCAGGTTCCTGAGAAATTCACGTTTGAACAGTGTGGGGGAAAAAGCAAAATCAGTATTTTGTAGCATTGTATTTAGGGGAAAAACTTTAGGATATTTAGGTTTAACAATAAAGGATGCATTTAAGTCAATAATATTTAGGATTTTGCTACTTATTGCATTTCAGTTTAATTTTAACCTTAAAAAAGTAGCATTTATTGTTAATCATTTCATTTCATTTTGTCAATTCATTTCTTGAAGATTAAACCTAATTTACTGGCCTTTAAGGTAAGCTATTATAATATACATTTGAAGTGGCCATTGATTTAATTTAATTACATTTTTTCTGCAGCATTTTTTTGCTCCAAAATTTACAATTTCCTTGGAAACAAACATGTCAATCAACATGGTAAGTAATTTTCAATGTTAACATTACCCAAAAATTTGATCAAATATTATGTTTAGTGAAGGATATTCATTATTGAATGGATTAATTCGGATTTTTTTTCTAGAATTAAGTCACATAATATCATAGTCCATTATAAAATCTAATGATTAGTCGAAGAATGATGGTCGTTGGTTCTCGAAATATTGAGGCTTAGGCTTTTGAGACAAATACCTAAAATCAAGCGAATTGTCGATAAATTGGAAAAAGTGTTCGATCGATCATGTGTATGTAGCAGCTATTTTTGTGCACGAATTATAAGTTTCAGCTCTTTAACTATTACGGTCACAGATAGCTGGGGTTTAACTGAAAATCTAAGTGATCTGATGTACAGAAAGCTTGATCTTTCATAATACGTAAGACATTTGCTGTTTAGCCATCAAAAGATACGTACGAAAAATGAGTATCATGAAATACCATAAATTAACTAAAGGCGAACGAAGTTTCAGCTTTGATCTCGATATTCTCGAAAACTGTTGATCACAAAATTGTTTTTAATTCTGAACACATTCATTGTCATCCAAAGGTCTATAGCCAAAAATTTTGACTTTTTAGTTAAGACTCGAGACTTTGTTTGCTTATTATAATAATACGAGCACAGTGAACCAATAAATGACTCTTCGAGCACTCAAACTTGCATAAAGATGTAATAATTTTCTTGATTTTGTTCTCGTGGAAACGAAAAGATTCAAAGAGGTTAGACAAATGTCTGAACATATCGTAATCATAGTTTTTCAGTCGTAAGAGGTAATGAAGTAAATCATAGTCATTATTTGATCAGATCGGGTTCTGAATTAAATTAAAATTGATACAAAAGGAAGGTTGCAGTAGAAGATAGTCATTTCGCTCGAACTTTTCACCCTTTCAGGTTGCTTAGTGTACTTTATTTTGCTCAAAGTTGTTTCAATTTAGTGAAGTTGCAGCTACTCGTAAATGGGTGATGAAAGACATGGCGATGCAAAAGTTATCCTGATGGTTCATTTGACGGAAGAGGTACGCCGAAGGTTCTAGCAGTTATTGGAAACAGAAAATGGCTTGTCAACTGGTGTCAAGAGTACTTACTGCTGGTTGGACTGAAATGCCAGAAGTATTTTGAACTCCGTTTGTAAGTATATTTTTATTCTTTCATTCAACTTTTCAAAAGCAAGATATGGAATCCTAGAGGCTAAATTAGGAACGTAATGACCGTTGAGGTTAATCTACATTATGGTTAACTGACAAGCAGTTAGAACCGAGATCAAAAATTTGTTCGGAGTCGTTAATGAAGTGTAAGTATTACAATAGTGATACAGAATTTAGCGACAATAGTTATACAGAAAAATAAGAAAATGCTGCTGATAAGGCCATCGCAAAAGCTGGTCGTTATTTAACAGGAGAGGCCGCAAAAACTGTAAATCGTGAGTACCTTTGAATATAAATAAATGAATTCGATTGATTTTAAGTGTTAATCGCTAGAAAACAGGCAATTTTTTTTGCTGTATTTGCGCCAGTAAGCTGTATCTCTGCCAATGTACTTGTTTTTTGTTTTGAAGGAATTACATGATAATTAGAGCTGGAATAAGTATAAATATAATAAATGAATACTATAGAGGGGCATGTGCCACGAAAAGTCGATCTCTGTAGAATTGAAAATTAGTTTGATTTTATGAAAGAGGGAATTAAAAAACCATGTTGAGTCTTTTCAAAACTTCCGTAGCATGTCGGGTTGGCCGCAATTACGCTTCAAAGTTGAATTTATTTTCGATGATTTCTCGAGAAATATTCATGATAGAGATTTGAATTTTTGTGTATAGATATAGTTCTTAAGAAGCTCTATCGATGGAAAGCCGGAAATATATTTTCGAAGTCTCAGAAAAAAGTTTGAATTTTGACCATTTGCTTCCTCTCGAGCAAGTTACATTAACTTTTTTCTGAGACCCCCGATGGATCCAATCTTTTACTAAAAAAGTACAATTAACTTTACAGCTTTTAGTACAAATCACATATGAATAGGTTGATTCATTTAGGAGCTAGAGCTTGTCGATAAAAATAAGGCCGCTCTCATAACAGGCGAACTACTATTCATACGGTAAAAGTCCTCTGTCAGGACATATCAACCGATTTAAAGACCAACTTATACTGATCAGAGTTGAGTTTGATCAAGCCGTTATCAATTGCGGATCGATTTAAGTATAATGACATAATCGCAATATCACGTGATCAAAGTCTTATAAATATATTTCCGGCTGTCCATCGATAGAGCTTTTTAAGAACTATATCTATACACAATGTCAGATCTCTATCATGAATATTTCTCGAGAAATCATGAAAATAAATTCAACTTTGAAGCGTAATTGTGGCCAAACGCGACATGCGACCCCTTTTAAGTGTTAGCCGCGAGAAACAGCCAAATTTTTTTAATAATACCTGTTGGAAAAGATTTTTTCACGATTTTCTTGCCTATTTCAGAACGACTAAAAGACGGTAATTTTGTGAATATTTGGCTAGTTTTTTCCTTTTAAACTGATTAATTAAAGCTAAATAATGTTTACCAAAAAAAGATCACAATCAATTCTTTTTCACAGCAATAATACACTCGACATCCTTAAAATATAAGTAAGTAAACTTTTGCTTTATTTTGAAATGATTTTCCTTTGAGTGAAAGTTAAGCTTTAACTTGCTCGGATGGACACGTAGGTTTCATGCATTTCTGTATGTTTAAAACCAATAGTTATCCAAGATGAGATGAGATCAAAGCGAAACTACCATTTCCAAAATTATGAATCTGTTGTCTCTTTTTCAATGTTTTATCCGAATCCAATCTCTTTTTCCATGAATAATCCAATCAAAAACAAAAATATTTTATCATAAATTGAAAACGTTTGCTTATTTTTGAGAAAAAAAGCTCAATTCTGTTTCAATATCCATCAAAATGAAGCATTTGTGAAATGCAACCGATTTACTCTGTTGACCATAAATTCTTGTGGAATCATTGAAGATCAAGTTTGCGATTTATGAGCCTAAAAATATTCTAATCATGACTCGATTCTAAATTAAATCGTGTTCGCTCTTTTCCTATCAGATGTTTACCATCAAAATTATCATGATATGGTATTGAAATGAAAATGATATTTGCTATTGAAGCCAGAATTGGCCGCAAGCTATCAAATGTATTCTATAAGTTTATACTTGATAAATAATAATCGAAATGACACTTGATTGTGAGTCACTTTAATAACAAATTAATGTTGCCATAATAATAAGTTGAACAAAAAGAGATAATTTTTGCAAACATGAAATAATAATCTTAAACAGTAAAGTGAACTTTGATAATAACAATATCAATAGCCGTGAGCAATTCATTTAATCACAAGTTTCTTTCACCGATACAATTTGTTCATTCTACTGGAAACGTTTAATGATAATAACTGTCTGTTAATAATGAAACGATTCAGTTTTCAATATCAAGATGAAACGAAATGATTTATTTCACTTTTGAAAGAGAAAAATTGAAAACTCGAAATTTCCAGCTTGCGATCAGTTGAAGCCTTTATCAATTTTAATTTAAACCTTATCATGTCAAACATGGCATAATCTTGTTTGCTATAATCAATTGGCAAAGTGTCTCTCGACTGACCAGGGAATGAGTCAAATGTGATAACATGATGAAACAAAAGTGTAATAACAGGGAATGAGAATTAATAGCAATTCCTTTTTTCTCTCGTTTCTCTTTTATCTCTTTGCTTTTGCTTACCAATTGCATTATTTTTTCATGCTTGATAATGGACATTCAATGTCCTAAATCCTTGATCAAACTACGCTATACACTTAATGGACAGTCCAAGACTGTTAACCTCATTCGCATAACACATTTTTGGTCAAACCAGAAAATAATTGAATGCTACAAGAGCAAGATAGAGATAACATTTTCATTTCAAGCTTTTCTCACAAAATTTATCGCTCTTCTATCGTTTCCTCATTTAATTAGTCAATTACAATTCTGTGATCTTTTCCCATCGACATTTAATTGCTTTTGACCAGCGAAACTTTTATCCATTCAATTTGCTTCATTTTTCTCGCTTCGATCTTTTACTTTCACGTAAATGTTCAACAGAAGGAAAAAAAATTCAACTTTTTTCGAGCAAATTTCATGGTACATAGAAATGGCTGAATAATTAGAATTGAAGTCATTTCTTTTTCAAGCTCATTGACTATCTAATCAACTTATGAATTTATCTTGGCGTTTAATGAGAACAATTTCATTTGCGATTTTTCATCCTTAATGCCATGAAATACTGAAACCTTTCATAAGTTGAACCTGTCTTATTGATCAACTAATTTTCCGTGTTGTTCGCTCATCGATTATTGTTGCTGAGAATGTATTATATTTACGATTCTTTACTTACCTGTAAGCCATGTCATCGTCTTCACCTCCCCAGCCCCAGTAAAGATTAGAGTAACCGTTTACAAGAACAAAGTGGGCTTTAGTTATGGCGAAAACTCCTCCAACCAGGTATGAATAGGGAAGTCTGTTGAGAAGCGCAAAATTAAATGTTTACTTTTGTTTACTTTTTCATTGCATTTTTGTAGCAATCAATCACATTGGAAAGGCTAAATTGATTGAAATTGATAACTTTATCAATTTCAATATTAAACAATCAATCATGACTGGATAATCAATAGAATACTTTTTCCGCTAAAAGCGCATTAAATTGACAGGTAACTATCGAAATATAGATTTTATATAATTTTTGCTTCTTAGTCGAAACCTCAACTTAGCATTGATTTGCTTCAAAAGATTCATTTTACAATTGTCTTTACAAAACATATTCAATAAGATTATGATGCAAATGATCCAACGTAAAATGTGACCTTATTTATGTTGAATAGTTTCCAACCGTGTGAGGATTTAGCTCTGGCAACAACATGCCATTGTACTTACGAGTAGTTGAATTTATCGACGGCTACAGACATGTGTCGAGGTTCGGATGGACAAGAGTAAAGATTGCGATCATCTTCAGGAATCAGGTCAACATCGTGAAAGATGAAACAATGATAATCGTTATCTTTTAAGGCTTCCTTAACACCAGCATTCATCAGAACGCCTTTATTGAACGTTTCATTTCCCGACTGATCGAGTTTTTGGTGCATTTAAAGTTGGACAGAAAAAATGAAATTAAAGTTTTTAATCAAATTGAAATGCATTTTTAAAGTCAACAGTGCGACCTTTGAAACAATTGAAAGTGATTGTTGTTTTAATTGCTTTGACTCAATTTCAACTCAAGGCAAGTTAATAATTGTAAAATGTCAAGAAAAGTTGTTGGTTGAAAAGAAAAATGAAATTACTTTTCTTTGCATTCTGTTAATTAAATTGTTCAACTGCAACATTTCATTATTAAATGATTAATTGTGTCTCACAATTTCAATTGTCTTTCACCTTGTAACACTAAATTGATTGTTGTCTTCAATAAACACATTCGCTGAGCAGCGAATGCAAACTTTCTTTCATTTAACCATTTGAATATCACTTCTGATGCCTAATACCAAGAGTTGAACAATTTCATTGAAAGTGATTGTCAAGTTACCTGTTCAATAACATAAACTTTATAACTCAACAGTTGCCGTTGAAGGATAGGATGAAGATGATGTAAAAGTATGCGAAGATGTTGAAGACGATCACGGTAAGGAATTATAATGGCCACTCTGTGACGAGGATAACAGTCGACTGGTTCCCATGATCCACCCAACGCAAGATTTGAATGCCAGTCTGATTCTTGTTTCATCCAGGAATCACTGGAAACATCAAGATCAATCTTTGTTCGGCCAACTGGACAGAGTAAAAAGGGAAGAAGAAAAGATTCAACTGATAAATCAAGTTCAATTGTGCTTTTTTTCCTCATTCATTTCATTTTCATTAGTTGCTCATTATCATGAAGTGAAGCTTATTCAAAATTCAACACTTAAAGCGAATAGAATTTTATATTTCAATTCAGTGTTGAGTGTGATATTTTTGCCTCTTTTGGTTTAGTTTTCCTTCCAACTTTATCTCAATTCTTTTGGGTGTTTCATGATATTGCATTTTAAATTGCATTTCAACCGACAGAATGATAACTCAAAAAGACATTCGACTTTTCCCATTATCGTGTTTTCCAACATTAAACTTGCTCTTGTCCAGCAAGACAATTTGTCACATTTACTTTCATTAAATATTTATCAGATAATTTGTTGAAACTGTGTTTAGCAAATTAATTGAACCATTATCAAGTCAATTACCGTTTAACGACGAGTTTATCTCTTCATTTTGCATCAATACTTTCAACTGGATTCAACTTTTCATGAATCAATGATGCATCTCATCGGAATCGGAAGAGGTTTGTCGATGAAAAGCTGTTGTCAATAATGATGATTAAATGTTTGATGAATGACGAGTCAAACAAACTTGTCAAACGTTTGTTTTCATTTTGTTTGTTTTGATGGTAAACAAAAAAGTGACACAAAAAATGGGAAACCAAATGATGGCATTTCATCAATTCAGTTTAATGTTGAGACTGAAATATCAACATTTGTGAAGTAAAGTTGAAAGGATACCAAAACGGCGAGATAAATTGGTGAATCAGTCAACTGAATGAAAGTCATTTGATGAGTGATAAAGTCAAATAGGAATGAAGAGAAGAACCATCAACACAAACAAGCAGAATAATGAAATTGTCCGAGCAATTTAGATATTAAAAGCTTAACCATGTAACTGGAAGAAAAAATCAAATAAAATTGTGATTCAACAAAAAGTGCTTCAATTGGGATTTGATATTCTTTGCATCAACATTTTTAATTTAAAATTGAAAGCCAAGAGACTAAAAGGAAAACCCAAATTGATTAAATTGTCTTCTAGCTTTTGCTTCAAAATTAATGAAACAAGTTTTGCCTTAAGGTTAGATTTAATCTGGTTTAAGTTTGATAATGAAAAATTGAATGCAAATAAAAAGATCAGCAAATGCAGATTTCATGGAAATTTTCATGTTCTTTTGAAACTCGATAAGCAGCTTGAGTTTACAAAGTTTGTGTCTTGCCAGTGATTTCATGGAGAAAATAATCTCAATAAAAGTGTTTCAATTTTTTAGTCTTCTTCTCATTTGGTAATTCATCTCTTGATTGAATATTTTCATTGAACGATGAACGATGAAATGTTGGTTCAAGATTATGATGGAAAAGGTGAGAAAAAATTGTGATTCATTTTTTTTTCTTCGCTTTGCTTCTCAATCTTTTATCTTGCCAATGAACTCAAAGTTTGTCTCTGATGAAATGAGTTGAGACGAAAAACGAAAAAAAATAATGTTTAGTGATCATGAGATGATGATGGATCAAAGAGATGATAATAAGAGGATGAAACGAGTTGGAAAAATGGAACCAAAGAAATGATGATGATGATGATGATGAGCTAAGTGAACAAAGTGTTTCCATGAGACGCGTACCAAGAGGATAAAAGATGATGAAAAATGATTTACTTTCAAGTCTCAAGCTAAAGTTGGCGAACAATAAAGTGACATTAAAAACAATCAATTATTGGATAATCAAATCAATCAATTGTTATTGTCTTAGTTCAATCTCTTTCTCTTCATCATTTATGTTCTGATGAAAAGAAGCATTAAACTAAAGATTATTCAATAAAGTTTAATTTGTTCACAGACTATCATCTGAAAGATAATCCAATTAAGTTCATCATCAATGTTGTTCATCGTCTTGAAACACATGGAAATATATTCAGACTCGAGCTTTGGGTGAAAGTAAATTCCTTTAGACTGAATAATTTGATGAGATTTCATCTTTGAGGCGAACAAAAAAAGTTTCAAGAAAATGATAAAACGATCAAAAGATGTTGAAGATGAAGGACAATGTTCCATGTTAAGTTGCTTCTTCTGATTGCATAGATTGAGTGAGTGAATTCAAGAATTTCAATGTCGTGATTTGCATCATCTTACAGTTTTAAACTTAAGTAAAGCTGCATCACCATGAAAACTGAACTTTATCCTTTTATCATTTCACTTGAGTAGTGGAACAAGATTGACATGGAAACGATGTAAATTAAATTATGTAAAAGACTGTGTGAGGTTAACTTGGTTGTGAAAAGTTGCTCTTGTGACTTCAAAATGAGCAAAGCTTCACAAAATGAAAGGAAAAGTATGAATATTCTGGTTCGTTATCGGAACAAGTCCAACCGATGATAGAATTACATTGCCTATTCGATCAAATAGCAGTTTCAACCGAAGAAGCAAACGATATGATATTAGATACAATAGAAGCCAATTATATTATCACTCAATTATGACCTTCTCATCAGCAATCATTGTTCATCTCCTTAGATGAGATTATCATGACTTTTGACTGTGAACGAAGATGAAGACTACGAGCAAAAGGTCTAAATGAGATTAACATTTCATGGGTCGAGGTTGGCCTCTGTCGGTTGAAAGATTAATGTGTGTCTCGATAGGGCTTATCAACTCATAGTACTTGACTCAACTCGAAGACAAGGAAGGACAGGAAATTTAACATGTAAATCCAATTATCGTGAAGCAAAATTCAATTTGTTCACATATATTTTCCTTTTCTAATTAATTGTGTTTCCAAAGACAATTTTTGTTGAAACTCATTAGTTAATTTAGTTTAAACTTTTTTTCGGTCAATTTAAAGTTGAAGATAAAACAATTTAAAAGCTGTTTGTTTTCCTTCACTGAACAATCATAATTTTACAAATTATCCAATCAACCATTAATCTTGCGATCGGTGTAAATAGAAGGGAAGATTCCTTGCCAGTCAAATGCAATTTGTTATCAACATTTTTATCAATACTTGCTGGGAGTTTTACTTGCAACTTTGCCTCGAGCAAATCTTTACATTTGAATACAAATGAAAAGATTATTTTTGTCGGTTCATGATAATAAATTGTTCAACCTTCAACATGAATTCAGATTGTGCTCAATAAATCGAACGAATTTATTGGCACAAAATTGAACGAAAAAATTGCAAGTCAATATCAATAAGAGAATAATCTTGAAAGATTATTTTCCTTTTCCATATTGTATCAAAGTGTTCCGCATGTATAATGATACGATTATTTAATCATTTCAACTTTCATTCTTCTCATCATGAACTGAGATTATGTTGAAATAATGGGTTTCCATGAGCTACTGTAAACCATGTTAATAAATAGATTTGAAGGTGACAAAAAATCATTTGATAAGCTTGCAAATGATGAAGTGTTTGAAGTTGGAAGAAAGTGAATCTAAAGTTGAAGGAAAAGCCAAGTTGAGATAACAATTTTTTAATGAAATGCTGAAAAAAAAGTTCATTCCCTGTTCATCAATTTCATTCTCATCAAATCCAGTTTTCGGTAAAACAGAAGTTCTTCTTGACACAACCATTGACGACTTGATTGAGAAAATGATTTTACATTTAAAGTGATTAAATTTTTGGGCGCAAAAAAGCAATTGCATCTTGCATTAGTTAGGTTATTGCGATGAAAGTCGCAGACGAAAAGTCAATTGAAAAGAATGAAAACTCAGAATTGAAATAGAAAGGGTAAAACAGTTTGTTTTTATTGATATTTATTGACCATTATCACATTAGACTGGCACAGAATGCCATTTAAACTGAAACTTTTATTAGTACTATCACGATAAGCTAGCAATTTAGTGTTAATCTTGATTTACTTTTTATCATCACAACAAAAGTAATATGAAAAGCATTGAGTAAAAGAGTGAGAAAAGACAAATAAAATAGAAATCGATTGAAGTAAACAATAACAATCACAGTTTACCTAATAATACATAATGTATCATCATTTTGGACCAACAGTTTATG
Organism: Tetranychus piercei; assembly: GCA_036759885.1. Lineage (NCBI taxonomy): Eukaryota > Metazoa > Arthropoda > Arachnida > Trombidiformes > Tetranychidae > Tetranychus > Tetranychus piercei. The sequence continues at coordinate 25,014,851 of CM071877.1, forward strand.
GGAATCGTTATCAATATTTTTATGGTTATAAGCAATATTTTATAGACATTAAGTAGCTTTCCAGTTAAAGGTCAGTAATGAGTTGATCTTTTTCAGCTTTAATATCAATTTGGCTCATTATTTTCAACTTAACTGTAAATTTTCACCATTTCGTTCTCAACTGTAATCGAGTTGAGAACGAAATCTCATCGGCTTTCGGTGAAACACTGATTCAAGTAGAGTTGATCAATAAAGACTGATTAAGCAAACATTGGGTTGCAATGAATGTTTACCAAAGTGCAAGGAATGCAAGTTTTCAAGATTATTGTGTCAATTGAAAGTGTCAAGATCAAGATGTGATCATGTTAGACAAATGAAAATATTTGATGAGTTGTGATGAGAAATGAAAACAAGTTTGGATGAAATGAACAAAGTTTGGTGTAAAGTTGAAAGGTTGTTGTTGTTGGTGGTGGTGATGATGATGATGTATTGAAAGATGTTCAAATAATGGAGCTTTGGGTGGCTTAAAAAGGTAAATGTATAAATAAAAGAGGAAAACAAAGTGACATGGTTTTCTTGTTCAATTCATGTTTTCTTACCTGTCGTTTCATTTCAACTTGTATAATATATGTACAGCTGTGTGCAGGGGAAAAGAAACTGCAACAACAGCAAGTGAAAAGTGTATACAGATTGACTGTTTTGGCTTGCTTTTGTTCATTCTTTCAGTTCGTCTTTTCTCACTTCAATTTTAGCTACTTTTTTGTTCAACTCAATCATTTTGCAGTTACATTCAATTCCTTCTGACAAAGAATACTTTTCTTGCTGTGGACAGATGATCATGAGGATGCTTTCAAGATGAGTTAAGATTAATGATTAGTGTGCAAGATGACAAAAAGATTAACGGTAAAAATCTCAGCCTTTGAGTTCATCAATTAAATGATTCTTGTGCAATGATAGTTAATCATTTTTTTCTGGTCTTTCGCTCAACCAAAAGGTACAGTGAAAAGCAAAGGTAAACAAGTGCAAAGTAAAGACTAGAACCAATGTTTTAGTAAAGACATGGATTTCTCGTTCAACTCTTTTCTCATCATCAATCTCGAACCTGGAATTCACATTCAATCCAAAAAACAAATTTTCTTCTGGAAATTGATCGATTTGTTTCATTTCTTTTCTTTCGATTCATGAAACCCTAACTAAGAGAACCTTTGAGATTAAACAATTTGGACGCATCTTGAGGCGCTTTTCGACCTCAATGAAGAAAATAGGCACTGAAACCAATCAATTGTCTAGTTAAGTTTAAGTACCGATAAGATTCAGTCTTGTTTATGTTGAATCAGAAGGTAAAACCAGTAATCATCCACAGAACTGTATTTTGCTTCAGTTGAAAGGCTTATATAACTTTGACTGGAAACTATGCTGGAAACTGGCCTTTCTGGTTATTAACTAAACAAGCAATTCTCATTCTCGGAACTGAAAATTCTGTTAATAGCATTAGTTCGGATCGAACATTAATTGGCATGTTTGATGAGGGTCGACAAGGATAGGCAGCCATTGAATGCCCGATTCTGCTATAAAAGCTTTCCGAGTTGGTCAAGTTGGATTAGCTGTTATCAGACAATCATTCAAGTTGACTTTTCTGGTTAAATTTATTTCTAATCAACACTGAACTTTTCCTCGTTTCACCCTTTCACATTAAACTGAATATGATTGCCTTTTCCAAGTGACAACTCGAAATGTTTCGTCACTGTAATAATTGCCATAAATCAGATTTGATTAGTCATTATTTTCTGTGTCATCTCAACCTTTGCCTGTTTGCATCAAAGTTTATTCACTATGATTATTCAATGTGATTTATTCATTTAATTTAGTCAAACCTAATCCATCAAAAACATGAAAACTGATCTTATACTTTAATCATTCCTCATGGTCTATTCCAAGAAACTCATTCACATGCAATAATATAACTGTAAACATCAATTTATTCAGTTTCCATGAAAAGCAAAGCGAATGCTTCTTCTGTCTCTCATCTTTCTCTTCCTTCTCTATTATCCTCTTCTTCAAACCCTAAGCTACTCATCATCCTCACCAATAACATCCCTTTGGCTCGCAATTTCACTCCATCTTTACTCCCACTTGAATCATTCATTTCGCTTCCTTCCTTTGTACAACTTCCTTGCACTTTCCTCCTGAGTTTTACAATAATTTGCAATCAAATGCCTTTTTTGCCTCAATTTTCATCGCAAAATAAGCTAACATTTTCATCAAACTAATTTAATCTTTTACAAATGTAAAATCATATTAATACATTTCTCACAGCATCATTTATGAACCTCTGTTTTCATGCTCATTTCAACCTTTAATCATTAAAGTAAATACTTTTTCTCCTCACTTTTTCACTCTCTAATCATCAATGTAAAAACATGATCATTAGTGAAACTTTTCAATGTAATTTAAGTTTTACCTTTGATAAGAAAGTCTGGGAAAATCATGTTATTCCATTGAACAAAAAAGGTAAACCATGAAACGATTAATTTCGCAGTGAAATTGAGATTCAATGAGAAGTTACAAAAGACTGGATTCACTTGGAAACCTTTTTTTTCCCTTTCAACTTGTCACTTATCAACGGAATAATGATGATCATGGAGAATCGCGAATATTGTGATAAAAGTGAGAAGTAAATTGACAAGAATAGGAAGTGCAAAAAATGATGGATAAACAATTGAGAATAAGTTCGTTATTCGAAGCTCAAGGAATCAGAATATCGATCATTACTGGAGAGAATCGTGAATAGGAAGAAGATGATGTTTAGAGATAAAGAAACCTGAGAAACTCATTGAATTATTTTGACTTGTCTGTTCAATTCCCAATGAAACCCAATAGAATTGGCTAGAAAATAAAAATCAAACAAAGACTACAATCTTACAAGTCTTACTGAGCAATTTTTTCTCTCTTCACCTTTTTATCTTTTTGCTTGTTGTTGCTTGTTTCCTGGTAAAGCTTCAGCTTGTGTGTTCACCATTCATTGTCCTTTACAATTTAATGATGGATCCAAACAAAACTCGAGTAATCATGAAATAAATAATGAAATATACTGAACCAGTTAATGAACGTTCATAAACCTTACAAGCAACTCAATAGGTTAATGGTTCATTTTGTGTTGGCGTTTCCCTTCAATTTACAGGCAAACACACATGAAATGGTCAAAAGTATTTGCTTTTTTATTCTTGTTTATAACATTATTGAGTAACAGCTTCAAAGGCAACTTAACGATTCATTATCACTGAATAATTGAATATTGTTTCAGTCCATCCAACATTCAATTTGCAACTTGAAATGTTCGATTTTTTCGCTCTTCTTTCCTTTTCTTTCCGATTTTTCGGTTAATCATTTATTCATTTTATTCCGCTGGAATAACATTTGTTTAATATAAATTGCAATCAATTTTCCGCTCGTTTCTTTGCCTTCTTTTAAAGAAACCATTTTACAGCTTTTCCTTGTTCAACTTTAATCGTTTCATGTTAATTTAGTTGATGAACAAAAGTTAATTTATTCAATAATTTGAGACAAAACCACAATTGAATTGTTCATGAATAATTTCCATGAAAACCTTGTTTCCATTTTGTACACAACTATTGATTAAACCAGAAGGAAAAGAGACAAAGGATTCGAGTTTTTTGTTCTTTCATCTTTACTTTTATTTTTACTCTTTTTCATCTAAAATGGCATTTAAATTGTTCAGTAAACAATGAAGCCTTCCTTGTGAATCGTTTGCTGTCTCAATTAGTAATTAACATGAGTAATTTTTAAATTAAACGGCAAAAGATTGGAAAAGATCTTCAATTTTAGGCAAAAAAATGATTTTAAAATCTCTTTTTAGTCATCGTAAGCTTAGTCATTTTAATGATCCGACAAATGGAACCGACAAAACAATAAGATCAGAAGATTTGTCGGAAAGTCTAGCTCATATCTTCAACCAAATAATCAAATCTATTTGATCAACTTCATCTTTAGATTTGCTTGATTTACAGAAGTAAATGTTTTGCCGGTGTTTTGCTGCAAGTTCAATGTGCAAGAAAAATGAACTGAAAATTTTTTGGTTGAAAAATGAAATTATTTATCAGCTTTTGCAATCAAAAGATGAATGAAAATAAAAAGTTAAGTTAAATGAAAACAAGAATCAAATATTAGATAAACAATTGTCCAGTCGAGCATCATTTTATGCTTGCCAAGTCAATGAAGATAATAGGATAAACAGAACAGGATAAGTTGGAAAAGTTATCTAAATGAATTTGAGATTCACAGTTGGAAAAGGCTGCAAGATGATGAATGTAAGAGATTTGTAGATAAAATAAATAATAGAAGAAGAAGAAACTGAAAACTTGGAAAAGGATAACAAGATGAAAGATGAAAATCGAAGAGGATAAATGGGCAAGGAAACGGTCAAAATGAACAAAAAGATTCACCGGTTTTGTTGTTCTTTTTCCAGTTGAAATTTGAATTGCATCAATTGTTTCAGATGGATTCAGAGGGAGAGAGAGAGAGAATTGTTTGAGGAAAAAAGGCGAGAAGAAAAAAAAACAGCAAAGTTAAACTCTAGAGATAATTTGTATTCTAAACCATTATTTATTAATGGTCTTTTGTTATGGGCGATTCAAGTTTATTTTCATGGTGAACCATCATCATGTTCAACCTGATGCTTTGATGAGATTTTGTTTCATTTTGCATTTTACTTTTGGACCGCAACTAAAAGCCATTACTGCAACCCTTACATCTTCAACAAGCTCATTACTTTTCAACTTTTTGGGCCTTTTTTGGCTTCCTTCCAGTTTCATCTTTACTCAAACTTGACTTGAATTTTGAAACTCGACTTTTCCTTTTTTTTTCTTCCTTCTTCTACCTTTATTTCCTATTCTTTATCCTGAAAATGAATCGAGCTTTTTTCTGTTATCAACAAACTCAACTTTTGCTTGCCAATACTGATCACATTGGCCAATCAAAAAAGGATCAAATCATCGTTTAAGGCAAGAAAAGTCGACAGCTGAAAACGATACTTGCATTCATCATGATTGTCATCATTCGATGAAATTAAATTTCCCATCTTTTCTGTCAATTTAATTGAATTTTGACTTTTTTCAGCTTTAAATTTCATCAAGTTTCAATTCAAGTTTCAGTCTAGGATTACAAATTAACAGAACTGATAAGATCCAAAATGAGATTTAGTCAAGTGAAGACTTTAAATCTTTTTTTGTGTGAATTGTTTGTTTCATCAGATAATATCACCTGATAATGAGTTTATCTCAACTTTTAGTTTTAATTCTGTTCAAGTTTGTTTCATCATTTAAACATTTTCATTCATAATCAGCTTTGTACTTGAGATAATCTTGCTTCAACATTCGTTTATTTAAACAGTTTCAATCTGGCTGGTCAATTCATCAGCTTGAGACAAAGGTTGCCAGAGAAAATGATTGTTTCAAATGAATTATGTTATGAAAGGAAGAATTTAATTTCACTGAATAACGAAGAGATAAATGGTGCAATAAGCTGTGAATTGAATGAGAGCAAATTTGTCACTCTTAATGGTTATTGTACCATCTATTCAAGTATTTTATTAATAAGATTCATGTGAAACAAATTGAATTCACATTAGTGATGAAAGTTGCCAGAATGAAAATGACGAAGTAAAATTGTTTCACTTTCATGTGCTGATCATTTGTAACCCTTTTTTTATGTTAATCAAATGGTGGAAATTTATTTCAATTTACCTTCTCATCCATCCAAATGGACAGAGCAAATTAACTCATCCTTTTCATTGAAATGACATTTCAATTCATGTTCAACTCACATTGATATCATGACTGGGAAGGCAAAAGAAGAAACCAAATAAGAGTTTAAATGAAAATTATTTGACACATGGAAGGATCCTCTTTGAAGCAAGTTGAAGGGATAAAAGTAACTTTGTTAGGTTGCAAAATTCATGACTTATGACTAGACTAGACTCACGTAAATAACGTCATTTATTATAAATCAGGAGAGCATTAATGCAACTATTTGACCCAAAAAGACCTGATTGAGGGACAATTTGGTGGCACCAGAGTCGCTCGACTGAGGACAAACAATTGACATTCGGCCGATTTAGTCAACCTTTATCAAACACTAATGCAATGCAATAATCGATCATAATTAGAAGGAAAATTTATTTAAGGTTTAAACCTTATCGAGTTGCAATGCAAGTGACGCTGTTAGCTTGTTGGGTTCGTAGTATACTGTGTAACTATACTTTAATGATGAGAAACTTGAGAATGGAAATGACGATGGAAGTGGGAAAGATGATGTAGGAGGAGAAGATTAATGTTAAGAGGCTTTTTTGTGATATGTTATGATTTCTGAGTGAAGATTGATCGAGTTGAAATTTTCTCTCCTTGTTTGCTTTGCTCAAAATGAACAAAAATTTATTCCAAGAAAAGACAGGCTTCAGATAATCTTTATCATTCCTTTCTGTTATTACATGGGAAAAATTTTCTACTCCCTGTTAACCAAATGTCTATTCATTAGCCATTTTCTGTCTTCTCTTATTTCCAAGAAAATCATGATGAAAAACTAAGTTGGACTTAGAGATCTTAAGGAATCAAATGTCTGGTCAATTTCTCAAAATGAAATAACAAATCAAAGGTGGACAGAAGATGGGAAAAAAGGTTGACCAAAGATTTTTCTTCTTTCTTTCCCACTTTTTTCGTTCAACAGATTTGATAAGCCATCAATTCAAATGGATTACTTTCTCCTGGTTCAATGTTTTTTTTTCTCATCTTAACTTATTTCAATATTTTCCGTTGAGATATTTTCTTGACTTTTATGATATCAAATGTTCCAATTCTGTCCAAAATGGCTGAATCGAATATAAATAACAATGGAAAATGGAAATGAAAAGGAAAAGTTGTCCTTACATGAGTATTGCGCCAGTCTTGCTGAAGATGAAATGATGACAACTGGAATGGTTCAAATTCACAATCAATTTCATGAATAAATGTGTAAATTTACAGAGAAATGTGAACCTGAAAAGTCGAGTAAATATAAATTGAGAAGTTTCATTTAGACGCAAATTTCAAGGTTCACCTTAAAATTCAGAACGCATGAGAAGAGCAAAGAATTGGGATCAAAATTTGAGTGAAAGCACAAGGTTGAGCCAAATGGAAAAAGAAGCGTGAAGAAACATTCAGCTTTATCAATGAAAATATGAAACTGAATGTCTACTGTTCTTAATGACTCAATCAAAATGCAAATCGACAGCAAAACCGAGAGTTGAATCAGGTTGCAATTTTGTCAGCTTTACCCTGAACCAGAATATCCTTCAAAACTTGCCTTTCAACTTGATGTATAACAAAAGCTATGACAACCTTCATTAGATCAACTATTGAAAACATTTCCTAATGATATTTACAGCTGTATACTCAGTGATAGGTCAAAGTTTATTCAGCAAAAGACTAGGAATGTGCTTCTGCAGATGAAAAACTATTGCAACTCAAAGTATTATCAGAACAATGAAGTGAAGAGAAAAATTTTCTTATAAATCACATTACTGGTTCTTTCAGCGGCAATCATGAAAAATGTTATCAACTGTTATAATTGAAACAACTCAATGGATGATTATCGTCAGCTAGATGGTGATATCGATGGTAATTCAATAGCATTCAAGATGAAAATTAATCAAAGTAACTTTATCTTGTAACTTAATTCACGGTGAAACAAGAAAGGAATATAATTTCATTATCTTGGCAATCTTTTTGCTCAGGGAATTGAAATTAAGCAGGATAACTCTGATTGAACCAATCAATCTGAATGTTAAACTTTTGTCGAGCAAGAAGTTGCCTTGGAATGAAAGTTGAAAACTAAAGGTTTATCCAGTCAGTTGCATGAAGAGATTTCAATGGCAAGTTTAAGTGAGTAAGCGCTTTTGCACCACTCAATTCATGGAAACAAATGCAATGATTGAGTGAAAAAGGGTAAATATCATGAGAAAATGCAATTTTCGTTTTTTTCTTCTTCTGCATTTCTTCTTTTTTTGCCAACCGAAAGAAGTAAATATTGTCACAATTTATATGATATAATGTCTTTTTTTATTCCTTCTCATCAGTTCAACTTACCTTGAGAAGAAAAAGGAAAATCGAAATGTTCATAAGCAGAGTTGCTAGGAATCACAAGAGTGGAAAAAAGTTTCGGAATAAAATCATGATCAAATATTTGCTCTGTAATATTTAATCGTTAATGTCTTTCAATGAAAATATTTTGATATTTTACTTTTGACCCTTTTGTCAGCTTATTTTTGCCTCTAATTTTGTCCAAATCCAGTTTAACCTTGCTTCTTAGAGTGGCCAACACTGTAAGCTAAGGCTTTATGGACAATGGTTTGACCATCGGATTATTCTGCATTATTATTTTGATGCATTAACTGACATGAATAACGGTTCAGTGTCAAGTGGCTCAAACCTTTTTCAATCAACTCTTTCGAGCTGAAGCAGTAAAGTCAAAATGGATAAAATCAACAATTAAATTTCTCTTCATTTGAGAAGTTCCTAAGCTCTACCTGGATCGACTAAATCATTCATTATATTGTCTTTTGTGAACGAAAACCTATTTTCTTTCCGAAACGCATCAACTTCATTGAATAATTAAACTCGAAAATTGAAACAAACTCGAGCTAATCAAAGGTTCCCTAAGCTAATCAATTCAACTTTGAACTTGTCCTTGATTTTTAGCCTAAAGACCCTTATTCAAGTTGCCATTATGTTTTACATTGTAAATGTTGTAAATTAGCCATTCTGACCCTTTAACAGTTAACAGTTATCCTGGTCTCGTTGGCTCTTGAAAATGAATGTTATTTTTTGCCGTTAAACACTAACTTGCATCTTCAATTTTTATCTGTAATAATGTTTTCAACTAGAATAAAGCTTCGAGATTAAAATTTTCTTGATCCCCAAGGCTCATAATTTGTTCCGATTGTTGAACCTCCTTTGGTGTTTACCGTTGCATGTTATACAGTGATTCCACTTGGGCTGAACCAGTTTTCTAATTGGGAGACAATGGTTTCCAATAAGCAAGAAATGTTACTTTTAACACCTCGGTTCTAATAGTCTAAACTCCAAAAAGCAAGCAATGCTTTCTAAAAAGAAGAAAATGTTTTCTAAATAGCCGAAAATGTTTTTCTTTCTTTGAGTATTTTCATTGAAAATTATTCGATAAGTTCCTCTATTGAACAAAAATTTTCAAGTAAATTATTGAATCAGATTCCAAAAGCCGGAATTCATAAGTTGATATTAATAAAAATTAATGTCTTTGGAATCTGATTCAATAATTTATAGTATAATAATCATGTAATTTTTTGTTCAATAGAGGAACTTATCGAATCATTTTCATTGAAAATACTCAAAGAAAGAAAAACATTTTCGGCTATTTAGAAAACATTTTCTTCTTTTTAGAAAGCATTGCTTGCTTTTTGGAGTTTAGACTATTAGAACCGAGGTGTTAAAAGTAACATTTCTTGCTTATTGGAAACCATTGTCTCCCAATTAGAAAACTGGTTCAGCCCAAGTGGAATCACTGTATTTCATCTCTAGAGGCTATTCCATTTCCATAGACTCAACATGGTGAGACTTTAAAAAGGTTAAAACTGTAGGTGTCCTTTGAGTAAACTTAATAGTCTGACTTGCTCGTATTGTCAATTTGTATCTCAGGCACAACAGGGTTAACAACTAGAATACACGTAATTATCATGACTACAGTTGGTTTGATGCTAAAAGACATTTCATCTTCGCGAAAATCAAACTTTTTTACTTTCCTTCAAACCTAATTTCAGCGAAATGTTGCGACTCAACAGTTGCTACAAATCAAGTGCAATTCAAACTGCTTGTTTGAAATGATATTTCAATAAAACTCGGCCAACTTTCATTTCAATTTGTATAACTTTCTTTCTCATCAACCATCGATGAAATTGAACGATCAATTGTTTTATTCCATTAACATAATATTCCATTTCACATTCATGAAAGTTGGAAACAATTGATTCTGTAAACGATGATCCAAATAAATGAAGCACTTGAAACAACCTCAGTTGCTTGTAACTCTTTTCGTGGTTATTTTCACGTAACTTGATTGTAAAACATTTTTAAATATTGCACATTTGCATGATCTTAGTAATGAAAATAAGAGTGAACATGTTTCGTCTGTTCATGTCTGGAGAATGTTATAAAGTAAAGTAAATCTCATGAAATTCACTTGAAAAGGGCAACTTGGAGAGGAAAGAAAACGAAATGCTCTGAAATGCATTTCAAAGAATAATCATCATTATTTTTTCTCTTTTTTCTTCAAGTTTCCAGTTTCCACTGAGTAACTCTTTTTCACTCTTGTTTCATGTACGCCACACAATTTGCTTTACAAATAACAAGACAAGCTAAAGGAAAGGAGCAAAAGCAAGTGCATCTTGCAAAATAGAAGTTGAAGAAGAGAGAAAAGGGCAAAAAATAAATTGAACAGAATCATGATAAAGTATGATAATGTTAGTTTATTTATAAAGAGAAACAAAATGAAAATTCGTTGAGAATATTGTGAATCATGAATGCTCATTTACAAAGATATTGCACTTTTTGTTGCCTTTGATGTTCGTGTTGAAACCCTTTTCCCTCTTCAATGTTCAATTGAGATTAAAGTTGGAAAAACGAAGGAAACATTTCAAATGAAATGCACCAGAATTGACCTTCAACTTGACTCATTGAAAAGTCACTTTCACTGAACAATGAACATTGGAAAGAATTGTTGAGAAAGAATAAAAGTGAACAGAAAAGAGACTAAAAGATTCTCTTTTTGTATTAAAAGTCAACTGAATGTTATCATGTTTGACGGGATGTTGCTGCTGTTGTTGTTATACTTTGTGTCTCAACCTTTTCAATGGCAAGATTGACAGGGAAGGAAAAGGAAGAGAGAAGAAAAAATATCAAGAAACTGTGTTGGAAGAAAATAAAGATGAAAATGAACGACAAGATAAGTTGAGATAATAAGGGAATCCAGTAATATAATACAAGTTTTATTGTAAAAGCGGAATGGTAGACAAAAGAAGGAAAAAAATTATTCATTCCTTGGGTTATATTTAAATGCAAATTATGCTTGAGTTTGCAAGTGTTTGATGAGTGATAACAATCTGAATGCTTGGGAGTCCTTGACTGGTGAAAATGGTGATCACAATGAGCTTAGAAGAAGAAGAAGAAAAGTCGAAAAGAAACATGATAAATTCTTATCATGTTACAGGTAGATTATTTTTGCGCTTCATTCTCAATGAATTAATCTTGATGGATAAGAATTTCCATTTCCTAACTTGTGCTTCCTTCCCTGTAAAGGTTAAAATTAATGAATCTTTTGGTGAAATGGTTTAACTAGTGAAAAGGATTATCATTAACACACAAGTTAACCTTGGTTATTTATAGCAGTTCATGTTTAGTGTGATATTTATCATTATCATGATCATCTTTATTATTTTATCCGTTTTTTTGGTCTTTTGTATTCAAAGGAAAATGGAAAATTGGAAAGAGAAAAGAAAACATTTTTCGACTGCTCATTGTTGCCAAATGTCATGATATTGTGTCTAGTTAAAGATATGCATTTCAATCGAGAAGTTTATTTTCATTCACTTTTATTGTAAATATTGATTTATAATATAGAGTGTCAATAATATTCTTTGGCTTTGTTATTAGCTCTATCAGAATATCTGCCTGCATTGATAATGGAAATAGCAAAGGATAAGAATTCTGTTTTTTTTTCTTGTTTTCTCTTCACATTTTCATTTCTTTTTCTTCTTCATTCAGCTCAAGAAATCGATAGTGAAAATGTGTGCATTTCAACCGCATTAATATTTGAGCTTTAGACAGCTTTGATTAGCTTTTTATCATCACATTGATTTGATGCTTTGAACAAACAAAAAGTTCCAAATAATAAAGAGCTTATACACTTTTGGCAGGGAAAGTATTTTCAGGTTGCAATGGAAATTATAAAGCAAATGAAACGATCAATTTTACGGAATGAAAGACGGAAAAATTTTTCATTCTCTTTCATCAAATGAATCAATATTCGCTGCTCGATCAAAGTTATCTTTCTGCTGGAAACGATTGACTCCAGTTTAGATTGTATAATAAGATATAAGCCAACTGGGAGTGAAAATTTTCTGAATCGAATAATGATGCATTTTTGGAAACGCAATTGGCTGAACTGGGAAGAAAATAAAAGCAAGTGTTGAATTTTTATATCCAGTTAATTATCGCTTGGAGAGAATTTTATTGCTGAATATGATAACTTGCAAAGAATTGTTTTCTAATGACAACGATTTGTGATGCTTTTTAGCGCTAATTTTTTGTCTCTGGGTGCTTATAAATGCATCAGAGTAGCTTCTGCAAGTTGACTGGTGATTAATGTAAGTGAATAGTGAATTGGTATAAAATGAGGAATGTAATAAGAGAAATGAAGGCAACAAAATTCATCTTTCAACTCCCTGTTCAAGCATGGGAGTTGTAAAGGCAACTTATTCAGCTTGATGTTTCATTCAATTGTGATGATAGATAAGCCTATTGAGAGATATTTTTTCACTGCATTCAACAATAAATGTAACCAAAGAAGTACTTTCACTGTTTTACTCATTCGTTGTTAACTTCTTCTCTGAATAATTTGATTACCATTTGACAAAAAAACGAAATGTTTCAATGAAAACTAGCGAAAAAGTTGGGCTGAAAACCAAAAAAATTAGTATTACTTCGAGATTCAACGAGAGACAATTAAATGTGAGATTAGTTTGTGCAAAGTTGTAGAGCGATTCCATTCTGATGCTAAATCATGACAAAGCACTACTCGCCTAGCCAACCATTTTCACTGAACAAAATCGATTATAACTGTTCCAACATGCTTTGAATGAACATAATTTCAGATTAACTTTCACTTTTGAATTCAATTGAAATCAATTCAATATCTGAGTTGCTTTCAGTTTTCCTGTCAAACTCATTCATACTTGGCAAAGTGAATCATGGAGTTAACTTTCACTACTCATCTTAATATTAACAGAATGCCAACAGCATTGGTATTCAATAGCAACGCAATAATATGCTTTTATTATAAAACATGAGAACATATTAGTTTCTTATTTATCTGAACATTAATTTGGAAGTATTTTGGTTACTTTTTTTTCTTTCAACCATTTTCTCATGTAATTATTTTTCTCCTTGATTATTTCATGATTATCACAGTAGCCTACACAGGTAACAAGAAAGGTAAGGAGCAGAAAAAAAGCAAGTTTCTATTGGGATTTAAAAGCAAGTTGCCAGGGAAAAAAAGTTAATCAGAATTATTTTCTTTACTAATTGGGTAAAAAGTAATGGGTACATCAAATCATTATAATCATCTGTAGAAGAAAGAATTAAATGTCCAAAGTTTTTCTTAACGATGAGTTGTGAGTGAAGCAACATTTTCAATGTAATGAGAAATATAAAAGTTTAACTTGATCCAATGAAACGGAGTAGAGTCTAGATTAAGGTAAATGTTTTGTGCGTCCAATCATTCAGTCCATCAGTCTATTGAAATAGAAACATTTACCAATGAAAATTGAGTGTAATTGGCAAAAGAAACTTTCGAGTTTATCGTCCAAATAATTAGTCAACATTGAGCAACAATTGGGTATAAAGCCATGCTTGGACCTTTAACCAGATTTGAAATAAGGAAAGGAAAATTGAATTTCATGCCTCATTTTGGCAATTAAAGGAAATAACGTTCAGCCCAGAATGTTTTCAAAAATTTATTCACATTTAAAGTGCACAAATCTACATAAATTGAAAATAAAAACTTTAAATTTCTTTTCATTTCGCCTAAAGTTACCTTGAGCTTCCTTAGGTAAGTCTACCTTTGGGTTGGTCTGAATATTCAATGAAAATTGCAAACTCTTCAAACAAACAAATTCGATAAGCAAAATGTTCAAGATGTGAACTGTTAGAACATTTTTCATTGAAGAAAACAAAACTCCAATTCCCTTGTTTCTAATGTTTTTATCAACATTGCTTGATGTTGCCACTGCAATTTGCCATTCCTCATAAACTCAGTTTCGCATCAGTTTCGCCGACCAAAATTTGAATGCAAATTTAAGCTCAACAATTAGCGAAATTAACATTGCAAAAGCTGACAGAAAACAATCGACTTTAAGTGTACCTTGGTTCATGTGTGCTGGACGATGCTTGCTTAGTTCAATGTAAGCTCAAAGACTTGCCCGGTTGAGAAAGAAAGTCTCTAAAGTGATTATCTCTGTAATAAATGATCTAATTTGATTAGAATAATGTTTATAATGGAATTAAAGTTTAAATTGAGTGCTTATTCTGTACAAGTGAATCGAGATCCAGAAAGTGTCTAATAAAAGAAACTGGCCATTAAATAAATGCGAAAATAAATGTCCAGCAATTTCAACATTTGTTACAACGGATTAATATGTTCATGAAATTTCAAGGTAAACTCGACTGTTCTCAGAGTTTCATAACAATTGATATTTTCAGACTGTATTAATCTTCACATCAATTTTCAAGCAAAAAGGCATTCCACTGAATCTTGTTAAGAGCAGAGGAAACTTGCAATTTCACTTTTATAAACCATTTTAATACAATCCATGCAATCTTTTCCAAGCTTAATTCCAAGCTTCTTTGAGTTTATTTGCTAATTTATCTTGCTAAATTGGCAGCATTGGTTGGTGCTTATAAACTAAACTTCAACTACAATCACTGTAGCTTAAGCTGTTGATACAGCATTTGATGAGAAGAGAAGTCTCGAGATGTAAAGGAAAACTGTTCTTGCTTCGAACCTCGATTCCTGCTGTTTCCATTCCTTTATTGACAGCCAATTTTTACTCGTAAATCATTTTTCGCCTTTAAACTTCAAGCAGACGTTGGCTAAGAAGATGAAATTGAAATGAGAACAGCAAAAAAGCTGATTTGATTAATGAAAGTTATTAAACGTTTCTACAGGCAGAAACATTTCCATGAGATGGTTCATTGGTGAAGCAGATTGTTGCTTTTAATATGCAATTTAAGATGAAACATAATGAGATGGAGAAGCATTAATATTTTGATTAATGGAACAAAATTTTTTCCCTTTTTTTCGATCAAAGATTTGGACCAAATTAAATGTAATGAATATGAATTACATTCGATTCATTGAGTGATCATAAATGACAAGGTTATCATGATGAGAATGAAAAATCATGGAAACAAAAAAAAAGTGTATTGAGTTTAATAAGATGAAAATGTATTTCACTGAAAAAGATGTGATTGAGTCGAATAAAGTTGAGTTTATCAAGAGAAGAAAAAATGATTTTTATATCACATTAGTTGACAGGGAATATAAGTTGCTCTCCAATATTCAATATTCAATCATTTGAATCAGAATAATTCATTACAATTCTGGAAACTTTTTCCACCAAAAATGTATATTGGACAAGTTTGAGCAAAAGCTTGAAAACACAATTTTCTTTCAACATTTTTCTTTCCTCTTCTTTTCATTCTTCACCAAGAAAAAAATTTGTTTTCCCACAGGGAATCATATTCATAAATATACATGTTTTATGGGCCGATAATATTATCAATATAATATCCTGGAAACTTGGGAAAGGTATGATAAAGAAATAAAGACTAAATAGTAGCTGAAAAGAAACAACTGAAAAATGAAATGATGCTTCAGAACAGGTCTGAATAAATATCAGATAAACAAGGGAAAACAACAAATCGTTCAACAAACTAATGTTATCGAGTGTTTAACCATTTGCTCAAACTAACCAAACAACTACTCAACTCTTTTCAAATTGACAAGCAAAATGGTGTGTGTGCACTTAGTAGCATCAAGAGTAAAGTTGTAAAACTACGGAAAAAATGATAGACAAAATTTTCATCGTTTAGTCATTAATCAGGATTGAACTTTCAAAGTTTAACCTCGAGACCATTCTAACCCTTTCATATTGCATTGACAAACACTTTATACACTTTATAGAGTTTTCATATTTTCTTCAACATTCATCAACAGTGAGTTGACTCTTGACAATACATCATGCGATTGTTGAGTTCAATCGCATTTACCATTAAAAGCTACATCAACTCGATTAGGCAGGTTTGACTGTTTAATGTTAAATATGATGATCCACTATTTGATGCTGGTCTAGATTAGCTGAGTTTCCTGGCTCACCAAGTTACTGGTGCTGTTGTTGCTTGTTCGGATCAGTCTGAAGCTGCTGTTACTGCTTTGGCTACTGAACTTGAATAATGATCCTGCTGATGATCCTGATCTTGTATATGATGAATATTTTCATGACTTCGCTCTGGCTGTCAAGTCTAAAAAGAAGTTATCGAACTCAAAAATAAGTTCGCTTCAAAATACTATATTCAACCACCGATTAGATCATCTACCTTGAATGGTCTTTAAATTTGAGATTCGAAACACTTTAATTATAATTTGGTCAAAGTGCGAATATGTAGTCGAGTTAAAACCATAATCAGTGTAAAAGTTGATTGAAAAACCCTGTATTATGACAGAAATTGATCTCAAAGTCTAACTCTAAGTTTTGATTATTGAGCAGCCTGCAAGTATATGATATGCAGTAATATTATATCTCATTTCCGGTGAAACTCGACATTTTGATTGTTGATGAATACTTGAAAGGATAAAATTGATTTTCTTAATGATTACTGTAAATTCATGCATTTTCGATACTTTTGAGGTTAATCATCTCTCAGAACAATTAATAACTTTTCTTTCTTTTCCCTTCAAGTTCTCTGATAAAGTTTCAAAACAAAAAAAAATCAAAATGATAATGTGAGAAAGAGAAAAGAAAGTAAAATTATTAATTGTTCCGAGAGATGAGTAACCTCAAAAGTATCAAAACTGTAAACTCAGTACAGCAAGGGCTGAGATAATGATACGCTTTGAAAAAAAGTTATGAACGGTCACCAGTTATGGAGTTAAACTAATTTGATTTAATCAAATTTCATTGTAATTTCTTTGATTAATTAACTTAATGCAATTTTCTTTAGTAAAATAACAACAAAACTCGAAAAATCAGATCAAAAGACAATTTAAGTTGAATGGTATCGATCAAGGAAGATTGAAAAACATAAAAGTGCGTTGCTCGGTGAATAGTGTTAATAAGCTAATATTTCAAGATCATCAAGAGAAGATAAAGTTTATTGCATTGAAGAAAATGAAGTTCAATTTTTCGGACTTTATCGTTGATCCATGCTTCAATAGGAATAACAATTTTTTAATTTTCACTCAAATATCCATTTCATTTCATTAGCATATTGTAACTGAAGTTGTAATCATTTTACTTAAACCTTTTCATTGCAATAACCTTAGGATTCCATTACTTAATCAATTTCATTGTCCTTTTCATGAGTCTTTTATTTTCCTACTTTTTCTTCATATTCAGTTATTCCTTCCACTCTCACTTTGATTTGTATATCATTAATAATAATAGCTTTCCATGTATCTCTTGCTCGATCAACATAACAATAATGATAGTCATCATCATAAGTAGCCATTTCATTTCATTCCATAATCATGATAACATTCAATATAAATTTGCAAATCGACAAACAAGTCAAAAGAAAATGTCATTTCATTATTTCTGATTGAAAAGAGAAAAAATTATGCCATTTGCAAGACTGAAAATCATTCATTGCCCATCATAATTATCATCATCATTATTGTTCAATTTACACAAAATTCAGTGTCATTCAGGGTTTAATGGATAAGACGAGTAAACGTTTAACCATTTCAATATCAAGGATAAACCCTTTGGATTGAAAGGACAATTTAAGCTTCATAAATCATCATTAATAATCTTCAATTCACTTTTCAATTTGAAATGAAATTATCAAACGAGACTTTTCAGGAAAAAAGAGAAAAGTTTTTCCATCTTACAAGTTGATCTTGAAAACAATTGTTTACTCAATCAATAATATCATCAAGGGTAATGAAAAGGTGTAAATGTTTAAGAAGCAATTATCTATTCAATCGCTATTTACTCAACAATTGAATAGCATTAATTCAATATCATCAACACCAATCAAGTAAATCAACATTTAATGTTAATCTCATTTTTTCATGTTCAGTTGAAAGGGAATTTTGAACATTACAAGATTATCTAGACAAATAGCCAAGTGAAACAAGATTCAATGTAAATTAATGTCATTAGACGTCCATTGAAGGTTGATCAGGCAAAAGAAGAATTGATTTTTTTCCCATTTTTCAATGTAAATAACATTTTATGATTCACTTTCGCTCTCATTCTGATGGATAAAAGCTCAGGTTAATCTGATTCATTAGTATTTATAATCCATTTGTTAATGAAAAGCTCAACAATTGGTTAAAACTTTTTCCATTTTTGGTTCTCTTTCAACTCGTTACATCAATCAAGTTGATTGTACACAAGTTTACAAAGATTTCAGAGCGAAAACTGTTTCTGGATGGAACTCAATTCTTGAACTGAGATTGAATATCTCATGTTAGCCTGAATAGAACGAAAAGCTGAATCAACTTTTAAAGTCTTTAGGAAATGATAAGGAAATCAGTCCAATTGGTTCATTCGATTTTTGCTCAACATTTACATTTACTTCAATCACTGAGTAACTCAATCTTTTCATACAGACGTTGCAACTGTCACTTTAATCATGACAATGTTCAGTTAATGTCAAACTATTCTCAATTAAATTTAGTCTAAGAATGAAAATAAAATTCCAAATCAAATCAAAGTTAACAAAATTATAATGAATACAATAGCATGTACTGTTTGACTGATATTGGCTTAAGTTTACTGAATTGTGAGTGATGTAAGGTAAAAGTATCATGACTTTCATGGTAAAATTGATTGAACAAAGAAAACGTTGGGTTAAGTAGAAAAAGAAAGCAAACTAAACCAAAGAATGGAAAAGTTGCATCAAGAATATCAAAATCAAATAAAAGTTGGTTAATCAAAAGAGGAACCAGTCTTTACCTTGTTTTTACTTTACTTTGTACAGTTTTGCAAGATAACCTTTTTCACCAGTTTCAGTTTAGTTTCACTTGGATACAATCATGAATCACAGAAGTGAAAAAAGTATTGATAGATTAAGATCATTTCCTTTCATTGACTTCAATATGCTTGGAAAGTCAATTAGAGGACAATTGCAGCATCCCTCACCTGTATCATCATGGATATACATTTTCATTTGTTCATCACTTATTTTGCTCACTTTTACAATTCAACCGGATATTGAATGTCCATTGGGTCAGAAAAAGTTAATCAATAATAATGGCATCATTAAAATGGATCAACAGAGTTGGAAATGAGTTTTTCAAAGGCAGTCACAGTTTCCATGTAATTATTCATTGAAACAAAGATGAACAGTAAACCTAGCAAAATTGACATTTTTTGAGATAAATTAAATTCTGTCTAAACAATTATCTGTCAACATTAATAAACATTTTTCAGCTTTATGAACAGACTGTCACTGTGCCTCTTCACCAGCCGTTTCTTCGGTCAGGTCGCAATGGATCCTTTAGCTCAAAGTTGCCATCGAAGAAACGAAATTTTAAAGCTGAAAACAATCAGGTAAAAGTTTAATGGTTGACTTGGAAAGTAACAAAGAAAAACGAAATATTAGCAACATTAACTTGAGGTTTACAAATGCATCTGAACGAGAAAATTATAAAGTGAAACTGAATCTGGAAAAGTTTCAATTTTTGAATTTCAATCGATAAATTTTCATTGATTGAATGGCACAAACTTTTGCAGATGATATCGAGCTATTTTATATCGTCATTAAAGAAACAAATTTGTGAGTTTCAACAGCTAAGCTTTGTTGACTCTGAAAGGTGATGTTGGCTGTCAAATTGATTCTAATAGTCAACTCAATTGGATGAATGGATCTAATCTATTCCAACAGATATTAATCATTACATTATTATTTAGCGTTTTTATTTCACAAGTCAACTGCATGGACTGATTAATAGACTTTAACAAGTTTTCTAATTATTCAATTAATTACTTTGATCAAGTGTCAACTAATGCCAGTATAAATGCCAATCATTCATCAAAAGTATCATAATTTAGGTATAAGTGACTAATTAGAGCCCATTGGCTGCTTCAACAACAGTCAATCATTGTTTCACTCAAGCCTCCATGCATCTCAGCCTTATATTGTATTGTTTATGTGTTTATTGTTATAATAAATGAAAACGAAATGAACTTTTGATAAACTCTTTTGCAGGTTTTCATTGATTGAATAGTTAACCAAATAATCAGGAGAAAGAAAGAAATGAAAATGTTAGTTCCAATTCGTCAATCTATTGTATAATAAAAGAAAAATTTCGATTTTCATCAGTCATGGTAATTGAATTAAAATTCCTACGCAAAACAGCGAATCGATTCAATATTTCAAAATTGACATGATTTTAACTTCACTCTTCCTATTGTCAATAATAATAAATATTTTCTAACCGAAACATTGAATGCTTAATCAATCACTAAACATCATCTTCATTAACTTTTTTTCAACATTTAACTTCTTCCTTCCTTTCCAAATATGTTCATTTTGTGGAAATGTTCATGACCATGGCAATGAAACAGTGAAAATCACACAACAAAAGTCTAATTGTTAGGTTTTTTTCCGTTTATTCAATGAAAATTTCCACTAAATAGATTAATAAACTTCAAGAGTTGATTCGCCTACAAACCTAATGTTGAATAAAATTTAATAAGCTGAACATTTTGAGGTGAAAACAATTATTTAATCATTAATTGTAGCAATTGGTTTAAAAACTCCCATTTAAATGAGCAATTGACTTTGATTGGAAACATATTCAACTTTGTTTTCCTTGCTATATTTAGTCAAGCTAATGAAACAGCTTAATGAGCAACAATCAACAAATAGCTTTATACCCAATCCGAGTATCATTAAATAATATATTAACATTCAAGGTTCCATGTTGAGCATCATGTTTATGATTGATTTAACCTGTTGACAGAAGAATCGTCATTTTTTTCTTTGAACTTCACTACATTAACTTTTCATCAAATTTTACTTTAATTTTTTTCTTGGACTCTTTTAAAATTTGATTAATCTAATGCTCAACTGGTTAAAAAAGTGAGAAAAATTTACAACCAATAAATACAGTAAACTGATTAGATACAATTTTACTGCCAAAAATGCAATATTTCAACACCAATTATGAATCAAGCATAAATAATGATCAACCATTGGAGTTGAGCCAGGTTTGGATGAGTTTTGAAAATGAGCTTTAAATGAGGTTAAAATGAGGTTAAAATAAGGTTAATGTAAAGTTAAAAACGTGTTGATAGTTTACCTAATTGATGAGGAACCAAAGGGCATGATAATTTGTGTAACCCTTGAACTGCTGGAGATGACATTTCAAGGTATTCCATTGAGTGGTTACTCTTTGCTGTTGGTAAAACTGAATCTTTCAACTCATTACTGGGCACACGTGGAAAGGCCATGGATGGTGAGGAAGTTTGAAGGGAATCGGTTGATGAACTAACATTAAATTTGACTAGACCATTGGCCAGTGAACCAGCCTTGCGATGGGCTACAATACTGTTGATTATTTTCTTGACTCGCTGTGCGTTGACCAGGTTCTGGAAATAATTTGAATTTGATTGATCTCTAGATGTTGTAGTTTTATCGAGGAGAGCTTCAATGCGAAGCAATTGAGGCTTCTTTGGTTCTTGTAAGCCAATTAGGGATGATGGAGATGATATGGATGGTAACACTGAACTATTCAATTTATCCTTTGAAATATTTTCATTAATTGTATTATCACTAACTGAATAATGTTCATTTGATGAGGTGAACACATTATTCCCATTTCCAGATGATTGAATTTGATTCACTTTTCTTCGTGAACCGATTGATGCTGACATTGGTATTGGTGACAAGGTGGAAGATAATGAGTTTGATGATGATGAGGGTGGTGATGAAGGAGTGGAAAAGGAGGAAATCTTATTAACTGTTAGACGTCGATTAGTGTGAATAACTGCAATTTGCATGAGAGTGACAAATATCAAGGAGACAACAAAGAGCAGCAATAATATTGACGGAAGAAGACGTAAAAATCTTTTGACGGTTCGTCGAAGTAAGGGTTTCACTGGTGGCACTGGAATGGGTATCAAATGGTATGAACGACTTGATGTGATCACCATTGTCACAGTGATGATGATTGACCAGTACTGATTGGTATGCAGAAAAATTATAACTATCAACTATTGAATTCTGTGCATATTCATGTGTCGACATTTCCACATATCATTTGGATTGAACAAAATTTAATGGCAAATTCACATGTTTTGGTATCACTTGAGTTTCAATTTATCACAGCCACTTCTTTTCATTAAACGCAACTTAATTACTGATTACAAACTTTAGATCATCTTTCGTTGAATTGTTAAACAAGCATAAATGATCAGCTGATTCATTATTAATTTTTAGCATTAATTCAGTTTAAACATTGCATGTTACTTTTGAAAATTGATGTTAACAGTGTTAACATCCTTCAACTGAGCCACATGCTTTTTGTTGCTTTTTTGTGTGTTTTATCATTAAAGGTGAACAAATTGTTTGACAATGTCAAAAGGTAACATTAAACAGTTATTGTTGGTTAATTGCAACACTTTTAATCAGAAACTATGTGCTGCAATTTGATTAAAACATTAAACTTGTTTGCCAAAGTAAAAAAATTAGACAAAAAGAGGTGAAGAGAGAGAGAGAGAGAGAGAGAAAAGGTAAAGATTGTAAACTCTATTGACTATTAAGCTGTGGTGATTGCATGCAACTTTGTTGTAGATATGAGTCTAGAAGGTTTAGTTTGATTCATCTTCAAGCTTACCTCACTGAGTAAACTCTGAAAAGTTGGATGAATCGACTTGCGTTGTTGTTATTGGATGATAACTTTTGAATAATCATGATGATAAAACTCTATCTTTCCAAGATGCTCACTAAAAGCGATAGCGATATCTGTTGTCATACTATTGAGTTACAGTCTAGAATAGAATCGTCATTCTGTTGGTCAAGATTTTCTGTGGAAATAATAAGAATGAGTTCAAGAGTCATTTTAGTAATAAAAGTTGGTATGATGATAAAGATTGTTACATAAACAAGTGGAGGTTCTAACGGCTTTGAACATCAGTTCCGATTGCTTTCCTTCCAACTGCAAGTTATTCTGGTTTGAATAAGTGAAAATTAAATACAGCGATCACTCAGAAAATGCATCACTGTAGAAATAAAGGGTGTCTCAAAGAGTAAAGAAGAAGAGATTGCGATTAATAAAAATTAGATTTGTTTACTGAACAATGGCACAAGTGGTGCTAGTAGTAAGAGACTTTCTTTTCTCTTACTTTTCTTCATTTTCTCTTTCTTTTCTCTTACTTTTTTAAAATCAAAATTTTACTTATATTAATAAGAAAAGTTTATTTAAGTTTAGTTTAACTTTTTTAATCGAAGTTTGAAGCTTTAATAGCGATTTTTTGCATAATTTATGCAGATTCACCAATTTAATAGTCAACTATTGCTTTTAGATAAAAGAAAATTCTTGCAATCAGTCTTAAATAATATATATCTTGAAATATCGTTTGCCATCATATTGTAGTAACTATTAAGGTTGAATTTATCCAATATTATTGACCTGTGAAAAATAGATTACTGGAAGAGGTCGTCGGTTGAATGCGGATGCTATTCCATTATTGATTCAGCCATCTACTGAAAATAAAATTAAAGAAACTCCAGCTCAAATAATAATAAAACTGAGAAGGCAGGTGGCCAGGCTACAATTCAAAATTAAAAATCCTACATCATCTTACATTAAAAATCACCGTCATAAACTCAAAAATTTCATTTCCGAGGATGCATATATCATGTTAGAAAGCGCCATCAATAACCATCTTCGTGCACCATCAGGGAGACGTCATACATACGCATCGAAAAAACTCACCTCATTAATACTTCATAAATCATCGAAAGCATATCAAATCTTCAGACCCATCTTCGCCCTACCATCTCTCAGAACCATCCATCGTCATACGAGTGACTCATTTAGTGAGACTGGCATTCCATCATCAACCATTTCTATTCTTAAAAAGCATGCATCTAATCTCGATGAAAAAGACACCATCAGTATTTTAAGCTTCGACGAGACTGAGATCAAACCCAGTTTTACTTACCTGCCTCGAAGAGATATAGTCGACGGATTCGTTGATATGGCCAACCATGGGAGAACAGACAAACGTGCAACTTCTGTTTTAGTTTTCGGCTTTCGAGGCATGAATGAAAAATAGAAACAAGTTTTTTCTTATTATTTTGTCGGTAAAGACACTTTGAAGAGCATTGGTCTTAAAACTGTGGTTTTCGACACTTTAGAGGCAGTTTTTAATTGTGGTTTTAAAGTTGTTGCTACAGTATGCGATGGCGATGGCAAGAATCGTGGTCTTTTCAACATTTTAAAAACAGATGAAACATCTACATTCATTTTTAATGGGCACAAAATTCACTTTTTATACGACGTCCCACACATTTTTAAACTAATTCGTAATAATATCATTACTCGACAGCTCGCTGTACATTACAATACTGATTTTAATGGTTTCATCAACTGGAATGATATTTTAACTCATCTTGAACCAATAGCGAAGCAGAATTCAATGATGACTGGAGCTGCTAACAGAATCATTTCATCATGCCCCAAAATTACCATTAAACATCTTCATCCAGCGAGTTATGAGAAAATGCGAGTACGTCTCGCAACGCAACTATTTTCTCATACTGTCTCATCTTCATTTTTATACGCAGCTCAACAAACTGATTCTCACCCTTCTTACTTATTAATTGGAACGTT
This sequence comes from Tetranychus piercei, assembly GCA_036759885.1. Classification (NCBI taxonomy): domain Eukaryota; kingdom Metazoa; phylum Arthropoda; class Arachnida; order Trombidiformes; family Tetranychidae; genus Tetranychus; species Tetranychus piercei. The sequence continues at coordinate 25,039,760 of CM071877.1, forward strand.
TTTTAGAGATCTTGATCGTATTTTTGACATTTTAAACTCATCAACATTATCATATAGTTACGGCAAAACATGGAAGACAGTTTTAAAATTAAATGACGATAATCATAAAACACTCATCAATTTTAAAAAGCTCATCGACAATGATTCCATCTATTTCACACAATCACGATCATCAACTCAGAAAACAAATGCCGTCTTTTGCCTGAAAATGCTATCAACATCCATTGCAGCCATTTTATCACTCACACAAACGGTCACTGATCTCGGTCTTCCACATCTCGCCACCAAACGCTGCAATCAAGATATTTTAGAGAATTTTTTCGCCCGCATACGTTCATCAGCTCAGTTATTAACAAATTCACATTTTCTTTAATGGAGTTGGAAATGCCTTTACAGATAAAAGGGTTAATTCTATCTCTTTAGAGTCATAGACTGTTTTGTTAATAGTTGTTTCCGAATCATCGATTGCCATCGAAACTAATGAACAATTTTCATTATTTATTTTTTCCTCAAAAATCCATGTTGATCCATCACTCAACAGTTCTTGCAGCATCAATTTTTTTGGCGCTGATGAAGCTAATGATGCAGCAAAACGTTCACTGTTATTTCTTATAAATGAATCTGTACTATTTTGCAAAAGGTAAAGGACAATCTCTTTATGGTTGCCGTATGAAGCATAATGTAAAGCTGTATTACCATCCGAGTCTTCACAATGCACAACAACTGGATGCAGATCATTAAATAACTCTTTTACTGTTGACAGATCACCGTCTCTTGCTGCTCTCAAAAACTGTTCTTCCTTTCTTTTCGTATCATTGAATTCTCCTGCTATCAAGGGTTCGAGTACATTGTCTTTACCAATATTTTTTGGAGGTTTACCTTCTGCGTTTTTGGTGAACACGGCAGCATCATGTGCTAGTAATAGATTAACAATATCCAATCGTCCAACATAAGACGCTTTGTGAAGTGGTGTATCACCTGAATCGTTTATTACATTGACTGATGCTTTGTTAGCAAGTAGAATCTTGACAACCTCATAATGACCAAAGTAGCAAGAAAGATGAAGGGGTGTCCAGCCATGATTACTTTCTTTTTTTCCTATACAGTCAATGTCTAAATCAATTAGACCTTCTTCTTTCGATTGAAGAAGCTTTTTCACCATTGTAAGTTCACCATTTCGAGCACAGTATAATAAAAGTTCAGAAGTGCTCAAAATTGTCTCCATTAGTGTTATCACAAGCTTCAAGCCGTCGAGCGAAGGAGTTGTAAACATTATCCAACATTGTTTCATTGTCCTCGGAAAGTCGTTTTATGGCCTTTTCTAGGTTATTTATGGTTTTTGGTGAATCTTTGTAGACTCCATCTTTCAAAAAGCCCCATAAGAAGAAATCACAGGGGTTAAAGTCCAGACTGTATGGTGGCCATACCTCCGTTGCAAAATTTCGGATAGCCTAACCCGATGACACGCGTTCCAAACGTAGCATGGAGAGTCTCAAAGACTTCCTTGTTATCATACGGTGTTGCACCATCCTACATGAACCAACTTGCTGTCGAAACTTGATTTTTGCTACACCAAGGAAAAAACGACTTTTTTAGAAGTTCATTGTAAGAGTCACCAGTGACATTATTCCTGAAAAATGTTATGAAAATTTTCTTCCTGGTTATTGCTTCCCATGCTGTCAAGCGAACCGGGTGCGCAGATTTTGATTGGAAATACTCAGGACGCTCTGAACCCCAGAATCGGAAATTCTGTTTGTTGAAATATCCGTCTAAATGAAAGTGGGCCTCGTCACTAAAAATGATATTTTCATGATCCAATTGGCTACTCTCAATCATTTGGTAAACTTTTGAAGCGAAAGCAATCTGTTTTTCCATCGCAGCTGGCGTGAGTTTTTGACCAACGCTTATTTTATATGGAAACATTTTCAAGAACCTACGTAACATAATTCTGAGTGTTTCACGTGGAATACCTAACTTTTGGCCAGCTCTTCGAAGGGAATCCTTAGGATTTTTTAGAATTGTTTCTCAACAATTTCAAGATTTTTGGGCGTTGTCACCGTATAGCTAGGTCCTGGTTGGTCATATCGTTTGTCATCAAAAGAAGCTGTCTTTGTGAATCTGTCAATGTATCTGTAACATAATTAATCAGAAAGGAAGATTGCTTAGACATGTTGAACAGTTTAAAACGAAAAATGTATAAAAAGCGTAGAAATCAAAAATTTCAAAATTTAATTACTCACCTTCTGAGGGTTATATCGGAAACTGGCAGATCTTTTCTATATTTTGTATGCATTTTTCGTATGGCAGCGCTAACATTTCTGCCATTAACGAAGTAAAATACAATTAAATCAACTTTCATTCACTCATCCCACTGGCCACGCTGTAAATCAATAAAATGTCCATCATGAAAGGACGCACACAAAGACAATCGTTTGCCGAAATTTCGTATAACAATTTGAAGTGTTGACATTGGTATTTTTCCAATTTCTGTTTTCAATATTTGTTTAATTTGATTTAATGTTTTCGGTTTAGCTTTTTTGACTTGAGCATCAATATGATCCCAAAGATAAAAATCTAAAGGATTTAAGTCTGGTGAGCTAGCAGGCCACTCAATATCAGCTCGTGCATTAATAATCCTGTTTCCGAAATAAACTCTCAGTAGCTCAAAAATCATATCGGGGCAATGTGGTGTTGTACCGTCCTGCTTTAATCAGAAATCCATATTTTTGTAAAGCCGGTATGCTCTCCAAGTCTGCCATTCGTTGGTACTCAAATAGAGCAACATTTTTGATAAAAAAGAATGGACCAATGATACCACGCGAATTCAACCCACACCAAACATGTAAACTTGCTGGATGAGCAGTGCGTTCATTAAAGAAGGTCGGTCTCTCAAGACACCAACGACGAGTGTTCTAATGTTTTCTCTTTTGTCAAACAAAAACACTGTTTCATCACTGAACCAGATGGAACTCAAATCAATTCGAAAAGATGAAAATGAATTACAGAAGTCAAGACGTCGATTCTTAGACGCTGCTGACAATTTCTGGACTGCAATTGGTCTGAATGGTTTAAACACTTCGCAACCTATCTTTGCCTGTTTCGACCACAGCCACAATAAAGACCATCATCCTCCAAAACCATGTCGATAATTCTATTTTCAAGTGAAATATCAGGAGCATACACACGTTTTTCGACTTTAATGGAACTAGTTGGCTTAAACTTTTCAATAAGATGCACAATGAAATTTATCTGTAATATTTTCAATAACAAGCTCACATCTATCAAATTCATTCTGAATGATGTTACGTGTTCGAGAGGAAGCAAAAGGTCTAAATTCAAACTTTTTTCTGAGACTTCGGATGGATCCAATCTTTTACTATAGAAAGTAAAATCACTGTTAAGGCTTTTAGTAAAAGTTGTATGTAAATACCTTGATTCATTTAGGAGCTAGAGCTTTTCGACAAAAATAAGGCCACTCTTATAACAGGCAAACTAGTATAAATATGGAAACTATCCTCTGTCAGGGCATTACCGGCAATATAAAGACTATCTTTCACTGATCAGGGTTGAGTTAGATTGAGCCGTTATCAATTGCGGATCGATTGAAGTAAAACGACCTAATCGCTATATCACAAGATCCAAGTCTTAAAAATAGATTTCCGGTTGTTAATCGATAGAACTATTTAAGAACTATTTTTACACAAAAATTCAAATCTCTATCATGAATGTTTCTCAAGAAATCACCCAAAATAAATTCGAATTTGAAGCGTAATTTTGGCTAAACGCGACATGCTACGGAAGTTTTGAAATGCCTTCTTTCATAAAATCAAATTAATTTTCAATTCTACAGAGATCGATTTTTCGTGGCACATACCCCTTAATTATAATATTTCTCCATCAAACCATATTCTTTCGGTGTTACCTTTATCACTCCTGTTTCTTCTGCTTCTTCCATAATTTTCATAACGTTGGATTGTTTTTGGTTCGGATTCAATGAATTCTTTTGTGGTTGTCCATGGTGATTTCAACATTTTCTGCTGTTTGTTTGTCAATGTGCACCAACAACTCCGAAGATCACCTTTAACCATCTCATTACCCAACTTGCTATACAAATTCAGCACGAAAACAACAAACACGTGCGTTATCATCTCTTTTTCTCCTTGGTGGCTTTTCATCTCATGTTTCAGGAGTGATCACACTGTATTCCTTTCCAGGGTTTTCATGTCTAAGGTCATCCTTTGGTGCAGTCTCTAAAAACTTTTCAATCGATTTGAAAACAATTTGTTATCAATATTTAGTCATTAAAAAGTTAAATTTGTCTCAAAAATAAGCTGCGAGTCAAATTTCACAAAATTATTTATTTGGCATATTTTTCACTAAACCCTAACTTACCGTTCAAGAGTCCGATCTGAGACAGTCACATCTGTACCGAAAGTGGTCTTCAATCTTCGCACAGCAGCAGCTTTAGATTGTCCCAAAGTATAGTAAAACTCAATTAATTTCACTTTTTGTGTAATTGTAACTTCGGCCATTTTGTTAAAGTTATGATAATTATACTAACGCACAACACGGGAAAGGAAACTTCAATGACTTGCTAACTCAGCCATATGGTCAACCGAACTAACATGGAGGGCGTCCGAGTTTTAGCCCTAGTGTCAAAAAAGTCACATATTGTTTGTCACCCAGACATAGGTGAAAATGTTGATGCATACCTTTTACTATACAATTTGTACAATTGTTCTTGTTATATTTACATGAATCAAAATGGTCACTATAATCTTTTATTTTTAAAACCTCATCACAATGTGGATCAAAAGGCATTTACATTGTAAGTTTTCTAGAATTTCTATTGATTTTAAATCAGTTCTGGCCTATTTATATAATATAATGGTTGCATGCAACTTGGGCACCTTGTAGGAATAATAATTTCTCGATTCCTTCTCTGTAATTCTATTCTTTCTAGCTCACTTTCTAGATAATTGAGAAGACAGGAAATGGGGCATATTGAGGATCGACAATAACTGCATGTCTGCGAACTATTGTTTTCTTAAACTATTTCCATACAAATCGTTCAGCAAAAGTCTTTTATTGTTTCCTGGTCCAGGATTTGGTCCTGAAGCAGCCGTGTAGTGTTTTCGACATTTACGGGTTGTTGAGGAGTATTATTTGCGTTTGATGTAGTAGGTGCGTCCCAATCTATGAGCTGAAAAGGACCAGGATTAAAATGCCTTGTGGCACGAATAAAGTGGGGTGTTACACTATCATCACTGTCATCGTCGACTGGATCTAGGTCTATTAATACTGGAGAACTGCGTCTTGGTCTCCAATGTCGAGGCATCCTTACCGGAATGATATCTAATTCGAAAGAAATAGAATGGATGGGGTTAATGATGATTGATTAAATATTACAACTATTTTAATATTAATATCATTATTAATATTCTTATTTTTCTACTTCAATACTTTAGTTTTCTAAAACTATCTCACAAAGGGAGGACGTTAACTGTACCTGAGGGATTTTGATGTGCTATAGCGCAATCGATAGGGCCAACCTTCCATATCAATGGATCGAAGGTCCTTTTTCTGTAAATTAAGTGGTTCCTTAGATTTTTGGGTTTAAAATTTGGACATTTCTATTATAATCATAATTTAAAATCCACTTAAATGTGAGTTGAACTGTAGCTCAGTGGTTAAAGGTGTAAGGATAACTATTAAGGTTTTGCGTTCAAGTCTCATTGCTTATGTTTTTGTATTTACATGTTTTTTTAATTCATTCCCAATTATTTTTTAAGAAAAATTAAAATCTTTTATCAATCTTTTTTTTGTTAAATTGATAAATATTGTGACGGTTGCACAAGTGCAAAAGATTAAAAATTGCTTCATCCTGTTTCCTCATCTTCTCCAAACTTCTTTTGATCTCTCCCCCACCCAATAAATAAAAACAACAAATAAAATAAGAAATTGATAAGGAGAGTGAGCCATGGGATGACTCACTCTCATAAACTAAATTGTATATAAACAAAGCTCTTTAAGTCAAATAAACATGTTAATTTGGAACATCATCTCTCTCTACATTCAGCCTGGAGTTTCAAGCTTTGCTCATATGAGAAAGCCTCCAGTGTCCATCTCAACTCTAACCCTCTTCACAAATATAATAAAGAAAATATGTTTTAAAAAAATAATTAAGAATGAATTAAAAAAATATGTAAATAAAAAAAACGTAAGCAATGAGACTTGAACGCAAAACCTTAATAGTTATCCTTACACCTTTAACCACTGAGCTACAGTTCAACACACATCTAAGTGGATTTTAAATTATGATTATAATAGAAATGTCCAAATTTTAAACCCAAAAATCTAAGGAACCACTTAATTTACAGAAAAAGGACCTTCGATCCATTGATATGGAAGGTTGGCTCTATCGATTGCGCTATAGCACATCAAAATCCCTCAGGTACAGTTGGCGTCCTCCCCTTGTCAGTATAATGAGCTTAAAGGTATATTATTAGGCTGTCGCGATCAAAGAGAGAGCCACATAAAAGTCAATAACTTTTTTTCTAGTTGACCTAGAGACGAAAGTGTTTACGTTCTCTGAGCTTCATTGTCTCTTCTACTGAATTGTTAGTCTTTCATCAAAATGTGTTCTTTAAAATAAAAAATCGCCGAGATTACGCAAGACTATGACCAACGTGTCATAATTCGATTTTTCGTCGCTAAAAACTACAGTACCACACAAATTCATTCCGAACTTGTTGCATCGTTGAGAAATAAAGCCTACAGTACTAAAACCGTTGCAAAGTTTGCTTCAAAGATACGGGGATGCACGATAGATGTCAAAGACAAACGCGGAGGTGATCGGAAAGAAAGTAATGCTAGAGATGAGAAAATCTCGGCTATTGAAGAGGCTATGGATGATTCCAGACATTGGTCTATCAAAGCGTTATCTTCAAAGCTTGGATTACCAAAAACAACTGTCCATCGTTACATAGTTGATCGGATTGGATTGTCCAAAAAATGGGAAAGTGGGTGCCTCATCTTTTAACAGATTTTCAGAAGAAAAATCGCCTCATCATGTGTGGGTTAAACCTAAGAATACTAGATGACGACTCCGAAGCCTTAGAAAAGACAGTGACAATTTGGAATCAGCGGTAAATGACCTCAACGCCCGTGGCCTGATGCACGGGGTCAAAGATCTTCCCGAACGGTGGCGACGCGTCATTGAATGCGCGGGCAAATACCTATAATGCATACAAATTTTGATTGAAATCAAGCTTGAAATAAAAAAGTTATTCCGAAAAAACTGTCTCCCTCTTTGATCGGGACAGCCTAATAGCTTGTCTTGTTCTATTTTGATCAGGTGAAATGTTTACTGAAACAATTGGTCTTCTGATATAGTAACAAATTGTAGCAAGTAGTTTCGTAGTCCAGTAGTAATACAAGACAAATAGTAATAATTCCAAGGGACAAAGTGATTAAACTTTTCTTTATCCATTTGATCCATGAATCGGAGGTATTGATGGCTTCTTTATGTTTAGAAACCAAACCTTCCAATATTTCTATGTCATGTGATAGAGTATCCTTTTTCGCGGTTTGTAGGACTGTTTGAATGCCCATCAGTTTCCAGTTTATCAGATTAGATATTGGAGTCAGAGTATATCGCTCCAATCGTGATTAAACTTTTCTTTATCCATTTTATCCAAAAAAAGTTCCAAAACAATTTTTGAACACCCTGTATATCTGTAAATGAAATGGTCAGCCTAGGTTTGACCGAAGCCAAGGCACATATGCAAACAATAGTAAATTATAATATAAGGATGAAGAAGGCGAGAGGAATATGAAGAAAGAGAGAAAAAGAGAAAGAAATAAAAGAAAAGAAAGATGAAGAAGCAAACGGGTAGAAAAAGGCAGAGAAGAGCAAAAAAAATAGAAACTGAAAAAAGACGAAAATAAAGAGAAGGAAACCAAGCATTTTATTTTTAATCAAATTTTATTATTATTATCATTATAATTATTATAATCATTATCATCATTAACAAGCAACTACGTCTATGATAAACGTCGGCGCTTGATAGCCCGATCGATAGCACCATCATCACTGTCATCGTCGACCGGATCTAGGTCTATTAATACTGGAGAACTGCGTCTTGGTCTCCAATGTCGAGACATCCTTACCGGAATAATATCTAATTCGAAAGAAATAGAATGGATGGGGTTAATGATGATTGATTAAATATTACAACTATTTTAATATTAATATCATTATTAATATTCTTATTTTTCTACTTCACTACTTTAGTTTTCTAAAACTATCTCAATATAATGAGCTTAAAGGTATATTAGCTTGTCTTGTTCTATTTTGATCAGGTGAAATGTTTACTGAAACAATTGGTCTTCTGATATAGTAACAAATTGTAGCAAGTAGTTTCGTAGTCCAGTAGTAATACAAGACAAATAGTAATAATTCCAAGGGACAAAGTGATTAAACTTTTCTTTATCCATTTGATCCATGAATCGGAGGTATTGATGGCTTCTTTATGTTTAGAAACCAAACCTTCCAATATTTCTATGTCATGTGATAGAGTATCCTTTTTCGCGGTTTGTAGGACTGTTTGAATGCCCATCAGTTTCCAGTTTATCAGATTAGATATTGGAGTCAGAGTATATCGCTCCAATCGGGCTAATTGTGTGACCGTGAATGGTGTATTATCAATAGAGAAATTTAGTGTCATCGCAATTTTCAAGATTTTATCAGGACATTCTTTACTTTTTCCAAACATGGTGATGTTATGACCTAGACAATAAATATAAAAATGATCGTTTATGATTTTGACTTGAGGCTTCTTCATTCTAATTTCGAATTTTCAACACAATTTTCATTAGACCAAATACTAATGTTAAGAGTTTTGTCGCAGCTGCTTGGATAATTTACCAAGAAAGCTCATTTGACTTCTTCGGGTTCAATTTCACAGATTTCAGTTGATATAGTGTTTACAACTATGTGTTGTGGACCTTTATAGACCTTTCGACACGTTAAATTTTCGTCTCTTGTTAGTAAAGTAAATGCATCAGCTTTTTGAGCCACCATTCCTATTTTTTGAGTGGCCTTATAAAGTTCATGGCGACAAATAGGATCTATAAGCAGCCGGGCATAGATCTTCAATCATTCGATTTTTTAGTTCTATGCAATTTGTCGGAGGGTTTTCTACAGGCATGACTTGACCAGAAATGGCATAGTATCATCGTCTAGCAATACCTTGTAGATAGGCTGGAATAGCATTGAAAATGTCAGTTTCATTCCATCCCAAAGCTTTGGCTGAGAATTCAAATGTTTGAAACCAATCGACAATATTTTCGTCTTCATCACCCGATAAGAAATTTATGCTTAAAGAAATATTAGGTAGGGAAAGGTTAGTTTGAACAGGAGCCGCTGCCACTATCGGAGCTGCTTCCTGTGGTGATATTTCTGAGTGACTTTGGTTCATAATGATGTTTAATATTAGGCAGGACCAGTATGATGGTCAAGAGTGAACCGTATTAAAATCCCAACAGACCAAATAGTAAGGGCAATTAATGGTGAAAGAGCTAATACTAATTCGGATACTTTGATTTCTATTCTTCTTCTTCCGAATTAATTTCAATAATAGTATTCTGATTCTTTGAATCTTTAATGATAGGGTAACTATAAACATTCATTTATTCTACGTCTTCGAGTAACAGGTCAAATAATAGGTCTAATTGTTCTTTGGTTATCTTAGTTTGAAGTAATTTATTCATTAAAATTATTTGTTCAACCAGAAAAAGGTCTGGTTTTTCTTCCATTTAAATTATCTTAATCTAGGTCGTTCGATTTGATTTGAAGATTTGACTCCAACAAGACTACAGTCTACTATGATGCTATTATTATAAATATACACAATAATTACTGGTTGTTAGTAACGGTGCCAATGATTAGATTTGGCATGAACCTTAATGATTTCTGATTTATTATTAATACTTGGCATGCAAATTTTTAATGTTGTCTCCTTATTTGGTTAGTCTTTATATCTTGGTAATAGTTGGCATGCACTCAGATTTGTAAACCGAAATAGCTTAGCAAGCTTCCGAAACAATAAACAGTAAGCGCAAATTGTTGCTTCTCTCGACAGTTTTCTTCTACTGATAAACAGTATACTGGACTAAGTCTAGGAAAAATATCGAGGAATTTACTCTTTTATTTGAATTACTTGCTCAGCTTTAGACGTACTGAACTGAGTTCAGAAAGAGAAGCAAGAAAATTTTTAATTTGGGTTTATATATAGACATAGACAAGACTCGACAAGAAGGAAACACATGGCGGAGATGCCGAGTAAAGTAATTTTTTCAATCTTGTGAGAAGATACCAAGTTTCTTTTGGTTGTGAGAGAAAATTGAATACAGAAGTGTTTTATGATATATACTTAAAAAACTAAAGATACATCAATACTTTTTAATTATAATTTCAAGTTAATTTAACCACAATGTTCTTAAATTTTAGTTTGGAATCCCATTTCAACAAGTTATGATAAAAATAAAAATTTGCAGCAATTCGCTGAGTTGGTTAGTAACCTGTGACCAACTATACTGGTGACTTTTTTGGTAATCGGTTGGTGTGCAATATTTTTTATTGGTCGCATATTTACCGTTCGGGATTTAATACAATCAAGGACATTAACTTTATAACTGGAATCTTGTGTTGAAACAACCTTGATAATTTGATTGTTTCGGTGTTTCCCATCTTAACAGTTCAAAATTGACTTTTCCCTCTCCTCTCACTTCTTTGTTTGATTGATTCGATTTGATCTTCTTCTTGATTCGTAAGTACCTGATAAAACTGATGTAACAAAAATAGATGTAATTGTAAACAGTAAATTAACCAGTTACATTGAGTTCAATCTGCTTTCTAAAAAAATTGTTCCAGCCAAGCTAACATAAATTATTTGATAACCGTTCTTGTCATTGTTTTTTTTATTATTCACCTTTACCTTATTGACTTGAAATTATCTTTTTACAACCGTTAATAGTGATCATTATTGTGTTTTTAAGTTAATCCGGTTTTTTTGGAGTGAATTTCGGATTCGAATATTTCACTTTTTACATTGGAAACAATTTAAACAGTTCTTTACCAGCAAGCTTTTCGAAATTATATGATTTCAATCATCAAACTCACAAACTTGTGAAAAAATCATTAAGCCAGCCTAGGAAACGAAAATCCACGCGCGTTAGGAAAACGCCGTCCCGTTTGATTGCCACCGCATATTGAAATTGACACTTGTAACTCATACCTCCTTTTATTAATTTACTCATTACTTACTAATTTACTTTACTTTCATATTTATCAATATTCACTTATTTAGTATATACTTCCTTGCATATTCCGTCCACATTGGTCACTAATTGAGGTCACTTATATGGTATAACAAAACAATTTGACAAACTTCAAACTTTATTACATTTTTTTATCAGACTTACAAATTGAACCTTACGGTCAACTGAAAATGATCAGAGCCAACGATCTCAGTTACAGATAGATCTTTGAACAAATTTCCCATAGGCGCGATTCGTGATCACAAGGTCACACACCGTGCACAAACCCCTAGCTCGTCTAGTTGGGACTCGTAGGCTGACCCGTACCCCCTTTTCCACACCACCGGCACTTGAATTTACCTTCTATCCGCCGCTTTGGGTCGTAACCATTTAAAAGATCAAGGTCTTCCTTTGTCGCGACTCGAATGGGTATATTTCCATCATAACAATCGATGTCCGACATCCGAACAGGGGTCGGTTTCCAATGGGCAACGGCCCATAACTCGGCGTGGCTTTCGCCCTCCTTTGTGGCTTTAAAACAATGGGTAAACGTTTCGACATCGTAGTACCCATTAACTGGGGCGGTAGCACTAGCTGGAATTTGACCCTCAACGGGTTCTTCGGTTTCTACGCCAACGCCATTACGGGTGACTATTTTAGTTATTGTTGTCATTTTTTTTGAGTTAATAGGAAATGAAAGATGAAATAGTAGATGGAATAAGGGTAGATGTTGTAGATAATAGTAGTAGTAGTAGATAAAGTGGAGAGATAAGAAAATGAAATGGAAAGTTAGATTGTGTTGGGTTTTTGTGTCCAAAAGGGACTTTGGACTGATTGTGGGTGGGGAATGTGAAGGGTTTCAAACGTTCCCCTATCTTCCTACCCCCCCCCCTGTTAACATTTTCCCAGGCTTAAGTGCTTATTTATTGCTTTGTTTTCTTTTTTTGTCATTATCTTTATGACCCGATATGCCCTAAGGGCAAACATCTGCCAAGCATTTGGGCTCTGTTTGCCTTCCTATCTCCCTAAGACCTTATTCTTTTCCCTCCTTTCCTTTTGCAACAAAGAGTTAGTTGGGTTTTGGGCTTAGTGCCAACGACGTTAATCTTTTCCTTTCTTGTTTTTTTCATTTTCTAAATAAAAAATAAAACGAGTATTTTAAAAACCTAAAGAATTATTTTTGTTTTAACCTATTTTTTCAAAACTACTTTTATAAATTTTCGTCAGTCGGATATTCTGCGAGATCTGTATCCGTAGAATGAATTAATTAGTGATCAAAGTTGTCAAAACGCTTATGCACTTACCTTCGAGGGTCTGCACGTACATGATGAATTATCAGGGCCGAAAGAACCTCCAAATTGAATGTAAACAATGAATAGAATAGAATAAATTGAAAGGAGTTATGAAACACATCGACCCATTTCATTAGTTACAGGTGGTAACTACCTCGAGTTCCATATTCCTACCGCATTAAACGGAGTTAGCGTAACAATGGCCGCGAAAGTCGAGTAACCAATGTATCCTGAAGGCAGTATGAAATGGATGATCTGATAGCGATTCAGAATCTAGCTCTCCTAAATCTGAATCATATGGAATACTTGGTATCAACCACTTTTGATTCCACATCCAAAGGTGCATGTTAGCACATTCAGTTATCGTTAAACATTGTTCTCGATTTGATTTTAACCGATTACCTTGAATGACATGCAGAATTTATTGATATCGATTTGAACCCGAATCTGGAATCAAGCGAAAATTAATTGGTTATCATTCAAATGTAATGAGAATTGTGATTTTCATCGTTTCTTTTCATTCTCCATAAATTTGGAAGAATGACCTTGCATGACCTTGACATGGAATTGTCTCAAACGCTACGAAAATTTTGAAATTTTTTTGGGCTGTAAATATTCCCATGGGGAAGATATTAGCTTTTTCAAGTCTTTCGTTGCGCAAATTATCCGTTTAAAAGTTACAGGGTGTCAAAGTTGTTTTTCCATAGGCTGAAGTGTTAAAATAGACTAATGTTGATAAGTGTTAAAATGGTAAAATCTAGTTTTCACATTTCTCAATCGATCCAGATCGTTTCTAATAAGTATTCAGAATACTTTGCTTTTCAATTCAAAATCATTAATTAACTCTACTTACTACATTGTACGAGTTATATTTTATAGAAGTAGTAGGGAAATGTGAGTTCTGGGACAATGCAAGATAGGTGATTTCTGGGAAAATGCAAGATAGGTGATTTCTGGGACAAAAAAATATAGGCGAATAAGACATAAGAATAAATTTATTTAAAATTAAAGAAATGCAAATGAAATGTATTAAACATTTGATGTGATATTTTTTTTCTTTAAATTGATCTAAATGAGGCCGGAAACTCATTTCTGGCTATCCCTACGGCCTTATTGAGTTCAAGGTTTACATAGGCGATATACTGTTGTTGATTTGCAATTGTGTTTTGTGCTGCTTCAATCATATCGTTTTTTTGAGAAATTTGCTCTTCTTGTTGCTTGACAATTTGCATTATCTCTTCTATATCGCTTATTAGGCTTTCGGCCTCACCAGTCAGTTCTGCATAATTTTCCTGCAGTTCTGCAACCTCTGATTTGAGGTTGCAAACAGCAATTTTTGCAGCGACTGCTTCATCAAAAAGCATTTGATTTTGACGTTTTAAATATTTTTTCTTTTCTTTAGTTAATGCAAGTATGACTTTCATATATGCATATGAATCTCCAACACCTTTAACAGTGTTAATAGCTCTCGAAATATGAGCAGGTGGGTTATCTCCAATCAACGATTCAATGTTCTTTATGAGGATAGAAAGAGGGGCACATCGACTGTAAATAGAATCAAATTGATTTATAAGGGATGAACAATCAATACAAAATACACTTACCGTTGCGGGGTTTCTGCCATGTTGATTTTTAAATTGAACAAGATTAATTAAACAACTGATTGAACAACTAATTAAACAACTTATTAGGTAATTAATTAAACAATTAATTAAACAACTAATTAACAAATTAAGGCACAATTTGATGAGGAAACTTGAATAGAATTTGACCGTTAGAATAGAATTGTCCTGAGTATTCTTGCCTCAAGAAGTTTTGTAATAAAAGAGATTATAAAGGAGGACGTCAGAAAGAATAGGCAAAATGGCCTACTCTCAGAATTTTTTCAAACTAATTTTTTCATATGTAATTTTATATGCTGATTACGAAAATGAAATCCATTTTTTCCTAGCACGCTTGGTTTTTGAGATATTGGGCAAAATAGCTAAAAATTGCAGCGATGGCTGTTGCAACTCGATTTTTTGTGAGCATATATTTTTGATGATTATCAATCGATTTATGATATCGAGGTTCCCAAAAAAATCGCCATATGCCGACTTTTTTTGAAAAAACTGATTTTGAGCTGTCTCATTCAATAGTAGATCATGAAGTCGATGCTGTTGCAACTCGATTTTTTGTGAGCATATACTTTTATTGATGGACAATCGATTTATGATATCGAGGTTCCCAAAAAAATCGCCATATGCCGACTTTTTTGAAAAAAATCTATTTTACCCTATGTTTTACTATTGTGAACTATAAAGTTGCTGCTGTTTCAGAATGATAATTACAAATTTCAAGGTCATTAAGGTAATTCGTTTATTCGACCTTCTAACGACTTCTCAAGGTCATATTCGTAAAGTATAGATTTTTCATATTATTTGCTAGGTTTTTTGAATAAACGCACCAACGTGCTTAGAGATATCAACCTACAGTATCGCTGCTTCGACAAGTTCCAAGAAGCTTGTGTTACTTTTGCTGAACAAGGTATTATTTTTTTTATAACAAGCGTATTTTTACATTTCGATTTTTTCGGAACCTCAATATCATAAATCGATTGTCCATCAATAAAAGTATATGCATACAAAAAATCGAGTTGCAACAGCATCGACTTCATGATCTACTATTGAATGAGACAGCTCAAAGTCAGTTTTTTCAAAAAAAGTCGGCATATGGCGATTTTTTTGGGAACCTCGATATCATAAATCGATTGTCCATCAATAAAAGTATATGCATACAAAAAATCGAGTTGCAACAGCATCGACTTCATGATCTACTATTGAATGAGACAGCTCAAAATCAGTTTTTTCAAAAAAAGTCGGCATATTGCGATTTTTTTGGGAACCTCGATATCATAAATCGATTGATAATCATCAAAAATATATGCTCACAAAAAATCGAGTTGCAACAGCCATCGCTGCAATTTTTAGCTATTTTGCCCAATATCTCAAAAACCAAGCATGCTAGAAAAAAATGGATTTCATTTTCGTAATCAGCATATAAAATTACATATGAAAAAATTAGTTTGAAAAAATTCTGAGAGTAGGCCATTTCTGACATCCTCCTTTGGTAACCGGCTCACCATCGCGTTGTTTACAACTAGATAACTCATTGTTAAGGAAAGATTCATAATCTGAAGGCAAGAATGTTGATTACAATTCTTCCATAAAGATTGCCCATGTGTAATTAGGCTTATTAACCTTAGAACTTATGTCCTGGTGAAACCAAGAAACAGCCGTGTCTTTCAAGTGAAGACTAACACGATTTAGTTTTTCCAGGTCTGTCCACCCATAAGCTTCTGCTAATGAATCGAACTTAAGGATGAATTCAAAGCATCGTTAGAGAAGGAACCGTCAAACATTGGAATTTTCGGGCCTCGCGGCGGAGCAAGAGAATATAGTTTTGTACTTGAAGCCATGGCTTGTAATATTCGGTGCCTAACTGCTGGTAAAACCATCAGTACGATACGATATACCAGGTAGGCACTGGTGAAGATAAATAGAAACAGAAACCAGAACCAAAGAACAACATAAATCTTTTCGTTGACAATGTTCAACGGTAAGAAACACAGAGTATCGATTGTCTCTATTGTTCCAGAGAAACCAAACTTGTGAAAACTACACTTGGTCAATCTAGGGAACACTCTAATTAGAGGATTGTGAATTGACTTCTGAATTAAGTTTTTTCTAGATCGATCGTTGATTAATGAATGCACCTAAGAAAACTCGAGTTTTATGAATTTTCCCGAGATTCGTTGTTACATTAAAACCTTCAAAAAGCTGTATAACCAAGGCTGCGAGTGGGCCATCTATCTAGAGGATTAATTATTTATCTTCACGTGAATAACGAAAGAGAAAGAAAAAAGAAAGTTATAATCAATGAAGAGTTCCGTTTCTCACAACCTTTGGTTGGTTTTAACCTGTTCAAATCATGTGATAAATCTGAGTTATCATGTTTCATTATCTGCAATTATAAATTTTGCTAAAAATTAATAAGTTTTGTCTGTTTGGGCGCTTAAATTCAGCGAGAATCGCTGTATTAACATCATTATTTCTCATTTTATTTCAGACAAAATCTATATAACTTTTTTTCTTAAAAGATGGCGCTTCTGCTGAAGAATCTGATACTACGACTGATCCACATTTGATCTCTAAGTATCTTATCGATATTCTCCTGTTTTCTTCTTTCTGGTTGAATCAATTTTGATTATGATTAAGCTCGTTACTTAATTTTGCTTGATAATTTTGATTTTTTTTGTTTATCAGATCGGTAAGTTACTGGTCTATTTCATTAATTTTAACCTTTATTACATTATTTCCGTATGGATTTCATAATCTATTTTGTTTTCCTCTAGGCAATCTCGTTAACTGTGTTATGGAAATCACAGTTGAGGAATCACCAGATGGTTATGATTTTGATCGTCTGTCTCAAAATTATGCTTCATCGTCTCTATGTGATTCTGGATCTGAAGGAGAGGAAGACTTTACTAAAACTCTGCTTTCAGTTGATTTATCAGAATTCAATGGAGAAGATTTCAATGAAGCAGAATTTGAGTCTGATTCTAATTTAATTGATCTACCTGATACCTGCCAAATTAATGAAAATACTGATAACTATATCAAGCAGTGTGCAGAGCTGAAACTGAAAAATGAGCTTCTCGCAAATTTGGTCAACAACCTTCGAAGGAGGCTCAAGCATTCTCAGAAAAGATTATTGGCGGCTGAAACTGCTCCAAGTACTGATCGATCGACACGCCATCAGTGCTCAGATTATGCTTGTGGTGAAAGACGTAACATCATTCGTGGTTTACAGCATGAACTTGCCACAGTCAAAGCCGAAAAACAAAGTTCGTTAGATAGATTGTCTAATGAAATGATACAAATAAAGAATCACATTTCGATCGCAATATCCAGAGTCAAGGAAGACAAGACGAGTGCCACTGCTGATAGAGAAGAAACCATTTATCAATTGTCTAGTGGAATTGATAAATTGAACACAAGTTTGGAATTGATTAACTTGGAGAAAGATTCCACTGTATCTAGTCAAGCTCAAAATGTTCATCAGAAAACAATTTTGGATATTAGTTCCATTAGAATTGTTATTAATGATCACTTTACAGAATTGTTGCCAAGAATGAAAAAAATTCGTAGTTTACCTCTCCATTATCAACGTAATTATATTAATCAATACGCATCATATTCACTTTGTGATCTCGGTCTGAAACCTTGGTGGCATGCTGAATCAATAAATTGGAGGGAAAACCTTCATATCATCCAACGAGCTGCTAACCTTTGTCTTGCTGAATTACTTAACATACAAAATATCTCTGCTTGGACTCCAGTGGCTTTATTAGGGTTTAAAAATCCCGTTGAAACTTATCTTGTTCGAGCTTTGATGACTCTTATGAAGCACAAAGCCTCTCCTCAAGACTGGCCAATTTTGAGAGATTTAAATCTCGATCCTGAAATATACATCCATCCTGATGTAACTACCATTGATATTGAAAATATTTGTTCAAGACGAATCGATGCTAGTATATCTTCTGCTACCACCATTCATCTGATGATTCGATTGGGTGAAGGTGGCTGGTATGTTACCATATTACAGGATTATCATGTATTTAAAACTTGGTTGATTAGTGATTCCAATTCAATCATGCAAACTGTAATTACTGGAGTTTCTCTTATGATTAACGTTGTGAATAATCTTATCAAAGGAGTTGTAATCATTGGCATACCCGATATAATTAATTTTGATTTCCCATCATTAATAACATCTAAAACCATTCTAACACTTTTGAAAGATATTAAGATTGACACGTGGTTTTGGTTTGTTGATACAAATTGGAGGACGACCAGGAAGCTCAACGCATTTTCTTTAGAAATTACGAAAGCTTTGGATACGGAAGAGTCAGCAAGATTGAAAATAAGGGAAAAAGTGACGAGCCTGATACAAGAGATTTGGGCTTTTGAGCGTCCCTTCATTTATCGGTTCAATCCAAATCTAAAGCCAAAGATAATCAAATATCATCGCATTGGAGGATATACTTTTAAAACTTTTATTAATGTGTTAACTAAATTATCTGTTGACTTTCAACGTCTTCCATTTTGTTGTAATACAGATTTCCCCGGACGAAGCCTTGATCATTTTCTTGATGGTTGCTTGGTTTCATATCCTGTAACTGAGGAACTTCGTAAAAGAAATGATTGTTGGTCATTGGACACAACAAAGGCTGGACAACGTCTCATCGTGGAAACACTCGGTATGTTGACTACAATTTGTGATCCTTTTTGCTAAATTCTTTATTTTATACAGATTTCATTAAGATTAATTACTTTTTATGCAATTTGACGGATAATTTTTTTCGTTCAATTCAATTTCAACATATAGTTCAAATTTTTGTTTTCTTGCAAAGCTTTCTTATTTGAATGCTTCAGTACAAATAAGATATTTTTTTATAAAAAAAATGATTCAATAAACTTGAAAGGAAACAAATATTGTGCTAGTTTTTTTGCCATTGTTTTTTTTGTTCATTCTCAAAAATTTCTCTCTTCAGTTCGTTTGATAAATTTTAATGCTTAACATTTTTTTCCCTAAAGCATTTCTATTCAGCCATTTAAGTTTGTTGATATTTAAATTGAACTCATAATCAAAGTTATAATCATTGAATTGCCCTATCCTTTCTCGATACATTTTCATGTTCATAAAACAACCAATTTTTCTGCAATAAATCTTGAACCAATGATCTATTTTGTAATAAAACAGTCTCTATTTATTTTTTTAAAAAAGTCCTAATTCTAACATCGATAGTTAAAAGCACAATATCGAACAATAATGTAAACTTTAGTTCCAAATGATTTTCCACTATTTCTATTTTTATAAGATACGTTGATGAATAAGGAATATATAATCAGGATAACATTCTACTGGAATGCAAATGAATACAACTTCTCAGAAAGAATTATTTGAGTAAATATGAAAGTAACCAAATTTAGTTCCTTTATTTTAATCTAGAGATGGATTTTTCTTTCATAGCTTGATCGAATCGTCAAATACTCTATCATCGCATTTACTCTTCAAACAATTTTTACGATTTCATTATTTTATCAAGTAGATCTTACTAAAATTGCAAACCCACTTGAATGGTTTTTTTATCTGATCATCAGCAACCACAAAACTTATTCCTGATCAACTCTCCAAGAACCATTGATTTCATACTTTCGCACAGACTTTCTGACAGAAACAAAGTCAAAACATGAAAAAATATTGAACAAGCAATGATGACATACAAGAAGACATGATTTTAATATTTGGAAGGTTTGATTTTATAATTACTATTGTTCTTGTTAATTGAGAATCTTAACTTGTTTTGTAAACAATCACAACAAATTTGATATCTTTGCTGACATTAATCATCAAACTTGATACAATCTATTATGAAAGAAGTGTTTCTTTATCTCCTCTAAATTCAACGGACCAAGAGACTCGTCCGATAAACAAGCGAATAAATTTTTCTTTGTTAGAGCTGTAGCCCCTGAGTTACGCTGGGCTTGCCATGATCGCAATCGTTTCACGAATTCTTCAACCTTTTCGTTTTCTCCGATTCTTGTATAAATCCTTATGATTCCTTGATATTCGAACTCTAGGCCACTGTAAGATCCTCCAAAAACTTTGGTTCCGATTTCAATTGCTTTAAGATAACAACTTTCTGCTTGCAGATACAATCCCATGTCATAACTATATAATGAAGCGAGAAGCCCATATGATTGCGCTACTTCGTAATCATCTTTACCAAGATATTTTTCTTTTATCTCAATCGAAAGCAATTGAAAAACTTCAGAATCTTCGTATCTATGCATGCTTTGATATAATCTACCCAAATTAGAATAATGTTTGGCTGTTTGTAAATTTTTTTCTCCGAGAAGATTTTTGGTTATATCTAGAGCTCTTCGATGAAGCTTATGAGCATCCATCAACATTTCAGTTTTAGCAACAATGTCCATGTTGTCGATTGCCATTTCTTCAATAATTAAAGCTTTTATTCTTAAAGCATTGGTAAGTAGGTGATGATCTGGAGGTAACAAAGTTTCCAAAGACATTTTGGCGAGTTCGATGTGATGCAGACACAAATCAAAGTTACCAGTTGAATATTCTTGGATGTAGTATTCAAACGCTAAATCTTGACGAGCTAATGCTAATGGTAAATTAATACACTGTTCAGAGAGAGTGTGAAGACCAAAATACTGTTTACGAAAGTTGAGAGCACTGAAATAAAGTCTGACTGACTGTGTCACTGAATCAACGTTGTGATAATAGTAGCCCATGGCAATTAGAAGGTCACCAACAATTGGATGGAAACGAGAAATATCTGAGAAATCACATTTCTCGTCTAAATTGAACAGTTCATTAGCAGCCAGTAAAGCTTGTCTTAATAAATAATTTGCACTTTCGAAGTCTCTTTTAACCACACAGGATCGTCCCGCAGTCAAAAGTATTTCAATTAAAGCTATTCTTGGCGTCTGATTGGAAATATGTTGCAAAGCTCTGCAACTCCATATGTAGGCCTCTTTGTACAGACTTTGAGCAACAAATAAACAAGCAAATTGACTGTAAGCTTGAGCAATATCAAATTGGTCTTTAAGGTTTTCATAATTGTTGACTTCTATCAGGTAAAGCATTTCACTGTAAAGTTCAGTGGCTTCATTGAAACGTGAATAGGATACAAGAGATCCAAGTAAACGAGTTTTGATTCGAAATGTCCATGATTCAATAAATAAATCTCCAATATCAAGCTCTGGTAAATAAAGAGTAAGGCAAGTTGATAAAATTTTTTCTGCTTCAACATACCATCCAGCCTCTATAAGGAATCCTGCTAATGCGAAACTTCTTTTCATTGATCTTATCCTATTTTGTCTTAGCCCAGTCTTATCATGGTTGGTCGACTTTTGAGCCCTTTCCCGAAGTAAGGCTACATCTTTGGTCATGTGCTTGCACAAATCACCGGTTAAATTTATACCTTCGTCCATTAACCGTTGCAGCAACATGTGAAGCGCTTGTCTTTGACCGTTATTAAACACTACAAGATTAATAAAATTGTTTACATTTGATAAATACTCTATTAAATTACTCCAGCGTTCATTCATAAACATCTCTAAATATAAATCGATTTGAATATGGACTGGTAAACAATGCAGATTATAGTAAATATCCTCCAAATTGGCCACTATTGATTTCAAACAAGTGTTATATAATTTCAAAGAACAACATTCATAATAACATCGAGATGCAGGTAATTGTGAAGATGATCCGGAACATGAACTTTTTGAACGACCACCCAACTCATTGGCATTTAGTTGAGACATTTTTAAACACATAGGTTTATGGCCCGAAATAGTCAGAAGATCACAAAGTCAAGACTTAAAAACACAAGTACAGATATGGAGATGTTGAAATAGAAAGGATAATAAAATTAGTTGTTTTGATGTAGTTTTTTTGTTACAGTTGGTGGTTAGATGATAATAGACAGTTACTTTCGATAAGATTTCACATGTTTTAATTGCGTTTGAAATATTCACTGGTTCAATGTGTATATCATCTGAAAACTAAACATGACAATCGCTCTCTCTCTCTCTCTCTCTCTCTCTCTTTTGGTCCTCTTTTCAATCTTAATTTTCTACCTTGAGAACTGTTTAACAACCTAACTGTAATTAAAGCAGCGCAAGAAAAAAAGGCTAAGCTATTTACTTCTCACTCTTCTATTTTCTCTTCGTACAACCTCTTCTTGGAAATGCTAGAATTAATTTGATTACAATTCAGCGCGTAGATTGAAAAGGCAAATGCTGGAGAGTTAATTGGGTAAAACTAATTAATAGATTTAGTTTAAGATAATAATAATGATAAAATTATAGTTTGGCCAGGAGTTGAATGTATGAAAATCAAACAGAATCTAAACATACAATCTAAATTATCTGTCTTCCTGACTTATAATGATTTCATTGGTAAAACTCTATTTCGATTTGACTGATTTCAGGTTTAAACGGACGCTAATTTTAACTTTAACTTCGTTGAAAGAATCACTGAATGCTCTTATTATCATTATTTATTTGCTATACTATCATATTGTATTAGATGCCATATTTATTAATATTTGTGCTTTTTATCTTTCACTTGTTAAATAATATTTATAAATATTATTTATGTATGTAATAGACAAAAATATGGCTTGATTATTTCAATTCATTAAGTCAAATTATTCATTGGTTTCTAATCAAATCTGACAAATAACATATTTATAGAGTTGAAATATTTCTTGCATTGACAAACAAGTTAACATTAAACCTTGAGTGAAAAATTCCAGTAACTTGACACTTATCATGATAAGCTGTTATTCAATACCTGATGATTCACATGTAAGTTTATCATTTTCATTAAGTATATTTATTGAAACAATATAAAATGCTTTCGACTTGAGTCTTAAAAATAATTTAGCTAATTACAGCAAACAAATTGATGATTAGACTTTAAATCTCCAGAATCTTTTGATGTCAATACAACAATGTATAACAAACATAAAGTCTTCTGATTCTTATAACCAATCGATTGGTCGGTTGATTGATAATGACTTATAAACCAGTGAAAATTAGTCTTCAAATTGACCTTTAAAAACTGTTTCGGTTAAAGATTGATTCACTGAGGAACTAATCCATCCATGATAAAACATCTTCTTGAAGAACACCTGATGCGCCTCTGGATACCAAAGATAAATATAATAAGATATAAAACTTGTTTGTCCAGCTTTCCGAAAATAAACAACTAATCATTATCAAACCAATCAAAATATCCACATTTAAATTGTAATCATTCATATTGTGCCATTGAAATAATAACATCCATAGTTGAGTTTGCCTTTGCTCGAAGTTTGTATATCTATAGGAATTAGAATCACGAATTTAGTGACCTTTAATGACAAGACTTTTCGATGTCCAACACATTTCTTTGACCACTCAAATATTTTTTCTTCTGGCTGATTGTTCCACCTGGCATATTCAAGGAAACAGCATGGTCAGTTATGAAATTTTCTGCATTGTCACTCTTTGAAGCATCATATGGTTCAGGTACATTGGTTTGCATAACTCCTGATTAACGAAAACAATAAAATTGTAATTAAATTTTCTCAAAAATATGGTGACTTTGGTGTTTACCTGATAGTCCGATTGAACTAGGATCATATACATGTAATCTTCCGTCTTGTTCAACGTTTTCCGAATCCCTTTCAGCCATTGACACGTACTTTTCCATGTCCAGATCCATGTTTTGATGACAACATGTGTCACCATCCATCTTATGTTTTCTTGTCTCCGAGAAAGAAACCTCTTCACTTAAAATGGTGTCTACGGTTTGATCGGCCCAATCTTTATCAATATGTGTCCCATAAAATCGCGTAGCTGCTTTACTGGGAGAAACAGGTACCATTCCGTCAGTGAAGCTATTCACCGACCGTTTGAGCGTATTACTAACCAAACGAGAGGGTAACATTGTTTATGAATTTTGATTGATGACTTTTAATTGAAAATTGCTGCTTACTGTTGAGGGTGAATAGTTACTAAATTATTAAGATATACTTCTAGAGGTTAAATTTTAATAAACTGGAAGAAAAATTGAAATAAATGAAAATAATGTTAGTTTATTGTTGACTTCACTTCAAGATAGGAGCCTCTTAAATGAGGCAAAGAAAATAAAGAATGGTAGAAGTGAGGAGCAAAATGTTTACATGGACAGCTAAATCCCGTTTGACCATCACTCGTTCAGTGAGTGATCTGAAAAGTAAAAAGAGGGGAAACATGAAAATTAGTTTGAATACACATGACTTTTCTTTAGGAAAATTCATTATTCTATTGAAAGTAGCAAAGTCAACAGTTCAATAGATTCATCAAAAAACTCAAGGTTTCTGAAGTTGAAACGTTCGGTCAATTTGAATACTAATATCGAGTACATGATCATGGTAGAGAAATAACTTCTTCCAGAGTTTATAAACTTGAATAGTGAAGTGAAATCAACTGTCTACTGCATGCAACGATCACGAGATTGGTAATGAATTGAGTGTTTCAATGACTTCAAGAAAATGAGGATATAAACGCCTCTTTACAGTTGAAAACGTAATAAAATTAAATACAAAGCTCCGTTTAGTTGGTATATCCTAAGCACTCATTCTGAGTCCGATCAATTATTCCATCACAAAGAATACAAATCTGATGAATCCTATTATGTAATGACGAAAGATACAAAGATTTATGAAGTTAAATCAACAGCAAATCATCTTAACTACATTATTCATCTAGATTCCGTTTTTCTCGAAATAAGATGACCAACTTTCAACTCTATGTGAATTTATCGATATTTTTTGTCAATAAAATTCTAATTGAAAGATTAATCAAGTCGTTGGATTCGACTTTGCGCCATACGTTTCTTTCTCATTGACTAAGTCCTTGTAACTGTCATATATATTGGCTGCTTTAATATTTGTCTGAGCTGAGTCGACGAATTGATAAATTCCACCCACGTTTTGGTGTTCCTCTTCATCCAGAACATGTTTTTGTATAAAGAATATTTGTACTAGCTGGAATACTTTGAGAAAATAGTCCCTGAAATAAGGAAAATAAAAAATATCAAAGATTAACAAATATGATGTAACTAGTTTAATGAGAGTTCATATTTACATTAATCAGTATTTTTTTTGATAATGGTTTAACCATTATTGACTTTATTGTTGTGGAAAATAGCTAATTGCCGAAATTGAAAGAGTTCAAAAAATAAAAAAGTTTACATCGCCTTTACTTTGAATTTTGGTTACATCAACAGGTTGAGTCGTTTCTCCAAGAATGGACATGACAAACGTCAAATCAAATCAATATGTACAACTATTGGAATCAATTGACTTCAAAAAGCTGAAACATTCCTGAATTTCTTTTACCGTCAAAGTGAGTGCAAGAGATAATGACCTTTTCTTGTTAGAATCATCTCTCCTTAGATAACCAGTAATAGCCTTTGAATGATCCCAAAACTACCAATGATAATGACTCCATCAGTATTGCTCATTACTTTCAAATAAACTCTTGCTTAACCTAATAAAGAATCAGCTGTTAAAATATCAGCCATACTCTGGCTTTTCTCGCTGCAATGCTTTGAGAAATACTTTCAATCCTTAACTCTCTGATTTGAAGACAAAATTAAAAAATATCTCAACATTTAATTTTTTTGTTCTGGTTTAATCATTTTTAGTCTCACATTTAAAATATTTACCTTCAGTTATTTTCTAGTGCTTTCTTCTTTCCTCTTATTATAGGATGTTAACGATTACGTTTTCAGATTGACGAGGATCAACCATTCACTAATTAAATTTTCTTGATATTTTCAACTTCCAGAAGTAACAATCATTCAAACATCAGATCATAAATCTCATCAATTAGCTGTTTTAAATATTTTTTGACAATTCATTCTGTATCTCTTGAAGCTGGTTTTAATTTCAACATAATTGTCGGTTTCTCTTAAATTAAATTTACGATGGAAGATGAGAATCTGGCCGTCGCTATGCAAAGTCGTTTGTATGCATCTCAATTTGCGAATATTTCGGATATGGACGATAAGGATACATGGGAGTATACAATGAGACGTGAAAGACAAGAAATTGTGCCGGGAATTTATCTTGGACCCTATTCAGCAGCCACAAAATCTAAAAGAGACGAGCTTTTTAATGATGGTATAACTCACATTGTTTGTGTCCGAGGTGAATCTGAATCTAAATTTATAAAGCCCAATTTTGTAAATGAAATTGAATACTTGGTTCTCAACATAGCTGATAGTAACTGCCAAAATTTAATTCCTTTCTTTCCTAAAGTTAGAGATTTTATTAACGATTGCCTCTCTAAAGGTGGTAAAGTACTAATACATGGTAATGCTGGAATCTCTCGATCAGCTTCTCTTGTCATATCCTATATCATGGACATGTCTAAAACTTCCTATATTGCCGCTTTAACAATGGTACAAAGTAAAAGATATTGTATTCACCCTAATCCTAATTTTCAAAGACAGTTAATGGAATATGAACCAATTTTACGTGCTCAAACTGTTCAAATGAGAAGCATCACTCAGAAGAGAGGTTATGAATATTCTGAGGACATGGCTAATTAGGATTGATCTGAATCTGATTATGCTTAATTGAATCACCATGACTTAATGAAACTCATCTCACTTCAAACTATTATGGCAAAGATAATTTTTTTCGAGCTATGGTCATTTGGCAATTTTCTCTTCTCAGTCGCACCATATTTTGACACATTGAGGAGTTCGTTAATTTTAACCTTCATAAGAACTTACTCAAGATGAAAATCATAAATTAAGGGCTCAAAGTTGCTGAAACTCTGTGATTATCTCTATTCTAAGCACCAGTCATAATATTTTTCATCTTTGACAATACTACATTAAAGGAACTTGCGTTTCACTCACAAGCCTCACAAGTTAATCATGACCAATAAATTCTAGTCTAAGGTGCCAACAATGAAAAAATTTAAAGTTTGGATTAACCGAGTGACCAGAACAATGTAAAATACTAATATTCTTTATCACTAGTATAATTCAAAGATTGACTTACCTCTTATTTAACTGTCGGATTCCTTGTCTTGTATTTGTGACTCATAATGTGATAAAATTTTTATTCACTGAATCAACCTGATTTTTATTTCAATTGGTTTGGGTTTTAAACATTTAATTTCAAATAGACTAAGATATCGTACTGAAAAACATAAAGATTTAAGGGAAACCATAGAAGGATGGTAGACTTGATTGAAAATGATGAACAGAGTAACTAAAAACAATCGTAGCAACATCATTTGTTTTAATATTCATCAAGACGGTTAAAGCCATACGCTGTGGATACCGAATCATTCAATGAATAAACTCCAAGCAATTTTTTATATCAACTGTTGAATTTATCTCTATTTGCTTGCGAACTTTTTCAACCAAAATGGAACTACAAAACTGAAAATCGAGAGCCTAATCTTTTTTAGATTTCCAGGGGTAAACAAAGGTGTCATTATTTTACGAAGGCATTTCCATTCATCATTTCCCAATTTTTTTAACATGGAAAAATCCCTAAATCCTGTTTGACCATCACTCATTCAATGAGTGATTTTAAGAGTAGAAAGAGGGTAAACATGAAAATTAGTTTGATTAAATGGTCATGATAGAGAAATGGCTTCTTCCAGAGTTTATAAACTTGAATAGTGAAGTGAAATCAACTGTCTACTGCATGCAACGATCACGAGATTGGTAATGAATTGAGTGTTTCAATGACTTCAAGAAAATGAGGATATAAACGCCTCTTTACAGTTGAAAACGTAATAAAATTAAATACAAAGCTCCGTTTAGTTGGTATATCCTAAGCACTCATTCTGAGTCCGATCAATTATTCCATCACAAAGAACACAAATCTGATGAATCCTATTATGTAATGACGAAAGATACAAAGATTTATGAAGTTAAATCAACAGCAAATCATCTTAACTACATTATTGTTCTTATATCTGTCATCTTCTCCAGTTTATTTGAATCATTTCAATTTGAATCTTTCATTGTAAAAAATATTTGGTTTGAAGAGAAAAATTTTAACAGAATAACAACTTTTCCCAGCTAACACTATTTTTAAGATTCAGTTTTTATTCGAAATGAGATCACCAACTTCGAATTTAAATTATAAATGATAAAATTAGTTACAATAATTACTGTGATTTAACTATAAACTGAAATACGATTTGGTAGAAGAGAAAGCAGAACATTTTGCGCTTCGTAGTTTTCTCGGTCAATATTGAACCTCAATTCTTGATCATTTGAAGCTACAATATCAGAATCTTGTTGGTCTTTTGTCAAATTAATTGATATATCTCGTGCTTCAATTTTTTGGACATTGCTCTCGAAGTCATCTTTTTCTCGGAAAATATTTACACTGAAAAGATAAATTGATAAATTTAATTAGACATTAGCGTTTAGTTTGACTTATGGTTGAAGCAAATTTACTCACCCATCTTGAATAAGCGATAGTTTACTACAGTTTTCAACTTGATGCAAATTCATAGATATTTTTTTATCGAATGAATTCCTAATTGAAAGATTAATTAAGTCATTGGATTCAACTTTGTGCCATACGCCACATTCCTCATTGACTAAGTCCTTGTAACTGTCATATACATCGGCTGGCTTTAACTTTTGCTTGAGCTGAGTTGGGCGAGGAATTAATAAATGCCACCAACGTTTTGGTGCTTCTTCTTCAACTGGCTCTTTAAAGTTTTCATAACACTTGGCACATCCAGAACATGGTTTTGTATAAAGAATATCTGTACTAGCTGGAATACTTTGAGAAGATAGTCCCTGAAATATGGAAAATAAAAATATCAAGGATAAATATGTATAGAGAAATATGATGGAACTAGGTTAATGAGAATTTATATTTACCTTAAATAATATTTTCTTAGATAATGGATAGAATGGCTTTATTCTTGTCGAAAACAGCCAATAAGACTCGGCTGGCTCTAGATAATCCGCTAATTTACCGAAATCGAAAGAGTTCAAAGCATATACAGGTTTACCATGGTCTTTACCTTCAATTTTGATTACATCAATAGGTTTGGTCGTTTCTTTAACTATAGACATTGACAAACGTCCAATCAAATCGATATGTTCAACTTTGTTTCTTATTCTACCATTAGAATTAAGGTCCACTTCAAATAGCTTAAACATTCCTGAATTCCGTTTACCGATAGGAATGAATCCAAGAGATAATGACCTTTTCTTGTTAGAATCATCTCTTCTTAGATAACCAGTAATAGCCTCATGAATGGTCCCATCACCACCAACAATAATGACTCCATCAGTATTGCCCATTACTTCCATGTAATCTCTTGCTTGACCTAGTAAATAAGCAGAAAATGCATGAGATAGAATAAGAAATGGATGGGCGCTAAATACCTTCGTGTTCAGTTTCGACCAAGCTCAATTTGATACCAGCACAATTCAAGATAGGCTGTGCATAATTGAAAAACAACTTTTTTCCTTTCCTTTGATTGGCAACGGGATTTAGAATGATAGTAAGATGTTTCAATTGTCTCTGATGATTCCATGGTTGATTTCCGAATGTGGCAGCTTCTTCGCAATAAACTCTCATCAATTTATTTATTCTGTATTTGAAAATTTAAACAGATTACAAATTTAAGTAAAAAGTTGTTATCATTGTTAAAAAATTACTATGGTCTATAGCTAGAGAACTATTACAGAATATCAATCTTACTTTATTCTCTGGTCTATTAGATGGACTCCATAAGCAGCTAAAGATGAGAAAAAAATAGATTTCTTCCAATGCTCGCGAAGGGTTTTAAATGGTTTCCACATGACTGCTATTAAATCAAAATCGAAAGAAACAGAAGGATAAAAATTGAATTAGACGAACATATAACAACTTGAGAATATCAAGTCATGTTAGAAACATGTGACTAAAATTGTAAACAAACAGAAGAGCAAAAGCAGAATATTTGACTTATTTAATACAGATAAGTCTTTTGATGTAAATAACGCTTTTGTTGGACTTTCAAAGCGTTTTCATGGTACAAAACTAAGTCCATTCAAAGCATTGCTAATGATTAACAATTGAATTCAAACCTTTTCTTCAATTATAATCTATGATGCTAAAATGAATAATCTTGTAGTTTACTGATTTCATACTAATGAGAAATACTAAACTTACTGGACTTTTTCGACTTTCATCCATTTATAAGATTCTAGACAGTTTAAGATTATTCTGAATACATTAAAAGTTCGGAAGGAAAGCTTTTGAAACTACAATTCAAACTATTTCACAATTAAATGCAAATCTGAGATTTCAAATATGTTATCAAATTCTTCAACTGGTTAATTTACCCCTGAGAATAACACATCAAATTAAAACTGAGACCAGGCAATGTTTTGATCTAGCCATGAATTGAGTAGAAAGCTGAATGAATAATTGTTGTTAAAGTTTTTAATTGCAATAAAGCTATGGACTGATCTTGAAAGATAGCTCTAGATAAACTTCAAGCAGGCCGCTTATCATCCCTAGCATTTTACTGACCACTAGATGGAAACTCTGCTATCAGACAAAATATTTGTTAAATTTTATAATAGGTGGAGCTGAATGAGCTGCATTTTCTTCAGCTTATGCAGTATTGTGAAAAATTTTGTGTACATTTTTATTTTATATTATTTAATTTTGTTGTAAAATTGAATTTTGGTGACCATTTTGTTTTCAATTAACTTGTACCGATTACCTCTTTGTCGGGTAAAGGAGGTTATACCATTATTTAAATTTGATTTAACTAAGAGTATCATCGTTGAGAGTATTAAAAGAAACAACAGCAACAGTGGTGGTGATTGTGGAAGCGTGTTAACAAGCAGCAGCAGCAACTATTCCAGAAAGAAAGGCAGTAAAAAAAAGAAGATGCCTATGCCCTCCAAAAGTAGGATTTACTGTGATGTCAATACTCACCGGCCAAGGGATTATTGGGACTACGAAAGCCATGTAATTGAATGGCAAAATCAAGATGATTACCAATTAGTTAGAAAATTAGGGAGAGGTAAATATTCCGAAGTATTTGAAGGAGTAAATATCACCAATAACGAGAAATGTGTCATTAAAATATTGAAGGTAATTATATTTTACTTTTTGATTCTTTATCTTTTATTTTCGGGCATCTTTTTTCTTTACCATTGTTCCTACTCCTTTTTTGCGTTGAACCCTTAATTGATTGTATTCTTCTCCCCTCTGCTTCTCTTTCTTTCTCGATCAATTCCCTTACCTTTTCTCAACCTTTGTTCCCTTTTTCTGTTGAGTTATCCACTAATCTGTTTCTAGGAGAAGAGAAAAAAAAGATTTTTCATTAAGTGTGTTATTCAGTTCACCGACATTGTCTGGTTGAACTCACTCTTCACCCCCTGACAAAGAGTAAAGACCCTGAAGAAAAGCAGAATGAAAAGACTAAGGAAGAAGGTGAATTCAACTTGTAAATACGCTTGTTAATTATGTAAAATTTGTTCCCTTAATTGACCTTCGAAGCTTAATCAAGCACATGTAACTATGTCCGAAACCACCTTTTTTTGTTAAGCTTATCTTCTACTAGTTTCAGGAAAAATTGAGTTACCGGCATAAAATCATTCTGCTTGTGAATTAGTAGACTGTAATTGTCATAGACCTTCTGTCTTGTTCAGTCATCTTATTCTGGCTGATATTTAACATTTGATATAAACATACTTAACCTTAGACTCAATGCCTTTTATTTTCATAAAATGCAAACGTTTTACTTCATCCCTCTTCCATTTCCTATTTCTTTATCCTACTATTTGTGCACCTTCGCTCTTTCATCCTTCATTTCAGCTACTTTTAATTTTCCCCATCTTTGCCGAGCACGCCTTTCTTTAAATTAATAAGACAATTCAATGATAAATATTTCGCAAACCCTGTCTCTTTCAGCCTGTCAAAAAGAAGAAGATAAAGCGAGAGATTAAAATTTTGGAAAATCTTAAAGGTGGGCCAAATATAATCACCCTTCAGGCTGTAGTTAAAGATCAAGTGGTATGATATAACTTATTCATTTTAAAAAAAATTCACTGATATTGTTTATGCGTATCATTTTTCTTCCTTATTGTTGCATACAATATCAAAGTTATTTGTCACTCGTATTAATCTGTTTTCTTCTTCTATTCCAGTCTCGGACACCAGCATTGATTTTTGAATATGTTAACAATACGGATTTCAAGCAACTTTACCAAACATTAACTGACTTCGATATAAGATTCTATCTTTACGAGTTATTAAGAGCATTGGATTATAGTCATAGTATGGGAATTATGCATAGAGACGTGAAACCTCACAATGTAATGATTGATCATGAAAATCGTAAATTACGCTTGATTGATTGGGGTTTGGCTGAATTTTACCATCCTGGACAAGAGTACAACGTTAGGGTAGCCTCAAGATACTTTAAAGGCCCAGAACTCCTTGTTGATTATCAGATGTATGATTATTCATTGGATATGTGGAGTCTTGGTTGTATGTTAGCTTCTATGATTTTCCGTAAAGAACCTTTCTTCCATGGACATGATAATTATGATCAACTTGTTCGTATTGCCAAAGTACTGGGTACTGAAGAGCTCTATGAATATTTGGAAAAATACCAAATTGAATTGGATCCTCGCTTCAATGATATCCTAGGAAGACATTCAAGGTATCGTCAGTTTTGATTTTAGCTATTGCACCTTAAACACGCACATTGATAATTGTGTGCTAATCCTAAAACAATTACTAATTTCTTCATTTTTCATTTATTTTATTGAAATATTTAGAAAAAGATGGGAAAGATTTATTCACGGAGAGAATAGTCATTTGGTTAGCGCGGAAGCCCTCGATTTCCTGGATAAACTTCTTCGTTATGATCATCAAGAGCGACTTTCAGCATTAGAAGCCATGGATCATCCGTATTTTTTCCCTGTTAAAGAAGCTCATGTTCGAGCACGACACCTCCAAGAGACTGGACAACCCCGATTTGCAGCCACTGTAAGCGGTAATTCACTTGTAACCATTAAAGATTTGGGAGATGCTTGGCGTGATGTTAATCCGTTAGCCAATCAATAGTCAAACCAAATGAGAAAAAGATCGATTTCAAATTCTCCTTTAAGTTACAGTCTTTCTTGTCTCTTTCCCCTGTCCTTTCTCTTCCTGTCTTTCATGATATTTCTCAACTCAGCACAATTTACTGACTAGTTTAAAATATTGTTTAATTGTCAGTCTCGTTCTCATCCAATCATGATATTTGTATATTGGTTGCTTCTCTCCTCCCCTTTCTTCATCCTTGCCCATTTCCAGCTGATGGTTGATAGACTTTTTTATGAAAACAAAAATCTAAACAAAACAAATCATGTTGTCTTTTTTAAATTTCACGGGAACAACAATGTTGACCTGATATCCTATCAATGAATTTCTATTGATGGATTTATATACATACTTAAAGGAAGATGATGATGATGATGATGATTATTATTATTGTGATGATTGTGATGGAGCAGAAAATCAAAAATACAGAGCTGTCTTGTCTAGATGGAAATCAACCAAAATAGATTTTACTTATTAGGAGAAATAAATTAAATCTTAAATAGCTTCTCAAATATCTCAAATATCTATCAGTCTTGACTTATTGAATTAATAAGAATGAATTGAATTAACGAATCAGATATTTTGACTGAAGTCAATTATGGAATTGCGATTTTTGCTCTTGAACTAATAAAGTTATGAATCAACATACATGTTACCTAAATTTTTCATGAATCGATCCAAGTTTTCCTTAAATGCTCATTCTCAAGTTCATTCAAAACAGTTTTAGTTTAACTGCAATTTATATCAAACTTGTCCCATCTCTAAGCCAACATCAGAAGACTGGTTAGACTTTGATCCGGATGACTGTTTGAAAAACAATGCTTGTTTTGTTTAATCTTAAATCCTATTTGATATCAATTTGATTCCCTCAAATTAGCAAAGAATGATTTGTTTTGGTTGTAAATCATTTGAAAAAATGTTTATTTCAAAAATATCATCAATCAATAATGAAAAAGCTGATTGTTACTGTAAAATTAATCTTACTTGAAACATTTTATAATCGATTGATTAAGATTGTAATTTTTCTCTCTAATAATTTTATCTTGGTTAATGACAATTAAATCAATGCCCATCTTCTTTCATCATTCGACTTAATCATTTCTTTCCATCAATTTATGTTCAATCAATACTAATTATGTTTATCTGATTCTCTATTCAGCTTCAACAGACTCAACCAGGATCAACGTTGTCTCAACCTCTTCAACAATCAAGACAAACGTCGGAGTCATTGGTATCAGCTGATCCACTTCCATAATTTTCATTATTATTAATATTATTATTATTGATACCTTTAATCAACTACCAAGTGTCCATCATGTTAATTGGAGAATCAATCGATTTAACCTTTTTTTTGTCTTAATTGTATTAAGCCTACCTTTATTTAAAGCTTCACCAAGAAACAATTGTGAGAGTGGGATCGAGTGAAAGACAAATAACAAGATGAATGGAAGAGCAATAACAGAGTGAAAGTAAAGAAAGAAGAAAAATATTGTAAATTAGCCCCATCATCACTGTAAACGGAACCCAAAATATTAAAACAAAAACACAACACAACACAATTTTTTTAACCTTGATTGTATCAATTAAAATGTTTCTCCTTTTCTCATCAATTAAAGTAAAAACAACGAATTCAAATTGTTTAATTCTAATACTACCAGATGGCACTTCTAGTCGCCTTAATTTTCAAAAAACTTACAAAAAAATAATTTTAAAACAAATCATTTGAAAAATTAAACTCAAAAAATCAAAAAGCAAAGTCTTCCGAGAAAATTACTAGAAAATTTATCTGTAGATTGACTCGAAAATGTCTTTTGTCTCAACGCTTAAACTACGTAAACTAATAACATATAAAGGTACTTTTTCACATGAAATATTCAATCAAAATGAATGAAAATTTCACACATCATTGCAGTCTAATTTGCATCCAATAAAAATTTATAATTAAAGTAAGCTAAAGTTGGTGCTATTTTTATACGCACCTAATGTTAAAATTGTAACCTAGAAAAATTTCTTGCGCTTACTTTGAACGTTGATTAAATGAAACTGAGTTCAAATTTTTTAACGAACTGCACAGAGACCTTTGTCAATTATTATAATAATTGAATTAAAAACACATTTGATAAAATAAACCTAATAATTACCTAAATATTGGAATTTATGCCAAATGTGCCAATTTAAGTCACCCCTTATACCAAAAGCGCAAGAAACAAAACAAATCAAATATTTAACTTATTGGAGTTACTATAATGTTCAAGCCTTTCAAAATTGGTAATAATGAATGTTTATTAAATATTTTTCCCCTCAAATCACCGCAATCAATTGGTTAATTATGTTCAAATGAAACTAATATGGCTAATGTTAATGAAATGATGAAAAGTCGTGTTTTGCATATCAATCTGAATATATTGAGGTTTGTTGAACAAATATTATTCAAAGCTTGATATCTTTTGATTTATTTTGGTTGAGATTTAAATTGAAAAAAGCTTTAAACTATTGAATATCTGGATCTAACATGAAACTTATTCACGACTGAGCTCATTTATCATGTCATCACTTTGTAACAACTGCGGTTTCATTTGTTATTCAGATAAGCTGACCATTTTGAATCTTTCCAAAGGTTTCACCTTTTTTTATATTTAAACATTTTCAGTTCATCCAACTGAATAATGATCTTGAATTTACCATGACATGTCAAGTAAAGTGTCAATTTTGTTTGTCACTTAAACCATTTTTTATGTTAATCAAAACCCACTTGATCTACCAATTTTTCAACATCAACCTAATCCTGTCTATTAATAACTGTTATCAACTATTGAAAGCTTTTCATTTTCAATCTCATATCAATCCAATCTACTGGATCCAGTGAAAATAAACAGAATCAAGAATCAATAACCAAACAGTGAAGATTAAGTAGATTAACACAAAGTGTAAAATAATGAAATAATTGTCACAATTACAAAGGTTAATAGATGTATTGACCAAAACAGCTGATAAAAGTAAAGACACATGAAATTGTAATTTCATTGTTGAAGTCAAAAAAATAATAATATTATAGCAAGAAAGATTAAATCACACGCTGTTGTCGTTGATTAATACAGATTATCTGTAAATGTAGATCAATTTAATTACATTTGGATGATTAAACACACAAGAGTGGAAAAGCTGGAATAAGCTAATGTTGAAAATCAATCTAATCATGTTGAATAAACCGTTGGAGTTAACAAGTGATTCAAACCCAAACAAAAGATTACATTGAATCGAATGAAGGTTTACAATGAGAAAAGACAATAAATGGAAACCAATGGACTAAGCTCGGTTGGAGTCATCATCGTCATCATCACTATCATTTTCATCCTCTCCATAATCATCATCATCATCATCTTTGGTGTACCTTTTTATGGCTGCCTTAAAATTCATTTTCAGATCTCCCGTTGTTTTGGTATTAAAAGTCCGCTTCTTCAGCATCAATCTTCTAGATGAGATGAAACTGGGAAGATGAGATGAAAGGAAAGATGAAAGAGAAGATGAAAAATGCGAAAGAAACAAATGTTACTCTTTCCATTCCAATATTGACCTGAGAAGCTTATGTTGATATAAATGTATACTTACTGGCTTTGGATTAAGTATCACACATGAACATCATCCTTTGGTCATAATCATCATCTTCAGTGAAGGCAAAAGTGAAGGCGTGAAAATGCCTTTAACTTGATTCATGTTTATCACATTGATAAAGCTTAAAGGTGATGATGATGATGATACGAATAAAGATCATGATCAGTTCATCTTTGTTTCATTATTTTCCTTAAATCCTTTCTTCTCAAAGTTAAACTGAAATAAATGGCTTTCCATTTCAATTTCAAACCTCATTTTTATTGTTATTACACTTGACATACGGTTAAACATGTGAACCACTCTGTAACCAGATTCAACTCTGGTTTATATCTTTCTTATAGGATCGTTGTTTGCTTGACAGCAATATTATCTTCATCATTTGATCAGGTTTACCTTGAGATTTTTAATGTCTATTTATGTTCACTTAAGGCTGAGCCATTGATGCAGTTGAAAAGAGTTGACTCTTTAATAGGGTTAAAATTTGCATGTTTACACTTTCATTTTGAGCGTGAATATTTTAATGTTAATGTCAACTTTGATTTACTCATCAATCAAGCAACAATCTTACACTTGATAAACACCGTAGCTATAATACAGCAATGATAATAACTATAACAATAAAGCCTGTGATGGTTAACAATGATAAAGAGAAAGCCTTGAATTAAATCATATAAAAAAACCATTGAAACCATTATTATTTAAGATTAAACTGGGAATGACTCCCTGTTGTTTAAACCTTTATCAACGATAGAGTTTAAATCTTTTTGTTGGTGAAAAGTAAGATTACAGAGCAATTAAGGCAATAGAGCAATCAATTAAATCAGTCAAATTGATTCAAGTGAAGGATCAAAATTTTACACCTTCAAAGTATATACAAATTAAGGCTGAAAGTAAAATCATTTCTAGTGAATTTTGCAAAATATTATAATAAATGCTCAAGAATTTGCAATGTTGAAATATTAATTTTTACTCAGGGTATTTTATACTAAAGCTGTGAAATAGATTGCGATTGCACTCTGATTAGGTTGATACAGATAGTAGACTTAAATACGGGAATTAAATATGATTAATAAGGCCGAATGCGATGCTTTCGCGAAAAAATATTTTCATTTCATTGTGATTCTAGTGCATTTGACTCTAAAGTGATCTGGAAACACTTCAAGCCTAAAGTAATTCCAAGTTGAACATTTTATTGCATGATATAAAGGTATAAAAAGAGTGAAACAAATTTTTCATCAGGTCGATCGGTCAAAATATGGCCCACAAATTTGTAGATGGACAACCCTTAACTCAGATACTGAAGCTGCTACAACGATGAAATTAATCTCTGTTCAGCTCATGGAGTCAGCATGTGAAAAGTATTCAACTTTTCCAGAAATTAATTTTTTTCATTCATTCATTTAAAAAGCACATAACGTTACATAGGTATCTTAACCAGGCTCAGACAAAATCGATAGCGAAAAATGTATTTTCATTAAATGTTTCGATTTTTAAAGACTTTTAAAGATCTCGTTCTTTATTTATAAAGGTAATACATTGGCTATAACACAATATGAATGAATACCGGGGAAAATCTGAGCTGATTCCTTTTAATAATGAATATTCTTCCAACACATAAGTATTAATAGATTTGTGTTTGAGTAACCATTTACTTTTATAAATCAAGAAACAGATCTGGCAACATACAATGGTATAACTTTTTTATAGGAACTTGAATGATCTATTATTTCAATATATTAGAGCCAATATTAAAATCTAATGATTGGTCAGAGAATGATGATTTTAGGTTTCACCATTTACGAATAACGTTATTGAGCCTCAAAGTTATAATGCCAATGGTCATAATCAAGAGAACTGTTGATGAATCGAAAAAAGTATCCGACTCAACATGTTCCCCGATGAGTTTTATCAATGAAAAATGAGTTTCATGAAAAAATCTGTTTCCACAATTGAATAAAAGGCAATCGAAGTTTCAAATTAAACCTCGATTTTCTCGAAAACTGTCAGACAAACTTTTTAATAGCACTAATGGACTCAGTTTTTACGGACCTGTTATTAGGTAACCAAGTATGTATTTAGACTTTTTTGGTCTCATTTATTTAGATGATTAGTTAGGATAGTAAAATTTATTATATAATTCTGATTTTTATATTTATAATTAATCAATATCTCAGCTTTAATTTGCAATTATTTTGACAATAAGCGTTGATTAAGCTAGTTAAATTACAATTGGTTTGAAGCAGTCTTTTTTGCATTTTTCACTGATCAAATTTAAACCCATCAAGTCAAAGTCCATAGTCCTAGCAAAACAACGATAAAATACGTAAATTAAAGAAAATTGATTTTTAATCGAAGAAGAAAGATTGAAAAAAGCTGATTCGATCACTAAATCGTCTAATCCATGAAGGTATCTTGAAATTTGAAGAAAAATTTCACAAAATTACTGAAATAATCTCATGTTGCGATAATTTTTACCATAAAAAAGTTAATGAACAAATAGTTTTCCAGTTTCTTCAACTAACCTTGTAAAGTGACTTTTGTCATTCAAATGTTAATCTACAATTATCTTGGCAAATAGTTATTATTCAATGGCGATCATTTGTATTATCATTAATATTATTTACTGTTCAACTCGATTCTCACCCTCAACTTACCTGTTGTTGATGATTGTTTACAAGAAGAAATAATAAGTTGAAAATGGTTTACTCTATTTTACCAGTTACTTTACCTGAGTTTAGTTTAAAATGTGCTGAGACGATTTCATGGCCTAAAGCAATGGTAATGTCTAGTCACGATTTGTTTCTCCTTTTTCATCCAAATGAATCTTCCTTTCCATCTTTCGCTCTCTTCTCTTTCTCTCATCCATTATCATCTTCTGTCTCTTTTCACCATTACACAGTGAATAAGTGCCAACCTACCACCGGTCACTTCGCTCGTTTCATTGGTTAAACATTTTTTAATATCAAAAAGTGTAACTTACAGAGAGAGTGAAAAGAATGGCAAAAGTGTGAGATTTAAAGCAGGTAACTTCACGATTCCTGGTTAATCAAGAATCAACTGTTATCCAGTGTTTACCTTTACACTCGTGATCTATTAACCATCAGTTAACAGTTAACAAGTCAACCTTTAACACTTGACCAACTCTTAACCTTTTCACATTCATCGTGACTACCTGTTGTTGCAGTTACACTTCAACTTTTGGCTAATTTTTTGTTCGACTTTTGATCAACACTTTTCTCACTGGTTTGTCAAAGACTGTTTCACTTGGAAAATGTTTCAAGACTATTCAGGTTCAAAAGAATCAAATGAATCACCAGATCAGGTTCTTGTTCGTGCAGGTAAGCTGTTTCATTCATTAAAGTAATATTCCTAATCTGTTTACGCTCATTCACTATTTCATTGATGCAACTCAACATTCAATTTCAACACTTTTTCCCATTCAAGTTTCTCATTGATCATGAATTTACGATAAAAGATTGGCGAAAAGAAGAAAAATTGTTCAAGTTTTTCCAATTTTCAGATTTGCTTTTCCAATCAAATCGCTAAACCTCGAAGATTTGAAAGATAGTTTGGTGACAAAAATCACTGAATCAACACTGAATAACTTTAACTTGAATTCAATATGTAAATCAACTACTTTTGTTGAGGTAAACTTGAAGAGAAAAGTAAACAACAAAAGATTTCATTGAAACTGATAATTGATTAGCATTGAAAGTCAATATTGTTATGATAATAGTCTGAACACACGTGGCATTTTTTATTAGTTAATTGTTGCAGTTACATTAATTCAATTGTAATCACAACAAAGATGAGAATTGATGAAACATGTCACAAAAAAACAGTTTAATATTAATATTTGTGAAGATTCCCTTTATAAACCAAACAGTTTTATTGATAAATCCAATCAATTATTCATCATCATTAACAGTAAATAACAGTTAATCATAAATCAATTCAGTAGCCAACCAAGCCTAAAAATGATACCAAACCTATTTTTGAACAACAAATGTTTCAGCAAATGTCTCATTGAAACAAATCAAACAACAACTCAATAGAGTTCAATTGAAAAGCAACTGAATCGCTTTATATTGAGCACAAAATGTGTTGATAATTAGCTTTTGAGAAACAAATGAAATTAAAAATGGTCGATCAACAGTGATTACTCTTAATCAATGTAACACTTTTAATTAAAAATGAAAATGTAAGCAAATTAAAAGGAGAAAGAAAATAATCTTTTAAATGGCATTTTTGCAAGTGAAATGCAATGTGAACTGAAACCTTCAACCGGACATTGAACATTACATCCTTTACATTAATACCATCATATATCCATGTTGATTAAAATGGTATTATTCAGTAAGTCAGATACACACCCAGAAGCCTGGAAGGTAGTCGTGCTTCTGTAGAAGCATCATTTTCATCTTGATGATCACCAAGAAAATCGGAAATCTTGAGCCGGACTTTTCATCTCACAACAAAAGTAGTAACAAAATAGGACCAAATGGCCGCACCTAGTTTCTAACCCGACTCCCTCTCATCCTCATCATCATCTTTTCTCATTCTTATTCCCATTCTCATCTCATAACTATAACCTTGCTGCCCACTTCTCATTTCAATCTTTAATCAAACGCTAGAAGAAGAAGAAAAATAAAAGGTAAAAATAATAATAACAAGGGATATTATATTTGAAAGTAATCTGTTAACTAATAAGTCGACATTCTGTAATGGTAATAATAATCATATAAATTGATCAATTCTGTTGAACAATTTCTTTCTGTTTTTCTCTCTCTTCTACTGCTTCTGTCCTGTTCCAGTAACTCCATATTGTCCACACCTTAAAAGCCTTAAGGCCAAATCGTGACACAGGTAACAAATTTTTGCCTCCCCTTTCAACGCAAAGGGCAAACCTCCCTCTATTATCAATGCTTCAATTCATTTAACAATCATTTTTACCTGTCTTTTGCTTTTATTCACATGGTAAACCAACTCATCATCATTATCATCTATCAGCTTTTAATGCATTTATATTTACATTCTTTAGTTGCAAACAAAAAGATATTAACTGAATCATTATTAAACTCATCAATATTTTGAAAATCACTTTT
Source organism: Tetranychus piercei (assembly GCA_036759885.1). NCBI lineage: Eukaryota > Metazoa > Arthropoda > Arachnida > Trombidiformes > Tetranychidae > Tetranychus > Tetranychus piercei. The sequence continues at coordinate 25,081,855 of CM071877.1, forward strand.
CATTATTAGTTATTTAGGTTGAAATAGCGATGGACCAAAAAGCTGCTCAATTGTAACAATTAGTCCATCAAATTTCAATTTTTAATTAAACTCAATTTCAATTTTAGCTCTTAACACCTCTTCATTTAAATCATCTTCAATCAAATAATCTTGAATAGACGATTTGCTTGAAATTGTTGCTGAAATTAGGAGCAAAATGTCTAGCTTTTTGGCAATTTCTGAATATTTCATATTTAAGCAAAGAGATTCTTTGTTTATTCATTTTTTAAATTAAATGCTGATTTTTTGGTAAAATTAGGTGATCAAATTTTTATTTATAAACTTGAAATTTCTTATTTTAAATTGCATTAAATATTCCTGTGGTAATCTTGGTAAAATCAATGCTGGAGTTGAAAGAAAAGCGCCAATTTTTGTGGTTTTTGGGCATTTATTTCTGAATATTTCAATTCATGTGAAGATTTTGTTTAATGTTGATTTTTTTGAAAATTTTCAGATCCATATCTTTGGGATTATGTTGACATAAACAAATGGCTGGATTGGATTGAAAAGGAGTTTATCCTTCCTCCGATTGCAAATAAATCATATTTTCCTGACAATGGAGCTCAATTGTGTTCAATGAATTATTATGATTTTGCCAACATTGTCATTGACAAGGAATCAACCAAAATTTTGTTTGACAATTTAAATCATCTTAAAAGAGGTGAGAATCATTAATAATCATCACAATCATCCATTAACACTTTTGTTCACCTTTTGTTTTGCCATTCACTTGCACATTACCATAAAACCACATTTTACATTTAATCACTTGTCAACTGTTGAAAAATTGAAATCAAAAATGAAATCCTCACCATTACTTAAAGATTAACCTAAACTGTTGATAATTAATTTCAATTGTTGCACAAAAAGAAGTTGATATTTTATTCAAATCATGAATCGCATTTAAATGCAACAATCATTAATTGTCTAACGAGGAAGGAAAACAAATGAACAATTGAATAGGAAACAAATTGACTTTAATCCAATTTTGTTTCTTCCTCAGCCTGTGGACATCAAGTGGATGAAGATGAAGACGATATAATTGATTGGCTATTTTCCGATGATAGCTCAGGTAAGTCATTAAAGACCTCTTAACACATCCTTTTCATCGTTCAAATAATCAAACATTTTGATGCAAAAATTTTCTTCAAACATTTTAATGTAAATGACAAAGTAATACATTGGTTCAGCAGTTTAATCGTTGCTACATTATCCAGAGTATTTCAATGAATCGCCTGCAGTAATCAATGTTACCAGAAGCAATTGAAATGCTTATCTAGTTTTATTTGTAGGTGCGGAGTCACGATCAAGAAAAGGCCACTTGACGGAAGCTTTTCTAGATCGTTTTGTGTCGTTCATAGATTAACTTTATTGTTTAAACTGTTTTTTTTGCTGTTGATTAAAACCATTATAATCAAGAGCCGGACGAGTTGCCCAACCTTAAAAAGTTAAACAACTGCATAACTCGATTACTCAACGATCGTGATTCAATAATATTTAACTAATAATGTACTTAATTATCGTTTATCATTGATAACAATATAAATGGTTAGAGAATCCTGTTTACATGGAAATTGCAATTTAACATAATTTAACCCAAAACTGTAATCAATGTAAATGTTTCAATGGAGAGACTTATTGATTAATGATTGGGAGAAAAGCAGATTTCAATTGTAAAGGTAAATCATTTATATTGAATAATGATTAACTGTGAATATTGTTTGTGTTAATATCAATATTTATAGTCGCCTCATTGAGTCCACTGTTTGACTCCAACAATCGGTAAACAATATTATACTTTCATTGTTACATTTACATTTTATATGCTCCTTGACCTAACACCATCAATTACAATGGGAATGTGAATTATGATGACAACAGTTGACTCGGGAAAGGCGCGTGTTGACATTGTCCTCATCATTACCATCGTAATCTTGATGGCCGAGGTTCTGATTAAAGGCTGATCAGCATGAAAAGCGAATAATAATTCCTCATCATTTTAATCAGCCTTAATCATTGTCAAATATCATTTTGCCATTGAAAGGAGGAGCAAATAAAAAGGGCAGAATAAGTTGATGAAAAAAATTGAGACTCTTTTATAGACTGAGCAAGTTTATCATCATTTAAGTGCATTATTATCATTGGATTTGGTTTAAATTGTGGCTTTTATCACTTGCACTGGTAATTTATTAGAATTAATAAAAAATTTGAATTTTCAAAAGGATTAGACAAGTGTAACTACAATCCCGGGTTGAGATGAATAGAGTGAAAATATTTTCGCTTTTTGTTCAAATGATTTTTCAAATGATCTTTTGAATGGCCTTTTACATTGACTTTGCTCGAGAGTTTTATGTTGATGTTTAATGTTTATTATGCTTTACAGTCAAGTATCAATTCAGGATGATTTTATCATGTTGAGATTCGAATCGGAATTTTGATAAACTTTCCTTCATTGGACATGCTTTTTGATCAATTTGAAAAGCGACTTTTATAATGAAATGTGAATAGAAATTAAAAGGAAGGAAAATAGTTAAATAGCAATAAAGTTTCCATCATGTTACCCTGTAAATGGCGATGAAATGGTTTGATCAAAGTTGAACAATGAGAAGGTTGGAAGAGAAGGAAATTGAAGAGGAAAGATCAATGATGACGTCCAGTGGTAATACATTTCCTACAAAAGCAAAAGTCGGTGAAGAAGAAGAAGAAATGAGATCGCCTTATGAATCAGTAAAATGATAATGAACAGGAAAGATTGAGAAGCATTTCATGAGCAGTTTATCTAGAAAATTACTATTCTATAGGTTAGACTCATTCCATCAGCTTATCTGATCTATAGTGAGATGATGATAAAAGGTAGAGAAGAAGAAAAGATGATGAAGAAATGGAAGAGATTGCGCTTTGATATTTATCGCTATAGATGTGAATAGTGTTGACCATTTTTTGTGACTCTTTCAACCAATTAACTTGAGTTCCTACGGAAGCAAAACACAGACTTTTCAACATCCTTTTTCCGTTACACTTTTTTACACTCTCATCTTTCCTTCTCATCTTCATCCTCATCACCTTCAATCGTCTACCTTTAGTCGATCTTCTTGTTTCGCTTCCGTTTCCATCGTTTACTTATTTTCCTTCTTCTCCTTGCTCTTCCCTTTGCCAACCTAAATCATCCTCATCATCATTACGTGTAATCATAATTTGAAACAAATGAAAAGTCAATTTACTTTCTGACCCTTTAAAGGCATCGCCATTGTTTCCCTTCATATTTCCGGTTCACCCTGTTTTATAACCATTGTTACCTTTAGTATCACTTTCATCCTCATTATCTGACTCTATTTGCTCATTTCAACTCTTCTTGCTCTCTCTCTCTCGCATGCAACCTCACTTCATCTTGTAACATTAAACTTCCGTTCTCAAAGTGACCTCGTAACGACATGATATATACCGGAACCAAGACAAACTATCAAGTCTCTGGAAACTTTACATCTTCCGGTTCGTCCTTTAACCCTTCAAATCACCTTTTCACTTTTCGCTTTTTTTCAACTTTCAGTTTCTCTTTTCATTATTGTTTTACTTTTGCATTTTCATTTTGTTTGTGAGCTTTGGTTTGCTTTCATTTTCAATGTTATCTTTGAGTTTAACTTTTCAATTTTTGCATTCATCAACCAAAAGGTCAAACTTGATCTGATTGTGATTCTTTTTGCTTCTCATTTTGTTTCATATGGTTAGATGGTAATACTTATACGGACTCTTCAAGGAAAACCAATTGGCCTTCACCGTTGAATGTACAATCACTCAACTCAAGTCCCAGTTTCAGCGAAGCCCAAAACAGCCCAACATCTGGTAATAATTTTCAGTCCATCAATTGATTCCAGTGTCAACTAACCTTTCGATTAACAATTTATCAGGTTTCAATCATGTTCTTGTTAATGGTAACTCTGGAGGGATCACAAAGCTAAACGGTAACACTTCTCCTTCAACTGATTTAAAGGCAGTTTCACCTCAAGGTAAAAATTTACTTTCAATATTTAAATATTTCAACTGTTGAACAATAATTACAATTTACCCAAAATTTATGGTCAAATTGTATTAATATAATAACAAAACGATCAAATCTTATGTTAAAATTGCCTGTTATTTAGTCTTTTGATTTAGCTTTCAATTTCTTCTAAAACTGTCCTTCAATCAGTAAAATAACTCGAAATGATTTATAACTTGGGAAAATTGAAATGAAACTGTAATTAGATGAATCCTTCCGAGCTTTGATTAAATTAATATTAGCTTTTACTGTCTTTCATTGTTTCTCTTGATGCTCAAACTTTTCCATTTGTTTCATAGCAAATCTCAACAACAATCATTTTAGACCTGATAAATGACCTTTCTCGGTGTTCTTTGAATCATTATTGAAGCTCATGACTCTCAAATTGATGATTTTAATCAGTAAATTATGTTAGACGCAGAATCTTGAAGAGCATTTTTCACTTTTCCTTCAACTCTTTTGTTGGAAACATTTTTGTATAATAATCTATTTGTCGGATAAACTATCAAAATTTAAAGGTTAAACGACTGTTAAATTGTGACAATATTGAGCCTTAATGGTATTAAATTGTTTTATCGTTAACTTTAATCACCATTTTGGTCAACATTGAAAAATAGAAACCATTTTTCAAATTCACCAGCTAAATCCACATCAAGATCATCAATCACTATCAATTTCAAAGATTCACTGAACAAACAAGAAAATTTAAATTCAATTTAACCAAACTTTAAACATTATTGAAGTTAAATCTAAATTTCATTTTCAATTTCATTGACATTTATCCAATTCAATTCAAGTTATTCAAATGATTCTCATTTGTTGAATTGAAACAATAAATTGATTTAAAATTGGACAATTTGTTTTTTGCCTTTTCATTTCACTAATTTAAAGTCAACTTTGAAAAGATTAATCGAGTTAAAATTATCACCAAGTTAAAGGACGATTTTAAGTGTAGATAAACAATTCAGTGATAATAATCAGTGATCAATAATTCTGGGCCTTTCCTTCAAAATAAATAGTACAATTCTCTATTGTCGAGAGGAAAGTAGGAAAAGTGAGAAATTACAAGTTAATCTGCTTTGGGATCTTTTTCTTATCATCATTTCTCATTCATTTTGGATGACCAAACCTTCCTTTCTCTTTCTGTGTTTTAAGTGATTATGACCAATGGACTTGGTTAAAGTTAATTAAATGAGCATCACGTTAGGTTATTTAATCATTGATTCAATTGATTTCATCTCAACTATCTTTGAAAGCAAGCAAGTTTACTTCTCATGAAAATTTTCACTCCATTTTTCTTCTTCTCTGATTTTTCCTTCTTCACAATCATTACAATTAACAATCAATCAGATTCATACAATATATTATCAACAGCCAGCACCAGATTTGCATCACAAGGTAATAAAACCATTCAATTGATGCATGTTCAACTCAATGTACAAATTTAGCTTCCAATTCATTTCCATCCAAGTTAGATTGTCATTAGACTTTAATCAACAATTTACTGATTTCCTTTCTTCGTTGCTTTTATCCATTCATTAGGAAGTGGACAAATTCAGCTTTGGCAATTCTTATTGGAGCTTTTATCAGACAGTAACAATTCAAGTTGCATTGCCTGGGAAGGCACGAATGGCGAGTTCAAATTGACTGATCCCGATGAAGTGGCTCGACGCTGGGGTGAACGGAAAAGCAAGCCCAACATGAATTACGACAAATTGAGTCGCGCCTTGCGCTATTATTATGATAAAAACATAATGACCAAAGTTCATGGTAAAAGGTATGCTTATAAGTTTGACTTTCACGGTTTAGCTCAAGCTTGCCAACCCAATCCAACAGACAGTTCATCAGCCAGTTATAAATATCAATCTGAACTGTTGTTAAGTCCGACTGCAGCTTATCATGCTCATGCAACCAAACTCAACTCGTATCTTGCTGTTGGCGCAGCGGCAGCTCGTACTGGAACGGTCAATCATCACCATCAAAATCATCATCATCACACTTCACTGTTTACAAGTCCTCCTTATTGGTCAGCAGCAGCAGCAACCAACACTTGTAATCCACTGTATTCAGCATCCATCAGCCATCATCCACATCATCCTCACCATCCTCATCACCACCACCACCATCATCATCACCATAGAGCCAACTCATTAGGATCTTATTATGCTTAGTTTACACCATTCCATTTTTTTCTTCATCGCTTTTCTGTTTCATCTTCTTTTCACGATTTTCGTCCTTTTCTTTATTATCTTTATCCCGGTCAATTTTCAATCTTTGGATGGTTTAATCATTAATCCAATCCTTTGCATCTTTCCTTGATCTTTATCTTCCTCTTTACGGGTCGGGATAACTGCAATTAATTTCATGGTTAATCTTTATTTTCATCTTTTCTTTGCTCCATTTTATTTTTCATTCATAGTGTTTTTTATATTTGTAAAAAAGTAATATTGACTGTTATCAACGACAAGATTCAATTTGAAATCGACTAATCAGCAATTACAATTCAGTCAGATTAAATCCAATCATGGTTAACTTTTTTCTCTTGATCCTTATTGAAAATTAAATAATTAAAAGATGTATTGAAAAAAATTATGATGTTAACGTTTTTTTGCATCGATTCCAAACCTTAGCAAGAACTAAGTATCAAAATTTTTTTATGTTGATTTATTATTAGTATTTGCCTATTTCAGTTGGAATAATTAATCGCAACTAGATTAGGTAACACAAATTATTAAAAGTGTGGTAGTTACACGTATGTTTAATGCATTTGACCGAATCGTGATTGAAATTTGTTGACAATCTAGCAATGACAAATATCAGACAGAATCAGCAAATATATTTGAACAAGCTCTTGAACTAAAACTGAAATAACACTCGAGAAAGTATTTACGTGTATTTGCTAGCGATTATTTTTTGTCAATGAAAAATTCAATTGATTAGAGGAAAATATTGAATTCAGCAAACAACTCCGATAGAAATGAGAACCTTTAAAATACATACTACTCTCATCTCCAGCCATAATAAGTTGAGGCAAATTATTTTATTTTAATATTTTCAAACCTTTAAATTTAAATTTCATTTTGATTCGAGGAAAGCTCATGATTATGCTTCTCATGAAAATCAGCGTTTTCCTACTATTGCTTCTTTCAATGTGAATTCATAGAGTGTTGAATTTCGATTGAAAATAACATGCATGACGATTATGAGCCTCATATTCAGTAAAGTTCACTAATATAAAATTACAATGCAAATCACGGATCAAATGCCGGAAACAAAAGAAATAAATGCTACTAAAGTTGGTTAAAACTTTCAATTAAAAGATGGTTTTGTACATGAGATTGTGAGTAAAAAATAGAGTATATTCAAGAATATGAAAACAGTGAATACTTTAAACTATGAAACAATTTGATGTTACTTAAAATGCTTAAATTATTTGCACAATTTAAAAATGTCACAAAACTCTAAATATCAGAAACAATTGGTCTGACCGTGAAAAAAGTATTTTGTAATATTATAATTCAAGAAGCTTCTTTTCATTTGAAGATTCTGAAATCATGACTCTATTCCTAATATTGATTGGTCATATTTGTGTGATTATTGGTTCTAATAAATAGAGAAATGTAATTTTCTAATCCTAGTTTGTCTTAATCAACTGTTCATTAAAGCACACATTTCATTGTTATCCCGGTGAAAAGCAAATGATTTGGCAGGAATGTAATAATTACGACGATGTATCCTAGCATTGACTTTGTCCGAGTCAACTTGTTCGTATTTTCTTGTGTTATGTCTGAAAAATAAAAGCATAAAATGAGATTGAAGTAAATTTATGTATCGCATGAAGCTAAATAATCTTTAAGGTAACTTACCGAAATATCAACTCAGGTTGATGCATTTGTAAGCAATGTTTAAAGGGCAAGTTATAAAATTCAGCATCAGTTACCAAATCCATTGACGATGAACCTCCAAATGCAAATTTTTGTGAAATCTTTGTTGTAATGTCACTCGTCAAAATAGCCTGAGACCCTTGAACAAGTAAAGATCCTTTTGCTTTAACTATGGAATGAGAATTGCGGTTCCAAAGAGATATTTGAATTTCTCCGGTCAATTCAAGGGAAAAAACACCCCTAACTTGTTGCTCCAAGACGAACCCATTGATTAAATTATATCCATGTTGGTGATCTGAGACTAACAAATTACCAGAAAAGGCAGTTATCGGATCACTAGCAGTACCAGACCATACATGACCCATTAGCTCTCCTTTACCGCTGAAAAAGGTATAAGGTCGAAGTTGAACACCAAGAACTTTCAAAATCATCCCAGCAGATGTGGTTTCTTCTTCACTATTTGACCCATCATCTCCAGCCAAACTACCCAAACCTCGGGCAATTAAACCGACTGTCAAAATGTGTTGAGGTTTACTTGTATTGCCCTGGAGTTCAAAAGAAAATGCACTTTCTTTCAAAAGTCTTGCCTTGCTCAGTAATTCCATAGTGATTCCATAAGAAGCATTCATTGTACCAGTTCCACCCATAACCTTATGAAATGAAGCACTGGATCCGTTGAATCGTTTTGAATGTAGAAGCCAATTGCCATGTTTAGATGATTCATTTCCACTTGATCGACGATGTCTCAATGCTCTATTCCACATGAGAGTAGACATTTCAAAGTTATCAAAATGTTCTACTTCTTTTAAAATAGAATTGACTAGTGAATCATCTTGAATGTAATGAGTAGCTATTTCTGTAGCAATTATTCGAGATGTTGATTCGAGTTTTTCATTCCAGATTACAAGAGAAATCAGCGTTTGAAGCTTTTTAAGTTCATCTTCGCTTAAATAGTGTTTGATACAAGCAGACTCGTTGTCATGCATTATATTGTTATTACACTTGTCATATAAGTGATCAAGACATTCCTTGATCGATTTTAAAGCAGCAACTGATTCTTGTTTTGCTTTTGAGTTGATTGCATGGCCACTAAGAACTTTTAAAGATAATTTCAGATTGCCTGCGTTTCCAAAAGCATGCAATAAAGAAACCCGACATTCGGTGTCATCACAGTTATCCAATTCTTTTGTAATTAACTGAATTATATCACGATTATGATTATCTACGTATGAATTGATTTGAAGAGTATTATACGATTTTAAAGCGGTTGCAAGAGTCATAATAGTTGACCATTTTAGTTTGTTAGACCTCCAATTTGGAACATGAACCATTTCCTGAGGAAAGAATAAAAAAAATTAGTTTCTGAAAATTTGATTTAAAAATATCTATAGCTTACTTTAAGACTGCTAATAATGAATTGAAGACTAGATAAAGACAAATCACTAGATGATTGAGTAGCAGTCAAACAAGAAACAGAAAGAGATGATAAAAATCTTTCACAAGTATCCAAATCTTCATTATGAGGCAAATCAAGGAATTCAAAGGATGCAGACAACGACTGATCAGTTCGAGTACCAGCCATAATGTCCAATAAGGAAGATAAGACATCCTTCTTTTGCTTCCTTTGTTGTAATAAGTTAATTATGTCTTGTTTACTAGTACCAGGACCTCCAGATCTAACCCGATCCACAAGTTTTAAATAAGCTATAGCTGCTGGAATTGATGCCATTTCAGAGTCACTCATGTGCTCTTCATAGTCCTTTTCCAAGCTCTTCAATGTCGCACAATTATGACAAGTTTGTTGTTCCCTTTGATATGATAAATGATCCTCGATGTAATCTTCGCCTAGTGATTCAAAAACACTGCTGATAGCAGGTGCTGAACTTAATTTTGATTTTGTTCCTTTCTCTTCATGATTCAGTTTCAATGTGAACCTATTGTAAGTAAAAAGTGATGAAATAAAAAAATAGATTAGTTAATCATTCAGTTAATATAGAAATTCAAAATTTTAATTTCAAAATACAAACCTTGCGTGTAATTTAGAGTAAGCAGTGTTGTAGATACGAGAAATCAATGAAACATTTTGCCAACCAACACTCTCCGTAACAAGAGTATGATCTCTACCAAGATTTGTTGATATTGACCATTCGTCAATTATAAGTGGACTCATAATGGGCTCTATTTTATCCGTTTTTGATGAATAAGATTGTTCAATATCTTGGCCTTTTTTATTCCAAGTTACGTCTTTACTCTGTGATATAAATAAAGGATAAACAAAATTATAATCAGAATCAACTAAATTCTTTGGAAAAGCTTAGACTAAAATCAAATCAAAGAAAAATTGTGGATAAATTAATAACTTACATAATTTGTTTTTTTAGTTCGTAAAAGTGATACTATGGCTTTCTTAAGATTAACAGAAGTAATAGATTCTTTGTTGTGGCGGTAAAATGATTTAACAATCTGCATATCATTTGAATCAACTATATGAGCAAATAATGGATATGAGTGGTAGTTTGTTGATCCATAACCAGGTCCACGAACTGGTTTACCGTCATGATCAAGATAATGGCCCGTTGAACTTGGAGTAAAGTCAACCTTAATCACATAATTTGTTTTATCTTGCCAAACATTTTCAACCAAAAAAGTTCCCTTGTAACCAAAAGAAACTGGCTCTTTACCAGTGTGATCATTGTTGTTTAGCATTAGCATTGTCCAATAATCATAATAGTATTTTACATTTAATTGTAATCCATGGCAAAGAACCATTGATGGAGCTGGATGGCAATTGATCAACCAACTTAAATTGAGCAAAAGAATCTTGAGTAACATGACTATAATTTGATTCATCTTGGTTTGGTTTCGATTAAAAAAAGATCGAGTAGTAAATTCAAAGAATCAGATAAAAAAATATATATTCCTAGCTATCTAATATCTTTAGAGTTGAATTACAATTGGTTCGATTTGGCATCAATTGGCTTTAAAACAAATGAATAAATTAACTTGATTACCTGCGAAGAAGAAGAAAATTTGATAAGATTTTTTTTTTGTTCAAGAGCTAACGAAAAGTACTTTAACATTGTCTGATACTTAAATTGTCAACCTATACTTTGAAGTCGTTAAAATTCAAATGACAAAAATAGACGAGTAGAGATTAAATGGAAATAATAATGAAATATTAATCTTCAGTACTCATGGTTTTACATAACAATGAACAATAACAATGGTTTTGTATAACAAGGAGCAATCTATGCAATCCTGAAGTCAAAGAATAATTATTAACAAGTGATTTCTCTTGTGGCTATTTTCAAACTCTTAACAGTTTTTAAATTATTATAAATTTCACTTGACATAAGCCTACAAATTGTTTGCAAGCAATATAACCTCAAACTTCATAATGAATGGAACTCTACTTACGTTAAAACACTTGAGTTATGATGGTTAGTTAATAGGTCTTCGTACTATTATAATATTAACAAATTAAGATCAAAAAATTTTAGCAACAATGTTTGTCATTTCTTGAACACCAGAAAGGTAGTAATAACTTACTGAATTGTGGCGTTGATAATGTTGAGACCGTCAATGATTGTCAATGGCAACTTTGATGATTATTTATAACGATAATTTGATAAGAAAAGGAGAGAATAGATGTAAGAAAAATTGCATTATTAGCATTGTATAACACTTGAAATCACTTCTTGTAATTTATAACTTATAACATTTTAATATCGGATTCTGAACACACGCAAATCATGATACGATTTTCACCAAACCACATCTTCAATTGACAGACTTAACAGTCAGGTTAGGCATGGTTCTCAACTTACCTTAAATAAACTGGGCTTATTAACAATGTTTGTAGAGTTGTTTGCAATGGCACAAGAAAAAATTGGCAATTAGTCATTTAAATAGAAGTAGATCACAAACGATTGAAACAAAAGGAAATAAAGAAAAGGCTAACAATTTGACGTTAACACAGCAACATTACTTAAATTGAAAACATCATCGAGAAGTTAAAACCAACAAGAAATGAAGAGGAAAAATGATGTTGATGATAAAAGATGATAACCAAAGATGAGAGAGAAAGTAATGAGCCTAAGGTGTAAGAGACCGGGATGACAGGGTATGCAGAAAGTCGTTCAACAAGAGTCAGAGTAGAGATGCAAAAAATTCAGTGATGATAATGATGATCAGGTAAATGGATATTCAAGAGAAAGAGAAATATATCTAAGGGGAAGAAGATAGTGAGTCTTTTAAAGTAGCTGAGGGGTGACGAGAAGAAAAGAGAAGAAAAAGCAAAATCAAAGAAAGTTAAGAGTATGGATAATTGAGATTACCTGATACAGTTGAAGATGTTGGCTGGTGACGTGAAGATTAGGTTGAGAAAAAGTCCATTGGAGATGAATAAATAGAATAGACTTACTAGAGTTGAGATGACCCAATAAAGATGTTCAATAATTAAATAATTGATCAAATAATATTAGCTGATTAGTTGAGAAACGGCCATTGACCTGTGATGAAGAAAAGAAGTGACCTGATCACTGACTAGTTTGAGATAATTCATCTCTTCTCTCTTCTTCTTCTCTCTTTACCACTTGTTCAGCAAAGTTCAAAGACATTTTTCTTTTCTCTTTCTTTTCTCTTTTTATTTCCGTGAATCTCTTTTAAACTAAATCAACTCCAATCATCTTGGTTTCCTTTTCCAAGCGTCACTTCTCTCGTTTGTTAGGAGACACAGTCTCTATACTTACTCATTCATCTTTCATATCCATCTGCGTTAAATGAATCACTTTCAATCACTTTGTAATTTATGATTATACAAACTGTTTGTATTTAATCATTGATCATTATCAATCAACGAAATATTTGTTTTATCCGTGATCATGTCAAGGACAAGAGAAGAGAATAAACTGCACCAGGAATGTTCATCACCTCCTAACTTTTCTTTAACGATTTTCGATTTTATCATTCACTGAAAGACTGGTTTCAAAAGAGTTTAATTTCATTACAATTTGTTTACTTTTTAAAAAAGTTACAGAACTTTTGACAGATTTAAGTTACTTTCCCTCAAAAATCAGATCTGAAATACAACTTTATACTTAAAGTATCAGATCCGAGGATCCAACAAAGTAGCGCGCAAATCAAATTTTCTCAAGACGTGAAACTTTCAAATTATGGATTTAGAAAATTTAAAACTTTGAATCAATAAATTAATTAAAAAAGATGGACAAGAATATTACATTTTTTAACATAATCTTCTTTAATTCAACATTCTTGTCATTTACAACATTTCAGGACAAATTCATTTCTAGAGTGTTACATTTGAATAAAGCTGTTAATGATAGCCATGAACAAAGAATTATTTTAATCAGAGGTAAAGATTCTTTGCATGTTTGATAATTTTTCATTTTCACAAGTTGAATCATTGAAACACCCGTCTGTATAAAAATAAAAAATTAAAAATGCACTCAATGGGATAAGTGACTATGGACACTACTAACACACAACGCTACTCACCCGAGTTACAGCAAATACCGTTGGAAGTACAAACACCTTCGCCTGATGAACATAATTTACCTGGAATTTTACATGGAGTTGGAATCAAATTTTCAGCTCTACATGGAGAGGAATAGTGATTATTAATCAAACAACCAAATTCTGTCCCACAACATATATTTGGACTAACACAATGACCACGATTATCAGGACCACATCTAAGACACTTTAATAAAAAGGACGAAATAAGTTGAATTGTTTAATTTGTTAAAATGGATAAACTTCGAGATAAACTTACTTCTCTCATATGGTCAACATCACCGTGAGATCTTTTACCTCCAGGTGGACAGTTGGTAATGAAACAAGCTTGACTCGAATGAAAATTAAGAATGAAAGTTAACAGAATAAATGAGGCCAACATTTTGTTCTATTGTTGACCAACTTAACAGTTCACTACTCTATTTATACTTGTTAATTCATAAACTCTCTCCATTCTCTCTTCATGGCCACTTTCATCGCAATAAAACATGCTTAAGAAACAATTAATCTATCATTGGATTAACAACTAACAAATAGTTTCTGTATCAGCCCATCACTAATATGACAGTTGAATGGAGATTAAAAGATGTTAGTTTGAACTGAGTAAATGTTATATCTTATTCATATTTAAATATAAGGTTACATAGAGCTGTTAAGATGTCTTAATTGATAGTAAGAATCTCATAAACTTAAGATACAATGATGAATTAGCTTATTACTCAAAGTCCATCGATAGTTGATTGATTAAACTATTAATTATTGATAACTTATGATTCCCTTTACCGAGAAGCAATGATGAGAATGGATTTAACCGAAACAACATAAAATTTTTATTTTGTTTTTGAATATTATTTTGGGCAAAATATTCATTTTGTGTTTTAAAAGTTGACTTGAGTTGAGATTAATAAAAGAGGTAAGACAATATAAAATCAAAAATGGTAAAATTGAAATTTAGTCGCGCCATTTCAAATATTACGAGAGGCCATTCCAAGAGTATCACAAGACTGTTTAATTACATTATTATTGAATTTGTTTTTGATCGGTGAATCTAATTTGCTATTTCTACGAGTTAGAACGATTCGGAAACCATTTCGAGATCTTAAAACCATTTCTCCACTGATTATGAGCTTGTCACGTTGGTCAACTGAGTGAACAATGAAATGGTTCAAAACTCTTGCCAGAATTGCTTTCTCCTCCATAACAGCAAACTTCTGTCCAATACAATTTCTCGGGCCAGCCGAGAAAGGTATATAAGCATAAGGATGACGACCAGATGAATTTTCAGGTAAGAATCTATCAGGATCAAACTCTTCTGGGTTCGGGAATGTTTCTTCATTGCGATGGAGAAGATAGGTTAATATTGCACATGTTGTTCCCTTTGGCACTAAATATCCATCTAAGAAATCAAAGGCAAAGAGTTTTGTTAGAAAACCGAAAAATTTAAAGTTAAAATTAAATAATTATTGAAATTTCTCTTACTTATCATTGTATCTTCTGATAGTTCACGTCCAATGAAAGGGGCAACAGGATAAACTCGCTGAACCTCTTTAAGAACACAGTCTAAATATTTCATCTGTTTCAATTGTTCAGCCGTAAATCCATTTGATTCACAATCGTCATAACTTGATTCTAAAATCGAATCGATCTCGTCTCTGACCTTTTCTTGAATATCTTTATACAAACCAAGAATATACAAAGTCCAACTAATAGACATTGCGGTCGTATCATGTCCCTGAAAATTAAGTAGAAAAATATGACAATTTGAAATTTGTTATAAATACATATGTATTTCTTGACTTCTAAACAATTGGTAACTTACTGCAAACATAAAAGTGTCAACTTCTTCTCTGACATCTTCGATTGTCATAACATTATTTTTCAAATGATGTTCCATCAACAAATCAAGAAAAGCCATTCTTTTCGTTTCGTACTTATTCTCAAGTTTATGATTCTTTTCACTCAACACATCTTCATTGTTAGTTAAATGTTCAGTCTGTGACTTGCATCCATTCTTATGCGCTTCAATCCACTCAGCTTTACGTTGCTTTATAACTTTCATGGTAAATGTTTTCATAACATTTAAACATCGTTTATATCGTCTTCCGTGGGGAGAAATAGCGAAAGCCCAATCCGGCCATAACCAAGGTCGACAGATTCGTATTAAAAATAATTCACTAACTTGATGAAGACATGTGACATATTCAGATTCTTGAGTTTGACAATTAACTTTTATTCCCATAGCAGTTTCACAAATAACATCTAAAGTTGTTAAAGTAATATAATCCAAGATATCGATTATAGATGACTGGCCAGATTCATTATCTGTCAACTGGTGAAGTTTGTTTATCAAAATTTCGGCATTTTCATTGATTATGGGCAAGAAATCATTTAAAATGCGAAAATGAAAAGCCGGAGTAAGTAATTTGCGCCGAGATTTCCACTTATTCTTACTTGAAGTAACCAAACCAAGACCAAGCCAAGGTTTTAAGAAGTCATATTCAGCAGCTTTTTCAATTAATGAATGGCTACTTAAAACAACCTAAATGGTGTTTAAAAAGCCCAAAATACATGAATTATTAGTAATTTTAAAAGTAACAAGTAATTAATAGCTGAAAATTCAAGATGAACCTACCTCAACAGTTTCAGGTGTGAAAAGAAATACAAAAGGTCTGATTCCAAGCCACATGCTAACAATCCGTTCTTTACCATAGATGAGAGCAGTTGAAGTCAACATTTGATAGATCACTATTTAAATAACAATTTAAATAAAGAAAACAATCAATAAAAAATCAGTGTAGAATAGCGAAAGTTTTGCAGTATTTAATGATGCCAATAGAATTTTATGATTAAACTCTAATCTATGCAGGTGAGTCTGGGACTTCAACCAAGTTTGAATAGTGTTGGATTTTGAAAAATGATTATCAATGTCAATGAGCGGCGACTTGATAATAGAGCGAAAAAATGAGTAACCTATTTATTGAATGCAATTGGACGATACTTGAGGGAGTTTTAGATCGCTGTGTTTATCAGTTTACAATATACAGTACCAATTGAATATCAAGGCTCTTACAGTTTTAAAATGTAAATAATTAATTTAGTGTTAATAACAAAAACAGCACAATATTTTAAGCCAACAAAAGGCCTGATGAGGACAATTTCCTGTTTCCAACTGTGAATTTCAGGCACTGAAACCAATAAGAAAAGCTAAACAAGTTCACAGGAAGGAAAATTGACGAATTGAACTTATCCATCAACATTGAACAATCAATTACACGCTGAATGAGTTACAGAAGTTATTTAACAATCGAATAGCATTATAATGGCTCTAAATAAACAATAATAACAATTGAAAGTACCAATGTTTACTCTTAATTTAATTCTGGGTACACAGTTAAATTTCAGCCAAAAAAACATGATCATGATAATTACAAGTTCATATGTGAATATTTTCAATGAAAACAACAATTCAATGAACATCTAATTGTGAATACAACATCTTCCTACATTGATTTATTTTTTGGTTGATTTGTTTTTGAAGCATTTTATAAACATTGATGCTACTAAAAGCTTTTATTTAATCACTTAAGTGATTAATATTGTTAATTTGATTAATTAAATTACCGAATTATTGAGTGTGTGAGAAATTAAATGTTTCCCTCAATGAAGCGTGAAAACAGTTTTAAAAATGATGAACTCAATTATTGAAGTGCTAAGGATGAAGATGAAAATGAAGTGTAATCCATTTTCAACTTGAATCGAAACAATCAATGGTCAATATTAATGTTTCCGGCTTTTTATTGACGAACAATATTCAGATCTTGAATTAAAATACTATAAGTTTAACTTTGTTAGTTAAAGAAAGAAAGAGATGAAAAAGATCGAAATGAAATAAAATTAATAAACAATAAAGTTAACAATCAATAAAATAGCACTTGTATCAAGACAATCATTAACAGTGTTGACCATTACAAACAACAAAAAACTCTTTAACATCACCCTTTCTTTTCAACATGTTGCTCTTAACATAAATGAATAGAAATCGAAAGTGTTTCTTGGCCTAATTTTGATTGTTAAGGGTTAAAGATGAATTAAAAGTAAACTATGATGGACAGTTCCTGATTATGATTTTTCAATTTAATGGCTGTACTTGGAATAACTCAAAAATCCTCGGGAAGATAACACTAATTTGATTTCTTTTACTTCCTAATTGAAATTGGATTGAGACAAATTTATACTTATTGGTCATTGGTACAATAGGTTAATCAATAAATGGATTTGTAACAAAACAATTGAATCGTCAAAAAATGAGATTAAGTAATTATCAACACCTTGTAAAACTGCTACTGATTGTTCATCAAACTTATTCAGTTTCTATGAAATATTTGAAAAAAATTTCTTTTGAAATCATATTATCTAATGTTATTAAGTATTTTATTGATTCTTTTCTGATAATAACATACAGCTAGGTGTAACTAGATTTTATTAGTAAAAGGACCGATTCATGGCGAGACTTAAATAAAAACGTAAAATTATTTGAGTTTGAAGATGAAAATATAGTTTCTGATTTTCTATTTACTATTTTTAGTTTAATTTGCATCAAAAACAAAATGTTGTGCTACATCAAATCAAGGACAGTTAACATTGTCAAATAAACAATGAATCCCGTAAAAGTTGTTCAAAACCCATGATGATTCACGTTATTAATGATGTTCCCATGAAAACCAACCAACCAAATAAATATTTGATAGGCAAGAATTCTTGAAAACTTTTACATGATAAGTATTAGATTCACAAGGCATGTGGAGTGAAAGTCAATAGCTTTAAGAAAAATGACTAGAAGCGTATACTAAACAGCATGAATAAACTTGTAATATGGATTTGCTGTTAGATTTGGGTGAGAGATGAGACCAGAAGAATAAAAAGTTTACTTACAGACATAAGTTCCATAAGGAAATTTAATTTTATCCAATTCCAAAACAATATTTGCATGTCCTAGTAACCAATGACATGGCGGACCAGGAATCTTGGACATTAACTGACAAACACGACGCCATTCGATTAAACGACGAATCACAAAAAAACCAAAACAGGCAACCAAAAATAAATGGATTGGTAACAAAGAAGGAAAAGAAGGAAAAGAAAGTGTTGACAGATTATCCGAATCCAACCAAGATGGTAACAAGTGTAACATTGTCACCGTTAAATATCCCAACTGCAATGGCTAACGAAATGAAATTTGTTATCAGACTTTAAACTTAACTAATGATAAAAGATAAGCAATAGAAACAAAGAGAGAGCGAAAGTGAGAGAGAGAGAGAGAGAGAGAGAGAGAGAGAGAGAGAGAGAGAGAGAGAGAGAGAGAGAGAGAGAGAGAGAGAGAGAAAAGAAAGACGATGATTGAAAAGATTGCTATTGTCTCGATGATTCAATCTCCCGCCTTATTTACTTTCACCTTTGCTTTTTTTGCTTTTCCTTTCCCTGTTCGTCATCTTTATCAACATTTCTTGCTTTCAAGTTTTTAGACTTTACTTAACTAAGGGCAGAACCCGATTCTTTCAACAAATGATTCTCTTAGCTGGAAATGTCCATTTGACCCAATTCATTCTGTTTACTCTGTTTTTCTCATTCATTATATTCATCAAATTCATCATATTAAACATGCACATCATAGAGACATCATTAATGTCAATAGTGTTTGTTCAATGTTAAAGATTTATTCTCTGATTGCTTTTTATTTTTCTATTTGAACAGTCTTCCTTTTCTCTCCTGCTCTTTCTATTTGTGTTAATCTTGTCCACATTATGCTAAATATTTCTTCTTTTCACTATTAATAATCTCAATTATCATCAACTGACCCATTGAATTTGGTGTTATAAGTGAATATGTGATGAAGTGATAGCATCAACAACCAGTGGGAAGCTGTGTTTGGAATAACCGATGTTCAGTGTTTTCATTTTTTCAGCTAAATTCAGTTTGATATTTAGATTTTAGCTCTAGTTTATCGTAGTCTTCATTTGAAAAGGTAACATTTAATGAAGAAGATGCCGATAAGCTGAGAGAGGTAAGCTGCAATTTTCAGTAGCTTCCTCTTTGACTAATGGTCATTTAATTCGATTTTATGTTCCAATCATTTTTGTGTGTAGGTAAAAACTTTACAATGCATTCAATCTGATTTTGATTGACAATATTAATGTGTGAACAATTTTGAACATGTCGATCATCATTAGCTATAGACAGTTTTAAGTAGGGTTTTGGATGAATTATTGTTTAGCCAAGGTTAGATGAAATGTTAAAATGTAGGATTGAGATGCCTCATTCATCATTAATTGTTAACAGTTCCAAATATTGATAAAATTTTTAGCTTTAAAATGCATTTTTCATTCAATTTAGTTACTAAGTGAAAATTAAAAAAGTATCGAAAGTTTTTATATAAGCTTTTAATCTAATCCAAAATTAAACTTTTTAAGATTTAGTAATTTGCTTGTGCAATGACAATAAGCTAGGCAAAGTAAAAACCCTTCAATTTTGATGAATTGTACAATTATATGATCAAATTAAGGCATAATTGCTACAATTTAGCATCACTTTTTGTGAATAAAGGAGTTAACTCAAGGAAACAATGTTTAGTTAGCACTAACAATCGAATCATGAAAATAGCTACATTTCCAAGAATCAATCATCAATTTTGTAATTACAGTTCAGTAAAAATTGTCGGAGGAAATAAAATTAACTGACGAATTCAGTTGCGAATCTATTGTAATGGCTTTTTATATCTTATATTCGCAATAATTAATCCAAAGATTTATGATTATGAAATTTGTTGAATTAAATTCTCAATCATTAATGAAATTTAATTCTGCACCTTTCAGAGCCCTCTTTACTCGACCGATTGAACTACAACATTATTGAAAAACGATTAAAATGTATTTTACAGGATTCTAAACTAAACTGGATTCTATCAGATTTCTGATCTTCATTTGAATCATTCACACTTTAATTTTCGGTAATTTATAAGCTGATTGATTATTTTTGACTCCAGCCATGACTGACCCATCGCCTCATCAACCTGAAAGGCTCGATCTTAAGGAGGAGGATGACAAGAACTCTGCGTCCTCTTCTAGTTCTGATTCTTCTAGAGATTTGGTTTTGATTAAATCAGATGAAACCTCTGAGATCCCATTCGAACAAGAGCGGTCATTTTCTATATCCTCGGTCGCATCTTCAAAATCTTCAAGTTCAGATGATGCAAAAGCCAGTGTTACTGATAACATTCCAACTGCTCCTACTAAACCTACTGGTCAAACTGAACCTACTGAGCCTATTACGTCTACTGAACCTACTAAGCCTATTTCTCCCGAACCTACTAAGCCTATTGCTCCTGAACTTACTGAGCATATTGCTCCTACTGAACCTACTAAGCCCATTGCTCCTGAATTTACTAAGCCTGTTGCTCCTACTGAACTTACTGAGCGTATTGCTCCTAACGAACTTACTGTGCCTATTACTCCTGAACTCACTGAGCCTATTGCTCCTCGCCTCCTCGCCACATCTTCAAAATCTTCAAGTTCAGATGATGCAAAAGCCAATGTTACTGATAACATTCCAACTGCTCCTACTAAATCTACTGCTCAAACGGAGCCTATTGAACCTATTGCGTCTACTGAATCTACTAAACCTACTGCTCAAACTGAGCCTATTGAGCCTATTGCGTCTACTGGACTTAATGTTTCTGTTGTTTCTACTGATTCCAAGACATTGAAAAGATCTAAAAGACGATCGAGATCAAAATCGGGTAAAAAGTTTAAGTCGTATCGAGCTCCTAGACGAAGTCCGCGTCTTAAAGCAAAAAGAAAATATAATAAGTCAATTTAATTCAATGATCGATTTTATACTTTTAACCAATAGATCCAACAATGCTTCAATTGTCGCAGAGATAGTTTGTATTAAAGAAGATTTTGATCAATCATTTGTCAATTCTTTTTGTTAGGAATTTTTAATGTATCGATTGGGAAAATTATTTTACAGTTCCATAGTGGAATGTGATGATTTTTAACAAACGATTATTTAATTCATACAATTTATTGATGAATAACTATTACCTGTTTCTTGACTACATTGTGGATGTTTTTGAACTAATAATTGGAAACTTGAATTACATTTGTAATGCAAAGCGCAAGTGATGACTTATATCCTTGACCCAACCTTAACTTAAAGGTTAACTAGATTAGTAAGAGACCGTTTAAACTAGAGTTTAAATGGTAGACTCTCTTAACGTTGTTATAAGGGAGAGGGCGTGAAGATTTTTGGAGAATGATGAGGATAAGATGAGATGAAAAGCAGAGATGATACATAAAAGTTTGAAGACAAGCAAATAGACAATAAATTGCATTATGAGTTAGATAATCTCATTATGGGTTAGTTTTCATGGTGAATTATTATTCAACATCAACATGTTGTAAAATAAATCAAACAAAAACAAATAAAATTAAAAAATGGTTTAAAACATAATGTAAAAATAATCTCCGAGTTAAATTTGATGAGAGATTAAAAATGGCTATAACCGATTGCCTAGAATCAAGAAGAAAGTCAGTTATCTGGAACAATTACTTTAATTCTTCAGCAATGGTTGTAATTAAAGCTAAAAATAGAAATTCGATTCAGTGTTGTTCTTTTTGTAAATTGTTGATTATTCCACTTAAAGTGTTGACATTACTGAATTGCCATGAGACGAATAATGTTCCTTGAAATTACCAGTCCGCTTAATACGTGCGTCAATCATTTTAACTGGTGCAGTCTTTAAATCGTAAGCCTGACCAATTTTGGCCATTGTGTTAATAAAGCAAGTTGTCAGATTCCATTTCCAACCCAACTCAGATGTTGAATAGTCCCAGGGAAAGGTGTGATGATAATTGTGGAAGCCTTCACCGAGTGCACCAATGATTACATATTTGTTTTCTCGAGCTCCAATAGTAACATCATATGGACGATTACCCCAAAGATGAGCCACAGAATTAACCAGCCATGTGCAGTGGAGGGATAAACAATAACGAGCTAAACCGGAAATCATAAATGCATTCCAAAAAGATTCATTCCAACAGATAATTGGAATCGCTGAGGGAATAATTATACAACAAAGAATAGCCAATGGAAGGAAGTAATTTTTTTGAAACCGAACCACCGGATCCTCTAATAAATCAGAGCAATCAACTAGACGTCCCTTATTGATTACATCAGGATGTTTTTTAACGCATAACCAACCCATGTGCGCAAAAAAGAAACCTCGATTGGCATTATGTGGATCTGCGTCTGTCTCACTGTACGTATGATGAACTCGATGATCTCGACACCATTCATAGATATGGTTCTGTAATGAAAAATAATTGAATAGGATCAGTCAATTTGATTTATGGATGACAGTCAAATCCTGTAATTATCATTGAGTAAACTCATTTGTTGAATAAGTTCAAATGAATCTTTTAAATTGAGACGAAATTGTCTGATCAACGAATGATTTTACCCATTTATTCAATATTTTAAAATTTCTATTCTTCCGTATTAGGCTGACTTTTTTTAAACAAATTATTGTAATCATTCAATATTAATGTATATTATTATTCGTGGAAAACTATATGGCTAACTAACGTCAACAAAATCAAAATCAAAAACCAGTCAAGCTGATAATGTTTTTTTAATATTATAATAATAATAGCCTTTTAGCTATTGTTTGTCATTAGATAATCTAAACTTAAAAACAATATCAAAATATTAACTGACAAATTTTCAGATGACAGTAAATATTAACGTAAATAATTAAACAAACATTATGAGATGAATAAGTAAAATCATCTTGATCAAAGTTAAATGTTGATTGACTAATTATTACCTGTCCACAAACTGTTTGTAAAATTGCAAGAAAAATTCGCAAAGGAAGTTTAGCTTTGTAAGCTCTATGGGACCAAAGACGATGGGCACCCGCTGTAATACCTAAACCACTGATGACTCCAAAGACAAATGCTAGAGAACAATGATAATAATGAGAAAAAAAGAGTGAAAATATTTTGTGAAGAAAATGAAAGGAAAAAGGTCAATTTATTAAAGACATATTGCTATCTAACAGAAACAGGTTATTTGAAGATGAAAGAGGAGAAAAAGAATAGAATTGATGCCATCATGAAATAGTAAAGATCCATTTTTGGCTGAATATTGGGTTATGCACTGTTAAGAGTTCTTTGTTGAACGTTTGAAGTTGTGAGTTGAATTCACATTTTCATCACAATTATACCTTACTAGCGACGGGTTAAACTGTTACTCTTTAATCTAATAATTCATATACTTGAACCAGGTAAAACTAATCATGTTTGAGAAACCTTTCGCTTTTCAAATGATTAGTAGAGATGGTATCAAATAAAAGGAGAAAGTTGAACGAAAATGTACTTCATCTTGGCCTCACCTCAAGCCTCAGCGCTTCCCTTGAATTCAAATTTGAAAAATACAAATAAGTACTTGAGTATTTCGCAAATCAACTTTGAGTTGAATAATAAAAGCAATTAATCATCAACAACTTCGAATCAAATTTGTTGGTTTAGTGAAAAAAGGCCTACAATTTACTTGGAATTGAATATTCTAAGCTAAAGAATATTTTCAACCGGATTTCACAATTAACTGTAACTTTCATGGGAAATCAACAAATTCAAATCTATTGTTATTTTTATTGATTTCCAAAGAATTGGTGATTCTAAACTGTCAATCTTCTCATTAACTGGGTGAAAGTAAAAATAACCAATTTTAGTCTTCATTTTTGAGTCCGCCAAAAATGGCGATTGAATTATACAATATTTTCAAAAATGAAAGTCTGTCTGAGGATGTTCTAACACTCACACATACAAATAAATCGAATCAAATTATTGAATCATGAAGAACAATTTACAGACTGAGCAATTATTTTGAACAGGAGCCTTTAATGATTAAAACCGAACCACTAAATGGTTTTCACTATAGTCATCAAACAAGCTGTACCATATTTGTGGATTCTGATAAAAAGGAACCTGAAGATTTTAATTAACAAGATACTAATGAAGGCTTTTTTAAAACTATTGCTTAATTTAAGAATCCTTCTAAAATTAATTGGTAAACAATAGATAGGATTAATTATTTTAAAACTACAATGTTTACCATCAAAGAAAATATTCAAAAGTCAAAGAGCTAAATTAATAACATGTTTATAATGAGTAATGTAAAAAAAATGAATGGCATTGGATTTACGAAAACTGAACGTCTGGTAGAGTTAACTAACTCTAATACCTTGATGAATTTGATTGAAGAAACCAATCAACTTACTGTAAGCCATGGTTAACCAAGGAGGATTAGTAATCAATTTGAATAGTCCATAAACAAGTGAAGAGTGTAGAATAACAAAGGCAAAGACATTTCTCCATACAATAACTTTCGTAGATTCTATTGGCTGAAGTTTAGTTGATTCAGATGTTGACGAATTGATTGGAGACGATGATACTGTTGGCGATTTGGTAATTGATGGTGTCGATGGCGATGATGAGATTTCTTTATTGGATCGAATGGTGGACACTTTTCTTTCAGTAAGATTCTCATTGATAATTTCACGAATTCTGTCAACCTCTGTCTTTGAATAAGTTTGAGTGATTGATGTGATGGCAACCATGTTTATCAAATAGAAATTATAAATTCCTAAATTATTGAACAAGTGATGGAATGAAAAACAACAATAAATACCATTTTATATTAAAATCAAAATAAAAGCAAAAATTAATCAATTTGTCTGCATTGGTAGAAAACAAAATATTTGGTAAGCCCTCTAACGAGAGTAAAGGTTACTTGAATATTGATCCAAATCTACCAAATAAATGTTTTTTCAAAGTAAATCACAAATCATGATCATACTTACCTTTTGATTGTTGTTGTTGATTGGTAACAGATTTTGAATAAATTAGTTAGAACTACGAATAAAATCATAAATTAAGAAAAGATGATTAAAAATGGGTTAAATGAGCGTTTAATCCCGAGAACTTACTATGTTAGTGAAAATAAAATGAATAATGGGAAAGCAAAAAATTAGGTAAGTTGAAAAGTTAATGTTGATTGTTCGGAATGAATTTGATTCTCAATTGAGAAAGTCTTTAAGAGTGATTACTATTGTATAACAAAACAACATTGAGCACACAATCTGCTATTTCAGGTTTCAAAACAGCAAACAAATTTGGTTAATACCACCTCCAACAAGAGACAAAATATTGTGAATCTATTTTGCACCAATAGATTTCAATAGACCACGATGATGATTGGGGATGAAAATGATGATGATAAAGATGATGATGGTTCAGATGATGTTGTAAGACAAGGTGGGAATCAACTGATTGTATTTGGAAGAGCTTGAATGGATCTATTATTATATTTCAATAACTAGCAGTAACTTGATGTCGATTGATTCCACCTTTCCTTCAATCCGGTATTGTAGAGACTCCAAGAACCTTTTACAGTAAAATTCATGAATTCATCATCCTCCTAATCGTCATCAAAATCAACACCATGATGGACATCATCATTGCCATAATTTATCCGAAAAAAAATGTCCATTAAATAAGCTGACAAGAGTCAACACAAATGAGCTTTTGAACTTTTCTGCCTAAAAATTGATTAACTTTTTTTCGCTTATTATTAATAATTTTATCTTCTCTTTCTTTTCTTTTTTTCATTTTCTCATTTCTCACTGTCTTCATTTTCATCACCTTCATGAGCAACCTATTGGTCTCAAGCCTTGCTTTCAATGAAAAATGGTCAAAGCAAAAACAAACAGAAACCATTATTTTGGTTGTTGCTGTATTTGTTTGGTCTGTATGGTTGCTGCCAGATAATTTAATTGATTAAATTGATAGTAACAAATCAACTGTGAATAGTAAATATTTTTTCTTCACCTTTTCTAGTTAAAACTAATTTTCATCTTTATATTTACCTGTTGACTTTTCAGTTGGACATTTATGGGAATAAGTACAAGGCTAATTGTTTTAAAGCATTAATCAAATTTGGAAAATTTCTTTGCGCGGAAGAAACAACAAGTCGACAATCAACACCAAATCTAGAGACTGACGGCTAATATTTATTCAGTAGTTTATTTATGATGTAAACCCTATTTTTTGAATATATCACATGAATTTAGCATTCACAGATTCGCCCACCAAGTGTTTCATTGTGTACAAAGTTTTGAAACAAGCAATGTATAAACAGAGACTTTCAGCGAAAAGCAAAGATTGGTCAAAATGGTGATGAAAATGAGAGTTATTTATTATGATTGATCAAATAAATGGTAAAAGTTCAAAACAGCTAATGAAAACGCATTTAAAATGTTTTCTATAACATTTTCTGGTTTCTTTTGGGTTAAGTTTGTTTTATCTGGTTGCTTTTATGGTTAGTATTGTTAATTGTCTTGTTAATCATCCTGTTGTTCATCCTAAGATTAACTAGACACCGACAACACAGCAAAGGATAGTGAAAAGAAGTAGCTCAGAAAATAATCAGACGATCTTTTGAATAAGAAGTCTCCTAACTTACTAAGATTACATCAGAAGGTTATCTCTGGCTTTAAGCTGCAAACAATGAACTGATTTATCCTTAAGCTTTATCAAAGCAGTTAACATTTCAAATCCGACCTTTGAAGATCTCAATTGCCGGCTGTTAATCCTGATTCACAAGGCGACAGTTAAAAAAGCGATCCAATCAGAAATAGATAATTCAAAGTCAACATAAAGCCTCGTTTGTTCAAATTGAATTGTTTTCAAAATGAAATCATGGTTAAAGTAATTTTATTTTTGTGGTTGAATTGGGCAAATTAAATTGAATCGCTTGACCATTGAATTATGTGTTTTTTACAAGGTGTTTAATGGTCAGCATTTTTATTGTCAATCTTTTTCTCAACAGCATCTTGTCCTAATTTGTTTCGCTATTTGCTTTGTAGAAGCTTCAAGAATTGGTCAATGATTAAATCAATTGTTCAAACAAGAGTTAAGGCTGTAATCAGTTCCAATTATTATACAATTTAAACACTTTCACACCGATTTGTGTTAATTTCGAGTGTTAACTTGATCATTATAACAGATTTTATCCTTGAAAATAAAGCAGTTTAAACTCAAATAGACATTCAACTTGTTGAAGCTTTCAATTAATTAATCAAAAACACCAGTAATTGAAGTGAATTTATCGGAGAAAATTAAATTCAACAAAAATGGGAATTTCAGAAATACATTGCAAAATCAATAAAACATTAAGTTTCCAATTTAAACAGACAAGTCCAGCAACGTAAAATATGGATCCTGAAAAAAACTTGATTTACTTTAAACAATCTACAATTTACAAATTGTAATTTGTAATTTGTACAAAACTCAGCTGATGCTGCTAATCTTTATTGTCATGCTTACAGTTTAACCTAAACAACGCAAAACACTCACACTGGAAGCTCTTGTTGAATCAGTTTACCAGTTTCCCATCAAGTTCTTCCGTCTTCTTGTCTCTGGTAACATCATTTTCTCTCTTCCATCTTCGTCTTCATCCTCTTTCCTCTTTCTCTTTCACTCCTCATCCTCATAGTCTTTGAATTTTTGAAAATAACCAAAAACAAACAAAGTAAAACCTCCAAATTTGTATGCATTTTTGCTTCTCTTAACTTTTGTTGCTCTAAAAACTAAAGGCCAATCCATCAAGTTGATGTTTCTTACACTTCACTTTCCTCATCTTTTTCATGTCTTCCCTCTCTTCATTCATCTTGGCCTTTCCTCATCTTCATCTTCAATTGTTTACCATGTAAAACAAGGACAACTTTGAATTGATAACTTAGCCTAACGTATCGTTGATTACAAAAGTATGAGTATCAATAGCAAGGTTTATATTGAGGTTGCCATCTCAATTAATCAACATTAAGTTGAGTTTAATATAACAGATATTTCAGAATCCATTGAACACTTGAGATGAAAAGTGTTTGAGACGAACATTTTCATTCTCATTTCGATTATTCCTATTTCTTGTCTTTCTTACAATCATTCAATGAATGCTTCTGATTACTTTAGAAATATCATTTCTTGAGAAATTAAACACGAGGAGAAACAAAGGAGAAGATGATTGAGAATTACTATCTAAAGATGTCTATCTGCTGATAAACAGCAATGTTTACTACTTTAGTGAACAATTAATCACAATTGGGTTCTTTATTTTACTGAGAACACATAAATGTATAAATCTTGCATTTTTCAGACAATTTCACATCAGATAATAGAAAGGTAAGAGAAAAGTGGTCAAAAAACAACTTGAGGATTTGAGGAAATAATTCCAAGCTGAATATTTTGTACTGAAATCCGAGTACTCTTGACTACATGTTATAATTCTTGTAGTATATAATCTGAAAATTTTAAGTTAGATTTTTAGTTGTGGTTGAATGTTTTCTGAAATTTATGCTGTTACTGCTTCTTCTGAATTGACAGATTGGTTGAGAAAGAATAATCTTTCCTCAATTTAAGCCAAATCTTGGAAATTGGTGTTTTTCATGGATAAACTGACAACCTTACTTCTGACTTTTCAGTGTTAGCTGTTTGTTATCCCAAACCAATAAACCAGCCCATACCTATTTAGGTCTCGATAGTTTTTAGCAACTCGTATCACTAACCATAAGATAGTTGGATACAGGGTTTAAAAGCACTGAGGATGAGTAAAAAAAGAAGGAAACTTTTTCGAGTAAAAATACGTTTAAGATTATATTTAACTTCATCTCCATTCCCATCTTCCCCTCAATGGTTGTTTATTTTACCGATCTCTCATCTCTCACCCACTCCTCCTCATCACTTTTAGCTTCAACATCATCAGCAAATCACTTCTTTTAACGGTTCTTTTTCCAATTCTGTAAGCTGAATCATTAGCAAGTTAAACTCGGAAGTTACTCTTCATTTGTGACTATAACAAAAAAAGCAATCAAGTCTATCAAAAATGCTGGTAATCTACTGATTTCTATTCATAATCAGTTGATTTGTTTCACCCCATATCGTTCCTTCATCTAATTATTAACATTGACCATGATCTACTCATGTCTATCTCTTACTACAGACTAGTTTCCGGACAAGAAATATCCCCCTAATCATCCATCCATTTAGTGTCCAAATTTTGTTGATTGTTACACAATGTGATTACTTAATTTATTTCTTTGATTGTTATGTTTGTAGGATGACAAAGAAAGGAGAAAAGCCGAGGTTCGAGCTCGACTTGAGGCTCAAACCCGCAAAAAGCGAGGTTTCATGACACCAGAGAGAAAAAAGCGACTCAGGGTAAGTAGGAAATGTTTAGGTATTTTGTGCATCGCTATTAATTGAAATGAAATACTTTAAAGAACCTTCTTCGAAGAAAAGCTGCTGAAGCACTGAAACGTGAACAGGAACGAAAAGCTGAGGAACGAAGACGAATCATACGGGAAAGAACTGGAACACCCAAAAATTTGGACGGAGTCAATGAAGGTAGTGAATTAATTCCCATTTTCAACTTCAATTGTTTATGTTTTCATTTTCTAATCTGGTTCTCTTAACAATTAGCAACTTTACAATCAATTGTGAAGGAATACTTCAAGCGGGTTCAAGACCTTGAAAGCAAAAAATGGGACTTAGACAGAGCAACTCGACTCAAGGAGTTAGAGGTAAACACTTTGAAATCAGTTCTTGAGTAATTTTAACATTTAAATATTTTTCCATTTATAGCTTAAGGAGTTACAAGAGAAAGTCAATGATTTGAAAGGAAAATTGTAAGTAATTTAGTTGAACTAAATTTAAATCAATCTGTTAATTAATCTGTTTTTTTTCGCCATATTTTTAGCGTGATTCCTCCATTGAAAAAAGTTTCCAAGACTGCCAATCAGTAAGTAAATTCAACAAGTATTTCTAAACCTTTCAACTAATTTGTTTCAATATACTTAGGCTGGAAAAGATTCGAATGTTTACTGCTCGTGTTTCCCAAATGGATTATCGGAATCAACTGAAGCAAGTCCAGAAGAAAGATTATCGACTTGAAGGAGGCGATGAAATTGCTGTTTCAAAGCCCGAATGGGCTCAACCAAAGAGTAAGACAACTTCAATATCCGAAGTTGTTTCCGAAGTTGTTTCTGCTGATGAAGCAGAGGATTAATTTGCTAAGCTTACCTTATTTACTATTTAATCTAACCTTACTGCAGTCATGTACCAAAATTGACAATTTATGAACAAATAAAAAAACTTAACAATAAGAACTTCGATCGTCGGCATTTCCAAGATACAGCAAAATAATTTAATGCTACGGAGAAAATTTTATAATAAATTGAACATTATTATTATTGATGAAGAGGGATTTCATGTGATGAAACACCAAATGAGAGGAGAAATTTATATGACAAAGATTTTTATCTGTTATTTTTGTAGTTGCTCTGATGGGTCAAAATTTGTATCGTGATATCATCAATAAACTCTGGGAACTCCTTTAGATTTATCGAATCATAATAAAAGCACTTACAAAAAATAAATCACCAAGAACATGTTTTCAGGATGTCGAATGTAATGTGATTAGAATTTTAGAAATACTGTTCAAGATACTCTTTAAGCTTTTTGATAATGGCATCAATATCAAAGGGATCAGGGAACTTTAATCTACGGGGTGGACTTCGTTTGAGACCTGACCATAGAATAATTCCTTCGACATATTCATTTGACTAATAACCAATGTACACTCAAAGCTACTTATACGTGGTTATCTATAGTTAAAAAGCTAAATTATTTACATTATAGCTTTTAAACAGAAAGAACCGTGAGAATTTTGATTCACAAAATCAGTCTTTATTTACAATCAGTTTTTATATTTGTTTGGTTGTAACATTGGTTTTTATTAATGTTATCAATTACATTATTACAATTACTGACATTATATTACTTTAATCTTTACGATTACGATTCAATTATAAGACAATTTTTACAATATAACCTCAGAAGCGGCTTTTTGGTCTCTTTTTCAATCAAACATGACAATAATTTTACAAAGTTATGAAGGACTGAAGGAAGTATTTACAGTGAATTAGATTAAGGATGGCAATGTTACATTGAATTTAATTGTCGATGATGACAGTAATGAGAGAATGAGAAATGATGAGTGAAAAAGGGAAGATGAGAGAAGTAGAAATTAGAATGTCACTAACAATGAGTGAGTTTAAAAAAACTATACAGTAAAATTTACAAATTACAAATGTCAATTTTGCTGGCGAAAATGTCAATTTTCATCAAACTGTGGTTTCGCTTCCACGGTGATAATAGCGACCTCGACTGTCAAGAGTTACTAATGATCCTACCGGAAGAGTTTGATGACTGTTCGGAATCGCATTTGATGTTAACGACTTTTTCCAATCTTGTTTTGAGGAAAAAGGAATTTTTGGTGCAGACATCCATACCCAGATTCCGGTCATAATACCAGCTAAAAAAGACATGAAAATTTTCAGAGACATAATCTCAACATTGGGTAAATCTGGATCCAAACTGGAATACCAAGCATCTCGGTAGAGATATTCGTAAAAGGAAACAAATAATAGGTAGGAAGAGATGACAAAATAAATGATTTGAAAAATTGCCAGACGAGTCAACCAACCGAGTTGTTCGGTTAGTTTAGGACTAGTCCAAACAGTTTTTGATGATAAAATTAATGGGTGAGAATTTTGTGAAGAAGCATTGTTAAAGCTGATTTTTTCGACTGATGATTGATAACTACCATGGCTTTGAACAAGAGGAGTCGAGGTTGGATAGACCTTCTGGTCTCGTTTTTTAGAATACTCTCTGACAAACAGAATGAAAATAATCATTCCAGTGCCAAGAAATAATACATAGGGCGCGATCACGAACATAAGCAATGTGATCTGATCATGATTGCCAACATAACAGATACCAGTCAACTCATCAGCACCTATATCAGCTTTGACTAAGATATAACAGGTAACAAGTAGAGGTATTCCCCATGCAGCGATGTGAAAAAAAATAGAAAACCTTTCCAATCCTTTACATGACCATTGATGAGTTATAACGTAAAACAATGACACTGTTATCATAAGCCACCACACTAAACTGGAAAGGCTTGAATAATAGAGGAGAACAAAAACTGTTAGACAATAACCGTTTTCATAACCATTTTGAATAAGCAGAGAAGCACGGAATTGAGGCTCATCGTAACAACCAACTGCAGTTCTGCCAATTAATATGCAGAACAAATGAGTTATGCTGTAAATAAGATAACTCATTCCCATGTAGACTATCATTCTTTCAGGAAATTGAAAGCGACTTGGATAAGACAAAAATGCAAAAATGGCGTAGACTGAAGAAGCAAGGCAAAAGGTTGACCAAAATGCTATCCAAAACCCTGCAAATTGTTTAGTTGATGAAAGGTACAAAATATCAGCTAAACAATCATGAACACATTGAGTAGTATTGGAACGAGTTGAAACTCTGAAATATTGTTGGTGAAACTTGTAATCACGACAAGAGTCTGGAATAGGTGAAAGAAACTTGGAATAATTCAATGATGGTGCGCGTATAATTGTAGGAGTAACAATCTCAGCCGATTCTAAACCATAAATTTTATCATGACTTTTATCTTGAGCAAACGGTGTTTTAAAATCCAATACTGGCTTAATCTTCCGAACGTTGGCAATTGATTCACTTTCTTCCTCTCCTGGACCTACCATGCACATAGTTTGATTGTCATTAGCTGCTGGAAACAAGCTACAATTCATGTAAGATGGCCAAGCGAAGCCAAAATCGTTGAGTATCGGTAAACACCTATCCCGTACAGTTTCACAAAAGGGTCTACACGGTCCAATTGTTTGAACAATTTTCTCGGTACACATAGGAAAATAAACTGAACACAAAAAAAATTTCAACTGAGAGGAACATCGGAATTTAATGAGAGGGTCAAACGTTTGAAACGTTTGCCCTGCTTCGTCTTGAGTCTCATGACCCGCTGAATTTGGAAAACCCGTAACATTATATCCAATCTTTTTACACGATTCAAATTTGATCTGTTCACAAGTACGAACCGGTGGTGTTGAAGAG
This sequence comes from Tetranychus piercei, assembly GCA_036759885.1. Lineage (NCBI taxonomy): Eukaryota > Metazoa > Arthropoda > Arachnida > Trombidiformes > Tetranychidae > Tetranychus > Tetranychus piercei. The sequence goes on from CM071877.1 coordinate 25,115,463, forward strand.
ACAGCAGAATGTGAAGTTAATAAAAGTAAAAGTATTATGCTCACTAAAAAAGGATCATTGAACATGGCTTAAACATGAAGTTATGATAATAAAATAAGTTAATAACATATGAACTTATACCATTGGAGAGAGAAAGAAATGAGATATTTACTTAATAAAAAAGGAAAGATGGGAAATGATGGTTGACGATGGTGGTGATACTGAAGATGAAGTGAAGAGATCCTTTTGAGAAAGAATTGAGATCAAACACATCAGACCAATATGTCTTCAAGACTTTTCATGCTATTAAAATAAGTCATTTTGATTGAAAAATTGTTAGTAACGTTGGATAAAAAAGGAAACTTAAACTAATTAAAAAGTTAGTTAAACTTGATCAATTCTTTGAAGACAATGATAAAAGAATCTCACGGAAGACAAAAACTTTCTTATCCATCTGTTTATCTTTCAGCTCTTATCTTTTTGCTTTCTTTTTTACCGCCATCTAGGAGAGGAAATAACATCTAAATATCAGGATAACTAACAATACAGTATGTATCATAAAGATTTCCTTAAATACTAATAAAGGTTTAATTTGAAGGTTCAAAAGATTAATCTTAAAAACTCATCTTAATTTAAAGATTCATTAATAATCTACTTAATTCAGCTATTTATCTAACGTTTTTTAAACTTTTCATTAAGAAAAAAATAGTTCACCTTAAAGTTGATTATTATAATGAAAATAGATTTTTGTTTCTCAAGTTACATTTCGACAAAGGTCAGTGAACATGTAAACAATTAACATTTCTTGTATCCTTTCCAATTTCTTAACCATTGTGATTCTTCTGCATCAAAATGGATCTTATTTTCAATTGTATCATTAATCTGGCAATTGAAGAGCTATTAGGTAAGACATTCGATGTCTTGATATCATCATATAACATCACGTTAAAGTGGTCATCATGTATGTTCTTGTATTCAGTCTGTGACTGGATTTTTATTGTTATCATTTGGTTGATTTTTTCTATTTTTCAAGGCTAATCTATTGACCAACTTGATGATTATAAGGTAATTATTATTTGTTCAAGGTTTAATTTTGTCTGATAAGATCTGTTAATTCATGTCAAAAGTGGCAATTCTGTCGTATTGTCAAAAGATTAACATGTGAAAACCCAGACTAAACAGAATTAAGGTTGATCATCAGATTAACTTACAACTTTATCTTTTGAATGTTATTTTTTAGCATTTCCGTAACTTGAACACCTACCAGATTACCCTTTCTCACCGTCATCTATCGCCAGTTTTCATGTTAATCGCAATCATTACTCCAAATTATCATTTGTTTCCTTCTAGACAAGCAACGTGTTAACAAAAAATATTAACCATGTAATACCTAGAAAAGCCTTTAAAGCTAATAGATCTATGTTTTGTTTTCCTTCTAGATGTACGTTAATTAAACCCAATTGTACTCTCAACGAGCTGATAATATATTGGTCCTTGTTGACTAACAATGAATTGAATTTGTGTGGGAAAGATTAAAATTGAGTTGACTTTTGGATTAAACGCTATTCTATGCTGGAAATAATGTTGACTTACATGTGAAACTTGACATAAACAAGATGATGATTTAACTCAAAATCAACTGATCAACCAATAAGTGTTTTTTAATCGTTATTAGTGTCATCCTGTTCAACATCATACTTGTTAACATTACCCAATCAATGAGAATGATAAAGAATCATTTAATGTTTTCTTATTCTTCAGAAAAGAAAACAGTTTGATATTTGAAAGAAAAGTAAAACTTGACGATAATGAGGGAAAAAGTGAAAAAGTCTGAAGCGAATGATGATAATAATAATTGTCGATAATTTCTAATTGAGTCGAGTGGCCATCTAGATTACTTCTTATTCACTTGCTATTATCAACATCATCAAACACTCACCATTTGCAACAAGTTATAAGATTCTTGAACAAAACTATCAACAACATATTGTTACTGGCAACTCTTGATCTGAAATAATCAGGCCAATTATGTTAGATTTACAATTCAAAGACGACAAATGGTTAAATAAGATAGTCGTAGAGATTGAATATTTTAAAGCAATCAAAGGTGGAAATCAATATGCGTTTTTTTTGCGAAAAGGGTACGCAATTTGACAGTATATTTAAGGTCAATTGTGAGGGTGCATAACAATAATCTTTTATTTGATTGCTTAACATAAAAGAAGAACAAGAGGCTCATTGAGTTTTACCTTGTTCAAATTACTGTTAAATGTTACTTTGGGATTAAGCAAATACAGTTGATTAAATTCACAGTAAATATTATTTATATCACATAGAAGGAAATTATCAGCTCATTATTGGTTGCAAAAATGATTGTGAAAAGAAATGAGAACAAACAAGCTCGATGATTATAAGTGATTAGTTCAATAATTATAACATTTTAACAAGTATTATTAACATTCTGTTGAAAGATTAACATATTTGATTCAACGAGTCAATTGATAAACTGGGATGCTCAATTTACAGGCAATCAAAGATGATTATATCCAAAGCAAAATTAATTTATAATTAATCAAAATGAATGAGATTCCTTCAAATGAAAATATCAGTCGATATTAGTTTTCTCGTTAATTAAATAAAAGTAAGTCATTGGTTCGCAAATATCTCAAGTTTTCAGCTTTTTACTCCAAGAGGATACATCAGTCCATTTTGGAGGCGATTGATTAACATTCATGGAGCCCCAAGCTCCTGAAAGTCCCGGGTTTGATCCAAATATTTGAGAATAGTATGCAAAATGATCGCCTTTAGGTAATGTACCAGTTGGTGGTAACAAATCTAGACAAAATGGACTATCCTCTGGATATGTACGGCAAAGATTGTTAGCAACCGAGGAAGCAAAAATGGCACCAATTTTTTTGCTAACTGCTAACGCGTCTGCACCACAAGTGGTCAAAATTATGTCTGAGGTACATGCAACCAGACGATTAAAGGCACAACAACCACCAGAAATTTGAGTCGTTTCGTTGGCTAACGCTGCTTCCAGGCCAGCCTGATAGTCAAGCATACAATGTCTACAAAGCATTTTAGTTGATTGTAAACAATAATATGAAGATGTATACTTATTTTTCCATTGAATCGACTCAGGTGGGGCACACAGTGAGCTAAAAGCAGCATCATTTTGTTGTGTCATTAGTTGAATCATAACTAATGCTGATGGGGTTGAACATCGATGCAAATAATCTTGTCGACATTGATAACTTTCATTGAGAAAGGCACACATTCGATCAAAAACATCACCAGGAGGCATCATTGGTACAGGTTGAGAGAGTAAGATTAGATGAGATGAGCATAGATCGAAATTGCGAAGATGACACTCACAGGAATCTGTTGTCGTTGTTGGCGAATTGAATGAAGAGGAAACTTGATCCGATAAACAGATTGTGATTGATACACAAATAATAGAAATAATTTGAATAAAAGAAACTTTGAAACAATTTAAAGACATTTTGATAACCGTTTGTTTCTTTAATGGCTACGTTAACTCACCCTTCTTTGTCTTACTGTTGCTGTGGTGAATAAGCGCGAGAATCATCTGCGATCTGATTGGCTTGTGAATTAGATGATTCCAAGTTGAGAAGGAAAATCAAATTTTGACAGATCAATTGATTAATTGTTTTATTTTTAACTCACAGTTACATAGACAATAACCATGTATAATTGCAAAACATAAATGCATGATTGTTGATTTATCGCATACCAGCCTGTTAACCAGGTTATTGCTAATTTTAATTGAACAAAAGCTATCCCATGTTGTATTAAATTCAATGGTCAATTAATGTTATCTCAAGCCTTTCAATCAATCTCAACAGTTTGATTACTCAATGAGTACAAAAGTATTAAATTGAGCGTCAACATCGCAATTAGATCCTTTTTTACCTCTAAATCAGCAATTAACAGACTCAATTTTATCACAACAAATTGATTGCTAAGATGATCATTAACATGATAATTGAATCTCATAATACAAGTTGAATTGTTTTGGCAATTCTTTGCCATTGATTTTTCACTTCTATCTGCAGTTGCTATGGCAATTGATTTAACCAATTGTTTCAATCATATTAATATGGTTAATCAGTGAATAGATGGATTGTATGACGATCATGATTACCTGGCTGTTAATAAGTAGCACTGATAATGATAAAGAAGGAAGTTAATTGTGACTTTTTCATTTGTTTACTCGATAAATAATGGTAATAATAAACAGTCAAGTATCCTCATTGATCCAAAGTCAACAAAATTATAATCATCAGTTTCATACACATCCGAGACAATCAATTTAATGATAAAAATACCCAAAATAACTCACAATTAGCCTTTTATATTTTGCAATCAACCAGATGAGCTTTAAACAATGTCTATTAACCAAGACCTTAACAAAAGTACACTTTTCCAGAAAATACAATTTGAATGTAAATTGGTTTAAAATAAAATCCATTGAATGGTTTCATTGTTAATTAACTTGTTGAACACTTTGAGACAAATTACAAATCTAAACAAATGTAAAACAATCACAACTGAACACAATTCATAGTTGATTATGTCAACAGTAAAATCAATGTAAAACCAAAATAAAAAATGACTCGAGTTAATTTAAAATTATTCAATGTTTCACTTAACAATCAAGACAGTCTTTTAATTAAATAAATTATCATTGGGACAATCTTTAATTATGCACAAATGTGCACAAAAGAGCAACATTAAGCTTGAGAAAAGGTTAACATCTAAAAATATGGCAAGCAATAGATAGCTATGTTTACAGGGAATATTTCAAAATGAAATCTAATTTGCTTTAATTAATGATTAAACCAAACAATCGTCTTCCTGTCAATCATCATCCTTTAATCAACAATCAGTAACAATATTGAATATTATATGACGTAGAAGCAAGCAAACACACCAACATCAGGTAAACTTGATAAAACCATTGACCTTTCAAAGTTTTACAATGACACAAGAAATATCAATATTAATCACAAAAATATTTAATTTAAGGCAAATCAAGATATGAAGATGATGATAATGATAATGATTTTAGTGACAAAAGATGAGACAAAAATGATACAAAAGAGGAAAAAGGATGATTGAATGGGTTGAAATTGAAGTAAAAATTGAAAAGCTGATTGAGAAAAGATTTAACCTTTTCCATTTTTTTAACCAACTCGTTTCATCTTTTCATCAATACTGAGTTATCTCTATCATCTTTATACTCACCTTCATCTTCATCATCCTCTATCTCTATGTTATTTAAACATCACCTTTTGATTACCATCAATTACCTCCACCCGATCAAGAGTAAACTTGAAATGGTTCAACAAATCTATTTGATTTTGATTGTGTATGTTAAACCCAGAAGCAATATTCAATTAATTTAATTAAATGTCATCAAATGTAGTATCTTTTATCCTCCCAAATCACTCTGTATATTACCTTATCCCACCTTCAACTCTCCTCCTCCTCCTCCTCTTCCTCGTCATCTTCATTTTGATATGAAAACCAAACATTCACCGTAATCGCTGAGCAAGTTCACAAACCCTGGGTTTCAACACTCTTATAAGTTCTCGCCCATGTTAAGCTCAACCCCGTACTATTATTATTAACACGCTACTAGTAATAATGTTGATAACAATAACAATCAAAATAATGAATCCTTTGCGCAGTTAATTCACTTTCTCACTCCAAACAAAAATACATAAACTAAGATGATCAACATATATTTATAAATTATAATGTCCATGTGTATATAAGAGTTACCCTGTTTGGTTGATCACTTCAAGAAACTATAAGAATCAGAATTTAAGATTTAACTCTGATTTTTACCAAACGGAGCAAACTTAATTTTACGCTTGTATATTCACAATCAACAGGTTAACTCATTGGCTATTTCATCTATTTTTTATCAACCAGTTTGCTTCATTTTTGTTTAGTTTGTTAGATTATTGTTTCATTTTTCCACCACGATTTAAAGATGAAGTTAATTAACACCAGCAAACAGCTTAATCATAACAATTGCTTCAACTATCGTTACAATTTATCCAGCATCATGAAGGTTTGTTTAATTTATTTCTCATTTGGTTGTTTTTTTGTATCAAGTTTACCCCTCAATGGTCATTCATCTGATCCCGGTCAATCACTTGGTGATTATACTTTCACTGGATTAGCCGATGATTCACAACAAGATCCATCTTCCCCTTCATTAACACCCTCCTCCTCATCATTGTCAGGATCACCTTCAGCTGGTTCGGTTGCTGGTTTAATCTCGGCAAACGGTAATAATCTTGATTCAGCCAAGGAATGGATTCAGTTAAGAAATCTACTCTCAGAATTGGGACAACAGAAAGTGCTAACTCCATCAACTTACAGGTAAGCTAATTGTTACACTTTCCTTCTTCCGCCTTACACTATCCGGTTCCGTTATTTGGCTTCCTTGAAACTTCCATTTCCATGGAATGTTCCCTTATAAATATTTCCAATTTATTAACTTTTCTATTTTTCCATTTTACCGTTTGCACCACAATTAACAAAACTGATCTTTTGCTTGTTTCCATCTCTGAATAATTTAACCCAAAAAATAACATGGTAACATTGAAATCCACTTAACTTGATTCTTCTGAGAGTTCCAGTTAAGCTGTCATCATTTAAAATTATATCTACCACTTTGAATTACTGTAGGTTCTTTCAGTTTAAACTCCAATCATGACATTTTGATTTTGATATGTCTCATTAATTTACTTGTTTAGATGATTGTTTTTAAATCAAGTGTGATCGACAATTTAACCAGTTGCAAGATAATTCAGGTCTGGAATTTAGTGAAAACATTTAGTTACACTCTCAATGGATTCCTTTAAATTTTTGGTGTTATTTTGAGATCCAGGCTTTCATGACCCCATAATTAGTTGATGTAATTTTCAAATGAAATTAGTTTAGTCTTTTCAAATATCCAGTTTGATAGAATGAAACAACTTTAAATAGCTGTTTGAGTAGATTGACCATATTGCTCAGCACAGTAAAAAAGATTGCAATTGCCAATTGGAGGTTGACATTGCAATTACAATAATAATATATCCAAATTGTAATAGTTTTTCCAAGCTTAATTGTTTCGATTACCATTCATTGGTAATAGCTTATTTGAAACCAAAATGAAACATGACTTTAATCATATTGATCGTCAATTGTTACAGATTGTGGCCAAGAAGATGCAAAGGATGAATCAGTTCACTTGGATCAGAATCATGAACAGTATTAGTATCGACAATTTGATCCAGTGGTCTTTAAATTTACGACAATTCATGGTAGTTTTGATGAAATAGTTTTGAGGTTTATAAAGTAAATTGCGCTTGATTGAAGTTTCATGTTTATCAGATCTATAGAAAGAGAAAGTTATTAAATATTTTGCTTCAAATGTTATGGCTGATCGTATAAAGTTGTTACCTTAAATATTGTATCTTTGAATGTTAGCCTATGTCTTGGTTTAAGTGATTCAAAACATGGAATTTATTTTTCACATTGAAGACTTTTTCTGGAACATTTAGATCTCAAATATTGTAATTGATTGACATTTAGTTAATGCAACCTCAGAAACAATTTCATAAAATTATTTTTGAACCATTCAATTGAGCAAAGGTGATAGAGTTGAACTGGCAGCTCAACTGAAAAAGTAAAGTAAAGAAGCTATCATGGTTAGTCTGAAATAGTTTTTCATCTTTACAGATAAAATTGAGTTTTCTTGCCAATATATAATAGAATGTACTTCTTATTTATGTTTGAAACTTTAGTTTTATCTTGAAATGAAACGGTTTAACTTTAAAAATCCGTTGATACTGATTGAAACAAATTAATTCATGTTAACCTTTGAATAAAAATGCTGCTAATTAAATATCTGTTGGAAATACGGAAAAAAGATAATGAGAGATTAAAGTCAATTAGTAAAATTTTACGCCTTAATTAGAGAAATTAGGTGATGAAAATTGAATAATTACCTGATAACCTTGAGGTGAAATATAGTCAAATCAACTTATTGTTTCCTCTTATTTAGTTTTTTTATCACCTCTTTGTTTACTTATGTCTTTAGAAATCAAAAAGATAACCAGGTAATACTGGCTTGAATGTTGATGATCCACGATTGTTTCAAGTTTATTGTAAACAAAGTCAATCCACGTCAAACATTGCCACTATGTCAGTTGAAACGGTATTTTTTTTATGTTAAATGAGATTCAATATCACACCCACAATGTTTCCGAACTCCTAATATTGAATATTCAATACATAAATAGTGGATGAAAAGCCATGATGCAAGACAGGAACTTATAGATCGAATGTCAATCATTGGTATTTGTTGGTGACACCAACGAGACATAAAGAGTTGTGGGAAATAAAGCTTTTAAATTGCAAAATGCTGGGCTTTCAGTTGATTACATAAGTATTAGGATGGAATTAAATTTGAATCAAGATAATCAGGTTGGCATTTGTCTTTTCCAGGAACTTACTCATGAAGGATTAGTCTTTGCTAATATACCAATATGTTGAAATCAAAAAATTGTATATTGAGATCAGCCAGGTATGACCATGAATTTGATGACTCTTTATACGGGTCAACAGGGAAAAATTCATTCAAGTTCAAAAACCTTTCCAATAATGGATTTATGATGGCGTTGTGATTTGTAAAAAGATGTAGAAAACTGAAATCGCAACAAAAGTTTCAGAAAATCATTAAATCCTCCTTTGATGTTGTTGATAGGTGCTTTTTCCGGTTGAATCTTCCAGACTATCATGAACTACTAACTAACACTAGTTATCATGAGAATTTCTATTTTTAAAGAAGCATCATCTTTCATTAACAATAAGTGGATGTTTCATTCAAGAGTTATTGTTATGTGGTCGCAGAAAGAATAAGTTGCTTCTTGATAAAAGTAATCAGATAGGTCGTATTGGAGGTCAACTTTGAACTAATACAAATATATAATCGGTTTGGAAAGAACCAATTAAACTGTCAATGAACAAAATGTAAGATAATGATTGATTGAAGTATAGTAAATTATGTAACTTGATTGCTTTCCGTTGGAGTTCAATTCCATTGGAGTTCATTAAATTGTGGTGAAAAAGTAGCTGTAAAAAACGGATGGAAAAAGATGCAAGGAATAAATAAGTGAATAATTTAACACAATTAGATTGATTAGCAAACCATTGACAAACCTTAACCTTGAAACCAGATCATTCAATTAAGGTGCAAGTCCAGGTGGCATGGCATTAAATGTACACAAACAAGTGTTACAAGTGAAATTAATCAAAAACAAACGAAAATGTCAACAATTAAGATCAAATAACATAAAAAAATTTAGGAACAGCAAAAACACTAAATTAATGAGTTTAATTATGAACTTATATGGATATAAAAACCAAAACTAATGATGATTATCTACACACTACAAATACAATTAACGGTTAACGGTTAACAATACTTTTGTAAGCTATCGCAACGTATTTATTAAAGCATAAGCAAACATATTACAGTTTTGCCTGACAAATAGTCAAGTCGGAATAGGATTAGAATGCAATACAATTCCATCTGGTGTTTTACAAAAAAAAATGATTAGGATTGGTTAGGATGTTTTGTGGCTGGTTTCCGGATTCGTTAGTGGGTTGCATTGTTTAATTATTAAATTTTTGTCATATGATCTTACCTGGTTCTGGTTGAGGTCAGGCCAGTTTCACTTACATGTATATGAAAAGATATTTTAAAATTTTAAATTGTAACCAATTCACTTCAGTTATTATAAATTAATTAATAAACGTGTGTGACCACATGAAATATGTTTAAAAAGAGCTGAGGGAAAAACAAACCATTACGATCTGTATTTTGTATTGATAATAAATTAGTATCATGAGTTAGTCGCTATTTTTACAGAGCCTTAACATTCAAAAAGCTGAAGATTATTGTTTTTATTGTGGATAACACCAAGAAAAGAAATCAAATCGGCTCTGAAAATTGTTGAAACAATTAGATAAATGTGTAACTAAGGAAACGAAAGCGAGAAAAGTATTAATAAATTTTAAATTTAGGGTTGAATTGCACAATGTAAATTTGCTGATAAGTTTGTTTCTCTGAATTTTATTATTCCTAATGCAATACAAAGTACATCTATTGCATTAACCATTAATTGAAAAGCAAGTTTGGAAGATTAAACAAATGAAGTAAAAAAAGCAACACATAATAAACGGTGTTGTTAAAGAATCCATCCATCAAATCATGTTGATTGAAAATGTTGACGTTTCATTAGTGATAATATTAACATCTAATTTGATTGACAATCAAGTGTAAACATTATGTTTGTGACAAAGAAAAAAAGAAGCACAATGACAATTGAACAATTTTAATGAGAAATAATAAATAACTAGTAACAATCAGGTAAATAATGAATTGAAAGATCTAAAATTACAACAGTTTTTTGGTCAAGATTATGGATGGATCCTAATCCATCATATCTGATACAATGCTATCGATCACCAAAACACAATAACTAAAGAGTTTCAAGACTTTTGTTTAAACATAACAGTTCGTATTGTCCTGTTTTAATAGTGATAAATATCTGAAAGACAATCATCGAAACAAGTATTTAAATTATTTATTAGTTAATGGTTTATTGATTGGGCTGATTTGATGATTTGATGATTTAAAGATCAATCCTAGTCAAGGTGAGTTGATTGATATTTGCAAGATAACCTTTAAGGTAAACTATAGATCGTAAAATTAGATCAAAGATATTTGTTACCATTAAAGTGTCTTTGAATAATTTAATTTCTTTAATGAATTGAAAGCTCGTATTTAAGATTTCAATTATTGATACAATTTATGATCATTTAACTATTTACATTTGGAATTGTCTTGCCTTAGTTACCATTTTTTTATACACAGTGAGATCATCCATTACTGCATGTTGTTTATTTCAATAAAACTCTTGGATCAAGACTCAATTTGTTGAAAATGAAATAACACATAATTAACTTTATAATTTAACTAAAGGACTTGGAAGCGCAGTTGCACTATTGATGCAGGAATGACTTACAATTGTGATTTCCGTCAATTACTATCAGCAGTCAATGCACGTAAATACTTGGAATCCTCATTGACTCCAGGTCGAAGGAAGCGTCCATTTTCAACCATTTACAATCAACCCTTCAATTATTGATTGAATAGAAGATAATCTTGAAAATGATAAAGTTAACAGTTTATTTAAATTGTGCAAAGAAAAGTAAAAAACAAAAATTGAAATCAACAAATCAACTAAACCAGAAAATAACAGTAATAAGGCAACAAGAAAAAATGGAAACGCAAAAAGTCATCAGAGTTGTTGTTTTGTGTTCACTTTAAACCACGTAAGTTTATCAATTTATTCGTTTACTAATCAAATTCCATTTTGTATTTCTTTTACTTTCTCTTCCCGATTGTCCACAAATTTGTCCACTTGGATCAACCCAAAAATAATCAAAATGATCGTCAACCTAAAACATTACATTGTTTTGTTTTACCAAGATTTCGTGAGATGTTGAAAAAATCTGATGACCACAATAAGAAGATAATGATTGATAGACTAAGTGGTCATCCGATGGGTAAATTTTTGTTTACTGGTAAGCGAAATGTAGGTCAAATATGTCTACCAGGAACGGGCTGTGAATACCTGGATATGGGCAGAGAGGCTGAGGCTAAAGAGTTTCTTAATCCAAGTAGTTCAACAAATCCTGGAAAGAGGAGACGACGACGAAGCTTGAACACATCTTAATAGTTGATTAACAGAGAATCAAGTTTCAAACAATCGAGCTTTTAATTGTTTCTAATAACTTCCAAAGTTATAATTTATCAGATGTTCATTTTGCTTTCAACCCTATCAAGTTAATCTCAAGCCCATCAACAATTTAAATTTAATCTGAAACGTAAGAAATTGCTTGTTTTAATAAGCTCACTTGGGTTAGCTTTTGGTGCTTCAATTGGTGCTGGTTTTAAATAATTGTAACTCACTTTCACCCTTATCCATTGGGCTTTTGCCATTCACTCAAAGATTGAATAATTTTTTCATCTTTGATTGTTGATTTGCTTTTTTTATAAGTCTATCACTTTTTCGAGTATTAATTTTTTTCTCTTTGAATTTTCTTTTCTTTTCCTCAGGTCACAATTTAACTTAATCAACAATTTATTGGTACCAAAGGATTGGATCAGTCAAAGAGGCAGCCAACTTTAATATTACCATTCACCTTACATACTCTAACCAACTTGGAATTAAAATACTTGAAATACCTTAAATTTTATTTGTCTTTTGTTCCTGGTTACATTTTTTGACCATTTATGATTTAAAATTTGATTTGGATTGACAAAACTTGAAACTGTTAATAAACTAATCAGTATAAATAATGTTCACCTTAAATAAAAATCTGTTCACTTTAGTTGACCAATCTAGATCTGTTTGAGTTGCTACAAATGGACAAGTTGGTCGTGATTAAAAGGTTTGAAAAGCCATTGAAATTATTATGTTAGTAAAACGAATTGAATTGAAAAGCCAACAAATCGCAAATTTCATAGATTACTTTAATTATGAATAAATAATTGAAATAACTTGAATCCAATGATTTAAAACACGCGAAACATAATATTTAAATTAAGATACAATATTTTTGTGCTTGTTAACTCGTAATACAGTTTTAAACATTGGAGTCTTTCATATTGTTGGATACATTTTCAGTCTTTTTGTTATTATGAGTTATCAATATGAACATATGCATTATTCCTGAATGTGTTATGAATCAAATCAAAGTGAATATTGCATTTTTCTTGTTGAGTTAGTTCTAATGACGCTATTCAATTTTAGGTCAGCAAATGTGTTCGGGAAAAGGAAAGAGATGTTCGGGGTTCGTTATTTTTGTCAATTTTTTCACAAAGATACGTTTTCATTGGGAACTCTGCTTCAAATCAAAGCTTACAAAGGACGGAATCTTGGATTCGGTACAAAAAAAGAAAGTCAAATTCATCATCCAACCATACTCATCACTTGAACTCAGAACACAAAATTACTGTTACACATTGAACATCGATTGATAATTTATAAAAGCTGGTGGCGAACATCCGAGAATCGAGATTCCGGACCTTTCAAAGCATTCACAGTTTGAGACTATGGAGCAACCATTGCTGTGATTACGATCTACTTGCTCATTTATGTATGAGTCATGGAGTCCAATCAGTGTTGATGGTGTGAAAAATGTAAAGCTTGTCTCCCTCTGAGATAAAATGAGAAAAGCGCATTCAAACCAACAATTTAAAAATTATAATTTGGTGGAAAAAACTCAAGAAATCGATTTTCAATCAATCTTTGATGAAACGACACTGATTTCATAAGAATAAATCTCAATAGAAATCGGTGAAAATAATGCTGAATCCTGTGAACCAACTTCAGATTTTATTGATGTTGGTTAATAAGTGTTGATAGATTGAGAGAGTGTTCACAGTTAATAGTTACAATCAAGTATCGGAGCATAGACATGAATGGATGAAGCATTTTGATCTATTAAAAAATATTCTAGAGTGTAATCTGTCCCCATTATCGATGGCAAAGCGAAAAAGTGATCTACCTTTATAACAAAAGAACGAAATGCCTGAGAGTTTTTCCTTTGTACAACGTTTGCATGTTGAAAAGATTATCCATTACTCTGAATTTCATTCACGTTGCAAGTTTTATTCACGAGATTTGGCCAGAAAACAGTTCTACTTTCGGACAAGATTTTGTCAAGAGGCTAACAACTTGTCAGACGATTATTCATTGATTATTAACGTTAGATTGCGTTGGAGTTGCTTGTTCGGGCAAATAAAGGTTAGATAGTTGGCCATTCAGCTACTATTTTTGACCAAATAGGCCCTACCTGATAGAGTCTATCTTGTTGAACATTTGGAGATCAGCTGGATTTCCTTTGACATTGACTGTAAAACATTAGGTGTAAAATACACCTAATGATTCAACTTGGCATCAAATTCATCAAAAAGTGCATCTTTTATTTTGTTACTTTATTTTTTAATATCCTAGCTTAAAAGATTACTTTTAAATTAGAATTCATTCCCATTATTTTTTAGGGAACCTGTAATTTGTCAGAGTAACTTGAAGAGACTTGACAATTTTAGGTATCATTAATAAAAATCGTTCAGATCGTTAAAGATAGTGAAAGTAAGCCAAAAAACACATATCATATTTGCATCATTATGGTTGCTTGGATAAAATCGTTTTCATCAGGAAGCCTCTTCACACTATCGTTTAGTTGATACTTTTCACGTATTATTTCATTTTATCATTGCAATTATAATTCAATAATTTCAATGATGAAATGAATGATTCACAACAAAAAATATGGAAATTGATAACTGTTTTGATGTAATCGCTTTCAATACTACTATAGCTTGATCATAAGTCTTCATTATTCATCTCAACAAGAGCAAAATAAAACATTAAATTATGCTTCGTGAAAAATGTTAGTCCAAGTGATTATTTTTTTAATTTGCCATCTTGTTGAACCTAAGCCTATTGATGGTGATAATCTAAACGAAGTAAAAAGTCTTTTCTCGAATAAGGACCAGTCTTCATACACCTGTGAATTATCTCCATACAGTGATGAAGGACACTATTTCCTGCCCAATGATCCGGAGCGATCCAACATTATTGATGGAGAGTCAGGAAGAAAGTTACATTTAATCATCAGGTTAATAAATGCCCGTACTTGTGAGCCATTGAAAGGCGTCTATGTACATATTTGGCATGCAAACGCTAAAGGTGAATATTCAGGTGTAAACTCATTTCATCAAAAACCTGGTGTTCTGTTCAATAGCAAAAGCAAGCCAAGAAGTCTTAGCGTCGTTAGTGGAAAGGAAAACAATGATTCCTTTGATAAATCAAGGGTGTATCAAAAAATCCGTAACTTGAAGGACGGATACGAAAAAATGGGTGAGATCAGAACAAAACTAACACCAGGACTCAGTAATCCATTAAATACTGCTTCAAATCCAAAAAATCTCAAATCCCATTCCAAATTGAACCTTGAAAAGAGGAGCACAATTAGAAGCCAAAATTTTCTTCGTGGTTACCAAATCTCTAATTATGCTGGAGAAGTATCATTTACAACAATTATTCCAGGTTGGTGTAAAGGTCGAGCTCAGCACATTCACATTGAGGTTCATCCTGACAAATCAACTTACAAGCCGATGTATATTGGTCAACTTTTTTTTAGTAAAGTAGTGTTACCTTTTTACGATTCAGAATGGAAAGATTATCAAATGACAGATTTTGATAAATTAGCCAATCGAGACGATGGTGTTTATAAAAATTTTGAAGGTGAAAGGACCACAATTACATTGGAAGATATTGGGCATAATCTACAAGGAATCATAACACTCGGAGTGGATCCGGCAATGACCAAGATTTTTGACTAAGCATTTGGAATCCGATCTGTATCATATTGTAGTAAATTTACATTTAAAATGAAGATACTCTAACTGCTAACAAAAACTGTATCCACACATCAAAATATTTAATTTTCCTCTTGTTTCAAATTTTACAGGATTCGATGGTTAAATCCATTCCATATTTTTATTTTTTAAGAGTTTACCATCAACTAATGGCATTTTCTTATGTGACTTCAGAATTTAAAAAGAAGAAAGATAAATGTCTTTCCAATTCTCTTGATTAGTAAATCATGGCTTCGCATTTTTTATACCAACTATTTACCATTATCTACTTTGTAAATATGGCGGAACAACTCGATATGACTCCTGGACATTGTTTCAATGAAGGAAATTGTTCATTCACAGTAGAAGAAGTCGATTACGAAATTTGCTCAATTTTTTGTGGCAGTAAAGTCCAAATCAATTACAGCTGTCCAAGCAACTTTTCCGGAACCTTTAGGTGTCCAATTGCAGATTACGAAGAGGATTATACTATCGAAGGAAATGATGATCAGAATAGGTTAAAAATCAAATTTTATTATTGTCAGTCAGGGAGCTGTACGAAGCAGATTTTTGCTACAATGTTCCCCATTTGGCACAGTAAGCCAAGCTTTTCCTACATAAAGTCAAGCTTCTCTATTTATGATGAAATCGACCACAATATTTCGATTGAAGGTACAAATTTCAATGCATTTTATCAGCCCTACATTGTAATACACTTTAATAAATCCAGGTTGCTCAGTGAAATATTGAAACAATCATGCCAGTATATCTTCAATTGTACGATCAAAAGTGAAACTTCTTTAACTTGTTACAAGCCAGCTTTCAGTGCAAACTGTACTCCTCAAAGTCCATTAGAAATGGGTGAATGGGAAGCCGATGCCTATTTTTATTCTCATAATTCCAAACAACCGGAAAATCTGATGAAGAAACGATTCAGTGTTAACAACAAGCCAATATTGGCATCTATTAGATGGAATTCTGATAAAAATATGGTGATCATCGACAAAACTGGATATATTTTCCCAAATACAACTGCAACTTGTTACAGAACTGATCAAAGGGACCAAAATTTTTTCGTATTTAAAATTTTTGCAAATACCAATACCATCTTTTTTTATATCAATGATCGTTCACTGATTGAAAAGACAATCAATTGTTCTTTATTATTTGATAAACATCTATTTCCAGCTGGAACAGTTACCATTGATTCAATGAATTTTGATTCTGTATCTGGTATATCAACAAAAGAGATTATCCTTATTTCTTCAATTGGATTGATATTGATGCTTGCCGGGCTTCTTGGAGCTTTGATAACTTACAGTGTATCTGCCAGAGAGGATAAAATTGAGAGACAAGGTGAAATTATTCAGAACAGTATATTTGCGGCAATCAAAGCAAAATTCAATACATTGCCATCATTGCAAACTGGTCATTTCAGTCTATAAACATTGAATGGTCAAAATCCCTGTGAAGAAAAATTAGAGATACATTTCATTGATTAGTCTTTGAATTTTGGTTATTTTAGCCGATATTTACTCTAGTGTTTCTGTTGAGTTCAAATCCAAGAGCATTGGACTCTAGTAAGTTTATAAACAAACTTACGTTTCTACAGCTGATTAAACCAAGAACATTCACATTGTGTTTATATTTTGATCAAAACCATCAACTTAATCATTACGGAAGTAATTGTAGCTTTTTAAAAACTATCAGGATAAAATTGAGGTAACAATAGAATTTATATTATCAAATTGTATATTTGTCATATTAATTATTCCTGACTGTAAACATAATTACGTTGGCTAATTGTTTGTTTGAAATCAGACAGTATATGGTTAACGAAACCAATTGATTGTAGTCTAGATGAATAATAAATGCATTTGGTTAAATCATTGTGAATAAATTGAATTACGGTGCATCAGTGGAGTAAATCACAGTTAATTTATGATTAAAGCACTGTTTCCATCCCTCATGGGCATGTTTGATTAACTAATGAGATGAAATTTTCCTAGCAATCAATGTCTCCTTATGATACCCTTGATTTGCATTGGTAATGAGGAAGTGCGGCCCATCTTGATCAGCATCAAAATTAATCGTAAAGTCAATGAAATTATCACTTGAACATAACAATATTTATTCAATGAATTGGTTAAGATTGGAATTTATTCACCTGTTTCTAAATGATTCAGAGTCATGAGTTGAGACACGAGAATTAGTATAAGAATTGAAACATTGAATATAGATTTACTATTAAAATATAATCTAAATGAAATTTATTTACCATAATCTAATGAAAATTATCATTAATGTTATTTTACACAAAAAAGGCATTTTTATTATAAATATGCTAAATAAATAAATAAACTTTCGGAAGACGAGTTTTTAAAGACTTAATCATAAATACAAAATAGGTCTTTCCAAGGATGGAATGAGATTGTCTTACAACTATACAGTAGATGATTGGTTACTTGATGTTGAGTCAGTTATAAAGTAGAGTTCCAATTTCAAATCAACAAGTGATGAAAAGGTTAGTTGAAGTTGGTAACACAGTCAATTATTTTCTACCATTAGCAGGCGCTTCCAAGGCAAGAGACAATTTATAGCTGTAATGATAATTAAAATTAGAATATTTCATTTTTTAAAAAATTTCAGAAAATCAATCTTCGAAAATTTGAAGATGAATTTTTGAGATATTCTAAACAACTTTTACTTACCAATCGTTATCAGTCATATTTGAGATTATCAAGTCGTTGAACCATGTTCTGAATAATCTGGCAACAACAATTCTGGGGACATTTGAGTTACTGTAGAAAGGCGGTAATTTGGTGAATCCATTTAATTGGTGAGATTGGTAAAGGGCAGAAAGAGATGCTTTGATATTTTGTTGAAGCAATCTTATCTGTGTGATAATTTCGAATTGTTTGCAACACTTTTCCAGATTTATAAGCTTTTTACCACCTTCTTTGGGATTCTGAAGTACAAAGGAGAAAAGACATCGTAAATTTCAGGTTTACTTTTAGTAAACTGTAGATTGAATGGCTGGTTTTAAAAATTACCTCAATATAGTTGGGCAGTTTGGTATCAATGAACGTTAAGTCAGTTAGAAATGTTCCTAGGTAAGGAATAGAGCCAAATGATTCTTCCTCGAAACTAGATAAGAAAATTTTATTAGAAAATGATACAGTTTTCATTGAATTTAATTGGACTTACCAGACTTTAGCAGTTCCTTCAATTTCAAGTTGAGTTTGTCTAAGCAATGTTTGATTATCAACATCATCAACAATTGTAGAAAGATGTTTAAATGTTGCTTCAGTCGTTTTACTTATTTTAGACCAAACTGTTTGTTTCAAACGAAATACAGATTCATTACTTAATCCTGCAATAACAGCCTTAAGTGAGTTAAAGTTTTTCATCTTTCGTAATTGTTGGGCAATGTTAATCCAATGAGTAGTGACTAGATCAGGACTAAATATTAAAACAAAAAATTATCATTAATATTACATATTGTATCAAATAATAAAATAATATAATATGTTTAATATAAATAATACATTATAAAACTTACGAATGAGCTTTTAATATGGTAACAACAACGTGTTTAGATAAAAGATTAAAATTTCGTATCATATTTTGAACTCCTGGATTGTGTCGATGGCCATTCAATAAAGTATATGGTTTGAGTGATAAAAAATTTTCCTATTATACAAAAATAAAAATAAGCAAACAATAATATTAGATTTATAATAAAGATATTAGAATATAAAATGTTACGATAATCAATCAATAAACACATACCAAGTCAATAGCAGTCAACTGTTGTGCTACAAATTTTGTATCTAAATCAATTATGCAATATGATGGAGATTTGTTGATGGACTGTAGAGAAATAGAAAATTTAAATTATCAGAAAGTCATTCGATTTCTCTGCTTTTTCAACATTGACAATATACTCACGTTATGACGACTTCTAGGGGTTTGCTCGGGTTGATCAAATTTACTTTGTTCAATAAACAAGTAAGCTTTTCGATAAAGAGTATCATCGACACAGGGCAATTCCAACAATGAATCTAATAATATTCTTTGGTTTGAGGGCATAGTGGATGATGATACAAATTTAGTGGGCGATGGTGAGATTGATGAACTGCAGAGATATTTACTTTGAATAACAGTTTGAGAATCAAGTTTTGATGTTTCATCATTCTTATTACAATTTTCATTGTTATTTTTCATGTTGTTTGTAATTAAAAGACAATTACTTTTTAACGAGGAAGTAATATTTGATAAGGTGGTAGTAGTTGAAGGAGGGTCGTTGCTATCATTTGTTGAGTCAACTATTTCATTTTCCAAAGGAACTAAAAAGTCTTCCGGATAATATCTTAACCAGTAGTGGAGTACAAATCGCAATTGTTGAGGAGATGCTTTCTTTGAATGTTTCACCAGAATGGCAAACAGATCTTGAGGTGAACAGTATTTACGGTAGGTACAAAATATAACATGCATAATATGGGTTACATCATTTCGACCTTCCTCCATTAACGAGCTGCAGTGGTGAATAGTTGCCGATAAATTTAATTCACGCTGATGTGGAGTTAGTAGAAGAATGTATTCAATTATATGATCCATGGTTGCTGCTTTCAAAATACGCACTCGGCGTTTTTCTCGTGAATGATTCTGGGAAAAATAAGAGTTAATCAGAAATCAGTATTAATCTCATTTTCTGTTAACATATCACAATATACATGCTTCGAGAAGGTTAAATGATAAAGTTCCCATTAAATAGATTGCTATCTTGATAAAATTGATTCAATTTGAACACATATTTGTTTACATAGTGTTCAATTGTCTATTTGGAGAGCTTTTACTCATTTCGACACTTTGAATGCCAATTAAAATTAACTCTTTACCTTGATATCATCTTTATCCACTGACTTTGATCGACACTGACGTCGTCTTTCCTCGGGTTGATCAATGCGTGAAATCCTTTTAACATTCAGATTTTCATCTTTCTTCAATTTGCGATCGGATCGCCTATTACAATAAAGGAAATAATAAATAGTTAGAATGTCATAATTAACAATTATCACAGGAATCATTGTCAATGTCACTATTGTACAATAATTATTAACATCATCTGGAACAATTTTTTTTTTGCCCTTTCTCTCAACTCCATCATTATTAACATCAATATCATCGTTGTCATCATCACCATTAGCATGTTAAATTAATTAAAATAGTTTATGATGGAAATTAGAATAAATATACTGCTATTCACTGAGTCACAATGGTTAAAAGGCTTTTACCAAGATGGAAAATACATGAATTCCTAATCATTGTAAAATCATTTATATGGAAAATGATATTGATGGTAATAAATGATAATGATGCCGATGACGGAGTAGATGACGATGATGATGCTAATAGAGGGAATATGAATTACAAAATCAACGAACCAGAATTTTATTCCAATGTATCTCATTTGTGTTTGATGTGAATATTAATCAAAACTTGGTTCCTCAACAATGGATAATAATAATAATGTCAATGAATAAATAAACAAAGTGATCGGGTTAACTGGAACAACACGAGGTTAAGTTAAACATAATTTAGTTTCACGTATAATAACACCATAATATGCCAGAGTAATTCGAAGAGACTTTATTATTGTAGGTATCAATAGTAGCAACAGCAGCACAAATATGTTGAACTGATAATGTTCGGGTGGCAAATAATAAAGAAAGATGAGACACAATTAGCAAAAATAGGTAATCAGATCGTTGCAAAATAGTGAGAGTAAGCCAATAAACACATTATATCATGTTTGCAACATTTACCTCAATCAAAAGAGAGGATAAATTGACGATAAACAATCAGTTAAACAATTGGGATAATTAACAGAAATCAAAATTAATTGTAGCTGGTTTCATGCAAAGTTGAGCATAAAAAGGGTTGACAAAACGAAGATTTCGAATCGCAATTGATAACGAGGGTACAAAACAAAAGATGAAATTTTACGGGTAAATTTTAATTGAAGTTGGGTGAAAGTTTGTAAAGGTGAGACAACCAGACAAAACAAATTTAGGAACTAAAGTTAATTTTCACAAATTAATTGAAAGCGAACAAAAAAGGTGTAATTGATGGTCGAAAAATGCAACAGAAGGCAGATGAAGATATGCACGAAATTTTGCACTACAGACAAAAACAAATGCTGATTGAGATTATGCCAAGGATGAAAGTATTTTTTTGTCACTCATAGAATAATGTTGAATGTTGTTAATGTTGATGTTGATGGTGTTATGATGAAAGTAATGAAATGATGAGATGGGATATCGCCTACTTGCAATAGAACGTCAATTTGTGATGTTACTGATGACGATTACATTGAAGTTGTATGTTTAATGTGGAAACAAAAGAGGGAAAGAGGGAAACAAGAAACATACACAGGGAAAGATAGAGAGAGACTGAACAAGACTGGAGATAAATTGAGTTGAGTGATTAAAGTGAGAGTTAATGGTAACCATCAACATCATGTTGTATAAATAATAAGCGAGTCTTTTTCACGCACATAGAAATTGAAGAAGAGAAAGAGAAGAGAAAAAGAAGAGAAAAAAGAAAAAAAGAAACTTACTCAGAGTTTGTTACCAAAAAACAGTCACAGGGTTTCTTTACTTGCAAACCAAGTTAACAAGGTTTAGAAGAGATTAGCAAATTGCAAATTTATATAGTTGAGAAAGCACAAAATCAACAATCAACTAAAAAATGAAATTACTCAACATTTCTATTCACTTTTATGTAAAATAGATGAAAAAATGTCTGGTTTCTCATGAAAAACAAACAAACAAACAAACTGAAATGACTCTGTGTTGGTGCAAGAAACAAAAATGGTGGTGATAGCTCGAGACAAAAATGTGTGATTAAATGTTATTGGCAGGAGTATCACTGGTGGTGGTGGCGGTGGTTAGCACTAGGAAAGAGAGGGAAAAACGATGTGATTTAATAAATCATTCAATTGTAACAATCATCAGGAATAAATGAAACTAGGCTGATAACCTAATCACTAGAATCAGGTAAGATTATTGGAATAACAAAAAGAGTGTAATAACAATGATATTAAAACAGAGAGTAAAATGTTATGATGATGATGATTATGATCGTGATTTATCTATCGTTTCCATCATTTGTTATTAAATAAAAGTAACTGTATTACATTCGGTAACAAATTGATTGCGTGATTTCAAATTATTCAATGATGTTCACCATGATCTCCATTGATTTTCAATAAAAATCTCACCTCGATGTTATTATTAGCCAGCAAAAGTAAGGCAACCTTTCAAAATGAGAATATTTTGTGTCTAGTCAACAAAATTGAATCTCTTTGTCAGTTTGAAGTTGCTAAAATCATTTATTGACTAATTGAAACTTAGGACTTGGCAAACAACTAATTGTAATTGTTACTGATGATAATCATTTGATATCTTGTCTGATATTGGTTGTCCTATTTAACATCAGACTTTCAGTTTCGATAGTAACCTGTTTTTAGGTTCAACCAGAGTATAAATCTAGTGTTAAAGTTAACCAGATTTTTTGTTTGCTTTTTCTTGGTTTGTTGTTGTTTTTTGTTTTTTTATATAATTCTGACGCGGGAAAAACAGATTACAGTATTGTACTGAATTAATGATGATTGGCAGGTTAAAATAAACTGTCAATTGACAAATTGTATAAAAAATGATCAACTTTCATCACAGTCCATATTGAGAAAAAAATTGATTGATCATTCCTTGTGTTGTCAAGATTTTAACTGAACAAAAAGGATCGCTTATTATGTATCGTTTATGTGCTTATTTTTTTGTGTTATAAATGTTTTTAACCTTGTGCTTATGAATTTCAAGTTCAATAATGTGTCATTTTCATCATACAGTTTGATAGTCACCTGGTTAATTGGGTAATTCAGAGCCAACAAAAATTAACCTTAACAAATATGAGCATTTGGCAACTGTTCAATTGGATTGTGGAATCAACTCTAAAAGATACTAAATCTTAATGCGTTAACATTCAATGGATTAGACAACAACATTCTTTACGATTCTATAATATAATAAGTGACCTTTTCAGATATTTTATTGTGAATTTTTTCTCTACTATTTCATGGTGTTACAAGTAAATCACCTATTAATTGTTGATTCGATAAATTTTAACTAAATATATGTCAATCAATGTTTTACTCGATTACTAATCGATTGGTTGGCTTTTCATGTTTTCCGGTAACACTTGTATGTTATTAAGTATTTTGAGTGAAAAACAAATCAACAAATTGGTTTGTTTGATTATAATGGAGTTTAACATTGACTACATAAATCTATTGATTACATCTTAATATACATTTTACACACATTCACAAATGCATTGATAGCAATCAATAAAGCTCAGTTGTTAAGGTTATTAGCTATAAAGTAAGCTTTGTAAGCTTGATAAATGATGGAGTAAACCTTTAAGTTTACAGTTAAGGTAAATCAATTTCAATTTGTACATTCTTTTCCATCTCACCTATCCTTTGATTGCTGTAATTAACTGTTAATAGTACAGCTTGATTAAGTGAAACGTTACATTATTGAAAATCTGACGAGAAAGATATAAATAAAAGGTATGCAATTGATGATGATGATGCTCAAATGAAAGCTATCCTTTTGTTTTCAAAACAGGGTTATGGATAGATGATTGTTAATTTTTAATTTTTACAGCCAATAGGCGATGATTAACAGTCAATTTTGAGGTAAAGTTAATCCCAATTCACTTGTTTACAAGAAAAGCCTCAATGGTAACATCTGTTAATATATTTAAATTCAATGTTGGCAAATTATCAAGGTAAATCTGGGAAAACTTGAAAACAAAACCACATTTTAATGTAGATTTTGTTTTCATCATACATTTCTAGGGCAACCTCGGAAATAATCATCAAGATAAATCAGCATTAGGAACCATCATGATTATTATGAGAGACAAGCGAGATAAAATCAAACTCAACAACGGCAATCCTCTTAAAGGTAAGTTGGATTCGTTTGCCAGAATCTTATTCGTGTTGATAATTAACTTTGATATCAACTAATTTATACTCTAAACAATGCAACCATTTACACTATTAACATGCAAATTGTTATATAATGACATTTGTTCATTTGATCGCATGTTTCATCTAATAGATAACATCAGGCATTGCTCGGCTTTTCAAGTTGACGGTTAAAATGGTCTTTCCATATGCTTCTTAATTTGCTCAATCTAATTTAAATGCATGTTTACTAATCATGGTGGTTATTCAAGGTAATTCGAGAGACAGTCAAACTTTACCAAGCAATCACCTTAATCTTGGAATGGTTATTACCTTGCAAATAAAAAAAGTTCACGTGTTTTATCCTGAATCCTCTTTTATTAATAGTTTGTCTACCTGTTAACCGTCAATTGGTTGATCATTACAATTTACGTGGGTAATGATTGTTAATGCTAAAGCACCCAATAATGTTCACCATTAATGTTAATCACTCTTGAGTCAGTTAAAGCCAATATTCCCAGAAAACCCAAAATTATCAAGTCAAAGATTGAAATCAATATCGGTTCGAAATGATTATTGTTAACAGGATAATGTATAACTTTGATTGAAATTGAGTAACAATTTCGATAGGCGTTTATATAGTGAAACAATGGTCAGGCATGTGATTTAATTTAACTTACAATTTTCAGCTGATAAAATTTAACTCTTTTTTCCTCTTCTCAGGGTGAGGTAGTTCAAATTAGCGTGACAGTTGCTATCAGTGAGAAGCTTTGAAATGAATTTAAAAAAGATGAAGAGAAAAGGGCGAATTTAAAAGATTAATAATAATTTATCAACTTGAGTTTAAGTCAGTTGATCAACGAAAGAGAATCACGATAAGGCCTTGAAATGAATCTCAATTATTCTGACAATAAATTAACCAACGCAGGAGAAAGAATGAAGGCTAGGAAAATCATCTCCATTTTTCTTTTGTTCTGGCTCATTTGAAATTGAACCATTTGTCCTGTTGTGAGTAAAACAATGATTGATATTAAAACTTGAAATTTTCGGATAAAAATTTAGTATCTTAGGTTTTGTATAAAAAAAACAAAAAAGAATATAAAAACAGTGATGAAAATCAACAAGGGATGAAAATATTAGTTGAAGTTGGTAACGGAGTCAATTATTTTCTACCATTAGCAGGAGCTTCCAAGGCAAGAGACAATTTATAGCTGTAATGATAAGTAATTAAAATTAGAATATTTCATTTTTAAAAAATTTCAGAAAATCAATCTTCGAAAATTTGAAGATAGATTTTAAAGATAATTTCGAAGTTTTAACTTACCAATCGTTATCAGTCATATTTGAGATTACCAAGTCGTTGAACCATGTTCTAAATAGTCTGGCAACAACAATTCTGGGGGCATTTGAGTTACTGTAGAAAGGCGGTAATTTGGTTAAGCCGTTTAATTGGTGAGATTGGTGAAGGGCAGAAAGAGATGCTTTGATATTTTGTTGAAGCAATCTTATCTGTGTGATAATTTCGAATTGTTTGCAACACTTTTCCAGATTTATAAGCCTTTTACCACCTTCTTTGGGATTCTGAAGTACAAAAGAGAAAAGACATCGTAAATTTTAGGTTGAATTTATAAAACTGTAGATTGAATGGCTGGTTTTAAAAATTACCTCGATGTAGTTGGGCAGTTTGGTATCAATGAACGTTAAGTCAGTTAGAAATGTTCCTAGGTAAGGAATAGAGCCAAATGATTCTTCCTCGAAACTAGATAAGAAAATTTTATTAGAAAATGGTACAGTTTTCACTGAATTTAATTGGACTTACCAGACTTTAGCAGTTCCTTCAATTTCAAGTTGAGTTTGTCTAAGTAATGTTTGATTATCAACATCATCAACAATTGTAGAAAGATGTTTAAATGTTGCTTCAGTCGTTTTACTTATTTTAGACCAAACTGTTTGTTTCAAACGAAATACAGATTCATTACTTAATCCTGAAATAACAGCCTTAAGTGAGTTAAAGTTTTTCATCTTTCGTAATTGTTGGGCAATGTTAATCCAATGAGTAGTGACTAGATCAGGACTAAATATTAAAACAAAAAATTATCATTAATATAATATATTTAATATAAATAATAAAGGATAAAACTTACGAATGAGCTTTTAATATGGTAACAACAACGTGTTTAGATAAAAGATTAAAATTTCGTATCATATTTTGAACTCTTAGATTGTGTCGATGGCCATTCAATAAAGTATATGGTTCGAGTGATAAAAAACTTTCCTATTATACAAAATAAAAATAAAAAATTAAAAAATAAGCAAATAATAATAACATTAGATTTATAATAAAGATATTGTAAATTAAATGTTAAGGTAATTAATCAATAAACACATACCAAATCAATAGCAGTCAACTGTTGTGCTACAAATTTTGTATCTAAATCAATTATGCAATATGATGGAGATTTGTTGATAGGCTGTAAAAAAGATAGTAGACTTTTAGCTTTTCTTCAAAATACAAATCTGAATTATTCAAAACGATATCTTACATTACTTCCATTGCTATTGTGTTTATTACAATTTTGGTTTGAATTATCAGATAGTTGAGCTTTATGCTGTTCAACAAATAAATGAGCTTTCCGATAGAGTGTATCATCGATGCAAGGTAATTCTAGTAATAGATCTAACAATATTCTTTGGTTTGATGACTGAGAATTCAATGAAACAGAAGATGAAACTGATGATGTAGATGATTTACTTCTTGTTGATTTGCTTGTGACTGATTCTGATAATTCACTCTCCTTTTTATCGCTTCGTCTGTTACTATTAGAACTAGTGTAATTGCTTGCTGATGAGGAAGTAGATGAAGATGAAGATATTGAAGAGGAAGGTGACGAAGTGTTAGTGTAAGCATCGCTAACTGATGTTTCTTTTTTAAGTGAATGAGTTGAATTTACGTTACAGCTTGCGCTAGAATCTGAACCAGAATCTATTTTTGAATTATTTTCCATGGGAGCTAAAAAATCCTCTGGATAGTATCTTAACCAGTAATGGAGTACAAATCGCAATTGCTGTGGAGATGCTTTCTTAGAATGCTTGATAAAAATGGTGAAAAGCTCTTGGGGTGAACAGTAGATCCGGAAAGTGCAAAATAAAACATGCATAATATGGGTTACATCATTACGTTCCTCTTCCATTTGTGACGTACAATGATGATTTCGTGATGTTAATTCTGTGTCTCGTTGATGAGGAGTTAACAGTAAAATGAATTCAATTATGTGGTCCATGGTGGCAGCTTTTAAAATACGAACACGGCGTGTCTCCCATTGAAGGCTCTGCAAGTGTTAATTGCAACAATGAAAAACAAGAAAAAAATAATTAGTTTAGTCAATAGTTGAATAATGTTTATGATTTGTAACAACAGAAAAAATTTTGTTTCGACTGGATGAGAAATAATTATTCTTTACGCAAGCAAACCTTGAAAAACAGCAGTTTGATTACATCCTCTCGGGGAAATTGATGTAGACTGGGAAAAGTAGAGTAATAGTCATTGACAGATTTTACTGTTGCTTTAAATTTACAAAGGAAGCAATCTATTTACAATTTAGATTAATTGGAGTAGGCAAATCAAGCCATAACGATTTTTTTGTCTAACTTTGATTAAAAAACTAGCAACAGAGAGACGGTAAACAGGATAGAAAAAGAAAGCTTTCGATCTAATGTGACAATTTCTTACCTGAATTTCATTTTTATCAACTGATTTTGAGCGTCTCCGTCGATCTTCCGATTGATCAACTCGAGTTATTCGTTTACCATTCAGATTTTCATCTTTTTTAAGCTTCCGATCAGATCTTCGGTATCCACTGGGATCACTGATATCACTATCATTTAATTCATTGTTGGACGAGTATGTAATTTTCTTTAAATAAATATGATACAATGAATCGCTGTTGGTTTCTTCATTCCAAAACCGTCTATTGGGTGACATAGGAATTTCATGTTTTTGAGACAACTGGGTCAACATTGCTGTGAGCTGGTAAAAAAAGGAAAAATGATTGTGGTGTGATGTTGAGTTTGATGATGATGATGTTGATGGAGAGTTCAGAAAAGTAGAAATAAAAAAGACAAAAAAAATCAAGAAAGCAACTCAATATGAAAAAATGGAAGATGATGATGAAGTGAGGTAAGAGAGAAACAGAGAAAGATAGAAAGAAACAAATATATTTTGGGAGGACAAAAAACACGGACAAAAGATAAAAAACAAGATGAATTTCCTAAAAACGGCCCTAAAATTAGGACTCAGTTTTGAGTTTATGTTTAAGTCTTGTTTATTATATTTTGACTCGGATTATTGTACTTTATACAACACGTTCCCTCTCGGGGACTGTAATAGCTTTTAAAACAACGCGGGCAATTCAATTTCAACTTCTACGTTCATTCATTCAATTCAACCGAATTTTAATTTCATTCATTGGTCATTGCATTCTCTAAGTTTGATATAAGTTTATGAATATATTTTTGATTAATCATTGCTTCTAAATAATGGTTGGATGGGTTTTGAATCATAATAAACAACCTATCACTGAAAATATTAGATTGTTTCCATTGTATACTCCACACTTTTCCAGAGTTTGATAACCTAATAACTGATTAATATGATCAGAACTACTGATTAAACTTTACACAAGTAATCGATCGAGTATTTCGTGAATTATTATGTCAAGCCAGTAATTAAAATTCTTATAAACAAAGTGCCCATTCAAATGGTTCTGTCATGTGGTTAGCAATGGAGAACGATTATTCAAGCTAAATATTCATGTTTTATCTTTCACATTCAATAAAATATAGCTAGTCATCATTAATGTAGATTTCAATCGTTAATTCAAAGTCATCAGTCTGTTGAAGATGAGTGAGTAAATTATGACTCATCTTCCATATGACTGTCAATCAAAGAGTATTGCGTCTACTTTAATAGATACTTAATAGACTTTGTTATTTTGATTGAAAAACGTGTATCACTATTTATCTACCTTGTGTTATGGACCATTAAAAGTTTATGTTTATGATGGACTACAATCTGTACAGTTGGAAATAAGATGGACCAAGATTACAATTATTGAGTGTATTCTTGCAACATTGTGAAGGACAACCTGTGAACTCGGTGGATGAGGTGATTACTTATTGACTGGAAAGGTCATGAAATATTATAACCGTATATTATATACGTAAACAATTGGAATATCTGTTAAATACCGAAGCGATTGATTAGGTTTTATTGATCAAAGGGCATAAATCCAAGGCCTCATGAAATGACTCTTGTTATTTCATAATTCTTTTTATTTCATGTTCAAAATCTGGTGAACAGTAAAAGATAATCTTGAGAAAATAATGTAAGGAAGAAGAAGGAAGAATGGCGATGAGAAAGGCAGAGAAAAAAGTTACTGAAGAATAATGGAGGAAGTTTATTAGGTAAAACCGGTTTTATCAACGCTAAAGAAGCTGAGTTAGCCATCATCCGTTTCTTTTTCTCAATGACTTTTGCCGTACTTGGCATATGAATAACATCATTCGCCATTACCACCTTTTCTAATCCTCTCTCCTGGCCAACACAATACTAGTTAAATTCCAATAATTTTATCAACTAGTTATTCACTAAATATCTACAATGACCATTATGGGTAAGTTAATGCTTAAAATTCCTTTCTTTCGTCAATTCAACTACTGTAAAAAACACTGTACTCAACTACTAGTCAGTGATTAGTAGTCAGTATACAGTAAGGGCTGAGATGATGAGACTCTCTTGGAATAGCTTATTCACAATATTCGTCAGACAGTGAATTTTCATGATTTTCAATCTTCCATATTAGATCAAATTCAACCTAGATTTGTAATCTGATTTCTAGAGTTAATTAATAATCAAAGAAATCGGAAGAATAATTTAACTCCTCCTTAACTAGGTACTGTTTATAAATTTTTCTCATTATCTCTAGTTAATAAAAATTATGGATTTATACAAATTAATATTACACTCTCTACCTCTAGTATGGTTGAAGAAAGTTTTGACTTTACTCGAAATTTCATGGTTTCACAAAATCATCAGTTATGACCTAACCCTTCCTCGACTATCGTCACTTATCTGATATGTTTTATTTCTTTTATTTCTTTTCCTTAGATTTCAAGTTAATTGTCATAATTTTGACCATTGGCTTGGTCCACGGAGACATGGTGAGAAAAAGCATCGTTTTCGATATCAAAACACCAAAGGTTTTTTATTGCCCACAAGAGAAGCCAACAG
This sequence comes from Tetranychus piercei, assembly GCA_036759885.1. Lineage (NCBI taxonomy): Eukaryota > Metazoa > Arthropoda > Arachnida > Trombidiformes > Tetranychidae > Tetranychus > Tetranychus piercei. The sequence continues at coordinate 25,146,297 of CM071877.1, forward strand.
ATGTTAACAAAATGATTGTTAAATCTCGTTCATTGGATAAATTATGTGAATATGGAGGTAAAGGTGTACCAAAAAATTCAAGATCCGATTGTTATAATGACATTGACGAAACCGAATATGCCTGTGCCGAAAAACAAAGGATATTGGTGAGTTTTCTTACTGTTCAAATCTAACTAATCAATTTCACTATTTCGGGTGTAAAATGAAAATTATTTCAAGTTAGCATATTATGATTGGATCATGAACATTAGTGAAAACTTTATTTTCTGACTAGAGATTAGCGTAGGTTGGTGATGGGCATTAATGGTGCTTGCACTATTGAACTATTCGAACATTTTCGCTGATTTCTTTTTTTCTTTTCATTCTAGTTACGTATCAACCCACCAAATGACACAGAAACTACAACTACAGCCATTCCATCTCCTGACATGCCTGAGTATATTAAGATCAACAAGAAGGACACAGGATCAGGAAAGCCTGGAAAATCAAAGAAATATTAATTTATATTGTAATCAAGTATTCTAACACCTTTATCGAGATCTGACATTTTGATCGAAATATATCAGTGGTGATATTTCCTAATCTGACTTACATTGAATACTCAATGTTCAACCATTGGAAAAATTGCAGATAAATCATGATCATCAAAAGTTACAAATCCAGGATAATTTCTTAAATTATTTGTGATATATATGAGTTCAATTGTTTATTGTTTGGATTCATTGATCTGATTCATTGGAATAGGTATTGAAAAAGTGATTTTTTGGGTAAAATATTTCCCAACTTTAATTGTAGCTCTAACTTTTTCAAAGTTATTGGAAGCGTAATAAGCAATTGAAGATTGGAAATTTTTTCACTCTCAAGGTTACTTTTTTTATTTATCAACACTTTTTATTCAAAATATGCATTCTTTTGTTGTGGTGAAAATTTATTAAAATTGTGCTTTCATTTTCTTACCACGAATTTTTTATCAACAATAAAACTATTTTAATAGCTTCATATCCTTCATCTGTTTTTGAGAAATCAAATTAGACCCTAAAGTCTGTAAATAAGTTAATTACCTGACCCTCTAATTTTTAAACAATACAGTAAATTAATGCTAACAATAGATGCAAACGATCGTAAAAGTACAACTATAAAGTATTAAAGTCGCAATTATTAACAAGAGTATTGCACTAATTTTATGAAGGATTAAAAATTAAATTTTACATTAGAAATTCAAAAGGTTAATTATTAACCTTTATTATTTATTACAATTATTAATTATTAATTCTTAATAGATGTAAGATGATAGAGCTGAGATAAACGGACACTGAAGACCGATAATTACACCGAATTCAGCATCCTCCATGTCTTTGATCCTTCTGACATGGACTCGGTTTTTCGCAATGAAGGGAAATATCCTTATCGTCGTTGACTTCGAGCACTTTGCAAATATCGTCATGATAGACCCCATATTTATTCGTCTGGTGGAATGTTTACAGAAAATGGAGAAGCTTGGTATCGATCTAGGAAGCTTGTGCAGTCAATGCTACTTAATCAATCCCAAATAAATCAATTCATTCCTGAGATCAGTTTTACTGCTGATCACCTATTAATAATATCTAATATACTTGAAATTAGAAGTTTCTCCGGGTCAGTTGAAAATTTAATGTCACATCTCTACAGGTGGGCTCTAGAAACCAATGGACGTGTATTTGTTGGTCATGTTTGAATCTCAACGGAACAAGTGAAAGTGAAGCTCTATTTGAAGCGACTCATGAGGCAATTATGGCTACTGAATTGGCAGCAACTAACTTGTGGCAATATTTTCCGACCTCTGATTATAAGAGACTGGTTAAATCGCAGGGAGTTATAATATCTAAATATATTAAAAAAGTTTATCGCAATTCAACTAACTATTATTATTATTACTGTTACTATTCACGGTTCCAAGTCTATTGTGTCTCAGTTGTTTAATCAACACGAAGCTACAAAAAAAAGATATTTTTACAACAATAATGGATTTGTTCTTGGCTGCTTTCGATACAACCTCATTTGTCGTCGCTTTTGCTCTCTATCATCTTTCATGTAACCAGAAATGTCAAGATCAAGTTCGGGCAGAGTTATTTGGACTATTCCCTAGTGACAAAGAGCCCTTGAAAGTCTTAAGCAAATGAAATATTTAAAAGCTTGTGTTAAAGAATCAATGAGAATCAATCCCTTTTCAATTGGAACTGGAAGAGTTACAACTCAAGATATGACAATTAGAGATTCCAAATTCCAACTGGAACCATGATACTTGTTCAAAATCAAGTATTAAAATTAAATTTTACATTAGCAATTCTAAAGGTTAATTAGATGTAAAATGACAGAGATGAGATAAACGGACACGGAAGACCGATAATTACACCGAAAGTGACAATTATATATTGGATCATTTTTATTGAACATAGAATTGAGAATTTGTATAATTAAGTTGAACCAAGTCAAGTTTATTGCGCATCCATGAAAACAAGTTTACGATGTTTAAACTACGCTCCTCTCATCTGTTGTTGGCCTTTACCAATCAAACAAGAATATAAATTATGAGTGGTGAGTATTGTTTACGACAAACATTAATGTAATTTTTTCCTTACTCAACCTAAATCTGTTGTTTCTTTTATCTAGTTAATCTATGTCACTTTTTCTCTCTCTATTTTGCATTTAATATTTGTCTTTCAAGTTGACTGTCCTTGGTTTTGACAGGTACATCTTAATGAATGACTCATTTCGCTTCTTTTGTTTTAAAGAAAAAAGGAATTTTGGGTGCATACATCCATATCCAGATTCCGGTCATGATACCAGCTAAAAAAGACATGAAAATTTTCAGAGATATCATCTCTACATTGAGTAAATCTGGATCCAAACTGGAATACCAAGCATCTCGGTAGAGATATTCATAAAGGAACAAATAATAGGCTCGAAGAGATGACAAAATAAATCATTTAAAAAATTGCCAGACGAGTCAACCAACCGAGTTGTTCGGTTAGTTTAGGACTAGTCCAAACAGTTTTTGATGATAAAATTAATGGGTGAGAATTGTGTGAAGAAGCATTGTTAAAGCTGATTTTTTCGACTGATGATTGATAACTACCATGGCTTTGAACAAGAGGAGTCGGGGTTGGATAGACCTTCTGGTTTCGTTTTTTAGAATACTCTCTGACAAACAGAATGAAAATAATCATTCCAGTGCCAAGAAATAATACATAGGGCGCGATCACGAACATCATGATTGCCAACATAACAGATACCAGTGAACTCATCAGCACCTATATCAACTATGAATAAGATATAACACGTAACAAGTAGAGGTATGCAGCGATGTGAAAAAATCTGGAAAATCTTTCCAACCCTTTACATGACCATTGATGAGTTATAGCGTAAAACAAGGACACTATTATCATAAGCCACCACAGTAAACTGGAAAGGCTTGAATAATAGAGAACAAAAATTGTTAAACAATAACCGTTTCCATAACCACAAGGAGAGAAGAACGGAATTGAGGCTCATCGTAACAATCAACTGCAGTTCTGCCAATTAATAAGCAGAAAAAAATTATACTGTAAATAAGATAACTCATTCCCATGTAGACTATCATTCTTTCAGGAAATTGAAAGCGACTTGGATAAGACAAAAATGCAAAAATGGCGTAGACTGAAGAAGCAAGGCAAAAGTCGACCAAAATGCTATCCAAAACCCTGCAAATTGTTTAGTTGATGAAAGGTACAAAATATCAGTTAATGCTCTAGCTATTTTAATTCAGTATCATCTTAACTTTAGATCCAGAGGATATTTCACCAAACTCTATTAGAGTTAACCTTATAAACCATGCAATCAAAAAGTTTCAAGATGTTACAGTACAATTGGCAAAGGAGCATTGTGATTTTCATGGTGCCGTATCACGAGTGGTAAAGCAATCGATAAAAATTGGAGTTGGAAAGCAGTCCGAGTTAATTTCCTTCAAAATCGCCACAGTCCATAGCAATCCTTACTGTATTTTCTTACTCTTTTCTTTTCTTTAAAGACCAAATCTTAATTAATTTATAGGCAAACACAAATTGAGCCAAATGAACTTGCAAAGCTACCAGGAGGAATCCGTACCAAATCACTGCTAGAGGATACTTATTCCAAACATGAGTAACTTTTGTAACATCTCGTGTCTCAAAGTAGATCCAAAAGTCTGAGAAATAAACTATTATGGCGTAGAAAACGGGAAAAATTGCTGTTACATTGATGATAAATAGATAAAATTTCATTGATGTTGGATTGTTTTTCCTCATTGCTTTACTGGCTATATAATTAAAAAACACTGATAATGTCCAAATCCATTCCCATATCAGTGGTTTGGGTATGTAAAGTTGTTGTAATTCGAGAACGAACATATCAAAACGGTCTAAAATATCATCTATTAACTTAGCCACCATCAAACCAAAAAGTAAATAATGCATGGTTATTGACCATTTTAACCTAGATTTATTAATGACACTAGATAGATTGACATTAAAAAAGAATAAAAGAATGTAGAATAGATTATTAGACTACAATAATGGTAAACGTAATTAAAATTAAATCATCTGTTTAGATAATGTGGAGTTTACCTTTGTGAATAGTGAAGGGCAATAGTTTGTCGGTGAAGATGATCACTTCCATCTGTTCCTTGTACCATAGGGCCTTTAGAAGCCATTTTTAAATTACACTTTACGAATTAATAAATTGACTTAAAAAGATTTATATCCACGGATTCAAAATTAAAATAACAATTGAAGGTTGATAATAATCAACTGGAATAAGACAAAAACCAGATTTTCTATAGTGGCAGTGTTGAAACTATTTGGTAAGTAGGCTGGTGATGAGGCAAACACATTAAGTACACGTTTATTTTACAGAAGGTAGAATCATTTCAAGCTTAATTTTTTGTTAAATTTTATTTTCATTCATTTTGTTGTAAAATTAGTAGAATTGAGATAGAAATAGTTGGTTAATATTGATATGATATTAATTGGCAGTATTTGTTCTTTTATTCTTATGAAAGAATAAACTGGAAAAGAAAAGGTTTGTAACAAAAAATTCACAAATGTTTATTCAGCGTATCTCTTCAATATTTCTTAACTCTGACTTTCTTCCATTTGCATCCTCATCCTCATCTACTCCTGTCTGTAAATATAAATAGATTGCAATAGTTTCTGGCACCAGTTTTTTAATTCTTGAAAAGCTGGTAAGGCAAATCTTTGTTTCCAGTTTCAAGTTAACTAGATGACAAAGAAATAGAGAGGGTTTAGGTGATTGCTAATGATTTTGTTTGTAACGGAATCGTTGGTTAAATGGACTCCCTTTGAACCACTTGGGGATAAACACCCGTTGTGTCTTGGTAGTAAAATTAGTAGTGATTTGAAAAATTTGGATCAAGATATTTTAGAGAAGGATTTATTACTCAATATTAATTTAGATGGACATTGGGATACTTTTCATTTGGATGATATGCCAATTGATGATTTACATTCTCTCATCAACTACTAATTGTTATGTTGATGTAGCAAAAGAGGAGATTTAACCAGTTTGACTTGGTTTAAAAGCTTGGATGATGATGAATGAGTTCGAATGGTTGAAGACAACGATACGGAGCAAGAAGATCACTGTAAACATGAAAATGTTGACACAAACTTCTCAACTCTAAACTTTAGTTATATTTTACTGGCAACTGTTCGATTAACGCCTGACGTTTATCCACTTAATGTAGAAACTGACGCTTAATGTAGAAACCCTGATTGGTACTGAATTTTCTAGTCTAACTGAATAAGGTAGGGCGTATGATTATGGGAATCTCCCATGATAAAGGAATAGCTACGAAAATTCCGAGTAAAAATATTTCCATCTTGTTCGATGTTCCAGATGCATGGAGTCTTGCTAAAGCAGCTACAGTACCAAATGTTTATCTAACTGTATATTATACTCTCTGGTTTGAAGCGGACTGATTCTGGTGGAGTTGGTCAAGCAGCTGGTAAGGGTAAACGAGAACCCGTCAGCTTACTTTTTCATCTTCAAAGTCTCAGCTAGCTTGTATGAAAGTATCAGCGCTAAGAGCTAACATAATCTACGGCAGTTAAATCAAACCTGATTTAACCTGAACTAATCTATCTTATTCTGGCATGAAATAATTCAAATGAAACCAAATCTAATTCAGCTATTTAGATTTGATTTTCTTCATCAGCTCAAAATCAACTCAGCTAGCTGAGACTTTGAAGATGAAAAAGTAAGCTAACGGGTTCTCGTTTACCCTTACCCTTATGATAACCTAAGCTAAAATTTTACACCAATTTATCAATTTTCTTTGCAGATTATATTTCATCGAAAAATTTCATCAAACCATTTGCTATCAATAAAATTTGTAAAAACTCATGGGAAGGTCGACAATTAGCTGAAAGATTTCAATTTTTTTCTCTTAAGGAATTGCTTCTGGAGAAATCAAATTAGACCCTAAAGTCGGTAAATAAGTTAATTACCTGACCCTCTAATTTTTAAACAATACAGTAAATTAAATGTTTACAATAGATAATTTATAATCCATTCTGGTTCAGAAAGTCATTAGTCAATGTTCATTTTTGTATATTCATTCAAATATTTCAGACAAAAGAAAACTTAACCTCAAAATCATCAATCAATCAGTATTGGTTGTAGCTTTAATAACCCTGTATAAAGTCTATGGCTGTAAAGAGACATCGAAGTGTCAGAACGAGATTTACGATCGTAATAGTACAACTATAAAGTATTAAAGTCGCAATTATTAACAAGAGTATTGCACAAATTTTATGATTTTTGGATTAAAAATTAAATTTTACATTAGCAATTCAAAAGGTTAATTAGATGTAAGATGATAGAGATGAGATAAACGGACATGGAAGACCGACAATTACACCGAAAGTGACAATTATATATTGGATCATTTTGATTGAACATAGAATTGAGAATTTGTATAATTAAGTTGAACCAAGTCAAGTTTATTGCGCATCCATGAAAACAAGTTTACGATGTTTAAACTACGCTCCTCTCATCTGTTGTTGGCCTTTACCAATCAAACAAGAATATAAAGAGTCAAAGATCTTTGTTTTTATTGTTTTGGTAGGGAAGGAGAAAGACAAGTTGAAGAAAGGAAAGAAGAAGAAGAAATAATTTATTTAATCCTTTTGTCCATCCATTTTTGCTATTTTGGTTAGAATATCTTATTGTTATACTAATTACATTTACAGTAACACCATTAATTACTATATTGTTCATTTTGTGTTAAGCCTTTCACACTTGTTTACACCATTAGTACTGATATTGAAAAAAGTGAACCCATTTGGGTTGCCATGAATTCTATTTTAAATGTTGAAAAAGATGTGGACAAGGTTATTAATAAATTTACAAGCATCTTGGATCACTGTGATACCTGTTTATCTGATCTTATCTCCGAAATTGAAAACATGAGAAGAGAAATACTAGAATCAAATGGTGAGTATTGTTTACGACAAACATTAATGTAATTTTTTCCTTACTCAACCTAAATCTTTTGTTTCTTTTATCTAGTTAATCTATGTCACTTTTTCTCTCTCTATTTTGCATTTAAAATTTGTCTTCCAAGTTGACTGACCTTGGTTTTGACAGATTCATCTTAATGGATGACTCATTTCGCTTTTGTTTTCCATAATGCTTTAGCTATTTTAATTCATTTTCATTACAAAAGCATTAACTTATTTTTTTCTATTATCTCAACTCTAGATCCAGAGGATATTTTACCAAGCTCTATTAGGGTTAACCTTATAAACCATGCAATCAAAAAGATTCAAGATGTTACAGTACAATTGGCAAAGGAGCATCGTGATTTTCATGGTGCAGTATCACGAGTGGGTAAAGCAATCGATAAAAATTTTTCTGGTGAATATGGGTGTATGGAGAACAGATCTCTTTGGAGTGATGAAAAATCCAAAACAAGTCTTAATCGTGTTGTAATTGAGCATTTTCTGCGTAAAGGAATGCTGGATATTGTAGATGCCATAGCAGCCGACACAGGCATAGAGATACCAGAAGAGGTTAAAAAACCATTTACCGAGTTGAACAAAATCTTGATTTCTTTACGTAAACGTGATTTGAAACCAGCTCTTGATTGGGTTGAGGCCAATCGAGCTAGATTGGTGGAACAAAATTCAAACCTCGAATTTAAATTGCATCGTTTACAGTTTATTGAGTACCTTTCGCAAGGAGTTGGAAAGCAGTCCGAGTTAATTGCCTTTGCTCGTAATAAATTACAACCTCTTGTTAGTAGCCATGAAAAAGAAATACAAACTCTCATGGGAAGCCTATTATACCTTAAAACGGGTTTAGAAAATTCACCTTATGCCTATCTATTGGACATTCTCAATTGGAGTGAGATATGTGATGTCTTCATTCGCGATTCTTGCTGCCTTATGGGAATGAGTGTAGATAGTCCACTCAACATTGCCTTTGAAGCTGGTACAATCGCTTTTCCGGCCTTGCTCAACATCAGACAAATGATGAATTCACGTCGTGTGGCCAATGTATGGACCGCTAAAGACGAACTGCCCATAGTCATTGAGTTGGATAAAAAATTTCAATTCCATTCCATTTTTGCCTGCCCAATACTCCGACAACAAAGTTCAGATGCTAATCCACCAATGAGATTAGATTGTGGTCATGTTATTTCTAGAGATGCTCTTACCAAAATGTCCAATGGAAGCACAAAAGTTAAATGTCCATATTGTCCAGTTGAACAGAATCCTCAGAACGCAAAGCAAATATTCTTCTAAACTCTAATATTTAACTTGGTATCATGCATCAAAAGTTCACAAGACAAAAAGTTGGATACGAGAAGGAATAACAATTCCAAAAGTCATTGTTATAATTATTCTTTAATATAAATATATATTTGACAACTTACTAAATCAATCTCAGCAGCTCATACTTTTCTATTTCTTAACAAATCATCGTCATCTTCAACGCCATTGAAAAATCTTTATTGTTAACATGAAGTGTTGGATAAATTCCTTCAACTGGGCCACTTTACAATCAAACAAAAAATTGCAAGCTACACTAATCAATGTCGATAAGTCTGACAACCCATTGATCAACTGAAACCGAAACGTTATTTTACAAAGCACGAGGTTCAGAGTTATTTTATGGATGGGAAATTTATTACCTTTGATGGAAAAACAGCAAAGTTTATCATGTTTAGCAAACACCTTCGACTTTAACGAACAACTAAAGATTCTTTTCAAATGAGCGGAAAAGACCGCGGAGATCAAGCAAACTGAGATTTGGCTGTATCTACCGTTAAAAAACAAATCTAATCAAACTTAATTTGTGTACATATGACTTATATTTTTACCTTGTCCATTGAATACAAAGGATCATGGCGAGCCATTTCAACCTGTTCAAACACTGAGACACAAGACTTCATTTTAGCCTCCTGATATAAACCTATTTTTACGTGATTATGAGCTTTCATTTTAAAAAAATCCTCAACTAAAACTGAAACAAATCAATCGATATTTTGCTTCGTTTTTCAGTGTTTAAGCTAAGACAAGTTTTTCATACAATACAAGTTCAAAACAAAAAAGACAAAAATACGAGTACGAATACGTGAGGGTCCAAAATCGATCATCAATACAAAGCGTTCCAATATTTGATAACGTTTGCAATCAAATTGTTCGATAAAAGATAAATAATCTTCGTAATATCTTAATCTTTTCTATTGTAACTAAACCAACAAAAAACAAACGATTCAAATAAATAAATTGAAAATACTATGGATTTCACTTTATTACATTCGAAAAGCAAACCATTGAGTATTTTGAAACATAATCACAATTAACCAGTATTAATAGCTTGATTTTACAATGCAATTAACTTTAATGAGAACTGATGAACAGATTTTCAGATAAACTGATTCTAGATTAACTTTGTCAGTTTATTTCTTAACATAAGTCAACAACTTAAGTTCATAGAAATCCGCTTAAACCAAAATCGAGAGGAGTCAAAATAAAAAGGTTAAAGTGACTGATTTTGACGATTTTTGGTCACTTAAACCTAATCGAGATTGTTCTTAAGGCAATATTAGTGGTTAAGCGCTGATAGGATGAAATGCTTTAGGGCACAATTATCAAAAGTAAATGGAAATATTTTGAAAATGGAGATGAAACAGTTGATTTGGATTCACTTAAATATGAATATATTCAAGCTTTTTGTCTTAGTTTTTGTTCTTTAAATAAGAATTTTACATTTTTGTTTCCTTTTGAATTTGTAATTACAATAGATTGTTTTGTTTAATGGTGACAATATTTGATGATAATTGAATATAAGATGGTTTTTGCCTGTAAATTTACTAACAATGGTAGGAGAAAAGAGAAAAGAGAAAAGGAAAAGGAAAGGAGATAAAGAGGGAAAAAAGATCACAAGCATTTACATGTGTTTTGTTTACTACGGAATACGTTAATCAAGTGACTCCCCAGGAAAAAAATTTGTTGCTATTATCTCATCATTGTAGAAATCAGTGAAATCATTTATAATTTTTTCATAATTAGTATTATTAATGTCAATTTTTTCGTATTATAATAGTTGGCTTTTTAACAGATGAATTAGCTATTTCAATTGATATAAACTAATCTCATACCTGTGATATTTTTTGATGAGTTTGTGGGAGGAAAAAGGTGAAGAGAAATAAAGGAAAGAAATGATGATGTAAGAAGTAAGGTGTACACATTGATCAACGTAAGGGTTGATCGATGTTGATTATATAAAAAACATTTGTTTGGTTTGACTGTTTGTTTCAATCTAGGGACCAGCTTGGCATGGTAATTTTCCCCTCAAAATTTTTCAAAGGGATCAGCACTTCCAGCCTGACCACTTCCTTTTAATCCTTTTGCTCAAATTAAAACAGGCTGGTATCACATGAACAATAATTTAAGCCTTAGACTTATTCAAGTTTTTCTTTGTTTGAATTCAAATATTTCAATAGTCAATTTATAGAAATTTACCATGTTTAATTTAACTTCATCATGTTAAAATTCACACCAATGGGTTTTGGTTGGGTAAAATTTATTGATTGGCTTTGGCTCTGAGAAAAAAAGAAAACTTAAAAATGAGTAAAAAATTGCCATCACAAATAATTATTTTAATGGGTAAAACCGCAGGTCATGTTTACATGAATAAATATTCTCGAAAGACGAGAAAGGGATAAAAAAAACATAAACATATGTTGGGTCTAGAATACAATTTTGATGACTTTTCTCGATACTTACGATTTAGAGTTATTAGCACTTTCTATGATTTGTCTCAGACACCTTCCAAATTCATCTAGAATCAATTTTTCTACTTCAACTTGACTTAAACCTTGTTTTTCAGCGGCATCAGCTTGAGCCATTAAACATTCACATGTTGCTTCAATAACTTCATTAGTGATGAAAGCACAGTGCAGTCTGAAAAATAAAAAAAACACGATTATTAATCATAACAATTATTTTCGAGCGAAATTGAATTTCATTTAGATTGCATCAATCATTTTCGATTGGATATAAAAGAAGTAGAAAATAGCTGAGGAAAAGAAAATTAAAAGAGAGCATGAAGCGTCGTTGAAAGATAAAAATCTGTAAAATTCCTATCATTTTGAGATTCATCTACCTTGTTTAATAATGATAGTTATAATCTATAAAAATGAAAATATGGTCTATTATCAAGAGTAGTGGCTGAGACTGAAGAAAAAAATAGCTGGAATATTGAGCATTTGATCTTTGGCATCTAACAACTAATTAAAATTAATGCCAATGCTAGAAAAGATAACTTAGAAACATCAAAACTAAGCTGCCAAAACAAACTAGATTGTACAGATTATTCAAACCGAACAGCTGAAGAAGAAAGGCTCGAAAATGATGCGTTTTGCAATAATTAAAACCTATGAATAGCTTTCATTACCTTTCAGCTCTATCTGCCATGAAAACAGGCAACTTGGCACGGAAATCACTTCCACATAGATGAGATTTGCTGGCCACAGATTGTTGTGCTGCCCTGACTTCAGCAGCATCAGCCAGGTGCATTAAAGTTTTTCTTTCATAAGAGTCTTCATAGTTTTTACAGCTAATACATTTGCAAAGTTCAGAGCACAATATTTTAGCTTCGTAACATTCACAATAATTTTTAAGACAACCACTACGTCGGCAATTACATCCTTTGGTGTGCCTTCGTTCTGCTATATCACCACGACCTTTACCAATTTTAGGGTGGAAAGCATTTGGATTTCTTTCAAGACACTGTTTGATTGCTTTTTGTCGTTCCTCTTCATGTTTCAAGTTATTAGCACAGTTAATGCAATTACAATTATTACAAAACTCTCCATTGGCAAAGCAATCACAGTAGAGCTTCAAACACTGAGATTTTGTACAATTACAGGGTTTACGAGGCCTATTGGGGTCATTATCTAGCTTGGGACTGGTGAAATCACAAAAAAAAGAGAATGAAAAAAATATTAGTCAATCGGTAAAAATATGTGTAAAGTGGTCATTCTCATGACATAATACTTCTTCTTCAACTAACCCATTCTGAGCAGATTTCGAACCACTAAGACCTGCCAAAATTTGACTTGCCGAAAGGGCACTTGCTTGTTGATTTGATATTGGACTTGGAGCTATGGGTACAAAATTGGTTCTGGTAGGAGTAGATGTTACTGGTTTACTTGTAGCCAAAGTCACTGGTTTCGTATTTGTTGAGGTAGGTCCTTTTATTTGATTACTTTTGGTGGAGATAGGAGTTAAAACAGATCCTGAAGATGGGTCAGCAGAGGCAGATTGTTGTTGAACAAATTGTGCTGGAACCATAATTAGCCCGCCAGTTCCTGTGGTAAGAAAAGTTGGCGTTGTTGGCGTTTTAATAGGTTTGTTGACGGTATTTGAGCTGGATGCAGGTTGAATTGAGATTGGAACAGTCTTAATATTAACAATATCGCTCCCCTGTTTCACTGGACTTGTTATCAAAAGTTGCTGTCCAGTTGGTGTCATAATCACCTTAGTTATAATACTAGAAGCTGGAAGGGTATTCTGAGTTGGAGTCGGCGGAGCTGGTGCTATAGCTTGAGGCTGTCTTTTAATCAAATTACGATTGGTTGTTTGAATCTTTTTAACAACAGGACTGGCATTGATCAGAGTTCCACTGCTACAGTTGATAACATTATTACTGGTTGTACTGCTACTACTATTATTCAGAGTAACACTGACAGCGGTGGTAGAATTGCTGTTTATAATGTTGCTATTGCTGTTAATATTAACATTTTTAACACCTCCGATTAAAGAAGTCGCACTTCCGATAGGTTCAATAGTAATAGGTCCAGAGGTGCCAACAAGAGGCGGTGGTCGTATCGATGTTATAAATTGAGCCAGATTTGAAGCTTGGTTATCACCGGTTGAAACCAATAAAGGACTTGAAGATCCATCCGCTAACATAGACTGTTTACTTGATTCATTTACCTTTGCACGACGTACGCCTTTGGTACTTGTGGCGGGAAGAGATACTCCTTCAAGCGGGGCAACCAATTCTTCACCACAACAATCAATGCTAACTTCACTTCCAACATTTTGAAAGATAATATCTTCAGATGCCATAGTTGATCTAATTATCTTTTTACCTCACGAAACGGTTTTCCTAATAATCACCATCTAAGTAAGGATACTTCGTTAACTAGATTAATCATCACAATATTTATACATGAAACAAGGAGCAATTTTCCGAAAATTATTTCACAAAGCTTGTTTGCTCGCCATCTTGAGGGACTTGGGGGACTATCTATATATTACAAACAAAATAAATTTATGTTTGCATCGAAGAGAAAAATTAATTATTTTTAATCAAATATAAATTAATTTAATAAATTTAACTATCAAAACTTAAAGATAAATAATAAAATATAAAAAAAATTAAAACAATCAAAATAATTCTTCTATACTCGTAATATTGGATTTAACTTTGTAAATTGTAAATGCATCACAGCCGATTCAATGGCTATGTAAAATCAGTCGAATGCTATTAATAAAGAATCTGATCTTGCTATAAACTGGACATTAGAGCAATCGAATCAACTAATTAGTTTAAATAAAACGCCTTAAATAGCTCTTTGAGTGTGCGATAGTTGAGTAAATATAAAAAATGAGCACCAAATTCAAACCAGAATGTAGCCAAAAATTTACCTGAATTTTTCATTTGATAAAATTGGCTACAAAAATATGTTTTATTGATATTGTATTTAAAAAATTGAAAAATATTGGATAAAATTTTAAATCTCGACAAAAAATAACTGATCAAATATGAGAGCTGTAGAAGTCTTACATTTTTTGGTGTTAAAAGTAGCTGAACAAGTTTCTAGGTTTTACGGTGAAGGATTTATCTTACATGACAATCGTTTGTTAATTATATGGTTGTATAAGATGGACGAGATTTAGTCATTCAAATGAGAAGTCAATTAGTTTCTGATTAAGACGATAAGAAATCAAGTCTTAAAATACCATCATATTTATATCTATATTATAAAAATAATAGCGATAATAAGTCATTAAGCCCACGATCAAACCTGATTTTCATCGTGATAGGCCTTACAATCAATGAGTCTATATTAAGCAGTTTTGAGTCTTTGAAGTTCTATGTAACTAGCTTTATCAAATTCAATGATTACATGATTATAATGAACAAAAGTTTAATCAGTTCAAAGCAAAAAATCAATCAAAGTTCAATAGTCGTACTATTGGAGCGAGTTATTGATATCAATTTACTTCTTCTAACTTAAGCCAATATTATGTGATAAAATCTACGTTGCCTGCTATCTAATTAATGGGCTAAAATTTGATTTACCGCTTTAATCAGCATTTATTGAACTAAAAAGTGAAAAATTCCCTCAAAAATATCTTGAACTGTGCATTTTAATGTCAGCTTTAGCTATTCCAGATAATTTGGAACAAGCTCTCAATTTTGAAATTTAATTTATTTCAACTTATAATTGCAGTTGGTTGGTTTTTTATTCATTTTTTGATCACTAAAAAGGGCTGATTCATTGTTGGTTACCTTTTATATTCAGTTTTTATAAAGACAACACCTTTGGACAGTCATTCATAGACTTGAGCATTTACTCCTACGTCTTAGCTTGATGAATAAATTCAATGAATTGACAAGCTGTTAGACCATTTTTTAGTTTAAATTGCAAATGATTTCAATTTTCAAACGTATGCTATATTACATACAGTATAAAGCAAAAAATTTCCTTTTCGAGGGAGAAATTCATATTTATTTTACTAAATTTTCCAATACAAAATATAATAAATAAAAAATTTATAGAAGAAATTAAAATTTCGTTTTCTTTCTTTGTGATTTGATTGCTTTAAATTATACAGAGATCTCAATAATTCGTTTCCTAGGCAGTGTATCATTTTTTTCATCGCGTCGAAGTGCACAGTAATTGGCATTGGTTTTGTTGAAAACATGAGCCAAGCAAAAGGTCATTATGTGAGAACGAACTTGGTAAAAGACAAGAGCCAATAGAAGTATCACGGTTACTGTCAATATGGCCAGGATGATATGAGGATAAAAGGTTAATAAAGATGATGAAGCATATTCATTTTCCATGGGATCGCAATCAATATCCGTAATTGGTAACTGAATCAGCCGCCTGTATGCATTTGAAGATGGATAGCCAGACAAGCAAATGTAATTATCTTTTCCCATAATGAATAGAGGGGTTCGTTTAAGCCAGCGAAGAAAATGTTCACTTCGGCAGTCACATGAAAATGGATTCCCAGTCAAGTTAATGTGAAAAGATCTAGGAAGATCAGCTAATAGAGCTGTCGACTCATTGTCCAAATGTTTAATCCTGTTGTGGGATAAATCAAGTGTCCGCAATTTAGGTGTACAAGTAAAATTGAGACGAATTTGGTTTAACGAATTTCCGGGAAGAAACAACTTTTGTAAGGATGGAAGAAAACAGAAAGACGTAGAATCAGGGAATCCATGGATTCCATTCAGTTCAAGGGAGAGGAGACTTAATTCTGTCAAATTAGCTTCTCTCAAAAGTGTTAATAGATTGGGTACAAATGATGGGTTGGAAGTGTCGCTAAATGCTGAAACCAAATGTAACTCAACCAGATTGACAAAGGGCTTGAATAATCCTCGGTAATTATCACCTGTTGATAGAAGAAGAAGAAATAACAGGTTATTAGAATAAAATATTATTATTAGATGTTTAACTTTAATAAGAATTGAACAAAAAGGATCTAAGTAACTGTATATCTTAAATTGAAGTTGGAAGTGAAAAACTTCACCCTAAATAATAGATTTTAAGGTCTACCTACGCACTTTGGTTAGTGCATGTACCTGCTATAGTGACTAGGTTATTGCACACAAGCAATAGAATTGTTTAATTGTTGACTGAATATGATTTGTATCTAATGAAAAAGGTGCAGCTTTTGGCTCTCTCACTGCTTCATTCAATTAGAGGTTGTCAGTAAAGGAAAAAAAGTTTGACCAAATTTTGACCATTGGACTAACAATAACTTACCTGTAATACGGATTTTGTTATGACTGAGAATCAACTTTTTTACATTGGTAAAACCAGAAAATGTTTGACCATCTAAAAATTGTATGTTGTTATTGGACAAATCAACATATTCCACGAGTTTGGGTTCATCTTTAGCTGCACCGAAAGTATCTTTAGTTAGAGTTGCAAGATTGTGTCCATTGATGATTAAAGTCTTTGTTTCAATTGGAATATCATGTAGCCAATTGATCTTATGGCGGTGATTAACTTCACTGGAACAATTAACGATATAACTATTTGTTTCACAGGTACAATTAGCAGTCAATAATGAAGGTGGGCACACGAAAGTTGACTCCGAGGAAACAAGCGTAAAAAGAAAAAGTAAGCTTACTAACGCATTAACCAGGTTAGTGATGAACTTGAGACTCAAACACATGATTGTATAAACAGACAAAAAAAGTTATTGAGCTTAAGCGATTGTTTTTTCCAGTCGAAAATCTAGTTCACTGTTGATGTTTAAAATGTTTAACATAACATTAACTATGAATTAATTAACAAGAGAAAATAATGTACATTTTGGAAATTGACCATGATCAAGTTGATTGCTCGATAAAAGCCAAAATTAAAACAGATGTGTAACTATTCTGGTATCCAAATGGTAATCCCTTTCGAGGTGTAAGTGGAAAATTGAAATTTTTGGGTTGAAAATTAAATGTAAAATGGATCCAACTGAACAATTTAAATCATGGTAACTCGGAGAATCAACATCTTGAGAGGTAAACAAATGAACAATCAATGGTTTGCAATTAAAAAAGTAAACATACAATTGATAAACTAGGGAGTTAGAGAGGGAAAATAAATTTGTTTAACCAGAAAAGCTTTCAGGTTAAAGCTAAACTTCAGATTGTGGGTTGGATGCAGGTTAAATGTGGATAACCTGAAGATCAAATGTGATTTAAGAGTGGAAGATTTGAAAACAGGTAGACAGGAGGAGAGAGAGAGAGAGGAGATAGAAAGAGAGTAAAAATGATGGTGGCTTTAAGACAAGAAGAGGGTAAAATGAGTAGTGGCCTCTCACTGCAGGAGACCTTATAAACTAAAGGAATCTATTGATAAAAGAACAAAGCCAAACTATTCAAATTATGCCTTTTATTTGATTAATCATTGAACTTTCGGTATTAATATTGAGCCCAATCAATTTTTCACATGGGAAAATTGTATTAGTCGGCTAATCATCCAGTCAAGTTATCCAATTGAGCCGATATTAGCCATAAATGAAACCGATTTTCACTTATATTTCTTTAAAGTGAAATTTAATGTTTATGTTAACCGAGATAGTGTTATTGGCTGAGAAAGAAGTAAATGATTAAGATGCTGATGTTGCTGATTTTGATGTTGATGCTGATACTGATGCTTAGAATGATTATAATCATGAATTAGACTTGGGTGTGAGTTACTTAACTTGCTTCTCATCACTCTTTTTTTGTTTGTTTGTCCTTTTTCCTTTTTTTATTCACAATTTTGTCTTTAAATTGAATAAAGCCATTAATTGTCATCAGGACATTTTATTGCAATTTGATACGTTTTAACCAAGATTAAAACCAACAATATAACAGCCCACAACCATAATTGGTATCCAAAAAGGAGCCACAAATGACAGGAATTAATTGCAACCAGAATAATGTCCACAAAAAGCAATAGTTTAAAAGATGGATTAAATTGAAATTACAATTTCAATTACATCCCTAGTTTTTTATTCAATCTTGATTGAATATTTATTGCAATCAATTATTGTGGTTATCATTGATGAATCTTTTGTTTCTATTCAACCCAGAAGTTATCATTTACAGTTTCAATATCAAGGTTAATGTTATATTGCTAATGTTACGTTATTGTATTGATTATAACAATTAAATTCTACTTTTCACAGTCGCCTGATCAAGGGAAACAGAAATAAAAATAAGAAGTATTTACCTTTTTCTTAGTTCAGTACCTGGTAAAGCTTTATCCATCAACATCATTTCATGTCAACCATTAACTGATTAGTCTACTTTTGTTCATCAACAACGTTCAACTTGTATTTGGATAATCTTGCCTTTTTTTCTTCAGTTTACCTTTTCAAGAGTATTCAATGTGTACTGAATTGGGTAAACATTATCGAGACAAAACTGAAGCCAGAAATCACCATTAGACTGAAGAAGAAGATGATGATGATGAATGAAAACTAAGATGATGAGTGAGGTAAAAGCAAACTAGTGATTGATAGACACTCAAATCATACACTTAATATATTTCCAATAGTTGTCATTTGTGATTATCTACCTACAATTGTGAAAGACAACTCGCCCCTTTCAATTGTAATTGTAAACTTATTTTGATTGTCAATTTTTCGGGCCTTTCTTAGTTTTACCTTTACTTGACATTAAGTTTACTCCAAAATAGGGTTTTAGCAAACAACTGGATTGAGCTTTTACCGTGAAACTTATGTTCAAGATTTGATTTGTTGACTTTATTGTCATTTACTATTAACTCTTAAATTGGAACCACTGCATCACCAGGAAACCATTTTTGTTTAGCCAAAAATCAGGATTTAATTCTTCTTTTAAATTGGAAATCTTGTAGATTACAATTTACATGCCTTGGGTAAACAATTCAATGACAGCCAACCTCGCCGATCAAGTTAACTCAACTTGCATTGAGATTTTCAATCGAACGGTAAGAATTCAGCTTTGATTTGTAACTTTTAAACTCATACGAATAACTGGACCAGTATTTGCTAAGGAGTAGATGCAATTTAATCTTAATTTAGAGTGTATTGTTTCACGATATTAAGTCGACTCTGAAACAAACAATTTATAAACATTGAATAAAACACTAGACATTCAATTGAGTTTAATTCCAATAGATGACGCTTCATTCTCTCAATTAACTAATTTCTTCCAATTGAATTTATCATTGAAGGGAGTTTTAATTCAAGAAGTTGAATTGGATCAACCATGTCTCCGATGTTTCAATGAATGTCCAGGTTATCAACCACACTCTTGGAGGTAAGTAACGTAAATCAAATCGTTTAATATCAACTGTTACTTTCACTCCAAACTCGGTTTAATCGATACCTAATTAAACCTGATGGTAAATTAATATTTGTAAAAAAGTATACATTTCCGTATGTTTATTCATTTCATAAATCAACTATTTTTAAGTTTATCGCTACAAAACTTGGCATATCATCATTACAACTTGGATTAATTAAGTTTCAAAAAACTAAACGTAATTAAAAATTGTAAGTATCAAAATCATAAGACAAAATATTTCTTTCAATTTCAACATAATTTTTAAAATAGTGAATCATAATATGAATAATGATAAGGAAATGAAAATTTAACCCAAGCATCACATTTCTGAGTATATTTTTGGGTTAACCTAAACTTGTGAGATGTTAATGATGATATGAGATTAAAATGATAATGATGATATTGAAGTCAAGACTCATGTTGATGATAATGAAGATTCAAGGTTTAAAATGATTTTAATGCTGAGGGTAAAAGGCTTAACAATTTCAAAGCGAGACCTCAGTGCGGTTTCTTTCAAAGTTACTAACGTTCAAAGTTAGGATTGGAAAGAATATCAATTTTCAAGCTTAATCACATTAAATTTTACCAACAATCAAACTCAATTAATGCATCATCATGGCCAAACAATATCAGTTGATGCTAAATAATTCATATTGTGAGTCTTTGTAATAAATAATATTCATGATAAATAGCAGCTTAATCAAGCATTTGGTCTTTGGGTTAGCCTGGAAAGGTAAACAATGATGAACCTTTTATGTGTTACAGAAAAAGATCATTGAACCAGTTTTCTGGTGATGACAATCAAGATCACTATGGAAAATGTTGGTTAAACCAGATTAGGATATCTCGTAGTTGAGACAAAAGACAGACCAAGTTGATAAGCTTTTTATTTAACAGTAAAATGATGACCTTTTGGATTCTCAACCTTTTCTTTCTCAGTCTCCATTTTTGATAAGTTTTAAGATATTTTGCCGAAACCAGACATTATCTTTACCCTTTTGTCATCACTTTCCCTGATAAACTATCCTTTTGCATTATTTAAGCGCCGAAAAAAGTGTTATCTTATCATTGTTCTTGATTGTTTTGGGTTCTCTTTTCCTTCTTTTCATTTTCTCCCGGTTTTATTTTCACTCTCTTCCATCATCTCTTTCTATTTTAATCTCTTTCTGTCTTTCTGTCTTATATCAGCTCCCTCTATTGGAACTAGATCATGAATTACCATTATCATCATTATCATCGTATTCTTACAACTCTAATTTAATTTTAACCAATTGATCTTGAAACTTTTCAGGTGATTCTTTGTTTTCGACTCTAACTAGCCATTGGAAGACCTTTTCAGTGCCATTGTACCTTGTAATTGTCTAAACATTACTTCAATATCATCTAAACATCATTCAAATATAATCCAAATAATATCTAAATATCACCTAAACTGTTCCATTTTATTCAACCAACGTTGTAAGATTTTTTTTGTTTCTAATTTTTCTGTCGATCTTTTTATTGTGATTGTCGTTTGCAAAATTAAGCTTTAAAAATCCAACAGTTAAATATCAAAGTGTACCTTCTGTATCAAGTGAACTTGTTGGGCTCACTTGACAAATGATTAACCAAAGTAAATTATATTACAACTAATGTAAATATACATCTTATATTTTTACCGTCTTATTATGTGTTCAGGTCATATCATGTTTGAACACTTGACTTTATTCATTGATGCATCTGAATATTTTTTTAAAATACTTAATTTACCATTGTCATTTTACCTTACCTTCCTAATCAGCATGTTTATCCTTAACCAGTTAACCTCATATGTTTTTTTGGAATCAATTCAAACTGAACATTTTCAACCAATTAACCAAGTCAATGTTAAGTCAACTCTAATCCCGTGATTTGTGTCACTGTTATTTTGTCAGCTCTTTTTTGCTCTTATTTTTTTTAAATTTGTGATGGTTACCCTTCAATTATGATTGTTGATATATTGGTTAATTGAATATGTTAATTATCTTTTTCTGTGCCATTAATTGAACAGGAAAATCTGTCGAACCTGTAAATGTCCTCGAGAAGCTCATAACCTGAGCCACCAAGACTATGTTGATGTACGCAATAGGATTGGACTTAAAAAAGGAACGCTTTTTGATACCAAAGAGATTACACTTAGATCTGGTTACTCTTGGGTTCCCCCTGGTTTAACTTCTGATCAGGTTAGTTAACTGTAATTAATTTCAGTTCCATTTTCAATAGACTTACATTGCCTCCTGAATGTAGAATCAACAGATGGTTTTTGTCATTGAAGTTACTTAAGTGAAATAACTCCGTTAATCTAGTAGATTTTCAATCTTGAACTTCAAATTATATCTCTTTATTTGCTGCCCTCAACTACATTTATACTAATGTCATAATTGCATTTAAAATAAATTACCTGCTAACCTTAATCTTTTTGCTGTTTCAATTAAATTATGTGTTAATTGCACATGGTTTTCAGTTACTCTTTTTAATCACATGATCTCAATGTGCTTACAATATGAACCATATTAAAGTACAAAGTAAATTAGTACAAAATAAGACTCAATCTGTCATTCAGTTATGAACTACTCAAGTTTAGTGAAAAAATACTGAACAAGTTGAAGTGTAAGCTTAATTCTTGGGCAAGAAAAAGATGAAAATAGCTAGTATTATTTAGCTTGACTCTAGCAATATCTAATAACCATAGGAAAAGTAGTGAAAATGTATCTCAAAATAAACCAATAACATTTGGTTAGCATTATTATTTACATTAAAAACAAATGCAATTGCATAATGTTGATTAGCAATAGATTTACTTGGGATCATTCAATTACATTCAATTTTACCATCAAACCAAGATATTGAATTAGTGTGAAAAAATTTGCTAACATGCAACAGCATCGATGTGACAGAATTTCAATTTCAATCAACTTACAACAATTTAACCTTTAAAACAAAAAATTGTCATCTATTTGGCAATTGCTTTAAATTGATGAATTTTTCAAGTAATCAACTTATTCAACAAAGAGGCCTATTTGCAACAACAAAAATGCTAATAAACCAATTTAACCGATAATCAACTGTCAGTTACTACAATTATTGTGAACCTTGATATTCAATAAAGTATATCTACAGTGTAGCTGTAAAGTAGATATTAGTTTAGCGCAAATGAAACACTTATTTTTCAAATTAATCGTATTTCTTTTCCCTTAAAGAAACTGTTATAATATGAATTTGTTTAGATCCATCGAAATAATTTCTTAGACAATCCACTTCGATTAATTCTATGCGAATTTTCAACTATTAAGATTTTGTCCCGTAGACGAACTGTCGATTCTTCATATTTTGAATATCCAGCAAATTAATATCTCTTAAATGTTTGGTCCCAAAAATAGCAACAAATGACATCAACTTTAATATTGAAGTGATAAAGGTATCACCAGTTATAACTTATAACTTATAACTTATAAATTATATTGTTTAAATAACGGAAGGTATCATTGACGTAACTGTTGCTGATTCTATTAGTAGTGATCAAAATTAATTAGCGTGTCAATTGAAGGGATTGATGTAATGATACAATAAAGCAAAAAATTATACAAAAAGCTATTTTATTAATATCATTTTTTTGCTTTTTATTTTTCTTTACAGGTATTACATAATTGGTTTGCGTGTTCAGTTATTATATTTACACAGAATGTTATAACTTTTTGTTTAATCATGATAAGGTGGATCAGGATGATAGGATGAAGAGGGATGATAAATGAGATGCTAAAAGTATTATCCTAATGCAATACATTGCAACTTGATTCATCATTTTGGCGTTTCTCTTTCTCTCCATTTCAAGTTAAAAGCCCAGTCTTTGAGGCTTTACCTAATTTATCTGAAATATCGACAGGATATTATCCATATTAATAGGAAATAATGTTACAATTCAGGAAATTAACGTTGATTATAATCGATTGGACAAAGAAAGCATCAATAAAAAAACACGAGAACGTCTTTTCGCCAGCCTTTCCAAAACCTTCAACATGCACCAAATTAGGATTATTAATCTCTTCAATTTTGACCTACAATGAATTTAATTGAGACACTTTTGGTCATCACTGTGTATAATGTTTAACCATTTGACTGTTTTTGCTGTTTCTCACATTTCTCCATCTTTTGTGTTGGCCATTTTTAGATGATTACATTTATGAAAGGTCTAGGATGTTATAATTTAACCAAGTGTTATTAATAAATGAGATGAATTTGATCCCATTAAAGCGGTAAATTATTGCCTCTAATGTTGATTAAATTATTAGGATAGCTTTTTATAGTCATTTGTGTCCATTAAACCAGGCAGACTTTAATAGTACTGGAAATGATAAAGTTAACTGTATTATATGATAATAATAAAAGAGACTGACAAATTGTGAGCAAATATTTAGAGTTGTTACGTTTAATACTTGTTTAGTACTACTTTAATTTAATCAACTAAATTAAACTTGAAACTTAGGCTGATGTAATAATTTACTTGACCAAATATAACTTTATCGTTTGTACTATTGCCAATGATGAAGAATATATTTTAATGTAAAATAATGTTAATCTGATGCTAATTTGAAAAGCTTTTGACTATTGATTTATCCGTCGAAACTTCTTACCTTTATTATTTTGCTAATCGTGGATTTTGATTTCTAATAATTTTCTTTTTCTCTTTTCTCTCTAGATTGAAGAATACTTTTCAACAATTCCTATTGAAAAAATTCCAAGACTTGGTGCTCCTGGTGAAAAATACCGCGATCATCAATTGATTAAACAGCTTCCAGCCTATGATTTAGCTTTAGCTTATAGTAAATTTGTTGAAACTGAAAATCGGCCAAAATTCCATGAGTTTGTAGAGAAGCGTAATATTTTTAATCTAGACATTGGATATGTCAGACCAGCCAATGAAAATAACAAGGTAGTGTTGTGTTGTCAATTAATCTCATTTTTGTCTTTAATTTGATCACTCGTTCAATTTGACTGGTTACTTTTCATCATTATTTAATAGGTCTGCAAAAATTGTGGCAAAGACATTCGAAGCCGTGAAATTATAGTGATTGCCCCTAAATTAGGAGAGGATAATTGCTGGCATCCACCATGTTTTGTTTGCACGGTTTGCAAAGAACTTCTAGTTGATTTGGCTTACTGTGTTAAAAATGACTGCCTTTACTGTGAACGACATTTTGCTGACACAGTTAGACCAAGATGCTCAGGCTGTGATGAGGTAACTAAATCATCATTATATAATAATCTAACTAAGGCAGAACCGGTAAAGTTTGTTGTTACATTTCTTGAATTAGCTAGTCCAAACATCCTAACAAACTCATCTATTAAACCTTTTGCTGTATAGTTCAGTTTTGAGAACAATTTCTTGATTAAACTTCAGTTTGTAAAATGGAAGGTATGATCTTTGAAAAACTTTGAATTCAATGTGATCTGATTTGTTGCAAAAATGTTTATTTCATCAGCAGAATTCCCATGTAAATTCAACAAGTTTAGTTAGAATTTAAAAAATCCTCCATAGATGGCGCCACGTGAATTTAAACCAAATCAACCAGAAACCAGTAATGACTCATTGGGTTTACCATAATAGTTTTTGGTTATTTACTTTTCACCTAAATTTAACCATTAATTAGCAAAATTAAGTTATTAAATTTGACTAAAATCCATTATTTAGATGTCAATTTATCCCATTCCATTTATTAGCTGATTAACTGAATAAATTGAATGATTTTATTAATCAGAGCTCAATTTTTCCGTAATTAAGCTGATAAGTTTGAATGAATATGAGCATTTAAGTCTTAAAATTTTCTAAAAATAAATTATATTACATGAATGGAATGAATGGAAACAAGGATTACAACAGTATAACGATAGATTTCAATTGAGTTTTCAAATTTTTTTACGCCAATTATGAGTCATCTATTTTGGTAAGAAACCCATATTTTGGTTATTTTCTGGTTTTGTTTGACTCATTTATCTCAACCCAATGGCTTTTAATAAATGTTTATTAAACTGATTTTAGTGGTAATAACATGTTATTGAATAATAGCCTTACCTGACTCAATTATTGCTATATATTACTATCAGGGAATGATAAAGCTTTTGGTTTACTTTTATTTCTTCCTGTTCTTTGTTTACAATCTCACTTTCATCATCAATATGTCAAGATGATCAGGAGGATGATGATGATGATGATTCAACCCTCGTTGCTCCTCCTCGAGACTGCATTAGGCTCAAAATTTGCTCAAAATACCTTCTTTGTTTTGCAGTCAAAACAAGATGTTAACCATGATTACATTCACCATTTCAGTGTATATTAAATCAAGATTGTTCATTTGCTTTGCTTGAAATGATATAAATAACTATTTGGAAGCCAAAAATCAGTCAAAATAATCGATACAATTTCAATTCCCACCATGTTGAAATTAATGTAACCCATTTTCATTTGATATTGCTTTCAAAAAACATACTTTGAGTTTTCATTTAAATTGGAGTAATTAAAGTAATGTTAACAATGTTATTGTATTTCAATTAACTTGCTTTTTAACATTCCAATAATCATTCATAAATAACAGTTGTTGACAACTGTTGCTATAAAAGCAATATAAATGATAAAATTATTGCTTATAACTCAAATTTTCTTTGATTTATGTTCAAAAGAATCAGTAATTTCACACCAATTCAGTTACCACTAAATAAGTATCTCTCTTGCCATGAAAATTGAATTTTACCATTAGAGCTGCCGAATTGATAATTGAATAATCAATTGATACAGTTTTTAATCCAAACCCTGAAACCTTTATAGCTACTGAATGCTAAGCAATTATTATAATATTAACCATTTTACAAACTTTTACTTTCCATTCTGTAATCAACTTGCACTTTCAATACAAAGAAAATGATAAAATGAAAATCAAGTTCAATTTTGAAATCAATTGTTTCGATTGAATTCGTTAATTCTTTCTTTTCCTACACATTTCAATTTTATAATGATATTTTATACCTTTTGTCACTTGAGACGAAACAAATTGCTTTAAATTTGATCTTTTATCTTAAAAGTCTGTTTTTGATTTGTCGATTCAATACAATATTAATCTTGATTCAAAGGGTTAAACTCGGCCAATCTTGAGACTCTTCAACTTACTAAATGCAATTTGTTTCCAAATCATCTTGATTATGACGTTTGATTTTGGTTGAAAAAAGCTTAGCAATATAGTTGATCTTTACCATTAGATGTATAGATTAAGTTTAAACGAGCTAAATTGAGCTTCTAATGCGATTACAAATGAAACCATTGCCGACACAATAGTTAATCACATGTTAATTTGCTCATTTGAACTCAATTTAAGGTTAATCAAAGTTGAACAAAAATGATGAAAGGAATGAGATTAAACTTTAGGTTAACCTGTTAAATGGTTAACTAAACATGTGAAGCTTTCACACTCAATTAATGAAAGCATAATCAGATAAGTAGTTTAATAAACTTAATGAAAACACTTGATCCAGTAAGTCTCAACATTACAATGAAAATTAGTCAACAACTGGAATTGTCTTCAAAAAATGTTCAAGTTATTTCATGATATCAGCTGGGAGTTGAAAATATATATCAAGTAAATCATCTATAATAGATGAATAACAATTGTAAATTAAAATTTTCAGGAAAAGTTGCAAATTATAAAATGTTTGTCAAAATGTGAAAAATATACAAATTTTTTACATTTAACTTTGAGAAAAGTGAAATATTTTTTGCTCATTTGACTTTTTAACGTTTCACATTTCATAGCAATAAGCTGAAGATAAAGATGAGGATAAATGTTTCCTTTTTAGGTGACTCTTAATATTCTATCTCATGGATTCCCTTTAACAACAATCTTGATCTTTTTTTCATTTCACCATCAACATCATCCTCATCATCTTGCGTCTGAAAACATCACACAACTGTACTTTGTTGCCCTGCACCTAACAGACACTCAAAGTATTTCTTATGCACACGACTCTCCACTGGTTATTTTTGATCTCATTTCCCTATTTGTTTTCATCATCCTTCGTCTCACCATCTTCATCATCCTCATCCTCACCATTATCATTTTCATCTTTTTCCTTATTCTCATCCTTTATCTTAAAAATTGACTTTCAATCTATGAAAAGATGTCGTTTCTCATGTAATCCTTACACACTTTTTCATTGATTTTTTCACTATTTAACATTGATTGTTGAATATGAAATTTTAATTTAACGCTTGTTTAATGATGATCCAATGTTGATAAATTGATTAATTTTTCTCTCAACTGTTGATTTTCATCCAATTAATGCCTAATGTTCAATTGATTACGTTTGTGAAGTTGCTTTGATTTATTGGCTTAACATTGCTATTTTAGACTTTTTTATTAATAGTTGATGCTAGTTTCTTTGATCTTTTTTTTGCAATTTATTCCTTGTTGTTGTTGTTTGATTCATGAAATATCTTGATTCAGTGTGAGCGAGATGATTCAATAAACATTTAACTGTTATCGTATAAATTGGTTGGCAGTTTAACAGGGATTAATGGTACAGTTGATTGTTGAAAATGTTGTCTTGCCAACCTAACTACAGTTTTTATAAGGTTTGTTAAAATTGATTGCACACGAAACTTAATTGTTTACTATTGATTGAAGACAACAACATCAACAATTACGACTTTATGACTCTATTTTTAAAATGATAATTAGTTAACCAGTGCAATTGAAAAGCTAGAAGTAAATCAATAACCTCGGTTAGTGAATAGTCTCGAGTTAATGGCAACATATTGAATTTGATAAACTGTCCATTTTATAAATAATTCATAAAAGGATTCAATCTTCAAAGAACTTGATGAGCAAAAAAATGAATCAATTGTAATGCGTCAATATCTAGAGAAATTAATTAAACTGTTGTTCAACAGTCAACTTGAAAATGAAGATTATTAATTAAAATTAACAGGCGATTAGAGTGAAGAGCCGTGATGTCAATAACAAGATACTGAAAAGACTCTGTATTTTGTATCTAATAGCATTTGAATGATGGATTTTTAAATGATAAACAAGTTCAAGTATATTATCAAAATAATCCAAATGATGACATGAACAGTTGAAATAATGACAGAGGAAAGAGTGAAAAAAGGAAGGATAAAGATGAAGATGCTAGAGATGTTTAGGAAATTCAAAGGATGATCATGATGTTGATGATGATGATACTAAAAAATGCCTTTTCCTCACGGCTCTGAAGCACAGTTTCACTCATTTACTGTTGGCACACAAAATGCCACAATAAACCACATCGATAACTATATTTTATCAACAAGCACCGGCTCTTTCTTTCCTCTCATTTTATCCCATCTATACACCAGTTTGTTCATCATCTTCATCCCAGTCTCTCTCTCTCTCCACCTACTTATAAGGTCCCTTCTTTTTCCTTTCAAAAAGCCACTTTCTTTTCTCTCTTTTTGCACTTTCTTTTCCTCATCACCTTTCCATCCCTCATCATCATGATCATCGGGAGCTGTAAACAACTCGAGTTACTTTTAAACTTGATTATTATAGCCCAATAACTTCGTTGAAATTGTTCATTTAAGTTATCTATTCATGCTTGGCTTTTGCTAGGATAACTGCTTTTGTACAATACATTTTTCCTTCTGTGAATCTTGTTTATCATTAACTTTTGATAACTCTTTTTATTAATCTAAAACAAAGTTAATTGTAAGTGCTGTGAAATCACCATTCAATTGTTTCTAAATTTCAATTCTGTAATCTAAATCAACGGAAAAGTAAAATATGTCTGACGAAGTGTCTAATGTTGAAGTGAGGAAAATTGTGAAAACAACTAAAAAGAAGAAGAAGGTTACCATTGAAGGCGATGTTCGAGAAGAGAGATCAGGTTCAATCGAAATTACAAACACAATCAATTCAAATTCAAAGCCAGACAATGAGGTATGTTCATCATGATCATCATCATTCTCATGATAAGTCATTAACAATTACTGTCACCAATTTGATACTCACAGTCTTTACTTTTCCCTTTGAACTTTGATTCCAATATTATATTCTTGTTGATCATTTAGGGTTTGAAAAATGTTTATTCATAACTGGACGATTTCAATAGTTGATCTTGAATTTATTTATACGGAGTTTTTAACTGAGCAAATGTTTCAAAATTAACTGATAAACTTGAAAAGACTGTTTGAATCGAAATGGTTGAACCAAGCTTTTTGCGAAAATTGAATTTCAATATTTTAGTTGCAATTAGTGCAAAACTGTTAATCAATTTCTTGCCACTCGACTGGTTTTTAAATGTATGTGATGATGAATGCTGATAATGAAAACTCCCAGCTGATAAACTCGAACTGGGAGTGAGTCTGACAGTTGTGCTGATGACAATCTGATAATCTTGAAAGTTGAATGTCTCTGAATTGGGAATGTATTGAAGAAAAGAAGAAGATGAAGAAAAATGTTGACGCAATGAAAAAAAATACCATGAATTTCATGTCTTCGTCTTCATCATCATCTTGTTGTTCACTTAACCAGAACCAAATTCCAAGCGTAATTAACTAAATAAGAAAGAGAGAAAGAAAGATGAAAAAGGATGAAAGAAAGTAACAGAGAGATTGAAATGAGAGAGAGAAAATTCTGAGTGAGATTGAAGTTCTTTTCCATCACAGTTGAACTCACTTTTTTATTTGTTATTCAGTTATCAACATAAAATTGACTTGTTCAACAATTACATTTGAATGGAAAAAAGTATTTCTGTTCACTGAAAAGTTCACTCATTAATATCAATAATTTCATCTTTTGTTTTCCATTGATCTTCATTCCTGGACTCATCTATTTGGAACCCAAACTTTAGCTTATTTTTTCTGGTGAATATACCAAAGCCATGAATAAAGATTGGCATTCAAGTCACTTTTGTTGCTGGCAATGTGATGAATCTTTAACCGGTCAACGTTATGTACTTCGTGATGACCATCCGTATTGTGTCAAATGTTATGAATCTGTTTTTGCCAACACCTGTGAGGAGTGCAACAAGATTATTGGAATTGATTCAAAGGTAAGTCAAATTTGAATGAAAACTCAACATGAAATGTACACTTGATTAGCTTCTGTTGCCTTTAAAAGCTCATCACTACTGAATCATTATGACATAACTACTGATAATCATATTTTCCTTCCTTTTCCAATCGCTCATTCTCTTGTTTATCACTGATTCACACCATGATGTTTACATAAATTAAAATTAAACATGGCAAAAAGGGTTAAAATATGTGATGTAAACAAATTTCTAGCATAGAGACAGCCTTGAACCAAAAAAGTATAATGTAAAAAGGGTTTGTTTTGTTTTTTTTTTGTTGAAATTGCTTGATTTCTTGATTGTTTCCAGTCTAACCTTGAAAAATTCAAAAGTGGCTAAACATGATCAAGAGGAGGATGATGTTCATGATTATTATCATCAGAATGTTACTGATAATCGAAGGCCAAATATTGTTGAACTATCAGGTTGACGTAATTTATTAGACAAAATTGTTATACAATGTTTATCACCAGTCGCTTCATTATTGCTACCTAAATTTGACAATAATTTGATCATTTTTACCAATTTCAAATATCTGCTCAATCAGTGTTGAAACGATGTTGATAAATTGAAAAACTGATTCAATATTTTGAAGCAATTACGTGAGGTATTTCAAGTTCATTTCTTCATCATGTTTCTCCTGAAAGTTTGAAAGAAGAAAAAATTTTGAGAAAAAATTCTTTTATTACAAAATGATATAAATTGCCATTTTTTGAGTCTGAAATATTAGTTTCATTTTGAATATCATTTTACGTATTGAAATGATTTGGTATATTATTTTGTTGTAAACTTGACATTGAATTTGGTCTGCATTTATATTACAATTAAGTTAACATTTGGTTGGCAATGATTTTTAGTTTTGCTTAACAATTGAAAATGTCAATTTAATTTGATATGCATTTACATTTTTTTAAATGCACTTTCTAATTGTAATGATACCTTTGACAATTGGGTTGATTGTTAGCCTGAGAAGGAATATTTTTAATGCATTTCCTATTTCCTATTCCAAGCATTGCCATTGTTATATTTATATTTATCTATTATAGTATAAAATTTCATTGATTCAGTGAATCAAATATTATGTTAGAGTTAACATGCAAAGGAAGTTTAAGTATTGATTTAAAATGTTCATCAGAAACCATCGATTCGAGTCAATCTTAATTGCAAATCAAAATCTTACTCAAAACAAAGCTTATTAATTTTGTTATCCAGGTTAGTCAAGATTTTAAATTATTAAAATCATAAGCTTCAATCTGTGGATAGTTTTAAAGAGGAAGCTAAATTGTGATTAAATTTTGTTACAATTGCTTTCCATTTGTTTCCATGAATGTTCATGCAATTGAAAGATGATGTGAAAAGTTTATATTTTTGTCTTTCTTCCTTAAATTACTGTTGATGGTTAAATCGTTGCACTCGGTTCAATTGCTGCTCCTGAAAGACTTAATTGCAATCATAGCTATTAGATTAAGTTGACAAGACTTTGTTTTATATCCAATAAATATCATGTTAACTTGTTATGTTGATCAAGTTGCGTCTCAAAAATTATGCTTCACGTCCTTGTTTTGGTTTGAAGCCAGGTTTGTCACTCGTTACTTGATTGGGCACTTGAATCATTTAAATATGCACAGATAACGATTAATCATCACCACATTTGACCCAAAATTTTCTATTGCTTTCATGTTTCCTCTTCCATTCATCCATTCAAATGTAGATTAAAATTGCTATTATTAAAAAGGACGCGGCTTTGTGCATTGACTGGCTTTGAAAATTTGAGTTATTTGACTATGAAAATCATTAATCAAGTTGAACATTGAAGATTAACAAATTGGTTATAACTAATTGCAATTTCAGCTTGATTCTAATCAATTATATTACCGCTGAATTACAAAATTTACAAATATTTTATTGATGAAAGTTATGATATTCAAATGTTGTCTGTTTTCTTGGTCGTAAATCGTATCATTAGTTTACAAATTGTCAATATTTACTAATCAATGTTAACAAATGCCAATTACACAATTTAAAAAGCATCTTTACTAGCATTGATGATTAATTATGATCAGTCAAGGTTATTTAATTGTAAAAATGAAACCTTATTGATTTGACTGTTGTTAGGTTTGGCAGGAAAATTAATCAACTGTACATGAAAGGGTTACAGGGTTTTTTTGTTATGTTATAAACTTATGTATTCAGTAACGAAGTTGGTTTTCATTTTGAAATGAATTGATTGTTTTGATACATTTGTTTTAATTGTTGCTCTAATTGTTTATTTACTCTTTAATTGATTAGGATTTATCTTACAAGGATAAACATTGGCATGAAGCTTGTTTCCTTTGTAATAAATGTCGAGTCTCCTTGGTTGACAAACCTTTTGGCTCTAAAGCTGAAAGAGTCTACTGTGGTGATTGTTACGATGAAGCCTTTGCCAGTCGATGTGATGGATGTAATCAACCATTCAAAGCAGGTAATTACTATCTAATTTGGTTACAGATAACTTGGTTTATTGGTATCCTTAACTCTAGATCCAGACAAAACAAGTCAATTGTGATTTTGAAATTTTGGACAGTCAGACATTAGATTGTTCCAGTTTAATTGCATACTTTAAACATTCAGAGCAATTTTTATTACCAAAATTGTTTTAATTTTTAGTTTCATGTTTTGAGAAAATTTAGATATCATTACGTTCAGAGTTACATTCAGTCTGAATTTTTTTTCTAATTTTTCTGCTCAATTTTAATTTTTAGCTCCAAATTTTAAGGATTTTGGTGTAAGCTAGAATTTTTATTCATCTAAACTTGAATTAAATACATTTTATTAAACAGTGCACAATCAGCTAAGCGATCAGACTGATTAATCAACAAAATATCTTCCGTCTTTTAAAAATAATTAAAGTCAGAGCATTGAGATTCAGATTTTTTACGTAAACTTCAACCCTAATTAAGTTTTACAACATCCATTAGAGTCTTTGACTAGTCATTAAGTTTTAGAGAATCAAATCTTGATTATTAAACCAAAAGATGATTTCGTTCTGAAATTCTCATCTAAAGATTTATTGAATTTCCACATGATAATGATTTTTTCATCTTTGAATATTTTAGGTATGAAAAAGATGGAATACAAAGGACATCAATGGCACGAAAACTGTTTCGTCTGTGTAGTCTGTGCCAACCCAATCGGTACAAGATCATTTATCCCGAAAGACAATGAAATTTACTGCACTGGTTGCTATGAAGATAAATATGCCACTCGTTGCATCAAATGTAATCAGGTTAGTACTTTGTTCCCGCTATTATATCAATACTTTATCAGTTATATTTGATTGTCTAACAAATATTTTTTTTTAAAAACAACTTAGATTATCACTTCTGGTGGAGTAACTTATCGTAATGCTCCTTGGCATCGAGAATGTTTCACTTGTACTGAATGTAACAACTGTTTGGCTGGTCAACGGTTCACTTCACGCGATGACAAACCTTATTGTGCTGAATGTTTCGGTGAACTTTTTGCTAAACGCTGTACTTCATGTGAACGACCAATTACTGGTGAGTAAAACAAGATGAGCTGAAATTGAACGTCCGACCGATTTTTTGGGGAAATTAATGTTCATTTTACTATTTTTATTTACATCAGGAATTGGAGGAACTCGATTCATATGTTTTGAAGACCGCAATTGGCACAACGATTGTTTCAATTGTGCCGAATGTAAAATTTCGCTTGTAGGAAAAGGATTCATTACTGATGGCCCTGCAATTCTGTGCCCAGAATGTGCTAAACAGAAGCTTCTTTAGATGAACAGCTAATTTTATCTACTTACATTGATCGATATTTCCGACTTCCTAACTTCCTGACTTGAAACAATCAACGACAATTACCTTGATTACGCGGATTGTTGAAATAAATGCTGATCCCAAGCTCTTGGTTTTACATGCTCGCTAATACATCAACGAAAAAGCAAAAGACAAATACAATTATATTTGCTTATTTAAATGAATGATACAAAAATACAATTATTTTTCAACTATCATTATCGGAATTATATTGAACACGAAAAAAAATCAAATTAAAAATTAAAGACAATTGCTTGTAGGATAAAGCACACTAAATGGCAAATATTGAAAGCACCAAAACTACTTAATAACTTGATGATTTACTTGAAAGGTTCATTGGGATTGATGAAATATTAATAGGATCAAACCCTTCTTTCACTTATTGTATTATAAGACAAACCAAATATTATCATAATTAATTTGGCCCAGCAGTTTTTCCGTCCGTTGATTGGTGCAAATAACCTTTTTATTAATAATCTAATCTTACAAAGAAAAACGACAATGAAAGAGTTGATGATTAAAATTGAGCCATCAATGTATTGTAAATGAATTGAAATAAAATTAAATTTTACTCAACAGCAGCGTATTTTGATTCTTATCGAGCTTTTATTATGCGTTAAAGTCATTCCTACAATTGTTGATTACATACATAGATTTAATTCAATTGGATATAATCATTTTTCAGTACAATAGTTAAATCTATAAACATAAACTTTCAATTATTGTCCAGTCAGTGATTTAACGAGATGCTTAATTTCTTGAAAAACTGTCGCTCGATGGCCATCTGGAATGAATGTCAAATATCATGTTAACTCTTTGCACGAACGGAAAGGTTAAAATTAAAATAACTAATACTAATGAAAGTTAAATAGCATCTACAATTTGATCCCCAAAACGATTGAGCGATCTTTATGATTACATGATTCTTTATTATGATTTACAGATTCGACTAAACCACAATTAATAATAACAACAAATTACACAAATAAAAAATTTCATCATATTGAGTTGGATCGCATTAGGTTGTAATTGTTCATCCATGATACTTTCCTACCAGTCAAGGATTGCAAACCTTTCCGGGTAACATTGCAACGAAGATATCGTTATTTATTGATATTATACATTATATAATGATATATATAACATTCAAAAATTAAGTGTACAAATTGAGAAAGAGAAATGGTCCAAATTATTCTCCTCTTTCTTTATTCTGTCTTATGGTATTCACTAAGCCGATATATTGGCATCTTCAGTCGTAATATTTAGCCAATCGAACCAAATATTTTCAGCGGTTGTACATCAATTTCAAGCCAAAACCTGTTGCCTCTTTGTATTCCCTACTTATTGGTTGTAAAACCACATCTTTCCCGTTCTGGGAGCATTTACTTCGAATCTGAATCAATCTAACCTGCTGATACTAAGATATACACGCTTATCTGGAAGAAAGAACGAAATGTGATAACTTCTAAGGCGCTATCAAAACTAGTTAAAGCCAATTAATGAATATTTTTTACAATTTTTGACTTTTCCTCTTAAGCTAGCTTAAATATTTGACTTATTTTAATCAAGTTTTTAGTAAATTCAAGTAATAAAGAGTTCATTTGTTGTATTTCATTCTGTATAAATGATGATCCTATTCAATTAATAACAGATGTCTCCTTGGCATACCTCAAGGTACTCTTGTCCAGTCAATGATTTCATAAGATCTTTAACATATTCTGATGCTGAAGCTCCTTCCTTTGAAACGAACCATGCTTTGACTAATCAACCAATGAAACAAATAATAAAAACAAGCGAATTATTAAACTAAACAAAACACCAAAACAATAATTAGCTTACCATCAACAGTTGAATCATCAATTTTAACACAACTTGCTAAAACGGCTGTAGTCTTAGGCCATTGAAGATAAGGCATCCAAAATTGTCCTTGATTACCATCTGAAATGAATTTCAAAAGATATTGTAACTGATTGCTCAAAGATTGGACCAAGTATTTATTATTCACCTGAAGTTGTGAAGTTGAATGAGTATGGATCATATGTCCAGGTATTAACATCATAATATGATTTACCATCAAAATCGCCAATTATAATGTCCATGTATTTGTCCCATTGTGATCTTACATGACTGTTAATATGGTAGATGGATGATAACTACGATTACATGATAAACAAGCTTTTGCTTTGAACTTACTCATCACGAGAATCACCGAACTCAATGACAACAACTTTTCCAGGATAAAGGTGTTGAATTTTAAGCGTATTCTAGACTGATCTTGGGACTGTTTCTTCACTTCGACCAATAACCTTCCAATCACCTACGTACTAAAATAATGAATTAAATGATATTGATGATAATAACGATTGAAATGAAGGTAAACTTACAATATTAAAGGACCAAAAATCAGTTTTGGGTTGTTCTGGTTTCGGACATGAACCCTTGATTTTAACGGCGAATGAGCTTGAGACTGCAAGAGCAATTAAAGTAACAAACAAAATTGACTTCATTTTTAACTGAAATGTTAATTTGAACGCAAATTCAATAATCAATTGAAGTGGAATCTGTAATGATTTTTTGTCGACTGGTAAACCTCTTTATATACATAAAAGGTGAATCTAATGTTTGTCGCTCATGTAAAGTCACTGTCAAGTTGAATGACAAAAGTCGATGTGAAAATGTATTTTTTGTACCATTTCTATTACTCAATGCAAGCCCAGAGTACATGAATGAGTATGGAGCGTGAAGCGCACCTGATATCTCATCAAGGAATGATCGACCAACTCTTCAATCCATAAATGATGAACATAATTAGCTTATGAACGGTATTTCCGTCTCCTGTAACATAAACAAACAATAGAGCCAGATGCTAATGAAATGTTATTATTCTCAGAATTAGTGCATTGAAATGTCAATTTATTTGATAAATCAATGATAATGTCAACGATTATACAAATTCGCATTGTTAAAGAGAATCTAATGAGAATCTTGGTTGGTAACAGATTTAAGTTGAATCTGTCTGAAATCTATGAATGGATAATTTATTATGCATTAATATCAGTTAATTTTTGGTTGAAGTTATCGAAGT
This sequence comes from Tetranychus piercei, assembly GCA_036759885.1. Classification (NCBI taxonomy): domain Eukaryota; kingdom Metazoa; phylum Arthropoda; class Arachnida; order Trombidiformes; family Tetranychidae; genus Tetranychus; species Tetranychus piercei. The sequence goes on from CM071877.1 coordinate 25,183,971, forward strand.
GGCCTCTTGGATAGAAGAAGAAAAATTCATTTTCTGAAATAAGTTTATTTTCTTATTAGTCATTGAATGTTACACCAAAGGAATGAGTTTAATCAAATAATTTGGTTCCTTAAAAGTGCAAAAAGCGTCCAAAGCTCCAACTTTGAGCTCGCTTTCATCGAAAACTATAATACTAATTATAAAAATTTTTTAATCACTAATGCACAAAGTCACAAGTCACACTAAGTTTCTATTCTCCACCCAACTTGTTAAAGACTATTTATTAATAACTTCTTATTTGGTTAATTTAAATTGAATTAATCTGAAAATGTAAAATGAATGGACAATTTATCTTAATATTATCAAATATCTAATAATGTAAGTTCAATACAGTACAAAACTTATTTGGTCAATACTGCATAGAAAATTGTATCGGAAACATTTTGATATTTGTTACAGTTTAGAAAAAAAGATCCGAATTCTGGAGAAACCCATTAAAGCCCATAGACAAAGTTAGAATCGCTTTGATTATAACACATCGTAAGAATTATGAATTCTGGACAGAAGTAATATATTTTGCAAATAAAAACACCAAAACATGTTTAGTTATCGAGTTATAAATACGAACAGGTATACGCATGGAATATGGTATCTAATATGGTAAAGGATAAAGACCAAACCTGCCTACAAAATAGATTTTTTTCAAAGTCACGTGAAAGATGTAAAATTTTATGCCGATTCTAAAAATCGATTCCATTTTTTGCTACGATGTATAGTTTTTATGTTATCGCGCCAAACAAGTCGAAATGTTGAAAATGGCCTGAACCGGTTTTGAGTGACAAAGTATTATGATTTTTTTGAATATATTAGATTAAACAATAGTCAAAAAATATATCAGCATATTGATATCATCGGGGCGTCTATGGTATTTTCAGTGAAATCTAGTATTGAAACTGTTTATTAGCCTTTTGGCCAGTAAAATGTTTTGAGTGACAAAGTATTCTGATTATTTTGTACTAATTAGACTATGGACTATCCAAAAAACATATCGATATATCTGTATCATCGGGGCGTATTAGATATTTCTCAAGAAAACTAATATTTCAATGCTTTTAGCCATCTTAACCTATTAGTAGATTTTAGTGACAAAGTATTCTGAATATTTTGTACTAATTAGACTATGGACTATCCAAAAAACATATCGATATATCTGTATCATCGGGGCGTATTAGATATTTCTCAAGAAAACTGATATTTTCATGCTTTTAGCCATCTTAACCTATTAGTAGATTTTAGTGACAATGTATTCTGAATATTTTGTACTAATTAGACTATGGACTATCCAAAAAACATATCGATATATCTGTATCATCGGGGCGTATTAGATATTTCTCAAGAAAACTAATATTTCAATGCTTTTAGCCATCTTAACCTATTATTAGATTTTAGTGACAATGGATTCTGAATATTTTGTACTAATTAGACTATGGACAATCCAAAAAACATATCGATATATCTGTATCATCGGGGCGTATTAGATATTTCTCAAGAAAACTGATATTTTCATGCTTTTAGCCATCTTAACCTATTAGTAGATTTTAGTGACTATGGGAAGCTGCGCTCATGTAATCACAATGCTTTGGTACGGCACTGTAGGCTGCACAACTGATCCAATCGAGCCAGCTAAACACCTGAACAACTTCGCAAGAAGATTGACTAGTCTAGCAGAGAGTGGAAATGATTCCACTTGATCTAAAAAAATATGCACAAAAATATAATTGTAAATACTACTGTTGTTAAAAGATGGAGTCTATAAAAATTGTTATGCAATTCAATCTTTGTCTCACATAAAAAATTGTCGCGAAATAAGTAAAACTGAAACCGGGAAATACAAATTGATGAGTATCGATTCAAATCAAGATAGCAAAAAAGTACTATTAGTACGATATGTTTTTTGGATTGTCCATAGTCTAATTAGTACAAAATATTCAGAATACATTGTCACTAAAATCTACTAATAGGTTAAGATGGCTAAAAGCATGAAAATATCAGTTTTCTTGAGAAATATCTAATACGCCCCGATGATACAGATATATCGATATGTTTTTTGGATTGTCCATAGTCTAATTAGTACAAAATATTCAGAATCCATTGTCACTCAAATCTAATAATAGGTTAAGATGGCTAAAAGCATTGAAATATTAGTTTTCTTGAGAAATATCTAATACGCCCCGATGATACAGATATATCGATATGTTTTTTGGATTGTCCATAGTCTAATTAGTACAAAATATTCAGAATCCATTGTCACTCAAATCTAATAATAGGTTAAGATGGCTAAAAGCATTGAAATATTAGTTTTCTTGAGAAATATCTAATACGCCCCGATGATACAGATATATCGATGTGTTTTTTGGATAGTCCATAGTCTAATTAGTACAAAATAATCAGAATACTTTGTCACTCAAAACATTTTACTGGTCAAAAGGCTAATAAACAGTTTCAATACTAGATTTCACTGAAAATACCATAGACGCCCCGATGATATCAATATGCTGATATATTTTTTGACTATTGTTTAATCTAATATATTCAAAAAAATCATAATACTTTGTCACTCAAAACCGGTTCAGGCCATTTTCAACATTTCGACTTGTTTGGCGCGATAACTCAAAAACTATACATCGTAGCAAAAAATGGAATCGATTTTTAGAATCGGCATACAATTTTACATCTTTCAAGTGACTTTGAAAAAAATCTATTTTGTAGGCACTTTTCCCTATTCTTTTGGCCCTCATCCTTTATGAAAAACAGACTTAAATAAATTACTCGAGTATTTCACACGAAGATTTGACTAATCAAATTAAAAAATTTCCAAAATAATCGGTGTTTTTACATTTGCAAATAAAAAAATTCTTCAGAAATTATCATTGATTTATCAAATAAATTGACATTTCAATGCACTAATTCTGAGAATAATAACATTTCATTAGCATCTGGCTCTATTGTTTTTTTTATGTTACAGGAGACGGAAATACCGTTCATAAGCTAATTATGTTCATCATTTATGGATTGAAGAGTTGGTCGATCATTCCTTGATGAGATATCAGGTGCGCTTCACGCTCCATACTCATTCATGTACTCTGGGCTTGCATTAAGTAATAGAAATGGTACAAGAAATACATTTTCACATCGACTTTTGTCATTCAACTTGACAGTGACTTTACATGAGCGACAAACATTAGATTCACCTTTCATGGATATAAAGAGGTTTACCAGTCGACAATTAATGAGTCCAGTTTCTTTGCATAAATTGACATTTCAATGCACAACTACTGAGCACAACAAAATTTTATTAGCATCTGTGAGAATTGATTGTGATGTTACTTGAAATGGTAAGATTTTAATCTCTTCACTCGGAAATATTCTCACCACGGACAATCTTGAACTTGCAGTTTAATACGCGCACTTCGACAAAAATAGTATTATATTGTTTAATAGAGGTACTAACGGTGCATATGCTAGTTCGAGCAGGTGAGCAAGAGTGGATGCTGATTAGATACTATTGACTGCAGACACTTTATACTTGGATCAATCAAGATTATATCGAAACTTGTATATGTTCACACAAGTTCATGTGCTCGAAGATTAAATCAAAAATAACGAGTATAACAAATACTACAAAAATACATTACATTTTTTCATCCGCACTGACAGTGATTTCACATGAGCGATAAAGTTGGGTTCACTTTTTGCGTATATAAAGATGATTTCAGTCGACAAGTCATTACAGTTTTCATTTCAAATGATAATTAACTCTCACTGTCAACATTTCAGTTAAAAATGAAGTCAATTTTGTTTGTTACTTTAATTGCCTTGCAGTCTCAAGCTCATTTGCTGTTAAAATCAAGAGTTCATGCCCAAAACCAGAACAACCCAAAGTTGATTATTGGTACTTTCAGAATGTAAGTTTGTCTTCACTTTAATCGCTATTAACAATAAACTTACTTTAATATCATTTCATTCATTATTTTAGTTCTTAGGTGAATGGAAGGTTTTAGGTCGAAGTGAAGAAACGGTCCCAAAATCGGTATGGAATACGCTTGAAATTCAACACCTTTATCCTGGAAAAGTTGTCGCTATTGAGTTGGGTGATTATCGTGACTCGTAAGTTTTAATCAAAAGTTTGTTTATCATGTGATCGTAGTTATCATCCATCTATCATATCAACAGTCATGTAAGATCACAATGGGACAAATACATGGACATTATAATTGGCGATTTTGATGGTAAATCATATTATGATGTTCATCCCGATCCATACTCATTCAACTTCACTACCTCAGGTAATCTTACAATTTAACTTTTTGTGCGGTTTTAACAGTTTACATGATATTTGAAATTCATTTCAGATGGTAATCAAGGACAATTTTGGATGCCTTATCTTCAATGGCCTAAGACTACAGCCGTTTTAGCAAGTTGTGTTAAAATTGATGATTCAACTGTTGATGGTAAGCTAATTATTGTTTTGGTTTTTTTGTTTAGTTTTATAATTCGCTTGTTTTTATTATTTGTTTCATTGGTTGATTAGTCAAAGCATGGTTCGTTTCAAAGGCAGGATCTTCAGCATCAAAAGAAGTTAAAGATCTTATGAAATCATTGACTGGACAAGACTACCTTGAAGTATGCCAAGGAGACATCTGTTATTAATTGAATCTTCTTAATATTTCATTATTTGATACAATATTAAATCTAACAAATGAACTATTCAGATACAGATTGTAAAAAACTACATGAAAACAAAATATTAAATAATTTTTCATTTTTATGGAATTATTTCATGTTTTAAATAGGCTTTGATGAAGGTTTGATTTGGATGTTATTTACAATGAAAAAATATTACATCATAAAAATGAGCGAGATCAGATGAGTTTATTTATTATTCAATTCTTAACCATTCTTATCACATTTCCAACAGATTATTGGTTTGATTGTGACACTGAACACAAATATTATTTCATTAGCATTCATCTTCATTTATTTTATATTACTTGTAACTCAGTCTCTTTACTATAGAGCTTCATTATTAAATCTTGAACTGGCTCAACGAAAACAATGTTAACTTATCAACCACTTTATCTAGTATTTCAATGGCAAAGCTCTGTTACTGTTCATAGTCGATTCAATCGATAATGAACCCGATTTCCATTCCCCATCATATAACATTATTTCGCGCTGTATCTCGTCGTCTAGCAAATATCCTGATGCATAAAAAAGATATACAATCTAATAGCATGTATTTAACGCTTTAATGTTTAAGCTTGTGCTGATATCAAATCAATAAATCACCAATAGATCAAATGATTTCGAGAATTATTATTCATTGTTTCTTCTTTATTCTCGCGCTAATAATTTTTTGGGGATTCTTAAAGCTTCGAGAAGTTTATGTTTCTGTACGATCTTGATCAACTAGTGTTCGGCAAGAATGTTAAAATAACAGAATTCAGGAGTCTATCATATCTTTGGATTGGATTGTTGCTGGTTTTGAAGAGAAACCATCAAAGCTGATTAAATCTGTTTTCCTTGAATCCATAACGGCAACTTTCACCAAAATTGGAAACCAAACTTGTGTATCAAACCACTCACAATCACATTAATCACTCCTCTCGTTCAAGTTATCCCAACGTGATAAATGAAATTATCAAGGATTTAACATTGAAAACTGAGGGTAATTTTAAATTAAAGCACTTTTATTATCCGAATACTCAATTAATAAAAATTTGATCTGGTTGCCGGTTCTAAACAGAAGCACTTTATATTAAAATTAATTAGCAGATTTCAGTTGAGTCATGGTTCAATTCTTAACGATTTAAATCAGTTCGGTCGGATCAATGTCTGTCTGTCAACAATTGGAGTTTGGCTACAGAATCAAAAACTATTGTATGTTCAAGATGAATCTGTTTTTGTTTGTTTAAAGCGTGTGTATTTGATCAGTTGATCATTGGAATTGGTACTTTCCCAGATCCAGCAGATACAATGGTTTTGTTATTCAAAAAACTGTCTCAACCTCTATCGTAATCTAATAATGTGTAAAATTTATTTTGATTAATTATGATTTCATCGCCTATTCATCTTCTAATCGATGTTAATTAGTTATTTCATTATTGAAAATATTTTGCTCGTATATAAGTTGAAAATTCATTAAAATGGATCACTTTGATTTAAATGACCACAATGTTCACTCGTTTGATATCTTTACTTGTTGTATACATTATATGGACTCGAGACTTATCGCATTGTTGTCAAGTGAAGCAGTTTGCTGGCAAGGAATCATTTGTTTGTGTTTGCAATGATGCTTATTGTGATTCAATTGAAACTCAACCCAATTCTTTACCCGATCATTTAACTATCTTCCAAAGTGATGCTGCTTCCCATCGCTTCTCAAAGAGCATAATACACTTCAACGAGTTACTTTTAGACTCCAAGGAGCTTGTCGATGTACACATTAAAGTCAACGGAACTGATCGTAAACAGCAAATCTTTGGTTTTGGCGGATCTTTCACTGACTCAGCTGGCATTAACATAAAAAAACTTCCAGCTAAATTGGCTGACAAGTTGATTGAAAATTATTTTAGTGGAACAAAAGGACTTGGTTATACTTATGGACGAGTACCCATTGCTGCGTCTGACTTTTCCCAAAGATTCTACACCTATGATGATGTTGAAAACGACTTCGAGTTGAAAAATTTCAAATTGGCTCATGAAGATTTACTTTACAAGGTAAGTTTGAGGTGAAAATATTGAGTTAGTAAATCTAAAAATAAATTGAATTAAATCAATTCAAAATTGCAGATTCCGTTGATTAAAAAAGCGCTCAATCTAACCAAAGATCTTAAACTTATTTCTGCACCATGGGCACCACCATCATGGCTGAAAACAAGTCACAGACCCAAAGGACTCGGCATTTTACAAGATGATCCTGGAAGTAAATACTGGAAGACATATGCTAACTATATCGTAAAGTAAGTAACTGCTGATTTAGCTTATAAGTTAGCTTCTTAATCTGCTTTTATCTTTTTGTGGTATTAGATTCTTGAAGACTTACAGGCAACATGGGATCCATTTTTGGGGAGTAAGTCCTCAGAACGAACCTTCAACAGGATTAATGCCGAATTGGCCCTTGAATACATGCGGATTTTCTGGTCATATGATGAGAGATTACATTAAAAAAGATTTGGGTCCAGCTTTGAAGGAGGCAGGTTTTGGTAAAGATAAAGTGAAGCTAATGATTTGGGATGACCAGTTATTAGACATCATGCCGTTCGTACGTGTAGTTCTCGAAGATAAAGAAGCTTCTGAGTATGTTTCAGGTGTAGCCTTTCATTGGTATTCGCGGCGTTTCTATGAGTTATTGGATGAAATAAACATGAACTATCCACAACTCTTTCTACTTTCAACAGAAGGTAGTGAAGGAGTTTATGCAGAGGAACGAGGTAAGTCTTTTTATTCAAACCTTTACCATAAATTATTTGAATTTAATTGCTTTATCGTCTTTGTTTTGGAAATCGTTTCCAGTATCATTGGGAAACTGGACTCGAGCTGAAAGATATGCCACAGATATAATCGAAGGTCTTAATCATTGGTCAACTGGTTGGGTTGATTGGAATCTCGCTCTTGATGAAATCGGTGGACCCAATTGGGTTAATAATTTTATCGATTCAATGGTCATTGTCAACAATACTTCGCCTGAATACTACAAACAACCAATGTTTTATGTTTTTGGACATTTTAGTAGATTCCTGAGGCCTGGTTCAACGCGTTTGGGCCATTCTGTTATTAAGAATAATGCAGAAAATGAAGTTAAATTAACAGTTTTCCAGACTCCAACAAATGATATTGTTTTGACCGTTCTGAACAAGAAAAATAGTCCAATCAAATTAACGGTTGAAGGTATAAATGTCAAACCATTCACACTGATATTCAGTCCCAGATCAATAACAACAATTGTAAATGCTTCTCATTAACTGCATTTCTCGTTTGTAATTTAAACCTATTTTTGCCTTAATATTTTCCTACTTAATGTCTCCCGTGTCACGAGAAACACCGAACTCAATTACGGCAATTTTTCATATCGTGTTTAACTTTAAGTTTATTCAAGATTGATTTTGGTACAGTTTCTTCACTTCGACCTAAAACCGTCCGTACTTGCGTGAGCTAATTGAATAAAAGGAGTATGGCCAGAAAAGCTTCCTTTCGAGTTAAGAATTGCTATTTGCAGGGTTTGTACAGACTGAGTTTATTAGTGCTATTAAATGATCTTTCTGATCGACAGTATTTGAGAAAATCGAGGTTAAAGTTGAAACTTTGATCGCCTTTTGTTCAGTTATGGGACCAGATTTTTTCACGAACATATTGCAATATAAATCATTAAAGTTCCTACACAATAAGTTATAGCATTGTACCACTTATGCTATCAGATTTGATACTTGATTTATAAAGGCGAACGGTTACTCCAACACAAATCTAATGATGTGTTAGAAGAAAATTCATTATTAAACGAATTAGCTCAGTAGCTTAGCTTTGCTCAAGTATTCAGTTTTTGTATATTATAGTTCATAATCAAATCTAAAGATAGGCCAAAGAATGATGATTATAGACGATACCATTCGCGAGATATCGATGTTCAAAGTTTTAAGGCCAATGGCCAAAATCAAGAAAACTGTTGATAAATTGAAAAAAATTTCAATTGCTGATGTGAAGCAACAGTTTTTATCGGCAAAAAATAAATTTCAGCTCTCTAACTCATACGGTCACAGAAAACGCCTGGTTTAACCTAAAATCGAAATGATCTGTTTTACAGAAAACTAAAACTTTATTTCTAAAAATGAGTGCATTTTCTGGTTGTCCATCAAAAGTAACACCAGAAAAATAACTTTGATGGAAAAATCTGTTTCCACAACTGAACAAAAGGCTATCGAAGTTTCAACTTTGACCTCGATTTTCTCAAATACTGTTGATCAGAGAGATTTTTTAATAGCACTAATAAACTCAGTTTTTATGTCTCTACAAACCTTGCAAATCGCAATCCTTAACTCGAAAGGCAAATTTTCTGACCATACTCCTTAGTATTAATGATAATGACGATTAAATGAAGGTAAACTTACAATATCATAGGACACAGAAGAAACTGTAGGTTGTTCTGATAATGGACATGGACCCTTGATTTTAACGGCAAATGAGCTTGAGATCTCATTCAAAACTTCGAAATTCTTTAGGTATGTCGAGTTACTGTTGGTGTATACATGTATCAATGTATCAATAATTATAATAGATTTTGATTTCGCACTAGACTTCATAATATATGTATCTTCTGTGCATCTTGTATTTTTTCAGTCGATTCTTGTACTTTCATAATGAAAGAGTAAATTGTGCCTCCGATCTAAAGATGTTTAGCTTTTGCTACCATAATAAGCATTGAAATGGAAACGAATGTTCCTTTCGGAACATTAAGACGATTCAGACTAATAAAGGCAAAGGCGCATAGAGCATAGTTTCGTATTTTGTAATATTAGATGATTCAAATTGTAATTACAATTTTAAATACGAAACTATACAAAATACTATCGAAATCATCAACTGACTATGTGTTGCTTCCAAAACTACTTCTTGTTACAAATTTACACATTTCTTTAAACAACAATCTAAACTGGATGAATCAAATCAAGAAATACAGGAAGAAAATGTGTTTAATTCCAGGTTCAAGTTAAACTTTTATAAACTATTCAGTTGTATCTACAAATTGTGACTTGCTTTTATTGATTTTCTGTACATGAACAATAAGTGTTAACTTTCATTTAAACCATTGCAATATTGTAGGCTCATCATGAGCTTGAATAAAATTAACTAATTCATCTTGAATTTAAATTTTTAGTAGCATCACCTTATTTAGTCATATTGAATAAGATACAGTTATGTACCTAAAGATAGGATTTTGACTGAACCCTTATTTATGGTTATCAAAGGATTTAATTGTTTAAGGTGGGAGGCTTTTGAGTAAGTTATGATTATCAAGCGATACAACGCATTATCACAGGTTGGAATGTCAACTGAAGGAGTTAAAGTTACTGGGGTTCATTGCTAAGCTTCTTAGTGCTGAAATTCATTTTGATTTAGAGCCACAATTTGACTGTATTTTGAATGATTATTTTGAAATTGGCAATTTGAAATTGGCAAGTTAGATGCGTTCATTTGAATAGAAATTTTTAAATTGAGATTTCATTGTTTATCAGTTGATCATTTAATTTCATTATTATAATTAATTTGAAATTTGTTGACATTTAATTCCCAACAATTTTGCACCAGCTTTATCCTTATTATTAACCTGATCTCTGATCTTTATTTGGCTAAAATAGTTAATGTTAATTGTCTTATCGAATATCATCTCAATTTACAGATCGCATTCAGTGTTAAATCAGTGTTAATAAGTTTAAAACTAATCTAAATCAGTTGTTGCACAAAATTTCCAAAGAAGTTAACATTTTATGATTCATTCAATAATCTGATTTTTAACACATTGTCACTATGAACAGAATGAGATTAATAATCTTGTTTATTTTGACACCTAATCTAAATGAATTAGAATGATAACGCTAACAATTAAACTTTCTTCCATAATCATCAAGACTTCATTAAGGTAAACACGCCTTTAATTGTCCAACAAACTAATACAATGTTCAATATACAGTTATAAAGTGAAAAATATTTCCTTTTTGTTAGAATCGCTCAATTTTTCAACCTTAAACTTGTACAGAAGTGAATATGAACTTTTCTCTGCTTCTTTCCTTTCTTTTTTTGATCAACTCAGTTTTTTGTGACGATTTCAAGTGTCCTGTGAGGGGCAAAGTGGGCGAATTGATTGGGGTTCCAAATGTTCTTGAATTGATTGGTAAACAAACTGGTTACTATGCCACTGTTGAAGTTATTAACCCAACCAGAAACAATTTAGTCCATGACTATTATGATATGGAAAATAAAGTCGGCTTTGTTGACTTGGAAGCGACCATTCAGGACAAAATGAATCGACGTTATTATTATCATTCAACAAATGAAAAAATTGCTCTTCGAGAAGATACATGTACAAGGCTGGATTTAACCCAAAACGAAAAAATTGAATCGATTAAAGATTGGTTTGAACCAGCTGACATCGTCGCAAGTTCAGAGATGTTTAAAGACTTCATTCATTTCGGACCAACAGGATTGATGGTTTATGCCCATAGCATAAGTGATAAAGCTTCCTTCATAGGACCTGAAAATATTGATGGTCGTAGTGTTAATCACTGGTTTTATTGTTCTAATCCTAAAGGACCATACATTGACTTTTATTTTGATGTTAAAACTTCATTACCTTATCGGTTCTCATTGTACTATCCTGAATGGAAGGAAGGTGCAAATTTCATCGAGAGCAAAAATAAATCTGCTGAGCAAATTGATTCAGAGTCAAAATATGTTTACAACTTTTTCGTTTTCAAACCGTTGGTCATATCATCAACTGATCCAATTCCTTATCCGTTGGGTTATGGATGCGCTCGTACAAATACTTTTAAGGGCAAATACCCGTTACCAGATTTCAGTCAAATTAAAGCATTTACAATGGACATGGAAGCCATAATTACTTATCCCGGTGGCAAGATGAGTAAATCAACGGCTCGAGTGATGAAACATGGCGATGTCATTTCATACGAAATCACAGAAGGAACCCAATTTGTTCGTTCTATTGAGTTACCACCTCCTTTGGGACTATTTACAGTTGATGAACACAGTGGTCAATGTCGCTATCTTACACCAGATTACCATACTGATGTTACGTTAGTCACGCGTTGGCCTTTAAATACTGATTTCAACTTGTTGTATTATTTGGTAATGAAACCTTCTCGTGATCATCAAACAACTTTCATTGGTGACATATCTTTAGGTCCTTTTAGGGTTGGAGAGTACAGAGCAACCAATTTTTTCCAGTCCAGCATAGATACCATTATTGATTATTATTATCCGTCTGATACTTCGGCCAATGTTTCGGCTGTAAATGTGCCTTATAAAGTTGTATTTACGAAAGATAGAAGCAATAAGTTATTTTATTCCAATTCGCCTCCAGATAAGATTGAAGTAACCATAATTGATTATCGAGACGATTACTTTGATTATGAAGATCGATTCGATGTTTCTGGATGTTTTGAGAAACCTGGTGCCTTTACTTGGTTTCAATTGATTTTTTCAAATCCCTGGATGAATGATGCCAATTTGGAATTGATTAGACAGGAGGTTCACGAATTGTTACTTGAATTTATCCCAATAACTCGTATCGGTCAAATTCATACGACCTACATCGACTCAAATGTTTATGCTACTGTTAAGCTTCACGATCGTATACATTTAATTGATACTTATACCGTTAAACATGGTTATACGCTCGGTAAACCAACAGATATAGTGCAAAAATTGACCGCTGAAGATTGTGAGTTGCTTTGCAGTTCAACAACAGCCTGTTATGATTTTAGTTATTGCTCCAATTTTGATTGTTATATTCTGGCATTTCCATCTTCAAGCATTATCGATACACAATATGATAAAGATTGTGATGTTTACCATCGCGTCTGGTTTGGACATAAGCTGTCAGAATATGTTGAGAGGAACCATTTATCGTCCATGTTACACGTTTTACAGCAGATACGGAATAAAGTATCCGAGGGCCGATTCCTTTTACACTCGGCATACCTGTCAGCTGAAGATTTGTTCATTGTTGGTGGACCTGATGAGATTGGTGACATTTCTCAAGAAGTACATAGAAAAGGAACCTTTAGACCTGTTAAAGGAGAAGATTTTCCTTTGATTAAAAGTGGTCGTCATTTCAACGAAGCACAATTTAAAATTGAAAAAGGTTCGCTTACCGAATGTTTCATGGCTTGTTTAAACGATGACGACTGTAATACACTTTCTTATTGCATTAATAAAAACAAGGAATGTATTTTGAGTGGGGAAACTTCAACAACATTGGATAATAAACTTGAGGATAAAACAAGTCACGGAGATGGATGCAACATCTATGAAAGTAAATATTAACACTGGTTATCTATTAATATAATAATACATTGTAACTCTTTTAATCCATTTTTTGTCTCTTATTTCATTTATCTTTCAATAGAATCTTTTATCAACCTGTTTAGTGAATTTCCTGGAAAGAATCTTGTTCTGGATGCTATATCCAGCATATCTAATGTCGTTATTACCGACTGTGCCAAATCATGTGCTCAGGCTAAAGACTTCAACTGTGAATCGTTTGATTATTGTTCAGACAACAATAACCGGTTAGTCAAAACTCGCAAATATTTCAATATTTTTAAATTAACTATTTTCTTTCTATTTATTTTCAATCGCATCTAGAAATGGATCAATTTGCTATTTACATGTTAATCACATTGAGACAGATACAGCTCATGAAATAAACAGAACCAATTGGAAGTTTGCTGATAATGGATGTACACATTTTTCCAGTAAGAATCTACGATAAATCCAAATACTTTTATTTGAGCTGCTTTGATATTTTATCAATTATTGATTTTGAATATTTTTCTTCGCTTATTAATTCATACAGAAAAGTCTGACCGTGATTATGAACACAAAGTTGGATATTCATTGAAAGACAATATGAAGGAATCAGTTGTTGGTACATTTAGTCATCTTTCATTGGATCATTGTGCTTCCAAATGCAATTCGAATCCCGATTGTTTTACTCTTGAATTTTGTGAAACAATTGGATATGATTCAACCTTTGATTCATCCTTTTCATCCTTTTCTTGTAAATTAACTAACTTAAAGTCAACCAGTATTGTTAATCAGACTCAATTTTTTGAACAGTCAAAAGATCCTAAAAGAGTCTGCTCAATTTACATAAATCATATGAAAATTACAGGCATAGATAAATCTGAAAAATCATTGCCATCCACAATGAAATCAAATCATTTTAGTTTTGCCATTGGATCGGGCTTAGCTATATTCATATTATCACTGGCTGGTGGATTCGTTGGATTTACATTTGCTTCCAGGAAAGGATTAGTTTAAGAGATTAATGGCACAAAGTGCACAATGGAATAAAGTTGTTCTAGAAAACAATCTTGAAAAAGATTAATTTAACACATAATTAATTGATTGTGGAACAAAAATTGATGAAAATTGTTATTCAATGTTGATATAAAATTGTATATTTGATTGATTAATAAATTCATAGATGGAGACTGCGAAAAGTTGTTTTTGACAGAAAGAGTAAAGGAATGCAGTTGGCAATGTTATGATGGTCCCTCAGGTAAATTGAGACTTAGATTTGAGAGGGAGGTTGGAACAAAGAGAAACAAACTGAAATTTTATTAAGTGAGTTTCTACAGATCAGGTTGGTTGTTAAACTTGGATTCTGCATTTAAACTCTTTTTCTCATATTCATTTTCATATATTGTTGTTCAATTTGGATACCTTTTTGTTACTAATTAATGTCTGATTTACCTGGTGGTGTAATTACAACTCACTGTGTTTCAACGGTTGTTCGCCCTGGAAGCAAACAGAACCATGACCCTCTTCAGTTCGTTAAAATTCAATCGACTGAATTAAGCCAAAAAGTAAGTTGTTTAAACTATGAGTTCGCCATGAGTTTTTTTCTTGTTTGCTCGTTTATTTGCATTTTAGTTTATTTTTATTTCTTCTTTGGTGTTGACAGTTGTTGAAAATATATTTATTTTATTTTTTCCCCTACAGGCTGTTGAACAGATTCGCTTAGCTGAAGCTGTTAAGATTACTAAGGAAAAGATTAAAGAGGTTGAAGAAGAATGGCAAAATAATCTTCTCAACTGGAAATCCAAGAGAAGACAATCTCGGTTGACTGGAGGGGAAGAATCGGATTCTGGTGATAATCAACAGCGAAAAATCAAAACATTTTCGGAAATACTCAATGAGAAAGCTAAGTCTGGTCAGCGGATAGGTTACAATTTGCATAAATATATCGGAATGCAGGATGAAGAAGAAGAAGAGAATTTAGTTATAACCAACAATAACAACAATAACAACGATAAACGAGGTAAAGGTGTGATAATAAACGCACTGTGACAACCATTTGCATTATTTGATTACACATTTCCAGCTTTCTAAACTTGTTTTTTTCTTATTTACTTTAGGTTCTTCGAGATTTTCCATGGGTAAGAATGGTTCAGGTGATTACCTAGAAGATGATGACTCTAATCAGTTTAAAAACTATGAACAACAACAAGCTGAATTGCAGAAAAAAAGACAAGAGTTGAATAATAAACTTCAAGAATTGGAACAATTGGAGAAGAAACAAAATGAACTAGAAAGACAAGAGAGAATAAACTCTCCATCATCTGAAATATCATCACCATCACCTCAACTTTCAGGCAACACTTCGGAAACAGCACGAAATGACTCTCCTACCGTGATCGTGTCAATTGAAAATAAAGAAAGGCAAAGTAATATGTCGGCAACTAATGTTTCGAAAAATTGTGAAATAAAACAAAAACAAAATGACAGTTACAGTGAAAAAAAAGTGTTCAACTTTAACTCATCATCTGAATCAACAAAACGAGAGGAATATAATTGTGAGCCAGTTAGCTCAGCTCATGAAAATCGTCAAAAAAGTGTTTGGAATTATCTTTTACAACAACAAGATGACCCAAGAGTTGTTCATCATATTGATCCCAACTCAGATATAAACCAACATAATCTCAGACCAAATAGTCAATATATCAATGCGGATTCAGAGAGTGATGACGATCATCTCAATGATAGTATGGATGCCGATGAAGCTGCTGAAAAGGAACAAATGCTTTCTTTCCGAGCCAAATTATCGACCTTTGAAAGTTTATCTAAAAGTGACGCATCAACTCAACAGCAACCCTCCAAACAAGTTAAAAAATCTGAGAAAGTAAAGAGAACTGCTGATCAGATTACATCTCGACTATTTCCAACAACTACATCAGCCAATAGTTCTTCTTCACCATCATCCTCACAAACCTCTTCATGTACCACACTTTCCGCTGCTACACCAACAGTTTCTGTTCAAAATTTGAAAGATTTGGAAAACAATTCTGTAATTAAAAATAGACCTCCTACCGTCGAAGATCTCGCTCATAAAGAGGAAATGAAAGTGTTACAACAAAGATTACAAAATCAAAATATTGTTGAACAGCAAAAGCATTTTCATTCAACCCAACAACCAACTTTACCAGTAAATTCAATTAACCAAAATTCACTTCAAAAGCTTCATCCTATCCAACAACAAGCCAGTCTGTAAGTATAACATCATTAGTACCAAGAGTTCATAAGAATCAATAAACAAAGTTCATGTTGACTTGTTGATAGCAAAAGCAAATTTACAAATATTAACAAAGTACCATTACAATACTAAGCTTTATCATTTTCCCCCTGTCAACTTACTTCATTACCTTAGAATGGTGAAAATGAATACTTTCACTTCTATTCATTGAAATAAAGAGAAAAAATAGAAATGATGAAAAAATAATTTAACCTTAAATGTTATTCATTTCGCTCCATCCATCCTCATGATCATCATGATAGCAGTCATTTAATGTTTTAAAGTTAGAACCATTAAATTCACTGTTATAAAATGCAGTTTCCGCTCTATTGCACTATTCCTTAATTTATCTTTCATCTTATAGACACAATTGTTTATTTTGACAATTTTGCCAGACCATTTCTTTCTCTTTTTCATCCTTATCGTCATCATCATCATCATCTAGGGATCAAACACAAATGATATCACCTTTAGTTACCATGTCAACTAAATATACTTATAAGAGACAAATGTTCAACAAAGAATCAATGACATGGAACAAAGTAGCTCATTGAACGCTTGAAAATTGTAATTTACCATCGCTTTACTCATATCCACATATTTCCCTCTCTTTCATCTCTATGGTCGACCAATGACCGGATTATTGATGTATATACCTTTACCTTATGTTGCATAAGTTTTCCTGGTTGTGACTTTCATTAATCCCTCCACCCTTACAGCTCACTATTCATATAAATATACATATTTATTTTATATAAATTTTGTGTGATTAACCATCAACCGAATCAGCAAGAAGTATTGTCAAGCAATTGAAAGGAGAAACTCGGAGAGAAGTTACTTGATTTCCTTTTAAAACAGCATTTTTTCATCTTACAAACAAGCAAAACCTTATAAGGTGTATCTATTTACTCTCTTCTCCGGTTTCCTCTTTTTACATATCTTCCCTCATCTCTCTCCCTCCTCCTCCTCCTTTCCCTATCATCTCTGTGGGTATCCCTGAAACAAGCTTGAAACACGATTTTTCTCTTCTTCCATAGTTAAGAGCTAAAATTATTTCTTCCTTAGACTTTTACTTTTCTCTCTGTTAACCTTTTACTTGGAAGTTACTTAAGAAAACATTCTTCATCTTCAAAATGGCCTGGCTAATCAAGGCTAATATCGCAAAATTTTCAACCTTATCAGCATTTCTCGTGAAAATTGCCTTCAGCTAATCCATTCACATTTTACTTAATCTGTAATTTGTGCTGACACTTTTTACCTGATGTGGTTATCATATCTCTTTCATGGGTCCATCCCTCCTCCTCCACTTGAACCTTGTCCAAAAATCTACTTTTGTATTGTTTGAAAAATGTTTGAAAGCTCATCTTACATAATTTATGATAATTCATTGTATCGAGTAAACTTGCGAGAAACGAGAAGCTCTTTAAACTCTAAAAAACAACGTGAAAGTTGACCATTAATCATTCATCTACTTCTCTGCTGCTGAAAAAAAATCAAGTTTACTAGGTAAATGATTAAAACAAACACTGAAACACTTTCACAATACTAATGTGTGTTTGAATGCGCCTTTTTCTTACCCTATCGTGATTTAAAAATGATGCTAATGTAAACCGGAAAGTGAATTTCGCTTAAGGCAATTGTTTTATTCATTAAGTGAACCTTTCTATGCAACAGTCAACTTGAATATCTTTATTTGATTGATTATATCTTAACATCAGTAAAAATGGTCAAAATGCGTTTACTTTGTTACACTGAATTCCTTCTTTGGTTTTTCTTATTCGTTATCGTATTCAGGCTGAATATTTTTATGGTGATGGTTAATCAAGAATTCAATTTATTGTTTCAAATTCTATATTAAAATTACAATATTGTTCTGCATTCATTGTGTATAGTTGATGTAATAATTTACTTCCTATTCTTCGTCTTCTCAGTTCATATTGAAATTCCTTCCAAGACTCAACTTTTACCAGTAAAATGATCAAATTAATGCAAAAGAACACAAAAGATCAACATAAACAAACAATTTGGTTGCTTTATTTTTAAGGCAATTGACCGTTCCATGTTGACAGACAAAAGATTTGACTCTAAATGACCTGTCATTGTTTTTTCCCGTTAAAAACGCAACCAAATTATCTTGACTTTAAACATTATGAGCATTTTTTCAATAGGACTGTACAGTTTTAAATGTCGATGACTTCTAAAGATTTACAAATTCTTCCTTATTCTTGATTTTCACTTGAACAATTTGTATCTGTCTTTAATTTTGTCATTTTTATCATTTAGTTAATTTTCTCTCTTTTAAAACTCTCCAAACTTTCTCAACCTCATCCCTCTTACCTTGAAACTATCACAATCAAGTTTCTCAATTAACTAGGTGTGTTTGTGGGTTAAATCCCACAACTGGAGATGATAGTTAACAAGATATGTTTCATTATTCCCAGATTAATTGAGATTCCTATTTCGCTCACATTTCTTTCAAGTTGTCATTTTTATAATCTAAAACAATCGCTCTTGAGTTAAAATGTATTATTATCCAATTGTAATTTAGACAACTTTCAATTATCGTGAACTGAATTATTCGGTGTCACATGTTGCTTGTCAATGATACATTTACCTTTCAAGTCTGTACTTTAAATTAACTTGTTGCCATTAATTGAATGAGATGAGAAAATTAAATCAAAACATTGTTTTCCATCATTATCTTCATCATCTTCATCAATTGGTGTTTATTTGAGTTACACGGGTAATCATCACGAAGTTCAAATCATGTTAACCACGACCTTTCTCCTACTTTGTAAGCTCATCTTTCAAATTTGATTATCGTGATTTACTTGGATTTCAACCTAAATACCTGGTTAAGGATGAGAATGTCTTTTAATCTAAATCACCCACAAAAAAAAACAGTCAGAATAATATTCAAATTTAAGGTTGGATGTTCCACGATTTTTAACTTCTCACAGAATTTTCATCTTACTTTCATTACTTCTTTTTTATTCAATTTAATTTGAATTCCCATTCAACAATCAAGTTAGTCTGAAGTAGCAACTTAATTCAAGCTTAATACAATCCACAGTTTAATCTAACTTTCATTCATTAATATTTTATTTCTCAGAATTGTTTTTTATCAATGAGATGACAATAACTATCTAGTAGCAAAGAAAAGAAATGTTTTAATTGATAAATTGATAAACAAGAAACATGATAAATTGTGTTTAACAATATAACCCTAATCACTATTGAAATAAATTACTCTGTCTTGGCAAAAAATTTGACTTCCGTATTCAAGAAAATGAAATGAAATTGGGAAAATAGAAAACATCTGAAAACTCTCATTTTGTCACTCTCATTGTCATCCTCTTGTGTGTCTAGTCATCATTATCATTATTATCATCTCCATCTTTCAAATTGAGTTGTGTAAAAGTAAAATGATGAAAAACTTTTAACCTTGTTCTCTAATTAACTATTTTTCTTTCCCGACTGGTTAACCATTTTCCCTGAAACTGTTTCAGATTCATTTACACTTATTGTTTTGTCATGAAAATTCAAATTGTTTCCCAAATCATCAACTGGTTAACTGTTGATTAACTAACACTTCATTGTGTATAAATAAAAGCTATTAACTTCTCAACTTATCCTATCTCAGCTCTATCATACGTTTCAATTATTATCATAATACTTGGGTATCATCAAATGAATAGATGTATTATTCAATAACAACAAAAGTTGTTTATCCTTGTCAGCTGTTTCATTGACTCAATTGTGTTACTCTTTATATTGTTTATCGGCATTTTTTATCTGTTTCATTATTAATTAATTCAATTTTTATTCTTACATTTTAACAGAGATAAATCATGGAACCAGAATTCACCTTCTCATATACCAATAAACCAAATGTCCAAAGTCTGCAATCCTCAAGTTAATAATAGCAATAATAGTCTTGTTCATTCTCATCTTCAACAACACCATTACCATAGTAGGACCAGTAGTGAGGAGACTCGTGAATCTAGTAGTAGCACTTGGGAAACATCAAATTTTGTTTGTGACAAGGAAGTGGAAAAAATTTCTGAACGAATGAACAGAGGAAATGTCATTCCAGCTGAATTTGGTGGAAATGGTCATGAAACTATTACTTCAACCTCGGTACATTATAACTCAAGCAACTCTGGTCTACCTGGTTTACCGGCAACCTCAATGAATCAACATTATCACAGTTCATCTCACCTTTCCCATCCCCATCTACTTCAACAACAACAACAACAACGGCCACAGTATGGCTATGATCAGCTTAAAATGAATCGACATTCAGTGCCAAATCTCAACGGTCCTGGTAGAGGATATGATCAACAACAATATTACTTAATGAATGAAATTATTGGTGATAATCAACAAATGTTAGCCAACAATAACGCAAATGTTAATAATACCCATAATTCAGTTGCAAACAACAACTCAAACATGAACAATAATAATAATTTTACCATTAATAATAATATCATCAATAGTAATGGTAATAATAGTAATTTAAACAACGGCAATAATGTCAACACGACAGAAGATAATTACTATTCCAATCAAGAACAAATTGACCTAATTAAAAAACAAATGATGCTTCAAAAGCAGAATAGCTATTTGAATGAATCAACAGCATCTTACATGCAACATGCCAGTAAATCTCAATCTAATCTCAATGGAGCTCAGGTAAATATGTATTCATTAACTTGTATCTATTAATTAGAAATTATTTCCAATTAGTATCAAAAGCACGCAAGATATTAAAAAGATACTAAATTTTTATTTTAAACGTTTTCTTCAAAGTGATTGTTCAATAACTTTTCAACTAAATTGTGTACAATTGATTGTACTGCTGCTTAGCATCTTCAAATTTATATTCAAATAGTTCATTGAAACAATTTATATCAAAAAGCACAATTTCTATTTTAATTTATTTATTGGTAATTCATATTCTAGGTCACAATTTTTTTACATTTTTAAATCAAAAGACCAAAGTTGTTACTGTAGGTGGATTTGTGATGCATTTTGATAACTATAGCAAATTTATTAATAGCCATTCGAGTAATTAAGAAATTTATTAATTTGTTTGATTTGTTTTCTTTATATTTTATATGTAAACCAACGGGTTTTCAGTTCAACTGGAAACTTTATCTTTTTACTTCATTTTCCAAGATAATTCCGTTATTTGATGGTAAATGACGAGAAATGGAAAAATTGAGATTATTCTTTAAGAAAAAAGTAGGTGGTTTGAATGGTTTTATTATTGATTGGCATTGACAGTTGAATCTTTGTTACAATCTTGTTGATTGAGCGGAGAAATGCGTTTAAATCTGATGTACCAAATTAAATTGATTGGTCTGACTTTTTTAATGATCCTCTTAAGATTCAAATTTTTCTCATCCGCTTTTTCTTCTTTCTTTCTTTAGATAAGCAACTTGTCTGGTCAACAACAACCGAGTGAATTAACAACATCGCCAACTTACCATCCAATACAGCAGCAAAGGGCAGTTAATCAAAGTTTACTTCGATATCATCAACATCAATACCAAGCATCTATTAATCCTCCAATGCAGCCCATGAGCAATTCAGTACACTCTGGACTTCCTCAACAACAATCTCATAAGCAAGCAAGTCTACAACAACAAAGTGACCAACAACAATTGTATAGCAATTATAATGCAGCTCATCATATGGGTAAAAGTCAATCAACACCTAATATGAGTTGTCAACTTACCAATCAATTGCAACCTCAACCTCAACAATGTTCACCCTACAATATCAATCACTGGGTGATTCAAGAAGCTGAGCTCCGAAGATTACATTATACTCAGCAACAGGGGCCTGCATTGATGGCTCGTTCAACAGCAATTAACAAGTTTCCTCAGCCAAGTCAAGTTAACCCTAATGCTGGTAACACTTATGAGAATCATGTTTATGAAAACAGTCCTTTTCGAGGTTCAAATGCCTCAGGGTTGAACAGAATTCCAAATCATCCAGGTTCGTAGTTTTTTTCATTAATGTTACTGATAAACTCTTATTTTCTGGTCATTCATTTCAAGATAAAACTGTTCATCTTCAATGTCTTTCATTACAATCGTCTCATCTTTTATCCTCAGAAGTAAGGTGTGTCAAGGTTAATTGATACCAAAAAGAGAAGGAATAATTTTTCAGTTGATGATGTTTATCATTTCTCTGCTAATTGTAAATTCAGAATCAATGAGGAACACGAAACTCACATTCAATATTATTTTAATTCACACGAGAGTAAATTGATCAATGAATTTATTGTTAGTGGCAATTAACATGGAAATAAAAAATCTGTTTCCATGTTTGTACTTTTTATTTGTGCTTCTCACCAATCAATTAAAATAATATTCAATGGTCAAATTCAGTCAATTAGTCTGTTTAGTTTATGAATTAAATTTTGCGGTAAACTCAATGTAACTCGTTTAATGATAAACAGAAGTCACAATAACTATGATTATACCTTTATCCAGCCACCAATTATCATGTACAAATATTTTCTAATAGCACAATCATTAAGATGAACTTTGTGAAAATTTCAACTTTGATTGATTAGATACAGAAAAAAAGAAGTTGTTCATTATTATGATAATTGAAAGGTTGATGTTGATTTGTATCTCAACTTAGTCAAACTGATAATCTTATTTCTTCTTCCCATTTTCAATTATATTCAAATGCAACTCCTAATTGGAAACAAAAATGTGCAAATTAATTAGCAGCTGATACAATGTTGCTGAAGAAAAGTAACGGACTT
This sequence comes from Tetranychus piercei, assembly GCA_036759885.1. Lineage (NCBI taxonomy): Eukaryota > Metazoa > Arthropoda > Arachnida > Trombidiformes > Tetranychidae > Tetranychus > Tetranychus piercei. Next base: position 25,207,109 of record CM071877.1, read on the forward strand.
CAAGTGACTCAAACACCTATTCAAACGGTTCAACAAGGACAACCTCAGCCTCAACCAGCCCAACAGAGTCAACAACAATCACCATCACATGGACCTTTACAATTGGCTCAGCCCTTGCAATCTCAACAATTACATCAACAACAGCAACTACAAAAGCAAATGCTTTCAGTTAGTGGTAAAAAAAAGTGTTCAAACTGCGGAGATGAGTTAGGTGAGTTGAAATTTTCCTTTCATTTTTACTCAACAGCAAACAAAAAGCTAAACGGTTAACTGATGAATTTGTCTCTTCATTTTTTCTCACCTTTACTTATTCTTATTCAAGGTCGTGGATGTGCTGCAATGGTTATTGAAACATTAGCCCTTTATTACCACATAAATTGTTTCCGCTGCTCAGTGTGTCACATTCAATTAGGTATGTACATAAGTTTTCCGTATCTTTTTCTTTACCTTTCTCTATTGGAACTTGATTTTCATGGAGAATAATAGAAATGCTGATAAATGCTAGAGTTGATGATGAAGAGGCACAAAAATTTCATAGTTAAGGGTGTTTATTGACTATTTCAATGGTTATTACTTCCTACCTATTCTCTCTCTCTCTCTCTCTCTCTCCTCTCAATCCTTACCTATGCAATCTGACGTTTTAAACACAATTAAACAGCAGTCAAACATCGTGATTGAATGAGTGGAAAAATTAGATGAAACAATTTGTTTCAAAATTGTTGTACGAGTTGAATGGCCGACGGAATTGTCTTTTAAATCAAATTGAGATGAAAGGAGTAAAAATCTGCTTTGCTCATTGCTTTCATGTTTAGATTTGAGCATTTTTTGTTTACCTGTAAATCTGTTGATAATATTTTTTGCTCAACAATTTACTTAAAACCCAACAAAATGTTAATTTTGATTGTTAATTGTGTTGATATATTTAAATGTTTAACTCATCATTCATTCCTTTTATTATCTTTACCTATCCTTGATGGGTTTACATTTTTAAACGTTTGTTTATCTAAATTTGAAACATTTGACAGAATTTATCTCAACAACAACTCATTATTGGTCAACAACAACTACTCGAACAATGATTTAGAAAAAAATAAAGGTTTAATTTGACAGTTTTATCCTGTTATCCTTAACGTGTCGACCTATTCTTGTTGCACAATGATTTTAGTTAATTATGACAATGATGATTAAGATGAGGATGAAAATGATGATTACACTGATAATAATGTTGAATTATGCAGTTTAAACAGTTATATTTAACTGTTACTTTGATAACGTTGGTGTTACTTTCCTTGATTAACAAGGATGGTCAAGTTTTCCTTCTTTTGCTGACCAAGTTACCTGTTGAAATGTAAGATAAGGTTAAAGATGAGAGAAAGACATCATAATTAGAAGCATTGGGTGGAATTCAGTCCAGATTTGTAGAACGATAATTGATCAGATTCGTTGCATTATCATATGGTTTACTTATCCTCTTCATCAGGTGAAGAAAAAGTTTCCAAAAAAAGGGAAATCTCTTAACCCTTTTTCATCTTTTGTTGAGGCTACCTAAAAGATGACCTCAAGCAAATTTATTAAGTCATGATTATCATCACTGAAATTACCAAGATAATTTCATGCTAACAACTGATTTTGTTCAGTGTTTTCTGTTGATCCTTACACTTGCCCTTTGCTTTTGTTTTCATGTAATACTTGATTTACATGTTCAATTGATGGTTTAACTTTCAATGGTTAAACTCTGACAATATCATTAAACTGTAATTAGACTTGCAATTGCACCTCTGATATCTTTTCCTACCTCAGGCACATCTCATTATATTTACTTATACCTGGCAGTTATTTCATTATATTACATCCAAGTGACCCAATTAAAGAGTGACCGGTAAAATTTAATGTTGAAAGTAAATTATTTTCAAGAGAAGGCCAAAAACGAGTAGTTGAATCAAATCAAATTGAATGAAGATGATGAAAACGAGAAACTATTTTCTCATCATTTTAATTCATTTTTTTCTCTTCAAATACTTTGAAGCCGGTTTAATTCATCATCTACTCTTTCAGGCAAACATTATCAATTTAAAATCATATCGTACTCTGATCCATCTTAACCTACTAAAGCCGTTCTCAAAGGTAAATTTTTGAGATATTTATTTGCAGCCAGCCAATTGCAATCATTATTTTGCTTTACCTTTAATCTTTCTCTTTTTCTCCCACCTTTATCATCTCTTTCTTCATCAAAGTTTTTGGTGTTATTGTTTGTTGTGATGTTTCTTTTATTGTTGCTTTGATTATTGATATCCGATGGATGAGTTACTATATAAAAAGCGGAAGCTTCTTTAGGAACCTCAAAATATAAAAACGGTAGCATCACAGTAGTTTCAAGAAAATGATCAAAACTTGGATTATGATTATTAAACTTTTATCATTATTATTGCCATCATCAATCATGAAATCTGAAGTGAGCGAAGATAACCTTGAAATAGGCTTCCCATGGTAAACTTGTTCATCTGACAGGTTAGAGTTGAATTCAAGTTACATCTTTGATCATCAATCTTTTTCTTCACCAACTCTCAACTAGTTTATGCAAGTTATCATTTTGAAAATTTGTCCAATTTAAATAACTTTCTGACATTGTTTTAAGACTTTTAGGTTTATTCAATATTTCTCTATTTTTTCAGCTCATTGTTGAATCTTTGAACATTTATCAACTGAGTTTCACAAATTGGTGAAAAATGGGTGTAAAGGGCGATTCAAGGTTCAGTAACTAAAGTTTATTTTATTGTTTTTGTTGCTCCCTTTGCTTACCTTTATGCTCAATAAAACATCATATATTCACTGTATGTCAATACCGTTATGAATTATTGGTCTGAAAGGCCTCAATATCAACAAACCTTGACCATCACCCGAAACAATTCAATAGCAAAAATTATTTACAACATTTTCTTCGGCATTATTTTCGGTTCAATTTTTCTTTCTTAAATCATCTTAATTTAATCATCTTTTCTACTTCTGTTCAATTTGCCAATTTTGACCTGACTACATTGAAAATACTTGAAATTACTAAAATTGATTATCTCCATGATGAAATATCAACAATAGTAACTTGAGTAATTTCTGGTTTACGAAAATAAGATAAATAAATAATAACATCAACTACAGCAAGCATTTTTCACTTTTTGAATTAACTCGAAATTTTTTTCTTCTCGAGATTGATTATTTGTTGATGTAAATTGTTTACAAATGCGCCTTTTCCTCCTTTGATTACAATCAAACTTGAAAATATTAAATATGTATCAGTGCTGCTCATCAAGTATACTTTGTAGCTCATAATAGCTGACATTGAAACTAGTTAATCAAATAGTTTTCAATTATCCTTTTCTTCAAATTCATTTGAATTGTCATTGAGCTACACATTGTTTAATTGGTTTTATTTTTGTAAATCTTAAAGTCACTCATAGAATTGTAAATCTCATTGAAAATGATTTGATTGCTATTAACCTTGTCAGAAAAAGATGGTTAACTTGATATTTGAAAACAGCGATGCAAAGAATACTATAACGTTTTTAGCCTGCATTTTCAGTCTTTTACAGAATTTTATTGTTGGCAATTTTTGTCTTTACCATATTGAACTGTTTGTTGTTGAGCAAAAAGATGAACTAAAAAAGCTTATGCAAGTTGATTGTATCCTAAAGCATCATCATGATGAGAAAGGCAATTCTAGACAAATTGCAGGAAGAGGAAAAAAAGATGAACAAAAAAACAAAGGCAAAATTCACCAACTGCTTGATGGTTCCAGTTTTTTTGCTTGTCAAGCTTTTCACGGTCAGCCTAGAAATGATTTAACTTTACTGCTCTCATTGTTGATTGTGACGCTGATTGTGATGGTTCACCTAAACTTTTGAAAAATGCAGTTAACACAAAATTTATCCTGAATCTTAACTTTTCCTTTCAACTTTCAATCTAAACTTATTAGTTGCCAAAATAAGCTGAAAACCAGAGATGAATAAAGAAGGAAGAGAGCGTGAAATGAAGATTATCATGAAGTAGATAAAAATTGCCAGGATAAGTTGCTCGGCTGCTAATGAACTTTTACTGTTTTGTTTTATTTCAAACTCAATTCTCTCTTTCTCATTAGTCCGTAAGTTGGTGCAAGATGAAGTTTATCATGAAAAATGGTTATCTTTTAAAAAATATCATTCTATGGTTAAATTTAGTTTTCAATGGCTAATATTATATTTTCATGTTTCACTTTCACCAACTCTTTTTAACCAACCTTACATCCTTTGCGCCAATGGACATTCAGCTTTTTATCAATCTTTATTTTACAATTTAAACATAATTATAACCTTCAACTATTCACAGTAATTTTAGCAAACTTATTTACATTTTATTATTTAGCCGATCAATGATGAATATCTTGAACACAGTTAGGTTATGAAAAAGGTCGTTACCATGAGAGATTGAATCTCATCTTTTTATCGAAGCTAAATGCTCAAATTATCTGATAATTAGCGTTTTAATGTTATCAATGAGTTGATAATGGCCAGTTTCTTGCTTATTGTTATCGTTGAACTTGCAAACAGTCAAATCTAAATGATTCAGTTTATTCATTTATTCAAAATGCTATTGATGAATTTCAGGGTTACCGGAAGCAATATACACATTTAAATGATGATTAACACTATATCAAAGGTAATATTTTATTAAAGGGTTTGATAATGATAATAAACGGCAATAATAATGGTAATGCTAATAGTAATAATAATAGGGTTGATGAATCAAGTTTAGTGGTTGTATAAATTTCGTCTTGATAAATTTCTGAGCACAAAATCAACTTGATTGTTGCCTTTTGATGATGGTTTGTCGTTCATTGTTGATAATTTACTAATCGTTGCAATCTGGATCAAGGTTGAATTTGAAATTAAATTCAATTTGTTCTTTTTCTCCTCTTTCCTTTCCTCTTTTTATTTCCACTATTTTTCACATCAGGATTATCATCATCAACCTCATCATTTAAAAAAATCATCATTAACTAACTCTCTGGAATCACCATTTTTCTCACCATTAAAATATCAAAATTTGTTTCTCACGCCAATTTAAATGCTTTTTTAATTAACTCGTAGTCAAACATGATCCTTCAGTTATTGAAACGTGCTAATTCACGTACTTTATCTTCCCAATTCACCAATGGATGATAACAGCTGAATGAAATTTTCAGACAAATAAAACGTCTTTTATCCTTGCTTTTTTGTTTTACTCCATCAGTCAATATCAAAGGGAAAACACAAAGCAAAGATCATTAAAAATTGAAAAAAAATCGGACGCTTTTTGCTCAATTTGTTGACCTGGTTCTGTCAGTGAAGGTCAGTTGTAAACCAGTAACTACTGAGGCCCTTTGAAGCTCATTAAAAGCTTTACTTGGTTATGATTTCATCCTTTTTTCACTCCATGCCTAAGCTAACGATTTTTTGCTTCTCAATTCATTCATTCCTTTTTTGATGACTACTTTGCATAAATGCATAAAACTTATTGTCTCGTTTTTTTGACGATTGCTTACTTACTTACTCATTATAAGAATCATCATCATCATTCTGAATTGTCTGAACAAGAATCTTTTTTTGCTCAGAATATGTTCACTCTTTTTCATGATTTACTCATTCATTTGGAATTTTACTCTTGACTGATTATATCTGTTCCAATTCTGTCAATGCATCCAATACGATTTACAGCAGTTTTGATGCTCAATGAAAACTTGAATTTTACTATTTTTGACGTACATAATATTGAGATCATAATTGATTTATTTCTCAACTCGTAAATATAAATCAAAATGGATAAATTGTACTTGGTCAAATTTTTCACCAAAAAAGCTTTTTTCTGTATCACAATGATGATATTAAACAATTAATTTATCTAACAACTTTTGAATGATATTTAAAACTCTTTCTTATCTATACTTAATTATTAATATTATATAATTCCTAAAGAAATCTGTTCTTCGAATTTCAATGCGCGCATTTATTAAATTTTTATGAGAAACTGGTTTTGATTTAAAACCAACCCGACGATAATTAATACAAATATTTACTTGTTTGATAAACTATTAATGAAATATCAATGAGAAATTAAATCTCTCAATTTTGTATTTTCACGTTTCTATCATCTAATCATAAAAACATCTTGAAACAATTTGCATACGGCAAATATCGATTATTAAACTGATGATAAATTCAATATACATCTTTATTAATCAACTCTTTTTTCAATTTAAATTGAAACTTTCGTTTGCTTCTTATTGATTTTGCAACTCTAACCAAAAATGCTTAAATTGTAACCTTATTGTAATCGCCGCAACGATCAGATCTTTTATTTACATCTTTCATTTTTATCTTCTTTAGGCGAAAAATAGTGTAGAAACGAAATTTTGGAAGAAAGAAAAACTTCTCAAACAATTTACTGCTAAAGGATTGGCTATTTACTGTCTATAATTATATTTAATGTGATCTATTATAAAAACTCTTTTTCTTTACCTAATACCTTTTATTATTATGTTATACTATCATTTTGATGGTTTGATTACATCAAAATTACATCACTGAATCTTCAGTAGCAACTCACAATTATTGTTATTTTTTTACCAATAATAATGAATGGAAATTCATGATGAGTTGAACCAACAAATGATCTCTATCAAACAAGACAATGATATAAGAAAACACTTGAATAGATTTTCATCTTAATACTTTACCTTAAATCCAGGTCAAAGGTAGTATTGGATTATCTCATTTTTGAAAATTGTTCAGAATTGATATCAATCATGATTCTTTAAATATATTGAAACCTACCATTAACTTTTTTATTTGATTAACTTTCATTATATGCTCATCATGTCATCTTAGTTTACAGTTAAATCCTATTGTCCTATCTTATTATGATAAGTCTCACCATTTTTTGTAGGTCATCTTAAAAGTATCCTCTTTATTGCTGTCTCAGCTCAATCCTATGATTCTGATTAATCTAGAACATTTATAAGAAATCCTTATTTTCTGCGAAAAATTCAATCTAATTCATTCAAACAAGTTTTCAAATAAATCCTCATTTCATCAACTCTTCTTTATCATGGTTTCCTTTGAAACTTGGTCAAGTTTAATGTTTAATTTTCTTCCTTTACAATTTTAATTTGATTGTTTAAATTACAATTAGAGTAAATTAAATATCATTTTCATCCCATTAATTAGACTAACTGTTAATTATTGCTTTATTTTTACTCCTGTCCAGGTAATGGTACATGTGGAACTGATGTTCGCGTTCGTAATCATAAACTTCACTGCCACAATTGTTATTCCAATGATGAAGGTATGTATAGATAAAAATATAACATTTGCTAAATTGTTCAACTTATTTTTATTAATTATCTAATAATTGCCTTTTTTCTTTCTCTCATTTTTTCCTCTTTATCATCATTTTCATCTTTAGCTGGACTCAAGTTTAGTCGTGTCTGAATGATTAAATGAATTTGGATGCAATTTCAACTGTTTGTTTCCCTTGCTTGGTTCAAGTTTTAATTTAATGGATAATTTAACTTTTAATTAGTTAAAACAAACACTCACACAGTTGCCAATGAATAGAAACTAAATTGTAATTGATGTTGGACAATCACAACTCGAAGTTGACCACCAAAAACGGCTTCCAACTTAACACAAGACTTGGAAAAGTTTATTATTGAAGGCTCATAATTAAAGGACACAATTGCAAATAATGGATAAATTATGGATTTAATTAATGTTTCCTGATCAAATACTTTTAATATATTTACAAATATTATCAGTATTTACCAATTTTTTTGCATATTCATCGACAGTTTTATATATAATATTTTATATTTATTTGTATTCTTTGTAACCTTTGCTTGTAAAAGGACAAACTATTGATGAAACAACAAATGAAACGATTTATATTATATTATTATGACAATCGTCCTAACAAAGATGTAAACAAAAATGAAACATGGTTAGTGAATTGATTGTTTTTTTCATAATTCAATGTACAATCAATCGTCAATTCATGTTTCATTTTTGGCCCCTGCAAAACTGAACTTGCCTTTTTTACTATAAAACAAAACATTTTTCTGTAGCTATAAGAGTGATAATTAGCTAAATTATCATATAATATCACATACTATTATTATCATCATTATTATAATTGCTATTATCATTATTACTACCTTTTTTCATCGCTTATTATACATTTTTATGATTGGAATACAACTTTTTTAGTCCAATTCTTTGCAATTTCCTTTAGCGCCTAAACTCTAGTTTGGTTAAGAAGAATCAAGTCTCGAGATCCTAATTCATTCAAATTAGGATATTATTTGTCATAAATGTTGGATAAATAAATTTATAATTATTTGTGTACTTTGCTCATCAAATCTAGAAATAGCTTTGATTAGCAAGGCTTAAAGTAATTTCATTGTAACAATTAGCTTTAAAATATCGCAATTCAAGTTAATTATGAATATTCAGCAGATTTTTCGCCTTAATCGATTTTACTTTATTAGCTTTTACAGATTGATCGATAAAACAATATTTACATTTTAAAAGGCCAACAAAAACTCATTTATATTAACTTGAAAATATTCATTTTATTACGCTTTGTAACTGTAAAGGCAGCTATAATAGCATTTAATACAGTTTATTATATGGTGGTTATTATGAAATTAAATGTAAATTTTTAATTAGAATGGATTAAATGTGTATTATTTATTCATCAATTATTTGGATTCATGCTAGTTATTTAATATAAAATATCGTGTTGATCTAATTTAATAGCCAAGAATGAGCTTTCAAAGTAGCATTTAAATCACTGTTGAGTTGTTTCTGAAAGTAATGTACAACAATAAATTGAGTCCATCTTTAACTGCTAATTAACATTCAATACGAATTGAACCATTCAACTGTTTAATCGTGATAAAATTAAATCAATAGCTGGAAACAATCGCTGAATTTATTTCATATTCCAAATTTTATTTGTTGTTTTTGAATCATTTCATCAAAATTCAAATTGCTTAAATTATACAAAAATTGGTCTGTTTTGTATGTTCTTGTAAATTGACATCGATTGTCAATTGATCTGATTTTAAGCTAATTGAAAATAAAATTTTCAAGTCAAGTCAAATTGAAAAGAATGATTTATTGGTAAAATCATTCATTTGATGATACACTGAAATACGATTGAAATCAAACTCAAATCTATTAATGAATTGTATTGAACTGATTAGCAAAACTTTTTAGCTAAGATTTTGGAATCCTTTATTATTGCATTTAAATTTTGAATTCAATTGACGTTCAATTACAGCTAGAAAAGATGAGAAATGTACAAAAATTCAACCGGAGGTTAGATAAATGTAAATAAAAAGTAAAATGGATGTAAGCATCATTTTTGTTTCAAGATTTACAATTGCCTGGTTCAATGACTGAAGTGACCAAAAATGAACAATTCAAGACAAGATTAGGAAAAGTGGAAATATGTAAAAAAGGATTTAATTATGAACGTTGACTCTATAGTAAAGAGATTCTATAATGATTGGATTAAGAGTTTGAAACGTTTCTTTAAACATTATCGAATTAAGTAACAAAGCTTTCTCATTATGTCTTGATTTTTTGGTATCAAATCACTAAATTATCTAATAATTTTCGTTTTATGCTTTGACTTGGTTTTCATCTTTTTGCAAGTTAAACTCATCAGTACTTTTAGGATTTTCTGGGTTGTAAGAGACGAAAGGACAATAGGATAATTGGAGTGATTTTTGTCAGAGGTATTAAGGTGTCAGGACAGGAGAGTACTATGTGACAAGGCAAAAAAGTGGGACGAATGGGTGAATTTGGATGAAAGTTGAGAGGAAAACATTGTAACATGAGAAAGTTCAACAGGTTTTTAAATGATTGACGATTTAGTTTCTCAATTGATTACGACCAGAGAGACGAGTTTTATCACTACGCCTGGGCGGAGGTGGAGGGGCACTTTTACCCCTAATCGATGCTTTTTCAAATAATGATGAATTGGTACATCTCAGTATAGGCGGAGGAGGTAGAACTGGAATATCTCGTTCCTGAATTTCATTATAATAAGGACTGGACATCGTTGAACTGTTTGAAGTTCCGGATGATGAAGATGATGCAGATGATGCAGACGAGTTGGGTGATGAATGGATTGCATTATTACATTCAGATAATTCGTCTATTCGTTGACATGGAGAAACATTCTGCTGGTAAGGATTAGATTGATGATTGTGATTATAATGGGTCATATTTGGAGGTACTTCATAATGATTGTTGATTGTCTGAGAGAGATAAGGTGGGATTGATGCTTCTGAGGGTTGTTGGTGCTGTGGATAATCATAATAATAATAATAATCATGTGGACCACGAAACCCAAAGATTAATTGGTCGATAGTCTGATTTGTGTCAACTGACAACTGTTGAGCTACTTTCCATTTTTTATCCATAACTCGATGGATATCTCTAAGAAATATCTCTGGTGGAGGCGGTAAAGGACCTTTCATAGGATTTCTTTGGGACATTGGAGGGGGATAATTGAAACTGGCAGCTATTTCGACTTTGTTGAATGTAGATGTTTTACAATTGTTAGTAGGAGTTGAAACAATTGAAGATGGCCGTGACCTGGGGCTCATTGGATTAGCTGAGATTATGACTGGAGATGAATTGTCATTAAAAGATAAATTTAATCCATTAGGTGATCGTTGAGAGAGTGACTCTCTATTATTCGTATTGTTATTGCTATTGTTTCCATGATTAATATGCTGAGCCACGGTTTTTGGCACTTCTTGATAAATTGGTCCATCAATAGATTCAGCATAGTTTGATGGTTGACAAATATTTGCATTTGGATGACCTAGTAATTGTTGATGTTGTTGCATTTGAGGACATTGATAATGCTGTGAATTTGATTGTCGACAAGTTACATTTGTTGAAGATGAAATTTGATTAGATACGAAATGAGCAGGAATTTGTTGATAAATTGGTTCCTTGTTTGCTTCATTTTTGGATTCATTTTTGGATTCATTTGGTTTGGGTGATTCAAGGTATAATTGATCAGAATAAGAATGTTGTTTTTGTAAGCGTTGTTGCGCTATCGTATTTATAGAGACTGGTGATGGACTTTGGTTATGCATTGGCGATGGTAGTGTAGAAACTGCGATACGATTCATGGAATCACGTTTAAGCGTTGTTTGATAATGATTTGAGTTGCTCGTTGAAACTCGGCTAGAGTTGTTATTGATATTACTACTAGTACTGTCAGTACTAGTACTAGTACTAGTACAACTGTTTCTTTTATTGCCATTATTCCGAGTCAAATATTCAAATAAATTATCGTTTAAGTAGTCGAGATTTGGAGGCACAACCGGCGAAATGGGTTTAGCAGATGAAATCCTTTTAAGACTTTGAGTAGATTCAGTTTTATCTATTATTTTGAAGTAATCAGAGTTATCTAAAAATTCCGACGGTGGTGGAGGAAGTGAGTCAAGACTCAAACAACTTAAACTAGATGTTAATGTCTCTGGTGGTGGTGGCAATGGAAAATCATCTAGATCATCGTCACCGTAATCATCTTCTTCCTCTTCACAATCAGCATCTTCAGATGAGTCTTGAGGTGTTTGATTGGTCATGGGTGGTTCAAATCTTCCTATCGATTTACCTGACCAAGAAAAGAAGAGAAAATAATGATTATGATGCGAAAAATGAAGTAAACAGTGCTGTAAATAAAAATGGTCAGCCATTATTAATTGTTTAAGCATTATCAAAGTTGATTGTTCTCTGAATTGTTTACTCCCTGTTGAGTGCCTATTAAGTAACAACTAAAAAGAAAAAAGATAAAATCAAATTTCTCTGCTTCTCTAGCAATTAACAGGAAAGAGAGCACAAACATGGAAGAAGAAGGAAAGAAAGAGAATGAGAGAACACCAAAGTCAAGGGTGAGAAGACGATACAGAAGATGTAATCGCAAGACAATCTGATTAATTTTCTCACTCTCATCTTTTTTTACATCTCTTATTCTTTTCTCACTCTATTATGGAATCTTAGGCGTAAATCCTGTGCGAAGTTGGCAACCCATCAATTTCTGAGTAAATTTCATGACATCAAACTCGGAAGTATTCATATATTTCCTCTCATTAACAAGGCTATCCTGAACTTGACATTAAACTGTATATCCAAATGTTTATGCTAATAAATAAAGTGGGTGATCTACATACCATCAAATGAATAGCAAAAATGAAATTGAGGGTTAAAATAGTGGTTGAATCAATCAATAGAAAAGGGTGGATTAAATTATAGATTGGTCAAACCAAGGTTACGTACCTTCATAAGTAAAACTATTCTCTAGTCTTTCAGCTGTTGCTGATCTTCTTAAACGAAATATTCCATTTTTAAATGTTTTCTCGTCATCTCCGGATGATGATGATTCAATATCTAGCACTGCGTTGTCTGATTGTTTGGCCAAATTTCGTGTGGTTGAGGTTAATGGTAAACTTGGTTTCCTTTTAATTGTTCCAATTGGACAGTCCGTTTCAAAAACTTTATAAGATGAGATGATCCGTGAACTACGACCTTAAAGAAACAATGTTTGATTAGATTTGACAATGTTGGCTGGATTGATGGAAGATGAATTTGCGGAAATGGTATAATGAGAAAGATATTGGGGGATGAGAGGCCTTTCTGAAATACTTACTTGTTGTGAATGAGAACCTGTAGTTGCATAACTCACAATACTCCTTTTCGCTGTACTTCAACCATTGTACTAAGCTGCAAGAAATCAGAAGAAAACAAAACAGGTGAGTGTTTTAAAATGTATAACCTGCTGTGCAAAATTCTGAAAAAATTTCGTAAATTTAGTTTCATCGAAAACGCCCAGAGCAAAGAGTTCAGTATTTTGTAAACATCAGCATAAAAGGAAATTCTAAATCTACTTTCATGAAATTCATGATGTCATAATTCATGACATTATGTATTTACATGAACATCAGTAAATGGATTGATGCTATGATTAAAATTATCTATGGTTAGAGTTTTTATCGCAAATTTTTCGAACCAGATTTTAAACAAATAATTGTGAGAAATTTATTTGGAATGCACTTACCAGTCTTTATGAATATATTTTACACTTCCAGTACATCTACACGGATGGTACAGAGGTTTGTCTGTAGATCCTTCTGATCGACAAACGCGACAAATGTCTAAAAGAATAGAAGACACGATAAATTAATTTTGACAGATTAATCTAAATTGCAGCTTAAATTGGTGAAGCTTTATCTGGATGAATGCATCTAGGAACTTTAAATTGCTCAATTGATGATTTAATTAAAAAATGAGTCAAATTGAAGGCCTCAAGAGATTAGATTAAACTAAATAGAGCTCATATGAGATTTGATGAAAGCAACAGAATGTAAGCTCAAAGAGCTTCACAGCAGCACAATGTTATGCAACAATAGTCATGGTTAAAAAACAAATTTAGGTAATTTCAGTAATAAGAGGCAATGGGAAAGGGTGAAGCTAAGAACTGAATTCGACAGAAAAAAAAAATAAAAACTGATTAAACAAAGCCAACAAAAAATAATAACAGAGTACAATGTTTTAGACTATTACCTTGAATATTGTTGTCCATCTTTTAACATATTACATCCAATCAACAGAATGATGGCCAGTAAAGGTTAACCCACTTTGCTGTGGTTTTATTATTGTCACAATATTCACAAAAACAATAGTAATCAAGGTAAATCGGAGGAATGATTTACAGAAAAAATGGTTCTAAACAGAATTAAAAGTGTAAAAACTCATAATTATTACCAAAACTTCAACTCTCTACTGGCTACAGTTAACTCCCTAAAAAATAATGAGTGGAAATGGTTATTTCATAAACTGCCATCTATCTTTGAAACAGTTGACTGATATTTTATTGCTGTGTTATGTTATTTGACCTGTTTTTAATATGAAAACTCCTCTTAACTATCTTAATCTGGTTAATCTTTCTCATTCTCCTGATTGATAATGTTTGTGATTCTCTCTTACTCTCAATCTCAATCTCCAGCTCTTTCTCCCTCTTGCTCTTTTTTGGTCAAAAATTTACTGACCTTTTTTTGGTAAAAGCCATACAAATATGCATTACACACATGCACACCACATGGACCCATTTTTGGCATGTTATTGCAGAGCAATTTGTGGCGTTAGAGCTTTTCCTTAGAGTTTAACCACATTTTGAACATATTGACCTCATGTTTATCCATTTTATGGCCATCTTATTGTCTTTGGGTATATTTATTAAGTGAAAATTAAGACTAATCGACTTTTCATAAACCCTTTCCTTGATAATCTCCATCTGTTACTTTTGGTGTCATCGGCTGCTAACATCAGCAAGATTATCACAATTTATCGACCAGATGTAACTGATATAAATTGGAATCTTGATTTTTGACCATTTTAAAATTGAATAACGAGTTTACTGCATCAAGGTTTAGTTAAACAAGCCAGATTTGGAGATCAATTCATTGTTTACAATTTCAATCAACTTCAACTCAATATTATTGACCTGTCACTTATCAAAGCTAATACCAAATCAAACTTTTTTTGTTTCTAGTATAAATGTTTAGCTTTAAAAAACAGAAAAACGCAATAATTGGTTTTACCAAAATATTAAATGGTAATTAGCTAAAAAGCATAGCTTAGATTTAAATTAGGTTTGATTCAGAAGCAAGCTCACCTTTTTTGTTAATGAAATTACATGTACATGCAAAGTAATTTAGATAAACCAAATAATCTCGATGGATATCAATCCATCAAATCACCGTCAGAGAATTATTCGTCACTCACTCATAGACCCAGCTCATTAATCGAGAAAAAAGTAATTTCCTGCTCCAAATCCCAGCTTTCCTTGCTAGATTCAAAGCAAGATCAATCAGTTGCTGTTAATCTTCTAGCGAAACTCTGATTCTTCCATTATATTAGTCGCAATAAAACCTGTTAATGACTTATAATTCAAATTGAGTCCAATTAATGCAAATCCTAACAGACAATCAGAAAAACGTAACGCAAGCTCATAATAAAAGGTTTATCTAGAAACTTACCATTTCTAGCTTGAAAGTTTAAAGCTTTATCTACAATTTTGTATCTAATTATCTGATTAATTATTTTAACTTTGTGATTGCTTGCATTGATATTTAAATGTTACAATCTCCGATTTAAATAGCGCGCTTCTTATTCGACCATGGAAAGATAAAGCTGTTGTTATTGGCTACAATTTAGGCATCAATTTTAAATTTACAATTTGTAATGGATTTTATTGATCTTTTGAATCATTCATAATTCGCCCTTTTTTGTTCTATTTGTTTCCAAATTTAAGTATCCCTTTTCATCATGGATAAACCTCCACCCGCAGTCATTTATAAAGATGTTAAAGACACTATCGCTGGTAATAGTGAAGAGCTTTTAGAACTTGTGAATGAAAAAATCTATTCAAAATTTAGCAGTGTATTTTTCAAACATCCTGTAATTTTCGTTAATAATAAAATACCAGCTAATGTTTTAAAGTGGTACGAAACTTATGTTTTCAAGCAACCTCAGTCAATCTGTGAACCAAGACCTGTTGTGGTTGATGAAGAGCCAGAGCCCAAAGCATTTAAAAATGGTGATTCAACAATTACATCGGCTGAACCCACGACAGTAATAGAAATGGTTCCTGAAAAATCTGAAACTCAACCAGAACTGATCAGAACTGATAATTCAAGTGTATTAAGTACCATTGATGAAGAAAACAACATCCTGGATTTCGATTTATAATTTTTTGCGCTACGAAATTAAATAAAAGATTGGTATTAATTAAATTTAACTTGGAAAATATTTCAGCGGTTTATCCCAGATATGAACAAGATTCAACCGCAGCCGATATTTTACACACCAATAACCAAAGAGCTAAGCAGAAAAAAGTGGTTAAAAAGAAGATTAGAAAAGGTTACCGTTAATTGTTTATTCCTTTTTCAATGTAATCTAGTTTTATTAAATGCAAATTAGACACAGAAAATTCAAAAATGATTTATCTAAAAGAGAGAATTTATAGAGAAAAAGGGGGGAAAGAAGAGTGAGAGAGAGAAAGAGAGAGAGAGAGAGAGAGAGAGAGAGATGTTGTTAGGGAGAGAAGAAGAACGACTGAGCTGAATCATTGGCTGATCCTAGGTGGTTGTTTATAACTCTGTGGGTCTGTTTGCTCGGTTTTATTAAACAGTTGTAAGTTCTGTGATTTATTCTTATTGTTTTTATTATTCCACTATTAACGACTTATCGTTATTTCAACAATGTCCAACATTTGTATGAAAAGGTAAATTAAATATCAATGTATTGTATGAAAAACACATTTCAATCATTTTACCTATTTGGAATTCTAATTCTCCAATCTATATTTTTATTTTTATTTTCTCTTGTTATCCACTTCTATTCACAGGCTGTTATTTACTGGACGGCATGACAGTGTGAACCTCATTTACCAATTATCAGGACGAAGGATGTCTTCGAGCTCCACGTCTCCATCTTCTGCCTCATCAAGTGATGACGAAGTTATTCTTAATCGTGAAGGAAACAAAGGAATCATTATTTTGAATAGACCTAAAAAATTGAATGCTCTAAATATCTCAATGGTTCGTAAAATATATCCACAATTAAGAAAATGGGAAATGGACAATTCAATGAAGATGGTCATAATCAAGGGAACTGGAGATAAAGCTTTCTGTGCTGGCGGAGATATTAAAGGTGACACTCACTCATATAACTTTGAATATCATCAATGATGACACTGCCTTCATTTAGTTAATCCCATTCGTGTACAACCGTAGCATAATCAGCAGTAGATCGAATATTGATAAGTTACAATCTTCAAATTATTTTATAGTCCTTAATTATATTTCTTTTTGTTGTATAGTTCTAAAATTTCGAATGTTATTAATGATCTTGTCTGATATCATTTATTCATGATTGGTTTCATGAATTACTTTGACATTTCCTTTTTGTTTAGTTAATCTTTGTTAAAATCATGAGGTTTTGTTTCTATACTAACAGAGATTGCTCAAGCTGGTCATGGATCACCACTTGGATTAGAATTTTTCCGGGAGGAATACCGCCTAAACAATCAAATAGGTTCCATGGCTATTCCTTATGTGGCACTATTGAACGGAATTGTCATGGGTGGCGGTGTTGGTTTATCTGTACACGGAGCTTATCGAGTTGCTACTGAAAAAGCAGTTTTTGCTATGCCTGAAACATCAATTGGTTTTTTCCCTGATGTTGGTGGATCTCATTTCTTGCCTCGTTTGCCTGGTAAACTTGGTCTTTTTCTCGCACTAACAGGCGGACGTTTGCACGGTAGAGACCTTTTTAAAGCAGGGATTGCCACTCATTTTGTATGTTCTGATCGATTAGAAGAATTGGAAAGTGATTTGCTCAGGATGAAAGATCCAGGTATTTATTTTTGGTTATTTTAAAAAATTTGCAAAAGAAAAGAAATGCTTGACTTTGTCATAACTCATTTATCTTTTTAAATTCAAACAGATTTAAAAGGAATTGATTCTCTACTTACAAGGTATCAGGAGCAGTGGGAAGCTGATTATAAGAAAGAGTTTTCTCTTAAACAGTACATAGGAAGAATCAATTCAGCTTTTGGAGCCGCTGAATCTGTTGAGCAAATTATGGAAAATTTGTCGAAAGATTCTTCTGATTGGAGTAAACAGCAACTTGAAATATTGAAATCTGCCTCACCAACAAGTCTGAAAGTCACCTTTAAAGCGCTACAGCAAGGCTCAATGATGTCCCTTCCTGACTGTCTTAAAATGGAATATCGTATCGCACATAGAATGATGCACATACCGGACTTTTTCGAAGGAGTCAGAGCTGGTTAGTTATTAGAGCTATGATTTTTTTTGTTTTTTCATGAAATACGTTCATTCAGTTAACTAACGAGAATTGATAATTGACTTGAACATAGAAATGATAAAATCAGTTTCCTTATCGGTCAAATAATTACAAGTGTAGGGTAACTTATAAAATACACTCGTTAAAAAATCCGTGTTAGTCTGGACTTTATCCTTCATTAACCTGATAAAATTAATTTAGCCAAATGATTATCTTTTCAGGTATTTTCAGTTATTAAGGGGATTCTAACAGCTTCTTCATTTGACATTAATTTAGTTTCCCCTGTGTTTTTACACATGATATGTTGGCCTTGCATAAATCTCAACAACCACTCTCATCAAGTAAAAGATTGCTTAAGTCATATGAAAAGAGCAACAAATAGAAGCAACGGTTTATTCAAACATTTTCAATGTTATTTATGATTACCTAGTTAACGTTGACTGGATGTTTGCCAGAAATTATACAAATTTTCAGATTTCAGCTTATTTATTGAATATCAAATACCAAAAAATACCCTTGCATATTTTCCATATTTATTCATCTTATGATTAACCTATTTGACTGGCTAACATTTAAACTAACTCTCTTTTTTCTCTTTTTTAATTGAAGCTCTGATTGATAAAGATAAAAACCCCAAATGGAAACCAGATAGGCTTGAAGATGTCACAGAGGAACACGTTAATGCTTATTTCAATCCATCGGATCCTCAATTTAAAGAGTTACAATTGTAGTTTATGATGGACCATGTTAACGCTTTAAAACTTTACTAAACTACATAACATTTGAAACGGAATAAAATATATTATCAATGTTGGATTCACGGTTAAAAGTACATGACAGTTCAATATACGAAGGAAATAAGAGGAAAGGGACTAAGGAGAGGTAATTCGTCATGAAGAGGACAAAGTAAACGACATCAGATGCAATTTAAATTCGAACAGGAAAAACAAATCAAAAAGAGATTAGTTGTGATTTATGAAGCAATTTTTTCCCCTTCTCATGTTCTAAAGAAATCTATATATTTCTTTTGTTGGTTACATTTCCTCTTCTAATTCAACACCCTCTTCAATCCTACCTTAAAAATTATTGAAAAAGTAAAAAAATCAACAAGAAAATGCCAAAATAAAAAGAGTATGTATACAATAATAATGTATATAATATTGTTTACATTAACCAAAAGAAGCGTCCTAAGCAAAGAGTTATACTCTTTGTACCTGAGAGAGTTCCATCTTCATATTCAATTCAACCTTAAAGCTGATGTAACCCATTAATTTTGAATTTTGTTTATTGATAAATTAGTTATAATAATTGAGACTATGTAAGAATATTTAATGAAAAATTATCTTCTAATTCTGCGCTTTGAGAAAAGCAACAGAATTGAAAAACTTATTGTTTGATCCATTAACGTTCTGTAAATGAGAGTATCATTAAAGATTTGATTTAGAAAGTGATTTATAACAAAAAAATTCAAGATTGTACAAAGAAAGATTTATTCCTCGGTAAACAATTGGGAGAATAGCTTTTATACCAATTTTCTTATCAAATACGTATACTTTTCAAGAGATTGAATAACATTCAGATATTTTTGATAAAATAAACGAAAATTAAAGTTAAATTAAGAACAATAAGGCTTTAATTGGTCTTATCATCATTCAATCCATTGATGATGATAAAGTTGTGGAATATAATGAAATCATCAGCGTGAATCGAAATCACTCTTTGAACGAGATTTTCTACTAATTGAACCTTTATTTGCTGATGATGGTGACAAAATACTTGTTCCCGAACTAACTGATGGTCCTTTTGTTAGATTTGATTTACTTCGCTGTTGTGTTGATCTTTCTTTTTCTTTTTTACGTTTCAAACTTTGTTCTTTATGTTCTTTTTGAAGATCCTTTTCACTTAAATCCATGTTGATAACCCGTTCAATGAGGAATTCTTCCGTCAAATATTTGCTTGGAATGTTTTTAAGGGCAAACAACGTTTCATATGCTGATACACATTTAACCCGATCTTCATGGCGACCTAAAACACTGGAAATTAGGATGATGGCTACTTTGAAAATTACCACAATTCCTTCACAAAAGAACATGTCCCAAACACGTAACACACAGGGCCAAGAAAGTGTTCGTGAAAAGAAACACATAAACCATTCTGTCATATAAAGTACTGGATCAATTGATTGTTTCTTAAACAATTTATAAATTTGAGGATGAAATTTTTTAACAAAACTAGACAACATTTGACCATGAAGTTGAATTGCTTCTAACCCAGGTGAAAAATAACCAGGAACATAATGATCACAGATTTGTAATAAACACCAAAAGGCATCTTCTGCTGGCATTTGCATAAGAAGAACAGAAGCTAATGGTGCTTGACCCTGACAATAACCAATATCAGGTTTGATCACAGAGAAGGCTTTTAAAATTCGATATAGATCTTCTTGTCCAGAACCATTTTCTTGAGCAAACATTTCATGAGATGGAAATTGACGATTCAAATCTTTACGAATCTCATCATTTATCTTCTCATCACCCGGTTGTCCATCCAATTTGGCAAACAATTCTGGATTTCTCTGTTTCTGTTTATGTCCAGCACACAAATAAAACCATGCTTTACCTCTAACTGAATCTGGAATTCCTTTCCTACAACGAGTTCGTAATTTTTTCCATTTTTTGTGTATATATTCATCCCAATTCGAAAACATATGAAGCCATTTTGATTCACGTTTGCGAGTGATCTCTATTAAAGATAAATTGTTCATATCATCAGATAAACCTTTGGATTGAGGATCATTGATGTAAAACCCAAATCGGTCTAATTTTGTAGCTGATATGGATGATGATGAAGGTCCATCATCATTTACTTTACTTTTGCTTCCATTACTTGCACTGATAAGATTGTTCTTGTAATTAGATGTCCGCCTAACTGGAGAACTGTAGTCATCATCTTCTTCATCAGAAGTATCCACGGCACCATTATTAGTTCCTGTTGTTGATTTCTCCAATGCAGCGGCTGCTGCTGCGGTCATGGCTGACTTTGATATGCTACCATTGTTTGAATACCCTGTATTATTGTATGTATAATGATGATCATGATGATGGTGGTACATTGAGGATGATGATAAGTTTGTTATTGAACGCTTTTGATTTGAGATTGTGCTAATTACAGCGGCTGATTGAGGTGAAGTTGATGATGGTATAGATTTAATTGCAATTTTTGATGACAAGGTGGAATTGTTTTTACCGGATAACCGAGATTCATCAGAATAATTACTATCAAGAGTATTACCACCATTTACTATTCCAATTGATTTACTTGTTGCACGACCAGAAGCAGCCGCAGTAGCTGCAGCTTCAGCGGCAACGGCCCTCCAAGGTCCAATATTACCTCTGCTTGATCTTTGTGTCATGGCTCTATCCTAAAAGAGTGAAAAAACAAGTTTTGAAAGAAAGAAGAAAAATTAATTAGATTAACCATGTGAGACCACCACGCGGAAGTTGAAATTATTTCATCCCATCATTCAACTAGAACAGCAAACAATTGGATGAAATTCAATAAATTGAGTGTGTGATCATTGAATCAGCTAATCAACACAAAAAAACAGAGAAAATGAAAGCTGATTAGGGAATAGAGTTAGGGTTCCGAATCTATTTCAAAGGTTATATGTACTTTCAGATGTGAGTTGGTGTATCTCTAGTCTTTGTATTTCAAATCACAACCACAATCGTATCAATTGCATTAAAATTAAAGTTGCTGAAGTAGTAGTTGTTGCTATTGCTGCTGCTTCCATTTAACTGTTAATATTGTCATTTAACTGTATTTCTTCAAGGATCAAGGTAGGCAAAAAAGCCAAGGCGTGGCACTTTAAGTAAAAACGTATTTGAAATTGGTTAGTACATCAAGTTTAAGGATGAAAGATGAGACAAGTGATCAATCCAAATGAAAACTACAACACAGCTGAATCAAATAGATGAGAAAAAAACCTTTTTCTATTCCTCTCTTGTTTTTCTGCAACATTTCCCTAACATTTTCAAATCTTTTTTCTTCTTTTTCATTATGTGTCACTGTTTACAAATTAATGAACAATTAAATGAGATTAAATTTGCTTTGAGTATGTATCCAGACCAAATAATAATTGACGATGAAGACCTGAAATGCTGCGTTGAGCAGGATGTTATTGATGAAAATACTGCGACGCTGGTTCATACTCATCCATCGACTTTTTACTTTCGTAACAAAGATGCAACAAACACTTATGAAATTCACTTCTCATTGGATAGAGATTATCCACTTGATGGAAAGATCGCTTGTTTGGTAAGAATCTATGACATTAATGAGACGAGATATTCTGATAATCAACAGGTAGTGTTACATTTAAAGCAACACAAGGAGCAGCAGAAACAGCAAAAACAACAGAAACACCAACACTTACAAGCTAATTGCGTTAAAAAAGCTGAATCCAAGATTAATCGTCAACTGTCAGCGCACATTTTCACTAGCGAATTTATTGATGTTCTTGGAGTAATACTTTGGGTTCAAGAATGGTTAACAGATTATTCAAAAGGCGAGAAAGAAGATCAAAAAGAGAGAGTGGATGTTGAAGATAAAAGAGAAGAAGGAGAAAAGGAGAAAACAGATGATAGAAATAATATTGATGATACAGATAATAGTGATGATGAAACCAAGGATATATCAAATGAAGATGGTGCAAAATATTGTTCACAAAGATACAATCCAATCACCGATAACGGAACCAAACAAAATGAAAAATTGTTTAAACAGCAACCATCAACCTCGCAACAAGATGGGAACACTCAATCAGGTAGCTATTATTTTCATTACGTCAACTTGGCTAGAAGTCTGTTTGTTTCCTGTGTTACAAGGCACATTGTCCATCGAATCAACAATATAAGAATGTTTTCACTATATTACTCTTACAAACTGACGTTTTCTCTCCTTTTCTATTTCTCATTTCTTTTTTTCCTTCTCCCCACTCTCTTTCTTTCTTTCTCTCACTTCTACTGTAAGTTAGTAATGTAAGTTACTAGCAAGCAAACATACAAGCGTGTCAAGGCATAACTAAAACCACTCAGTTGCTTCTAATAGTGACTGAGGACGTGTACAGTTGTTTTTACTGTCTATCTATCACCATCACAATGTTATATGTTACTGTTATCATTACCTATTACTGTTATGAATGTTAACTAAAAAGTAGCAAGTAATGATCATTTTAGACACAAGTTGAAAGTCTACCGAAAGAGAAAATTTAGACCAAATATTTCTTTCTGGCTTTCTTACTCCGAACCAATTGAGGTTAAAAAGTAGTTCTTCTGGTTCACTACCTGCTTTAAAAAGATGATAATGGTTGGTAGGAGTCGAAAAAATAGACAGTTTGCTCCATGAAACGGTGAAATAATGGCAAAAACTTAAAGCATGTAAATTGAAATAGTTAGATGAGATTCACAATGGACAGCAAAATTAGCTAAATCAACAATTCAATTGACTGAATTAATGACAAAAGAAGTACTAAAATGATAAGCTAACAATAAAAGTATCTTTTAGATCAAAATAGCAATAAAAAAGACGAAAGGTATGATGAAACTCAAACAATTTTGAACAGTTTTAATTGACAATCGAAGATATGAGACCCACTAATTTGATAAAGATCAATTTGAATCATAAGGTTCTAAACTAATAGTGCTTTCACCAATGATGAAAAGGTTATTGGATTACTTATGGAGTTTTGTTTTCCTTTGAAGAAAACAAAAAGCTGAATAAAAGGCGTTATCTTTGAAATCTGTTAGAGGATGATATCATAGTTGAATGCTAAGTGATCAAGGGTTTGATCACGAGTTAGATTGACAATGTAATGGAATCGACTAAAGGAGCCAATTATTAAATTGATAAGTAAACGCAAGGGTTAAAATCGAAATGAGAACTAAAAAATAAATATTTTTCATACATTTCTGATCTGATATGATTCCATTTTGACGTATAGTTGTCACCAATGTAGAATTTCTGAGTTAATTATCCGTCTGATGTAAAGTATTTTTATTACCATGTATTTGCTGGTAGCATATAGATATTATTCATAAATAAACAACATCTGTGAGTTGAAACCATGATAATAATAGAAGATTAAAAAACAACACAAAATGTAAACTCAACAGGTTTCTTTATCCAAGTTATCCTTGATTGTAAATAATTAGCACGTGATTCTGGTTAAACACTCGTTGATTCAGTAAAAAAAGAAATCAAACTTTAATTTGATCACGTTGAAAACTATTTTTCTGAAATTAAACGAAACAGATAAATATTAATAAGCAAAATTGTCATTTAGATCAACTTTTATCAAACCAAAAGAACAAGTAAAGGCTATGAAAAATAACGAGCAGAAGAAAGTAGCAGTTAGAGTTGAACCTTGAAGATGTTGAAGTTATTTAGTTGTAGGCCGATGGTTTTCATCTCATTGATTCAAGATATTGTTGTTGATAGTGATAGAAGCGATAAAAAGAATTAATTATATATAAATATTTGATAAAACCATAATCAAGAAAATAAAAAGAAGAAAAAAATGTGAGCACAAAACTAATGAACTGTTATGTTGAAGCAAATCTGTACGAGTAAAAATATGGTAAAGGAGAAAACCGGAGAAAAGTGGTGGGAATAAAAATGATGATGATAAATATGGCGATGCAAGTTCACTTTGATTGGTAACACAATTATTTAGTTTTCACTTTGTTCACTTGTTAACTTTATGAGTCTAAATTGTTCCGTATTGAAATAACCTTCTCTCAATTAATAATACGTTTTTAATGTTAATGTTTTGTTCCAATCATCCGTTGTTTTGTGTTGTTGCTTTTCTCACTTGTTTACAGTTTCATAATGATTATTTTGGAAACTTACCTTGGTGTTAGCTAATTGAGTGGCACTTGGTGATCAAACCTTACTGTGTTGACACTCCTCTGGATTCCAGTTTGTTCCCGTCGTTCATTGATGACCTTGAGTTGTTTATCAAATTGTTATTCTTTTCCTAAAGATTCAGACAATCCGCATTCAAACTGAATCAAAGCAATCTTATCCTCTTCCAAATCGTAGATCAGAAGAGATGGATTCTCATAATTGAAAAAAATGATTTTACAATAAAATAAGGGGTCTGTAGTTGAGCGCCCTCTATTATTGTACACCCACTTCTTATCCTAACTTTTATCCTAAAACTTATCCAAACCCCAAAAACACCAATCTAACAATAGCAGGAAAACTTTCTCAATTTCAAATCACTTTTGTAAAATTATAGTTACGAATCATGTAACATTGAGCATGTTTATGCATAGTGGCATTGAGGCTTGCGATACTAGGCTTGCTTTTGGAATGAAGATAACAGAATAAAACATTTGGCTTTCTCGTAATGGGAAATTAATAAAGCTTAGTAATTAATTGTATCTTTTGTGGTTAACAAACCTTGTGAAGTTAAGGTAAATCATTGTAATTTAATTGTTCAATGCATCTCTTGATGGGTTGAATTAACGCTTAACAAGGATATTAACCTCGTGGTGATATATCAATCAAACATATGTCAGTTACAAAACATTTTTTTCAACTTTAACCTGTTAGCTCGTCTATTTGTTTCAAGATGTTCATATTTTGTACGTTTTTTTACTGTTACAATGAGATTTCTCAATGCGTCAATGTTTCAAAGAGATTTGATAATTATTTATTAATTAATTGATAATCATCACTTTCTTTCATTGAACAGATTGTCGTCTTTGGATTTACAGTCATCATATTTACAGTAAAACAAAGCGTAAAATAATCAACGATGAAGCCAGTTATGGGTGTTTGACTGGTTTTGTTCGCCCTGGTAAACCAGGTAAGTGTTCAGTCTTTATATTTACACTACTATCTAATTGTAATCTACAATCTTTGATTGATAACCATCTCATCTTCACCTGGGCTCATGATGATGACGATCATAGATTTGAAAGAGATGTTATTATCAGGACTATTATTGTTTCCACCATTTCTTTTGTTTTCCAACTGCGTGTGCTATCGCTGTATTGTCTATTAGGTTTATTTCTGTCCATTTCCTAGAATCAAATTAACCATTTTATGCTTATTATTGTTCCTTTTAAAGTTTAATTATGAGCTTACGTTCCAATCAATGTTATACTCAATTATATTACAACACTAATCTAAAATTTTTGTTACTTTATTCATTCATTGTAATGTTTGCAGCTAAGCAAAACCATTTATTTCCAATAATAGTAAGCAAACAATGGGTCTAAATTAGTTTCACTCAAATTGATGTACAAAATGTGTTTAGTCAAAATTCAAATAACAAGAAGATTGTTTATCAAATTATCCGTTTAATCAATCAGTGTTCATCAATTAACTTACATGCAAAAAATGTACATGTAATGTAAATAGATATGTTGCTTTTTATCATTTAATAGACAGTTTAAAGTTGTTTAATCCATTTCCTTTGCTACACCTTAACTTTCATTATTGTACCTCAAACTAACCATCACTTTGATTTTCATATCGATTATCTTGATTTGAATGACTCAATCATTGCTCTTGCTGACATAATTAATGATGATTTATTACCTCGTTTTCAGGTTTCATTTGCGTTGAAGGTTTTGAAGATAATTGTGAAGGCTTCTGGAGGAAAATTAGAAGCTTAAATTGGCATAAAATTAGCTTGATTGTTAAGGAATATCCGATCAATGGACCAATCTATGAAAAATTTGAAGATATACCAATGGATAATTCATCTTTCATCCGATATTTGGATCAACATGGAGGCAGTCATATAATCAAAGATTATCTTGGACTTTCGAACTGAATTTTATAACAAGGCATATAAAACTGAAATTAGATTGAAATTATTCAATATGACAAAAGTTCAATCAGGTTTAATAATTAGCTCAGTGCTACATAATTCCGAATATGTTTCATCACCTGAACTCAGATTGCCGAAAATTTATAAATAAAAAATATGGTGGATTAGTGTAGGACCCATTATAATTTGTATTTATGATCAAAATAAATTATCCTTTTGCTAGATTTAATTTACTTCGTTCTTGGATTGGTAGTTCTTTCCTTTTGTGTATCTCAAACTTGTATTTTTTGGCTCTTTATGCCCTTTCTGAAGATCCTTTTACCTAAATCCATGTTTAATCACTTGTTCAATGTGGAAATAGTATAATGTGAAAAACCTTTCAGTTAAATATTTGTTTGGATTATTTTTAAGAGCGCAAAACGTATGTTGTATGTTGATCCACATTTGAGGAATTAACTTTTCTAATCACCTTCTAATTACCTTCAATTATTTGCTTTGCGAGAAAGCAAAGAATTAAAAAATTATTATTTATTCATTAGCGTTATTAACGTATTATATCAATTATCAAAACGTATTCTCTTCAAGAAATTGATTAACGTGAAGAAAATTTACGATAAAATAAAAAAAACAACAATAAAGTTTTCTTAAGTTTCCTCATCATCAATGATTCAAATGTTAGGATGGAAATATGATGGAATCATCAATGGGAATCAAAATCACTCTTTGAACGAGATTTTCAACGAATTTAACTTTTATTTGCTGATAATATAATAGTAACGAAACTAGACAACATTCGACCAGGTGAAAAATAACCAGGAACATAATGATCACAGATTTGTAATAAACACCAAAAGGCATCTTCTGCTGGCATTTGCATAAGAAGAACAGAAGCTAATGGTGCTTGACCCTGACAATAACCAATATCAGGTTTGATCACAGAGAAGGCTTTTAAAATTCGATATAGATCTTCTTGTCCAGAACCATTTTCTTGAGCAAACATTTCATGAGATGGAAATTGACGATTCAAATCTTTACGAATCTCATCATTTATCTTCTCATCACCCGGTTGTCCATCCAATTTGGCAAACAATTCTGGATTTCTCTGTTTCTGTTTATGTCCAGCACACAGATAAAACCATGCTTTACCTCTAACTGAATCTGGGATTCCTTTTCGACGAGTCCGTTTTTAAAGGCAAACAACGTTTCAAATGCTGATACACATTTAACCCGACTTTCATGGTGACCTAAAACACTGGAAATCACGCACAATTCCTTCACAAAAGAGCAGATCCCAAACTCGTTAAATGCAAGGCCAAGAAAGTGTTCGCGTAAAGAAACACATAAACCATTCTTCAACATAAGGACTGGATCATTTGTTTTTTAAACCATGCATAAATTTGTAAATTAAAAACTATACATTTGACCATGTTGGATTGTCATCAACCAAGTGAAAAATAACCACGAATATAATTTGAGGTGAATTGGACGTTTACATAGATATAATTGAATAAATTTAATTAAAAAATTCATTGGATTTTATTTGATGATTTTAAATATGATTTCATTGGTTTAGGTGTTTGTAAATGTGAACATAAAAAATAGCTTAATCCCTGTGAACAAGAACAAATACACCCAAACAACCTAAGACAAGGTATTTAAATTTAGGATAATCATTCATTAGAATAGTCACTATACCCACATATGGAACAAACCCTCTTGCCCGGCCGACTATATCTTTCTTTTGTAGCCAAAGTTGGCCTGGAGCGTAAAGTCCTCGATCATCTATGGAATTATTATCACCTTTGGTCAGTATTTTAACTGATCCATCTTCTTTCTCGTGTAATTTTAAAACTCTATGGACAATTGGGATTTCCCTGCCCTCCACACGGAAAACCACAATGTCACCAACTTTTATTGGATCCTCTCGGTAATTAGTTAAAAAAAGTAGATCACCTCTGTGGAATGCAGGCTCCATACTTCCACTAAGTACAACTACAATCGGACTTTCACTTCCCGTCAAAACCATTAAACCTTTCCAGATCATCAGGGCGGAAGAGACGATCATTCCAAAGTTAAGAAATTGGTAATAAATCTGGCGAAAATGGTGTAAGCAATGTCATATATTGACGAATGAAGAAAAGCAATAAAGAAAACAATAATTAGTACTTGTAATTGCAAAATCAAAACATACGTTATTTTGAAATTAATATTTGGGATCAACCTGGTAAGACCACAAAGGCTGATTTTATATAAACAAAACAGAAAAATATGAGGTATAACATTTTACTTACCTGGCGAGCTGTCATACGTCTGATGTCACTCAGACCTAGGCTATCTAATATTTTATCCATAATTAATTAATTGTATAACAATTGGATCAGTCAATTACAACAAATTAAATGACCAAAATTTGCAAGAACACGTCAAGTCTTCACTTAACCACGGTTTAGTTTAAACCAATCAGAAGTAGGGAATGTATTCTAATTGAGCTTTTGCAGAAGGGGTTCAAATTTGAAATTTCATTGCTTCTTGAAATTGACTTTCTTATAAGCTTAAACAAATACACAGCTGAAAAAGAGAAGTAAGTTTATTATC
The DNA here is from genome assembly GCA_036759885.1 of Tetranychus piercei. Taxonomy (NCBI): domain Eukaryota; kingdom Metazoa; phylum Arthropoda; class Arachnida; order Trombidiformes; family Tetranychidae; genus Tetranychus; species Tetranychus piercei. Next base: position 25,236,509 of record CM071877.1, read on the forward strand.
GGTTATTTAGACCAAAAATCTTAGCTTTTTTCTGTACTCTCTGCTGTATTTCGGTCGATTTAGGTTTTAATTACTTGGTTTGTTATTAATGTTGTGTTGTTTTGTGGAGTCTACTTTGATAATTTGATCTGTCTCTGATTGTCTTCGATAATGGAAAGCAAAAGATAACCAAGTATTCAAGCTTTGAATAGCAATCTTCTTTTCATTATGCTATGTTTTTGTGGTAAGTCAAGTTTCATTCGACCATTTAGATTAATCTTTTTCAATGCAGTGCTTTTGATTTTGTTGTCTTGATTTATATTTGTGTCATTGAGATTTCTTACGCTTTTTCAATTCGTCTCGCATTTCTTGTATCATTTAAATTAAACTATCCTTTCTTTTCCTGCAGAAGAGGATGAATTATATATTTTCTCTATGTCGTCCATGGAAACTTGTGCTATCTGCAAACTATCTTAAGCCAACCTGTGATTTTTTTCCTACTGCTAAAAATATAGTCAAGTGCAATTATAAGATGTCATCTGCTAGTAGTGATACAATTGAAGACCAGCCCGTGAAGGGTGATACATTCCATTCTAAAAAAGCATTAATACTGACCAAATTCTCAAGATATGAATTTGAGAAAAGAACTAATCCTAATTTAACCGAAGAACAATTGATTGATAAGGTTTGTGGATTTAAAATCTTATTAGAGAACTCATCAATACTTACAAGTTATGTTTTATTCACTGTTCATAGCTTCAACGTCGGGGATCTGATTATAGGAATTTACTTCATCATCATCAAATCCATTGCAATTCTCGTGACAAACTAAAATTAGCCCTTGAGAAAAGAGGTTTAGAAGTGAGAATGGTGAATAGACTTGATTATAATAAATCAAATGTTGATTGGGCTGATGTAATATTTACGTCAGGTGGAGATGGCACTTTTCTCATGGCAGCGAGTCACATTAATAGTCCTGATAAACCTATAATTGGTATTAATAGTGATCCATCTCGTTCAGTTGGTCATCTTTGTTTACCTGCACAGTATTCAAATGATTTGGATTTAATGTTGGACAAACTTTATTCCAACAAATTCAAATGGTTTTATCGTCAAAGGATTCGCGTAACTCTGGAAGGTGTTAATGCAGAAGATGATCCAATAGAATTACATAATCAACAATTAATGTATCCAGAATATCGTTATCTCGAGGCTGATGAAAAAATGATTTGCGACCATTCACCCGGAAGAGTTTCTCCACCACTATGTACATCAACGAATCCACCTACATCATCTGGATCATGCTGTATATCACCGTGTTCATCACCACACATATCATCCTCATCTCAATCGGAAAATGTCTCTAAAAGTTCAAGAAATCAAGGGAATAAGATCAGACAATTGCCTGTTCGAGCTCTAAATGAATGTTTTGTAGGAGAAAGCTGTTCTTCGAGAGTTTCATATTATGAATTCTCTGTTGATGGAACACCTAGATATAAATTTAAAAGCTCAGGAGTTACAATTTGCACCGGAACAGGTTCCACTTCTTGGTCTTTCAACATTAACCGATTAACTGTACAGAATGTTAAACAGTTGTTCCAAATAATTCATGAAGAAACTGGACAGAATATGGCTTCAGATGAAGAGACTGTCAAATTGGTTACAAAACGCTTCAACGATTCCTTAATTTTTGATGCTTCCAAACCTATTATGGCTTACACCGTCCGAGATCCTATCGTAACTGGTTCCAATGATGAGTATACTCGAGGATTTGCATCTAAAATTGAAATTAGATCCCGAATGTTTGATGCCTGTGTTGTTATTGATGGTGGGCTATCTTATCGTTTTAATGATGGGACCATCGCTAAATTTGAAATATATGAAGAAGATGCTCTCAAAACTGTCCAACTTTTTTCGTAATAGTGATTTTCATTGTTTTTCATTAAAAATGAATTTTCAAATCTTAAATAACTAGTAAATAATATTTACTAATAAACATTATTAAAAACAGGCCGACTTTTTTTCACCACACCACCACTTTATCCACCACATTTGTTATCAAATTTTTTTTATCACTCGAATCCATCAGATTGTTCACCGCTTTCCGGATGTGTTAGATTTGACAGTGCGAGGGACAATAAGGTGAAAAAGTGTTTGAAAAATAGATTGGAAAAGTGGGGAACAATGGGGGAAAAAGCCGATACCCTCTATTTGTTTTTTTTTCAATAATAATATAAAGTAATTTCTAGTAAAAGTTGATTTTCCTTCATAATTTTAGTTTATTTGCAGTTTAGTGTAGAAAGCTAAGAAGCTTTAAAGTTTAGAATGAGTTAACTTTGGAAGATCAACAACTTTGCTCTCTAATAATTCGTTTATATTATTTTTTTCAAAGCCATATTCTTGAAGGAATTTAAAGATATCTTCGATTTGCTTTTCAACTAAAACTGGATTAGCTGATGTTCTGGTCAGACGAGGAGCGGGAACAGGCATGCCATCAGCCAAAAATGATTTATTTTTTCTGTTGTGATCAAACTCTGCAGCATTGTCAAAATCAACAACAGGAGTAACACAAGCATCAGTCCCATCAAAGATGTCAATCCATTCTTTTTGTGTTTTGCTCTCAAAAATTTTTGTTAACTTTTCTCTCATAGTTTGATCAATTATTCCTGGATAATAATCACCTTTGAGGCCTACTTTTTCAATAAAAATTGCAAAAAATTGAGGCTCTAAAGCTCCAACTGCCATGTATTTATCGTCCAGGGTTTTATAAACTGAATAGAAAGGAGCTCCCCCATCGAGTAAGTTTTCACCAGGTTTGTCAGGATTGGGCCACATGAATTGTTTGAATAAAGGATTGTTCCTAGATTCACGAATATATGACGCTAAATAGCTACAGCCTTCAGTCATATTTGCATCAACTACTTGGCCCAAACCTGAAGTATTTCTTTCAATCAAAGCCATTGTTATACCAAGAGCACATGAAAGCCCCCCAGCAGCAAAATCAGCAAGAATATTTATTGGTGGATTCGGTAGTGAATTTTTTCCGAAGGCTTTGAACAACGAAAGTAAACCTGACACAGATAAATAGTTTATATCATGTCCAGCTTGTTGAGAAAGTGGCCCTTGTTGACCGAATCCAGAAAGACGAGCGTAAATGAGTCGATTGTTTGATTGCATCAATTTTTCAGGGCCTAATCCCATCTTTTCCATCACTCCTGGTCGATAGGGCTCAATAATGACATCAGCTTGAGAGCATAATTTTTCAATGACTTTGATGCCTTCAGAACGCTTTAAATCAAGCTGTAGGCATTTTTTTCCTCTGTTGAGAAGAGACTTCAAAGGATCTCCGCCAATCTTGTGAAAAAACAAGACAAATAAATCAATTTGAAAAATCAATGCAAGTTGAGCTTACTCTATCAATTCTAACGACATCGGCCCCAAAATCACTTAAAATCATGCCGCAAAAAGGAGCAGGAGCAAGACCAGCAAGTTCAATCACACGGACATTTCTTAAAGCCATTTTATTTTTTGGCCTGGTTAACTGATAAAAGTTTGATCAAAGTTACAAAGTTTGGGCTTAAAAATTAAACCAAGTTTTCAGTTGAACGGTTTTAATACTCAGCTGATTTTGTCGCTTAGTAACTGTTTGCATACTACCAACATCGATGATATACACCGTTGTCTGCGATAAGTTTTACGGAGAATAACGAACGAAACCACAAGAGATTGTACTTTATATCCCATTTCATTTATGTTATCATTCAATATTTGGTACAACTTTTACTGCATGATACATGTTCTAGTACACTAGAAAAAAGCAAAACTTACAATTCTTGTTGAGAATACAAAAAATCTTTGATCTTGTATCTAAATTCTTATATTTGACATGTAGTCATGAAAGGTAATTTGACTACACTTAAGATGGCTAGTTGATCTTGCAGTGCTAACATTAAAACGCTAAATAGAAAACTATTGCCCAAAAAGATTAAACTAGCGAGGAAAGAAATTTTATTTTTTACTGAATTTTTTTCAGCAATTCGTAGAAGCCGTCTATTATGCATTTCCTATTATGTGTGTTATTGTATTAATGCTCGCCCGTCTACAATAGTTGGTAATTAGTAATTGCTGATTATTAAAATGTTCACAATTCGCTGGTCTAAGCTTCTTATAGTCTTTTATTTTCGTCTCTGAGTCTTATTTAAATGTAAACGATGTATTTTGTAAAATAGTCAAAATATCATGTACACCGTGATCCATTTGGTTGGAACAAACAAAGATGACTCATAACTTTTTTATGTCATAAACTGAAGGGGTTGTCTACTCAATACGTTCAATCGTTTCTTTATTTTTAAATTTTTCTTACGTTTCTACGTTATTAGATAACAGCCCCTTCGATTAGTCATCTTTGTTTGTTTGTACCGCTACCGGTGTTAATTTTTTGTAATAACATCAGATGGAATTGCTCTATGATCGATCTTTTCCGCCTCGACCCTCTGTCGGGCAAAACTGTAATAAGTTTGCTTCTTGCTTTTAATAAATGTTCCAACCAAATGGATCACGGTGTATGTTCAGAGAAAATCGGAAGTCTGTTTTGTGTTGACAAAGATAGCAAATATTAAAACTGTTTTATAATTACCGAGTTATAAACAAATAGCGAATTATTAAGAGTCTCTGGGAAAATTTATTCAGATTTTGGTTGAATATTATTAATAATAATTTCCATACATTTTAATGTTGATCATACATAAATCGGTTAAAGGTGTTTAAATGCGGCAATATTTTGCCGCGAGCCGCTAATTTGATCAACTTAGAAGTTGAATATTTTTATTGAACTGAAAAATGTCATTTATATATTAGCAATTTATAAATTAAAAATAAACAAATTTTCGTGTTTTCATAACTGAAATTTAGTTTAGTTTAGTTTATTAATGTAAGCTTGTTTTAAAATTTCATTATCGTCATTTACTCCAACAATCGGATCCAACAAAAATTTTATCCATCAATTTGTGCATATTATTGAAAAAAAAATTCTTATAGATTTGCGGACGTTTCATATTTCTCTTTTATGTATATGGATTTCAAATACATTTATCATACAGTGCTTTTGCAAAATAATCACTTAGTCCAAATAACGAAATAAATTCATTTCATTCAATAAATATATTTCAATGGACCAATTGATTGAACAATGAATAAAATAATAAACTTGGTTTTAAGATAAACTTTCCTCAGGTAATGTCAAGAACTATTATAGCTACAATTATTGACAGAAATAGATTTAAAATTTTAGAGAGAATGAGATTTTTTACACAAAATTCAAGCTGGCATAAGATTTTTTAGATATTTACAAATTATTGAATGATTTGATTAATAGCAATATTAAAGATATCTTTTTTAAACCAACATTTTTCCATTAATAAATTAAATTTTAAAACATTATTGGCTTTTCTTTACGGGCATCAATCACGTATTGAGTGAAATTTTTCAAAAATTTTGGGTATTCACGTTTATAAAGAGCTCGTAAGACAGATGCTGGAGCCCATCCTCCGGGGTTAACTATTTAGAATAAAGCAAAGTAAAATTTAATATGATTGGATGAAATTAATATCGAAAACAAAAAGAAAAGAAAATATACTTACTCGTCGAACAATAAATTATTTTACAGACTAAATTATCTCTAGTAATTTGTTGACCTTCTTTGGGTGTTTCAATGAAAGTTTCACATGTTAAGCTTACTGTCATTTTCATTCTCACACATCTACCGAGCTGTTGAGTCAAGAAAAATAAATAAGATTAGTCACTTGATTAAATAAAATAAGTAGAGAACTTACAGGAATGTCACTTCGATCTGTTGAATTATTGCATACAATCCAAATGTCATCAGGATCTCTTTTCTCACTTGATGAAGGTGAGGACAATGTAAATGTTGATGTTGTAGATGAAGATGATGATAATGTTGATGCTGGTGAAGGTGAAAGTTGACTCGGATTAAGTTTACGAATGTGTGACCAAAACACTGCATCTCTTTGAGCTGCAGGCCAAACGCGTTTGTGAATTTGATGAAATACTAATGTGTTTGGATTAATTTCTTCAACAACCTTCATTGATTCTAGAGTATTTTCCCAATCCCATCGAACGTCAGGGCTGAAAAAGTGGTAACATACTTCATGACCGGTAATACCACGAACGGTATGTACAGCTTTTAATGGATCACAAACAAGTCCGTCAACGACCAGATCTCTCTTATAGAGTCTCATGTCACCCTCTGCTGCAAAAAGCTCCCAGCTACCAGACTCTCCATCACCTTCTCCCACCTCTAATCGCGCTTGTTTCAGTTGTTCTAATGTTGTTTTGTCAATTTCAAACCATAAAGGATGATCACAAACCTCTGGTAAAGATGATGATGGCTCACCAATTTCTTTCACTCTTAATTTTAACTGTCTCTTTTCTTCCTCTTGCTGGTCTTTACGATCTAACATGGCATCAACAGCGTCAAAAAATTCCTCTTCCTTTATTTTGGAATGCGGGCCTTCTTCATAATCAGGATCATTCAAGATCATCATCTTTTGAGCTTCACTGGACGTTTCTTGCAAACTTTTAACGATTTCTTCGAGCCTTTTCCTTTTTTCCACTTCTGCTTCCCATTTTTTCTTCCAATTCTCTTCTCTTTGTTGCATCAAATCCATACAATGTGATAAAGTTGCCAAGATTCCTGTTGTGGTTGCTTTAATTGTGAGAGATAAAGTTGTGAAGGTTTCACCCTTGAAGTCCAAAGACATCTGTACAACTTCTTGATTTGCATTTTTTTCGCCATCTAGAAATAAAGGAAAAACAATCAATATATAGAAATAAAGTCTAATAGAATTTGAGATTTTTATCATTTTTGAGTAAAATACCATTTTCGGTGCTTCCAGATTTGTTTGAATTTAATGGTTCCAAGGCTTCATTCGTTTTAGGAGAATTTACATCTTTAGCAGCATCTGAAAGAAAAATCAAATATGAAGTTAAAATTGTAAAACAAGTTGATTGTAACCAAATCAAATTAACTTAAAGACAATTATATCTGGTACTAACGTCTATTTGTTTGGAGGCATTTTAACGTGAAACAATTTTTTAACAAATCTATATATTTTTTGTCACTTTGAGTTCTACAACAACTGAACATTTCAAAGGTTTAAGTGTAATAAAACAAAAGTCATGTAACATCAAACATAGGAATTGTGTATTGCACTGTTTTCAATGAAATCGTTAAATAAATAACTCATTAAATATATAAAGGGGAAATATGTTTCACAACCAATATTTTATCAACATTAAGAAGATTTCAAAGATTAACAGAAATATTAGTAACTAGCAAGTATATCCGATGGATTAGAAACAACTTCAAAGTGAAGAGATAACAGTTCCCGATAATCAAATTATATCAATATCTTCCATGTCAAAAATCGAAACAAACATAGAATTTATAATCAAACAATTTTAAAGGAGATAAATCAATTAAAAATTAAATAACGTACCATTTGAATCAATAATGGATGTAGGGTTATTAGCACAGGCATCAAAATAACCTTGTAAAAGATCAACCTGCATAAAGAATGAGGATTTGAATTATGTAAACATGATAAATGAAATAAAACAAACAATTAGCTTTAAATTGTTTTTGGTGGAAAGGAGGGATTATGGTGATTATTTGTCAGAAGATACAATAATATTCATTCATTAGGTTTGACTAAAGTAAAATGGTTTTCAGAAAGGATAGGAAATATGAATTTGAGTTGATGATCACTAAAGTTATGATGATATACCTGACGAGTGAGTATATCTCGGAAAGTCTCCAATTCACTCATTTTTTCTTTTAAACATTTTCCTCGTTTGAATGATGTGACACTTATCGAGCCAAGAGAAAGAGCTGATCCATGGCGTCGCAGACTGTTGTCACTTCCATAAGCAGAATCGGTTTGCTAATTATGTTTAAGTAGTACCAATATAACCAGTAGTAGAACGAAACAAAATCAATATGATAAAGATTAGTCCAATTTTTTTGAAAAAAAATAAACAAGATTTATACTAGAGTAGAGCGCCTAATGAACAAACCTTTTGAGCCTCTATTGCTTCCACCCATCGATTCCTTTCATCAGCTGTATCAGCTCTTAAATACCAAACATTGTCACCAAGACTAACGTCAAATCGACATTCGTCAAATTCGTGTAGCTGACAAGAAAAAAATATAAAGAATAATATTAGCAATGAATAATACTGTAGCATAATAATAATAATAAGTCAAATTTTATGTTGTTTACCTTAACATTGCATTTATTAACACACATAGCTCCTCTGAAGCCAAAATTGGTTTCATTTTCAGATTTAAAATAAGTCAAGGTTCCATCTTTGAGTACAATAAATCGCTCTTGCCATCCATGAATATAGTTAGTCCACTTGTTCAGTGTTCCTTGGTAAGTCACATTCTCATTTGGATTCAGGCCTTCATCATCGCTTAACGACAACTGATCTTCTGTCATATTCGGTTTTCCAAGAAATCTAGATAGGCTGAGACTTGGTTTATTAAGATTATATGAACAGCTAAACAGAGGTCATGTAAGTAAGGTTGATTCAAGTAGAAGTTGTACTAATATTAGACTGGAGAAGATAATCAAAACAGCAAACAAATAGCCTTTACATCAACAGTGGTTGTCAGAGTAAAGCTTTTGATAATAATAGATAGCAGAGATGATACACACTAACAATGTAACCAAAATATTAAGAATTCGTAAATTTTAGGGAATGATTGTAGATGGATACCAGCAAACACACCCTTTAAGTTTTAGTAGATACTATGGACCGGTTTCATCCGGGGTATCACAAAATCAAGAGAAAATAAAAACAAGCTTTTGAATTGTTAATTAAAACATGACTAAATGGTCGAAGAAAAAAATAATGAAGAAATAGAAAATATAGAAGACAGTTTATATCATCTCATTATTACTGTCGCTTTTACTTTTTCCATTATGATGATGTTGTTGATGATCTTATTTATGTTTTTGTTGATGTTGATACTGATGATGAAAATTATAAGGGAAATAATAATGAAGTATTGATGACATAAACTTGAAGTCCTGTCTGAAGATGTTTGAGTTTTGACGAGAGGGAACAACAAATCATAAAAAAGGTTAGCTTTAGAAGCAAAACATTTACATGTACATCATGTTAGGAGAGCAAATGATGGTTCCTCCCAAAAATACTGTTGACTGTTTCCGGTAACCTTCGACTAAATCTGTCTGAGATACAGTTATTGAGCAAATTAGGCAGATGAATTTCACAATCCATGGATTAATCATGACTCAAAATTGAAAACTAATCAATATTTTCATTTTTATACACACTATCAACTGGGCACAATTTAAATGCCATATCCAAAGAATGAAAAGCTATTGTCTATTATTCCGATTATTGCTGAACTAGAGAGAAAGTCTATTAGTAATAATTAGATTAGAGGTTATATAGTAAAACACGGCTAATTGATAACTGTAAATCTTTTCCACGAAAAAATTAAAAACTATCAATTGATTGTTCATATCTCTGAAACAAATCTTATCAAGACTTAGGTTAACAAAAGTGTTTGAAGTGTTTCATTGCAATGAAATGGTAATTTATCATTATATACAATTAATTACACGATTACATAAATCTTCCAATGAAATGGGATTCCAAGAATCATTATTCTTGCAATATATCACATCATTTTCGAAATAGATCGAAAATTTTCCAAATTTATAGACAGACTTGTTATCATAAGAACTGTTCGGAAATTGAGTAAATGGAACAGCTAGTTCTGTTGCTTTTTTATCTATTAGTTCTTCGAATGTTAAATATAATTTGTATTCTAATGTTTGGACTGGAGTTGGCACATTTGTAGCGTTTTCTTGATTGTAGTCGAGATTATGTTGATAGGTCAGTATTCCACCAGGGTCTGTAACCGCATGGTTCATCATTTCTAAAGCTTGTTTAAATGATTTTTGAATAGCTATTTGATTTCGAAGGTTATCCGAGAACATCGTTTTCCATCCTAGATACCAACGAGAAACTTCATCATAGTTAGGTGAGCATCTTAACCACTCATATAAAATATGTAACCATTTGGGGAAAAAAATTCGAACTAAAAGGTCTACAGTTATTTCAATTGGCAGCATATCTTCCCAGTCAATGAACCAGTTCCAAAGGTCTAAAATTTGTTGATGCGGATTAATCACTAGGCTTTGTAAAATAACTTCTAATTTTGGTACAATGTTATTAAGCAAGAATGTCGACCAAATATCTTCCAGAAACACATACTTCCAAGGTTTCAAAATCATTTTAGCTGAGCGATCTTTAGGGTGCCATTGTACTAGTGCAGCTGCCAACTTTTGTCTTAATGGAGCGAAAATAGGTTCTAACTTATCAGCCATCAATGGAAGCCAAGGATGTATCCAAAAATGAATTGGAACAG